>OW569407.1:43099128-44377658 GCA_937654795.1 Cistogaster globosa
TAATATAATATAAATATAATATATATAAATATAATATAATATAATATAATATAATATAATATAATATAATATAATATAATATAATATAATATAATATAATATAATATAATATAATATAATATAATATAATATAATATAATAATATAATATAATATAATATAATATAAAATATAATATAATAAATAAAATAAATATAATATAATATAATATAATATAATATAATATAATATAATATAATATAATATAATATAATATAATATAATATAATATAATATAATATAATATAATATAATATAATATAATATAATATAATATAATATAATATAATATAATATAATATAATATAATATAATATAATATAATATAATATAATATAATATAATATAATATATAATATAATATAATATAATATAATATAATATAAATATAAATATAATATAATATAATATAATATAATATAATATAATATAATATAATATAATATAATATAATATAATATAATATAATATAATATAATATAATATATTATAATATAATATAATATAATATAATATAATATAATATAATATAATATAATATAATATAATATAATATAATATAATATAATATAATATAATATAATATAATATATATAATATAATATAATATAATATAATATAATATAATATAATATAATATAATATAATATAATATAATATAATATAATATAATATAATATAATATAATATAATATTATATTATATAATATAATATAACTTAATATAATATAATATAAGATAATATAATATAATATAATATAATATAATATAATATTATTTTTTTTTTTTTTTTTTTTTTTGAAATAAGTAGTATTTATAATACTTTATAAGAATGACATAGTAATAAGTGTATAAATAAAATATTTTACATGCTCTGAATAATGAAATTATTTTTAATTAAATTTACAATTTTGTTTCTAAATATTTTCATGTTTGTTTCATTTTTAATATTAATTGGTATTGAATTATACAACCTCAGTCCTTTATAAAATAGTGAATTTTGCATCGTATTTGTGGTGTGCCAGTTGAAGCCGGAATTCATTAGCATTTCTCGTGTATGGTCGATTAAATAGCGCGGCGCATCTCCCATATCTAACTTCTTTATAAAGCAAATTGTGTTGAGTTGTAGCCTCTGACAGATATTTAACCATTTTAAGGATTCTAACATTAAGTTTATTGGAGTATATCGATTACATTTTAGTATGGAGCGCATAGCTTTATTTTGCTACTTTTGTAACCTTGTTAATTGTTGATCTGAATAGCTAGAATATATTATTGTTGATCCGAATTCAAAATGTGGTTTAATAATAGTATTATATATATTAATTGCCGTTAATGTGGATATTTTTATTTCTTATTCGTTTAAAAAAAACAATTTTTTTTTACCGATTTTTTTAAAAACGTAATCAATGTGGTCTTTAAATTTTAAATTTTTATCAATTATAAAGCCTAAATATTTTAAATTATTAACTTTTTCTATGTTTGTGTTATTTATTTGAAATATTCTGCTTGTGTTCATATTTATTTCCATTAGTTTTGTTTTCTTTTCATGTAACTTTAATTTATTCATTTAAAGCCATTTATTTATGTTGGAAATGTCTTCTGATATATTATCGTAACACTTTTCTTAAGTTTCAGCTTCTGTAAAGATTAATGTGTCGTCAGCGTACATTACTATTTCACACTTCTCCAAAACGTTTTCAATATCATTTATATACAGTATAAATAAGAGTGCTCCTAATATTGAGCCTTGTGGAACACCATATTCGTTTTCTATCGTACTTGACTCTATATTATTTACCTTAGTTATTTGCATTCGAGTAGCTAGGTATGATTCAAACCAATTTAGTTCTTTCCCTTGTACGCCATAGCAATATATTTTTTTTATAATGATGTCTCTATCTATTGTTTCAAAGGCGCGTTTAAAATCGAGAAAAACAGCTAAAATTTTGTTATCCTTCCTGGTAAATTTCCATCTATTTAGAACATAGTTTACAGCAGTTTCGCATGAGTGTTTTTTTCTAAACCCAGACTGGTATTTAGATATTAATAAATTTTTTTCAATGTAGTCTTCCAGTTGTTGTTTAACACATGCTTCAAGAATTTTCTCGCAAATTTTTAAGTTATTTATTGGTCGATATTCTTCACATTTATTTGTATTTTTTACTTTCTCAACCGGGGTAACCACTGTTTCTTTCCAGTTTTGAGGGAAGACTCCTGTATGCAATGATTTGTTTATTATATTAAGTAAAATATAGCCAATTGTGTTCCAGTTATCTAATATAATGACTTTTGATGTTTTTTTATAGTCCGGTTTATTTTTGATATTTCGACAAATCGACTTTAATTCCAACATAGATATTGCACGAAAATTAAATTGTAAATTTATCACAGATATTTGATTTTCATATTGGACGTATTCGATAGTGTTTCTTATTTCTCTAATGCTGTCGACAAAGTAGTTATTAAACTTATTGGCTATTTCGATTTCTTCTTTGTACTCTATGTTTTCAAATATCACAGATTTTATTACATTTTTAGAATTTCTTAAAACTAGGTCTTTTATTGCACTCCACATTTCTTTTTGATCGTTTGATGCTGTTATTTTATCATTTATATATTTATTTTTTTGATATTCAATTTTAGCTTTGTATTTATTTCTTATTATTTTATAATTTGTCCACGCAACATTAGTATTTTGAAATTTCGCTCTATGGTAAGAGCTTACTTTTTCTAGTTTTAGGATTCTTAGTTCATTATTAAACCATTTATTATTAATTTTGTTATTGTTTTTGTGTCTTAACAGTAAATTTTTTTATTGTATCTTCTACACATTTATCGAAGTCTTCTACCATTTTATTTATATTAATTGTAAAATTATATTCTATTTTTGTATTTAGTACATTTGTAAATTTTTGCTTATTATATTTAAAAAACTCTACTTGTTTATTATTTACTTCCGGTTGTCTGCAGTTAGTATCAATAAATATGTCTATAGATTCATGATCGGATATCTTGTTATTAATATTCAATTTTGCACAGATCATTTTGGTATTATTAGTTACAACATAGTCTATAATTGTTTTGGAACTCTGTGTTACCCGAGTTTCCTCCCTAATTATCTGTTTTAAGCCATTGTCGCTAAAAGTATTCTGAATTTTATGTTTGTAAAAATCGTTTTTCTAGTCTATATTAAAATCACCAGCAATTAATATGTCGCAGTTTCGTTCACATATTTCTTCTATACAGTCTTGTAGAGTTTCACAAAACTCCACTTTGGAACAACTTGGAGACCTATACACTGCAATTATTACTAATGATAAATTTAGGTGTTTTGCCATATACGCACTAATCCAGTAAGCATAATTTTTTACTGTGACTTTGATTTCAAAAATATTCCACTGTTGGTTAAAGTATATAATTACGCCACCGGTTTTTGATGAATTTGAGACTGTGTTAAATTGATTGTAGCCTTTAAGTTCAATTTCTGCTTCATTAATTTGATCTGTCAGATGTGTCTCGGAAAGGACTATAAAATCGGGTTTATTAAGCTCAACTAACATTTCCAATTGTGTAAAATTATTGATTAAACCTTGAATATTCGTATATACTCCATACACTCGCTTTGGTTGTTAAATATCACAGTCTAAACCAATTCTTTTCCTTTTTAAGTTTAGCTTGTTTTGATACACTGGGCATTCCTTATTTGTAGTGGCGTGATTTTCATCTAATCCAAGATTTAACCTTTTGTTTTCTTTAATGCAATTTATACAATTTATTTGCAATTTGTGTTTTGCATTCTCTGCTTTTATGGTTTCCATGACATTTGTAGCATATCTCTTCATTTTTGCATTCTGACGCTTTATGGTTATATCCTTGACATTTGAAGCACTGTATTATGCTCGTGCCATCAAAAACTCGACATCTATCCCATCCGACATTCAGTCTTTGACTTGATAATATTTTTAAATATTTTTCATTGTCTGTTTTTATTTTTGCATTGTATATTGTTCTGTTATACCGTTTAGTTTCAAAAACATTTCACAATTTTCTATTTTACTGTTTTTTATTTTATCATTTTGCTTTTTTAGTTTTTCCATTAGTTCTTCTTCCTTTATTTTAAAATTCATGTCTGTTAATATTAAGTGTAAACCGTCTTGTTTTGGAATTTTAACTTCATAGTTTTCACTTATTTCATTTACAATAGCACTTCGAATTTTTTCTCGTTCCTCGATATTTTCGCTTTGTATAATTACTGTGCCATTTCGACGATTTTCAACATTAGTTATTTTAAAATTAACCGGATTCACTTTTTCATTAAGTTCTGCTTTAGTTTTCCGTACATTTTGTTTTTCTTTGGGTTTTATAATTAATGGGACATTTTTTGAACAGTCTGGCATCACGTTATCGTTTGCAACCGTTTTAGCATATGTCATCTTTGTTTTTGTATTTGTTTCTTTTACAATTTTCTTGATTTCGTCGAACACCTTTAAATTGTTGTTGTTTATTTTTTCACATAAACTATTATTTTTATTTTCAACTTGATTAACATTTCCGTATAGATTTTTTAACGTCTCCATATTTTTTTCACAAGATTTTTGTATATTATCCATTTTTTTAAATCGTTCATCATACCGCTTCTCAATTGCCTCTAGTAAAGATTTTAATTCGTTTTCGTTTTGCCTTAATGCATTTGAAAATTCAAGTTTATATTCTTTAAGTGCTTGATTATTTTTGTTTGCATATCTCTTAGCACATGATCAACATTTTGGATATAAAGCATACAGTCTTCACAAATAAACCTTATGAAATTGCTTTCCTCAATCATTTTGGACGCATATTGGTCAATGCCCGCGCACTTTTTTGATAAATGGTAGATTTTATTACACACCATTACATCTTAATCCACTTTCTCCTCTTATTGCCGATCTGCATTTACTGCACTCAGCCATTTTTACAATTTACTTAAAAATCACAATACCATTTAATGTTTTTTAAAATTTTTAATACTTTTATGGTCTTTTTATTTATATAAATGTATTAACACTATTTTAAAGTTCTATTTAGATTTAATTTTTCAAAATATTTTCAGAGCTTTATTGTTTTGCTTGTTGTTTATCTCAGGGTTGCCAAATCTAACAATTTACGAGGACGTATCATAGCTGATTATATAACAAATTCCAATCTCGTTATTTTTAATGATAGCTCACCGACACATTTTAGTACTCGATATTCACTAACAAACATAGATCTTACTTTCGGCTCTACCAGTCTAAAACTTCAATCCAACTGGATGACTATAGACGACTTCTACGGAAGTGACCACTTTCCAATCCTCATAAAGCTTTTCACTGTTCCTCCAATGTCAAACTCTTGCCCAAGAGCGAAATTTATCACTGATAAAGCGAATTGGTCAAAATTTAAGAATCTCTCACTGGTATTCGATAACATGCGCCCGATTAGTAATAATATTTATAAAGAAGCTTCAAATTTCCAAAAGATTATCCTTCAAAGTGCTAATGAATCTATTCCTCAGGTTAATCCCTCTAGGAAAAATAAGGTCCCATGGTGGAACAACTATCTAAACCAGCTTAAAAGGGAAAAAATCAATTCTGGAACATACCAAAGAGAAATATTAACACTTGCAATATTATTAATTATAAAAGAGCAGTAGCTAGATTTAAAAGAGAGATAAAAACTGCTAAAGCCAGATGCATTTCTAAATTCACCTCACAAATCAATCCACAATCGCCAACTAAGAAAATATGGCAAAATATAAGAACATTTTGTGGCCTCCGCTTGCCTCAGTCTATACATACTATTAACTCTATCACTAACCCTGACATTTTTTTAACTGACCCTCAAATTATTGCAGACGAATTTGGCAAATTTTGGTCCTCTAGTTCACATGATAGGAACTTTTCAAATGAATTTATAGAAAATAAAACTATGTTGGATAATATGATTGCAAACATCACCGCTACAGACAAAGCTAATGTGATCGAGAATAATATCACAATTAAGGAATTTGAATGTGCTCTTAATAGATTGAAAGGCAAAACACCAGGATTTGATAGAATATCCTACCCTATGATTAGTAATCTAAACATAAAAACTAAACATAGACTCACTAACCTATACAACTCAATTTTATCTAAATTCATTCCTAATTTTTATAAGATAAGCACCATATCCCCAATATTAAAACCAAATTCTGATAAAACTCTTATAAAATCTTACAGACCTATTTCCTTAAATACCTGTGTTTCTAAACTATTAGACAAAATAATTGCGAATCGTCTTTGGTGGTATGTGACATCAGAAAACCTTATTTGTAGCCACCAAATTGGTTTTAGGAAAGGCAAATCCGTAATTGATGCGCATCTTTACATTGATCATCTAATAACAGACTCGCTTGCCCGCAAAAATCATTCATCAATTATATCACTAGACTTTTCTAAAGCATTTGACAAAGTAGGTATACACTATTATTCACCAATTAATGGAGTGGGGCTTAGGACCCAAAATTATCAAGTACATTAAAAATTTCTTAACAAATAGACAGATCAGAATTAAAGTTAATAATAGTTTCTCTAAATCATATCCCCTATTCAACGGTATCCCCCAAGGCTCGCCTCTTTCAGCCATATTATTCTTAATTTCCTACAATAAACTAAGTAAGCATCTCCTTTCACTAAATCAATACAAGTTTTGTGCATACGCTGATGACTTTTATATTGTAAAAAATCTTTCGAGAAGTAAATCTCAAACCATCAATATAGAACCAGTGATAAACCACATTTTGCAATGGTGCAACTATTCTGGAGCAGAATTATCCCTAGATAAATCCAGACATTTACATATTTGCCGGAAAACAGCTTGTTATACTTCTATCTCTGCTGGCCTATTTACTATTGAAAACACTATTTCTTTAAAAATATTGGGTGTAATATTCAATAAAAATTACAATTAGAAAGATCACCTAAATTATATCGAAACAGATTTAAACCAAAGACTAAATATAATAAAATGTATCGCTAATAAAAAGTATAACTGTAATATATTGTCCACAATCTCAGCTATGAAAGCATTACTTCTATCTAAAATTCAGTACGGTCTCTACCTTTACGGTTGGTCTCCCAAATCGCATTTAAAAAAAATTAAAACTATCGTCAATTCAGCACTCAGAATAGCAACTGATGCCTTTAGAACTACACCAATATATAACCTACTTTATGAAACATATACTCAAACACTTGAAGTCATGAGAGACATCTACACTTACAGACTCTTACGTAATATCATTAATTGTGATAACTCGCCTATTTCTGAAATATATTCTGACCTTATCAAAACCTCAAATACTAATTCAAACCAATCTGTACTTAATCGTATTCTCAAATTTGCCAATAACAATCAGCTACCGGCAGAACCTTACAAATATCTTTTCAAGCCCTCTCGACCACCTTGGCATCTAGCTAGCGATAGCTTAAATTGCACTTTAAATATTATATTATATTATATTATATTATATTATATTATATTATATTATATTATATTATATTATATTATATTATATTATATTATATTATATTATATGATATTATAATATATTATATTGTATTATATTATATTATATTATATTATATTATATTATATTATATTATATTATATTATATTATATTATATTATATTATATTATATTATATTATATTATATTATATTATATTATATGATATTATAATATATTATATTGTATTATATTATATTATATTATATTATATTATATTATATTATATTATATTATATTATATTATATTATATTATATTATATTATATTTTATTATATTATATCTTCTCTTGATATTGCATTATTGATGAAATCTAACGATTAAGTTTTTGTGGTGGAGTGTATTGTAATATTATAAAATTATATTGCTTTATGAACCTTTTCTTCTAAATCACTGTCGTTCTTTGCATTTGCATTAAAAAGTCGAATGTGCTCGTTAAGTGTCAGATGCAGTCTTTCGACATCAGAATTCCCTGTTTTGCTGTAGGTTGTTTTAAAGTGTACATTAATTCCATCTTCGATTAGCAACTGTTTTACACCAACTACATGTAGTTCGTTTTCTGCGACTATTGTTTCTGGTTTCCCCAAGTATTGAATACTCGTTTTGATTGAATCAATTATTGACACCCAAGTTTATCTGACAGGCGATGCGCTGTTGATTAATTTTTTATCAATGCTTTGTGGGTACCAAATATCTACATAATTTATTTCGTTATTTTTGTCAGGGGTTTTCGTAATATTGTAACAATGTTAAATTGAGTTTCTATTATATTTGGCTTTGTTGCAAATTGTACAATTATTTATTTATTTTTAAACAATTTTTAGCAAGTTCGGATAATAAATCATTATCTTTAAAATTCTCAAAAACTTCATTAATAGCTCTGTGATTATTTTTTAAATGTTCCACCTTCTAACTATAAATTTCCTACCGAATAGGTATGGGCGAAAGTGTTTTGTTGTCCAGACTTAAGCCAAGAGTTCTTTCTCAATGGTGCTATAGTTCTTTCCGTGACCATTAAGCGAATGGCTTGTATAACTTATTATTTTATAATTTTGCATTAATGCTGCTCCAAGAGCAAAAGAAATTTTTTTTGGACAGTCAATGTGAACGTTATAGATTGTGTACCATACAACAGATCCATACTCTGAAATAGGTCTTACAAAAGTCTATTAAGTTTATTTTACACCAATCATAGAACCTGTTTAAAATCTTTACATCAACATTGCAAAATTTAATTGCACACGGTAAAGCATTTATGAAAAGGGAAAATAACGTAGGGCCAAGGTTGCTTCCTTGAAGGACTCCAGAGTATACAACGATTTTTTTTAGAGAATGTATTATTGAAATCAACTCTTTGCGTTCTGCTAACTAAATAAGATTTTATCCAGATTAAAGTACTTTAAGTAACAAGCGAGTAGTTAGTTGGATCATTTACAAAAACCAAATGTAGCAGCTTTCCAATTTCATTAAAGACGTCATTTATTTGAAAAAGGCATAAATCAAATATACCATTTGAAAATTCTGCAATCCAGCTATCAGTTTTAAATGGAGTGTAAAAAATAAGTCTGGTAGGAACTTCCAAGAAACCGTCGGGAAATTAAAGTCACTAAAAATAAAAATTGAATCACTAAGCTTTGATTAAAAAAAATGTTTTAATAGCTTCACCATGCTTGTGATAAAGTGAGTAGATTTTTGTGGAATATACGTGCTATAAATACTAGCGAGTTATTCAGTTTTACTTGGTTTCCAAGAAATTCAAATTCAGTAAAAGTTTCAGATTCTGTTATTTCAAATGAAAATATTTTAAAAACAGCAATTAAAACGCCACTACCAGTAGTTTTGGTTTCTCTATCACGTCGATAAATATTAAAATCATTGCAAAGAATTTCAGCATACGAAGTGTTCAGATTGAACCCCGTTTTAGTTAGTACGATTATGAGATGAATACTAAAGCTCTCAATATAGATATTAGATAGTTAAGTGTTTAAACCACGAACGTTTTGAAATATGTATTATATTTAGTTGATGCACAGGCAGCGTGACCGTTGGTGCTAGTGCCCCTTTTTTAAAAGAGCTAAATCTGCCACTTTGTGATATATTTTACCCCTTTTTGACACTTTTTTGTTTGATTGTACTTTTTGTTTTATTTTCAATTTTTTAAGAAATTGCAACTTATAAATACACTGTACATTAGGTAGGATAAATTTTTTTCTCGTCAAGGAGATTGGAAATGGATCTGGCGAAACCATTTGCAACTTAGCTTTAGAAGCAAACAAAATACCAATAAAGACTTAGCTTCACTAGATGGTTGTGTTTTGAGTCTGTTTAAGAAGAACATTGGAGCGATGGTCAGTTTTACAACACTTTTTTATTCATGCACAGTTCGAAGAAAAAAATGCTTCCAATTTAGAAAAAAACGTATCAAACAAGAAGGGTTATCTGCTATACATAAAATTTTTTTTAAATTTTTGGTGTTTATTCTTAAAAGCATGAACAAATTAAACACAATTTTTCAAAGTGAGCCTTCTCAGATTATATATCTTGTTTCCCCCACTAAAAACATTTTATTATAATTGTTTAAAAATTTTCTAAAAGAAAAGAATGTACAAATAACTCTAAAATAGAAAAGATAGATTTTCTTAATATTTTATATTATATTATATTATTATTGTTATTATTATTGTTAACATATATATTGGTCATGAAGATGGAAGTGAAAAATGTGCTGAAGGACTTTCTAAAACTTTTATAATTGATATTAAAAGCAAAATATTAACTCTTTATCAATAATTTTGTGGAGAAATAGTTTCGAAAATTGAAAAAGCTAGCACTAATGAAAAACAAATTATCCAATAGTTTTAAAATAAATACTTTCAAATCTATGCTTTCAGCTTTAAACTAATTGGATGTTGATTTGGTAAATTAGACTACGAGTGCAGATCTTCTTGAAAAATATAGAAGTACAGTTTTAAAAGAATAATAATAATATTGTGTTATTACGCACATATATAAAAATACAGAACGATGCAATTCTAACTATACATATGTATATTAACTATTTTTTAGCTTTATTATATAATATATGTATGTTTATTTTTTTGTAACCTAATATGTAAGTATTTTTATGAAATTTTTGTATGTTTTTGTTTATAAATACTGTAAATAAATGAAACTTTAAAGCGTTGAACTAAATTAAACATATGTAAATTTAAAATGAAGAGTTTATGGTACTTATTATGTTTTTAAAATAGTTTTCTCTTTTTCCGATAAATCTTCTTTTTGGCGTCACTTACTTAAATCCCCTTCTTGGTGCCACTTTTTACAAAAAAAAATCACCTTTTTGTGCTACTTTTTGGAAATTTCCAACGGTCACACTGTTCACAGGTTTGAAAATTAGTTTTTTTTTTAATTGTCGATTCACGTAAAGAAAGACGGACTATATTGTTCATTCTCGCATTCTCTTTATACATAGATTCACGAACAAGTGCATTATTAGGCCAGAAGGAAATATCAATCAATAGATTAAATATTTCGTATGGAACAGTTATTTTAAAAGGCAATACTTCTAGACTGAGCAAATGAAAATGTGTGTTAAGACATCAAAATTTGCAAAAGGCAAAACGAGATAAAAATATTGATATTTGGAGGTGTAGCACGTAATTCTCTAGAAACAGTTTGAGCTGCACTTGACGCAGGAGTAAATAAAAGTTCATCGTTTTTGTTATTAACTTCATTATAGGCAAAAGAAACTGGACTACGAGCAGGATTCAATTTATTGGCATTCCTAGCTGATTTACGTCGCTTTGGCGAAGATTGTACGGGTGGTTTCAAATTATTAAGCGAAGTAAACTCGTCAAACAATTTTGCATAGTCGGATACACGGTTAGAAAGATCTATAACATGCTCTTGAATAGCTTGAAAGGTTTCCTTCCTTCTTTGCAAAAACTTATTTAAGCATTCCATTTTAAAATTATATGCTTGGAAAGTTTAACAAGATCTAGATGGCCTCGATCAAATGTTCAAGCAGATTCACAAACCAATTAAAGTTGAATTTAAAAGTACGTAAGGCAATTATAATAAAATATAAAACAGAAATAGGATTTTATTCACATTTGTGAAATATGGATATATATATTACAGGCATACCTAAACAAAAGTGGAACACGGAACGTTTTCTTTCGCATAGCTTTTACGCTGAAATGCCATACCTAAACATAAGAGCCAACGCTATGTTAAAACGATAAAAATAGGGTTATTAAAAAATATAAATGTAATTTCTCTGGGAATTTAATTTTTATAAAATTAGGAGTTGAACTGCGGATATAAATCAATTAAAATGTATTTTTGGCATTAAGTTAATTTTTAATTTCAAAAGTTTTTTTTCAGGGAGAAAAATTATTTTACAATTGTATGCAGACGTTTTTTAAAGAAATCAAAAAATAAGACACCAGCAGAATGTAATGCTACATTTTCTGGACCGCTAGATCCTTCATTCGTATCTATCTACCTTAGGCTGTGTACATTGCAGAGCTGTAAACGAATGATTCATTTTTGGGTTTTAACTCACCGTGAATTAAAATGTTTGAATGCATTCATCTGTTCCAAAAAATGAATTGAATTAAAATTTGAATGCATTCACAATGAATTTGAATTCTTGAATGCCATTCACTTGGCCACACAAAGTTAATGAATTTGAATTTGAATGAATTTATTATGAACAAAATTTGTGTGAATGCATTCCTTTCATCAGCCAGAATCTGAATGGATGTATTATGATTTTAAACGTCGTGAATGCATTTACTCGCCATCGAATTAAATGAATTAGAATTTGAATGCAATTATTGGAAGGAAAAATATATTGAAGGAATTCATTTTTTTTACAATAATTCTTTTAAGTTGAAAATTATACAGTGTGTGTTTTACTACGTCGGCCATGACATAAGCTGCAGAAAAGTTAACGGGTGTTATATCGGGCATGATAAACGCTGTAGAAAAGTTAAAGGGTGTTACAAAATTGACATGATTTTTACGATAAGAGTGTTATCTTTTGAACTACAAAAGATAAAAACTTTAAATTTACGTAGTGTATGTTACTACATCGGCCATGACAAACGCTATAGAAAAGTTAAAGGGTGTTGCAAAATTGACGTGATTTTTTCGATTATAGTGTTATCTTTTGAACTATAACAGATAAAAACTTGAAATTTACGCAGTGTGTGTAACTACATCGGCCATGATAAACGCTATAGAAAAGTTAAAGGGTGTTGCAAAATTGATAAAACGCAGTGTGTTACTACGACGACTATGATAAACGTTGTAGAAAAATTCGTGTTATTAATTATTTACCATAAAAACCAAAAATATTTCATACCTTCGCAAACCGTTTACATTTTTTAAGATATAAACTTTGTAACAGTTTCCATGACAAATGTAAATGTGAGTGAAATAGAGAGTGTACAATAAAATCTGGCTGGTATAAAAATTCTAATTTGTTTGCCAGTGTAAAGAGTTTAGTTCTAAAATTTCTTTTCAATTTTTATTTTATGGTAGTTAAAACAATCCAATTGAACAAGATTGTTTAAATTTTTGTTACCTGCCATTTTCACAATGTAGCACGTGGCCAACAAACAGACCATTCAATGACCCATTTTTTTGTTGCTAGCACTAAATTAAGGGGATGTAACATAGATCGCTTGCACGTAGTGCATCCTGGGTAACGCTAAATGATCTATACCCGCCCCCCCCCCCCCCTGGCACGACCTTTTTCTGTCCAAGGACCTTTCTTCCGATTTTTCGGCACGTGTTTGTTTGACTTGGGCTGGTGGTTATGGCTTCTGGACCTAGTAACACCGGGGTGAAACCCTGTGGGAACGGCTCCAGTTTAAGGTCATAACTATCTCCATCCCGTTAAAACCCTGGCAGGCCTCATAGTACGTTCGATACCCGTCACCGTTAAGTTGGTGGTGTAGGTTTGGTTGAGTTTACTCCCAATTAGCAACGGTCTGGCTCTAAGCACCTGTCCCCATGAAGGCTGGTGCCAACCCTCGCATGGCCTCCCTGCTTGCATAGATAACCACGGGACCTTTGAGTTGACTACACATACGGGTGGAGATAGCGGCTATGAGTGGGGACCCATTTCATATAAACAAAACTTCAATTTCAACTACAAAAAAGACCACAAAGGCCAACCCTAAAAGGGAGCCGGTTGTATTGCAACGGCAAAAGCCGGCAATCAATAAACAACCTTCGTCTGCGACCTCTACCTCCAGACCACAGCTGGGTGCAGCGACTCTGTTGTCTGCCTCGACATCCCGCACCGCAATCCCCAAGGGTTGCGTAATGCCCTCTTCGAGCACCACAATCCTCCTCTTCTCGTGCACACATCAACGCGTCGACGCGGGCGTATAGGACCAGAAGATCTGCCTACCGGATCCTGCAAAAGTTTGGTGGGCAAGATCCGAACACTTTGTCTGAAAAGGACCAGACTAAACTTAAATGGGCCAAACAGAACTTGGAGTCTCGCCCTCCACCTAACTTGGCACCTCAGAAACGACAAAGGTCGGCTGAGGAAACCGCTACGTCAGCCCCTCAACTGCCTAAACGGCCAAAAACTTTAGCATCCAAACCGGTGTCCTCACGTTCCCTTAGCGAGATAGTTAAGGATAGCCTCGTTTTGGCTATAATAGACACTAGTAAAAGTGACGGGACTATATCTCCAGATAATTGGAGGTTAGTCCAAGCGGCTCTTCGCAGTGTCTATAAGGACATAATTTCAGCCAATCCTGGCCCCTCCCCCTCATGCCGTGATGCGGGCTGGTATCAGGGGCATGTTAAATTTATCGCTTGTGCTGATCAACGCTCAGCGGACCTGTAAAAGCAGGCAATTGACAGTCTAGGTGAACTCTGGTCGGGTGCTAAGCTCTTAGCTGTATCCAAAGACCAGATTCCGAACCGTCCAAATTCCTTCGCCCGAATCCCGGCAGATCCCTCCACTCCGGATGAAATTCTGGAGCTGATTAAACTCAGCAATAAAGAGCTGCCTACGGCCGACTGGAAGGTCGCTAAAGTAAGCGAGCCAAAGCGCCATTTCCGTGACGCTATCATTGTCATCAACGACGAGTCCCTCGCCCCACTTAACGCCTGTAAGGGGGAGATCAACTACGGTTTCGACTCGATCTATCTCAGGATCTATAAGGGCGATAATATAGGGAAAAATTCTAAACTTCCCACGGAACCTCTGGTACCAGAGGTTACCGCTGGACGGACTGAACCTTTACAATTGGCTCCGGCCTCCATGTGCGGCTCAGATATGTCGGATGACACAAGAAGTGTCATCTCTTCATCTGAGTTTGCTGGCGACTTTTTCCGGCAAATGAGTCTCTCCTGTCTGAGGGAGATTCCAACGCTACCCTTACGGCCAAAAATAATGATGATGAGGGTTGTGCAAATTAACCTTCATCATTCCATCGCTGCTTCTGCGGCCTTACTCCTCCGCCTGTCACAGAAAGGAGAGGATATTGTTCTGGTCCAGGAACCATGGGTTATTAACGATTGGGTTTTTGGACTATCTATGGATGGCTACAAAACTGTCTACGTCACAGGTCAAGGTAAACCCAGGGCCTGTATTATGATTAAGTATAATATTAACGCTTTCTTTCTTCGCAGATTCAGTGACAGAGACAGCGTTGCCATAGCAGTGGAGACGGGCTCAAAGGATGTCTGGGTGGTCTCCAGTTATATGGCCCATGATCATGGTAATTCTCCACCACATGATCTGCTAAAGCTTCTGGTTGCAGAGGCTAACAACAGTCAAACGCCGGTCATCATTGGGGCCGATGCTAACGCTCATCACCATATGTGGGGCAGCACGGATGTCAATGACTTAAGTATTGTCAATAGGGGAAGCGAGCCTACCTTCGTCACTTCGAGTAGAAGGGAGGTTCTCGATCTTACCTTGACAGGTGGTGGCTGGTCTGATATTGTCAGAAATTGGAGTGTCTCTCAAGAGTGCTCCTTTTCTGACCATAGGTATTTATCCTATAATTTAGATCTAGGATCAGTAGGTTCCGGAGTGTCTCACTCCTACATAAATAGGAAACAAACGGACTGGAATAAATTTCGGTCCATTTTAGAGCTTGGCCTTAGGCCTGCTCCCGTCAAGATTAATGACCACTGCGATATTGATCGGGCGGTTGAATTCTTGACCTTGCAGATATGCTCTGCGGCGAAAGCGGCCTGCAATCCACCGAAGCCAAGGGGTAAACCGAACCCCCTTGGTGGAATACGGAGATTGCAGAGTTACGCAAGGAATGCAGAAGACTCTTTAATAGGGCCGAAAATAGTGGAAACTGGCTGCCCTACAAGGATAAACAAAGGGAGTTTAAGTATGCCATACGTAGATCCAAAAGAGCCTCATGGAAAACTTTCTGTGGCAACATAGAAAGCTCGTCCGAAACCAGCAGGCTACGCAGGATTCTTAGCACGTCCCCGAGAATTATTGAGAGTATTCAGAAGCCGGACGGTAAATGGACGGACTCTGTAATCGATACCTTGGAGACGCTGCTTGATACTCACTTCCCTGGTAGTGAAAGGATTGACGAAGCGATGGGGATTGTGAATTCCGCGACGGTTTTTCCAGCCACTTTCCGGGTGACCAATGCTCACTTAGAGTGGGCCATCATGTCGTTTGATGCCTTTAAGTCTCCTGGGATTGACAATATCATTCCAGCGGACTTGCAACATAGCATAGACCTTATAAAACCATGGCTATTGCAAATCTACAATGCTTGCCTGGAAAATACTTACATGCCCATGGGTTGGCGTGTAGCCCGAGTTGTTTTCATCCCTAAAGCGGGGAAGACATCTCCTATTAAACCCAAGGACTTTAGGCCCATAAGCCTGTCGTCCTTCTTACTCAAAACGCTGGAAAGGATTCTTGATCTTCAGATCAGGAACTCCATTAATCCCGCGCTAATTTCTAGTTCGCAGCATGCCTACACGAAAGGGAAATCTGTGGAAACAGCGCTGCATGTGTTATTATCCGATGTTGAAAAGTCCCTTTCAAATAAGGATTTTACGCTTGCAGTGTTTCTTGACATAGAAGGAGCTTTCAATAACGTCTGCCCCAATGCGGTTATAAAGGCCCTCTTGGATCTCGATCTTGATGCAAATCTGGTGGGATTCATTGCGCAACTACTGAAGACACGTATCATCACGTCCACCTTGGGAAATGATCACGTTGTAAGGGTAGTGAAAAGGGGCACTCCACAAGGTGGCGTATTGTCTCCCCTTATCTGGAATCTGGCAGTCAACACGCTGCTACGGCAACTGGACCAAACGGGTAATAGGGTGATAGCTTATGCTGATGACATTGATATCGCAGTCTCTGGGAAGTACCTGTCAACACTCACAAAACGGATGAACTATTCGCTTAATGTTCTGTCTCAATGGTGCTGTGATTTTGATCTTACTGTTAACCCCGGCAAAACGGAGGTTATGCTCTTCACACGGAGATACAAGATCCCGAATTTTACTGCACCTAGGCTGAATGGCATTGTGCTTAGTGTAAGTAAAAGTGTGAAATACCTTGGGGTGATACTTGACCCCAAACTTCAATGGAAGGCAAACATTGCCGAAAGAGCTCGGAAGGCGACCTGTGCGCTCTATCTCTGTCAGAGAGCTCTAGGACCAAGATGGGGCCTTCAGCCTCGAATCATCTCCTGGCTCTACAAGGCAGTTATAGAGCCAAATATTCTCTATGGAGCTGTGTTTTGGTGGCCCGCTCTTGAGAGATTGGTCAACCAGAAGCCTCTTGACAAAGTCAGGAGAACAGCCGCCATTTTGATTACTGGGGCTCTTCGAACTACTTCGACAAAGGCTCTGTTTGCTCTTCTCCACTGGTTACCCACCAAACTTCTGGCATTGCAACAGGCTAAATGCTGTGCAGCCAGACTTAATGCCCTCTCACGCTGGCTCAGGCTGGACATAGGGCACTCTAAGATTATCGATCGAGATGTTCCACTGCCATCAATGGTGGACTACATCTCTTCTACTCCCGCTCTGGACCACGGGTTTCGGATCCATATTCCAAATAGAGAGACTTGGGTCCGTAACGAAGTGGTCGTGGGTGGTACTGTTGACATCTACACCGATGGCTCGAAACTGGACGACAGAGTCGGTTGCGGAATCTTCTCCAATCATCTTGGACTAAGACTCTCCCTCAGACTCCCTGACTACTGTAGCGTCTTTCAAGCCGAGGTAATGGCCATTCTGAAAACATCCGAAATAGCGCTCAGGGACGATCTTTCTGGTCATGCTATTCGGATATTTTCGGACAGTCAGGCGGCAATCACGGCGCTTGCTGGTGCATATAGTACATCTAAGCTAGTCCTGAGTTGTCGCTCATTACTGAACACTTTATCGGAGCGATCACAGATTGACCTGTTTTGGGTCCCTGGCCACAGGGATATCCAGGGAAACTGTGAGGCCGATGATCTCGCAAAACGAAGCACATTGCTTCCTAATGTCTCCCCGCTACCAGACATTGGAATTCCTCTGGCAACGGTGAAAATGGCCATAAAGAACCACTATCTAAATTTGGCTCGCAAATTATGGGTAGATGAAAGTTCCTGCTGTGTCTCCAGACAACTGTGGACTACACTGGACCTCAAGCGGACCAGGCAGCTGCTCAGACTGGACAGAAAATCCATAAGTATCACGGTCTCTGTACTTACTGGACACTGTCTAATCGGTAGGCATGCGGAAAGACTTGGTCTCCCTTTTAATGATTTCTGCCGCAGTTGTGGCTCGGAGGATGAGGAAGAGACCGTACTGCACCTCCTGTGCCACTGCCCATTCCTGGCTCGAAGAAGACTAAGAATTCTGGGCTCTCCTTTCTTTGGAACTCTTACGGAGCTATCATCCCACTCTATAAGGGACATAGCGAAATTCATCCGTGAATCCTCATGGTTCTCGGCTGGGTAATGGGAGTCATACCGCCTTCTTTGTGGTATCACAACGGGCCATTCGTTTGTGCTCAAGTGAGCTTCGTCGCGAGAGGCTGCCACTCCTAACTAACTAACTAACTAACTAACTAACTAAATTAAGGGGTAGGTACTTTCTTTATTACACTTATAATGAGATTTTTCGTGGAAACTGTTTCAAAATTATTTTTTAAAAAATGTAAACGGTTTTCGAAGGTGTGAAATATTTTTGTTTTTTTGGCAAATAATTAATAACACGAATTTACAACGTTTATCATAGTCGTCGTAGTAACACACTGCGTTTTATCAATTTTGCAACACCCTTTAACTTTTCTATAGCGTTTATCATAGCCGATGTAGTTACACACACTGCGTAAATTTCAAGTTTTTATTTTTTATAGTTTAAAAGATAATACTCTAATCGTAAAAATCACGTCAATTTTGCAACACCCTTTAACCTTTCTATAGCGTTTGTCATGGCCGATGTAGTAACATCACTGCGTAAATTTCAAGTTTTTATCTTTTATAGTTCAAAAGATAACACTATAATCGTAAAAATCACGTCAATTTTGCAACACCCTTTAACTTTTCTATAGCGTTTATCGTGGCCGATAAAGTTACACAGACTGCGTAAATTTAAAGTTTTTATTTTTTGTAGTTCAAATGATAACACTCACGTCAATTTTGCAACACCCTTTAACTTTTCTAAAGCGTTTATCATGGCCGATGTAGTTACACACACTGCGTAAATTTCAAGTTTTTATCTGTTATAGTTCAAAAGATAACACTATAATCGTAAAAATCACGTCAATTTTGCAACACCCTTTAACTTTTCAATAGCGTTTATCGTGGCCGATAAAGTTACACAGACTGCGTAAATTTAAAGTTTTTATCTTTTGTAGTTCAAAAGATAACACTATGATCGTAAAAATCACGTCAATTTTGCAACACCCTTTAACTTTTCTATAGCGTTTGTCATGGCCGATGTAGTAACATACACTGCGTAAATTTTAAGTTTTTATCTCTTATAGTTCAAAAGAAAACACTATAATCGTAAAAGTCACGTCAATTTTGCAACACCCTTTAACTTTTCTATAGCGTTTGTCATGGCCGATGTAGTAACACTATAATCGTAAAAATCACGTCTATTTTGCAACACCCTTTAACTTTTCTATAACGTTTGTCATGGCCGATGTAGTTACACACACTGCGTAAATTTCAAGTTTTTATCTGTTATAGTTCAAAAGATAACACTATAATCGTAAAAATCACGTCAATTTTGCAACACCCTTTAACTTTTCTATAGCGTTTGTCATGGCCGATGTGGTAACATACACTGCGTATATTTCAAGTTTTTATCTGTTATAGTTCAAAAGATAACACTATAATCGTAAAATTCACGTCAATTTTGCAACACCCTTTAACTTTTCTATAGCGTTTATCATGGCCGATGTAGTTATACACACTGCGTAAATTTCAAGTTTTTATCTGTTATACTTCAAAATATAACACTATAATCGTAAAAATCACGTCAATTTTGCAACACCCTTTAACTTTTCTATAGCGTTTGTCATGGCCGATGTAGTAACATACGCTGCGTGAATTTCAAGTTTTTATCTGTTATAGTTCAAAAGATAACACTATAATCGTAAAAATCACGTCAATTTTGCAACACCCTTTAACTTTTCTATAGCGTTTGTCATGGCCGATGTAGTAACATACACTACGTAAATTTAAAGTTTTTATCTTTTGTAGTTCAAAAGATAACAC
Organism: Cistogaster globosa; assembly: GCA_937654795.1. NCBI lineage: Eukaryota > Metazoa > Arthropoda > Insecta > Diptera > Tachinidae > Cistogaster > Cistogaster globosa. The sequence goes on from OW569407.1 coordinate 43,119,490, forward strand.
TATAATCGTAAAAATCACGTCAATTTTGCAACACCCTTTAACTTTTCTACAGCGTTTATCATGCCCGATATAACACCCGTTAACTTTTCTGCAGCTTATGTCATGGCCGACGTAGTAAAACACACACTGTATAATTTTCAACTTAAAAGAATTATTGTAAAAAAAATGAATTCCTTCAATATATTTTTCCTTCCAATAATTGCATTCATATTCTAATTCATTTAATTCGATGGCGAGTAAATGCATTCACGACGTTTAAATTCATAATACATCCATTCAGATTCTAATTCATTTTTTGGCTGATGAAAGGAATGCATTCATAAAAAGTAATTTCATGATGAAATTCAAATTCTTATTCATTCATTTCGTGTGGGTAAGTGAATGGCAATCAAGAATTTTAATTCATTGTGAATGCATTCAAATTTTAATTCAATTCTTTTTTGTGTGGAATGAATGCATTAAAAAAATCACAATTCAATGCGGGAATGATTCGCAGAAATGATTCAAAAAAGAATCATTCGTTTACAGCTCTGGTACATTGTAAACATCATCTATTTAATTAATTTGGTTAGACGAAGGCGACACACAAACCAAAGTTTTTCTTTACTGTTTTCTTGTAACTACTCTTTCTTTCTGAAAAAAGGTTTTTAGAAATTTAAAATTGAACTTACAGCAAAAAACTGTCTGAATTACAAACCGCATTTGGTTATATTAAATCTAATGCATGCGGTGTTAATACTATACCATTAAAATTTTTTAAGATCATTCTACCTTTAATAAGTACTCAAATATTATTGGACGTAACCGTTTTCTTCCCCCACTTAAGGTAGATTCGGTGATGAGATTGCTATTTTTTAATATCATTGCGGTATTAATACTATACCATTAAATTTTTTTAAGATCATTCTACCTTTAATAAGTACTCAAATATAATTGGACATAACCGTTTTCTACCCCCACTTAAGGTAGATTCGGTGATGCGATTGCTATTTTTTAATATCATTGACAATGTTGATGGCAAAATTCCGAAATTTTGAGCAACATCTTTTTTTACTAGCTCATTTTCTACAGGTGCAATTACAAGTTTTTTCTCCTTTATTGAAAAGCAATTGTTCTTTTAAGAACTCAAATTGACTGATGTTCAGTATGAGTATAACAATTTTAGAAAATGTCATTCCAACAAGCGTAAAAATACAAAAAAGCCATTAGATTTTGTAAGAAAGCAAAACCATTTGCAAGTTCCGCAAATAAGCAAAGCAAAGAAATTTATTTTGGTGCATACTAAAAGCGTGGCATAGAAAAAAAAGAAAACTTTTTAAACTTCTTTTAAAAACAAAATCACATTAGGCGCTCAAATTATAAAATGTTGGCAGGCAAGATGCATTTTTAAGCACATCACAAAAAATTAAAATAAATGATTGTATTTTTTTCAAAATAAAAAAACAAACTATATTCATATTGCATGACATATGTGACCCAAATATTATATTTTTTTTATACAACACAAATATTTACTTAAATTGTAATTAAACTTCCTAAATTTTTATTTTTATATGTATGCAACACAAATATTTATTTGAATTACAATTAATACTTTCATACTAGATGACTAGAATAATCTTCACTATCAGTATAGAAGCTAGAGCAATTGATAGATAAGAAGAGGCTTAAATAGAAAAAACATTGTTTTACTTCATTTGAGTTTCATGACTTAGGCAGATCTTCGAAGTGGGGTTATAGGAAAAACTTCATCTAGTACATGTCAATGTTTGTTCACATGGCTATCCTAGCTACATAAAACCACTGAAGAATATTTTTGTACTGCTAAACTGAAAAATGTTTTAGTCCACAGTATTAATCTACTGATATCTGACCTTTAAAATAAAACTTTCTGGGGTAAGAATCCTGCAAAAATAAATTAAATCATCGGACGCTGAAAGAAGTATATCGAAGATAACAAACCTGAAGACAACAAGCCAGCCAGAATAGGTACCACCATGCACAATACTTCCACGTTCCTGAGGTCCTTAGCTTATTTTCATTGAGAAATATAAAATACGAACTAACTTTACATACAGACAGTTCTCAAATTAGGAATATAAGCATAAACTAGATAAATCTTACATGCTGTTTTAAGACTGTGTCAATTTGGCAAAATTAAAATTTTCTTCTAAAGCCTGATAATCTGTTCAGTTTTTCATGCGGAATGCTGTCAAATTATATACATAAAAAAATTTTATGAAAACATCATGAAAAAATGTTGCAGAAGTAGTACTCTGTTTTTACTGTAGAAAAACATATGAAATGTTTCTGGCAACATTGTATTAAAGCTGTGAAATAAAGCAAATAGTCATTACATCATGCGGAATTTTTCAAACAGTTGATCATATGTCTTCTGCTTACATTTTTAAAGCAATTCGTATACGTAAAAACAATAGAACATTAAATACAGATAGAGATAGACACTACATTTTAAATGTCAAGATTTCCACATGAAACAATCAATGTTGTTCAACAATTTTCAAAAATTCGAACGGAGTACCAGGCTTAAAACACAAACTGACTGCTAAAGAGAAAAATAAATCACGTGCATTGTTGAATAATCAAAACATTTTTTGATAAAACGTGCGGTATGTTTAAGAATTTTTAAATAATTTCGTTTTTTTATAAAATTTTATTTTAAATTATATAATCAGTAATTTTATATTCTAAGCGGGATAGTTAGAGAAAATAAGCAAGTGATTTAAAATCGGCAGTCATTTAGAAACCGTTTTTAAATCATGTGATTTCAGTATAATTTGTTGGCGGACACCTTTCGCGTAATTTAAAATTCCTTTGAAAGAAGAGATTTACAGAACAGACCTGTATGCTCAAAATGATGTCTTATATTTAGAATATCTCTCAATCAAATTACAGTTTAAAATCACAGATTTTAAGACAAAAAATATTTTAGTTTTAATATTTCGCAACTCGAATTGGTCACATTGTCAAAAGAAAAAAAAGAAAACAGTTTTATAAATAGATAAAATTAATGTGATATGCAGAACAGCTCTAAATCGTTCGCGTGATTTTACAACGATTTGTGGTTCAAGATGTACACAAAAAAAATATTTTTACCTCAAGAAGGACATCATAAGTAATATATGTACATATTTAAAGAAACAATTTTATTTTTCACCGACTTCAAAAATGGAGGTTATCAATTCGTCTGGATGTTGCTTTTTATGTTTGTGCCCGCAAAACTTGGTCAATTCTGAACCGATTTTAAAAACTTTTTTATTTAAAAGGTTATGTTTATAGATTTGTCCCATTTTAGAAACAGTACATAAATTATAAAATGAAGGGTGTCCCCATAGAATATACATTTTTATGTGTATTATAATTAGTAATGTGCACCCCCTCAAAATTCAAAAAATCTGCGTATCACTATAGCTCCCAATAGCAAAATTAAATAAAAAATAAATCTTAAAATCAACGGGTATCCCCATAGGTGACATAAATTTACCTAGATATGCAAATCTATTGACTGTTATAAAAAAACACTTTAAAATTGTACAGAATGTCGATTACTATGACCGTTATAACAAGTAAATATTTAAAATTATAAAGTCGCCCAACAGGTTATTTATTTCCTTTTTTAAGTATGGACACTTTTTAAAGTTGTGGAGAGACAGCTGAACGTTACAAGGAACCTGTATTGCCAAGTCCGCTTTAACAAAATGTATACGATTTAAATTTAGAATTAAAGGCTGTTTTCATAAATGATATAATTAGTTTTATTCAGCCCTGAACCGTTATACAAAACCACCTAAAAATTATACAGAACGTCCACTTCTTTATCTGGCAAAAAAAGAAGTAAATATCTATTTAAAATATAAACTAAACGGTGTTTTGTCAACAATAAATATTACAGAAAAAATAGAGGGTGTACCTATAGATAATGTAGTATTACTCTTTTCGCTATATACATATATAATTGTAAATTATTAAAAACAATAAATCAAAGAGTATCTAAAAACAACAATAAAAACGTTGTTTACATAGCAGTGGGGCAGAATCAAATATTTTGGAAACGACTCAGCCATTTGTCAGGGTTTAGGACGATTGATAAAAAATTTGACATAGGCATATCAGTGGAGTATCTTAATGTGAGTTTTAAAGCTTGGTACCATCCGCTATGGACAAAATTTTTCTAATACTTGGCAATTCTTTAGTTTTTGTCTCATTTTTTAAAATTAGACATTGTCTTAAAATTCTTGTTCATACAAAATTGTGCTTTAATTGCAAATTATTTCTAGTTATAAGAATATATATTATAAAGCTTTTGATTTTTGATATCCTGGTGCAGTTTTTTCAAAACATTGGGTAAAGCTTTCAGCAAATTAAATTTTATCGTATTTAGCTAGCAAAATTTAAAATATATTGAAATATCAAATATTATAGTTTTTTGACCTTTATAATTTATTTTATTTTCTAATTGTTTAAGCACTAGGTCAGCTTAAAAAAATATATATATTCTTTAATCTTTTATATTTTTCAATATTTCGCCAAACCACACATTAAAAATAATTAAATTTTCCAAAAACAAAAATAAGTTAAATTGAAAAAAACTTGTCAAACTAACTAAAAAATTTTCAAAAAACAAAGACAAAAAATTTAAACATTTTAAAATACTTACTTATACGTACTCATAAATCTCCAATACTCAAAAAACACACAAAAGACTAATTTAGTTTCAATGGATTCTTTCACAATGACATTAGAATGCATTACCAATTAGAAGAGAAGATTTTTCAGTTTTAAAAATGACAGCGGACGGAGAGGATTTTATACAAACAATTAAAGCAAAAGAAGAACGGGAAATAGCTAGGACTAAATTAATTTCAGTAATTGATAATCATTCAAATAAGCTAAAATTAACTAACAGAGATAGATTCATGTTAGAGAACGTAAAAAAGGCTGATAATAGTTGAAGAAGAAATAAAAACATACTTATTTTAAAAGCCGATAAAGGTAACACTACAGTAGCTATGTATAAAAATGATTATGATTTAAGAATTAAAAGTGTTATTGAGGATGTTGCCAATTATAAGTTAGCAAATCAAGATCCAACAACAAAATTGCAGAAAATAAATGATGTTTTACTAGAAGAACTTCTTAAGCAAAAAAATATTACTATTTCATAGAAAAACAGGCTTAAAGCAAAAGGCTACAGCTCCTAGGTTATATGGATACCCAAAATTCATAAAGAGAATTTTCCTTTAAAACCCATTTGTTTTTGTATTAATTCTCCATTATATGAGTTGTGTAAATATGTTACAGTAATATTAAAACAGATAACTGAAAATTCTAAATATAATGTTAAGAACTCAATAAAATTTAAAGAAAGTACAAGAAACCAGTACATTCAGAATGAGAAAAAATTAGTTTCATTTGATGTAGTATCATTATTTTCAAGTATACCTGTTGACTTTGCGATTAATTAAATTTAAGAAAAATGGTACGTGATACAGGGATATACTGGAATGGAAAAATGGTTAATTTTACGGTTTTTTAAATTCTGTATAGAAGATAACAGATATTTTCAATATAATGATAAAATAAATTTGCAACAAAAAGGTCTTTCAATGGTAACCCCAGCTTCTACAATTGTACAGATACTGTTATGAACAAGTTATTAGACGTGTACATTGAAGAACTTAGTATTTAGCCAAGAAAAATAACTAAATAAGTAGATGATTTGTTTTGTATTATTTCTGAATCTGGAACTGAAAATATGTTGGAAGCATTTAATAAATTTAATAGTTGCATAAAATTCACAATACAAATAAAACGTTTTTTTAAACTCCTCTATTTAGATACCTTAGTAATGAGGAGAGGTAATGAACTAAAAATGGATTGGTATCTAAACCCGACAAAAATTTTTTGTCACACCGCCCTGCAGTCACCAGAATAAACCCCAGTGAGCATTTGCGGGAGGAATTGGAGAGGGATTCGAAAACGCTCAATTTTGAATAGAACTAAGCTAAATGCAGTTTTGGTAGAAGAATGGCATAACATGGGGGTAAATGTAACTAAAAACTAAGTCCACTTCATGCCAAATAGACTGAATGCCATTAAGCAAGAGGAACTGCCAACTAAACATAAGATAAATGTTCTTAGTAATTTTTCTTATTGTAGAAATAGTTGCGCCTATATTTATATACCTTTTTTTGCAAAGAATTGATATTTAATCTTCATAGTTATTATTTTAATGCATAAGGTTTCTATCTATAAATAATTCATTAAATAAATATTTCCTTATATGAATAAAATAAGTGCATAAGTGATTAAGTGTCGTCGTGATTCGGTTATTTGTCCCTTTGTGCAACGTTAGTTGATTTTAACATCTGAAAACATTTTTTGCAAAAACAAAATACATTCTGGTTTTTTATTGTTGTAGTTGTTGTAGAACTGCTTTTACCTTCTCCGGACATTTCACACCCGCGATTTCTTTCTTTCTCTCATCTTCCATTTCTTGCCTCATTCTACTTTTCTGTCTATGTTTTTCTTTTTCTCCTTTCTTTCCGACAGGTAACACAAAGGGACCAAATTATGGGCCCAAGTGGGCTGTGGCAACACGACTGCCTGCCTAACCTAACCTATATATATATATACAATGTTAGTGTTATGTTACTATACTAATGTATTGCTGAAATTACTATAATTAAAGTTTTAACATATTCCGTATCAAAGATGTTAGAATAGTTACTTATTTTTTTATTGTAAAGTTTGTTGTGTTTTATTTGCTGTACATGATAAATTTTTTATTTTAAATTTTATTTTTTTGTTGATTCTATTAAATGTTATTAATGTTAAAACTTTGTAGAGTAGTACTTATTCTTTGCGTTGTTAAAACCCTTTGCCGGCCCTTTTCTTTTTAATATTCTTTTGGGCTGGCACTTCGTTGTTCACCGCCTTAATGTTAGTTCGTATTTTGTATTTCTCAATGAAAATAAGCTAAGGACCTCAGGAACGTGGAAGTAGTGTTTATGGTGGTACCTATTCTGGCTGGCTTGTTGTCTTCAGTTTTGTTGTCTTCGATAACTTGTTCCAGCGTCCGATGATTTAATTTATTTTTGCAGGATTTTTACACCAAAAAGTTTTATTTTAAAGGTCAGATTTCAGCAGATTAATACTGTGGACTAAAATATTTTTTAGTTTAGCAGTATAAAAATATTCTTTAGTGATTTTATGTAGCTAGAATAGCCATGTGAACAAACATTGACATGTACTAGATGAAGATTTCCCTATAGCCCCACTTTTTTATGCTGCTGGTGAAGACCCAGCTAAAACGCAGGCGTTCGAAGAACTGCCTAAGTCATGAAATAAGGCCAAACAGCCTACCTATGTTTTTTTCTATTTAAGCCTCTCGTTATCTATCAATTGCTCTAGCTTCTATACTACATTCTAGTCATCTAGAATGAAAATATTAATTGTAATTCAAATAAATATTTGGGTTACATACATATAAAAATTTAGGAAATTTTATTACAATTTAGGCAAATATTTGTGTTGTATAAAAGAAATACGTATAATATATGGATATTAATTACAATTTAAATATTTGGGTCACATGTGTCATGCAATATGAAAGGCACACTTCAATTTCTGAAACTCAAATCGATTGAAATTTGGTAGTTACTCTAACAGTTGATACTGGTAAATATTGTATATAGAATCGACTTTTAATAATTTGAAACTCGTTATTTTAAATCTCGCGATTATTTGAACTGTTTTCCAGGTCCCTTGAAAAAAAAACACACAATATATTGAAAAAATCTATATAATTTGGTCCCCTCAATAATTTGAAATTATTTTAATGAAATGGTTATCGCCGACTCTCTATAATTTGAATTTTTAGCTCTACGCTATATAATTTTAATTGTTTTTTTATTTTGCAAAAAATACAATCATTTATTTTAATTTTTTGTGATGTGCTTAAAAATGACATCTTGCCTGCCAACGTTATATAATTTGAAGTTTGATTTTTTTGCAGTTTTAAAATTTGAGGACCTAATGTGATTTTGTTTTTGTTTTTAAAAGAAACTTAAAAAGTTTTCTTTTTTTCTATGCCACGCTTTTAGTATGCACCAAAAAAAAATTTATTTGCTTTGCTTATTTGCGGAACTTGCAAATGGTTTTGCTTATTTACGAAATCTAACGGCTTTTTTGTATTTTTACGCTTGTTGCAATGACATTTTCTAAAATTGTTATACTCATACTGAACATCAGTCAACTTGAAGTCTTGAGCATTTGTTTTCAAAGGCTTGTGTATTAAATTAAAATGAGTACTAAAAAGAACAAGTGCTTTTCAATAAAGGAGAAAAAACTTGTAATTGCAGCTGTAGAAAATGAGCAGGTAAAGAGATGTTGCCAAAAATTACGGAATTTTGCCATCAACATTATCAATGATATTAAAAAATAGAAATCGCATCACCGAATCTACCTTAAGTGGGGGTAGAAAACGGTTACGTCCGGCTGAATTCCCCACGTCTTGAGAAATGCTTGATAAAGTAGATTCGTCAGTGCAGGTACCACAACGTAAGGGTGGGTTGTTTTATTTGAAGGAGAAAGCCAAGTCCTTTGCAAAATCTGTCTGAATTTACGGATTTAATGCCAGTGAAGGGGGTATCAAATTTCAAAAACCGATACCCAATCACATGTAAAAAAATATGCGGCAACAGCACGAGCATTGATAACTCGATTTGCTCCAATTGGACCAACAACCTTAGTCAACTTTTTAACAACTACGAGCCAAGAAACATATTCAACGCGGACGAAAATGGGCTTTTTTAAAAGTGTGTGAATACAGAATTATTTAATGAGTGGCTGTTGTCGATTAATAGTGACATGAGACAACTGCACCGTGCACAATAATCCACCACTATTATACCACTAGAAATTAATTTATTTACGGCCTAATACAACATCTAAGTTGCAGCCTTTAGACCAAGGCATTATCCAAAACAACGGCAAGTCGTAGCACATTACGCTCCTATGCTCTAAGAGCGGATACAAGAGATGATTTCTTTTCAGCACTCATCACAATTGAAAGTTCAATAGACAATGACAGATTGAAATATTTAATAAATAAAAATACGGACTTTTTCATTATAAATTGTTCTTACACTAGATATGTATATATGTAACTGTAAGAAAGTTCACAATAAAAAATTTTAAATAAGCTCGTGTTAATTTGATTTTTTCTTTCTTTTGATATTATGAAGTCTCGTTAATATAACAACTCGATTATTTGAACTTTTTCTCTGGTCCCTTGAGTTTTAAATTATCAAGAGTCGACTGAATATCATTCAAAAAAAGTTCCAATAGATTTACACGCAAGAACTCCTGGCTTTTAATGAATTAAAGTCTTTTTTGACTGCAGCGGAGGTCCTTGCCTTCCTATATTTTGATAAGTCATTTATCTTTACAACTAGACAATTTAAGGAATTATCTGTATAGAACAAAGAAACTAAGAATATAGAGATATGTAGTCTATAACTCCTTTTTATTTGCAGTATATATTTAGAAATGACATCTAAATTAATGAATAAATTCCTTTGGTAGCCACAACACAACCCAAACATACTGAACAAGCAGATTCACTTTGCTTCTAAAAAAAAGTAATTCAGTATACGTTTTGTCAAAGCGTATTATTCTGCTTTGTAGGCAAAATTCATTTTATATATTTTAAAGCTAAAAATGTTTTTAATAAAGAGGCAGTCTTTAAAAAAACCTAAAACATTTTGACATGTATCAAGCATGTGTCTGGCGAGGAAAAACAAGTATCTTTGATTAAGAAAATATATTTAATAGAAAAGGAAAAACAGCATTGTTTTAATATTTAGATACTGAAAAACCTACTATATAATAATAAAACAATAATTTAAAACTTAAAAATAAGAAGACTCAATAATTGTGCGTGCAGAAATTAGAAAATAACATTCCAAATAAAATAAAACCATTTCAAAATATCTGTCTATCAAAACGTTTGTATCTTAACAACTTAAAATAATAAAGAAGAAAATTTACATTAAGGTGATAACAATATAAAGCTAACAAGATCAAATATATGATATTAACACACATAAAAAATTACATTACATTACATTACATTACATATATATTACATTACATTACATTACATTACATTACATTACATTACATATATATATATATATATATATATATATATATATATATATATATATATATATATATATATTAAACACAATCAAGAAAAAATTTCATTATCATCTGTTACTCACCTCAGGTGAGTAACAAATGAGAAAGATAAAATTAACAAAATTATTATTACGACAAACGCTAAAATTACAAAACTCTAAAATTTTAAATACTAGGAAAAAAGTAATAAGGCTAAATTACATAAAAAAATTAAAATAATGTTCTGTTGTTATCCCTTTCGGTGAAGACCGTCGTCACTGGCTGTTTATTTCGTACGTTTGGCGAGCGCTTTCGATGTTAGAACCGCAAAAATTACGTTTTTCTTGATATAATCATACACAAAAAAAATCACTCACATTTATTCATTAAAAAAAATCAAAGTTGAACAAAATCAGCATCATACTGTTAAACGTTTCTTTTGTGCACTAGTGAGTAAACTGATCAAACATGTTTTGTTTACACTTTAAACTGCCAGAATGATTGTTTTGTTAATTTTACCATAGAATAAAACTCTTAAGGCCCAACTATAATGTGCATATACTAGCTTATGCCAACTTATACAACTGTGCAAATACAAATAAATCAAATGTGGTAAACTGTAATGTACTTGAGAGAACTTTTTGTCAAATGTCATTTGCTTAAGCAATGTACGAAGCTGATCGTAGATTCCGTACAGAAACAGCTGATTGCGCTTGGTGTATACATACATAAACCAATAAAGAAAAAATTGCAGTGGAAAGCGACATTGAAAAAAATTTTTTTTATTTAATAGTAAATGTAGAAAAAAGAAGGGTTTATATATGAGAAAATGATGCGTTTTTATTATAACAATTCGCTATAATTTTTTTTAATTGCTTTTAAATTAAATCAGTGACACCGTTGCATCTTTTGGTACTTTTGACCAAAAATACATAAAAAACATGCCATTTTTTATCGAATTTAATTGAAAACTAGTAAAAAAAAGTACATTTATTTAAATCAATGTTATTAAATATATATATTTTTTCGATGCCTTTTTCTTTACAAGTTTTATTTATTTAAAAATATATATATTTTTGGGAAAGTACGGTTTAAACATGAATGTGCAACTGTGGCAAATTATTTTTTAAATTTATGTAAGTACATTGTAGCCACATAAAAATCTTTAAAGAATTACCTAAGCATTTGACAGGCTTTTCGTTGGGTTTTTGACATAAGCTCAAGCTAGTTTATGCACATTATAGTTGGGCCTTTACTCAAATTTAAACATTTAGCATAATTCTTCATTGAATAAAATCAGTCGCGTGCTGTATGATTAAACAAGTTTTACTCACACATTTGAGTAAATGAACTTTGTGTTGAATAAAATCGGCGTGTACTGAATAAATCATACGCACTGATTTTATTCACTATGACTGATTTTATTCAGTATTTACTGATTTTCTTCAACTGTCGATTATAATTGTATTTGTTTTTTATTTTCGCTTATGTCTATTATGCATTTGGTTGTCAGGAAGTTTTTTTATATATAAGAGGAATTAGGTCTATAAATTATGTACATAAAATTTTAATTAAATCTGGATTTATTTATTATTTCCTGACGAATAAGACTATGTCTTATAATCACAGAGCATAATTTTGTATGTGTACAAATGGCATCCAAATTTAATAAAATTAAAATTAATTTTAATTAAAATTTTTAAAATAGTAACAGAAATAGAGATACAAAAAGATTTTTTAAGTTAATCTGAATTTATGGAATATCAAACAATTTTGCCTTTTACAAATTGACAGTTTAGATTTAATAAATTCCACATCACCATTAACACAAAATCTTCTTGCCACTCCGTGCTCACCTTCTGCTGCACAATTTTCAAAAAGTGAACATGGTTTATATAGTTTCTCTAAGAAAGCAACATTGAGAACTTCTAAGACACCCTCAGAAGAAATAGACAGTTATTATAAGGAAAATGTTGAAATAACCGGTAAGTTTAATGTGGTCAATTGGTGAAAGTTAAATGAAAAGTTTAATCCAAAATACTCGAAACTTGCAATTCAAGTTCATGCAATTCCTGCCAGTAGTGCAGCCGCTGAACGAGCTTTTTCATTAGCTGTCAATGTAATAGGCAAGAGGAAAATCAGCTATTTCTGAATTTATATTTTAAGAATTTTAAAAATTAAATAATATAACATATTTTTTTTTACATTAGTATTTAATATTCTTATTTTATTATAAGTTGTACCTATGTCTAATAAATAAATATTACTTTGCTTCTGTTAAATCGTTCTGCTTTTGTTACTATTTCTTTTTGTCATCATTTACACACATACATATGTAAACGAAAACTCATGAATAAACTCATATGCGTTGCTTTTTGATTTTTATTCTACATCAATATAATCACTGATGATCCGAATGAACAGTTTTCCGTTTGTGTTTGATTTTCCATCAAAGCAATCATTGTTGAATAAAATGAACAACCACCAGCATTGATTTGAGTTAGATGACGCATGATTAAAATCACACAGTCAACAAAATACACATTATTTGATTGAATTAAAATCAACAGCGATTATGTGCGTTCGAACAAGTTTGATCGTTTGAACATAAAGGCTTGTCGTTCTCTGGTGAGAACATCATTTTTAAGACGACGGCCTTCACCGAAAGGTATGACAACAGTATAATATTTACTGGCGGAACAGATTCGATTAACTTAATATTAAAATAATATTATTAAATAGCTGCAGCTAAACCCGTGGTAAAGTGATTTAAATGATTGAACTGTAAAATAATTTCTATGTTGACCAAAGCAACATAATAAAATCAACAAAAACAACAGCAGATAATTGAGGGTTTTAAATCTAAGTAACAACAGAATAAAACTCAAACAACAGCGTTGTAAATACAATATTCTTTAATTGTTTATGCTTATACTAGGGCTTTTTTTGCTTCTTTTTAAAGTTTCAATTCGTAGTTTGTGTAAAAATTTGTTTTATAATTTATTTATTTGCAATCTATTTAAAAAATAAAAATATTAAGCAAATTTAATAAAAAGTTAAATAGTCACAGAAGTTATTTATCTTCAATAGCATAAATAACCATATAGATATAAAAATTGATCAAATATAAATTATACGTATTATTTTGCTAATGATAAATATTTTTGGTAAATTATTTTACAGCAAGTGAAATACATGTATTAAAGCCATGGCGAAATAATACCAGGTGAATGCATTACCTTTTACGTGTATTTTGTTTTTTTTTAAACTAATTCGAGCTGTCAAAAACGTCTGGCAATATGTGTGTATGTGTTCCAATATATTTTTAGGGGCTTTCTTATTTTTCACAAATATTTACACACATTACTAGACGTTTTTGACAGCTCGAATTAGGTTTTACACAAACAAAATACACGCAAAAGCTAAAACATATGATGAACACATGATCTGATGCAGTCACCTGTTTGATGCGCCTTGATTAAAGCTTTTCTTTTATCTACAGTGAAGGACTAAAGTCTGCATGCAGTGCCATATAGCACTATTCTGAAGAAAATATTTATTAAATAAAAAAATTAATGATACAGTTTTTTTCAAAAATTATCTTTATTCATAAAAAAACAAAAGTTAATTTAATTCATTTGTACTTTAGCAAAAAAAACTTAAAAATAACAAAAATATGATATGACAAAAGTCTACATACAGTTCAGTCTTCGAAAGATTTTACTAATAATATTTAAATAAATCATGTTTTGCTTAGTATTAGTATTTAGTTGGTCCGCCAGCATTATCTATTACAGCCTGCAGTCGTCTTGGCATTGATGAAACCAAATTAGTTACCTCTTCCGGAGTAATTTTGTTCCATTCTTTTATTAACGAATGTTTTAATGATTTGGCATCAGTAATTTGAGTTTGTCGAATTCTGCGCTCCAAAAGCTCCCAAACGTGCTCTATATCGGGGCTTTGCGGAGGAGAATTAAGTTGTCTGGGGGCGTGATATAGAAGCCATTCCTTAATCATTCGTACAGTATGCTTGGGGTCATTATCTTATTGGAATATCCAACCTTCCCCAAGACCCAAGCATTCCACAGATGCCATCAAATGTTGTTCTAAAATACTTTTGTATTGATGTTGCTCCATAATACCTACAACAAAAGCCAACTTTCCAACGCCAGAAGCTGCTATAGCTCCCCAAACCATAACGCTTCCACCGCCATGCTTTACACTTGGCATTAAGTTTTCGAGCTGCATATCAGCATTTCTTTTTCTCCATATCTTTGCACAGCCATCACTTCCGAATGTGTCGTATTTTGACTCGTCCGTAAATAAAACCTTGGACCAGAAGTCCATGCCTTTTTCAATATGTGCACGTGCAAACTCAAGTCAAAGACGGCGATTTTTTTCTGATATGAGAGGCTTTTTACGTGGTGTTCTGGTGAAAAATCCATTGTCGTTAAGAGCTCTTTTCATGGTTCTTGGGTGGACACTCTTATTGGAGACTTGTGCGATTTGTTCGGCTAATTTTGAAGCGCTTATTCGGGGATTTTTTTTCACTTCCTGTAGAATTGAACTAATGTCTCTCCTGGAAAGCTTCTTCGGCCTACCTGTTCTTTCTTTGCTATGAAAGGCACAAGTTTTGTTAAAGTTCTCAATAATTGTTTGAACTGTTGAGCGACTTAAATTTAATATTTCGGCAATTTCACCATACGATTTATTTTCATTTCTGTGCTTTATCACTAATTTTCTGATATCAATTGATATTTCTTTTCTACTAGACATTTTTTAAGTCTGACTTGCACGTTAACAAAAGATAAACTAAATTAAATATTGCACACAATAGCTACTACACAAAAAATTTCAAATAAGGGTACTTTGCAGCTACTTTACAGTTGCTTTATTTACTTATCTTCGCTGCAGGTAGACTTTTGTCATATCATATTTTTAATAATTTGCGATTTTTTTTCTGTGGAAGTAATTAATTTTTTTTTTAATTTTTATATTTATTAATAAAATAAAATACAGAACAAACTACATATTAAGCTTTTCCATTTAATACACATTTTTCTAAAAAATAAATAAAATTGTAGTTGCATGTAGACTTTAGTCCTTCACTGTATATGGAAGATCTAATACATGGTATCTTTTTAATATTCTTATTTCTTCGGAATCATCAAGCAGATTAATAGCAAAAGAATTTACATTATCGCTTAATCGTCGAAAATAATCTTGTACTAAATTTGTTTATTTCCTCTTTAATGAATATTCATATCTTTATGTAAAGTTTTATTGGTTACAAACCAAGGCGCATTGACAATAGTTCTAAGTGTTTTTGATTGAAACCGTTGGAGTATTTCAACGTTGGAATCACTCGACATTCCCAAAGAGTTGTATTCCATAGGTGCAGATAGGCTTTAAGATGGTTTTGTAAATAATTATTTTGTACAGATAACCTTGACTTAGGTCCAATAAGCCAGTATAACATCTTAAATTTAGCATTTAACGGTTTTCTTTTAGTGTTGATGTGATTCTTCCAAGTTAATCTCTTGTCTAGATGCAAACTAAGTATTTGCAAATGGGACTTTATTATGATACAAAGTCAAATTTGGACATTGAGCATGCATTCTACTTTTCTGTCTATGTTTTTCTTTTTCTCCTTTCTTTCCGACAGGTAACACAAAGGGACCAAATTATGGGCCCAAGTGGGCTGTGGCAACACGACTGCCTGCCTAACCTAACCTATATATATATATACAATGTTAGTGTTATGTTACTATACTAATGTATTGCTGAAATTACTATAATTAAAGTTTTAACATATTCCGTATCAAAGATGTTAGAATAGTTACTTATTTTTTTATTGTAAAGTTTGTTGTGTTTTATTTGCTGTACATGATAAATTTTTTATTTTAAATTTTATTTTTTTGTTGATTCTATTAAATGTTATTAATGTTAAAACTTTGTAGAGTAGTACTTATTCTTTGCGTTGTTAAAACCCTTTGCCGGCCCTTTTCTTTTTAATATTCTTTTGGGCTGGCACTTCGTTGTTCACCGCCTTAATGTTAGTTCGTATTTTGTATTTCTCAATGAAAATAAGCTAAGGACCTCAGGAACGTGGAAGTAGTGTTTATGGTGGTACCTATTCTGGCTGGCTTGTTGTCTTCAGTTTTGTTGTCTTCGATATACTTGTTCCAGCGTCCGATGATTTAATTTATTTTTGCAGGATTTTTACACCAAAAAGTTTTATTTTAAAGGTCAGATTTCAGCAGATTAATACTGTAGACTAAAATATTTTTTAGTTGAGCAGTATAAAAATATTCTTTAGTGATTTTATGTAGCTAGAATAGCCATGTGAACAAACATTGACATGTACTAGATGAAGATTTCCCTATAGCCCCACTTTTTTATGCTGCTGGTGAAGACCCAGCTAAAACGCAGGCGTTCGAAGAACTACCTAAGTCATGAAATAAGGCCAAACAGCCTACCTATGTTTTTTTCTATTTAAGCCTCTCGTTATCTATCAATTGCTCTAGCTTCTATACTACATTCTAGTCATCTAGAATGAAAATATTAATTGTAATTCAAATAAATATTTGGGTTACATACATATAAAAATTTAGGAAATTTTATTACAATTTAGGCAAATATTTGTGTTGTATAAAAGAAATACGTATAATATATGGATATTAATTACAATTTAAATATTTGGGTCACATGTGTCATGCAATATGAAAGGCACACTTCAATTTCTGAAACTCAAATCGATTGTAATTTGGTAGTTACTCTAACAGTTGATACTGGTAAATATTGTATATAGAATCGACTTTTAAATCTCGCGATTATTTGAACTGTTTTCCAGGTCCCTTGAAAAAAAACACACAATATATTGAAAAAATCTATATAATTTGGTCCC
This sequence comes from Cistogaster globosa, assembly GCA_937654795.1. NCBI lineage: Eukaryota > Metazoa > Arthropoda > Insecta > Diptera > Tachinidae > Cistogaster > Cistogaster globosa. Next base: position 43,136,603 of record OW569407.1, read on the forward strand.
CTCAATAATTTGAAATTATTTTAATGAAATGGTTATCGCCGACTCTCTATAATTTGAATTTTTAGCTCTACGCTATATAATTTTAATTGTTTTTTCATTTTGCAAAAAATACAATCATTTATTTTAATTTTTTGTGATGTGCTTAAAAATGACATCTTGCCTGCCAACGTTATATAATTTGAAGTTTGATTTTTTTGCAGTTTTAAAATTTGAGGACCTAATGTGATTTTGTTTTTGTTTTTAAAAGAAACTTAAAAAGTTTTCTTTTTTTCTATGCCACGCTTTTAGTATGCACCAAAAAAAATTTATTTGCTTTGCTTATTTGCCGAACTTGCAAATGATTTTGCTTATTTACGAAATCTAACGGCTTTTTTGTATTTTTACGCTTGTTGCAATGACATTTTTTAAAATTGTTATACTCATACTGAACATCAGTCAACTTGAAGTCTTGAGCATTTGTTTTCAAAGGCTTGTGTATTAAATTAAAATGAGTTCTAAAAAGAACAAGTGCTTTTCAATAAAGGAGAAAAAACTTGTAATTGCAGCTGTAGAAAATGAGCAGGTAAAGAGATGTTGCCAAAAATTACGGAATTTTGCCATCAACATTATCAATGATATTAAAAAATAGAAATCGCATCACCGAATCTACCTTAAGTGGGGGTAGAAAACGGTTACGTCCGGCTGAATTCCCCACGTCTTGAGAAATGCTTGATAAAGTAGATTCGTCAGTGCAGGTACCACAACGTAAGGGTGGGTTGTTTTATTTGAAGGAGAAAGCCAAGTCCTTTGCAAAATCTGTCTGAATTTACGGATTTAATGCCAGTGAAGGGGGTATCAAATTTCAAAAACCGATACCCAATCACATGTAAAAAAATATGCGGCAACAGCACGAGCATTGATAACTCGATTTGCTCCAATTGGACCAACAACCTTAGTCAACTTTTTAACAACTACGAGCCAAGAAACATATTCAACGCGGACGAAAATGGGCTTTTTTAAAAGTGTGTGAATACAGAATTATTTAATGAGTGGCTGTTGTCGATTAATAGTGACATGAGACAACTGCACCGTGCACAATAATCCACCACTATTATACCACTAGAAATTAATTTATTTACGGCCTAATACAACATCTAAGTTGCAGCCTTTAGACCAAGGCATTATCCAAAACAACGGCAAGTCGTAGCACATTACGCTCCTATGCTCTAAGAGCGGATACAAGAGATGATTTCTTTTCAGCACTCATCACAATGAAAGTTCAATAGACAATGACAGATTGAAATATTTAATAAATAAAAATACGGACTTTTTCATTATAAATTGTTCTTACACTAGATATGTATATATGTAACTGTAAGAAAGTTCACAATAAAAAATTTTAAATAAGCTCGTGTTAATTTGATTTTTTTCTTTCTTTTGATATTATGAAGTCTCGTTAATATAACAACTCGATTATTTGAACTTTTTCTCTGGTCCCTTGAGTTTTAAATTATCAAGAGTCGACTGAATATCATTCAAAAAAAGTTCCAATAGATTTACACGCAAGAACTCCTGGCTTTTAATGAATTAAAGTCTTTTTTGACTGCAGCGGAGGTCCTTGCCTTCCTATATTTTGATAAGTCATTTATCTTTACAACTAGACAATTTAAGGAATTATCTGTATAGAACAAAGAAACTAAGAATATAGAGATATGTAGTCTATAACTCCTTTTTATTTGCAGTATATATTTAGAAATGACATCTAAATTAATGAATAAATTCCTTTGGTAGCCACAACACAACCCAAACATACTGAACAAGCAGATTCACTTTGCTTCTAAAAAAAAGTAATTCAGTATACGTTTTGTCAATGCGTATTATTCTGCTTTGTAGGCAAAATTCATTTTATATATTTTAAAGCTAAAAATGTTTTTAATAAAGAGGCAGTCTTTAAAAAAACCTAAAACATTTCGACATGTATCAAGCATGTGTCTGGCGAGGAAAAACAAGTATCTTTGATTAAGAAAATATATTTAATAGAAAAGGAAAAACAGCATTGTTTTAATATTTAGATACTGAAAAACCTACTATATAATAATAAAACAATAATTTAAAACTTAAAAATAAGAAGACTCAATAATTGTGCGTGCAGAAATTAGAAAATAACATTCCAAATAAAATAAAACCATTTCAAAAAATTTGTCTATCAAAACGTTTGTATCTTAACAACTTAAAATAATAAAGAAGAAAATTTACATTAAGGTGATAACAATATAAAGCTAACAAGATTAAATATATGATATTAACATACATAAAAAATTACATTACATTACATTACATATATATTACATTACATTACATATATATATATATATATATATATATATATATATATATATATATATATATATATATATATATATATATATATATATATATATATATATATATATATATATATATATATATATATATATATATATATATATATATATATATATATATATATATATATATATTAAACACAATCAAGAAAAAATTTCATTATCATCTGTTACTCACCTCAGGTGAGTAACAAATGAGAAAGATAAAATTAACAAAATTATTATTACGACAAACGCTAAAATTACAAAACTCTAAAATTTTAAATACTAGGAAAAAAGTAATAAGGCTAAATTACATAAAAAAATTAAAATAATGTTCTGTTGTCATCCCTTTCGGTGAAGACCGTCGTCACTGGCTGTTTATTTCGTACGTTTGGCGAGCGCTTTCGATGTTAGAACCGCAAAAATTACGTTTTTCTTGATATAATCATACACAAAAAAAATCACTCACATTTATTCATTAAAAAAAATCAAAGTTGAACAAAATCAGCATCATACTGTTAAACGTTTCTTTTGTGCACTAGTGAGTAAACTGATCAAACATGTTTTGTTTACACTTTAAACTGCCAGAATGATTGTTTTGTTAATTTTACCATAGAATAAAACTCTTAAGGCCCAACTATAATGTGCATATACTAGCTTATGCCAACTTATACAACTGTGCAAATACAAATAAATCAAATGTGGTAAACTGTAATGTACTTGAGAGAACTTTTCGTCAAATGTCATTTGCTTAAGCAATGTACGAAGCTGATCGTATATTCCGTACAGAAACAGCTGATTGCGCTTGGTGTATACATACATAAACCAATAAAGAAAAAATTGCAGTGGAAAGCGACATTGAAAAAAATTTTTTTTATTTAATAGAAAATGTAGAAAAAAGAAGGGTTTGCTTTTAAATTAAATCAGTGACACCGTTGCATCTTTTGGTACTTTTGACCAAAAATACATAAAAAACGCCATTTTTTTATCGAATTTAATTAAAAACTAGTAAAAAAAAGTACATTTATTTAAATCAATGTTATTAAATATATATATATTTTTTCGATGCCTTTTTCTTTACAAGTTTTATTTATTTAAAAATATATATATTTTTGGGAAAGTACGGTTTAAACATGAATGTGCAACTGTGGCAAATTATTTTTTAAATTTATGTAAGTACATTGTAGCCACATAAAAATCTTTAAAGAATTACCTAAGCATTTGACAGGCTTTTCGTTGGGTTTTTGACATAAGCTCAAGCTAGTTTATGCACATTATAGTTGGGCCTTTACTCAAATTTAAACATTTAGCATAATTCTTCATTGAATAAAATCAGTCGCGTGCTGTATGATCAAACAAGTTTTACTCACACATTTGAGTAAATGAACTTTGTGTTGAATAAAATCGGCGTGTACTGAATAAAATCATACGCACTGATTTTATTCACTATGACTGATTTTATTCAGTATTTACTGATTTTCTTCAACTGTCGATTATAATTGTATTTGTTTTTTATTTTCGCTTATGTCTATTATGCATTTGCTTGTTAGGAAGTTTTTTTATATATAAGAGGAATTAGGTCTATAAATTATGTACATAAAATTTTAATTAAATCTGGATTTATTTATTATTTCCTGACGAATAAGACTATGTCTTATAATCACAGAGCATAATTTTGTATGTGTACAAATGGCATCCAAATTTAATAAAATTAAAATTAATTTTAATTAAAATTTTTAAAATAGTAACAGAAATAGAGATACAAAAAGATTTTTTAAGTTAATCTGAATTTATGGCATATCAAACAATTTTGCCTTTTACAAATTGACAGTTTAGATTTAATAAATTCCATATCACCATTAACACAAAATCTTCTTGCCACTCCGTGCTCACCTTCTGCTGCACAATTTTCAAAAATATAGTTTCTCTAAGAAAGCAACATTGAGAACTTCTAAGACACCCTCAGAAGAAATAGACGGTTATTATAAGGAAAATGTTGAAATAACCGGTAAGTTTAATGTGGTCAATTGGTGAAAGTTAAATGAAAAGTTTAATCCAAAATACTCGAAACTTGCAATTCAAGTTCATGCAATTCCTGCCAGTAGTGCAGCCGCTGAACGAGCTTTTTCATTAGCTGTCAATGTAATAGGCAAGAGGAAAATCAGCTATTTCTGAATTTATATTTTAAGAATTTTAAAAATTAAATAATATAACATATTTTTTTTTTTTACATTAGTATTTAATATTCTTATTTTATTATAAGTTGTACCTATGTCTAATAAATAAATATTACTTTGCTTCTGTTAAATCGTTCTGCTTTTGTTACTATTTCTTTTTGTCATCATTTACACACATACATATGTAAACGAAAACTCATGAATAAACTCATATGCGTTGCTTTTTGATTTTTATTCTACATCAATATAATCACTGATGATCCGAATGAACAGTTTTCCGTTTGTGTTTGATTTTCCATCAAAGCAATCATTGTTGAATAAAATGAACAACCACCAGCATTGATTTGAGTTAGATGACGCATGATTAAAATCACACAGTCAACAAAATACACATTATTTGATTGAATTAAAATCAACAGCGATTATGTGCGTTCGAACAAGTTGGATCCTTTGAACATAAAGGCTTGTCGTTCTTTGGTGAGAACATAATTTTTAAGACGACGGCCTTCACCGAAAGGTATGACAACAGTATAATATTTACTGGCGGAACAGATTCGATTAACTTAATATTAAAATAATATTATTAAATAGCTGCAGCTAAACCCGTGGTAAAGTGATTTAAATGATTGAACTGTAAAATAATTTCTATGTTGACCAAAGCAACATAATAAAATCAACAAAAACAACAGCAGATAATTGAGGGTTTTAAATCTAAGTAACAACAGAATAAAACTCAAACAACAGCGTTGTAAATACAATATTCTTTAATTGTTTATGCTTATACTAGGGCTTTTTTTTGCTTCTTTTTAAAGTTTCAATTCGTAGTTTGTGTAAAAATTTGTTTTATAATTTATTTATTTGCAATCTATTTAAAAAATAAAAATATTAAGCAAATTTAATAAAAAGTTAAATAGTCACAGAAGTTATTTATCTTCAATAGCATAAATAACCATATAGATATAAAAATTGATCAAATATAAATTATACGTATTATTTTGCTAATGATAAATATTTTTGGTAAATTATTTTACAGCAAGTGAAATACATGTATTAAAGCCATGGCGAAATAATACCAGGTGAATGCATTACCTTTTACGTGTATTTTGTTTTTTTTTTAACTAATTCGAGCTGTCAAAAACGTCTGGCAATATGTGTGTATGTGTTCCAATATATTTTTAGGGACTTTCTTATTTTTCACAAATATTTACACACATTACTAGACGTTTTTGACAGCTTGAATTAGGTTTTACACAAACAAAATACACGCAAAAGCTAAAACATATGATGAACACATGATCTGATGCAGTCACCTGTTTGATGCGCCTTGATTAAAGCTTTTCTTTTATCTACAGTGAAGGACTAAAGTCTACATGCAGTGCCATATAGCACTATTCTGAAGAAAATATTTATTAAATAAAAAAATTAATGATACAGTTTTTTTCAAAAATTATCTTTATTCATAAAAAACAAAAGTTAATTTAATTCATTTGTACTTTAGCAAAAAAAACTTAAAAATAACAAAAATATGATATGACAAAAGTCAACATACAGTTCAGTCTTCGAAAGATTTTACTAATAATATTTAAATAAATCATGTTTTGCTTAGTATTAGTATTTAGTTGGTCCGCCAGCATTATCTATTACAGCCTGCAGTCGTCTTGGCATTGATGAAACCAAATTAGTTACCTCTTCCGGAGTAATTTTGTTCCATTCTTTTATTAACGCATGTTTTAATGATTTGGCATCAGTAATTTGAGTTTGTCGAATTCTGCGCTCCAAAAGCTCCCAAACGTGCTCTATATCGGGGCTTTGCGGAGGAGAATTAAGTTGTCTGGGGGCGTGATATAGAAGCCATTCCTTAATCATTCGTACAGTATGCTTGGGGTCATTATCTTATTGGAATATCCAACCTTCCCCAAGACCCAAGCATTCCACAGATGCCATCAAATGTTGTTCTAAAATACTTTTGTATTGATGTTGCTCCATAATACCTACAACAAAAGCCAACTTTCCAACGCCAGAAGCTGCTATAGCTCCCCAAACCATAACGCTTCCACCGCCATGCTTTACACTTGGCATTAAGTTTTCGAGCTGCATATCAGCATTTCCGAATGTGTCGTATTTTGACTCGTCCGCAAATAAAACCTTGGACCAGAAGTCCATGCCCTTTTCAATATGTACACGTGCAAACTCAAGTCGAAGACGGCGATTTTTTTCTGATATGAGAGGCTTTTTACGTGGTGTTCTGGTGAAAAATCCATTGTCTTTAAGAGCTCTTTTCATGGTTCTTGGGTGGACACTCTTATTGGAGACTTGTGCGATTTGTTCGGCTAATTTTGAAGCGCTTATTCGGGGATTTTTTTTCACTTCCTGTAGAATTGAACTAATGTCTCTCCTGGAAAGCTTCTTCGGCCTACCTGTTCTTTCTTTGCTATGAAAGGCACCAGTTTTGTTAAAGTTCTCAATAATTGTTTGAACTGTTGAGCGACTTAAATTTAATATTTCGGCAATTTTACCATACGATTTATTTTCATTTCTGTGCTTTATCACTAATTTTCTGATATCAATTGATATTTCTTTTCTACTAGACATTTTTTAAGTCTGACTTGCACGTTAACAAAAGATAAACTAAATTAAATATTGCACACAATAGCTACTACACAAAAAATTTCAAATAAGGGTACTTTGCAGCTACTTTACAGTTGCTTTATTTACTTATCTTCGCTGCAGGTAGACTTTTGTCATATCATATTTTTAATAATTTGCGATTTTTTTTCTGTGGAAGTAATTAATTTTTTTTTTAATTTTTATATTTATTAATAAAATAAAATACAGAACAAACTACATATTAAGCTTTTCCATTTAATACACATTTTTCTAAAAAATAAATAAAATTGTAGTTGCATGTAGACTTTAGTCCTTCACTGTATATGGAAGATCTAATACATGGTATCTTTTTAATATTCTTATTTCTTCGGAATCATCAAGCAGATTAATAGCAAAAGAATTTACATTATCGCTTAATCGTTGAAAATAATCTTGTACTAAATTTGTTTATTTTCTCTTTAATGAATATTCATATCTTTATGTAAAGTTTTATTGGTTACAAACCAAGGCGCATTGACAATAGTTCTAGGTGTTTTTGATTGAAACCGTTGGAGTATTTCAACGTTGGAATCACTCGACATTCCCAAAGAGTTGTATTCCATAGGTGCAGATAGGCTTTAAGATGGTTTTGTAAATAATTATTTTGTACAGGTAACCTTGACTTAGGTCCAATAAGCCAGTATAACATCTTAAATTTAGCATTTAACGGTTTTCTTTTAGTGTTGATGTGATTCTTCCAAGTTAATCTCTTGTCTAGATGCAAACTAAGTATTTGCAAATGGGACTTTATTATGATACAAAGTCAAATTTGGACATTGAGCATGCCTCAATGTAAAGGTTACGTGGGTCGACTTTAAGGGATTAACTTTAAAATTCCAGGAGCCTAACCAAGTTTCCAGTAAATTTAGTTATTGGTGAACAAATTTAGATGCTTCAGCTGGTATATCACACGATGCTAAAAAGGCGGTATCATTTGTTGCTATTGTGACCTCATTAATTGTTGGCATATCAGAGGTATATATAGTATACAATAATGGCACAAAAACACTTCCTTGTGTTACACCCGCAAACGGTTAAAAAGTCTTTTACAAATGGGTCGCAAAAGCAGTTGCTTTCTCTTCATCAGATTTGCACAACGTTCCATAGTTAGATTTTATAGGAACGGTTATTAAGTACTTCGTTGCATTCCAAAGACAGTATTCGTGTTTCTTCTTGTCAACACACAAGTTACACATATAGTCGCTGAATTGAACGTTTTTATACGTATTCATTCTTTGTTTGAGCATTCTTGTTGCACGATTTAAGTTGGACTTATCCAATGGATTTCTAGTTTGATGCCAGGTTTGGCAAAGTCGTCTTATAGCTAATGAGATCTCTTATTTCTGCAGATATTTAAATATAATTATGGGAAGATGGTCTACGCTCCTGGGGAGTAGATAAACGTGCGCTTCGTGCATTAGTTTTGTAAAACTTTGTACAGCATCTTCCAACTCCTTTGCTTTAATTGAAACTCTAAGATTTATATTTTTATAGATCCAATAGGCAGATGAATTTACATCAGTTCTGTTTGTAAATATCTGCGTTTTTTAAAATCAATTCTTAAACAGTATTGTAGTTTATTATAACGGGGGAATGGTCAGAACTTAAATCTTTGACATTTAATATATCTAAGTTATTGTTTGCAATACTATTGTAAATCGCATAATCTAGAAGATCTGGGATCTTATTTGTATATGTTTGCCGGTATGTAGGAATACCACCAGATAGAATGTTTATATTATTTTTTTAAAAACATTTGTAGAGCTCGCGTCCTTTTGGTTTAACGATTCTCGATTCCCACCACTAATGTTTAGTATTGTAATCACCCGCTGCTGTAAAGCGCGTTCCAAAATTACAGAAGGCTTAATCATATTGGCCTGCCGTTATACTGTCTTGGGGGACCGTAAATAGAACAAATTCATACATCTCCAGTATTGCATTTGATTTTAATACCTGCTTGTGTAAAATTCTTTCTAACTGATTCTAAAATATCGAATTTTATTGCGATCTTTCATCTGGATAATTTGCTGTAACTAAATCGTAGCCTATTACTTTAAAGTACGATCAACTGTTAATATGTATTTTTGATATCAAGAAAATATCTATGTGCTCAAACTTTTAAAATATTTCAACTTCATTTTGCTTACTCTCCAAAGCCTTGGCATTCCAAATAGGAATTCTTAAATTTTTTGCATCTTGACTTAAAGTAGAGACATCATCTTCATTAGAGTTAATCTATTCATGCGTTTCATTATATTAAAATTTTCAGAACTCAAATTTTGTTTGAGTACTTCAGAGTAGGACATTTGAGAGGACAGATCACTTGGACTGAAACTTGAGCTTGGTTGAATTGGTTTAGTTCAAGGATACTCATTTTGGTTATTAAAATCATTTTGAAAGCCTTGTTGAAAGTGTTCTCGGTTTGATCGAAACAAATTTTGTTTCCGAAGAAGATTTTGATAAATTTGGCATCCTTTATAGTTTGCGGTGTGATATTGCAAGCAGTGAATACAACGTGGAGGAACATCTGCGTTTTTTGTACATTCAGCAGTTGGGTTGTCTAGCTCACATTTTACATATACAGAACACTTCTTGCAGTATGCTTTGGTATGGCCATATTGCTGGCATCGATGATATTGTACAATGTCTTCCGTTTTACGCGGAGGTTTAGCCTTGACAACAGCAAGTATCGTGGCTCATAAATTCTCTTCTAGCGTTCAAATCGATATAAAACATAAATAATTGTAATTTTGTAGCTCTACTCTTGACATTAACAACTGACCTTACCGGGTGTCCTAACGAGATAAGTTCTGCTTAAATATCTTCAATAGCAGTTGAGAAGTGAATACCTTTAAGCACGACCCTGTAAGAGCGTTCTTAATTTGATATGTGTGATATTCTATAGTTTTTGAATCTAAGTGTTTTGTTACTTTTCTATATAAATCAATGACTTTATTAACAATTTAACTTCCCCATTTTCCAATGATTCAATTTTGGAACAACATTCCTGCCAGTTCATAACACTGTTTTCACTTGCATCGCTGTCACTGCCTTGTTCTTTGATTTCATATTGATAATAAAATATACTTGTACTGAAGTGCAAAAGCAATTTCAAAACCTTTTGTTTTTTTGTTATTGCTTTTTAATTGGAATTTTAAGTTTGTTTTAAGAACAACAAGGTTTCGGGATCAGTAAAACAGTAATCCCTTTGTAATTTGTTTTTGACAAAAAGAATGTTAATCCCTTTGTTTTTATTTGTTGAAACAGTTCAAATAGAAATTTTGAAGTGAGCAGACATAGCTTTTTGTTTTAAAAAATAAAAAAATTTATTGAAATTTACACTTATTAATATCTAATAATTTTCGTGCTTTTATATCGTTATTAATCTTATTTGTTTTTTGATTAATAAAAATATAAAATCAACAAAATGGATGAACCTCCGGACCGTAGACAGAATATAAAGTAGCCCATTTTTTTGGATAATAAAAAAGCTCTAACATTAATTACGCCAGGACCAAAATGTCTGGTAATGAAAAGAGTGAATAGTGAAAAAACATTATCTGACGTATCGCCGTTCCTGATTAAAAAGGTTGTGGATACTACAATTTGCGGTGAAGTAGACACATGTAAAAAGCTTTTAAACGGTACAATCCTAATTAAAACAAAAAATTATGTTCAAGCAAGAAGTTTAATTTAACTACGTTATCTCTCTCTTACAATTGAGGTGGAGCTAAGTGAACATCAGTCTCTTAATTTTGTTAAAGGTGTCATTTATTCAAACGACCTAAGGGGTATTCCGGAGGAGGAAATCTTGATGGAGTTAAAAAAACAAAACGTACATAAGGTAAATAAAATATTAAAAAAAACGAACAACGAACTTAAGGAAACCGGTTTAGTTATATTAACTTTTGCATCGACCTCTCTTCCTAATGAACTGTTGATTGGATACGAAAAAGTAAGAATAAGACCATACATACCTCTTCCCCTGAAATGCAAGAATTGTCTTCGCTATGGTCATTTGTCAAAATTTTGTAAAAATAACAAGATTTGTTTAAACTGCTCCTTAGATTATCATCTATATGATGTCGATGGTGTTTGTTCCAATGCCCAACGTTGTATTAACTGTAAGGAAGTTAGTAGTGTTAATGACAATCACTCCTCAAATGCAAAAACGTGTCCCATTTTTTGGAAAGAAAAGGAAATCCAAGCTATTGTTACTTTGGAAAAAGTTAGCAGGAAAACAGCAATTAAAAAATATAATGATCGCCACCCCTCCGTGTTGTCAACTTACTCATCAGTAACAATAAACAAAAACATATTTAAAGATTCTCCTCAGGAACAACCATCAACTTTCAAAAACGCCTCGATAAATTCATCTCAGGCAATGGAAGTCGATAATAAACAATCTACAACTAATATCATTACTCCTAACGATATTATCTCAGATGTAATGTCTGACACAGAATTATCGGACATTAATAGTACATCTTCCCAAAACTAAAACTAAAACTTCAAAAAAGATCAAACGCCAATTGAAGTTTGCTGAAAATAATAACAAACGCACCAAAAATTCTTAAACACTCATTAAATATTATGCGATGCATTAGTTAAATTATATAAAAACTGCAACTTTAATTCATTAATTTTTAAAATTTAAGTAATTTTTTAATGACTTTAAACATTATCTAGTGGAATATAAACGGCTTTACTAATAACTACAATGAACTTTTGCTTCTCATAAAACAATATTCACCAAAAATTATATCACTTCAAGAAACGCATATACACGATACTTCATCTATTCCTACACCAATTACCTACAAAATGATTGCTCGAAACACTTCGAACACCCGATATGGTGGTGTTGCTTTACTTATTCATAACTCGCTGCAATATAAGAAATTAGATGTCAGTAGTGATTTTGATACTATATGTGCTGAAATACATTCAAAAATGAAATTCAAGATTTTCTCGGCATATATTCCCCCCAATTATAACTTTGCTTATGAAAACCTCAGTACCGTTTTTTACAATATTAACGAGCCACTATTAATAACAGGAGATTTCAATAGTTGGCATAGAACTTGGGGCTCCTCAGCGAACAACAAAAGGGGTAAGATTCTAGCCAACTTTATTAACGATAACCAGTTTGTCTTGCTTAATGACTCGTCTCCCATGCTTTTTAATACTCACTCCACTTTTTCGCACGTGGATCTCTCTTTTTGTTCACCAGCACTTTGTCTACACACTGAATGGAAGATAGAAAATACCTTACATGGAAGCGACCACTTCCCAATAATTATCTCTCTTTTTCGTCAACCAGTTACAAATCCAGTTTTTTACCCCAAATACAAAATTAATAAAGCAAACTGGCTGTTGTACCAGTCGCAATATTCTCTCTTCGAGTCACAACGAGCAATAAGCGACAATATTAATAAAGAATCCGCCAATATTTGTAGAATAATACACCAAGCTGCAAATGTAGCCATACCTCAAACACATCCTTCGCTCCCTAAATCGGTGCCTTGGTGGAATCAAAATTTAGAGAGTATCAAAAAAAGTAGAAATAAATTGTGGAATACGTTTAAACGGAATATGACAACGAGTAATTTAATAGCCTACAAAAAGCAAAAAGCTATATTAAAACGCGAAGTAAAAATTGCAAAAAAGCTGGCCTTGTACAACTTTACGACTACAATTAACCCAGGTTCAAAAATAGAAAATATTTGGGCGAATATAAGATTCCTTACTGGTTACAAATCCTTAATAACTATTCATGGAATCAAATCACAAAGTTCTTCGGATAATCTTTTAACCAATGATAATGAAATTGCATTCGAATTCAGTAAATTTTGGTCAAAGAACTCCTCAGACATAAATTTTCATAATGATTTTATAACAAATAAATCCAATCTCTCATTGTGCAGCCCCTTAGCTGTACCAGATTTGAGCGCTTCCGTATTAGAACCTGATTTTAGTTTAATAGAACTTCAGTCAGCATTAAAAATGCTTAAAGGGAAAACGCCAGGGCTAGAAGGGATTTGTTATCCTATGTTAAAACAGCTTCCAATAACAATGAAACTGCGTTTGTTGCATCTATTCAACAATATTTGGAATTCCTTTATTTCACAACAGCTTAAAGTAAGCATAGTCATTCCAATTAATAAAAAAGGGTGTGACAAAACAAGTATCTGTTCTTACCGCCCCATATCTCTTAACCTTTGCCTATCCAAATTATTAACTATAAGTGATGAAGAATTTCGTAAAAAGAATAAAGAAAAGATTAAAAATATACTAGCGGATAATAGCTTTCCAAAAAGACTTATTTATAAACTTATTAGACAACACGGACATAAAATAAATACAAATAAGATAAGCACATTGGAACCTAGGATTTATAAGTCTTTAACTTATGTACAAGGTTTTTCAGAACGTTTAAAGAATTCAAAAATCTTCAATAAGGAAAAATATAACGTGGCTTATAAAACAAATAATACACTGAATAGATTATTTAGTAAGACTAAAGATAGAATTAATAAATTTGACATTTCTAATGTAGTCTATGAAATACCTTGTAAAGGTAGTGATCAGGAGATTTGCAATAAGGTATATATTGGTACAACAAAAAATAAACTTAAGACTAGAATTGCTGGACATAAGTCGGACTTAAGATATGTTAATTCACAAAAAACAGCATTATCCAATCATTGTTTTGACTTAGGTCACTATCCTAACTTTGAAAATGCTTCAGTTCTTAGTATTGAAAAAAATTATAAGAGACGGTATATTTTGGAAATGTTACACATTGTAAATACTCCATTGACTAAAAGAATTAATTTTAAAGCAGATACAGATAATGTCGCTCATATATACCGACACTTAATTCACAAAATAACATAAATGTTTTGTTCTTAATATATGTATGTAACACTAAACACTTTTTTATATTTTTGTTTTTGAAATTTTTTTGAAACATTGTTTTTTAATTTCATTATGACGAAAAAATTTTTTCAATTGTTAATTAATTTTGTTATTTTGCTTTCAATATTAATTTTTGTTTCCTGAAGAAGGTACGCAAAAAGTACCGAAATATTGAAATATAATATTAATAAAAAAATATAAGGACCCAAAGCTTAATAAAATAGAAAATAATTTAATAAAAAAAGGGTCAAATAATCATTACTAAACAAAATTACAAAAACTATAGTTTATTTATACGGATGGCTCCAAAAACAACAATAATGTAGGATTTAGTGTTACAACAGATTGAAGATTTGGTAGGTAGGAAACCTACCAAATCACACTTCCATATTTAGTGCTGAGTTAATTGCACTATCAGCAGCCTTTGACTATATTAGAAACAAGAAAAGCAAGTTTGTTGTTTGCAGTGATTCCCTATCGTCTGTTAAATCTATTTTGAATATATCCAACGACAACATTTATGCATCTAAGATTCGCAACACTATTAGAAAAAGGTATCCAGATATTGTATTATTATGGATTCCAGGTCATTGCGGTATAGACGGAAATGAGTTTGCAGACTCAGTAGCTAAATATGCGTTAAATTCTCCTTTCATTACAGTAGAAAACTTTAACATAAAAAACTTATCAAAATTTATAACAGAGCAATATAAAATTAAAAGTTCGACATATCTTCAAAAATCCCCTTGGTATAAAGCAATGAGCCTCAATAATTTAGGTATAACATTGAGCATTTCGAAAAACTTAAATTCTAACATACAAGACCTGGTAAAAATTATAAGACTAAGACTCGGTCACACGAAAGCTACACGTGGACAAATTTTAAATCTTCGAATATCTCTTTCCCTTGCAACTGTCTAATTCCAAACTTAACCGATTCTAAACACTTTCTAATTGATTGTCCGTTTTATCATACGCAGCAAAAGAACATTTTAAATAACAAGGACCCAATCAAATTACTTGCTGATCCAGGAGAAGACAACATCTCTTTAATAATTAGTTATTTAAAATCAATAAACTTATATAATTTAATTTAACTTTTAAATTTAACTTATAAAACATTTAGTATGTATCTAAATTTCATAACTCGTTTTTTTTATATAATATTAGATATATATATATATATATATATATATATATATATATATATATATATATATATATATATATATATATATACATGTATAAATGTATGTATAGAATTAGAGAGAGTGATGTTCCTATAGCTGAAAGCCTTTGTTGCTATTGCTTTCTATTTAATTAGTTTATAATTTAAATTGTAAGCTAATTCTAAATAAATAAATAAATAAATAAATAAATATTTGTTGAAAATAAGTATGCAATAGATCACTGTTTAAACACGACTCCTGAAAAAATTGATGAATAATTCGGTAGTACTTTTAGGCTCTTAAATCAATATTTTTTGAATTTTTTTAGGTTTTCTATCTTGAGCGTCACATACCAAACTTGTATCAAAAATCGCTAAAAATGCAAAAGTATTCGAAATTCAAGCTTACTAATATGTTCTTTTGCTTTTCAAGATTCACGAGAAGCCTTGATTTTTATCTTTTTAAAGAAAAAAATTTTTTTTTTTAAATTTTAAGATGAAAATAAGTAAATTTTTGTTAAAAAAAAGACTTGAACTTAAAAGTTACTTGTAAAGTAATAGGCTTGTACAATGTATTTAAAAGAAAATTTCAATTATAAGCGTTTTAAGGAAAAAAAACTAAGAGTGACGCTCAAGATATCTTGAGACGATCAAGAGATTTTTTTATATGATTTTCTTTCGAATTCTTACTCCGAGTTTGTATAAACTTCATGAAATGACAAGCGGCTTTTTTTTCATTCTCATTTATTTTTACCACTTTCGAATTAGGTTTGTTACTCTTGCATAAATTTCCAGTACACCAGAGGTTTAACCCTAGGTTCAAGGGTTTTTTTAGTCTAATTGGTAAAACCAGGTCTGCGCAGACCTATATGAGATTTATATGAAAATGCGTATGCTAATGTGCTAGATGTATATGCAAATTAGTTTAATATCAGGAAAAAGACAGGTAAAAAATTAAAACACATTATTATATTTCCGAGGTAGAAAAGCACCTTATTTCATTTATTATATGCAAGGAAATAAAAGTTAGACACGGCACTCAATACAGGCATAGCTGGCATATGAATGTTGTTGACAAACCAGTTTTTTGAAATACATGCAATAAAATCGAGTTTTTCTTTGCTTTTTATGCAATTTGTAGCAAAGTGAACATGACCGTCGAGTTGTAGAAGACACAACATGGACTGGTTGGTCGTCTATCTGTGAATCTGGAGCTACCTGTAAAAAAGAAATAAAAAATTTATATTAAAATTAGAATTTTTTAAATTAGGATGCAAAATGCTTACCTCTTCACAAAATAACGCCATTGATTGTTTGACGTGTTAAATACCTCGTACAATAGGATTGGTTGCTCACCAGCTGTTCTGCTAATTGCGTTAGGAAGACCCGCCTTTGGTCATTTTTTTCATGCCCCAATTTGTCATGAATGATAAATGAAGCCACGTTTACAAGTGTACCCTCCATGGTCTCTACTCTGGATTTATACGAAATATAATCTAATATTTGTGCCAAGCGTTTTGTGTTTAAAATTGTGGCCAAATTAATTGTTGAAAGAAATTGTCAGCATATACCGTTCGTCCAAAACCGGTGTATTTTTCTATCAATTTTAAAACAATATTCTCGCCTTGATTTACAGCACGTGCTTCATTTGTCTCTTTTCTAATATATGTCAGTCCCTTCAGTGAGTGATGGGAACTAGCGACACATCCACAAGATTTTAATACCGTATGTGGTAGGTTTAGACGGTAAATACTACTGAAGCAGTACTCATAGGTCTACACAGACCTACTTGCTTCGAATGAACCATATCATTTGTAATCTTCAAAAAACAATCGGACTAAAATACATAGGCGGCCTCATTTGGAGTTTATTGTACTCACCTTAGCTGCCTTGAGGAAGTCATGGACGGGTAGGTCTATTAAACTTAAAACAATAATGTTGTGCACAAATTAATATGCAAAAGGTCTGCACAGACCTGATTAAAGCTCCAAGGGCTAAATTGAAAAAGCAAGAGAGAGATCTGTAAATCAATTTACCTTTGGATTTTGTAATATCTCTCTTGTCTTGAACTGTCTTTAAATTTGAGGGCAACGTTTTTTTGATGTTGAGTGTAAGGCGAGTGGTACAACTCTTCTGCATTTACTATGTCTGCTCCGTGAGCAACAAGCGAATCTGCTGTTCGCTTCACGACAGCACCCACTCCATCCGCTGCACCTTTTCCATAAGATTTATAAAACGACCATGTTGCTCATGCAACTTTTTTGTCATATATTCGATTGCAGAAAAAGAAAAAAACTTGTTTTCTGCTTATACTGCGAAAATGGCACATCCGAAAAGAAGTGTTTGGTCGATATTTCTGAGGCACAATCTTTAAAATAATCCAACATTGGATTTGCATGGGCAAAAATAGCACCAGGATTTAAAGCCGAAGAAGTCGTGCATAAGCTCACGGGCTTTTCAAATGGAGGGATGGTTGGTTTCGTAAAGCATCAAAGTGAAACGATTGCACTTCTGAAAGTTTGCACATAGTTTTCGGAGAAGTCTTTGTAAATAAAAACTTCTGTTTCGCTTAAATTATCCTTGCGAAAACGATATACATTGTACTGATTTCGAACACTAAAGTAATGCTTTTTAATCTTCAGCATGTCTTTTTGAAACTCACTCACCAAGTTAGCTACTGTTTAAACTTTTTCAAAATTTTTCTTGACCTTAACATCATATTTATCTTGGGAAATACTATTCTTATTAAAACCATTTGCATTCATCTGAACTGTTAGTTGAGCCTATAAATTTTTTTCGACTTGCAAATTTTGCAAAGACCCCAAGCGCATAAAGCCGACTCACTATCGCACATAATTTATTTATGAGCAGGATTTCTTTTAACAAGAGCTTTTTGTGGAAATAGTTTCGAGGCCTTTAAATCAAAATTGGCGTGATCCATACAAGCACAGGTATTTCTGTCAGAAACAGAAGGACTTTTGTTTAAAAAAAGTTTTTGCCGCATAAAAGATATGTAGGACATATTAATATTACTGTTTTTGGATTTAAGCATTTTGTACAGATTTTTCATCGTATCAGACAGATATCATTTTTTCTTTTTTATTTTACCACGTGTAACGGTTTCTTTCTTTCCAGCGGAAGCTGTACTAACGTTGTCTCTCGTTTTCTGGGCAGTGGTTCCGGCAATTTGTTTTCATTGTCCAATATTTGTTTAGGCCACAACTGAACTAATATTTTTTTTTTTTTTGAGTATACTTCTGTTTTAAAAGACTCAAAGTTTCCTTTGAATCACAAACAGTCGAACTTAAATATGTTTTTTAGTAATTTTGTAATTTTTTTTTGTACTTTTGTTTCTTTGTTTTAGCATCTTAAGTTAACCCTTTAAACGGTCAACTAGTAATTGTAATTCGCGATTTTTGTTTTTTAGCTGCTTATTATACCTTTTTACTCTTTTGTTTTCAGAAGTATTCTCATTAAATTTAGTTTGTATTATTGGCAATTCTTCCTTTTGATTGCTTTTAAATTCCGGTAATCCATGGACTTGCACTACGTATCGGTTATTTGACGTTCGGCAGCTTTTTTAACTTTCTCGCTGAAGCATTCTTTTCGGCATGTCACCTCCTTTCATCCGTTTTTCGTTGCTATTCAAAAACAGAATCAGTCAGAAACAATAAAAATTAAAGACAAATATACCACGTTTATACTTTTCCTTCTTCTTTCTTTTATATTCGTCTTTACGCGCGTTATCGAGCTCGATATCTCCGTGCTCGTTCAGCCGCCGCACAGTGGCACATTTGGCGAGAAGGCGATCAAAAGTTCGTAACTTTTGATTAGATCGGAATTTTCATATGCGGTTTTTTCTGTTTGGTAGGTAGGATTTTAAGTTTAAATTTTTTATAAAAAGCATAAAAGTCGACCGACACAAAAAGTTACGAATGTTTTAATATTCGTTACCATTATTAGTTGAAGTTGAGTATAAAAAGCAAGTGTTAAAACATTAATTTTTTTTGTTTGATATGCATGTCCTACTCTCATTGTTCCAAATTATAATTATTAATAGTTTTTTAAACAAAATATTGTCAGGAAACGCCACATGTTGGCCTCCGTAATATTTTTAAGCTTAAAGCAACAAGGGCCAAAATTTGTTTTTTTTTAATTTTAAATTGTTAAACAGTTAAAACTTTCTTAATAACGAAAAATGAAATGAAAAAATCCTATTTTAGTGAAAGTTATATTTTACTTTAAAAACATTTCTATAACAATTTATAAAATAAATATTAATTAATTTACATATGTAAATACGTATACTTTCGAATTAGAGAGCCACTATACATTAAGCAATAGCATTGATTTTCATCTTCTAATAGTTGTTTAGCCTCTTTTCTAATTTGACTGGGGTTGTTTTCCATTTTTGTCGAATGTTGGACATATATGCATCTGAAGTACACAACAAAATGGTGATAAGGTCTTCATTAGTACAACATCCACACATTTTGCTTGTGCTATGTTCATGAAAGAATTTGTAGTCTTTGTTCCTTTTTTCTTGAGCTTCTTCAGACAGATCTTCTATTGGTAGCAAATTATGTTGAGAAATTTGTTCCCCAATATACAAAATTTTATGAACCATTGAAGACATATGCATATCTCTAAGACTATTTTTCATTGTAAAGTGCAGCTGTTTTATTGGCGTAATCAACAAATTTTTTTGCATTTTTCTTTCTACTGCATGCTAAGACTTGTAATATGATTTTAAATCATCTTATTAACTCATAATCCACACCTATGATAAATGCTGCAGTTTTTGGATCGGAAAAAATCCTCTTGCAGTATTTTTATCATTCGAATTTCCTTCTCCTTATTTAGGTTGGTCGTTTAAAAGTGCTAGCTGAACATATCTTTCTTGAGTTTGTTCTTTTTTCTTTCGTTTTTCTGCAAAAATAAACAGCTGTTAAGAATAATCAGGTACAGATCATCCATCCCATGCAGTGTGTGCGCACATCTTTTGTGTACAAAATTGTGTTACTCAAGTAAGCAAGGAATTAGTTAACATTTACATTGTGATAACAAAACTTACATTCGAAAGAATGGCATATAAACATGTGCATTCACGTATATTATTTAAGACTTCTTTTTTAATTATTTCATTATTCTGGATTCATAATTCTTTATGATCTTATTGTTTTATGATATATTTGCCATTACCAACTCTACCCACCAAAAATTAGACATTACCTCAAAAAGTACTTGCCATATAATGACTAACTTTTTCCAGCAAAAATTTTCAGAATGGGTAATCGAATGTGGAATTAAGCAATTTTGGCGTAAGTACTTCCCAACTAGATTACCAACCTAATGATTTTAACAAGGCATAGGACTTTTGTAATCAATTATTGAGAACTAATTACAATGATTATTACAGGAAATAATGATAATCATTAGTAAGAATTTAAAGGTATTCCTTTTTAAGCCTAAAGAACTAGTTCAATTTCTACTTCCTTTATTTGCGAACTAATGTAATGTGTTTTGTAAGCGAGTAATTTTTTTCTAATTTTTTTCTGAATTGTGATTGCCAAATTTTGTTACTCGCTTATAAAACACATCACATTAGTTCGCAAGTAAAAGAAGTAGGAATTGAACTAGGTCCTTAAGTTAAAAAAGAACAACTTAAAATACGTACTAATGATAATTATTATTTTCTGCAATTCTCAAAAATTTATTATAAAAGTCTCATGCCTTTTTAAAAGCATTAGGTTGGTAATCTAGTCGGGAAGTCCTTCCGCTAAAATGCTTAATTCCACACTCGATTACCTTTGTTTCAATTTGTTGCTGGGTAATGTGTAACCAAAATTTTATTGAATATTTAGATTTTGCAAATGTGATAGGTACAATATAGTGCATTTGTATATTATTAGATTCCATCGCAAAAGGTACAACCGCTATCTTTTAAGGGGATTTGAAAAAAAATTTGGCTGTAACTGTGTGTTAGAAAGTTAAAATAATTCAAAACTAACTCTGTACAATAACTTTTTTTTGAAAAATTTGTCATGAATAATAAATGAAGTCATGCCTGCCACGTCCAACATATTAGAAAAAGAGCTAGTGGCCATCGATTTGTGCCTCGTTTACAAGTGTGCTCTCTATGGTGTCTACTCCTGATTTATAAGAAGTATAATCTAATATTTGAAATTGATTTTGGGCTGGCTTCGATAAGTCGACAGCGCCTTTGTAGTGTTCAATCGAGATATGAATAACAACTTTTTTCTTTCTGGGCACATATGAGCAAAGCGCAATGTGATAAAGGATTAATGTGCTGAATACATCACGTTTTGGGTCCAACATCTTCTTAGGTATGCAGTATTCGTTCCTGCGCATAGTTTCAACATGTGCCAAACGTTTTGTCATTAAAGTCGTGGCCAAATTAAGTGTCAAAAGAAATTGTCAGCATATACCGTTCGTCCCAAACCGGTGTATTTTTCTATTCTCAAGTCTGCACAGACCTGATTGAAGCTCCATGGGTTAAATTCCAAAAGCACGAGAGAGATCTGTATATCAATTCACCTCTGGATTTTGTAATTATTTGGTAAATATCTCTATTACCTTGAACTGTCTTTAAATTTGGGGGCAACGTGTTGTTGATGTTGAGTGTTAGGCGAGTGGTACAACTCTTCTGCATTTACTATATCTACTCCGTGAGCAACAAGCGAATCTGCTGTTCGCTTCACGACAGCACTGCATCTGCTGCACCTTTTCCATGAGATTTCTCAAAAATGACCATGTTGCGCAAGTAACTTTTTTGTCAAATATTCGATTGCAGAAAAGGGAAAAAATTTTTTCTGTCAATACTAAGAAGATGGCCAATCCGAAAAGAAGTGTATGGTCGATATTTCTGGAGCACAATCTTTCAACTAATCCAATAATGGATCTAAATGGGCCCAAATAGCAGCAGGTACATAATTTTATGTGGCATTTAAATTTTTGACATATTGGGAAATGCTAGGAACACGTTTATATCGGGGAATCTATTCTGCTTACTTTCGGACAAAAAAAATCATTGAACATTACAATCCTCTGGTCGTATGTGCACCTGGTGGAACATCTCCTCGATGGCTCCACAAACAGCCACAGATTTATTACGAAATTTAAAAAGAATTGATGGCAAAGAGGCTTAATAATCAGGTCCCTTTAGCAAAAATGTATTTAAAGACACGCTATTAGATTTGGCAGCCGCATCCCATACAACTCGAGATTTACCCAAAAATGGGGAGGTACCAAACCTTTTTATCAACACAATCAATTTCATGTGGATTTAGTTTACGTAAGTAGCCTTTAGCTAAATATTTAGATATTCTTTCTTTAAAAATGCTTAAAAGATCAGAATTCAATATCAATTTTCTTTCCAAACATATTACCCTTTTTAAAGCCATTTGGTAACAAGGTGGCATCCCTATTAAATCGAACTTCCAAAATAGTAGAACCTCATAATGTCCACTAGTCTTTTGTTTTGTAAATTTATTTCACCAACAGCTCCATAAATCAGCCATTCCAATTTCGTACAAACAGTAATTGGTTCTTGTGGCAGTCCCTCAAGAGTCTTACTTGATACTCCTAAATTAAAATGATTCAAGCCAATTAATATTTGTGGCACTGCATTCTCATAACTTTCAACTGGCAGGTTCCGCAAGTGGCGATATTGTTGAGATAATTTCTCATAATTCTTCAATTGTACAGGCAAATTTAATAATTCAACTGTAGAGACGTTAATTGTTACCCGTTTGTTATTTCCTTCTGAAATAGAAATTGTTCATTTTCTTGAACTTTCTTCGCTCCGCTCCATACCTCCCGTCCATCGCAAACACAAGGGATTTGAAACTCCAACATTTAATTCACTCGCCTTTGATTCATCCATTAAACTGATGGACGATCCTTCATCGATGAAGGCAAATGTATTTATTGTTTTATTTTTTTTTCATAAATTTTAATAGGAATTATTTTAAATAAAACTTCTTTTAATTGATCACTGTGTTTATTATTTAAAACTAACTATTCTTTTTGCGTTTAGTTTTCTTATATTCATTGTCATTTTGTTTAGAATAACGATTTAATGAAGGATGAGGGAAGTATTCGATTCCCTCTTCTCCACACTTTTTCCTTTTGTTACACTCTCCACTATCTTTGATCAAATAAATTTTATATTAATTGTATTTATGTACAATATTCCACTTCTCCCTCGATCAAGTGATTGGTATGTTGAA
This sequence comes from Cistogaster globosa, assembly GCA_937654795.1. Lineage (NCBI taxonomy): Eukaryota > Metazoa > Arthropoda > Insecta > Diptera > Tachinidae > Cistogaster > Cistogaster globosa. The sequence goes on from OW569407.1 coordinate 43,160,112, forward strand.
CAGTTAGATAATGTTATACAATTGTTATTGTAACACGTTGATTATTTGAGTATAAAAAGGCTCTCTTGCTGGTTGTTGGTGATTTATTTATTTTTCTTTGCTTTGATTTCTTGTACTTGGGTGAACCGTTATACTGCTAGCTGTTATACCAATATTAAAAAACCATTTATCAAATTCGTAAAAATTTGGTTTTTTGTTTTGGTTAATCAGCTGCATTTTATGAGTTGCCCATTGCATTTAATACAAAGTTGGAAGCTTTTGTATCAAATCATAAAGGATTGACGAATTGTTAAGTTCGTCAAGCAAATCGCTTGCTGTGATAGTGGAGATTAAATAACGAGCTTGTACAGCCATGGAGGTAAGTGTTTTTAAATTATTATCATAAACTTTTGGTGTATTTTGTATTTTAATTTTAATTGTATTTATTATCTTCTGAGGTTGGCCAAACAGGTAGAGGACACGTATGACATCAGGCACGTTCAAGGGGTGGACCAGCATATGGCGTACACTGTTTAGTGCTTCACCCTTTAGGGCCTTTTGAAGGTTTTCTCCTTTTTCTTTTTTTGAGGTTTTCTCATTGGTGAAGGCGTAGAAGGCGGCGGACCATTCAAAGGTGGAGAAAACTATGGGCCATTCTTCAGGTTCGCCGGAAAATATTGGGAGTTCCTTTGACAGCGAGTATCGTGAAGAGATGTTCATCTATGAAAGGCTGTGCGGTGGTGGCAAGTAAATGGGTAGGTATGTAGAATTCAAATGGTGTTGTCAAATTGAAATGTGAAGAAGAAATCGGTTGTTGTAAAATAAATTCTTGAGGAAACGAATGATGAAGTTGTTATTTGAAGCAGAAGAGGTAAGTAAGCACATGATTAGGAGCATTGATTGTTGTTATTATGATTTTGAGGCTGCTGTAGTCGAAGTGGTAAACACGTTGGCTACAAACCTGGTTGACCAGGGTTCAACCCCTGCGGCAACCAAAAATACAAAAAATGTTTTTTTCTGTTTAATGGTATAAATACATATTCCTAAAGAATGTAGTACGGTTACAAAAATAACTAAATAGGCATTATTGCCTGAAGTGCTACTTCTCTTTATAAAAAAAAGAATTTAAATGTAACATATTATTTTAATTAATTGTATTAAATGATGGGGGAGTTATATGTATAACTTGTTTACACAAATCGATTATATGTACACTTGTATGAGAACCCTACTTTATTGTATGTACTTGTTCATAAAATGCTTGTTTGTAAAATATTTTTATATATCATTATATCATAAGAAATTGATTTATGTTTTCAAATAATTGTTTTAGTTCAGTTTACGTTTGGAATTCAAATGAGAACATTTGAATTTAAAAAAATAAAAACTAGTTTTATTTTTTTGGTTTTAATTCTTAGTCATTCTCAGCGTATTAAAAGTAAATCTAAGTACAGAGGCACCAAAACGTTTTAAAATCATCACCCGTATTCTGTTTGGCGTCGTCAACACAAGACGACGTCGTTTTTCTTCGTTTGTTGTAAATCGGTATTCCCGATGTCAATATTGACTGTCGACAAATGTTTGGTATTCCCTAAGTACAATTGATGTTGCCGTTTAGCTTTTCGTCGTCATTTTTGGTGTTGTGTTGTGTCGTGTGCTAAAGAAAACTTAAAAAAATAGAAAGCGTACGGCGATATTGAAAAAAGCAAAATAAGAAATATATAAAATAACAAAGGAAATGTGAAAAACTAATATTGTCAATTTGAAAAATTAATGAGAGTTAGAAAAAGGCTATTCCTTGCTAGAGAATTTCGCAGGGGCACAGTTTCTACTGATTTTAAGGAACACTGAACAATTGAAAGTATTACAACTTGTCAGTCTGATAAATGGATTTGCATATTAAAAACTTCACATATTTTTTATACATTAAATAATAACATTAAAAACTGAAAATTTTACTAATGCAAAGCTCTTTATCAAGAAGAAAAAATCATACCTTTAACTAACGGCCCTTAGACTATTTAAATGTTTTTAAAAGTTTTTATTTATTTTATTTTTTTAGAAAAGACTTTCCACAACACTTTCTTAACATAACAGAAAACAAATTGAATCATTTGTCACAAATATTATATATGTTTGTTTTACTGTTACTGTTTATCGATAATATAAATTATCGATAAACAGTCAACGTTGTCATTAAGCTGTTAGGGAATACCAAATTAGTATTGATGTTGTGTTAAATTGATGTTGCCTTAAAATTGACAACGATGTTGACGACGCCAAACAGAATAAGGGTGCATAATTTCCACCAGCAGTCTCCTAATACTAAATATCCCACATTTTCTAAGTGAACCAATCAACAAGCTTCCTACAATTTTATTTTGAAAACAAGTGGTTCCTCAGTGTGGGGACTGGGGACTCCCCCCCCCCCACAAATATAAGCTAGATTTCAAACTTACCTGCCTTAAAGCCACAATTAAGACTTTAATGCAGAAGGTTAACAATTTTACAAGCTAGGCGGGCAACCAGACGCAAAAAATGCTAAAAAATCAATCACTGTTGTTAAAGCAATAAAAACCATAAATTATTTAAAAAATATTCTTGGAACGTGAATTAACAAAATAATTTGTTGAGAATAATTTAATCTTAAAAAAAATTCAAAGATAAAAGGTATGATATGTGGGAACTCAGCAACAGTGTCACAAATATAAAAGAGGCAGTACTGCAACCTCTTCAAATCACTATTACCCTGCTTTATATAGCAGGTGGCAATTTAAAAGTTTATTCTTGAAATTTATAGAATACGAAAAATATTTTGTAAAAACGATAAAGAACGGATTAAAAACTTAAAAGTCACAACTCATACTATTAAAAATACAATTAAAATAAGATCACAACCCAATCTTAATCTTAAGTCGAAAAACATATTTACGCTAAACAAAAAGGATAAAATTATTTTTATTTAGAAGTATTATTTTGCAGAGAAAGTGGATATTAATTTTAAGAATAGTTTAGTATATAAGAAATTAACTATTAGAATATTTACTCACTCAGTTTGTGTGCATTATCAACAACGCATTGTTTATATTATTCACATTCTTTATTGAGATGTAAGTTTCTTCAACAACAAATAATCTTAAATTATTTATGCATTTTTTCGTCGGAATATCCCGCCTTTTTGGTGGTATAATAACACTCCTTTTTTTAGTTTACACAAAAATTAAACTTAAACAAAAACCTTATTTTTTGTAAGCAAAACTCTATGAAGCTTTCTATTTTTTCTACCATGATTAATATTGTCGTTTAGCAGAACCACATTCACAAAAATTAAACTTAAACAAAAACCTTATTTTTTGTAAGCAAAACTCTATGAAGCTTTCTATTTTTTCTACCAAGATTAATAATAAAGTAACAAAAAAAATATTTTTTAATTAAAAAATATATATAAAAAATGTTTTCCAATCACTTGTTTTGGCTTCATTTTCCACAGAAAAATTAGACGCTAGCACAATGTAATGTTGCATTTTACAGACCGCTTCATTCTTCATCAGCATTCTTCGCATCTATACACCTTTAGTTGTGTACATTATAAACATCATCTATTTAACCAACTAATCATCATTAATTAAGTTGGACAAAATCTAGACCCAACTGAAAACATTTCTTTGTTGTTCTCTCTACCAAAAAATAAATAAAAAGCGGCATTACATTTTTCTTGTTTTCTTTGGAAAACGTTCACATCCATTTGTAAATAATTTTTCTTTCTTCAAATATTTCGAAACTCAAGATAAATTATATTTTTTAACAATTTTATTGGATTTATAAAGTAATTTGGCTGCCCTATTCAACCAACCTCAACGTAAAGTTAATGAAACCAGAAGGAATAAAAAGGCGCGATGCAAAATAGCAGTTAATTATACGGTCTACAAATAACGATAACAAAAACAAATATAAAATTTCGTTACAAGAGTTTTAACATTTTTTTTCTTTTCTTCTATTCAAATGACAAATCCTCACTCGTATTGTGGTTCAACAGAATACAACTGTGGTGTAATTTTGTGTTAACGTAATCGGATTTGTTCCGCCAGTAAATATTATACTGTTGCCGTCGTCACTGGCTGCTGATTTGGTACGTCTGGTGAGCTTATCATGTGAGAACATCATTTTCAAGCCGCGTTTTCATTAGTACTGAAGAGATAGTGTAAGGTGTTTGTTGCATGGATAGCGGTGGGTTTAGGGAGTTTTGTCCGTTAGGATAGAGTCTGTAAAAATGGTATTATGCAGGTAGATTGCTTGATATCTGTCATGTTTATTGAAGGTATATAATTTTCATGTTTCAGTGGGTAGGTAAGTGTAACCATCTGTGGGTGTTTTCGTTTGTAAGAGTGTTTTAATAATTTTAGTGGTGTAAAAATTGTGTCAGAGGTTGTATTTACCTGTTCATTAATAACACCTCCGTTAAAAGTTCGTGTTTTGTATATTTCCATATTTTCAAGAATACTAGGATGTATTAATGCTTCCTTGGCTCGTGTTCATGTGCGTTAAGGTGTATTGCAAAGAAGGAGTCTTCTCTTTTAAGTTTATATGATCGTATGTGTTCTGTGTTCCTTGTTTTCAATGTTTGTCCTATGTATGTACGGTTGCAGGTGGAAATAAGTCTGTATACTCTGCCTGCTGGTATTAAATTTACCGGTTGTTTCTGTTAATGTCTTGACATTGTTTCGTAGAGTGGTGCTTGTTTTAAGGGTTTTCTGTAAACCTTCTTTCTGAAAAAGGTTAGTTAATCTACATAACGCGGCTTGAAAGTGATGTTCTCACATCGAAAGCGCTCGCCAAACGTACCACATAAACAGCCAGTGACGACGGTTTTCACCGAAAGGTATGACAACAGTATCGTGTTATTTATCCGAAAGTTAATTATTTGTATTTTGTACTTAAAAATTATGTTCTCACATCGAAAGTACTCGCCAAGCATACCACATAAACAGCTAGTGACAACGGTCTTCAGCGAAAGGTATGACAACAGTATCGGTCAATTTATCTGAAATTTATTAATTTGTATATTGTATTTAAAAATTTATTTATTAACTTAAAAATTTTGGGCAATATTTTCTATAGTAAGAAGTAAATTTATTGTTAGTTACAAAAACTTCATAAGTCCTAAATAACTAACTCCCACTTCGATTCGTGCAGTCTTTAGTCCTTCTCATTTCGTAAACTTTACGGGATATTCAATCCTAATTATTTTCCACATTGTTGAGGCTCGTTCAATTGGGCGGTCAAATTATGTTAATAAACCTAATCCAGTGGTTCAAAAATATTACCTATCTTAGAAAGAACTTGTGCCAATAGCATTTGTAATGATTTACAGTTAATTTGGAAACTGTTTATTAGTGTCACATGTATTATTACCCGCAAAACGCCATATGTTCCGAATAAATAAATTAATAAAAAAAACTTCGGTGCGATACTGACTGACTGCTACTTGTTACATTTGTTGCTAGTTTCACGATATCGCAATCGTTCGTTCGCTTGCACAATATAATTTAAAACAAAAACAAATTCTCAAAAATCGTTTTAAATGTAATTATACGAACGAACGATTGCGACATCGTGAAACTGGCAGTTGGTTTTTTTATGTTAGTTGTTTTGGGGATTTTTGTAACTTTAGCTTACCAACATTTAATTTTACGAATAACCTTTATAATAATAGCTAATTAAATAATTTTTAAACATTTTTCAACAAATTTATTTAAAATATAAAGATTTTGTCTTGCATTTTCTTTTTTTATTTTTTTTTATTTTTTTTTTATTTTTATATATATTTTTTTTGTTGTAAATATAGAATATATACCGAAGACAACACCTGAATATTTTTTGAAGAATTCTGTTTACTTAATGGTTTACATATTTAAAATATTGTACACTAATTATTTTTAAGAATTTTTCAGAAATTAAGAGTAAAAATACAATCTTTTGGCTATTGTATTATTGGTATCTAGTATTCCATTATTGTATACGATAATAATGCAATTAATATATGTATTTAGTTTTATAAATACAGAAAAATCTACAATAGAGTGCGTTCATATTTTATATTTAAAAAAATCTAATATATTTAATAAGATTTTTTGCTGGTTATATTTTAACCCGTTTCTTGCATATCAACAGGATTCTAGCATTTATTCCTCCGAAAATGATGATATACTGCTCCGTGTAGATTCCGAAAACTGGTCGCGATGTAAATTAACTGACTGCATTAATACAAGCGTTCCACCATATAAGGATTCAATTTCATCCATTTGCCTTACAAACGAGTCTTCCAAGCGCTAGAAAGTATATTTTTATAAAAAGAATAGTGAAATATAAGTACAACGTGTGTAATTTGTTAGGTAAAAAAGAAAAACTATATGTAGTGTAATTAAAAAATCGTGTGTAAAGTTAATATAATGAAATAAGGTCATACTTTTACATGTATCGTTCTGATTATGTGATAACCAATAAAATTGTAGCATTATTGTAGAATTAAAAAAAAAAATATTTAGAATATGTGTATAGAGAGCAGAAATAAGCATGAATAAATAGAATATTTATAAACTATAGCCAGACTTCATGCTTTCCATACGGAATACTTGTGTAAAAAATACAATTGGTACTAAGTTGCTGGCCTAATGGAAATTAAACCAAAAAAAAATACTTTTTATTGCTTCATTATTTTTTTAATTACTCCACATAGCGATCTCGCTAATCTGAGTCGTAAAAGCTTTATATAACAGAAACTGCTACATCACTATTTTTTAATTCCTGCATGTGCTTTGTTTTCCAATAGGGTTAATTCTCCAAGCCGAAGGATTTTGACACAGTGATAAAATCCCTCACATAACTCATTGTATATAAGAAAATTTCTCCAAGTCCATTTTCCGCGTCTGATAAAAAATTTCCCAAATTCAATGTGAATAAACAGTGTTTACAGTTACATAGCTCTATATGTGCCCTTGACTTACCAATAGGTTTGATTCTACAAAATCGAAATCTTTTGTCGCTGTACTCGTATATGTTAAAAGAGCCCGGAAAAATTTTATCGCATTCTACATTTAAAAAAAAAATTAAAAATTTGATTTTATATTTATAATTTGGTATGTTTAAATGTCGATACGGATATTATCTATTCAAGCTACAGTGGTAATGTCTTGTTGTTATCTTAGTTAGAAATCGAAATATTTTCATTTATTTCAAGAATTCAAGAATTTTAAGAAGAACTTTCGCCTTTAGTCAATCAAATGTAAATAATACTGAGAGAGGCTAAGTGTTAAGCAAGAAAGAGAAGCGTACGTTACTGTAAATGCAGATTAAAGCTTAGTGTATAACAAAAATAATTATCACAACTCGTATTCCGCTTTAAAATCATTGTATGCACTTGTTTATGTTTACAACATTAAAAAAGCTTTAGATGGGTATAGTAAAGCAATGCCAAAAGTTTTTGAGGATAAAGGTACTAATCGTCTTAAATTTTCCGTAATCCTGCGTCCACTATTACCTAAAATCTCTATTTATTTGAGAGAACAAAACAATAATGAGTTAAAAAAACATGTGATTTGTTAGAACTGATTTTACGAGGTTCCTATCAGCAGTGAAGTTTATTAAACAAAAAGTTCGTGAAAAAAGTGACATTAGGATAATAGCTGACTTTTTTCAAGTCCAGTCAAAAAGCCTTTATACTTACGAATCGAAGAGCGGAAAGGAAATTAAGGTGATTATTAAGGGAATGTACTCTTGTGTAGACGCAGAGAAAGATATAGCTCTCAAAAAATGGTTTTCAAATAACAAACGCTGTTTACGTTGAAAGTAGAGAACGCCTTTCACAACAATATTTTTGACCACAGCTTGAATCCAACCTCATTTACATCCTTTAACCGTTAAAAAGCCACATGAAAGTTTAGAATCTTAGCAGTACCTAAACTATCAAGAGTTAAGTCATTCTCAGCGTATTAAAAGTAAATCTAAGTGCAGAGGCATCAAAACCTTTTAAAATCATAATTCCCATCAGCAGTCTCCTAATACTAAATATCCCACATTATCTAGGCGAACCAATCAACAAGCTTCATACAATTTTCTTTTGAAAACAAATGGCTCCTCAGTGTGGGGACTGCCCTCCCCCCCAAATATAAGTTCTAGATTTCAAAATAACCCGTCTTAAAGCCACAGTTAAGACTTTAATGCAGAAGGTTAACAATTTCACCAGCTAGGCGGGCAACCAGACGCAACAAATGCTAAAAATCAATCATTGTTGTTAAGGCAATAAAAACCATAAATTATTTAAAAATATATTTTTAGAACGTGAGATTAATTTAATCTTAAAAAAAATCGAAGATAAAAGGAATGACATGTGGGAACTCAGCAACAGTTATAACCTCCAAATCATTATTTTACTCACAAAATCACAAATATAAAAGAGGCAGTACTGCAACCTCTTCAAATCAATATTACCCCACTTTATAGCAGCTAGCAATTTTAAAGGTTGTTCTTAGCATTTATAGGATAAAGGTTAGAAATTAAAAATGTATATTTTATTACAAAAAATATATTGTAAAAACGAGTAAGAACGGATTAAAAACTTAAAAGTCACAACTCATACTACTAAAAATACAATTAAAATAAAAACACAAACCCATCTTAATGGCTTAATAACAGTTTTGGTTTTTGATCGTCTTATGTTCAAATAACAACAACGATTATTTAGTGTACAGTCAGTTTGAACTTCTGCTAAAATCAAAGTTTTTCCAAGCGGACTTAATATAGACTTTGGTTGTTAACCGTTACAAAGTAAAACAAGTGAAATTAAATTTGCTCGAAGCCAAGATTTACTTCAAAAGTTCTGCAAAAAAATCAACGTCAAAATAATTTACAAACTACAAGCGATGAATAGATGATGTTTTTATTACCAAACACTGTAAATTAAAGTCTATCCAGAATAAATTTGTGTTTTATTGCAATAAAAGCAGAGTGAAAGGCACAGAACAAATAATATTGTGCGACAGGACTGAAATTTGGTATAGCTTTGAGTGCGTTGGAGTGAAAAGTGATATTGAAAATGTGAGCTGGAATTATAAATACTATGAGCACCATACCAGAGTTAACTGCAGCCTTGCAAGCTTCGACATCTCCTACTAGCCACATATAAGGGACCGTTCAAATTCACCAAATTTATTGATGAAGACATCAATATGATCCCGTATAAATTATATTTTCAATGATTAAACTTTAATTGCACTAAGATATAATCAAATTTTGTGTGCCGAAAGAAGAGTCTTTGCTTTGGGTCATAAATTAATTTACTGAATTTGCATACTTATGCAGTGAAAGCTTTATACCATCAGGAATTAACATAAAAACAAAATCGGAATAAAATGAAATTTTTGAGTTAAAGTGTATTTAGCTATAACTCCCAATACTGTTACAAAGTTTAGCTAAAATCCCAATAATCCAGCTTGACTTGAACTTCAGGACGTGGAACTAACTGCCTTCACTGATTCTATTCATTACGAAAATACTATTAGACATTGCAAAATTAGCGTATAATGTATCGCTCAATCGTTCTTGTTTCAGCCTTACCTTAGTTTTCATTTTCTCTGTAACTTGAATTATCCTCATTTAATGTAGTAGAGTTGTTTTTGAACTTTCCTATTACTATTATTTTCTTATCTTGGTTGTAAATTCTTTAACTCAATCATCAACAAATTAACAGATTTTGGGACCCTTTTTAGGTATATATTCTTATTTTTAAATACTTAGCATGCTTTATTTCTGCATCCATAATTTTTATAAGTGCTGTTAAAGCAGCTCCAACCCACAAAAAGTATGGTACATTTGCCTTAGGTAAAATTCACCGTATCTTTTCCACTAAAGATGATTAAACCTAAAAACCATTGAGGTTTGAAGTAAATAAAAGGCGTTCTTTTGCTTTGTTGGGTGAGTACTCTTTACCCTGATCTACTTTAATCATTAAAATTGCTAAAGGGGTTACCATAGCACAGTGGTTTCCCTTATATGGAAAAGCGGTCAAAAATCAATATCTCCAAAACTAAAAAGCTAAGGTCTTCAAGCTTTTTCATCTCATTTCATGCCCGAAGATCTTAAAGTTGGCAAATTTTAAGGAAAAAATGTTAACAACTGTAGATACATTTGATGTTTTAAGGATCTGTTTTCTAAATGTTTGAAATAAAGTATTTCAATATGAAAATTTGGTTGTTTTAAGCAAGTTTTGTAAATTTTTATTTAATTTTAATTCATTCGAAATATACACTGAAAAAAACTAAATTAAAAAGTTAAACAAAGTTAAATAATGTAATATAGTAAGTAATATAAGGTAATAAAGTAAAATAGTAGTAATATATATAACTATCGCAAAAACAATTAATTATAAGAATTAAAATTCGACCTAAAGTTTAAGTTTAATTTCTTTAAAAAAATGTTTCTTTCTGTTTATAACTGTAAATCAAATACCATAAAATTGCAATATAAAGTTTAAAATAACAACAATAAAAAAAAATAATTTCTCTTTACTCATATTTTTAAAAAGAAATAGTACAAAACAAATTGCGATTCACTATTTTTCGTCGGATGACTATGTAAATCACACCCATATGCGAAAATACGCATATAGGTTTGAAATAGTATTCACTTCAGGCAGCTTGATAAAATAATCTATTATAGCTAGTATGTATCGGTTTTCAGAATTATTTATAGCAATTGGAGCTATGGCATTACCTAAAAGGGGACACCTGCGTTGTATTGCTGAGGCTTGCCATGCCTTTTTCTTGTTGGATCTTTGGCCGCAATGCACTGTTTGCAAATAGCTATCTAATTGGCTATTCAAATTGCTGCTTTATATTTTACGGAGTTTTTTTACACCCAGATGACCGCCGCTGGTAACATTATGGAACTGCTACATTATCTCGGTTACTTCGAACTTGGCTCGACAATTAAGTCCGTTGTGGCTTGCCATCTGTATTTTTCCAAGATCGATATAAGCGGCAATCTACCACTTTAAGACTATTCCACCAAGTAAGATTTTGCTAGTGGGCTTTCCGTCGATATTTTAATTGAGTCCGTATTGGTATTCCCATTTGTACATTTTCGATGTAAGCAGCCGTCTACCACTTTAAGACTCTTCCACTGAGCCCAGTACGATTTAGCTAAAAGGCTTTCTGCTGTTATTTCATTATTGAGCCGTCTTTCTGGGCTTGAAGTTGTCTTCGCTTGACCTAATTTGGGCAAGCAGCACTCTTGCCTGCAATTTATATAATATAGCCGTATTGAAAGGGCATCAGCATTATATTGTCTTCCGCCTTTTCTGTGCGCAACACTACGGTCAGAGCTTTTGGACTGTTTTGCCTGTTTGTTGTCTCTCGGTAGTGAAGCAGATCTTGGCCATTTCTTTCCGGATATGCAGTTGCGCTGAAAGATTCGGGCTCACAGCACTGAAACCATTTGGCGCGAGACTTCTTTCATTCTTTGCTTCAATCTTGAACTAATCCAGGAACAGATGATGTTCATCTAAGTAAGTCAGCTGCACCCAACGTTCAGTTTTCATGACGAAGTCTTGCAGCATCTCCTTTGTCGTCTGCACCTTATTACGTAAATCTATTCTTAAGAGTTCTCTTTTGTGATCGTCTCCGTACTTGCGTTATCAGGCTACCATTATGTGTTCATAACTATTTCTGCAACCGGCTAGTAAGCCGGTGAGCTGTTGCCTAAGTAACCATAATTAGCTTCGTCTTCATTGTCCCATATATTTTTGCTGCCCACTGTTTCATACTGGAACTTAAAAAGTACGTCGGATAATTTTTCATCAAATGCGCTTACTCTCAGTTTCACGGCGATTACTCATTTATCGAAGACCTGTACATTTTTTTTTAATTTCCTTTTTACTTCCCCTTAAAGCCTTTCCTTGTTGACACTAGAACTCTCTTGTAGTGCCTTGAAGGTATCTTTAAATGCACCTCCTTTATTGGGTTTTTTTTTTAATTCTTGCAATAAGACTTTGGTATATGATATAATATAAAACAGAATATCTGAAAAAAGGAGTCTGCGGAAGTTATGGAAGAGTTAGTTTTCCTCCTTATATGTTTCATTCCTCTTCACTGTTTGCTTGTACTGTGTTATTTGGAATGATACATATTTAATAACTAGACAGTTAAAGAGAAGTTTTCGCGCAACGGTGTCAGAACTCCCATCCTTAAATTTCTAAAGGTTAGGTTGTACAAATCTTTTCAAGCACCAATAAGATGCTGGTGATTCTGACCATATAGGTATACCCATCAAAAAATGTACAGGTTTATGGAAAGCAATAATGCCTTTTAAAAATCAGTGCAATAGAGAAATCAAACTCTACTTGGGATTTCCAAATTCTAAATGTTAGAAAGTCGGCAAGGTGCGGCTATGCTTTAAGACCAAAAAATTTGATTTGATAACAAAAATGCATTTATATGCCTTATATTTAGTAAATTAGAGGCCAAACATTTCATTAGCGACATCGATTTGAATTCTGCATTTTTCCCAATTCGCCTAAAGGAAACTTTAAAAGATAAAAAAAGCGACCTTGCAGTACTCGGTAGGGTGTAACGTCTTGTGAGCTTTATACTGATCTGCAAACAATGTCCCGTTTTATAGATCATTCAACTGAATGATCTTGAATTATAGCGCTAAGTTTCAGGATGTCTTTGAGATACGAAACTATCGATCATTACAGTTAAGAGTTAATTATGTTAGGCGCATCGATAGACAGAAGCAGAAAAACACGTGATTCATAAACAATGTTGCTGCTTTGGCCGGCCTTATGCAAACAAAAAGGAAAATTCTCTCTTATGCCTGATGAAATTGATAGCTTTGAGAGAAAAACAGGCTGATCCATCAAGCTTACCGGTTTTGACCCCAACTGACTTCTCCAGGGAATTCATCATCCAATGTGATGGCGCTCTATCATGAGCAATAAGTAACGACCTATAACTTTTGTGTCTCAAAAATATAACAGCGTAAATCTAAATTAAGCAGTATCAGAGGTGGAGTACTTTGTGTAAATTAAATGGTTGTCTTTTTGAATCATTACCTATGGACTTGCTATTCTCGGTACTCTTTTGCGTTTCGACATTGATGCCATGAAAATGTACTATATTCTTCCTAAAGTGGATAAATTTATTTACGCTGAGTATGAAGATCTCTAAAGCAGTTGAAAAACAAAAACATATTACCCGGTTGTTTTAATTAAGATACCTTGCCATATACGTCAAAAGTATTATTGGCCCTCTCTGATTAAAGATTTTAAAGGTGAAAATGTTATTAATGTAAAATCATTAGAGCTCCGAACCAACTTTTTCGGCCACCCATTGATGATGCCTTTTTAACAGTCTTTTCAATATCTACACTGCGATTTTCTCGGTGCATTTCCCTGTTCAAAATCTAAAACACATGCACTGTTTGCAGCAATTATAAGTTTTATGAACATTTCTGTCTTCAGGCTTACAACTGCATTGATTACATTTTTCATTTAATTTTACCCCTGTAACAATACATAATTACATGCTACAGAATACAACACTTTAATTAATTTTTTATTTAGTGTAGAGCTATTTGATTTGTGAGGTCTACTTGAGTTGTTTCTCTCTTATGTCACAAGTTGTATAAATTTATGGTATAATAATAAAAAACCGAAAAAATCCGTTTGGAGTAAAAAATAAAACAAATTAAGTGAATAACTGAGTTGGTATAAATTCCTTAAGTTGTGCCGTTAAAAAAGCAACATCTTGGCATGTGCAGCTGTTAATAATATTGAAAACGAGAAAGGCTGAGATAGCATTGGATTAAATTGCATTTATATTTATTTATCGAATGGAACATATATATATGCTTTTTACATTGACCATTTCAGAAAATTTATTTTTCTTAAATCTTTTAGATCCGCTACAATCATGTCATCGATTTCATGTAAAATTATCTATTTAACACATTTTGGATTCCGAAAGAATTCCTTTCCCCTTTTTGGAGTGCCCCATATTACAATCGGCCTTTACTCTTCATAGGCAAAGGAAAACCCGTTTTTTATAAAAGGTATATCAAATAACCTATAGTGGCATGAGAACATGTCTCACATTTTGGCAGTTTTGCGCAGCGACGTTCATACCTCCACCTTACTACTCATGGCTTTTCGTACAACATTAAATTGTTTTTTTTTTTTCAATTTTCAATTTTCAAATTCATTTTTATTTACAGTTTTTATTTACATATTTACAATTTTTCTGCCAGCGTCTAATATTTCTTGTTTTCTTTGGAAAACGTCCGCGTACATTTGAAAAATAATTTTTCTTAATAAAAGTTAAATTAAAAATGAGCCAAAGCCGAAAAAGTAAAATTTTAATTGATTTATGATAATCACCGGTTCAACCCCTGGCTGGGACTAAAATTAAAAATAATTTTAAAAACACGCAAGGCACAGCGCATTAACATTCATACCTAACTCTTCAACAGTTGATATGATACTGGAACAGCATCTATAATGTTGTGAGAAAAACAAGTATGAATGATTAAAAATAAAATTTGCATTTCGTGACTATACCGATGGTGTAGTACAAAATTGCAACAAATATACAAGACGTGTTGTAGAGAACACAACAAAAAAATGCTTTGAGTTGTGTGTGAATTTCGTCCAACCAAATTAATATTGCTAAGTTGGTTAAATGGATGATATTTACAGTATACGCAAATCAAGGTGTTGGATGCAAAGAATGCTGAAGATGGATTTGGCGGTCCTGAAAATGCAGCATTACATTCTGCCAGCGTCTAATTTTTCTTGTTTTCTTTGGAAAACGTCCGCGTACATTTGAAAAATAATTTTTCTTAATAAAAGTTAAATTAAAAATGACCAAAGCCGAAAAAGTAAAATTTTAATTGATTTATGATAATCACCGGTTCAACCCCTGGCTGGGACTAAAATTAAAAATAATTTTAAAAACACGCAAGGCACAGCGCATTAACATTCATACCTAACTCATCAACAGTTGATATGATACTGGAACAGCATCTATAATGTTGTGAGAAAAACAAGTATGAATGATTAAAAATAAAATTTGCATTTCGTGACTATACCGACGGTGTAGTACAAAATTGCAACAAATGTACAAGACGTGTTGTAGAGAACACAACAAAAAAAAAATGCTTTGAGTTGTGTGTGAATTTCGTCCAACCAAATAAATATTGATTAGTTGGTTAAATGGATGATATTTACAGTATACTCAAATCAAGGTGTTGGATACAAAGAATGCTGAAGATGGATTTGGCGGTCCTGAAAATGCAGCATTACATTCTGCCAGCGTCTAATTTTTCTTGTTTTCTTTGGAAAACGTCCGCGTACATTTGAAAAATAATTTTTCTTAATAAAAGTTAAATTAAAAATGAACCAAAGCCGAAAAAGTAAAATTTTAATTGCTTTATGATAATCACCGGTTCAACCCCTGGCTGGGACTAAAATTAAAAATAATTTTTCAAAATTTTATCACTAGATATTACAACGAATTATATTAAAATTCATAGACATTGATGTAATTTTGATATTATTTAATAATGTTTAAAGGAAAAATAGGAAAAAAAATTAATAGCTAAATATAATCAGAAAATATATATGTTTATAATTTTATTGATGATGGGATTTTTTGCGAATTCATAGATCTATAGCTACTTGGATTATTTCTTGCTTTGTTGGGCTCAGGAATAGCAATAACTTTAGTTACTTCGAAATGTTTTGAGAAGTAATTAATTTTTAATCAGTTGTTAAAAATAACAACTTATAATTATATTGCCTTCGTCGGAAGATTTTTTATTAACATGTTGGGGATAGCATCCAGCCCGGGTGATTTCGATGCGTTAAGCGTTGCAAGAAATGTGTTAGTTTCCTGCAAAGACACCATTATTTAATTGTCACAATATACAATTGTTGACTTGAATGTTCTGACTTTGAAATGTACAGTGTTATCTATAGAGTGTTTGTAGTCAAACATAAGTTATTAGCAGCTGAAAAAGTATCTGATAGCAGTTGAGCCTTTTCCTCATCAGTTATAATTTTTTATCTTTCTTTATTTAAATATGGAGTTTTTCTTTTTCCTTTTCCTCTTAAGACTCGGCTGATTATCCAAATGATTTCTTACCTGCCCTTAATTTAGATAGCATTATTTGCCATTTTTCGTTACGATGCTTATATTTTCTGAAGGTATGAAAGTACGTTGACTTCTTCTTTTAAACGTTCTTCTTGTCGTTATAAGGTTAACGATGTTAGGAGGTAGGCTTATTTTTCCAGTGAAGCTTAATATTGGGGTGTAACTATTTCGTGCTTCCTGTATAATAGAAATTAATTTCTCAATTTGTGAATCAAATGTGCTTTTTGAACTGTAGATGTCAGTAGTAATGGTGATGTTATCATTAATAAAATTTCGGAATGTCATCCATGTAGTCATAGTAATTCGTTTCTAGGTAAAACACTGTTGCATTTTCAATTTTACATACGATAGGTCTATGGTCAACCAAGTCAATGAATGGGGTATTTCGGTTATTTTCTGATGGATAAGATGTCGCGCTGTTGAGATAATAAATAAAAAATTAAAAGATTAAATAAACAGGGCCAGCGGTGTTGTTATTAACGCAGTGCCAGGAGGAATGTTTGGCATTAAGATCTCCTGATATTAAAAAATCTTCATGTAATGAAGTTAATTTTATTATATTATTTTGGTGAATATACATTAGTCACTTTAAGCTTTCTGTTATTTGTTTCAGTTTCAGTCGATAGATTTTCTATACCTTAAGTATCTGCTATAGCTAGCAATTTATGTTTGACTGATCTGCGTACAACTAGAGCTACACCGCCAGAGTTAACGACACTCGCATTAATACATTTTTCATAAAACATCCGTTTTTGGTTAGTATAAAATAAGATAAATAAAATAAACATACTCTTTATATAACAACTAAGAAAACCTTAAATCCTAGATTAAGAATTTATGTAAACAAAATCATTAAGCCCAAAAAACAAGATAAACATAAAACCAAGTTCAATGCTTTCATATGATAACGACTCTTAGAAAAAGTAATTAAATTGTTATTTGTAAGAAAAACAACTAACTCTAGCTTAAGTACAATAATTGTAAACTAGAAGATTAAGGGAAAGACCCAAGATAAAGAAAAACATAAACATTTGTTTGTTTAATGATTAAGGAAAGTCTAGTATTTAAGCAAATGAAATGTAAATTATAAGGTAGTTAAAAATAAGTAACATAGACGTATAGACGTCGCATTGTTTTTAATTCAAACATTAAATTAAGAAATTATTATTAATAATAAAAGACGCATCGCGTCGAATAAAATATATTTCTTTAATTTCCTTAAAAGTGGAAAATCTAATTGGCGATCCTGCCAGAAGAATAATTAAATTTATTCTTCAAGTGAGTGGACCAACGGAATCCTTGCCGCAGCAAGGACGTGAACACTTCTTTATAAAAAGAAAGAAACTAAATAGTCCTTCATTGCTACAACAAATGAACACAGTTAAAAAACAAAAACGCAAAACAATATTTGACGTAAACAGACCACTAGGAAAAATTATTGAAGCATCCCTAATATCGACAATGGCTCAATGGAACCCAGAATCACGGATGAAAACGAAGTGAAACTGAACTGAACTGAAACCATATCCAAGCTCAACAACCAACCAATTTACGCCCAGTCACTGCGAATTGTGAAAACAAAATTAGAAGGAAGCGCAGCACAACTACTAGCTAACCATGGCACAATATTTAATTTTTACGCCATCCGCGACAGAGTTGACAAAGCATATGCAGATACTCGGCCAATATATGTACTCCAGGATGAAATGAAGAGCTGCACCTAAGGACGAAAACTTTATCAGAATTCAATGATGAAATAAATAAATGCCTAAGCCTTACAATTTCAAAGATATCGATGTCTGGTCATACAGAAGCGGTAACCAGAGCCATGATAGCACAGGCAGAAGAAGATTCAATTCGAGTCTTCATAGCTGGAGTAAACAACACTTTCATCCAATCGACCCTATACGAAAATGCACCCCACGATTTGGAACACGCATACACTAACGCAAGGACGATAGAATACGACAACCGTTATCAGAATTTAAGGTTGTCTAATGAAGAAATATTCAGATAACCATTTGGTAACGAACAACGTCATCAGTATCAGCAAAGACACCAACCACAACCTAGGACAGAATATAGTGCCATACCAAATAAATCATCGACGCCCCCTAGCTCCCTCACAAGAAATATTTTTTTATAAAAAAAAAAATTGTTTTCTTATTTTATTTTCTTTAGTATTACTTTAAGAACTACAAGTGGAAATCTTGTGATCTCTGTATTTTTAAGTTTACGCAATATATATTTCGCTATTTAGAAAAAGAACTGAGGATCAATTAAGTCATATAGCGTGCCTGGCGATAAGAAGCGAGGAAAATATTTAAATGAAACTCTATCTTACTAAGAAAGGCATCGTAAATTAGTTTTAAATATCATGTCCTAATTTAACAAAGATTGTAGTTAACTGTAACATTTTTATTTCTCTGAGGGAGGGGATGCGTTAACTAGTCGCGGCGGTACGTGGTGGGGGTGCGCTGCCTGCTGTTGAGTGCAGAAATCAAAAATACAGTACACTCGCGATAATATAAATACCCAAAATATGATTTTTTTTCTTCTATTGACTAGACGTAAAAATGAACTCAGTGCGAAACTTATTTTTGATTTTATAACGAATTTTTATCAAACAGTGATGAAATCTTTATAAACAGGGTTGTAGAAAAATTCTGGTTCATCTGCATAGTAATCTTGGGGTTTCCTTGTGGTTAGCTTGTTTTGGAATTGTCTGCAGCAGTTGAATAAAAATTTTTTACATACACTTCTAGTTTGTGCTTAAATTCAGCTGGAATTCATTGTGTCAGATTTTAATACGGAAAATTAGGCAATATTAGTGCATTTTACACAGTGAGTGACTGAGTGCATTAATTTATTGAAAAAAATGAGTGCGGAGCAAAAGAAAGTGACTGGTGCAAAACGGCGTAAATTAAATGAGGAGCTGGGACGATAAAGAGATGCAAAAAAGTGCATAAATATAATGACGTATTTTAGGAAACCACCAGATAATAGGTAATGTTTTGACTATAGTGTTTCTTTTAAAATAATTTTAAGTGTCTTAAACTCAGTCTTGAATGCTACTGAAGATGTTTCTGACGTGCAACTTTTATTTAATTGTATTTTCTGTTTACCAACAATATATAAATTTGTACAAAATTTGCATACATTTTTCTTAAATATTTGTAAGAAGTTCATATTATTTTTGCTAAATGTATTAACATGTATTTTGAATAGCGATTAAGTTGTTACTATGTGATTAAAGTAATCCAAGGTTAAAAGTAATTTTCAATTTTATATGTATTTTATTATCAGTGATTTTATATTTTTGCAGCAGCACCAAAAAGGCCGTAACCCAGTTACAAACAAATGCGAATCTTTTAGAATATCAAATAATAGACGGAAATGAAAATAATTTTCCACCGAAGGTAAATCATTTCTCACCCAATAATTCTTTGTGTTAAGCATTTTATTTGACTGAAGATAACGAAAAACATTTAAAAAATAGCACCTAGGTAGAAATAAATTTTCCAAACATTATTAATAACAGCTTTACAAATCTGAAATGCTGTCAGAAAGTCTCAATTTTTTTCTCATCATTTCAGAATTTTTACTCTGAGAAAAAATCGAAGAAACGCTGAAAAAGTCTGATATTTTTTTCTTTTACACGTAGGAGATTCTTTGAATTTTTTTTAGCGGTTTTCTAATTTTGTTCTGAGTAAAACTTTTACAAAGGCCGACAAATCTCCAAAAAAAATACTTTCCGGCACTTTTTCTGATTTTTGTCTAATACTTTTTCAGACTGTTTTTCGCGCTTTGTTTAGAGATGTTTCTAGTAATTTTTAGCAAATTTATTTGCACTAGGATAACGATTGCTTTCATATTCCTTAATTATTTCTTTATTTGTTTATGTAGATTGTTGAACGTCACATCAGAAAGAAGAGTGTGCCAAACCTACAAAGGAAAATTGTAGTGATTCTGATGTCATATAATCGTAAGACGAAGAAACAGAAAACTATTCAAGCGGTTGTGTGGGGAATAACGTTTTAGAATATGATCCTGCCAGCCTGCCACCGAGTGATTCGTTTAAAAGAAAGGCAAGAAGGCCACATTTAAAACTCGATAATTGGTAGAAATCACAAATCTCAAATTTCAATCAGCATGGTATCAAACGTTTAAGCGAGAAGTTGGACAAGTCGTTTTGTTTTCCATGTCGATTTTTTGCCAGAAATAACAGTGACAGTCAAGGTCATATAGCCCCAGCTTTCATACGTAAGGGCTTTCGAACATGGAAAAATGGTGTTCAAGCGTATACCAAACACGAAATATCTAAGTGTCATACGTCAAGCCTATGTACTCTGGATGAATATTGTCCTGGCAAACCTATTGAGAACGCTATTGACGTTCTCGTAAAATTTTTAGGAAGAGAAAATAAGTTGAAGTGGAAAATAACAGAATAGCTGTGAGTAGACTAGCTTAAGTCACAAGAACACTTATGAAAGGAGGATGATCTTTCCGTGGACATAATGAAAGTGTACAAAGTTATAAACGCGGATGGTTTTTAGAACTTATTTTACTAGAGTCTAAATATGATGATTTACTGACAATCATATTTATAAAAATCCAAAAAATAACTATCTAAGTAATCGATCACAAAATGAAATGATACAGGTTTTCGGACAGCTTATTCTACAGAAAATCAAGACTGAAGTTGCTGGAAAAGCTGTATCATTTATTTCCGATGACACAAGTGACAAAGGCTATCATGAGCAGATGTCCGTTGCTATAAGGTACGTTCCGTCCGATGCCAATAAATCTGTAGAGAGACTAGTAGCTTTAAAAAGATTATTGAAGACTAATGCTGAAACCATATTCAATGAACTGAATTCTGTTGCTAAAAGCTTAGAAATAGAATGGAACAACGTCATAGCTGTCTGCTTCGATGGTGCCTTGAAGATGTCTGGAAGTCTTAACGGTGTTCAAGCTAGATGCAGGTAAGAAGATCCAGCATTACTGTATACGCACTGTTATGTACATTGTTTGAATCTTGTTCTTGTAACTGCTTGTAGTAATCGCAGAGAAAACTAGCGCATCTTTGACTTTTTCGAGATTAGTTGGCCTACAACTTCATAGAAGAAAGTCCAACACGTCACGCTATTTTGGAAGAACTCGTAAAATCTATCACACTTCATACTTTAAAATCGTTGTCAACAACGAAATGGTCTTGTCGAGTTGAAGCAGTTTCCGCAGTTCAGGCACAATTTTTATTGATAGTAGAAGTTATACAGAAAATAATTGACACCACCACAATTGCTTCAGTCAAAGCAACGGGAAAAGGCATTTTGTGCCAACTTAAATCGTTTGATTTCAGTATTGCTTTGGAAATTATGGAGCCACTTTTACAGCTGATTGTAATTATTAGTAAGAAGTTGCCGTCCACCAATATGGATCTTATGGGAGGAATAAATTCCATCAACGATAATAAAAATGCTTTGAGGAGTTTTCGACAAGATCAGGAGAGATTCAAACGTGTATTTGCGTCGGCTGTTGAGAAAAGCAACAGACGAGTTTCTTGCCATATAGAAGATCATACTAAATCTGCATTCGAAGAGACTTCCCAAGAACATGAAGTGTGGAAAGAAACTTATGTACCTGTGCTCGATTCATGTATTACCGGTTTGACAGAGTAGAAAAACTAATCCAATTCAAAGCTAGTGATGATGACTATAGAATTTTTTCAACGCAAATCAGGGTCGACTTTATAGAGCCAAAGGCGAAGATTAATGTTCTTGAGTACCGTAACGAAAAAGATTATTCACCAACAAAGATTCACAAATGGCTCTAACACACGTCATATCCGAAAAAAACCCCAACCCAAAACTTAAACATTGAAAAGCCATCATTGAAGACTTTGGAGCAAAACTGGTATATAAACCAGGGCACCAAAACGTAGTAGCTGACACTTTGTCAAGACAATGTATAAATACATCATCAATTGATACAGCTCATTCAGCCGAAAGCTCTTATACGGAAATTATTAAACAAGTAAAACAACCTTTAAACGCATATGCCGTTCAAATTGAACTTGTACCAATTAAAAGGATAAATGAAACACGAACCCGTACAATATTTTTAAAAAGAGTTAGACATACGATAAACTTTACGAATGAACAAAATTTGATCATAGAATTAAAAAAGATTTTACAGCCAGACAGAACGATTGCAATACATACTACCAGAGAAGATATTTATGCACTCAGCCCCATTATAAAAGACACCTTCAACACCATAACTTTTGTATATACACCAACAAAACTAATCGACGTCCAGGAAGAAGAAAAACAAGCCGAAATAGTTAAAAAAACACATGACAGAGAACATAGAGGTTATAAAAATAACATTCAAAAGATACTTAAAAATTATTACTGGCCTGAAATAAAACAACAATGCAAGGCTTTTAACAAAAAGTGTACACCCTGTTTATATGGCAAATATGAAAGAAACCCCACAAGAGAACCATTAGGAGAATCCGACATACCAACAGAACCCGGAAAATACATACACATGGACATTTACTTTAATGATAACAAACTATTTCTAGTCGCTATCGGTAAATTTACAAAATATATTATTCTCAGAGAAATAGATTCAAGAGAACGTATGTCTGAAAAAATGGAAGAAATTATCACAAATAATTATCCGAGCTGCACACGATTAATGACTGATAATGAAAAATGTCTAAATACGCCAGCAGTAAATATAATGTGTGAAAAATATAGAATAAGAAAGATAGAAACTCCAGAATAGATCAACCTCTAACAGACAAGTTGAATGCGCTCACAACACAATCTCCGAGTTAACAAGAATATTTAAAATACAAAATGAAACAACAACAACCGATGAAATATATAAAAGGATAAGATAATTAAATAACACCATACACACAGTCACAGGAAAAAAACCAGCTGACATTTTGTTTAACAAAATCAATTATAATAAAAAATATATAAGAAACTAAAAAGTGTATCAGAAAAAACTCTCGAACGGCTGAACTAAGGTACAAAGCACAGAACATTTTCATCAAATGAACAAATATTAGTCAAAACCAAAGGAGCAAGAAGAATGAAAGACGCCAAATATATTAGATACATTGTAAAGGAAGACGGTGAGCACACTGTCTAAACTACAAGGGGGAAAATTGTACATAAGGACAACATTAAAAATTACACTATTAGTCATGATGATCATCTACCTGATATTACTCGCAGCGGTCACACCCGAAATCAGGGGAGACACAGAAATTAAAAATCTAAGTGAACAAAAATATGTTATAACCAGAACAGATGACGAACTCATTTTCAACGAATTTTTATTTCTATTTCTCGAAACCAACATAACAAAAATATTATCACCATACAAACAAATTCTAACAGAAGATTACAAGCCCACCCCTCAAGAAATGATTTGGATAAGGAAAATTGAAATATTGGCAAACCAACTAAACGAACATAAACGCCACACAAGATTTCTGGAAACCCAGACCATGATGATTTCATTAAAATGGAGACAGCAATAAATGTTTTAACAAACAACAACGCCTAATTGATTCAAAGTACGAGAAATTAATGGAGTTATTACAAGAAAACACGGTAGAGATTCACTTCATGATAGAGCAAGTGTATGACCAACTTCTATTGCTTTTCAGAACTAAAAACGCTGCAAGGAATAATGAATATTTAACCAGATCTTTAAATTTAAACGGCGTAAAGAAAATAATACAAACATTTTAGAATATGCTGATATACACATAGCGGGTACAGGACACTTGTTTATAGCCATCTATAAGTATCCCATATTGATTAATAAATGTAAACTTTTCAAAATCACGCCTATAACTTCAAACATGGAAAAATCCAAGCGGACGAACAAATTGCTCAAAGTGACAGGAATTATGTAAGAGTAAACCATTGCAAAAATTATTTAGGACTGAGCATAATCCTACTACTGACCAATAGGAACATTAAATGCACAGTAATACAAGAATACAATGACGAACTTTTAGAAATATACAAAGGATTCATATTATTAGACAAAAATCATACGGTTTACAGTATTACCACTAATGGTATAACTTCAGTCACCTACAGAGACCAAGTCACAATAAATAATAAAACCTACAGAAACATTCATGACAGAATACACATAAAGCATGACGAAACTTTTGAAATAGAAAAAATTCTAAATTCAAACAATACAACGCATTTAACAATAATGATTCTTTAAAGAAACTGATAATACCATACGAACGACATCCCATAAGATCAGGTTTTTATACATTCATACTTATCACAACAATAATTGGTTTAGTCATTACAGTACTGCCGGCAGGCAGAAGAATTATTTAGAGTTTATTACCAACAACAAGTAGGAAAATTACTTAGAGATCGGGACGCTCTCGTTAAGGTAGGGGGAGAGTTAACAACACTCGCATGAACACATTTTTCATAAAACATCCGTTTTTGTTTAGTATGAAATAAGATAAATAAAACAAACATATTCTTTATATAACAACTAAGAAAACCTTAAATCCTAGATTAAGAATTTATGTAAACAAAATCATTAAGCCCAAAAATGAAAATAAGATAAACATAAAACCAGGGTGAAATGCTTTTATATGATAACGACTCTTAGGAAAAGTAATTAAATTGTTATTTGTAAGAAAAACAACCAACTCTAGCTTAAGTGAAATAATTGTAACCAAGAGGATTAAAGGGAAAGACCCAAGATAAAGAAAAACACAAGCATGTTGTTTGTTTAATGATTAAGGAAAGTGTAGTATTTAAACAAATGAAATGTAAGTCATAAGATAGTTGAAAGTAAGTTACATAAACGTTATTATTATTATTATTATTATTATTATTATTATTATTATTATTAATATTACTATTATTATTATTATCATTATTATTATTATCATTATTATTATTATTATTATTATTATTATTATTATTATTATTATTATTATAATTATTATTATTATTATTATTATTATTATTATTATTATTATTATTATTATTATTATTATTATTATTATTATTATTATTATCATTAGTATTATCATTATTATTATCTGTTAAGGGCATATTATTATCATTGTTATTATCATTATTATTATCATTATTGTTATCATTATTATTATCATTATTATTATCATTATTATTATCATTATTATTATCATTATTATTATCATTATTATTATCATTATTATTATCATTATTATTATCATTATTATTATCATTATTGTTATCATTATTATTATCATAATTATTATCATTATTATTATCATTATTATTATCACTATTATTATCATTATTATTATTATTATTATTATCATTATTATCATTATTATTATCATTAGTATTATCATTATTATTATCTGTTAAGGGCAGGCTCGTTTGCCTTCCTCAACTACTAGATTAAGGATAACTTAGTGGTGCACTAAGTTATTAGTTGCTTTTGATTATCCAGGTGGTACACCAGGATAATGTTGTTAAGCTGTGTAGTTTTGTTGATTTGTCTAGGTGGTACACCAAGACAATGTTACTTCGAAAATAGTGTGAACACAACGACTGACAATATGCAAGTGACAAAATTTATTAGGATTTCTTTGGTATTTAAATAAAATAATATTAACAAAAAAGTAAAAAAAAGAAAAATGCATTATAAACTAAATTAAAATAATAAACTTAATTGTAAACATGCCGAAAAACGTTCATAACTTTCTGTACTTAATTCTTTTCCCACCATTAGCCAAAAAGAAATATTGTATTTCATTAAATACTTTAAAATTATTTTCCCACTGTAAGGCAGTGTAGTACAAGGATTGTATTACATAACTGTCTGGCTAATAATTTAAATAGGGAAATTATTTTCCCACTATTAGTCAGTGTAGAGGTGATATTAAGTTTCACAAATACCTGGTCACTTGAACAGGTATGTGAATTTTTATTCTAGCCTTGAATTATGCTGACGCAGTAAATCTCACGCTTTGCTTGACAAATGTGGGAAATAACAAAAAATTAAATTTATGTTAGCCTTGAATTATGCTGACGCAGTAAATCTCACGCTTTGCTTGAAAAATATGGAAAATAACAAAAAATTAAATTTAAGGTTTAATTCCATAAAGATTTGTTTTTATTTTGCTATGAAAATAAAAAAAACTCATAAAGAATTAACATATTGCGACCCCAAGGGGATCGGCAACATAAAGGGGACGTGCAAATGAACGATTCTCGGCAAGTCGAGCTTAAGTGGCCTAAGGTGTGGGTTCCAAGGAAATATTCCATGTAGACCTCGGTGACGGCTGTGGTGCTGTGGATAACGGGTTGAGTTTTCTTTTTAGTATTTGTTTTACTATTAGGCTAATTATCAGTAGGACAATTAGAGCCAAGCCCACATAGCTGATGGTTAAACTGTGAACCTTATGATGTATTGTTGTCGTTGGTAACTCTTGTAATTGCGCCCTTACTTCCTCCTGCAAGCGGGTTATGTTGTCAATAGTTGAAAGATATGGCAAGGGTTGTGTTAGCTTCTTCACATTTTGCACTAAGTGGGAGAATGATATCCCATTGCTTGTATAGGATGGATGGAAAATTGATGTGATAGTTTTGTGGCCGTATATGGTGATCCCCTCGTTTTTCGTTGTGCATACTGCTGGGAGCGTAAGCACGCCAGTTCCTTCCACTAGTTGAGAACTACTTTCTCCTTTACATACTGTGCTTAGTTTAAGTGGCTGTTGAGTTGCGAGCAGCCACTGGTTCTTTTTGTAAAGTTTGTACCATACAGCTTTGCTGCCGATTAACTCTATGTTGCAAGTTAAGTCAGATTCATTATTGAATAAATGAATTTCACAGCGACAGATTGAAGAACCTTTATAATATGTAGCTTGAATGTTCGGACATAGAAAGGTATCGTGCTCAAGTGTGTTGCATTCCAGTAGTTTAGTATTATCCATCGGGAAATATTCGTCCCGATGAGCGTTGAGAGCCATCATTTTAGAAGTTGGTATGATAGCAACTAAAGAATTATTTATAAGTTGCGGGACCGGCGTAATATAAAATAAATCGTATTCATTCTGATGTGATAATGGGATGGTTAAGGTGCAGATAATGTGTTGGTTTGAAATTGATGCGTGAGCTGTTACTATACCATACAAATGAATGATATCTGTGACTGGTAAAGTTAGATCAGCTGGAAGGTTGGCTTTTATATTATCAACTTCAGCAGAAAATTGTTGTGGAGTTAGTAGAATTGGGCTTATTCGACCATGATAAGTGTCAGCTACCAAATTGATCATGGAGCCATGCATTTTTTGCAAATTATCAGTAACAATAAGTAATTGGACGCTTAGAGAGAGGATGATCTGCGATCGATTATTAGTGCCATTATTTGTCAAGTTCACGAGTTGGCTTATTTTGAAATTGATTTTTTCGAAGGTGGTTTGCGTACAGTTTTCAGATTGTTTCATAAGATTAAGAGTAGAATCTAGAAACGACGTTTGATTCCGTAGAAGACTATGCAAGTAGTCTTCACTGGATTTCATATTATTAATAGTATTAGTCATTTCTTCTGCATATTTTGAATCAAGGACTCCAAACAAGGAATTCGCTACGTTCCCAACGATGTCTATTGCTCCTCGCTTTTTTCTTCTTGTTAGTTCTTCTAGACCAGACTCCATTTCGTTCTTGACATTTTGGAAATGGGTTAGTAAACCATCGCAATGATTATTGAAGGATGGGTTATTGCACGCCTTTTTCAAGGCAGATGTTCCCTTAATTAAAAGCTTCAATTCTTTATAGAAAGGTGCCAGTTCAAAATAAATAAGAAGTTTCCATTCTGCTATAATTGGTTTAACTTGACCAATATTTTCAAAATGTAAGCCAGGATTGCTAGTGATCTGCGTAAAAGCTACTTGTTGGCATACAACAAATGGAAAGAATAGTGCTAGGAGCATCAACAGGCTTGTTGGTGATAACGCATAACGTTTTCGCGGTGGTGCATCTTAATTTGCGTCGTTTCGAGAACTGCTTCTCTTTGGTATTGAGTCGTAATCCATTACTTTGTTGTCTTTGGTCACTATTGGTGACTCTAGGGGAAGAGGTGCCAGTAGGTGAATTGCTCGCTTAATGATACCGTTAGGTGTTTTGACATCTGCTGTTCTGACAACTCCGTCTGGACCGGGATGTATCTCGATTATCTTTCCGAGACGCCATGTCATGACCGGTGAGTTTTCCTTTATTATGACTATGGTTCCTAGTTGCAGATTTGGGCACTTAGTTTGCCATTTATTCCGTTGCTGAAGCTCGTTGAGATATTCCTGAGACCACCGTCTCCAAAATTGATGTTTTATTTGCGATACTAATTCCCATCGTTTGGCAAGTGTTTTTGAAGTTGATTGTGCAGTTGCGTCAACTTCTGCCGTAAGGGGTTCACCGATCAAGAAATGACCAGGCGTAAGTGCAGCCTCGTCATTTGGACTGCTCGACAATGGTGCAATTGGTCTTGAATTGAGAATTGCTTCGACTTCTATTATCACTGTTTCCATTTCTTCATAAGTCAGAGATGCATTTGCTATTTCCTTTACCAGTAACCGTTTGGCGGATTTAACTGCAGCTTCCCATAGTCCACCAAAATGCGGGGCTCGAGGCGGAATAAAGTGGAAACTGGTGCTTTTACTGGCACACTCTCGTTGGATTTTGTCTTGAGCAGTAATAGCGAATAACGCAGTTGACAACTCTGCTAGTTGATTCCGAGCTCCCACAAAATTGGTTGCGTTATCACAATAAAGATGCTGACAGTGACCTCTTCGACTTATAAATCTCTTAAGAGCCCCAATAAAGGCATCGGTTGTAAGGTCCGTTACAAGTTCTAAATGAACTGCTTTGGTCGCAAAGCAACAGAAAACCGCAATGTACGACTTTTGGGGTCGTTTTCCTCTAGATTTGAAATGAACCCATATCGGGCCGCAGTAGTCAACACCTGAATTAATAAACGGTCGTGCTGGCGTTACTCTTCCTTCTGGTAAATTTCCCATGATCTGCTGAAGAAGTTTTGGTTTCGATCTTGCACATTGGACACATTTATGAACAGTTTCTCGAGCCAGGTTTTTGCCTTTGATGGGCCAAAAACGTTGCCGTACGATAGCAAGGAGTGCGCTAGGACCGCAATGTTTATTTTTCTTGTGTATCGACTCAAATATCAGTCTGCTTATTGTATCATTATAGGGCAGTAACATAGGAAGTTTGGCATCAAAAGACAATGAGGATGCTTCTAATCGACCCCCCACCCTTACAAGGTTATGTTCATCTAAAAATGGTGATAAGCTTCTTCTCTTTGCCGTTGTAGCTGCTGAATGTCTTCTCTGAATGTACACTGTTGTGTAATTCGAACAATAATGATGAGGGCGTCGTGAAGTTCGAAAGGTGTAAGATTTCGCTGGGTTTGCCATTCTGCCTTGATAGTTTTGGCATTTTTGATAAACCTGAGAATATATCCCATGATGTGTTGAAGCGTATTTAACGAATTTCTGTGGTTGATGTTGTGCAGAAAGTTTTCATTATTGATGGCAACCAGTGAGTTATAGGGGTTTTGTTTCTGTTCACTGATCGTCACATCAGAGCTTAAACAAAAGGAAGGAGGCCAATGTTTCTCGTCTCCATGGAGAAAGAATGGCCCATATATCCAGTTGGGTGTATGCTGTAACTGATGTGGATCCAGGCCTCTAGACAGTATGTCTGCTGGGTTATTTTTAGAACTCACATGCCGCCATTGCTCGGGTACCGTGCTGTCTTGAATTGAAGCGATTCGGTTTGCAACAAATGTATGAAACGAGGAAAATCTTGAATTTATCCACGCTAAGACTATTTTCGAATCGGTCCAGTAGAATGAGGGCGTCGTATTCATGTCCAAATCCAGCTTGACCTTTGCGGCTAAGTTTGCGCCCAACTGAGCAGCGCATAATTCTAACCTTGGGAGTGTTTGCTGTTTGAGAGGAGCTATACGTGATTTCGCACATAGCAAGTATACGATGACCGTTGTATTTGGTAGAAGTGTTCTGACATATATTGCAGCTCCATATGCCTTTTCGGATGCATCTGTAAACACATGAATTTGTGTCTTGCCATGAACAACTCCCTTATAGATATGTCGATGCACTTGAAAGGTTTCAAGTTCATTTAGATTACTACGAAAATTTCGCCAGCGTGAATCAAATTCCGACGGCACCGCCTCGTCCCATGAAAGATTCAAAGTCCATAATTCCTGGACAAATATTTTTGCTCTGACTACTACTGGGGACAGTAGCCCGAGTGGGTCAAAGATGCGCGCTAAGTCCGACGTAACTGTTCTTTTAGTCACCGCCTTGATTGGTTGTATGTTTACCTTTATTTTAAGTAGGTCATCTTTCGGTAGCCACACTAGTCCTAACGTTTTTGTATAATCCGCTTCGTCTGTTGAGAAGTCAAGATTGACCTCTTGATCACCACTGGGGATATTTCGAAGCAGTTGGGTATGATTGGCGCACCATTTTCTTAAATGGAATCCATACTTAGCCATGACATGTTGTAGTTGGCGTTGAGTTTCTAAGGTTCTGTTTAAACTATCGGCTCCACCTAATCCATCGTCGACGTAAAAATTCTGTTCGATAAACTTTGTGGCGAGCGGAAATTGGATTTTATTGTCATGGCTTATTTCCTTCAAGCACTTGATTGCCAGATATGGAGCTGGCCTAGTGCCATATGTGACTGTATTTAATTGAAAATAACTGATGGGTTCAGAAGTATTATTTCGCCACAGAATTATCTGGTACTGACGATCTTTGGGGTGGATCAATATTTGTCGGTACATTTTTTCTATGTCTGCAGTGAACACGAAACACGGCAGCCGAAATCGTAAGAGAACTGTAAACAGATCATTTTGTAGTGGTGGCCCGGTATGCAAAATATCATTTAATGATTTTCCTGACGCTGTTTTTGCAGAAGCATCGAAGACCACCCTAAGTTTAGTAGTGCTGCTTTCAGGTCGTAAAACGTAATGATGAGGGATAAAGTATTTATGCCCCTTTAGTTCGTCTATTTGGATTTTCGACATGTGCCCCATCGTTTCATACTCTGTCATAAATCGCACATATTGCTCCTTCAGTGAAGCGTCCTTTGACAATCGACGTTCTAGTGAGAGGAATCGGTTGAAGGCAATACCATGTGAAGCTCCTAATAACGATGTTTCAGCAGAGAATGGAAGTCGTACTATGAATCGTCCTTCTTTGTCACGAGTAGTATGTTGATTAAAATGTGTCTCACACTGTGCGTCATAAGGAGATAATTGTTGCTGTCTGCTTTCGATCTCCTCGAGTTTCCAAAATTTTTCAATAGCCGTATTCATTTTATCCTCTTCAGTTAGAATACCGCATATTGCTGATGATGAGTGTTCACCCGATACCTTCCCTGATACTATCCAGCCAAACGTTGTGTTTTGTAATATTGGGAGATCGTTAGCCAGTTTGATTTTTCCTATAGCAAGTAACTGGTGGTAATATTCCGCCCCTAACAAAATGTCTATTTTGTCTGGACGATTAAAGGTCGGGTCAGCCAATACTATATTGTTGGGAATCGACCACTTATCTATTGTGAGGAGTTGAGCAGGTTGTGGAGAAATTATTTGTGGTAATACAAATGCCTCTAGCCGGGTTGAGAATTTGTTGAATCGGGAATGAATCGTAATGTTGACTCGGTGTTGTACCTTGGTGCGATTTTTTCCAATGCCGTTGATAGAAATTGAGGTAGCCCTTGCTGGAAGTTCTAGACGTCTGACTAATCTCTCCGTAATGAGGTTGACTTGTGAACCCGAATCGAGAATTGCCTTGCATTCAGTTTCTACACCGTTCGCCTTGACCTTTACCAATGCTGTTCCTAGTAAAACATAGGGTCTTGTTTTTACGGAATTAACAGCCATGCTTTCAGCTTCTTCTGTTGGTGTATTGACTAAAGAAGCCGCATTTTCGATTGGGGGGTTATTAAATGTAACTAATTCTTTGGTTGACTCAGTTTCCTTTTTTGGCTTGGTACGTTTATTTGAGATTAAATTTACTTGTGGTGTTGATTCCAAATGAACGAGGGTGTGATGCCTTTTTCCACATTTCTGGCAGCGGGCTGAAGTGGTGCATTGTTTAGTTAAATGGTTACCATTAAAACAGTTAACACATAATTTATGCTTCTGTACTAGGTTAAGTCTGTTTGTCGGGCCTAGTTGGATGAACTCCTTGCATCGATATAATGGATGAGTGTCTTGCTTGCACCCTATGCATCGTCGGTTATCGTTTCGGGGTTGTGCTGTAAGCGTGCATGTTTTGCTTGTAGGAACTGTTTTTTCTTTATATCCCATTGCCTCAAGAGTATGAAAATAATTCTCGCGGAAGGTAAGAAACTGGCTTATTGTTTGCAGATCCTTTGGGTTATAAATCGATTGTTCGTATTGAGTATGCACGGTTTTGTCCACCTTTTTAATAAGTATATGCATTAAAAGAGGATCCCAGGACGAAATTTGGAGTCCCATATTGGAGAGAGCTGCCAAACATTCCTTCGCTGTATCGTGCAATAGCTTAATAGCACCTAATGTAAATGCGCAAGATGGTTGGTCAAGTAGCCTTTGAACCGCTGTGGCCACCATTATTCTTTTGTTGTTATATCGATCCTGCAGCAGTAGCCAAGCAGCTTCATAATTTTCTGCCGTAATAGCGAGATGATTAATCCAGTTTGCTGCTTCACCGTTGACGTTGCTCTTTAGGTACCACAGTTTATGAACGTCAGACATCTGTTGTTGATGAACAATCCTTTTAAAGAGGTCAGAGAATGATGACCACTTCATATAATCACCATCGAACTTGGTTATTGTGATAGTGGGTAATGGTAAAGTAGGTGGTCTAGCCATGGTTTCTCTGGTTGATTGAGGGTGTTGATTATTGGCTGTGGTGAGCTGGATGATTGCTGACTGGGAAGCTTGTTCGAGGTGAACATATTTGGCTGAATCATAACCAGCGATGTTCGGGTCGGGATATTTATCCAATACCTCATCATTAAGCCCTTCTAGTTGCTGCCATAATTGGGTTATTGTGGCTCTTTTTACCTCATAATAGGAGCTATCTTGACCAGCTTGCACATTAAGGCCTTCTAACTGTCGACTTAGAGCTGCCATTTTTCCGAGAGACCGACTAATTAAGCCATCGTGACCACCTGCAGCACCAGATGTTTTCGGTACACATGCTACAACTACTTGCGGTTGATCCTTTTTCACAGTATTAGATTCTGCCCCTTGATTTTCAAGCTCATGTTCCATTATGTTTATGTACTTAAGCGCCAACGCCTGAATTCGAGTATAGTAGTCGGATGTGAAGTACTCATCGGATGTATCTAGGTCCTTTAAGCCGCGCAACTCATTATCTGCATTGTCGAACTCTGTCCATGCTGTTTTCAAACGGGACAGTCGCTCCTGATAATAGGTTGCTGTTTTCCGACTGGCTGAGTCCTTGGTGAAATTCCGAACAACGGTGGCAATATATTCCCCAGTTTCCTTCAGCTGGCGGAGAAGTGTTTCTGATCCCTTTTCCATGGTGGTTATGTTAACGCTTATGGTGTTTGATTTGGTGAAGTTTTCAGGTTGTGTTCTAAATCCGGAGTCCTGTCACGGTCGCCAAAAATGTTAAGGGCAGGCTCGTTTGCCTTCCTCAACTACTAGATTAAGGATAACTTAGTGGTGCACTAAGTTATTTGTTGCTTTTGATTATCCAGGTGGTACACCAGGATAATGTTGTTAAGCTGTGTAGTTTTGTTGATTTGTCTAGGTGGTACACCAAGGCAATGTTACTTCGAAATAGTGTGAACACAACGACTGACAATATGCAAGTGACAAAATTTATTAGGATTTCTTTGGTATTTAAATAAAATAATATTAACAAAAAAGTAAAAAAAAGAAAAATGCATTATAAACTAAATTAAAATAATAAACTTAATTGTAAACATGCCGAAAAACGTTCATAACTTTCTGTACTTAATTCTTTTCCCACCATTAGCCAAAAAGAAATATTGTATTTCATTAAATACTTTAAAATTATTTTCCCACTGTAAGGCAGTGTAGTACAAGGATTGTATTACATAACTGTCTGGCTAATAATTTAAATAGGCAAATTATTTTGCCACTATTAGTCAGTGTAGAGGTGATATTAAGTTTCACAAATACCTGGTCACTTGAACAGGTATGTGAATTTTTATTCTAGCCTTGAATTATGCTGACGCAGTAAATCTCACGCTTTGCTTGACAAATGTGGGAAATAACAAAAAATTAAATTTATATTAGCCTTGAATTATGCTGACGCAGTAAATCTCACGCTTTTATTGAAAAATGTGGAAAATAACAAAAAATTAAATTTAAGGTTTAATTCCATAAAGATTTGTTTTTATTTTGCTATGAAAATAAAAAAAAATCATAAAGAATTAACATTATCAATATTATTATCATTATCATTATTATTATCATTATTATTATCATTATTATTATCATTATTTTTATCATTATAATTATCATTATTATTATCATTATTATTATCATTATTATTATCATTATTATTATCCTTATTATTATCAATATTATTATCATTATAATTATCATTATTATTATCATTATCATTATTATTATCATTATTATTATCATTATTATTATTATTATTATTATTATTATTATTATTATTATTATTATTATTATTATTATTATTATTATTATTATTATTAACATTATTATTATTATCATTATTATTATTATTATTATCATTATTATTATTATTATTATTATTATTATTATTATTATTATTATTATTATCATTATTATTATTATTATCATTGTTATTATTATTATCATGTGAATTCAAGCAAGGCACATGCATATGTTTATTTGTTCAATGTCAATTTACACACATGAATACGTGTTATCTAATATGCATGTATGGAGTTTGACATTAAGAAAATCATAATAATTGTTTTGGTTGAAGAGTTGTGGTTACCTCTTCTTTAATACAATTAAAACATATGCTTATCTGTAATTTTTTTAAATATATTTTTAAAATAAATTTTAAATGCTCTTAGTTAAACTTAGTAAAACAATAATGATTATTTAATTAAATTGAAAACAAACTGTATTTATTTTATTTACATTTTTTTGTGTTCGAATATGTGTATATTTTCTACGTTTATGCCTTTATGTATGTATGTATGTATGTATGTATGTATAAATGTACATACACATTTTGTAAGTCGTTCGTTTCGTCGACAAATTTAACAACGCAAAAATTATAGTCGCTTTTTTAAGTATGAGCAACTCGCTAACTATAACAAATGGTTTTAAGCAGCAACGAGCATCGTTAAAAGTATTACTGAATACCATTAAGAATTAAGTTTAATAACTTTCAAAATAAATGGAGATGATATCTTTACTTCAGAATTATCGATAACATGTCGACGTCTACACATGCGTCGTTGAAACAATGAGTGCACACGATTGCCTAAAAAGTCTATTTATTTCAGAGAACAAAACTAGTATCGGTTAATAAAAGATTTGATTGTTGAGAGCTAGTTTTATATGATTTCTGTCAACACCGAAGTTTATGAAACCAAAAATATATGAAAAATTGATTTCAGAATAATAGTTGACTTTTTTCAAGTTCAGTCAAAAAGTTTCTATACTTACGAATTGAAGAGCGGTAAAGGATTTTAGGTGATTATTAAGGGAATGTACTCTTGCGTAGAACCAGGAAAAAATATAGATCACAAAATGGTTTAAAAACCAAACGTTGCTATAATTTAAAGTGAAGACCGACCTTCAATACCATTTTTCTACCAAACCTTGAAACTTACCCAAGTGAAAGTTCATGTCCTGTACGGATGTCCAGCTATTAAAAGTAACTCTTAGATGAAATAAAAAATTGAAGCAACTATGAAATTGTTACTGCTAAGTACAGAGGTACCAAAACTTTATTAAAATAAAAATCATAGTTCCCGCCTCCTAATACTTAAGTATCACCTCTACATATACTAAATAACCCACATTAGCTAAGCCAACCAACCATTTAGCTTCTTACGATTTTGTTTTAAAATCAAATAATTCCTCAGTGTGGCGACTGCCACCCCAAATATAAGTTCTTCATTTCAAACTGCCATCTTAAATCCACAATTAATACATTAACACTTGCGGCCAACGACTTCACTAGCTAGACGAGCAACTAGACGCCAAATTGATGAGAAATCAATTACTGTTGTTAACCCTATATTAGTATTGTTCGTCAAATCGACGAACATTCTTTTTATACACATAGTTTTTTCGCTGCTATATTCGCGACTGTTTTTTCGCATAACATTACTAGTCGATCAGCTGTTCTTGTTTAAAGTCGGCGTTTCAGTGATTTGTTAAATAAAAGTTTTTCTATAAACAAAGCGCAGAATGAGCAAGACAAGACAACACACAATTGCACTTGTACAGAATGTTTCACTTAACATTTTATTAAACGTAAAGTTTATTTATTCTTGACAACATCTTTAAGTTTTTCAATTGTCTTGAAGCCTTTATCTGAGTTTATGTAAAAAGAAGAAAGATAAAATTACAATTTTTTTCTATATAATAAATGCAATAATAAATTTAAGACAATCAGTTAATATTTAAGGGAGGTTAAATAACATAAAAACTACAAATATAAAAGAGAAAATAGTGGAACCTCTTTACATCAACCCTGTTTTGAAGCAGCTGGCAATTATCGGTTATTGCTTAGAAAGGTTGTTCTTTTAATTTATAAAATGCAGGTTAAAAAATTAGAAATGATAAAAAATAATATTTTTTTCGACCTTTTCATAGAACTTCTAGAATACTTTGAAAAAACGTCACCTGACATAAGGAACTACACTAACAAACGAAAAATACTAAAAAAATACAAGAACTAAATGCTAAATCGACCATAACTCTTAAAATAAAATTAGGAATACAGTAGTGCGATTCACTAACTTTAAACAGTACGACAATTGCTATATTATTCTATTGTTTGCAGTAGCGATTATATGATTCATTAACTTCGTTTTAACGATATGAGACATTATTAATTTTCTTATAAGACAAATTGATATTGAGTGGCATCTCCGTCAGCAAATATACGAAAAACACGAAAGAGAAGAATAAAAACATGTGAATTCAAGCGAGGCACATGCATATGTTTATTTCTTCAATGTCAATTTACACACATGAATACGTGTTATCTAATATGCATGTATGGAGTTTGACATTAAGAAAAGCATAATAGTTGTTTTGGTTGAAGAGTTGCGGTTACCTCTTCTTTAATACAATTAAAACATATGCTTATCTTTAATTTTTTTTTAAATATATTTTTAAAATAAATTTTAAATGCTCTTAGTTAAACTTAGTAAAACAATAATGTTTAATTTAATTAAATTGAAAACAAACTGTATTTATTTTATTTACAATTTTTTTGTGTTTGAATATGTATATATTTTCTACGTT
This sequence comes from Cistogaster globosa, assembly GCA_937654795.1. Classification (NCBI taxonomy): domain Eukaryota; kingdom Metazoa; phylum Arthropoda; class Insecta; order Diptera; family Tachinidae; genus Cistogaster; species Cistogaster globosa. Next base: position 43,197,890 of record OW569407.1, read on the forward strand.
TATGCTTATATGTATGTATGTATGTATAAATGTACATACACATGTTGTAGGTCGTTCGTTTCGTCGACAAATTTAACAACGCAAAAATTATAGTCGCTTTTTTATGTATGAGCAACTCGCTAACTATAACAAATGGTTTTAAGCAGCAACGAGCATCGTTAAAAGTATTACTGAATAGCAAAATCGACGATTTTGTTGTTAAGTAAATTAAACCAAGCAATAGTTGTTCAAAAAGAGTAGTGAATTGCACTACAGATATAATTTTCTTATCAAATTTTCTTAGTAAGTTCACGAAGAATCTTGTAGACAAACGGCCAACAAAAAAAAAAAAAACTAGCTGCGCTTTAAGAAACATTTTAGAGAATTTAATGCAAAATTACTAAGGCTCTTAATAAAACTCAAACAAAGCTAGAAACGACGATACATAAATATTTGACGAGTAATGAAAAAGAACACTTATGGAGCTGCGAAAATATACTGATGAAAAAAAGAAACAACGGGATTAAGGCCTGACATAAAAAAAATTCAAGAATTTTATTTACAATGATAGTTAGTTTGTGAACAAGACGAAAACTGGGGTACCCAAAGCAAGTCAATGGCTGCTATCATTTATAATACTTACAGCTTACAAAAAATTTCTATTGTTTAAAATGATTACAGACTGGAGGATTGTACACAAAGAGAAACAAGAGACCGCCAGAACAAAGATCACGTCAATAAGACCATTATACAATTACCACAGTAGAACTACGAAATTTTTCCAAAAGAACACTAGGCAAAAATTTTTTAATGTCAACGCTGACAAAAGTAATGGTAAATTGGCAATAGAAAAAAGTGAATACGAAACAAGAGTGAAGAATATATTATGTGACTCAATGACATATAGGTATAGTATAAAAAAGTATATTATCCCTTTCTTACAGCGCACCTGGCACATATTTTGAGAAGGCGGCCAAAAATCATTTTTTTGGGCAGTTCGGTGTTTCCTTAATCATTTGAAAATAAATACCAGCAAACCTCGAGAGGCAAAAATGTAAAACTCTGTTCCAACTATAATACACTAAACAGGGTGGTCCAAAATAGACTTTCCGAATATTTTAATAAAATATTTTTTTTTAGTAAATTCTAAATTCTAATGCAGTTTGTTAGTTATCAGTGCTGGCAAAATAAAGTTGTTACGTTTTTTAGAAGTTGTTTCTTAAAAAATCTTGTGCTTAATAGAGTATAACTCCCTCCTGTCCTTCTTGATAATGTTGATAATGGAGTCGACTAATGAAGTTTGAATTTTTTAAAGCCTTTCTAAAAACTCGTCACTTTTCTCTAGCTTCTTAACTGTTAATGACATTTGGGTTTTATAGTTTGAGTCCAATACGCCAAAAATTGAGTTAGCAATATTCCCAACTACGTGGAGAAGCACTCTTTTCTTCATTTTTAGAGTAAAGAGATTGAAATCTGCATGCAAGTCGTTCAAAATAATCTACTCATCTTCCAATTAATAGACATCAGTTTCACAAGGCTTACATGTTCAAAGCACATACCCGGTTTGTTTTTAAATTTTGTTATGTTTATTTGGTTTCCAAGAGCTATTAGCAGAAAGAATAAAGTCAAGATGGATAACAGTAATGTTGATTTTAAGCGTAAGCGTTTATTTGCTTTTCTTCAACGATGGGGAGTTTAATATTTCATTCGGTTGAACCTCATCACTAGTTTCAGGAAATAGTGGAGCTTGTCTATGGATGGGGAGTTTGAAGATTCCCCTTTGTGTCATTACGTCCCATACCCTTACTGAGCCAACATCACCTTTGTAGACTTTACTTGTGCGTCTCAAGGGACATCATAGCACTAGAACATTGTCCTTCGTAATTATTACCATGGTATTTGGTTGAATTTCACTTTTAATTTATATCGCTGTTGTTGCTCGGTACACAAGTTGCCATTTATTTTTTTTAATCCATATTTGGAAATTCTTGACTGTACGTCAACGCTTGATGTTAACAGCTCGCCAATTTGGAAATGACCCGGAGCATTAAGAACATTGGCCTCTGATGAATTTGGAGTGAATTATGCTATTGAGACATTTTATTTTAGCATGTGTTTTTGACTGCTGCCTTTCATAATCCCCCGAAATGTTGCATTTTCGGTAGAATGAAATGAAAATCAATCACCTTTGTGCTGCATGTTTCAATCATTGATTCGTGTGCTGATCTTGAATACATGGCATCATTTAGTTCGTTCAATTTATGCACAGTATACACCTTTTCAAAGCTCCAATGCTTCGGTTGGTAATTCAGTGACTGCTTTAGTGGCAAAACAGCAAAACACTGCAAGATATGTCCTTTGAGGTCGCTTTCCTCTTGTTTTTAATGTACAAGGAATGGTGAGCAACAATCTACTCCCCAATTGAGAATGGTCGAGGCAGTTGCACACGTTGTTTTGAAAGGTTTCCTATTATTTAAGTAAACATGTTGGATTTTGTTTTTGTGCACCGTATGCACCGTTGGACGTCTGCTCTTCTGAAATCGGATGCTTGTATTTGACCCAGCATTACATTAAGTGCTGTGTCGTGTTCCAGGGGCGAAAGCTGCGCATGATCTAGACGAGATTTCTTTTGTCGTCTAATATTCCTCACAAATCGCAGCATATACCCGATGACCCTTTAAACATGTTAAAATTAATTTTTTGACGGTATGGTGTAAATCAATGCATCTTCTTTGCAGGAGTTTACTACCGATTTATACCGGTAATTGCTTTCGAATTTGAATGTGTCGTAAAATTAAAATGCAAATATTTAATTGCAAATTTATTTAATCAACTTCATTAAATTTCCTAAAAGTGAGATGCAAACGAATATTAATTATTTCTTCGTAATTTTAAATTATCTTACACTTTAGTGCAATAGCCAAGAATATCGCGAGTTGTACTTCTCTTGACTAACAACCAAAGGCAAATGTTGTTCTTTTCTTACATTAGTACTGTATACAACAAATAATACATGAGCCTATAATACAAAGAAATAAGAAAGATAAATATAATGCAAAAAGTGTAGAGCTGGACGGGATAGGTTTAAATCTAACTCCTCGAATAAAGTCACGTCCAACACAGCTAATTTGGTTGCCGATCCTTCAAAAATCCCGTAGGCGGTTAAGACTTTTGCACTTCTAGTTTATCCTTCGCTGGCTTAGCTAACTTCTAACACCCTATATTTTGGCCAAACGTTACGAGGCCAATTGGTCTAGTTTAGTCATGCCACTTTTTTCTGCAAATCAAAGTTGGTAAATAAATAGAAACCCATAGCTTCCAAAATCGTTCATCGTATTGTTGGAAGTTTAACCAATTACATCGCAGCGTCAATGGGTCAACGCCCATGGTTTTATTTCCTTTGAAAATGGTAAGGTGTTACCACATCGGAGCTTTTACTGTCAAGAGGTACTACGAAAATTATCACTATGTGGCTTAGTTGACATTTTTTTTAGCAAACTTGTCGCTCTAGTGAACACACGAACAAATTCATTTTGATCTACCTCAGCCACAGCTTCGCGTAACTAACGCTCGGCTCTAATAAAATTTGTTGCGTTATCGTAAAAAAATTTGAGCAGAGTACCGCGTCTACATATGAAATTGCTAATACCCACTATACGGGACGAGGTCGTCAAACAGTGCACAATTTTAATACGAACAGCTCGAACGGTAAGGCATGTCTATATCTTTTTTTCAGTTTGTCGATAACAGTTGTATTACTGGGCCCGAAAAAATCTACACCTATGAAGCTAAATGGGGCCGTAAAGGCAGCTTATCTGGCTGCGGGTAATTTAGCCATTTGAGGATTATTTGTCGCAGCTTGCTGAATCTTGGAAGCTTGGCAGTCTATTATAATTGTTTTCAAAGTAGCACGTAGCCTACTTATAACAAATTTCTGGCGTATTTCATTTATGACACTCTCATGGTTTACGTGGTGAAGCTTACAATGGTAGTGACGAATATTCAGTTTGATTATCGCAGATGTTTTTAGGCAAAATTACAGGCCTTTTTTCAATAAAGTCATCAGCGGGATCTTTTCTTCCATTAAGCACGCTCGATTTCGGAAGGCCCTTCTTTTTAGGATTTCAGCTGCTTTTGTCTTTTTAGATGTTAGTGCTGGTACTTCAGAAATAGACCTTAATTGTTTATTTATAACTGAATTACCTTTTGATAAAAGTTGATTATTAAAGCTCTCGACATAAACTGCAGTTCGTACTAAGCGACTCTACTTTGAAAAAGTTATACATCGGTTGGATTTCAGAGCGGCAAAGGAATTCGGGGCCGTAAAACCAACGACTTTTTATAGTAAAGTCGGGGCGTATAGTCCCTTTGGTTGCGTCGTCTGCGACAGAAGAGTTTTGACGGCACCCAGTTCCATTCCGCCAGTTCAGCTACAAATTGGCAGTGTCTGCGGTGGTCGGACCTCAGCCAGCTTATGACATTTTTTGAATACGTTCAAAAGTACTTTTAATTGATTTTAATTGTGTGATTTTCGACACTGTAACAAATCTAATAATTAAAGTATTGCCATTTTCTTTATTAGCTTAGTGCTCCGCTATTAAGAGGTGTTTATTTTAAATTGCCTTAGTTTAACAAATTGTTCTTCTTATATAATATTTGGTTAAGTGTTTTTTCAAATTACACTTAACTTATTATTTCTATTCTTAACCTAATATATCCATATCTTATATTTACTGAAATACCAGGCATTCATAAATTTTGAGTAATTTACAAAATTCAGGATTCAGTGGAAATATTAAATTTTTATTATTTTAATTTTTTAAAATTTATTTAAATATAACACATATTTTGTGTGTAATGGGAAATGGTTTATTCAACTGAATGTTAACTGTGTAACATGAGCTTATTGTTGTGAATGCAAATGTGTCGGCAATTTAGACTGTTTATTACAGTACTTATATGATAGTTACATTAACCGATCAGTCATACTACAACATATTCGTTAGTAATTTATTTTCCGCGCAATCCGAAACCATAGGTCAATCAAAACTGAGAATTGACAACACATGAATAACTGCCTTTAGATAAGTAGTTTGTAGAAATTATAGTTTATAATAAAATACCTGTAGTCGTTTTTTAATTTTTAATGAGCCCAGAAAATCTTATAAAATAAGTAGTATTAAAAAATATATAATTATAAGCGTATGTGTGATAAATTAGATGAAACTAATTTTTCAATATGGTGTAACCAAATGATGGGCATTTTGGGCCATGCCGATTTGTAAAATGTGGTGCGTGGCCGAGAGATAAAGCCAGAGGATCCAGCATTGCCGGCGTTTGTTCTAAGTGAGTGAAGAAACGAGAAAACTTTAGCTTTACTTTTGTTGTCTGTTAGGTCTAATCTGGTAAATTATATCAAGAATTGTGGATCACCATCTGATGCATGGCAAGTTAAAAGAAATACATCAATCAAAGGGTCCTTCAAGGAAGATTATGTATTTAAGAAGCTGCTGTATTTATCAATGAAAGATGACGGGAATATGAGTGTCCATATGAGTTTATTCACAAGTTTAATAGACCAGCTATCCGAAATAAAAATTACTTTTCCTAAGGAAGTGCTTGACATATTGTTATTTTCCAGTTTGCCCAAAGGTTACGAAGTTTTCATAGTTACAATGAAGTCGAGAGATTCACTGCCAAGCCTAGCATTATTGAAGGTAAAATTATTAAAAGGAGGCGCTCGTCAACAAAAAGTTACGAATAATGAAAACTGTACCGAAGTTTTTAATATTACTCGTTTAAGTAGGAGATTAAACAACAGTCAACATAAAGACAAGAGGTATCAAAATGACAATGATTGCAACAAAAAGCAAAATACCATTAATGACAACAAATTTTATAATTGCGGATGCAGGGGTAATTTTGCTGCAAATTGTAGACTGAAAAAGTGATAAGTATGAAAAAAGAGAAGACTTTAATTGTATTGTAGAATAAGCAGCAACGCAAACAGCAAATAACAACAAAGTGTATGATGAAAAATATGAGAAATCCAGTGAAGATGTGTATTTGCCTAACAAAAACACTTTAAAGGCAGTTAATCGTGGAAATGAAGTTATAAATGAAAATAAATGGAAATAATTCTCAGAAACGTTTTTTATGCACCAGATTAAAAAAAAAATATTTCATTAAGCAAAATGACGGAAAGTGGAAAGGTTGTGGCATGTAAAGATTAACACCATATTAAAAACGCTTAATAATTATGCATACACGAAAATAAAAGGAATAGTTGTATGAAGGTAGAGTCGCAAAACAATTTTAAGGAATTAGCACCAAAAGTTTGGTCATTTAAAATTTTCGAGCCTGAAGGAAATGGTAAAACATGATGTAGTAAAAGGATTAGAAATAAAAAAGACATTATAAAACGGTAAATAACGAACTTTCCCAGGCGAATAGGACTTTAGTTGAAAGTCCCGTGTTGTTAAAACTAGACAAACAAATTTATAACCAATGTCCTTCTTCTAATTCGTATTTATAGAGTAGCTCTTGATTTGTTTATATTCATTTGATGCAAAATCAGTAATTTGTTATTTTTTATTGGTGATCCCTTTACGTCAATCAATTTTATAAAAGAAAAAGAAGAAAGACTCCATAAAAGAAACAATTACGTAACTAATGCCTGCACTGAAATAAATAAGCAAAAAGCTAACGGAAACTGATTAACTTTGGAATTGAATTTTGGAGAACGACTTTTTAACCCTACTCAAAAAGGTAGATTAGTTTTGTGTTATCTTTGTTGTAATATATTTATTATTTTTTAAACACTGCGGCTTCTTAAATTGGACACAGCAGAATTTATACATACAGCAGCAAAAAATTTCTTTTTTTTTCACCAAAGAAAAGGCGTGATAAAATTCCTAGAATTGTACTAGCAAAGAAATAAATTTAACTTAGATTGGAATTACATACAAAGCTGAAGTGAAACATAACGAATTGCATTAACAAAATTATATAGAAGTGCAGCGTTTTTCTATTATGGGCCAAATGAAAAATAGTAAATTGAGAAAAATATCAATATGCTGGTGTCTAATTTTTCTTATTTTCTTTGAAAAACGTCCGAATACATATGTAATTTTTTTTTTTATAAAAAAGGTTTTTAGAAATTAAAAAAAGAGTTTAAGCCGAAAATAAATTTTAGTTCATTTATATACACAGTTCAACCCCTAATCTCATAAAAATTTACTTTTGCTTCATTTTCTTAGCCATAATGTAACAGATAAATACTCATACTTAAAATCTTCCAAGTTAGTATATTATAATACAGACTACAACAATTAAAATTTTAAGGGCATTCTGTCAGTTAATGTATAAAATTTTAGAATAAATTTGCTTTATGTCGATATTGTATTCTTCCAGACATTTTATTATTTCCTTTTTCAAATATTGGACTGTATGTTTTTTATTTAGTTGAATCATAACTGTGTAAAAAATTTATTGTATTATAGATGTAATTTTAGTGTAGCGATTTTAATATCTTGAGTACACTTTTTGTGAACTTTAATGTTTTAGATGATTTTTAGCGATTTCGTAGAGCAATTTTAATGTTTATAAAGCTTATTTGAGTAAAAATTGAAATAAAATAAAAACATTTTATTAAGTTATTTGATTTGTTCCGCCAGTAAATATACTGCTGTCATATCAAAACTATATTTGCTGATAGAATACTCTTAAATATTTTTATTTTGTATTATTTACAGTGTTGTTTGTTGTAGTCTTAATATTAATACTGTCATGTACTTGTTGTTTTAGGATCAGTAGTTTAAATTTTGTATAAAATCAGCCATACATCAATTCGATATGTAATTCCTTAATACATCTCGCGCCAAACCCCAAAATACCGATTTACTCATTCGGGCCAAAATAGAAAGTAAAAATTTTCACTTTTTCCAAGATTTTTAATCAATTTTCAGCGCGGAAGTAAAATTACTTCTAGGACCGCGTGATCTCCGGTGCACATTTAACATTTTTTGTTTTCTTTATTGCTTTAGACGAATTATTTCAGCTGATTTGAAAAAAAAAAATAAATAAAAAATGTCAAGAAAAAAACTTAGTCATAAAGAAATAAATGAAACTTTGAACGCTGATCTCTCCGATCTGTCAGATTTTTCTGACTCAGAAGACGATAGTGATGTTGATAGAGACAAGGATTGCATTCCTCCTAGTAGTTGTGATGCAGAGTCAGATGTAGAAGTTTTTACATCCACTTCAACGAGTGTGGACCAACAAATATGCATCACAGTACCACCTCCGTTTACGAGTGACGACTGTCAAGAAATGCTATACAATCTGGTAACAGATAGACAATCCTCACATTTTGATAAACTGTCAACATATCGTTCACCCAGCATCCCTTTACGAAATTTTAGCTCAAGTCTATCAACATCTCTTTCATTTAACGTCCTTCTATCAGATTTTAGTTCAACGCCATTACCATCTCGTATCCTTGAGGAGCAATGTATCAGAAACAGTTTTTGAGTCAATATGGCAGTCAGTAGAAGAGGAAAGAACGACATTTCTAGACGTAGTACTTGGAAATACCGGAGTTCAGCCTATTATCTACACAAAATTATTTTATGATGAAATAATTGGCTTGCGGCGCAAACTCTGTCAGATACCTCACTTGCTAACGCTAGAGTTAAAGAGAATGCTGTTAAAATGCGGCATCTAAGAGATTATTGGTCGTCTAGTCCTATTGATAAGAATGGTATTTCAGAAGTTATGAACAGAAACTGAGTTGAGTTACTATTATCTATGTCATTTACTGTCATCTTTGCAACAATGAAGAACAAATTCCGATGTCTGACCGTGTATCAGACTGTGACGACTCTGTATTACTCTTCTTTATTCTACTTAATTTTTATAGTATATATTTGTACAAAATAGTATTAAGTTAATAATTAATGTGGTTGTTCATTATACCTCCCTTTTTTAATTTCAGAGGCTTATTATTCTAAAATATAAAAATAGAAATGTTAAATAATACAGTTTTCATATAGTATAATAATGTATATAGTATTTAATAAATAATTTTATGGGTAGCATATTTCCCTTGTTTTTTGAAAATTTTTATTTTGTGAGCGTATAAAAAAATATGTATTTAAATGGCTTTATATAGGGTGATCCACATTCTTAAAATTGTTTATTCTTTGTTTTTATATTTTGATAATATTACATGTGATTGAAAAAAAGTTAATATAAAATTATTGTTTTGTATTACACTGTGTACTGCCTTTAAAATTTTTAACAACATAAGGGCCGTCTTACAGATTTTAATACATTTCATAAGGTTCTTTTTGCAGAAGAATTTTATGTTTGTCTAGTAAGTTTTATTACAACAATATTAGTTTTTTGTGAGCTATATTTAACCTCTTTGCTGTAATAATTATAAAGTGCGTCTAATTTAGTTTGTATTTCATTTGGTATTATCTTTTTGCAAAAAACTAACTCAAAAGGAGTGAGTTGGTTATCAAATACAGTAATTGATATAGTGTTGTGGTAAAAGGTAAAAGTTTCAAGTATGTGTATTTAAGTAGAATTATAATTATATAATAAGCAGGATTACAAATTTTAAAGATTATAATTATTAAAACCTAAAATATATACAATATATTAATATAAAGGTAGTAATTAAATATATTATTATATACAATATTTATATATACATATTTACAAGATTTTCATCACCATTTTCGACCAAGAGCAAATTTTAAATAGAGTTTGTGTCGTCTTCTTTGTTTTTCCTCCTTAGCTTCTTTGGTTATTGAATTTTCGCTTCTTATTTATTTACTGTTGTTAAATTTGTTGTAAAGCTTAAGAGTATACAGTTTTTATTTTATGTATGTGATTTTCATAATTTTTTTTTATATTATGTTTAAATTTTTTTTTAAATATTTTTTGTTAGGATTTTTGAAATATTCTGGTACTGGTATGCCGTATATTTTTATTTGATTTAAAGTTTGTTTTTGTATATGTACGTATATTCGGCATTATTCCGTTATATTTTTGTGATTGATTTTTTTAAACATTTTTCTTTTATTGGTGGTATATAAATTTAAGTTAGAAACCGTTAGTTGAACATATTTACTTATGTTTGAAATGATTTTATGATGTTTTAATAATTTTGACTTTGTATTATTTGACTTTTTATTATTCTTTCTAAGCACAAATCATTTTTCATTGTTTCTTTTAAATTATCTTTTGTGTTTTGTTTAAACTGTACCTTCTCCGTACTTTTTACATTGTTAGCTTTTTAATATTTTGTTCAACATCCGAGTAAAATAAAGTAAACTTTAAGTTGGTTGTGTGTAAATTTTTTTTTCTCAGTTCTTATTACTTTTGTTGTACATACTTCAGTATATATTTTTGATTCACTTTTCTGTGTATACAATGATTTTTTTTGTTATGTGTAGGTACATTTTGTCTTAACCAACCTCAAAAGAAAATACGAAACACTTACTGTTGTCGTGCTTTAAGTTTTGAACAAAATAAAAACAATTTAAGCGTATCTTTGTGTAAACCCGTGCAAACACATTATTGGTGTAACTACATTTACAGATATGTATACATATTTATAAATTATTTATTTGATTTTATAAAATACATGTTATAATTCAACTTTTAGTGTTTAGTTGATTTATATTTTATATTTATTTTTTATTAAAAACTCGTTGACGGAGTAACAGCTGAATCCATCACTTTATTACTTTTATTTTTTCTTCTTGATCTTAATAGTACATAGTTGTAAAAAATAGTGTAATGATAAAAACACAGTCTCAATTTTAAAGTTGATCAAAATTAATTAATATAAATTTAAATTGATTTATTTTAAGATATCTTAATATCTATTCTTAATCTACTTTACATATAATCTTTTAATATTGTACCAGGCAGTCAGGAAGATTTGAGTAAATATATTTTCTACTACAAATTATTAGTTTGAGTTTATTTACGTTCTCATTCTTTTAAGTTTCTTAGTGTTTACAAATTCTTTGTCAACATTAGTTTATTTAAAGAGTTTGAATATCCAAATTTACAATATTGCATTTTCAGCATAATTATTATTTTGGTCACTAAGTTTATATTTGTTTACTACTTTATTTGGTGATGTAACAGGGAACAAGAAACGTCAGAATGTTTTACTAATAACAATTCTATTTATTTAAAATATATCTGTGTGTGCACAACAGATTGTCCATATCAGAGAACTGCAAAAATAACTTTTTTCTTGATTTAATCATACACTAAAATTTTCAATCACATTTATTCATTCAAAAAAATTCAACGTTGAATAAAATCAGCATCATACTGTTGAACGTTTCGTTTATGTAGTATTGAGTAAACTGCTAAAACATATTTTATTCACATCCTAAACTGCCAGAATGATTGTTTTGTTCATTTCACCATGGAATGAAAGTCTTACTCAAATTTAAACATTTAGCATAATTCTTCATTGAATAAAGTCAGTTGTGTGCTGTATGATCGAACAAGTTTTACTCACACATTTGATCGAATGAACTTTGTGTTGAATAAAATCAACGTGTACTTAATAAAATGTGTGTATGAATAAAATCAGTGTGTATGATTTTATTCAACGCCACTGATTTCATTCAGTATTCACTGATTTTACTCAACTGCCGGTTATTTCGTTGTTCGTTATTTTTTTTTTAATATTTCTAAGAGGATCTAAATCTATAAATTACATACATATGTACATATTTTAATCAAATCTAAGATCAAGATTTATTTATTTATTATTTCCTCTTATCATTACAGAATAGGATTTTGTATGTGTACAAATGGTATCGAAATTTAATAAAATTTACAAAATTAAAATTAAGTTAATTAAAATTATTAAATTAATAACAGAAATAGATATATAAAAAGATTTTGAAATTAATAAGTTAATCAAAAAATTAAAAAGAAAATTCCTAAAAGATATTGCGTGGTTGTTTATTTGATTATATGGAAGAACATTCCATGCCATTCGGAAACAAGATATCGAAATAATATCTAAATTTAAGTAGGATGAAGTACATACTATGTATACAATTGGCATAAGTCGAAAATGTTTATTTGATTAAAATAAACGGAAACCCTCATTAGCTTTAATTTCATATTCAAAGGAATTCAGAAATATATTTTTAAAACTTAAAAATGGCTAAATATCCCTATTATTGCAGAAAAGTAAGGCTAGTAATATTACAAAAAAAAAAAAAAATTTAGTTTTGATTTTATTTAGATTTTATTATGGTATTTCCTTAAAAAATAAAAATTGGCAAATGCATGGAGAAGCCTAATAAATTTAATGGCAGGATTTTTGAAAAAAACAATCCATAATCATTCATTAATTTTTATGATCCTCATTTTTAAACCTCAAGTAACAAATAGTGATACATTAATATTTCTTATAGTTGGGAAAACCTCATACACAAGAGTCTTACAAAAACAAAATAGAATATTCATACCTAATCATACCTAGCAACATGGCATGCATGCTTTTATTACTATAAGAAGTAAAACCATAAATTGTTAATTGATATATGTAAGTCCTTGCTTTAGTTTTTTTCAATACATTTATAGTTGGAAAACAGTATTTTGTGATACACATAAAAAAGGGACTTTTTTTTTTAGAAATATATTTGTATGCAGTAGTTTTATTAGCATTAAAAAAATTCTTTGTATGCATTTTAAAATTTAAAAAAGATAGAATTCTTGCTTAATAATCTGCTAATGAAGCAAGAGTACCTGACACATAAAAGTGCCTTGGTACCTGTGAAATAAATGTGCCTTACTACAGAGTTACTTATAAGAAGCTGACACATGGGTTAGATATAATTATTGCCTTTGTGAGTTACTCAAATCAAGTTGTTTTAAAGATCGTTAACAATCATATTTCTTAAAAAAATGTCAGAAGAACAAAGTTTTGTACCCTCACATATTTTTAAAGGTGTATACACTCTGTCACCACTGCGCAAGGGTAGAAGTATAGTATGGAGCATAATATCTGAAATAATTAAGGACGAACATGTTCCAAGCTTCTTAAACATTCAGCAAAACAATCGTCGAACTTAAGCCGTCATAAATGCTGCCAATTACTTAAGCAGCCTAAAAGCTTGAAAAGTGCTACTGCAGAAGACAAAAAGGCCGCAATCGACAACTGTGTTGCATGGATTACTTAGGACTGTCAACCATTTTCAGCAATCGATGGGTCTGGCTTTTTAAAGCTTGTAAAATTTTTTTATCAATATTGGATCAAGATATGGCGAAAATGTTGACCTTGAGTGCCTACTTACTAGGAAATAGTCAACATTGTGCACAGTGGAGGGGCGTCTGCTACAATTGATTTATGGACGGATAATAATGTTAACAGAAATTTTTTGGGAGTAACATTGCACTATCAAATAGATATGAAATTAGTTGACATCGTTTTGGGATTGAAATCCATGGATTTTTAGCGTTCAACTGCTGCTAACATATTCAACAAACTAAAAAGTTTATTTAGCGAATTTTGAATAAATGATGTTACAGATATTAAGTTCGTAACATATAGAGGTTCAAATGTTGTGAAAGCGTTGGAGAACAACATTCGTTTAAACTGTAGTAGCCATTTGTTTGCCAACGTGTTAGAACACTCCTTTAGTGAAACCACAGAGCTAAAAGAACTTTCAGAAGCTTGAAAAAAATAGTTAAATATTTTAAAAAAGCCAACTTGTAGCATCATTTACGAACATCATTAAAAAATGATTGTCCAACCCGTTGGAATTCGAATTTGACAATATTTAAATCAATTGTCGACAACTGGTTCCAAATTAATAAAATCCTAAAAGAAAAGGAGGAGAGTCAACGATTATTATTAATAAATATTTCAACACTCCAAGAGCTAGTCGATTTATGCAGTAATTTTGAAATCATATTTAAGAAATTGAAACTTTGTAGCGCTCCATCTTTATGTTTTGTTATACCATCGATTCAAAAAGTTAAGAGCCTGTGTGTGCCGAAAAATACAGATGTAGCTGCCATATCATCATTAAAAGCAAATATTGTTAATAATGTTGACAAAATTTGGGTAGCTAATCTAAGTTTATGGCATGAATTGGCTTTTTTCTTATACCCACCAGCTTTAAATATGCAACAAACTGATTTAGGTGATATCAAAAAATTTTGCCTTTCACAAATTGACAGTTTAGATACAACTAACTTAACATCACCACCAATCCAAAATCTTCTTGCCACTCCATGCGTACCTTCTGCTGCAAGTGAACACGGTTTTTCAACAGATTTGGAAGCAGAAACTGAGCATTAATCACCGTTAAAAAATGATGTTCAGTTTTTTTCCTAGCTTATTTAAGAAAGCAACATTAAGAACTTCTAAGGTGCCTTCGGAAGAAATAGATAGTTACTGTAAGGAAAATGTTGAAATAACTGGTGAGTTTGATGTACTCAATTGGTGGAAATTAAATGAAAAGATTTTTCTAAAACTATCGAAAATTGCACTGCAAGTTCATTCAATTCCTGCCAGTAGTGCAGCCGCTGAACGAGCTTTTTCATTAGCTGGCAACGTAATAAGCGGAAAGAGAAATCGGCTTGGGTCAAAATCTGTAGACAGCTTGCTATTTCTATACTCATATTTTAAGATTTTTAAAAATTAAATGAAATAATATAAATTTTTTTGTTTTTATGTTATAACCTTACAATATTCTTAATTTATTATCAACTGTACTTATGTATGTCTAATAAATAAATATTACCTTGCTTCTGTTACATCGTTTTCTTTTGTTACTATTTCTTTCCGTTCATTTTTGCTTTTCGATTTTTATTCTACATATAAATAAATATATAAATATAATGACTGATGATCTGAATGAACAGTTTTCTGCTTGTAATTGATTTTCTATGAAAACAATCATTGTTGAATAAAATGAACAACTGCCCGAAATGATTTGAGTTTGATGACACATGATTAAAATCACACGGCCAACCAAATACAGTTATTTGATTGAATTAAAATCAACAGCGATTATGTGCGTCTGAACAAGTTTAATCGTTTGAACATAAAGGCTTGTTTTTAGGATGAAAATTTTGTTTGAACGTTTTTGCAATCACCCATTGTTGTTCTCTGGCCCATATCCAAAATATTGGTCCATATTCTCTGTTGCTTAAAACAATTTAAAGTTTATTGAACCATCAAGCTATTTTAAGTGTATTGAATTTAAACATTCTTTTGTTTTGAGTCATGCAAACTTAGTTACCTATTACAACAAACAGTATTGTTTATCAAAAACGAATGGATAGTTTTTGGTTATGCACCACAATACAACACAATAGAATTAAATTAATAATTAGGACGAATACAGGCTTGTGCATTATAGATACACAAACTTCAAATATATTGTATATGTATGTATACGTGTTCCTGTAACAACCAAATAATAAAAATAATACAAACATGTATGTGTGCGTTTAGAAACATACAAAATTATGTTTTTAGTACAATATTATTCCATTTTTTCAAAAAAGCGCAAAAAGGGCGCTAAGATTAAAATATTGGTGTTTTTCGGAAAAAAACATTTTAAACAAACCAATTTATTAATATATATTATTCATTTTGAAATCATTTTACAAGTAATAGAATTAAGGTACAATATAAGCTTCAGGATAAATAACATTGCATTCTTTTAGAGTTCGTCATTGTTAAATAACATTTGCACTCCTTGGTCGCCCTCCTCTTCATTCCATAAATGGCATTCTATGTGATATTGAGATTTTTGTATGTTTCATTTGAATTAATTTTTCCACATAACTGGTCTGGTATTTCATAAGTACAACAACACAGATCATCTCTTTTCAGACTGTATTTAATATGGATTAGGCTATTGCATGTATTGAGCGACATTTTGTTTCTAATTTTATTTTTAAATAGGTTCAAAACGCTAAAAGTTCTTTCAACTTCAGCTTTTGAGTATAGATATATTAGAATATTTAAAGCAAAAGTAGACAGTTTTTTAAATGGGTTGTTACCAGTTGTATTTTTGTAGTTGTAATCCTCAATCCAAAGCATATCTGCTCTCTCAGTGTTTTTCCACTCACAAGTTTTTAAATTTTTAAGGCAGTTGTCTAAACCTTCAACCTCCTGTATATCATTGCAAAACTCTTGAAATAATGGAAGCAGACTTTCTATATCCTTGGACAAAACATTTTGTGCGCTTAGTAACGATATTTTATTAAATAATCCAATATAAGATTTTTAACACAAATAAAATTTTTTTCAATCATTTTCTTATCATTTAGTGAAATATTCTTGTCACTGCAACTCTTTTCAAAGAAACAAAATTATTCGTTGGAATAATAATTTTGTTTGTTAAACATTTTAGTAAACGTAACAAGTCATCAAGTGATCAGTATTGAGCAATATTGCCAGAGAAACAAAAATGATATTACTATATTGACTGAAGCCAAAAGGGGCAAAAGGGCTAAACAAAAATGCTGAAAAGTGCTGAAATTGCGCGTTTTTTAGTTTGGGGCAAAAATTTTTTTTCGCATTTGATGTACTTCGAAAAGGGCTAAATCTCGCACGAAAAGGGCTAAGTTGGCATCACTGATACAAAATTTAGAAACACACATTATTGATATGTAAAAAAATATGTGTATGTTGTGATGATGTGTGTTGATAACACCCAGTTCACACTAGTCAAGTTTTCTTGCAGCAATTCTAAATTTCGTGGAAGAAAAAGTAGTGCACAATCATTTTATTTGTCGTTTTCTCACCCACAAAATTCAGAATTGCTGCAAGAAAACTTGACGTGTATGAACTGGGTAAAAGTATAAAACGTATTAAGGTTTCACCTGGTAATCTGATCTATCAATCATTTCTTGACAAAAGCAATTTCAACGCTGACGCAACAGATTAAGGCACCGACATAAAACTATCACATATCTACCACAACTAAAAGCAGTAGATTTTGTATATATAAGTATATTCTTCTTTTTGTCTTTGCCTCTAGTACTAGTAATCACGCATTCTATTAATGTAAGAAGAGTCATTGGACGTTTTAATTTATATTATAACATATATATTCTAAAATTGTAAATCACCCTTTTTCCAAAAGAAAAAGTGATCTTTCTTCCCAACAAAAAGTCAAATGAACAACATATAATTCGCTGTAATAATAAGCATTTTATTAAGATAAGTTTACGATTTAAGTTAGAGAAAAGTGTGATGAGAAATTAACAAAAACATACAAATCAGACTAATCCAAATTGTTATACTCTCTTTTTTCATATGGACTGGTAAGAACCCTTGGAATTGCATATTTTGGAGACTTTTGCAATAATAACCCATCATATATTTCTTCAGTGAAAATTACATTATGATCGCATTTTGTAGATTCCCAAAGCGTTGGCTGTACCTCTGCGAGTAGCTCAGCTGCCTTTTGCCCAGCAATACTTCTTTTTCTCATAGGATTTTGCGTTTGAATACGATTTTCCAATCTTAACGTTTGTTTAAGATTTTGAGTCGAAAGTGAATCAACCATTTGCTTATTAACTTTGGCAATGTATGATGGCCGCTTTATAAAAAAAGAAGATGAGGAGTGTAATACAGAATTGGGTTGTTTTGCCAGTTGCATTAAATCCCTATATTTTTCGGAAAATTGATTTAGTATAACGTCATCACAATCTTTAGAAAGCATGGTAGAAGTTTGTGAATCAGATGGTTGAAACGTTGTTAATAATACTGACGTATTTTTTTCGTTTGTACCTTTAACTCCTACGGCATAGAAAGCTTTTATATCAATTGTTTTACCTTCATCGTCACGAAATGGTGTGGAAATTATATTTGGACTATTCTCCAATGCCCATTTGTCACTTTTGAATAGGTTTCGTTGCCTTGTTGAAAAACTATGGTTTAATAAATCTGCAAGATTTACTCGATTATTTTTAAATCTTAACTTGGGAGTCGTTGAAACACTTCGGCTCAAATCTGGTATGGAACCATGGAAATTTGAACCAACATGGAACGAAAGCATTGATTGAGTTTGTGTTAGCGCCATCTGATTAAATTTTCCCAAAAAAGTTCCCCCGGGTAAAAAACGTGGTGCCTCATTATAAATACCACCCAGATGCATGGGCAATTTCGTTAAAGGTTGTACATTATTATCGAAAAACTCTTTGTCTGTTTTAATACCGTACTTTCTTCCAAACATATCATACATATCATAGGCCTTTTTCAAGAAATTCTTTAAGAGTGTTAGTATTGATTAATGTTAGGAGCTCAGGAAATTTGTTTACACAATCACGACGACAGAAATCACACAATCGTGTGAACATTTTGTTAGTAGTTGTAGTGTTATTTAAATCAATAATACGATTTTTTAGTGGTAGAGAAGAGTAATTTTTTCCAATTATTTACATCCACATAGCAGCATTGAAGAATAATAAAAGAGAAAAGTAAATAACATTTAAATTTTATCCGCTGTAGGTACTTTTAAACATTTTACAATTTCAAGCTAGCTTTTAGTGTAACATAACTATTTTTAGTTAATAATTGTAATAAAATATATTTCTAAAAAAGTTTCTACCTGTTTACGGGGAACTAATTGATCCTTCCATTCTCGAAGTTCCATTTTCAAGCGGTCATCTATTTGAGTTAATTTAGCATGTTCGTGCTCTACTAAAGCTTTCCTTTTTTCATTTTGTAGTTGCTCCAGTTCTCTATAATAAATAAAGAATTTATTAGGTTTCACGCCATATGCACTTAATTTAGAAATTTGTAGAAATTATAACTGAAAAATTATGTTTGTTGTTTAAGAATAAATATACCTTGACAAATGAATAAAATTAATTTTGGCTTAATTTCATTTTTATGTTAACTTCTAAAAGTTAAAAAAAATTTTTATTTGCAAACGTGTGCGGCCGTTTTCCAAAGAAAACAGGAAAAAATTTTTATTGCAAGTACAGTTTTTTGCAAAAATTTTTGGTGCAAAATGACTTAAATAAAATGTAAATGTGTATTTTTTTTTTGGTGCGAATATGGGGTTTTCAGCAAACTTTTAAATTGTTGATAGTTCTTTGTAAAAAATTACAATTTTTGGTGTAAAATTACTCAATGGTGTAAATGTTTTTTTTATTGTTGCGAATATACAGTTTTCAGAAAACTTTTAAATTGTTGATAGTGTTTAGTTATTTTTTGTGCATTTTCTGCATTAAATCAAATTTTTTATTGCAAGAAAAGAATTTTCGTGAAAATAATTATTTTGGTAAAATTTTAATTGTTTAGTGCAATTCAAATTTTTTTTTTTTTGGTAATTTAGAGCTTTTTTTGTTGAATTTAAAATTTTTTTATTTCAAGACAAATTTTTAGGCAATGTTTAATATTTTTGGTGCAATGTTCTATATAACATTTAACATAAAAATGTCATCGGCTCTTAATGAGTTAAGCATTTTTAGAAGTTTTAGTATTTTCTTTAAGATCTCTTTAAAATCTTAAAAATGATACCCATATTATTATTTCAAAAAAATTTTAAAATTTCAGAGCCTAACTTAGAAATTATGGGCGAGCGTCAATTTTTTCACTTGGTGTTAGCGCCATTTTTTCACTTGGTGTTTTTTTTTTTTCTTACTTTTTTAATTCTCTATCGCCCCATATGCTATTTATTTTTCTAATGGATTTAATTTATTGTTTTGCCTGCTGCCTCAATCATGCTGATTTCTAATAGTACCGCTTTCGACACTAGGTCTGATCGATTGACATATTTTTTTTTTACTGGCTGATCTAGTGCCTCGGCAAACTTGATTTCAACACTAACACGAACAGGCAGACGGACATCGCTCAATTCACTTGCATAAGGATTGAAAATATATAAACTTTAAGGGGTCGAAAATGGCCATTGTAAAAATTACACACGGAATGACAAACTAACTTTTTACACTTTTTGTGGTGAAGGTTATAAGAACGAATATTAAAAAAAACGTTGTTTTTAATATCAACAGTAATAAATAGATGCGCACTGCTATCTCTGGCTAAAAAATTTATATTTAAGCCAAAAACACTATATTTTAAACAGAATACTTAATATATTAAAACTTAAAATTTTGACTTAAGCCATTATTATTTATTGCCACAGGAATATCTATACAGATGTTAAAAGTATTTAGGTGTATATGTTGATATGCTGATTACCACGTGTTAATTCTTTATGATTTTTTTTATTTTCATAGCAAAATAAAAACAAATCTTTATGGAATTAAACCTTAAATTTAATTTTTTGTTATTTCCCACATTTGTCAAGCAAAGCGTGAGATTTACTGCGTCAGCATAATTCAAGGCTAGAATAAAAATTCACATACCTGTTCAAGTGACCAGGTATTTGTGAAACTTAATATCACTTTTACACTGACTAATAGTGGGAAAATAATTTGCCTATTTAACATTTTTGGCGACCGGGACAGGACTCCGGATTAAGAACACAACCTGAAAACTTCACCAAATCAAACACCATAAGCGTTAACATAACCACCATGGAAAAGGGATCAGAAAAACTTCTCCGCCAGCTGAAGGAAACTGGGGAATATATTGCCACCGTTGTTCGGAATTTCACCAAGGACTCAGCCAGTCGGAAAACAGCAACCTATTATCAGGAGCGACTGTCCCGTTTGAAAACAGCATGGACAGAGTTCGACAATGCAGATAATGAGTTGCGCGGCTTAAAGGACCTAGATACATCCGATGAGTACTTCACATCCGACTACTATACTCGAATTCAGGCGTTGGCGCTTAAGTACATAAACATAATGGAACATGAGCTTGAAAATCAAGGGGCAGAATCTAATACTGTGAAAAAGGATCAACCGCAAGTAGTTGTAGCATGTGTACCGAAAACATCTGGTGCTGCAGGTGGTCACGATGGCTTAATTAGTCGGTCTCTCGGAAAAATGGCAGCTCTAAGTCGACAGTTAGAAGGCCTTAATGTGCAAGCTGGTCAAGATAGCTCCTATTATGAGGTAAAAAGAGCCACAATAACCCAATTATGGCAGCAACTAGAAGGGCTTAATGATGAGGTATTGGATAAATATCCCGACCCGAACATCGCTGGTTATGATTCAGCCAAATATGTTCACCTCGAACAAGCTTCCCAGTCAGCAATCATCCAGCTCACCACAGCCAATAATCAACACCCTCAATCAACCAGAGAAACCATAGCTAGACCACCTACTTTACCATTACCCACTATCACCATAACCAAGTTCGATGGTGATTATATGAAGTGGTCATCATTCTCTGACCTCTTTAAAAGGATTGTTCATGAACAACAGATGTCTGACATTCATAAACTGTGGTATCTAAAGAGCAACGTCAACGGTGAAGCAGCAAACTGGATTAATCATCTCGCTTTTACGGCAGAAAATTATGAAGCTGCGTGGCTACTGCTGCAGGATCGATATAACAACAAAAGAATAATGGTGGCCACACCGGTTCAAAGGCTACTTGACCAACCATCTGGCGCATTTACATTAGGTGCTATTAAGCGATTGCGCGATACAACGAAGGAATGTTTCGCAGCTCTCTCCAATATGGGACTCCAAATTTCGTCCTGGGATCCATATAATGCATATACTTATTAAAAAGGTGGACAAAACCGTGCATACTCAATACGAACAATCGATTTCCAACCCAAAGGATCTGCAAACAATAAGCCAATTTCTTACCTTCCTCGAGAATTATTTTCACACTCTTGAGGCAATGGGATATAAAGAAAAAACAGTTCCTACAAGCAAAACATGCACGCTTACAGCACAACCCCGAAACGATAACCTACGATGCATAGGGTGCAAGCAAGACACTCATCCATTATATCGATGCAAGGAGTTCATCCAACTAGGCCCGACAAACAGACTTAACCTAGTACAGAAGCATAAATTATGTGTTAACTGTTTTAATGGTAACCATTTAACTAAACAATGCACCACTTGAGCCCGCTGCCAGAAATGTGGAAAAAGGCATCACACCCTCGTTCATTTGGAATCAACACCACAAGTAAATTTAATCTCAAATAAACGTACCAAGCCAAAAAAGGAAACTGAGTCAACCAAAGAATTAGTTACATTTAATAACCCCCCAATCGAAAATGCGGCTTCCTTAGTCAATACACCAACAGAAGAAGCTGAAAGCATGGCTGTTAATTCCGTAAAAACAAGACCCTATGTTTTACTAGGAACAGCATTGGTAAAGGTCAAGGCGAACGGTGTAGAAACTCAATGCAAGGCAATTCTCGATTCGGGTTCACAGGTCAACCTCATTACGGAGAGATTAGTCAGACGTCTAGAACTTCCAGCAAGGGCTACCTCAATTTCTATCAACGGCATTGGAAAAAATCGCACCAAGGTACAACACCGAGTCAACATTACGATTCATTCCCGATTCAACAAATTCTCAACCCGGCTAGAGGCATTTGTATTACCACAAATAATTTCTCCACAACCCGCTCAACTCCTCACAATAGATAAGTGGGCGATTCCCAACAATATAGTATTGGCTGACCCGACCTTTAATCGTCCAGACAAAATAGACATTTTGTTAGGGGCGGAATATTACCACCAGTTACTTGCTGTAGGACAAATCAAACTGGCTAACGATCTCCCAATATTACAAAACACAACGTTTGGCTGGATAGTATCAGGGAAGGTATTGGGTGAACACTCATCATCAGCAATATGCGGTATTCTAACTGAAGAGGACAAAATGAAAAATTTTGGAAACTCGAGGAGATCGAAAGCAGACAGCAACAATTATCTCCTTATGACGCACAGTGTGAGACACATTTTAATCAACATACTACTCGTGACAAAGAAGGACGATTTGTAGTACGACTTCCATTCTCTGCTGAAACATCGTTATTAGGAGCTTCACATGGTATTGCCTTCAACCGATTCCACTCACTAGAACGTCGATTGTCAAAGGACGCTTCACTGAAGGAGCAATATGTGCGATTTATGACAGAGTATGAAACGATGGGGCACATGTCGAAAATCCAAATAGACGAACTAAAGGGGCATAAATACTTTATCCCTCATCATTGCGTTTTACGACCTGAAAGCAGCACTACTAAACTTAGGGTGGTCTTCGATGCTTCTGCAAAAACAGCGTCAGGAAAATCATTAAATGATATTTTGCATACCGGGCCACCACTACAAAATGATCTGTTTACAGTTCTCTTACGATTTCGGCTGCCGCGTTTCGTGTTCACTGCAGACATAGAAAAAATGTACCGACAAATATTGATCCACCCCAAAGATCGTCAGTACCAGATAATTCTGTGGCGAAATAATACTTCTGAACCCATCAGTTATTTTCAATTAAATACAGTCACATATGGCACTAGGCCAGCTCCATATCTGGCAATCAAGTGCTTAAAGGAAGTAAGCCATGACAATAAAATCCAATTTCCGCTCGCCACAAAGTTTATCGAACAGAATTTTTACGTCGACGATGGATTAGGTGGAGCCGACAGTTTAAACACAACCTTAGAAACTCAACGCCAACTACAACATGTCATGGCTAAGTATGGATTCCATTTAAGAAAATGGTGCGCCAATCATACCCAACTGCTTCGAAATATCCCCAGTGGTGATCAAGAGGTCAATCTTGACTTCTCAACAGACGAAGCGGATTATACAAAAACGTTAGGACTAGTGTGGCTACCGAAAGATGACCTACTTAAAATAAAGGTAAACATACAACCAATCAAGGCGGTGACTAAAAGAACAGTTACGTCGGACTTAGCGCGCATCTTTGACCCACTCGGGCTACTGTCCCCAGTAGTAGTCAGAGCAAAAATATTTGTCCAGGAATTATGGACTTTGAATCTTTCATGGGACGAGGCGGTGCCGTCAGAATTTGATTTACGCTGGCGAAATTTTCGTAGTAATCTAAATGAACTTGAAACCTTTCAAGTGCATCGACATATCTATAAGGGAGTTGTTCATGGCAAGACACAAATTCATGTGTTTACAGATGCATCCGAAAAGGCATATGGAGCTGCAATATATGTCAGAACACTTCTACCAAATACAACGGTCATCGTATACTTGCTATGTGCGAAATCACGTATAGCTCCTCTCAAACAGCAAACACTCCCAAGGTTAGAATTATGCGCTGCTCAGTTGGGCGCAAACTTAGCCGCAAAGGTCAAGCTGGATTTGGACATGAATACGACGCCCACATTCTACTGGACCGATTAGAAAATAGTCTTAGCATGGATAAATTCAAGATCTTCCTCGTTTCATACATTTGTTGCAAACCGAATCGCTTCAATTCAAGACAGCACGGTACCCGAGCAATGGCGGCATGTGAGTTCTAAAAATAACCCAGCAGACATACTGTCTAGAGGCCTGGATCCACATCAGTTACAGCATACACCCAACTGGATATATGGGCCATTCTTTCTCCATGGAGACGAGAAACATTGGCCTCCTTCCTTTTGTTTAAGCTCTGATGTGACGATCAGTGAACAGAAACAAAACCCCTATAACTCACTGGTTGCCATCAATAGTGAAAACTTTCTGCACAACATCAACCACAGAAATTCGTTAAATACGCTTCAACACATCATGGGATATATTCTCAGGTTTATCAAAAATGCCAAAACTATCAAGGCAGAACGGCAAACCCAGCGAAATCTTACACCTTTCGAACTTCACGACGCCCTCATCATTATTGTTCGAATTACACAACAGTGTACATTCAGAGAAGACATTCAGCAGCTACAACGGCAAAGAGAACTTAAAGCATCGAGCCAAATTAAAAGCTTATCACCATTTTTAGATGAACATAACCTTGTAAGGGTGGGGGGTCGATTAGAAGCATCCTCATTGTCTTTTGATGCGAAACATCCTATGTTACTGCCCTATAATGATACAATAAGCAGACTGATATTTGAGTCGATACACAAGAAAAATAAACATTGCGGTCCTAGCGCACTCCTTGCTATCGTACGGCAACGTTTTTGGCCCATCAAAGGCAAAAACCTGGCTCGAGAAACTGTTCATAAATGTGTCCAATGTGCAAGATCGAAACCAAAACTTTTTCAGCAGATCATGGGAAATTTACCAGAAGGAAGAGTAACGCCAGCACGACCGTTTTTAATTCAGGTGTTGACTACTGCGGCCCGATATGGGTTCATTTCAAATCTAGAGGAAAACGACCCCAAAAGTCGTACATTGCGGTTTTCTGTTGCTTTGCGACCAAAGCAGTTCATTTAGAACTTGTAACGGACCTTACAACCGATGCCTTTATTGGGGCTCTTAAGAGATTTATAAGTCGAAGAGGTCACTGTCAGCATCTTTATTGTGATAACGCAACCAATTTTGTGGGAGCTCGGAATCAACTAGCAGAGTTGTTAACTGCGCTATTCGCTATTACTGCTCAAGACAAAATCCAACGAGAGTGTGCCAGTAAAAGCATCAGTTTCCACTTTATTCCGCCTCGAGCCCCGCATTTTGGTGGACTATGGGAAGCTGCAGTTAAATCCGCCAAACGGTTACTGGTAAAGGAAATAGCAAATGCATCTCTGACTTATGAAGAAATGGAAACAGTGATAATAGAAGTCGAAGCAATTCTCAATTCAAGACCAATTGCACCATTGTCGAGCAGTCCAAATGACGAGGCTGCACTTACGCCTGGTCATTTCTTGATCGGTGAACCCCTTACGGCAGAAGTTGACGCAACTGCACAATCAACTTCAAAAACACTTGCCAAACGATGGGAATTAGTATCGCAAATAAAACATCAATTTTGGAGACGGTGGTCTCAGGAATATCTCAACGAGCTTCAGCAAAATAAGTGCCCAAATCTGCAACTAGGAACCATAGTCATAATAAAGGAAAACTCACCGGTCATGACATGGCGTCTCGGAAAGATAATCGAGATACATCCCGGTCCAGACGGAGTTGTCAGAACAGCAGATGTCAAAACACCTAACGGTATCATTAAGCGAGCAATTCACCTACTGGCACCTCTTCCCCTAGAGTCACCAATAGTGACCAAAGACAACAAAGTAACGGATTACGACTCAATACCAAAGAGAAGCAGTTCTCGAAACGACGCAAATAAAGATGCACCACCGCGAAAACGTTGTGCGTTATCACCAACAAGCCTGTTGATGCTCCTAGCAATATTCTTTCCATTTGTTGTATACCAACAAGTAGCTTTTACGCAGATCACTAGCAATCCTGGCTTACATTTTGAAAATATTGGTCAAGTTAAACCAACTATAGCAGAATGGAAACTTCTTATTTATTTTGAACTGGCACCTTTCTATAAAGAATTGAAGCTTTTAATTAAGGGAACATCTGCCTTGAAAAAGGCGTGCAATAACCCATCCTTCAATAATCATAGCGATGGTTTACTAACCCATTTCCAAAATGTCAAGAACGAAATGGAGTCTGGTCTAGAAGAACTCACAAGAAGAAAAAAGCGAGGAGCAATAGACATCGTTGGGAACGTAGCGAATTCCTTGTTTGGAGTCCTTGATTCAAAATATGCAGAAGAAATGACCAATACTATTAATAATATGAAATCCAGTGAGGACTACTTGCATAGTCTTCTACGGAATCAAACGTTGTTTCTAGATTCTACTCTTAATCTTATGAAACAATCTGAAAACCGTACGCAAACCACCTTCGAAAAAATCAATTTCAAAATAAGCCAACTCGTGAACTTGACAAATAATGACAATAATCATCGATCGCAGATCATCCTCTCTCTAAGCGTCCAATTACTTATTGTTACTGATAATTTGCAAAAAATGCATGGCTCCATGATCAATTTGGTAGCTGACACTTATCATGGTCGAATAAGCCCAATTCTACTAACTCCACAACAATTTTCTGCTGAAGTTGATAATATAAAAGCCAACCTTCCAGCTGATCTAACTTTACCAGTCACAGATATCATTCATTTGTATGGTATAGTAACAGCTCACGCATCAATTTCAAACCAACACATTATCTGCACCTTAACCATCCCATTATCACATCAGAATGAATACGATTTATTTTATATTACGCCGGTCCCGCAACTTATAAATAATTCTTTAGTTGCTACCATACCAACTTCTAAAATGATGGCTCTCAACGCTCATCGGGACGAATATTTCCCAATGGATAATACTAAACTACTGGACTGCAACACACTTGAGCACGATACCTTTCTATGTCCGAACATTCAAGCTACATATTATAAAAGTTCTTCAATCTGTCGCTGTGAAATTCATTTATTCAATAATGAATCTGACTTAACTTGCAACATAGAGTTAATCGGCAGCAAAACTGTATGGTACAAACTTTACAAAAAGAACCAGTGGCTGCTCGCAACTCAACAGCCACTTAAACTAAGCACAGTATGTAAAGGAGAAAGTAGTTCTCAACTAGTGGAAGGAACTGGCGTGCTTACGCTCCCAGCAGTATGCACAACGAAAAACGAGGGGATCACCATATACGGCCACAAAACTATCACATCAATTTTCCATCCATCCTATACAAGCAATGGGATATCATTCTCCCACTTAGTGCAAAATGTGAAGAAGCTAACACAACCCTTGCCATATCTTTCAACTATTGACAACATAACCCGCTTGCAGGAGGAAGTAAGGGCGCAATTACAAGAGTTACCAACGACAACAATACATCATAAGGTTCACAGTTTAACCATCAGCTATGTGGGCTTGGCTCTAATTGTCCTACTGATAATTAGCCTAATAGTAAAACAAATACTAAAAAGAAAAATCAACCCGTTATCCACAGCGCCACAGCCGTCACCGAGGTCTACATAGAATATTTCCTTGGAACCCACACCTTAGGCCACTTAAGCTCGACTTGCCGAGAATCGTTCATTTGCACGTCCCATTTATGTTGCCGATCCCCTTGGGGTCGCAATATGTTAATTCTTTATGATTTTTTTTATTTTCATAGCAAAATAAAAACAAATCTTTATGGAATTAAACCTTAAATTTAATTTTTTGTTTTTTCCCACATTTGTCAAGCAAAGCGTGAGATTTACTGCGTCAGCATAATTCAAGGCTAGAATAAAAATTCACATACCTGTTCAAGTGACCAGGTATTTGTGAAACTTAATATCACTTTTACACTGACTAATAGTGGGAAAATAATTTGCCTATTTAAATTATTAGCCAGACAGTTATGTAATGCAATCCTTGTACTACACTGCCTTACAATGGGAAAATAATTTTAAAGTATTTAATGAAATACAATATTTCTTTTTGGCTAATGGTGGGAAAAGAATTAAGTACAGAAAGTTATGAACGTTTTTCGGCATGTTTACAATTAAGTTTATTATTTTAATTTAGTTTATAATGCATTTTTCTTTTTTTTTTTTACTTTTTTGTTAATATTATTTTATTTAAATACCAAAGAAATCCTAATAAATTTGGTCACTTGCATATTGTCAGTCGTTGTGTTCACACTATTTTCGAAGTAACATTGTCTTGGTGTGTCACCTAGACAAATCAACAAAACTACACAGCTTAACAACATTATCCTGGTGTACCACCTGGATAATCAAAAGCAACAAATAACTTAGTGCACCACTAAGTTATCCTTAATCTAGTAGTTGAGGAAGGCAAACTAGCCTGCCTTTAACACCACGCCTGTTCTGAAAATCTCGTGATTTCAAACCACGAACGGTTTTAAAATCACGCTATTGATTTAGTGCTGTTCTGAAAATCACCCGATTTTTAATTTTTCGCCGTGGTTTTAAATGTTCGGAAATACACGAAAACAACTGATTTTTTAGATTTGTGTTTAATTTGTTTACTTTTTTAAATTCGTAATTAAAATATTAATAGAAATTCAAGAAATTCAAAATGCTTGAAACTAAAATAAATTGTACTTGTTTATTATAGTATGACTTTCAAAATAACAACAAAATAACTCAACTGTTGACTATTATCAATTTTTTAACAGCAATGATTTAATTTCTATTAGATTTACTGGATTTGTTACCCCAGTAAATAATGTTAATGGATCATATCGAAAGCATTCGCTGATAAAACTTTATATACAGACAGTTCTCAAATTAGGAATATAAGCATAAACTAGATAAATCTTACATGCTGTTTTAAGATTGTGTCAACTTGGCAAAATTAAAATTATCTTCTAAAGCCTGATAATCTGTTCAGTTTTTCATGCGGAATGCTGTCAAATTATATACATAAAAAATTTTTATGAAAACATCACGGAAAAATGTTGCAGAAGTAGTACTCTGTTTTTACTGTAGAAAAACATATGAAATGTTTCTGGCAACATTGTATTAAAGCTGTGAAATAAAGCAAATAGGCATTACATCATGCGGAATTTTTCAAACAGTTGATCAAGACATATGAGCAAAGCAATTAGTATACGTAAAAACAATAAAACATTAAATACTGATAGAGATAGACACTACATTTTAAATGTCAAGATTTCCACATGAAATAATCAATGTTGTTCAACAATTTTCAAAAATTCGAACGGAGTACCAGGCTTAAAACACAAACTGAATGTTAAAGAGAAAAATAAATCACGTGCATTGTTTAATAATCAAAACATTTTTTGATAAAACGAGCGGTATGTTTAAGAATTTTTAAATAATCTCTTTTTTTTTATAAAATTTTATTTTTTTAACAAAAAATAAAAAGAATACATATCATTTTAAATTATATAATCAGTACTTTTATATTCTAAGCGGGATAGTTAGAGAAAATAAGCAAGTGATTTAAAATCGGCAGTCAATTAGAAACCGTTTTTAAATCATGTGATTTCAGTATAATTTGTAGGCGGACACCTTTCGCGTAATTTAAAATTCCTTTAAAAGAAGAGATTTTCAGAACAGACCTGTATGTTCAAAATGATGTCTTCCATTTAGAATATCTCTCAATCAAATTACAGTTTAAAATCACAGATTTTTAAGACAGGTCTGATTTATAAAAAAAAAATATTTTAGTTTTAATATTTCGCAACTCGAATTGCTCACATTGTCAAAAGAAAAAAAGAAAACAGTTTTTTTAAATAGATAAAATTAATGTG
Source organism: Cistogaster globosa (assembly GCA_937654795.1). Taxonomy (NCBI): domain Eukaryota; kingdom Metazoa; phylum Arthropoda; class Insecta; order Diptera; family Tachinidae; genus Cistogaster; species Cistogaster globosa. Next base: position 43,228,001 of record OW569407.1, read on the forward strand.
ATTTGCAAAACAGCTCTAAATCGTTCGCTTGATTTTACAACGATTTGTTATTCAAGATGTAAACAAAAAAAAAAAAAAAAAAAAAATTCACCTTAAGAAGTACATCATAAGTAATATATGTACATATTAAAAGAAACAATTTTATTTTTCACCGACTTCAAAAATGGAGGTTATCAATTCGTCTGAATGTTGCTTTTTATGTTTGTGCCCGCAAAACTTGGTCAATTCTGAACCGATTTTGAAAACTTTTTTATTTAAAAGGTTATGTTTACAGATTTGTCCCATTTTAGAAACAGTTCATAATTTATAAAATGAAGGGTGTCCCCATAGAATATACATTTTTATGTGTATTATAATCAGTAATGTGCACCCCCTCAAAATTCAAAAAAATCTGCGTATCACTATAGCTCCCAATATCAAAATTAAATAAAAAAATAAATCTAAAAATCAACGGGTGTCCCCATAGGTGAGGTAAATTTACCTAGATATGCAATCCTTTTGACTGTTATAAACAAACACTTTAAAATTGTACAGAATGTCGATTACTATGACCGTTATAACAAGTATAAATATTTAAAATTATAAAGTCGCCCAACAGGTTATTTATTTTCTTTTTTAAGTATGGACACTTTTTAAAGTTGTGGAGAGACAGCTGAACGTTACAAGGAACCTGTATTGCCAAGTCCGCTTTAACAACATGTATACGATATAAATTTAGAACTAAAGGCTGTTTTCATAAATGATATAATTAGTTTTATTTAGCCCTGAACCGTTATATAAAACCACCTAAAAATTGTACAGAACGTCCACTACTTTATAAAAAGAAGTAAATATCCATTTAAAATATAAGCTAAAGGGTGTTTTGTCAACAATAAATATTACAGAAAAAATAGAGGGTGTACCTATAGATAATGTAGTATTACTCTTTTCGCTGTATACATATATAATTGTAAATTATTAAAAACAATAAATTAAAGGGTATCTAAAAACAACAATAAAAACGTTGTTCACATAGCAGTGGGGCAGAATCAAATATTTTAGAAACGACTCAGCCATTTGTCAGGGTTTAGGACGATTGATAAAAAATTTGACATAGGCATAGCAGTGGAGTATCTTAATGTGAGTTTTAAAGCTTGGTACCATCCGCTATGGAAAAAATTTTTCTAATACTTGGCAATTCTTTAGTTTTTGTCTCATTTTTTTTAAATTAGACATGGTCTTAAAATTCTTGTTCATACAAAATTGTGCTTTAATTGCAAATTATTTCTAGTTATAAGAATATATATTATAAAACTTTTGATTTTTGACATCCTGGTGCAGTTTTTTCAAAACATTGGATAAAGCTTTCAGCAAATTAAATTTTATCGTAGTTAGCTAGCAAAATTTAAAATATATTGAAATATCAAATATTATAGTTTCTTGACCTTTATAATTTATTTTATTTTCTAATTGTTTAAGCACTAGGTCAGTTTAAAAAAATATATATATTCTTTAATCTTTTATTTTTTTTAATATTTCGCCACACCACACAATTATTAAAAATAATCAAATTTTTTGAAAACAAAAATAAGTGAAATTGAAAAAAAACTTGTCAAACTAACTCAAAAAATTTTCAAAAAAACAAAGACAAAAAATTTAAACATTTTAAAATACTTACTTATACGTACTCATAAATCTTCAATACTCAAAAAACACACAAAAGACTAATTTAGTTTCAATGGATTCTTTCACATGGACATAAGAATGCATTACCAATTAGAAGAGAAGATTTTTCAGTTTTAAAAATGACAGCGGACGGAGAGGATTTTATACAAACAATTAGAGCAAAAGAAGAACAGGAAATAGCTAGGACTAAATTAATTTCAATAATTGATAATCATTCAAATAAGCTATAACTAACTAGCAGAGATAGATTCATGTTAGAGAACGTAAAAAAGGCTGATAAAAGTTTAAGAAGAAATAAAAACATACTTATTTTAAAAGCCGATAAAGGTAACACTACAGAAGCTATGAATAAAAATGATTATGATTTAAGAATTAACAGTGTTATTGGGGATGTTGCCAATTATAAGTTAGCAAATAAAGATCCAACAACAAAATTGCTGAAAATAAATAATGTTTTACTAGAAGAACTTTTTAAGCAAAAAAATATTACTATTTCATAGAAAAACAGGCTTAAAGCAAATGTTGCTACAGCTCCTAGGTTATATGGCTACCCAAAATTCATAAAGAGAATTTTCCTTTAAAACCCATTTATTCTTGTATTAATTCTCCATTATATGAATTGTGTAAATATGTTACAGTAATATTAAAACAGATAACAGAAAATTCTAAATATAATGTTACGAACACAATAAAATTTAAAGAAAGTATAAGGAACCAGTACATTCAGAATGAGAAAAAATTAGTTTCATTTGATGTAGTATCATTATTTTCAAGTATACCTGTTGACTTAGCGATTAATATAATTGAAGAAAAATGGTACGTGATACAGGGATATACTGGAAGGAAAATTTTTTAATTTTATGGGTTTTAAAATTCTGTATGGAAGATAACAGATATTTTCAATATAATAATAAAATAAATTTGCAACAAAAAGGTTTTCCAATGGTAACCCCAGCTTCTCCAATTGTGACAGATATTGTTATGAAAAAGTTATTAGACGTGTGCATTGAAGAACTTAGTATTTAGCCAAGAAAAATAACTAAAGAAGTAGATGATTTGTTTTGTATTATTTCTGAATCTGGAACTGATAATATGTTGAAAGCATTTAATAAATTTAATAGTTGTATAAAATTCATAATAGAAATAAAACGTGTTTTTAAACTCCCTATTTAGAAACCTTAATAATGAGGAGAGGTAATGAACTAAAAATGGACAAAACCCGACAAAATTGTTTTGCCACACCGCCCTGCAGTCACCAGAATAAACCCTAGTAAGCATCTGTGGGATGAATTGGAGAGGAATTCGAAAACGCTCAATTTTGAATAGAACTGAGCTAAATGCAGTTTTGGTAGAAGAATGGCATAACATAGGAGCAAATGTAACTAAAAACTAAGTCCACTTCATGCCAAATAGACTGAAGGCCATTATTAAGCAAGAGGAACTGCCAACTAAATATAAGATAAATGTCCTTAGTAATTTTTCTTATTGTAGAAATAGTTGCGCCTATATTTATATACCCTTTTTTGCAAAAAATTATATTTAATCTTCATAGTTATTATTTTAATGCATAAGTTGTCTATCTATAATTAATTCTTTAAATAAATATTTCCTTATATAAATAAAATAAGTGCATAAGTGATTAATTGTCATCGTAATTCGGTTATTTGTCCCTATGTGCAAGGTTAGTTGATTTTAAGATCTGAAAACATATTTTGCAAAAACAATATACATTCTGGTTTTTTATTGTTGTAGTTGTTGTAGAACTGCTTTTGCCTGTTAAATTAATATGCCTTGGTTTTAATGTGACAAATAAGCATCTAAAGCCAAAAAAAAAAAAAAAAATATATATATATATATATATATATATATATATATATATATATATATATATATATATATATATATATACATTAATAAAGATTTTTATACCTTAATATGAACATAGTTAAATAAGAAAATCCTGCTAATATATTTGAAATTCAGCTACGTCTTAGTTTAAATAATAAAAAATTATTTAACCTTTACGTGTATCTTGTTGTTTTTGAACTAAAATAATATACTTAGCACAAATTTACCTTATATATAAACAAAAGGTAAAATTTCTATCATTGCTGATTAAATCTTATTATTATTTTTGTTTTTTTATATTTACAGTAACGATTTAAGTTTTATTATATAAAAAATGGAACAAAAAATATATACATACATTATGTGAATAATGTCTTTACACACATAACAAACGCTTTTTGTTTTGTGAAATATAATTTTTTTATTTATTCTAATTATTTTCACTATTTGTAAAAGTATAAACAAAAAAAAAAAAAAACAAAAAAAAAACGAATAACACAATTTTTACAAAAACATAACATAAATTTAAAACAAAAACAAACAAAACTCCATTTTTCTGGTGTCTTTCTTTTTTGCACTTTCTTTACGATCAACTTTAATTAACCGTTATCTATCACGTACGTTGTTATATTTCTGTAATATTTGATGTCAGTTGACGATAAAATTTTTTAGTGCTCGTGTCATTTTTAAAATTATTGTGACCATTGACCATTTAGATTGTAGTTAAAGTGTGAAGGTGGCCCTATGCCTAAAATAAATAAACGTGCAGAGCGCCTAATTATTAGAAAACTTGCATTTTGCAAACCCATTTAGTTAATAGTGCTAAGAAATTTGAACTTATGAGAGAGAAGAAGTCTGTATTTAAATTTTATCAAGATAACGATCCCAAACATAAGTTACATATGGTACGTATGTGGTTGCTTTACAATTGCGGCAAAGTCATTGATACACCCGCTCAAAGTCCGGATTTAAATCCTATCGAAAATTTGCGAGTTTATTTAAAAAAAAGGGCTGCTACAATATCTTGCATAGAATATTTTTACGAATACATTCATTCAAAGTTATGTGAGAAAAGACAAAAATCTTCATTTGGCCTAATAAAACACTTATATGATTTCGCCTGTGAACAAGTTTTTAAGAGATTTAAAATTTTAAAAATTCATCTTGTGGCAGTTTATGGACCCGTGCCAAAAAAATTGGTAAACATTAAATAAATATCTAAAAAGAATTCCAGAAAAAGATACCGTGCCAGACACTTTTGCGTTGGATAAAGATTTTGAGGGGCATCTCACAAAAGAACACTTATATTTGAGGAAATAAAAAACCGAGGGATTGATAAAATTCACATATCTGATGAACCACAAATAAAAAAGAGGTAAATTTGTATACATATGAAATATAAAAACTTTGATTGTTGTTGTGAGTCGGTTTTCCTATTTTCTGTTTTTTAACATTTTAGCAATATACTTTACTAATAAACTTAATTATTGAAAATTTTCACAAGAGCACAAAGTATTAAAGGAATAAAAGCGTTCAACTTTATTATAAAATTTAATTTATAGAAACAATTAATTTTTATACTTATAATGTTTTTATAGGAAGTTTCAGAGACACGAAAAAGAATGCCTAATTTTCTTTCCGAATCTAAAGTATGTTCCGTAAAGGATAAATATCCTTAGAAATTCAAAAATATTTTGATATCCCTGTCTATGAGTCGGAGAGTCTTGACTGGTGGAAAGAAAACAAGGAGGTAAAATCACAAAATTATTTAGTTTTATTTTAACATAAACTAAACTAAAATTCTTTAAAAATCTTAAGATTTTTTCACGGATTGTAGTACTGGCTAATATTTGTTTTGGGCTTCCTGCTACGTCAACTTCTTCCAAAATAGTATGTTCAACAGGTGCTAAGCTCATCTACTGTAAAAAAATAGATTTTCATTCATGACAATTTTAATGTGATCAACCAAAAGTGAATATATTTTAAATTTATATTAAATTTTATCACTCCTGTACTATGTTCGTGTTTTTAACTCCTTAACCCCTCAAGACAGAATAGTTTCTATGTGGTTTTTATCCGTCACATTTCATGTATATACAGTATGTCAATAATGTCATTACACACAAAACAAAATCTAGTTTTTTCATATTTCGTATTTATTATTTATTATAATTATTTACACTATTTGTAAAAGAATACAACAAAAAAAAACGCAATTTTTACAAAATGTTCGTTTTTTTTATATAATTAAACTTAAATCAGCACTGTAAATATAAAAAGCAAAAATAATTAAAAGATTTAATCAGCAATGATAGATATTTTTCCTTTTGTTTATATATAAAGTAAATTTGTCCTAAGTAGATTCTTTTAGGGCCGGCTTATTCTTCTTGATAGTTTTAAAACAACAAGATACGCGTAAAGGTTTAATAAATTTTTATAATTTAAACCAAGGCGTAGCTGAATTTCAAATATATTAGAAGGATTTTATTATTTAACTATGTTCAATTTTAGGTATAAAAAACTTTATTAATATATTTGTTTTTTTGTTTTATAAGCTTATTTGTCACATTAAAACCAAGGTATATTAATTTAACAGGTAGAAGGAGTTCTAAAACTAGAATGTATTTTGTTTTTGTAAAATATGTTTTTAGATGGCAAAATCAACTAACGCTGCACATAGGGACCGAATTACGACGACAAAAATGGAATTTTGTATTTTGTTAAATGTAACCACTATTACACTTAATATGTTCTATATACTAGCACATATACTACGTTTATGCGCACATTTTATTCGCAAATAAAAATATTGTGAATAGAAAATTTTGCAGCATAAACGGTGAAATAATTTTTTATTTGCGAATGGCTTACTCACAAAAACAATTCCTGATTAACGGCACTATTCGCACTATAGGGTATTATTGTTTATGTTGTTTTGCCTATTATGCCTTATACAAATTTTAAATAGTTACATTTTTAGGATTAAAAATTATAGTTCAAAAACAAAAAAATTGTTCATAATTAACTCTTGAATATAAAAAATTGAGCGAAAGGTATTTTTCAAGGTAAAATTTTAAAATGTTCAAATATTTTCTGTCGACATTTTAACAGTTAAATAAAAAATTGCTACCCTGTACTACTAAAAAATTTCGAAAAATTCTTGCCGTATAAACAGTGAGTTAAATAATTAGATATAAATTTTATTTGCAAATAGGGAACGTATAATCGTAGTAACAGTAAACTTTAAAATATTTATTTTTTAACGCATCACGTTAGTCTGTACGTGCAAAGTATAAAAAGCATTACTTTAGTATTTTTATTTCTTAGTACCTGTTAATAGTACACTTAACATTATATATGTATGTTTTTACATGGGCATCCTCTTAATGACTGTCGTTATTTTAAGGGTACTTTCTTCAATATAGTTTCCTTCCAAGAATTTTATCTAAAAACTGTTTATGTTTAGTAGTAAAATTTTGAATTTCGTTATTGCCAGAATATTTATCTTAAAAAACTAGTCATAACCTTTTGTTTTGTTTTTTGTTAACATTTATCCCATATACAATAATGAGTCTAAGTAACTTAACTGGCGCGTGTTTTACGAAATAAAACAACTTCAGTTATTTATGCTTATTTTAAAACTGAAACTTTATTTCAAGAATTTTCAAACTTAAAGATATGAATTGTCGCTATTCTTCAACTCAGTCTAACTTAAAGCTAACATTAAAATTAAGAGTCAGCAGTCTGGCAGTCATGAGTTTGTGGTTGTACACAAAAACAAAACTCAGATTGCTGTGAAGTACAAAATATGTGTTATCAAATATAAACATATATATATATATGTATATAAGTAGTAGTTATATGTAACTCCTCTACCCTTTGTTAAAAAATTCTCCTGAATTTAATTGTTTATTCTTCTACTTCATATTTTTTTTCAATTTCTCTTATTTTAGAAGAGGGTTCATTTATATTAATTTTTACTTGATTTTTCTTTCGAAAAAAAATGAGTACGATAATTATAATAATAATTGTGATTATCGTTGAGAAACTTATTCCATAGCTTATATTTTTATGTAACTTCAATTCTTTTATTTCCTTTATATTTTGATAATTGTTTTTATATGGTATATTCTGAAACGATATATTGAAATCTTCTATAAGGGCATTTATGTTAGTTTCATAACTAAATTTGTCAAATATCATTTCATTTTTGTTAAGATATACATTTGGATTTTACAATTATAATAGGATATTAAATAATTTCCATTCAAAATAAATTCCCTATCGTCACAATTTTGAATCAATTTTTTGCTAATGGCATTTTTTATTACTATTGTTTCGTCATCGACATTTATTATTTGAATTTTTTTGTTTTGCCTTAACTTGCAGTTTCCTACGATTAAACAGTTTGAACTTATGTCCATGTATTTTAATGGTGCATTTTCTTTGAATTTGTATGTTGTGCTATCAACATTTACAAAATATTCTATATTATCGTCTATTTCATAAAAGTTTGAATTTGGCATTGGGAATATTGCCTTTAAATCAGTGGTATAAAAATTTAAAGGTATTTTTAGGGCAATCACTAATAAATCGTCTTTGTAGTACATAACGTCTAGTTTTACAAGTTGTAGTTTGTAAGTCATGATTTCGTCAGATGTAAGTATATTTGGGTGTAATATGTGGTTCTTAGCTGAAACAATGCTGTTCTGTATTTGATTAACTTTATCTTTAATATAATTTAGTTTTAGCATAATGTCGGCATACAATATTTGAACTGCTATATGATTATTTTTCGTTTTTAAGTCTTCGAAAGCAGTATTGATTGTATTACGATCTGATTGCATAGTAGACTGAAGCAAATTAATGCTTTTCTGAAAGTGATCATTTATTATGATTTGTTTGTTGAGGTTTTCTATGGCATAGTGATTATTTTCGGATACTAAATTTAAATGGGTTAAAATGTCATTTCTATCTTCGTTATCCATAGTCCCTAACAAAAATTTTTGTGCTGAACCAATAATATTTAGTAATCCTCTCTTTTTCCTGCGGGTGGAGTTTCGGAGGCTAATTGATTTAATTTTAGTTTTTAGTCTTTGTATTTGACTTTCGATAAGACCATTTGGGGGTATATGTAATTTTGTTATTTTTAACTCTATATCTCCTATTATTTTATAATATTGATTAGTATCTATTAAGTGAAGTACAGTAATGGTTTGATTAATTATTTTCACTGGTCTAATTCTAATCATCTGAAATCCTTTGTTTTGATGAAGTGTGTTCACTTAAAGTGTACCTTTAGTTGTTGGAATGATTGTCAGGGCAATTATTATCCATAGAAATTTCTGAAAACTTAAAAGGACGTTTGATATTAGTAGGATGTATATTATATAGTGTCTGTTTCCTAAACTTTGGTACTTCCTTATGTCTTAAGCTTCTATAGTTTTTTATATAGCCCTCTCTTCTTTTTTCGATATATTCTTCTCTTTTATCGTTTTCTTTTTCTAGTACTCTTTTTTTGTTTGCATCAATTCTTTCCTTTATTATATTGTGATCTATTTTATGTTGTTCCACTTCAAAGGGAGCACATTTAATTGATGAATGGTAAGTACTATTATAAAATTTAATTGCTTTTGCCCTTTGTGATATAATTAATATATTGTCTTCTTATTTTTTCAGTTATACTATTATTAAGTCGTTCTATGTCCGAATTTCCTGTGTGACTATTTGGTTTTGTTGCATGATATAATATATTGTTATCATCTAGGAATTTTCGAACATTGACTGTGTTGAATTCGTTGTCAAATACGAATTTTTTTACATCGCCTTTAAAAGCTAAATATTCTCTTAGTTTTTGAATTATAATTTGATTGTTTCTGTCAGAAAGGTAGAAATGAATTGTTAACTTAGAGAATTTATCTATAAAAATAATGAACGATTGTTTCGTGTTTACGTATGTATCGACATGTACTATTTCATTTGTGGTGGGGGGACTTTCATATTCTGCGGATGTGCAATAATTGCAGTTATTTATTACTTCATGAATGATTAATTTTAATTTGGGGTTATATATTTTGTGTTTTATTCCTTTGTATGTTGGGTTGATTCCGAAGTGACCTGTTTCATATTTATGATACAACGATATTTGCTTTTTCAGTTCATCAATATCTTCAATATCTTTAGCAAAATATGAACATTTAAAGAATTTTACATCAGTTCTATTCTGGTATAAATTTTCTATAACTTTGTGAAATTGATAATATTTTCTTTCATTGACATTTGAAAATACTGCAACCTATCCTTTTAGTTGAAATTGTTTGAGATAATTACCTATTTCCGAGGAATCAAGGTCATCGTTATTGAGAAAAATTCTGAGTTTGTAAAATATGCAAATGGGGTCCATAGTTTTTCTTTCAGTTATTACTATTTGAAACCTAAAGCGATTAATAACTGTGTCTAAAATTTTAAAATTGTCGTTAACGTTTTCCTCTTGGGAAGGCATTGTTTCCACTGCTAATGATGATGTGGATCTATTTTCTATTAAATTTTCACCTACATTTACATTTCCTGCTGAATCTCTCTCTTCGATACGACTAAGAAAATCTGCAATATGATTTTCTTTTCCCTTAATGTATTCAATTTTGGCATTATAGTCCATAAGGAGGACAAGCCATCTTTGTAATCTGGGGTTAAAATTTTTGCCATTATTTTTGGCTTATAGCCACTTAAGTGGCTGATGATCTGTACTGAGATCAAATTCTACCCCGTATAAATAAGGTATAAAATACTGAGTGCCCCAGACTATAGCTAAGAGCTCTTTTTCGATGGTTGAGTAATTTTTTTCGTGATCGTTGTGTTCTGGATGCATAACAGATTGGATGGCCATCTTGTGTTAAATTTGGGTTTCCTAAAATGGGAGGATTTTGAAGAATGTCTTTTAATTTTTGAACGACTACAATGAAATTAGGATCATTAACATTGAATTTTTCATTTTTCTTTAAAAATTTTGTCATTGGAAATGCAATTTTGGCTTAATCCCTTATGAATTTTCGATAAAACCCCGTCATCCCTAGGAAAGACTTAATTTTTTTTGAGTATTAGGAATTTTCAAATTTTGAATAATTTCAACTTTTTTTGGATTAGGTTTTGTACCTTGAGGGGTGAGAATATGACCTAAAAACTTAGTTTGGCGTTGTAGAAAACTACATTTATCAATTTGTATTTTTAATTTAGTTTCTCGAAGCCGGTTGAAAATTTTTTTTAAGTTAAGTATATGCTCATCTAAAGATGTGCTAAATATTAGAATATCGTCTAAATATACGACGCAAATTTTATTTGTATAGTCTTTCAACACGGAATTCATAAGCCTTTGAAAGGTCGATGGTGCATTTTTCAATCCGAACGGCATTCTTATGAATTCGTAGTGACCGAATGGAGTAGAAAAGGCGGTTTTCTCCCTATCCTCTGGTTTCACCAAAATTTGGTGAAAGACTTTTGCCAAGTCGAGGGTTGAAAAATACTGTGCTCTACCCAATTTATCGAGTATAGCTTCCATATGCGGAATAGGGAATTTGTCTGGTTTTGTAAACTCGTTGAGTTTTCTGTAATCCACAATGAGTCTCCACTTTTTGATACCAGAGTTGTCGAGGACTGTTGTAAGGAGAACTGCTTTCCTGAATGATTTGTTGGGAGAGCATCTCCTGTATTTGATTTTTGATTTCCGTTTCATGAATTTGGGGGTATCTATAAATTTTTGAATAAAGAGGTGTATTAATAGTTGTTGGGATTACATGTTGTACCTCTTCTGTACAAGTTAAAACGTCGCCATTCGTTTAATAATTTTGTTATTTTTAAGTATTCTTCATTATTTAAATTACTTAAATTTAATTCGTTTATATTTTGAAATTTAATATCGTTAATAGTTTGGATACTGTTTATATGATATGGAGATTCTTCAACAAATAGGATTTTCTATCCGAATATGTCAATATATTTTTTTTTTCTAAATCTATTTTGGCTTTCAATTGAATAAGAAAATTTTGGCCAATAATTGCATCATATTTTCTGCCTGTAAAGTTAATTATTTTCCACGAAAGTGTACCAGGAATATTAAACTCTTTAGGCATTGTAGTTATTATGCCTTTTAATGTTCGGAACATGAAAGGTTTATTTAGTTTTGTTTCAAAAAATTCATTTGGGAACCGATTTGGATTTATAATACTACTTTCTGCGCCGGTATCAATTATGCAAATAATTCTTTTATTACCTATTGTTACCGTTATTTGGGGTTACAGTCGTTTTGTGGGCTTGAAAGAAAATTTACTTCATTTTCTGCATTGTCCTCTAAATTTCCTATATCCATAGGTATGGGACTATTTTTATATTGTTGAGACTGAGGATTACCGGTATATTTGTTTTAAATGCTGTTGGTTTGAAAATTATTTGAAAATTTCTTATTAAAATGTTGTTTATTATTAAAGTTTCTACCAGTTTCTTTCTTTTCGTTATGGCTGTTTGTGTTGTTTTGTGTATTAGCAACTTTTTTTGATTTAAAATCAATAGCTCTCTAATCATATAGTAATTTTAATTGAGAAAATCGTTTATAAAGTGAGTCTAGCGTTGGTTTTTCGTCTATAATGCAAGATCTAAATTGTCCGTTTATTTTATCTATTAATATTTCCGTTAAGTCTCTGTCAACGTTTTGTGGAGAGTATAAGTCAGGTTTTGATTCGTCGTACAGATAAGTGTCATTAAGTTTATAAATACTTTAAATAATTCATTTAAATTACTTATCTTTATACTTCTACAATAATTTTTTATCGAAGAGTAAGATGTTTTTGGTCCTAAATCCTCTGGCGTCGTCTGCCAGAAGGTTAATTGAATCTACCACCTTTCCAAAGAATTTTTGATTTTTTATAATTTTTATTCCAAAATTTTGAAGTTCATAGTTATTGCGACATAACGCAATCAGGTTTTCGACGGTTTTTATAAAAGATGATAGGTTGTTTTTTGGGCCAAATGGTTTTATTTGGTTAAATTGTTTTATTATTTGATTGGTATCCAACCCAAATGTTGTGTAGTATTGTGACTGTGACTGATATTGTTGTCGATGTTGTTGTAAAATACCTTCGCCTTGTTGGAATCTCATATCATACTCCGTTTTCTGTTGTTGCATAATTTGCAAGTGAGTTTCTATTTGGTTTGGGAGGACAGCATTTTTTGTTGCTGCTCTTTTATTGTGGTATCCTGTTTTAGGATGAGACATTCTAATTGCTCGATCCTTTGTTATATTTCTTTAGGATTCATTTTAAATTTTTCTTTTTATTATTTTAATTATTATTTGTTAATTAGGAAATATATTTTCACTTAATTGTAAGTTTTTCTTTTAAGTAAAAGAGTTTATTTTAATTAAGTTTGGTAATTTTCGGCTTGAGGTTCTTTCTTAATAAATTAAAAACAAAACGTTTTGTTGTTTTTTGTTTTTATTTATTTTTCAATATTCCAATATTTCGACCAACTTTGTTGGTCATCTTCAGGGAAATTGACTAAAATATACAAAAATTACGCTCAAACAAACAAATAACAAATAAAATAATAACAATTAAATACAATAATAAATTACACTTACATTTATTAAATTACATTTATAATAATAAATTAATTATATATCGTCGTCCGTTGTTTTTATTACACACTTTGTCACTGACTGTTGTTTATATTTTTCTCTGTTTATTATTTAAATGTTTACTAATTGTGTATCGATATATGTGAGCGCAATTGTCCACGTCTGTTTTGTAATTTATTCTCATTTCTATGGGAATGTTTATGATGTGAAGCATCTCTTGCATGTATCTCTTTGATGTATTTGTTTCTCCTACTAAAATTTTTACATTTTCAAAGTTTGGTTTATGTGCAGTTATTGCACAGTGGGCAGCTAGGGCAGTTTTTTGGTTAAAAGGTTTGCTTGTATTTACGTCCGATTTATGCGATGCTAATCTTGTCTTTAGTTTTGTTTTAGTCGTGCCCACATATACTTTTTTGCATATGTTTGCGTCGTCACCATCGCATTTAATTTCATATACTAAGTTCGACTTCTCCATCTTATCCAGTTTTGATTTAACGTTGTTAAACAACTTCTTCGTTGTGTTTGTTGTCTTCATCGCTAATATATATTTTTTTTTTATTGTCATAAATATCGGAATTTTTAAATCTCTCGGAGAAGCCAGGAATGTAGTCAAATGATTTATACATCTTTGTCGGTTCTTCTCTTGTTCTATTTTTGTCAACTCGTGACACGTTTAAGCCCTTTATTATGTTATGAATTAATTTATTTATTATTTTGATAGGGAAGTCATTTTTGAGTAGTGTAGTCTTTATTTTCTCTTTATTTGCTGCATGAAAGTCTTTATTACTAATTAAATATTTTAAATTGACCTTTTTGGTTTACTTTATTTTGGGTTATATAGTTTTACCTATATTGGGCTTTTAAGGTCTTTGCTTATTATAAATGTAAATCAAAACTATAATTCCATTTTTTTATCCAACGTTTCGCTGGTATTTTCCAGCTTCCTCAGGGATAAGTTTTATTAGATCTGGCAACGATATATATAAACATAAACACAATAAGTACAAGATGATGACTTATTTTTACTAATCTGACTTACATAAAGTTTTTTTGTCAATTCCGCACACTTATATTAAACAATATTAGTTTTGCACACCACTACATTATACATAAATATTTTAACGAACGCAAAATTAACTTGAAAAAAAATAACATAAACAATTAAGTAAAAACTAGTATCACAGTTGGAGCAGAAATTACTAAACTAAATTATTGCAATTAAATAATTAGCACTGATGTTGTCTTTGTCCTCTTTTCTGTTTATTGCATCGGTTGTCCTTTGTTGTATTCTCAAACTTTCCAGGGTATATCGTTTGTTCTCCCTCACTTCTTTGTCCAATATTTTAACATTAACAAGATCTGCATTATGTCCCAAATCTATGCAATGTTGTGCGAGTGCAGTTGTTTGCTTTTTCTTTCGTATATCGGCTTCATGTTCAGCAATTCTCTTTAGTAGATTTCTCTTTGTTGTACCTACGTATACTTTCCCGCATTTCTCTTGTGTGTTGCCATTACATGTAATTTCATAAACAACATTGCTATGTTCTTGTTTATTTATTTTTGTTTTAGTTTGAGTGAATAATGTGTTAATTGTTTTGTTTGGTTTATGCGCCAAAGCAATTTGTTTATCATTTATTATGTTTTGCATTTGTTTGTTATCTGTAAGCTTTGGTATGTAGGAGATGCTATAGTATTTCTTGGTGTTACCAGATGTGTCGTTTATATCATTCCCGTTGTCCACATTTTTTGACGATTTTATCAAATTGTTTATAAGTTGTATTGGATAATTGTTATTAATTAATGTTTCTCTGACTTTGTCCATATTCTTCTTAATAAATTTGTTGTCACTTAGTTTACGTACTCTTATAATAAAACTTCGTGCTATATTTATTTTCTGTTGTGTTGGTTGTGTTGAGTTAAAGTTTATCATACGTCCAGATGCTATTGATTTTGAATACCAATCGGTGAGTATCTTGTTTCCAACTCTATATAGTCTCATGTCTAAATATGGTAGCGACTTTTCTTTTTCTTTTTCTATTGTAAATTGTAGTCTTTTGTGGTAATTGTTAAAAGTTTTCATAATCGTTTCCTCGTCATCTTTTCTAATAATTGCAAATAAGTCATCCACATACTTAATCAGAAATTTAATATTTATGTTTAGTCCATTTAATTCCTCTAGTGTATGTTTAAGTAGTGTATCTAGCACTATGTCAGCAATTGTAGGAGATAGTGGGTTCCCCATAGGCATGCCATATGTTTGCTTATAATATGTTTTATCGTAGAGAAAATAGTTGTTGTCATCAAGGCAAAACTGAAGAAGTTTGAGGAATTGTCGTCTAGGTATTTTTGTATGTGTTTGTAATGTGTTCCATTGTTTCATGATATTGTTAATGGCTAAGTGAATCGGAATATTTGTAAACAGCGATACCACGTCTAAAGAAATAAGAATTTCATCTTCGTCCAGACATATATTTTCTAGTTTTTTCTTCAGTTCTAAAGAGTTTTTTATATTATATTCTTCCAATATAATGCTCTTAAGTATTCCCCCTATGTATTTCGCTAATTTGTAGCAGGGGACTTCAACTGATGAAGAAATTGGGCGGAGAGGTGTATTTGGTTTATGAATTTTCGGAAGGCCGTACAATCTTGGAGCTGTGGCTGAATTAGCAGTAAGTTGAGCTTTCTCGAATCTTGTGATGTGTTTGTCCTTAAATAGTTCCGTGATTAATTTGTTGTTTTCCCTCAGTAGCTTTTGGGTTGGGTCTGTTCTCATCGTCTTATATGTACTTCTGTCCTCCAAAAGTTTCTCCATTTCTCTCTTGTAGTCACTCCTGTATAATACAACTGTCATATTACCTTTATCAGATTTTGTAATTATTATGTCATCTTTATATTTTTTCAAAAGTTTTCTGGTTTCGTCATATATATTAAGAATGAATTTCTCTTTTTGCGTATTTTTATAAGTCCTTCTATGGGTTAAAATTCGATTAACTATTTTACTCCTAATTATTTCCTTTTGTCTATCATCAGTAATTGTTTGTACCCATTGTTCAATGTCTGCAATTAAATTTATCGTAGATATATTGTCCCTTCTCACTGGTAATGCATATTTTGATCCAAGGGATAGGAGCCACTTGCAATCCTCGGGAAATTTTATATTAGTTTTATTTATAAACCAGTTTTCGTTGTACCGTAGATTGTATTCTCTAAGTAGTTTAGTTTTCAGATTTTGGATCTTCCTTTGTTGAACTTGTCTATCTGATAACGCGAGTTGTTTAATTCTATATTTCTGATTTTTTATGAAATTTCCGTAGTCATAGTTGTCTAAGTTTAAATTAAGAAAATGTAATATTTTGCTCCTTTCCATCTTAATATTCTTTAGACTAACATGTGTTTCTGTTATCTCCAAATTTAATATTTTAATATGAAATTTTTCTAATGTCTTTTTTAGTTCGCATGATGTTTCTCTTGATCGAAATAATTTTGTTGTGTTTTTTGTCGCATTTATTATATGTGATGGTGTAAGTCCACTTTTTCTACAAGCAAGTAAATATTTTAGTCTTTCCTGGTGCTTAGCTAATCTTTTAGTTTCCCTGCAATATTTCTTGAGTAATATGCAGGTATCCACGTCATATTTCAGTTTGATGTGTTCAAAATAGTTTTTCATATCGTCTTCTGATTTAATAATCCTAATATTCGGCGGGCCCTCCGATAATTTATTAAATATTTTAAATTGACCTTTTTGGTTTACTTTATTTTGGGTTATATAGTTTTACCTATATTGGGCTTTTAAGGTCTTTGCTTATTATAAATGTAAATCAAAACTATAATTCCATTTTTTTATCCAACGTTTCGCTGGTATTTTCCAGCTTCCTCAGGGATAAGTTTTATTAGATCTGGCAACGATATATATAAACATAAACACAATAAGTACAAGATGATGACTTATTTTTACTAATCTGACTTACATAAAGTTTTTTTGTCAATTCCGCACACTTATATTAAACAATATTAGTTTTGCACACCACTACATTATACATAAATATTTTAACGAACGCAAAATTAACTTGAAAAAACATAACATAAACAATTAAGTAAAAACTAGTATCACAGTTGGAGCAGAAATTACTAAACTAAATTATTGCAATTAAATAATTAGCACTGATGTTGTCTTTGTCCTCTTTTCTGTTTATTGCATCGGTTGTCCTTTGTTGTATTCTCAAACTTTCCAGGGTATATCGTTTGTTCTCCCTCACTTCTTTGTCCAATATTTTAACATTAACAAGATCTGCATTATGTCCCAAATCTATGCAATGTTGTGCGAGTGCAGTTGTTTGCTTTTTCTTTCGTATATCGGCTTCATGTTCAGCAATTCTCTTTAGTAGATTTCTCTTTGTTGTACCTACGTATACTTTCCCGCATTTCTCTTGTGTGTTGCCATTACATGTAATTTCATAAACAACATTGCTATGTTCTTGTTTATTTATTTTTGTTTTAGTTTGAGTGAATAATGTGTTAATTGTTTTGTTTGGTTTATGCGCCAAAGCAATTTGTTTATCATTTATTATGTTTTGCATTTGTTTGTTATCTGTAAGCTTTGGTATGTAGGAGATGCTATAGTATTTCTTGGTGTTACCAGATGTGTCGTTTATATCATTCCCGTTGTCCATATTTTTTGACGATTTTATCAAATTGTTTATAAGTTGTATTGGATAATTGTTATTAATTAATGTTTCTCTGACTTTGTCCATATTCTTCTTAATAAATTTGTTGTCACTTAGTTTACGTACTCTTATAATAAAACTTCGTGCTATATTTATTTTCTGTTGTGTTGGTTGTGTTGAGTTAAAGTTTATCATACGTCCAGATGCTATTGATTTTGAATACCAATCGGTGAGTATCTTGTTTCCAACTCTATATAGTCTCATGTCTAAATATGGTAGCGACTTTTCTTTTTCTTTTTCTATTGTAAATTGTAGTCTTTTGTGGTAATTGTTAAAAGTTTTCATAATCGTTTCCTCGTCATCTTTTCTAATAATTGCAAATAAGTCATCCACATACTTAATCAGAAATTTAATATTTATGTTTAGTCCATTTAATTCCTCTAGTGTATGTTTAAGTAGTGTATCTAGCACTATGTCAGCAATTGTAGGAGATAGTGGGTTCCCCATAGGCATGCCATATGTTTGCTTATAATATGTTTTATCGTAGAGAAAATAGTTGTTGTCATCAAGGCAAAACTGAAGAAGTTTGAGGAATTGTCGTCTAGGTATTTTTGTATGTGTTTGTAATGTGTTCCATTGTTTCATGATATTGTTAATGGCTAAGTGAATCGGAATATTTGTAAACAGCGATACCACGTCTAAAGAAATAAGAATTTCATCTTCGTCCAGACATATATTTTCTAGTTTTTTCTTCAGTTCTAAAGAGTTTTTTATATTATATTCTTCCAATATAATGCTCTTAAGTATTCCCCCTATGTATTTCGCTAATTTGTAGCAGGGGACTTCAACTGATGAAGAAATTGGGCGGAGAGGTGTATTTGGTTTATGAATTTTCGGAAGGCCGTACAATCTTGGAGCTGTGGCTGAATTAGCAGTAAGTTGAGCTTTCTCGAATCTTGTGATGTGTTTGTCCTTAAATAGTTCCGTGATTAATTTGTTGTTTTCCCTCAGTAGCTTTTGGGTTGGGTCTGTTCTCATCGTCTTATATGTACTTCTGTCCTCCAAAAGTTTCTCCATTTCTCTCTTGTAGTCACTCCTGTATAATACAACTGTCATATTACCTTTATCAGATTTTGTAATTATTATGTCATCTTTATATTTTTTCAAAAGTTTTCTGGTTTCGTCATATATATTAAGAATGAATTTCTCTTTTTGCGTATTTTTATAAGTCCTTCTATGGGTTAAAATTCGATTAACTATTTTACTCCTAATTATTTCCTTTTGTCTATCATCAGTAATTGTTTGTACCCATTGTTCAATGTCTGCAATTAAATTTATCGTAGATATATTGTCCCTTCTCACTGGTAATGCATATTTTGATCCAAGGGATAGGAGCCACTTGCAATCCTCGGGAAATTTTATATTAGTTTTATTTATAAACCAGTTTTCGTTGTACCGTAGATTGTATTCTCTAAGTAGTTTAGTTTTAAGATTTTGGATCTTCCTTTGATGAACTTGTCTATCTGATAACGCGAGTTGTTTAATTCTATATTTCTGATTTTTTATGAAATTTCCGTAGTCATAGTTGTCTAAGTTTAAATTAAGAAAATGTAATATTTTGCTCCTTTCCATCTTAATATTCTTTAGACTAACATGTGTTTCTGTTATCTCCAAATTTAATATTTTAATATGAAATTTTTCTAATGTCTTTTTTAGTTCGCATGATGTTTCTCTTGATCGAAATAATTTTGTTGTGTTTTTTGTCGCATTTATTATATGTGATGGTGTAAGTCCACTTTTTCTACAAGCAAGTAAATATTTTAGTCTTTCCTGGTGCTTAGCTAATCTTTTAGTTTCCCTGCAATATTTCTTGAGTAATATGCAGGTATCCACGTCATATTTCAGTTTGATGTGTTCAAAATAGTTTTTCATATCGTCTTCTGATTTAATAATCCTAATATTCGGCGGGCCCTCCGATAATTTATTAAATATTTTAAATTGACCTTTTTGGTTTACTTTATTTTGGGTTATATAGTTTTACCTATATTGGGCTTTTAAGGTCTTTGCTTATTATAAATGTAAATCAAAACTATAATTCCATTTTTTTATCCAACGTTTCGCTGGTATTTTATTGCACAGTGGGCAGCTGAACATAAACCAAACTTTGAAAATGTAAAAATTTTAGTAGGAGAAACAAATACATCAAAGAGATACATGCAAGAG
The DNA here is from genome assembly GCA_937654795.1 of Cistogaster globosa. Classification (NCBI taxonomy): domain Eukaryota; kingdom Metazoa; phylum Arthropoda; class Insecta; order Diptera; family Tachinidae; genus Cistogaster; species Cistogaster globosa. The sequence continues at coordinate 43,248,026 of OW569407.1, forward strand.
ATGCTTCACATCATAAACATTCCCATAGAAATGAGAATAAATTACAAAACAGACGTGGACAATTGCGCTCACATATATCGATACACAATTAGTAAACATTTAAATAATAAACAGAGAAAAACATAAACAACAGTCAGTGACAAAGTGTGTAATAAAAACAACGGACGACGATATATAATTAATTTATTATTATAAATGTAATTTAATAAATGTAAGTGTAATTTATTATTGTATTTTATTGTTATTATTTTATTTGTTATTTGTTTGTTTGAGCGTAATTTTTGTATATTTTAGTCAATTTCCCTGAAGATGACCAACAAAGTTGGTCGAAATATTGGAATATTGAAAAATAAATAAAAACAAAAAACAACAAAACGTTTTGTTTTTAATTTATTAAGAAAGGACCTCAAGCCGAAAATTACCAAACTTAATTAAAATAGATATAAAAGGTCTACAACAAACAACTAATTTACGTAAAAGAGTTTATTCAGTTTTGCTTATAAGTTTCTATGTTCTTTTTATGTTATGGTTCGATTAAATTTTATTAAATTTTATCTTTAGATAAAATCACTGCGACTGCGCCATTTACGAAATAAAACAACTTCAGTTGTTTATGCTTATTTTAACACTGAAACTTTATTTCAAGAACTTTCAAACTTAAAGATATGAATTATCGGTATTCTTCAATTCAGTCTAACTTAAAGCTAACATTAAAATTAAGAGTCAGCAGTCTGGCAGTCATGAGTTTGTGGTTGTACACAAAAACAAAACTATCAGATTGCTGTGAAGTACAAAATATGTGTTATAAAATATATATAATTATGTATATAAGTAGTAGTATATATGTATATAAGTAGTAGTTATATGTAACTCGTGTAGATAGTAATACTTTGCACGCACGTACAGACTAATGTAATGCGTTAACAGAAATTAAATACTTATAGGTTCAATTTTTGTCGTCTTAATTCGGTTATTTGTCCCAATGTGCGCTTCAAAAATGAATATTATTATTTTTTTTTTAATAATTTCACAGAACTTACATGTGAGGAAGAAAAATACGTATAAAATGCGTTATAGATGTGATTACGAGGATAAGGAGCGGTAAACGGATAAAATCATGCATCATTATTTTTTACACAATCTTTGTTCTATTGAAGTTTTATATATATTTCCACGACACATGATATTAAAAAAAAAAAATTTTTTAGGAAAATAAAGTGTAAATAAAATTTGACATTTGAAAACATAAAAAAATATTACCTGATCCTCTTAACCTACCTAAAATATTAATATGCCTTGATTAAAACTTTATTCAAGCCGCCGCACAATTGACGAGAAGGCGGTCAAAAATCCGTAACTTTTGATTGGATCGGAATTTAGATATGCGGGTTTTTTTGTTTGGTAGGTGGGACCTTAAAGTTTAATTTTTGACAATAAGTATAAAAGTCGACCGACAAACAAAAAAGTTACGAATGGTTTAATATTCGTTACCATTATTAATTGAACTTGAGTATAAAAGACAAGTGTTAAAACATTAAAAAAAATTTTGCATATGTACATAATATTCTTATTGTTACAAATTATAATTATTAATAGTTTTGTCAGGAATCGCAAATTTTGGCCCCCGTAATAATTTTAAGCTTTAAAGCTTAAACATCTTTTGAAATAAAAAATTAAAATTTTTAAAAAGTTAAAACTTTCTTAATAACGAATAGTTTTAATGAAAAAATCCTATTTAAGTTAAAGTTTTATTTTATTTTTTAATATTTCTATAACAATTTATAAAATAAATATTGATTAATTTACATACATACGCATACTTTGAAATCAAAGACATTTTTCTTGTGCTATGTTCGCGAAAGAATCTGTAGCCTTTGTTCCTCTTTTTCTTGCGCTTCTTCAGAAAGCTCTCCTATTGGTAGCAAATTATGTTGAATAATTTGTTCCCCAATATATAAAATTTTAGGAACCATTGAAGACATATATTTCCAAGAGTATTTTTAATTATAAAGTGCAGCTGCTTTATTAACGTAATCACAATTTTTTTTTTGCATTTATTTCTCTGCTGCATGCTTAGACTTGTAGTGTGATTTTGAATCGTCTTATCAACTCATAATCTACACCTGTGATAGATGCTGCAGTTTTTGGATCGGAAAAAGTCTTCTTGCAGTATTTTCATCGAATTTACATCTCCTTATTTAGGTTGGTCGATTATAGGGCCTAGCTAAGGATATCTTTCTTGAATTTGTTCTTTTTTCTTTCGTTTTTCTGCAAAAATAAGCAATACTAAGAGTAATCAGGTACAGATCATACTATGTAGCGTGTGCGCACATCTTTTGTGTACAAAGTTTTGTTATTCAGTTTAGCAATGAATTAGCTTACATTTCCTTACATATGTGATAATAAAACTTACATTCGAAAGAATGCCATAATAAACATATGCATTCACGTATTTTGTTTAAGACTTTCTTTTTAATTATTTCATTATTCTGGATTCATAATTCTTTATGACCTTATTGTTTTGTGATATATTTGCCATTACCAACTCTAATGGGTAACCAGAATTTCACTAAATATTTAGATTTTGCAAATGTGATAGGTACAATAGAGTGCATTTGTATATTAGCTCTGTGATAAATAGTTAAAATAATTAAAAAAAAATTCTGTGGCAACCTGGCGCATATATAATGGGGTATAGCTGTATATGGGAGGTTTCGGGCTATAACACAGAGAAATATCTTTTTGACGTGGTTTGACGGGAGGGATTCATGCTCTATTAAGCACGAGATTTTTGAAGAGCTTTGACCTTTTTAAAACAAAAAATTTAACAACTTTTAAAAAACGTAACGACTTAAGCTCTGATAACGAACAAACTGCATAATTAAAGAAAATTTATTTCGATTTGATATCTTTTTAAACAAAAAAGTTAAAGTAATTTTAAAATTAGAATTTACAAAAAAAAAATTCATTTTAACAAAATATTCGGAAAGTCTATTTTGGATCACCCTGTTCAGTGTGTTGTAGTTGGAACAGACTTCTAACTTTTTGCCTCTCGAGGTTTACTGGTGTTTACTTTAAACTGATTAAGAAAACACTAAGTAAGAAAATGATTTTTGGCTGCCTTCTCAAAACATTTTCCACTGAGCGCTGGCCTGCCGATCGAATTTTTTAAACTCCGCCGCCGCCGATAAATAGGCCACGGCTTGTTTCTCTGTACGTGGGTGTTAGTGCGTCGTAAGTTCTGTTACCTAACGTGCAAAGAATATTTAGAATGCTGCACCTCACCTGCAGCACGTTTGAATTCCGCTAAGCTACCGGTTAAGTGGCTCAGTTGGAATATTGAAGAACACTTTTGTTTCCTCTTTTACTATAAAATTAGTTCTTGTCTACATTTAAATTTTTACAGATATTTATACTAAATTTATATAATTTATAATGCTTCTTAGAATTCTATAGTTTGCTCTTTCTATTACAAAGTAAGACTTACTTACGACAATAGTCATGTCATGATTGGCCAAGACCTCACTCAATATTCTCAATTTTTTTACCCATTACTTTAAAAATTTAATTACTAAAAATCATAATTTTCTTTCTGGTCATTTCTGTAATCCAAAACATCCACTATCCCTTTTAAGTGCTTTGACCCATGTTAGTAAATTTTATTGCATTTACATGTGTGGTCTTGTTTGTGTGCCGCTTATGAAGTGTGTCATACTTTATTATTCTTTTAATTTTTGACGGTTTATTGTTGTATTGAAATTTATGTTAAACATATGTAGAGCAAATGTAATTAGATATTCTTTTCTGTTTAGTCTTATTTATGCATAAACAATGTGGTGTGTTGTTTATTGTTGTTATAACATGATAAACACACTACACCTTCCCCCTTAAGATTGAATTTATGATTGTCAAAGAAATAAATTGAATCTTATAAATAAGTTAATAATATATAATATGTGATGTGAGTAATGGTACTAATATTAATATAAATAGTAAATGTATATTTTATTTTGTTCTTACAATTATAATAATCTTATCAAAAAATTATCTTTTTCCATTTATATAATTTTAGAAGATTATTGTTGTACATTTTTTCTTCTAAACTAACTACTAATATTGAGTTTACCCCTTGTGTTTTGATTATTTTATACGGTCCTTTGTATATTCATTTTCCTAGATTCTAATTTTACCAATACTTAATATCCTTTTTTAAAATTGCTATTTTGTTTTTACCATATATTACTTTTGATTGGCATAATTGTCTAAATCATAACATCTATTTGGATTTTCTATCTTGTCCGTTGGTTGGTAATTTGCTATATATTAATTCGTAGGGTGAGTAGTTAGTGTCAACATGTGGTACTGTATTGTATGCAAATGTGTAATTTGGAACCCATTCATAATCATCCACAAAATTTAACAACTATTCATTTAATACACGATGATTACGTTCAATAGAACCTATTGACTGATGGTCAAATATTGGTGTTGAAAATATTTGGTGTATATTGAGTAAATTGCAAGCTTCTTTTAATAATTCATTTTTATATTCAGTGCCTGTATCAGATTTTAAAATTTTAAAGAAACCATATTTTAAAATAAATTGTTCTTCTAGCGTTTTGGCAATACTTCTAGCATTGGATGTGCTACTACATATTTTGTTAACTGTTAGGATGTATCTGTAGCCATTTGAGATTCGTAATGGTCCTACGGTATCTATCATTATTGTCTCAAAACTATTGTTAAGAGTGTCAGTTATCACCATTCTTCCCTTACATGTTTCGTTAGTTTATTCCTAGTACTTTTGTCACATTTGTTAATATAATCCCTAACCCTAACGTTGGTTTAATTTCAGTACTGTCTTTCTAGTATCAAAATGTCCTAACTAAACGTGGAATGGTTTTTACAATATAATATTCAATTCATAATTTTTATATTTACTTGCTTTCAATACTCTTCGGTGCACCTCATTATAAATTCTATTTAAATATGAAATTGATATGAGCTCAAAAATTTCATCTTCGCATGATAAAGCGAGAGTTTTTATACTTTGCTTATGCATAGAAATCATTAATTTCTCTAGAGGCAAAAGGTATTTTGCTAGATCTTCATTAACATTTATTACAAAGCTATTATCTTTATTTTCAATGGTACCATCTTTTGGTCTATTTTTCCTATTCATACCGGTTTTAATAATATTAAATTTTAATTCGTGAATATTTTTTATATCTCTTAAAGATGTACATTCCCAAATATGATTATCTTTATGCTGGCCTTGGGATATGTCATCATTATTATCTCTCTCTACGTTATCCGAAATCTTACTTTTCCTCATTTCACGAGTAGTTACTAAAATCTTAGATGGTTTCGTACTGTCATCTTCTATTGGTATCATATTTTTCAAAGTGTCAGAATCTAGTTTTATCCTCGATAAAGCGTCAGCGTGTTTATCTTCCCTTTTTTATAAATAATTTTAAAGTCATAGTCTGATAAGTCCATTCGTATTCTAGTTAATGTCGAAAGAGGTCTATGATCAGTTACAACAATAAATTTTCTACCATACAGATATGGTCTTAAGAATTCTATTCCCCAGTGTATTGCGATTATTTCCTTTTCTATAACTGGCTTGTTTAAATCACGTTTCCCTAAAGTCTTGCTCGCATAAGAAACTGGTAAATCTTCTCCTATCTCTCCTTGCGATAGTATAGCTCCCAATGCATAATTTAATGCATCTGTGGTCAATATGAACGGTTTTTTAAAATTTGGGTATTTTAATATTGGTGCGATAATTAGTTTTGTCTTCAAAAGCTTGTTGACATTCTTCCGTACACTGGAATTCCTTTCTTTTTTCGTTTGATCGTTTAGACATATTGCGATTTCTGCAAAGTCTATTGTAAAAAGTCTGTAGTACTTGCAGAATACAACGAATCTCTTAACCTAATCTTTGTCCTTTTGAATCAGGTATTGCTCAATGGTCTTATGTTTCGAAGGGTCCGTACGTACGCCGTCTTTTGTAATCTGATGCCCTAAGTAAATTACTTCCGATTTTAGGAATACACATTTTGATGCATTTAGTTGCAAATTATATTTTGACAAACGTTCAAATACTCTTATCAGATTCTCATTATAGTTCTTATAGCTGCATCCAAATACAATTACATCATCTATATACAAGAAAGCCTTAGAGTCTAGTCCACTTAGTGCTATTGTCAACATTCTCTGGAAACTATTTGATGAAATCTTTAAACCAAATGGTAGTCGTCTGAACTGATAATGTCCATTGATAATGTCCATTATTGCGGTTAATTGCCTCGAATCTTCGTCCAATTCTATTTGATGAAATGAGCTGGTCATGTCTAAAGTTGAAAAATATATTGCTCTTCCGAGACGATCTAAAACATCTTTCAGTCGTGTCAATGGAAATTTATCATTCATTATCTTTTTGTTGAGTTGTCTAAAATCTACAACCAATCTCCACTTCTCTTTCTTTTTTTTACTTCTCTTTGGCACTACTAATAATGATGACTTGTAAGCGCTAGTTGACGGTTCGGTGATACCTTTATCCAGTAATTCCTGTACCTGGTTATTGATTTCGCCTTGTTGTGTGTAAGGTAACCTATAATTCTTCATGTGTACTGGTGCATTGCCTGAAACTCCTAAATTCTGGGTGTAAAAATTACTGGAAGTTCATGTCTCTCTTTCCAAGTGAAAAATATTCTAATAGTCCTTGATGGGATGAACTTTTAGTGAATAGACTTAATCTTATTTTTTGCTTGTGTTTACAGATAATAGTGCAGCAAACTTTAAACTAAATCTCACAAAATGTTTTGTAATTAAAATTTTGCCAAAGATCAAGCAAATTTTTTTTAATATTATTGTAAAAATTTAGTTGGTTTTAAGGAATTTTGTTAGTTTTTGAAAGGAAAAAAGGGAAGAGAAATTTATTGTCAGTTGCAACGTTATTTGCCCCAAAAAAACAAATCATATGCAAGAGTGAAACAACTAATATATGTTTTATTTCGCGACGTTAAAAAAATTGCGCATTTATGTAATAGTTATAGAAGCGATATGCTGAATTATTTAAAGTAAAAATTAAAGAAAATATAAATAAAAAACAAAGAATTTAAAAAAATATAAAAGATCAAGTTCAATGTGAAATTAGGAAGGTACGTTGTATTTGGGATTGCAAGCAGTTTTATTTGATTAATTTTATGTATTCCTCTGATTTTCAGTCAACAACAGTATTTGGTAGAAATACTCAAGATGTGTGCCTCAACATCACCGTCGTCCAAAAGTTATGGGAAATATAAAGGTTAATTAAAACATTTCAAAAATTAATATTGGTTTAAAATATTTTTCCATTTAGGGCATTCCTTCCCTTTCAAGATTAGGTCCAGGGTCAAAAGGAAATCTAAGCCCGGCATGGAAAAGTTGAGGAAAGTATATGTGAGTATAAAATTATAATTTATTTTATATTTAAAGAAGGTTTGCAATTCGTATTGCCTAAAAATTTTGATGGAGTGCAAGGTGATCATCGAAAAGCTTAAGAAATCCGTCTGTCGGCTGACTGGGGAGACTTACGACTCAAAACTTGATGAAGTCGCCAGCATGTTCCCTTTGCAGTATCTTCCAGCGGTGAAAAAGTTTGAGAGAAAGTTGGAGGAGTCGCCAGGTTTCACTGAAGCAATATTAAAGAACTTAAGTTCATGCCTAAAGTATTTAAATAATCTTACATTTAGATTTTTTAGACATTACATTTGCATAGAATTAATGGGACATGGCAGGATGTCAGCACTGTGATGTGCTCAATTCTACCCGACGGTTGGTTTGAGGAACTGTGGATAGTTATGTCTGTTGTGGTTGGTTTTCTGTATATGACAAAGTTTAATGAGTCAATTCCTCTTGTTATTGTTATGTCAAGATAATGTAAAGTTCCGTCTTGCTCTTTTTCCATTGTGTATGTGATTTTGTTATGTATTGTCTTTAAAACCCCTTAGAATTTCTTCAACGTTGTCCTTTTCTAATATGCATATTATGCCGTCTACGTATCTGTATCTATGCAACAACACCTTGCACTATCTAAGCAGTACTAATCAAAACGCGACTTGAAAATGATGTCCTCACATCGAAAGCGCTCGCGTAATCGTACCAAATAAACAGCCAGTGACGACGGTCTTCACCGAAAGGTATTACAACAGAAAAAGTTATTTGTTTATTGCGTATTAAATTGTTTATACATAAATGGATGTCTTCTTTTACTTTAAGGTGTTTTCCAACAGCAATGAGCGTTCAATTTTGAAAAAAGTGTGAAGAAAAAAGATAAAAATGAGGTATTTTATTATAAAGTCACTTTTTATACTGTAAAATATAATTTAGATATAGAAAATATTAAATTTTGTTTTATTAAAAAAAGTTCGATTTTTCAATTGAGGGTATATCCATCAATTGTGACTGGTACATCCATCAAGTGTGACGAAAATTTCTGTCATCACTAAATAGTAAACTGTAGTAGAGTGAGCAGTGCAGATATATGTGTTTCATAATGGAAAGAATTTATTAGTTAGAGCGAGATACAAAATCACATGTACACAAAAGTTTCCATCAAGTTTTTCATTTTTTCTTTAAGAATGTGATAGAAACTTTGTTCTACGCGATGTTGGATATTTCCATCTTCAGTGATTGTCATTTGATGGATCATATGATGGTCACTATTCTTGTGGGGTAGCTTTCGTTCAGTGGTTTAATGGTGTTGGCTTGTGCCGTACAACAATTCTGCATTTCTTAATTTGTAGCTCATTCAATTCTGTTATTAGATCCAGAATTTTTTCATGGTAAGTGTTTATATTAGGGTACGAATTTGCACACTCATGTGCGGCACACGTACCTAAAGAGGAATGTGCATGCAAAATAAATTGACACATGTACATGAATAAGAGCTAATCTTTTTGAGTGGCTACTAAAGGAACATGTGCAAGTTCAACTTGCTTAGGCACACTTCATGTGCCACTATTAAAATGTATGGCACATAAAGGCACACGATCTTGCACTTTAATATATGTCGAAGACGAAGAAGTACAATGATAACAACATTGTTGTTGTGTTGAATAGTTACCCCAGAGCTGTAAAGGAATGTTCAAAAAAATAAATGGAATTAAAACATTAATGCATTCACTATAAATTAGAATTCTTGAATGCCTTTCACTTGGCCACACAAAGTAAATGAATTTGCATGAATTTTTTATGAAGAAAATTTGTGTGAATGCGTTCACCTCTTTCTTACCTCACACCCTTCTAGGTACGAAGTACGCATTTCTTCGCCTCTCTGTAACTCAGATCACTTCACCATTTCCGCTTTATTTTTGGTCGCTGAACTTCACAAAAAACGTTTAATATATAGGTACGAAAAGACTGACTGGGCTGATCTCAATGATTTTTTTCGGCATTATAATTAGAAACTTTGTGTTCTGGATAATAGAGTCGATGCAATGGCGGAAATGGTTGTGAACATTATTTTGCTTTGAATAAAAATCTTCATTCCAACTAAGCAAATCTACCTTAAACAAAGAATTCTTTCAAAACGTACACAAATGCATTCAGATCCAGAGAGCAAGCATTTAGAAGCTGGCGGCGCAATCAAAATGCAGGTACTGATTCGCTACGTAAAAAGCGTGTGCAAAGGTACTTAGGCGAGAAAAAACTACACAAGCAGGGTCTTCGTGCTAAAGTTCTTACTGCTTCTCGAGGTAGCAGAAGCTTTTGGCTATTCGTTAAAAGAATGAAGGATAATGCTAGTTCCATAATTTTGCCTCTTTTAAGGGATGATCAAATTATTAACGACCTGCTAGATAAATCAGATGACAGAAGCATATGCCGTTCATATTCATTTCGCAAATTGTAGCTATGTGAAAGCACATGGACAATACCCTTAATTGCGACATTTTGGTAATCTTCGAATGGAGCCTTGCGATCAGGATTCAATTCAACGCTGGAAAAACCGAGTGCTGTGTGCTTTCGCATAGCCGTACGGCTGAATATGCTACCTTTTCTGGTATTATGGGTAAGATATATATAGGAATCAGAAGATCTCGATGTTCTTGTCATAAAAATTCAATGCGATGTTCGAAGGAACAAGCATATTTTTCATGTCGCAAAAGAAGCATTCAAGTGAAACAGTGTAAAAAATACTACACTCCATTTGATCTCCTTGCTATATATGTCACCTTTATCCGACCAAAAATGGAATACAACTCTCATGTATGTGCCGGTGCTCGAGAGTCTATTTTAGAATTACTCGACCGCATGCAGGAGAGAGCAAAGGAGTATACAGCTCTTTTGATTCACAGAAGCATCGACGCAATATAGAATGTGTTTCACTGTTTTATCGTCACTACAACCAAATGTGCTTTTATGAAATCAGGGAACTTGTTCCTGATACCGTAACTTCGTACGCGCAACACGCCCTGCATTGAAAGCGCATTCCTTTTTGGTCGATTGGCCAGTAAATCGCACTACGCATTACAGAGAAAGTTAGTTTTTTAGGCGACTAGTTCGTATGTATGTGGAAGAAACTCTCTGCAGAGGTCTTTCCTGTCACCATCAATATGGAAAAATTCAAATCAATGTCCACAAGCGCTACTCTTCTATCCCCCTTACCACAACCTAACTTCCTAGCTCCGACATAATGCATTGCATAAGTAGGGGTCATCCCCTGACTGCTGGTCCTAATAAAAAAAGAAGGGACATTAAACTGGTCAGAAACTCAAAAAGTAAACAAAACAAAAGAAAAATTTTTCCTTTTTACAATTTTTAGATCTGTTAAATGTCATAAATTTTACAGGTTAACCTTTTAGTTTTAAATCGTTTATTTTTATAATAATTCTATCTGTATAATTGCTATTCTCACTCAAACAACTAAAAATGGCAGGTTTTCCTGAATAAAAATAGAAACTTCACCGTAACCATCTGCTCCGCAACAATGAATGCTTTTGTAGCCAGGTATATTATAAACTTGAGAAAGATCTAAACCTATCCATGTTTCTTGAATGGATATCATATTAGGTAGCCATGATGGCATTGCTATAAAAGTTTTAAACTTATTAAATTTATCGATTGATGAAATACTTCTGATGTTAATGGAACAAATTTGAAAAGATGAAAGTGTTCTACTATAATTTACATATGCTGTTACATTTGAAAAGTATTTATTTTTTGTGTAATAATCCATAATTAGTTATTTAAATTCTTAATAAACATAAAAATAAATGCTAACTTAAGTTATGTGGATACATAAATGTCATCATCAACTGGCCCATTGTGCTCTGCTCGATTTCTATTTGTTGTTGCTTCTAGTAACAGCCTATCAACCTCTTCTTCATTTGCAATAAATTTTGGCTTTGAAAGTTCACTACGCTTCACAAAAATGCTTCCTCTTACTGCATAAGCAGAACGATAATCCACTGTTTTTAATGTTCTGGCATAGTTAAGTAAACTAATTGATACTTTGCTTAAATAGTCGTTAACAAAAATATTTTTGAACGACTCATTTTCCTTAAATATTGGTTTTGCAGACATCATTTTATCTTTAAACGTTTTAGTAGCAAATTTTACAACTCCAGCCTGTTTTTTACACTGATTTGTTTTGTTCTTATCACTTTGGTAATGTTTCTTTTTAATACTCTCTGGCTGTATAACCACTCCGAAATCTTTAGTCAGCTTCAAGACTGCATCCGCTGCTGTTGTTTCAAAAGGCACATCAATTCCTGTTATGAAGCAATCGTTTTTAACTTTATGATCACTTAGAAATTTTATTGAATTTTTTTTTAGAGATTTCACTTCATTTTTTAATTGTTTAATTTCCTTTTGGATATTTTCAATTTTCCTTTTATTCTCAGCCACAACTCTCAAAAATTCATCATACTGCTAAAACATAAATGTTATTGTTTCATGCATTTCTTTCAGCGGATCGAGCTTTCTCAATTCTGTTTTAAAATCCTCCAACTGTTTTAAACGTACCAATATAATTATCACAGAAATGACATACCTAATCTTCTTCTTCATGTTTAATAAGATATTCGTCGTATTTACGTGTATATACCATTTTACGTTTATCTAGCATTTTACACTGTATATGATAAACTTTGGCGCACTTGTCACACTCAATACTTTCTCCCTCACTCACTTTTATAACTATTTTGCACTGTCCGCGAAGAATTTGATTGTTTTTTTAATTTTTCTACGGCCTTTATTGATTTTACTCATCAATGCTTGTTTTCTTAATAACTTGTTTTGTTTAAACACCTTACTGTTTTATTTAATTTTATTTTGTATTAATTTTAACTTTTTTGCTTGAGAGAATGCAAAATTTTACGTGTTAACGAAAACAATATTGCCAACTTGCAACTTGTTCTCTTCCTTGAGAACAACTATTTATACCATGGAAGATGAAATATTTCATATTTTTCATGGCTTTGTTTGTAAACATAATACATGGGTGTACATAAATATAACACCAGCCTGTATTACTTGACTAATTTTTAGTTCTTTGTCATCAGTGGGATTTTACTTCTTGTACAAAAATAGATTTTTGTAAAACGAGAGTTTTCAGGTTAGTAGTATTTATAATTTCCAAAGGTCAAAACCGAGTTTTTGCTTGTAACGCTTGATTCAAGGACTGCTGCTTCAATTAACAGTTCTTCACTGGACATGAGCGGCTTTTCTTCATAAGGTCATCCTCCAGTCTGCTTTTTTTTAAATAAAAAAAGGGCTTTTCTTCGCTTGATATTTGATCAGCCGTAAACACAACACTATTAACTATATATATATATATATATATATATATATATATATATATATATATATATATATATATATATTGTTAGCAGTAGATTTTCCTTAAGATCAAGTAGAAAACATGATTTGGTGAAAACAGCACAACCTATCTAAAACTATACAAGGCAACTTTAGATCAAAAGAAATATTTGATTAGCATGCAATACAACATAATTAGGGGAAAAAATAATGGAAATCCATTGTTATTAGAAACATTTTTAGATAAGATCAATTTAATCGAAGAATTAATTTGTTGGAAAGCAAGGCAAGCAAATCCTCATCAGAAAATGTTCACACGACAAGGGGAAAAAATCGCTTTAAAACTAAAGACTCAACCCAACAATTTACAAGTGGTTTCAGATAAAATCGCCTCATTAACAAAAAAAAAATAGTTATTACTCGTATTTCGCGAAAAATTTTAAGGTTTGGCAGATGCTATAAAAAGATCTTTAGTTTTAAAAGATAAAACAAAGGCCAAAGCTGATAAACTGGTAATATATTCCCTCTAAGCGCTAAATCCAATTTGGTAAAATTTATTCTTCCAACATCATTTTCTGATCCGAAAGACGTAGTCACTAAAGTGTTTATTGAGCAAAGCAATAAAGCTAGTGAAAAACAAGTTTTTCGTCTAATTTCTCAAGAAAAATTAGAGTTGCATGTTTTTTAGTGGATTTCAAAGCGGATATCTTACTTAATTAAATTTCCTCTTTAAACCTGAAACATATTTCAATCATGATGAAACAATAAACATTACAAGAGTAGCCACCTAAACTATTTCGTCACAAGGCCTCTTAAATGCAAACTTTATTATTCAAAACCACAAATTTTGCATAGTGTCGATGCACAATAGTTTGAAAACAATTTTTTTTTTTTATGTCATGAACCACTCAAGATATCTTAATTAAAAAAGGTATATATCTCAAATGAGGTGTTTCTCAGTGAATATGCGAACGTTCGACTCTAAAGGGGGACTGCTGTGTAGGCCACAGTTGGGTACCTCAGACATAATATTTTGAGAAAATCATAAAAAGTTTATTTTTAACCTAAATACTAAGATTTTAATTTTAAATATAAAATATCATTAGACCTTGCTTTGCGTTTGTTAATTTTATTTTTATCAAATTAGGAGTTGAACTGTGGCTATAAATGAATTAAAATTAAGTTTCATTTTTTAATTTCTAAAAACCTTTTTTAGAAAGAAAAGTTATTTTACAAATGTATGCGGACGTTTTTTAAAGAAAAAACAGAAAAATTATTCCTTGGCTAAAGGAACCTGTTTTGAACACAAAAAACATTTACACAGGCGGGATCGTGGCAATAACGTTGACATTGATTGGAGCTTATAATTTAATCAAAAATTGACTCAAATACATTTTAAATCTACTTTAATATTTTATGAATATGACAGTTCCTATCAATACATATACTAAAACTGTAACGGGGTCATTTTTATACATGATATATTTTGTGAAAATTTTAGTTTCGGTGTAAATAGGAATTGATATGAAATATGATTAAAATTTTGTGAGGAGGTCCGTCAGAACCTTAGTTAAAATATAAAATATCTTTGTTTTGTGAAAATATACTAATGTAATTAAAGTTGAAAATATTTAGCACTGTTTTCAGAACTCTGGAACTAATATTTAAAAACATATTTTTAATTTGTATTTTAAGAAAATCAGAAATAACACGCAGAGGAAATCGTAGACACTGCTAGTATTATTGAAAAAATATATTCCAATTCTAGAGCCATAACTTTTTTCAGTATAAATAATGGTTCATTTATTTGGAAAGTTCTACTTTCTCATTTACCACCTATCGAGACGTCTTCGTATATTGTCATCATAGTCATTGGCTGCAGTCAGCAACATCATTTAAATAATTTTGAAAACGTTTTTAACCTTTTTAGAAAAATAAACTCATATAAATGTCAATTTTTTAGATTGGAAGAATGAATGTACAAAAATAAATAAAGTTCTAATTTTTCCTATTTGTTATGGATTATTTTAATATACGAATTTAAACACAAGAACTTTCATGTACATAAATTGTAGGTAGTCGCATCTTCGCTCCGATTTGGATTAAACTTTTTCGAATCTTTAAGAAATACTTGCACCAAAACTTTTAAATTTTTTTTATTTGGTTATCTTTCACTCATTTTATAAAGGTTTTCCAAAATTCAGTTTTTTACAACAATTCCCTCCATTTTCCGTCCCATAAGTTTAGCATCATTCATGCATAAATAATAGAGAAAGTTATTGATAACTGTTTTCGTTTTGTTCTATTATGTAGGAAGCCTCTGCATCAACGATACGTAGAAGCCTGGGTTATAAGGAGACCGTGGTTTGTGGTTTCTTGGTGCCAACGCAGCTGTCAACAATACAATGGACTCAGCAATAATTTCTGCGCTCCGAAAGAGGTTAGTTGGTGAAACCATAGCCAGTTGGATATGTTAAACTATAAAACTGCACAGGCTGAAACAGGGAATGTCTCTCTAGTAGTAATGTCAATACGAGGATATCCCAATAGAGGTGTACTCTCATCCACAGACTAACGAATAATAGCATAGTATGTCAATGCTATGCTAAGGTTATCGTAATTATAGAGAGGGAAAATTCGAACATGTATCATATGATACCATCCAGAACAGTCTCAAACTGACGAGGCAATGGAGTTTACCTGTGGGGCCTGACATAATCCTGCAATGACAAAAATAGTTTGCTTCACTAGAAAAAGAGCATACCTAGGCGGGCGAACCATCCGGCATAGGTTTTATACATAGCACAGTGGGGCAAAATAAAAATATTTTGGAAATAACTCGGCCATTTGTAAAGGGCTAGGACGATTGATTTCAAATTCATTGGCACGAGCATAGCAGAGGAGCATTTGAGCTTAAGTTTTGAAGCTGGGTATTATACACTTTCCAGGGCTGGTTTGAAAGTAGGGTACCTCGCACCTTGGAGTTTCTCCAATTTTTGTCTGATTATTTAAAAATTATAAATGGTCCAAAGGGCCATTCATGCTCTTCTGCTATGGTCATTTCAATCGGCATAGCCCTTTACAAATGGCTGAGTTATTTCCAAAATATTTTGTTTCTCCCCACTGTGCATGGTATGTTGCTATGGAAGCGGCTATTTGAAGTGTTTTGTCAATAAAGCACCTAGAGTATTAATATGAAAAATTCTTATGGAAAAATCATGCAGCTGCAATCTAAATTCTTCACTGGAAGCGTAAAATGATGGCGAGTCCTATCGCCGCTCATGGCAAGGTGCCCTGGCCTAATAGAGCTAGGCTAACTAGCACAAAATATCATAGTATTACAGGGACTATGAATTCACACTTGAGTTTCATGATAGTAAGGAAGGAAAAGGTACGGTCTGCTGTGCAAGCAACTTTGCAACTGTTGGTAATAAGAAAAAGTGGGAGCAAAATTTAGCACAGATTACCTTTTGAGACGTTACCAATAAATGGCACACGGATCGATTCAAAACGCTAAAAGGATCCGGCACTACTTAGAAGTCTATATAAAAAATCGGCACCATTTTTCAAACGAATAAGCTATTGCATTGTGCTCGCATCAATGCTGAAAGGGTTGCATTTGAAAAAGGATTACGTTCTGATAGAAAGGCACATAGTTCAAATGAATTCGCTTCCAAAGTAGCCTGGAAATGCTGTAAAAATCTGAATCAGTTAGCATGGGCATCGAAATGGGTCACAGACTGGACAAAAGCAGAGCAACTACTCAAAGTTGAGCAGGAACCACCTTGTGTACTTGTCTTAAACAAAATCCGAGAGGAAATGTGGATGAAGACCAAGAACAACAGGTAGTATTACTGGCAAAGTACTCATACTAATTGTAAATTTTGTTTAAAGAAAATAGTTTCAAATTATATAATTTTGAATAAACAGGTTATCATGATAAGTATATAATACGAGGGCTGCTCTATATACTTCTGGCCTAATAGTGAAAATGCGAATATTTATAATCAAAAATGGTTTTTTTGTTTTTCAAAGTATTCTCCAGCATAATTTATACACTTTTGCATGCGCTTCGACAACTGGGAAGCACTTTTTCCGCTCCGATTGAGATACCTCTAAAACATGGTTTTTGAACACTTCAACAGCTTCTTCTGGCGACGAAAATCGTTGACCACGCATTTTTTTCTTGATGTGCGGAAACAAGAAGAAGTCATTAGGTGCCAAGCCAGGGTTGTACGGCGGATGACCCATTAATTCGACGTTGTGGCCGGTCAAAAACGCTCTGGTTTGAGCCGATGTGTGAGAGCTCGAATTGTCATGGTGAACAATGATTCGTCTTCTCTTGTTGAATTTTCGAATTTAGCCGATGACTTCATGCAAACAACTTGTAGTGTACCACTCAAAAGTGACCGTCCTACGTTGCTCAAGCGGAACAGTCGCCACATGACCAGTTTTGCCGAAGAAACAGGCGACCATTAGCTTCGAAGTGCTTCTTCCACGAACAACTTTCGTTGGATTTTGCTTGTTTTTGAAGACCCACACGGTCGATTGTTGTTTCGTTTCGGGCTCATACGCATAGATTCATGATTCATCACCTGTGACAATCTTTTGAAGCACCGCAATCGTATTTTTGCAACATTTCTTTGCACCAATCAACACGAGCCTTTTTTGAGCGACTTTCAAATTGTGCGGGATCCAACGAGAACAAACCTTTTTTACGGCCAGGTGTTCATGCAGTATCGAATATATGCTGGTGGAAGAAATGTTCAAGGATGTCTCTATCTCTCGGTATGTCGCATGTCGATCTTGCATTATGAGTTCACGCACGGCATCAATGTTCTGTGGCACAACAGCCGTTTTTGGACGACCTTCACGGAATTCGTCTTTGAGCGAACTTCGGCCACGATTAAATTCATTATACCAATTTTTCACAGTGCTATAGGATGGTGCTTCATCGCCATACAAAGATTTAAGTTCATCAATGCAGTCTTGTCGTGATGTGGAAAGTTGTGAAAATTGATGGCACGAAAATGTTCACGAGTTAATTCCATTTTTTTCTATATTAATTTTTTCAAGTCACTGTAAACAACACAAATAATGGTCGTACATCAAAACGTTTTGAGTACGATTATGCTTAAAAATAATAAACTTTCCAATTGAAATGTCAGATTACACTTGGCAGCACTCAGTGTTGCCAGGCCAGAAATATATATAGCAGCCCTCGTAAATTGAACAAGCCAAAATTCATGTGGTTTACCACAGTACCCCATTATAAAGACTTAGATAATAGGTTGAATCCGTGCTCTCTTATCAATTAATTTTTCAATATCCATTTTGCAGTCTGTCTAAAATAACAACCCATCCTTCTCCACTAAAGATAATTTTTTTAAATAGGTATTTTAACACTACCAGCTTTTACAAAAATATTTGTGCAAGTTTGCAAGTTTTTAAATATAAATGTTCTATTTCTGCTGTGATTTGTCCCAGAAACTGCTGTAATATTTACAAAATTTCGTTGATTTATAATAGTCAAACTTTTACTTATGTAGTATTTAGAGAACTTGTTGAATACTTTAGATTTAAGCTGACGGTGTTGATTGATAGTTATTTCTGGTGCAATTTTTTGGAGTGTAAATCCACAAATGCTTGTTCATAGAAAACCTTAGCTGTTTCTGTTTTAATCTTTTACAAAAAACTTAAGTAGGCAATAAATGGTCCAACAATGTCCACGTTAGCATGCTCAAGTCCAAATGGGCTCTTCTGGTATATCGGGACCGTTTGATCTACCTGCACAATCTTTAGCCAACATCTGCATGCCAGGCCATACAAACCTTCTTATTACCAATTTGATGGAATCCCTTATGCTATAAAAAATTAATGCACGTAAATATTTATGTACGTAAGAACGAAATACGTCACGAAAATTATTATAGTAAGTATTGTCCAATGTGTTTATAGACTAGCGTAATGGACTTGAATTCATGTTTTTAGCAATGATGAGGAAAATAAAAGAAAATAACCAGAGGCAGAGCGACCAGATAATGAAGAAAATGGAAGAAAACAACCAGAAGCAGTACAGTCAAATGAAGAAAATAGAAAAAAATAACCAGAAGCAGGACAGCCAAATGAGGAAAATACAGGAAAACAACCATAAGCTGGTAGAAAACTACCAGAAGCAGAGCGAACAGATGATGAAGATAGATGAAAAAAGCTAGAAGCTTCAAGAAGCATTTCAGGACAGCCTCAGAGCAATACAAGAAACCTCTAGTGTCAACGGAAAAAGGCTTTTAGCGAAGGTAAACGAGAAATTTAAAGAAACGTCAGAAGTCTTCGGTAAACCAGTGGGACGTCGTGGAGTTGAAAGTCAGCGGCGTAGAAGGAAAAATGGACGAAGAAATGCAAATGGGACAATTTTAAAATTAAGTGGGACCATTGAGAGTAATCTCTGAGCACGCTAACAAGATAATTACCCCGAGCTTTGACGGCAGCGCAACTTTTAATGTTTTTAAGTTTTAGTTCGAAAAATTGGCCGACAAAATAGATTGGAAAATGAAGAAAAAGCTATAGATCTTATTTTTTCTTATTCTTATATGAGGACATAATGGAAGCCTTACAACGCAAGTATAGAGGTGAGCAAAAAAAAATGTACATAATGGAGTTACGAGGCAGGGTTCAAAAGGCAAACGAGGCGCTTCAAGACTTCGCCATGGAAATTGAACGTTTGGTGCAGCTGACCTACCCAGGCGAACAACATCCAGTTTTGGATCAGTTTAAAATTGAGGCATTTGTGAATGGCATACGCGATCTAGATGTAAAATATCAAAAATCAACCTTTGCAAAAACCATCTCGTACGCGCTAGCAGAGGAGACCGCAAACGTCATCTCGAAGCCGCAGGTGTACAAGGCGCAATGTCTTGAGGCTGATTCATATAATCACGGGGAAAAAATGAGCGCGATAAAAGAGATGATAAAAAAAATTATGGAGGAGGAAAAGAGCAAGTCTCGTGCCAAATGCTTCAACTGCGGTAAAGTCGGCCGCCTCCAGCGCAACTGCAGATCTACAAAGAAAAGATCAAGATCTTTTTCGACAGAAAGAGACAATAAGCGGGCGAACAATACCAAATCGCTCGAGTCACCGTTAAACTAAATCGAGCTATCGCTTAGGGGCAACTGCTAGTTCCCACAACCGATGGCCCCACAATCTCGATTTTAATTGTGCAACAGAAGAATAGCAACCTAACTGCTTGCGGTCTTATCAACAGAAGAAAGCAAGTCCTCACCATAGACACAGGAGCGTCTCAGTCGATGAGGCCCAATTTAGTAAAAGGCGCTGTGGAACCGGTAAATAATGTACGACTGCGCACGGCTACTGGGGACTTAGCTACTGTCTATGGAAGGGCCAGGGTAAGACTGACTATAGCAGATATCAGCGTTGATCACGTATTTGTTGTCGCCGACATAGTGGATGAAGTTATCATTGGTGCAGACTTCATGATAGCCAACAGTATTAATCTGCACATGGGCGAGCAAATAATGATTTGGTGTAATGTGAAGATACCTCTGGATGTTGGTTATGAGAGTAGGACCGCAGTAAGGAAGCTACTTGCCGTTGAACGCCAGAAATTACCACCTCAGGCAGAAACTATAGTATGGGTACGGGTGGAGGCAGACTGTATGGATAACCGGTTATGGGTGGTAGAACCAGCAGAAGTAAAAGACGACATTGTAACAGCTAAAGCTGGTGTGAAAATCTGCGACGATGGAAAAGTTCCTGTGAGAGTACTTTATATGTCCAAAAACGAGAAGACTATTAACAGAAATTTTGAGATAGGTCGATTTGAGCCAGCTGAAGACATAATCAATTGTGCGGTGCATACAGTATGCCCCAAATTACCAGCCAGAGGAAGAGACTTGCTAGCAGATCAGCTGCAAAAATGGGTGGTAAAACTAACATCTTCTGACAGAAACAAAGCAAAGCAGTTGATAAAAAAAACATGCCTCCGTCTTCGCCCTAAGTAATAAAAGCCAAGGTAGAACTGCAGTTGTGGAACATGAAATTAATACTGGCGAAGCGAGGCAGATAAAACAAGCACCGAGAAGTTTTCTCTAGCAAACCGAAACGAGGTCAAGGAACTTGTCAGCGAAATGGAACGGAACGGAGTCATGTCGCAATCCTCGAGACGGCAGTACCAGGTTTTGCGTTGACTACAAGAAGCTCAATGACGTCACCAAGAAAGACAGTTATCCGTTTCCTAGAATTCACGATACTTTAGACACGTTGGCCAGAACAAAATGGTTCTCTACCTTGGACTTGCAGAGCGGCTATTGGCAAGTAGAGATAGCCGATAAAGACAAGGAGAAAACTGCCTTTAGCGCGAGTGGTGGCTTATGGCAGTTCAAGATCATGCCATTTAGGCTCTGCAACGCTCCAGCTACTTTCGAGAGTTTAATGGAACGTGTGCTTAAGAGTCTCAATTGGAAAACGTGCTTAGTGTATCTGGATGACATAACCGTGATGGGGAAAACTTTTGACGAACACCTCAAAAACCTGGATAAAGTATTTAAGCGTATAACAGCTGCAGGATTAAAATTAAGTGTTAAAAAATGTGCTTTGTTTCAAAAGGAGGCCAAATACCTGGGGCATCGTGTAACAGCTGAGGGCATATCAACTGATGAAGACAAAGTACTGGCAGTAAAGAGCTGGCCTCGCCCACAAAATCTTCACGAGCTGCGTAGTTTCCTGGGGCTTTGCACATGCTACAAAAGATTTGTGCCGAACTTTGCTCAAGTAGCTGATAGCTTGCATGAGTTGACCAGAAAGTCCTAACCGCACCACTGGAGTGAAGCAGCGGAAGAAGCGTTCCAGAAGCTCAAGAAACTTTTGTGTACGGCACCAGTCCCCGCCTATCCAATAGCTTGACAGAAATTCATATTGGACACGGATCCAAGCGGCTATGGAATAGGAGGAGTACTCTCTCAGGAGACTAATGGAACAGAAAAGGTCATTGGCTACTATAGCAGGGTACTCTCGAAGCACGAAAGAAACTACTGCGTTACACGACGGGAGCTTTTGGAGTGCTGGAGTGTGTGAAACATAACCACAAGTACTTATATGGTCAACATTTCATCTTAAGAACGGACCACTCAGCACTACGTTGGTTGATGCAATTTAAGGACCCCGAAGGGCAGCTCGCACGCTGGGTTGACCGTCTGCAAAGCTATGACTTTAGTATTGTGCATAGAAAAGGCAGAAAACACAACAAAAATGATGCCCTTTCAAGACGGCAATGCAAAGTACAGTGCAAGCACTGTACAAATGTCGAGAAAAAGGAGTGCATCATTGACGTGCGGTTTACCATAATTGGGTCAAGTGAAGACTTTTCGAAGGCCTAGAATGAGAACCCTATTTTGGCAAAAATTATATTGGCTAAGCAAAATGACAAAAGACCGAATCATAATGAAATATCGGCAGAAAGCCGCCTAGTAGAATCGTACTGAGCTGAATGGAATAGCCTGAAAGTGGTAGACAACGGACTTAATTTTCGTGCCAACTTCTAAAAGAAGTGAGGTAATAAAGCAATTTCATAATGGTCCCAGCGGGGATCATATGGGTATAACGAAAACGCTGGAAAATATAAAGCAACGATTTTTTGGGTAGGCTGCCAACAATTCGTAGCCAATATGATAGCAAACTGCGAATAATGCATTGCGGCCAATCGCTCTACAAGAAAAGACCGTGGCAAGCTTCAGCAATACAACGCAGGTGCCCCCTTTGAGATGAAAACCGATATTTACTAGTGGTTATAAATTATTTTAGCAAATGACCTGAAGTAAATGCCATTCCAAACCAAGAGTCCAAAACATTAGTGGATGCTCTTGTTAACAATTGGGTGTGTCGATATGGTGTTCCACTAGAACTGCATTTAGACCAGGGACGAAATTTTGAATCGGCCATATTCAAGGAGATAAGTAACGTATATAGTATCAAGAAGAGAATAACAACACCCCTGCAATCACAGTCTAATGGCATGGTAGAAGGATTTATTTGTACTCTCGAGGAATATCTTGGAAAAGGCGTCAGTGCACGCAAGAAGGATTGGGATGAGCATATACCAAAGTTCCTACTAGCTTATCGGTCAGCTGTACATGATTCAACCTCACGTAGTCCAGCAAAAGTCTTGTTCGGGACAGAACTAAAACTGCCATACAAGGTGATCAAGAAATTGAATGACGTGGTTTACCGCATACAGATATACCATAATCCGGGGTCAAAATGAAAGTTGTTCACCTGGAACGGCTAGCCAAATATGTCAAAGGTAATGTTGAGCCTATTCGGGACAAAAAGGCTTAAGTAGGCGCCATTGTTGCGAAGATGCTTTATTTAGGTCATAAAAAGCAATAAAAATAGTTGTCACCGACAAAATAAAACGAAATGACCTATTGTGTTGAAAGTTTCTAGAAAAACTTCTTGATTCCAAAACAAAAACAACTAACAAAAAGCAATGAGAATAAATGCAACACACAAGTACACAAACTTCTACATTGCATAACAAATAATAAAAATACACAGCATGTGTAATAAATTCAAACAATAATGGATGGTCCTAGAATCAAATACCAATCATCATGTGTCTAAAATATAAAAAAATATTCTAATAACAAATGGAGGAAGTTCTAGAAACGGCCATACAGGCTGATTCATTCTAAGTGTAAACGTCAACTAGTGACCCGTGTGGTAAAGTATTTTTGTTTATTAATCGCGAGTAAGTAAATAATCGTCTAATTATAGTGTAATTTAACTAAAGTAGTAATTAAATTGTGTGTATTAAATTTGCAATTAAAGAAACGTTTATAACTTTAGATAAACGTAACAATATTATAAAATTATGTATTAAAGAGAATATTTGAGCAATTAATAGGAATGCCTAATGGGCTCACCAGCGTCTCCTGTTTTTGCCGATGCCGAGATATGGAAGAATTACTAGACATAAAATTGGACAAGCTAGAACGGAAGCCACAAGTTATGAGCAGATATGTTGACGACTTATGCTGTAAACAAATTCGCCACAGCAAGCTACACGAACACACGGCAGCAAATGCTGCTAGCTACATTTGCCGCAATATAGCCAGCTAGTCAATTATTTTGAACGCAGCAGCTAAATAATAAAAATATGATTTTATTATATTTCAGTAATGTCAATTATTCTTTTAGCGTTTTTTAAAAAACCAGTTCTGGTTTATGATTTATTTAATATTTAGATTATTGTGTAAGGGGCTAACAGAAGACTAAAACAATATTTTTTAAGAGCACACCGATTTTTCGTTTGGCTTGCCTTTAAAATTAAAAATATATTGAAGTATTGTGAAGAGTGTATCCCGGGCTATTTTTGTTCAGACTTGTTTCGATGCGAATAAAAAATTTATTCCATTTTTTCCCAATGTTTTATCAGTTTTTTTCCGACTTCTTCAGGGGAGAATTTTATTATTAATGATTAATTTGTTTTAATTTACATTATTGAATAAATGAATATTAATGAATGAATGAATAATAAAATGACTTATATTAAATGCACTGAAGTCTTTAAATAAATAAATAAAAAAATCTTTTAATAAATAACGCAAGATTATTTTAAGTTTTTATTGTTTTTCACTTTTTCAGAATAAGAGGTTTTTAAGCTCTTAATAATTTACATGACATCACTTAACTGTTTATTGTCAGGTTTTAATGATTATTTGGCTGTCTTTAAAATAATCATTTTCATATTTACACATGTTATCTATTTTTGAAATTTCGTAGTTGCTGTGGTGAATGTGTTCAAAGCAATAGTCTGCATAATTAAAAAGATAGACTTGAAAGAAACTCTTAGGGCCGTTGTTATAACTTACCTGTAACTAAAGTTAGGTTTTTTTAAGGTAAAAGTGACATATAAGCCAAAGATCGTGTTGCCTTTAAATTTTAAAGTTAGGTTTAAGAGTTTAATGTTACCACATTTTTTAAACTAAAAGAAGGCGTATTTCCAATTTATAAAAAAAAAAACAAAAATTGATTCTTAATTTAATCTAGCAATTGAAAATATTAATAATAAAAATGCAAAATACTCATCTAAAAAGTAGGGTAATTGAAAAACTTTGTGAACAAGTGAACTTCCACAGCGAAAATTAATTTGTGCAATATCAAAACGTATATTTCGATATCTTTTAGAAAGTTTTATACAGCCATGTCAATGCTAATAACTTACATATTATTTAAGGCAATATTCTCTGCCACCTCGGAATAAGCTATTTATAGCGCTAAGGTTTTATGCAAGCGCAGTTTTCTTCTTACAGTGGGTGACTTTTGTGGTGTAAGCGTCTCTACAGTGGGTCGAATATATAAAGAAATATCGCTTATTTTAGCTGCTTTGTTATAGAAATATTTTAAATTCCCTCTTAAATTTAGAATTACAAGGGATATGTACCAATATGACCTCTGTAAAAAATATATTGTAAATAATAACAGGAATACTTTGCTTTGCACTGCTTCGATCGGTACATTTTCTTTATATTACGGTGTTGAAATTTACAAAAAAGTTTGTTCTAGGAAAAAATTATTTGATAGAAATAATAAAATTTAATTGTTCAAATGTTTTTTTAAAATATGTTATAACATTATTATCGTTTTTTGACTTGATTATTATTATCATAGGGCCTGTAAATAGGCGCATAGGGCCCGAGTGTTCGATTAGTCCGGTTTCAAATAATACGGCAATATGGTGCAACCGATCAACCGTACTATGCGAGGTACTCTTGTATTATAGTTGAGTTTGGAACCATGTAATTCAGCATAGTGGCGTTCGCCACTTCATCTTTACATTTTTAAAAAACATTTTAGCTTCTTCGGTCTAATTTATAAGACTTTTGTCATTTTTTTGTTGCCGGGTGTTAACAAGCTCAAATTATGTTGATTTTTTGGCGCATTTGGAATGAATTGGCTATAAAAATTTATTATTACCAGAAATTTATTTTGAACTTTTGCAAATTTTGGAATATGTCTACATACACAAACACGATATTAAGTCCTTAAAAACTTAATTTGTGTCGCTGAAAGGTCTGCGCTGCGTTTCTCAGGCCGAATGTCGTATATAAGATCTCAAATAATCAAAGAGGTGTTATAATGGCAGTTTTAGGTACATCGGAGGGCTCTATTGGTATGGTAAGCTCTTTATAGGTCAATCCGTCAGAAAATATTTTTATTAAAAGGATGTTGGTCACGTCATGTAAAAATGATATGGGTTATCTATCGGGCACTGATATGGTGTAAAAACCTTGATAATCGCCACACTGTCGCCGTTGGAATTTGCACCAAGCGATGGGGACCAGCCCAATCTGCAGACACCCTTTTCTAGTTACAAAAAAGACGCCGTGCGCGGGCGTACGTAGGAGGTCCTTTCGTTTTAATATGATGTCTATTCGTGGGTTGTTTATTAGTGTTAATAGTGCCAAGTCTTTAAATTCATGAAGCAATTGTGCATAAGACCCGTACAAATCATATGACAAAACTTGGGCAACATTATGTTTCGTTGTAACACCTTTTGATTCTAGCAGTCACTCGGTCCATAAGTTTACTATCTTTCACATCTCTAAAATATCGAAATGTTTAAAATAATCAGATCCTGTGATTGGCATGTTGACTTTTGCTAATATAAAAGTCCAACTGAAATTTCGTATTAGACCTAAAGACACTTTTAAACGTTCTTCGCCATATGTTTCTTTAGGCGTACCATTGCCGCCATACGGACTTGGTTCTTGTAATTTTGCCTATTTCGGCAACATGCGACCGATCGTTTCGATGATATATCGGCTAGATGATGAAATTTTCTAACTTTCATTATTTTATCAGCTAGCTTGGCAAACTCGTTTTAATCGGCATCTGATGTTTGCAAAATTACTCTGTGCTGGTAAACGTTGAAATACAGTGTTTTTAAAAAATCTCTTGTCTCTTTATCTGTAGCTAGAGCACTTAGTTTATTTAAGTCGATTTCTAAATTTTCTTCTGCGTACTTTCGTAGTAACGTTCTAAAATAAATTTTTTTAAATTCTCGTACTTATTATCATGTTAGGCATTCAATACTGCATGGGGTATTTGACGATAACTGTATTGAATTCCAATGCATCACTCGTGATTCCGACGATGTAGAATTGAGCTTTGACTTGGGCCAGCCATATTTCAGTACGGTTGGGTAGAACGGTGAAACTTTCGATTACTCCCAAAAATATTTACATTTGTCCGTGAAAACAACACGATTCCAGTAGTTTGTATAAGTTAAATATATGTCATTTTACTTAAGTGCATAATCCTACCTCTTCTTCTAATGAATGAGTTTCAATTGTATTATATTTAAGTTTTTCTTGGATAATTTTTTTTTGCGGTTTTCAGTAATTCTTATAATCATCACTCTTATAGTTATTTCATCTATCTTTTTTGGATTTCCACGTTTCGGAGCACTTGCGTATGTACCCGTTATAATTTCTTATTATAGTGTTTACTGTGGACTTTGCAAAATTTAATATTTCACACACTTCCAACAAAGATTTTACAACTCGTTTTAGCCTAGCAGCAATTTTCCTGACATCTTCACTTATATTATCTTATTAAACACATATTTTATCTTATTAAACACAAAATTTTTACAAAATTTTAATGTCTGGAATTTTTCAAGACTCGCTTTGCTAAAAAGTAACAAGAAAAATTTTAAGTCTTAACTCTTTTATAATTTCAATAATAAGAAAAAAAAGCAGACTTTTGCGACATTTCTAAAAAAAACTTTTTTAGTTTATTTTGCAAGTTGCAAATTTTTTAAGTGCACTTTGTTTCTTCATAAAACTGTATATGATATTATATAAAAATTCAATATATATATATTCTGATTAAGCTACTTTAATTTAGAAGACTTTTGTACACCTTATCTTGCAGTAGTTTTTCCACAAGCCTATTCTAATAAGCCATTGACAAATAGACATACCGGACATGTGCCATCGTTGTAAACAATGGATTATTAAAAAAATAGAAGCTCAAGAAGACCTCTTGGATTTATTCCATTTCCATTACTGAGAAGCAAAATATCTGTGAGAAGTTTTTAATTTAAGCAAACACAGACAGACAATACCAAAAACACAACTAGTTGTGATGATTCAAAATGCTCTGAAAGAAAAGTCTATTACTTTTTATTTTTCTTCCATAACTTTTAACTTTTGCTTAATTTTTCCTATCCCATACGGAACTACAGTAAATTCGTTTTTGTTTTATTAATAATTTTGGCAGTGCCAAGTATTTATAAGTTTAACAAAATAATTATTACATAAAAATTTTATACAACCTTATTGTGCTTTCTCTGGTCGCTCTTAACTCTTCAAGTTGTTTTTGATGCTTGATTTCACAACGTCGTTCTTCTTGAGTATAACGCTTCTTATCCTGTTCTTGAAACTATAAGAATATATAAACCATTATATTATGTAATACACAAATTTTTTGAAATGCACAGTAGGGATTTTTGCAACATATATGGTAATAAAGTTTGGAACCTTTAAACTGCTTATTCGATTTATTCTAAACTTGGCACATTCTTACAGGACGGATTAGACTTTATAAACCGTGTCTCGATAGGCTTGTAGCTTAAGCACTAACAAAGATACAGTTTGGCATATTGGCCCACATTCTTACAGGAGGGATTAAACTTTATAAACCATGTTTCGTTAGGCTTGAGGCTTAAGCACGACCGAAGGTGCAGTGGAGCATATTTGCCCACCTCGGGCCCAAAGCACTTTCTTAAATGTTATCCAATTTTAAAAATTACTTTGAGTTGTTTTTAATAAATATTTTATATTTGACTTTAAAAATAAACATTTTTGTTTTGACTGGTTTTAGCTTTTGAATTATAACTTTCTAAGTTTTAAGATATCATTCGATTCTCGACAAGTAAAAGTAGAGAAAGATATTTTTCATATCTAGATTCAGGGCGATTTTCAAGATTATGATTATGTTTCACATCGTGAATGGTTCTAAGAATCCTTACAAAAATTTTGGAGTTTTTAACCATAAACGTACACACTGGCAGATTTTCCGAAAATAGTAAAAACTAGCAAATAACAAGTTATACTCTTATATTCGGCTATGCCAAACCCCTACCATATATTATTCTGCATTTCATTAAATTTTCCTGCTCCAAAATTATTGAAGTTTTTTCCCCATCAACTTATCGCGCTTCCGGCGTTTCCCGGTATTCCCGGGAAAAAAGCAATTCTTGAAGAAAACAATTTAATTTAAAGAAAGAACATAAAAAAATTCATAGTTTTATTAAGACATAAAAAACAATAAAAAAAAAAATGTTAATTAATAGTTTTAACAGTTTATAAAGCTTAAAAACAATTCAGGTGACAACACCTACATATGTACATTTGTACTACGTAACCAGAGATAACAATAATAAAAATATTAAAAAAGTATTTTATTAATTAGTTTTTGAAATATCTGATTTTAGAACTGGATTAAACAATTCATTAGAAATATTGTAGCTCCTTTTCGTTGCAAAAAAAAAAAACAAAAAAATATCCTTTCACTTCCTACTTTTTTAAACGAATTAGTAACCTTTAGTTCTGTTTTATATCTTAAGACTTCGCCCGCGTATTATTTCTAATTATCTTAAAATTAAAACTTAAAATTATGTGTTTTTAACCATTAGTAGTTTAGTTCTGTAAACAGTGTTAGAATCTTTCAATCTACAGAAATAAAATGTACTGTTAGGTCACCATATAAGCTTTATCCAATAATTATCATATTTTTTATTGTTTAAGTTCAATCTATTTTTTTGCTCATTGCTACTACAGTAATTTGATGGTAATAATGTATAAACAAACCTCTTTTATATTTTTTGGTTATTAACCTTTAGTTTTTATATTTTTTCTCACTTAAATTCTTTAAGTAGTATGTTTTGTTGTTGTTAAAAAGAATGCGTTTACAAAAACTGTAGGCTCATATGAATATATAGCATAGTTAACCGAAACTCTCAATAAATGAAATGCCTCTGTATTGGAACCCAAAACTAAGCATTACAAATGTAATGAATTTAACTTTTAAAAGCAAAATGGAAATTAAGTTAAAAGAAAAATAATAAAATTAAATACAAAATATGCCTTAGTTTTTACAGAATTAGGCAATTTTTTTTACAAATATTTGATTGGTCAAGTTTAATTTACAATTAAAACTTAAAAAATCAAGTGCTTTTAGACATTATAATTTAGTTTTCCAAATTTAAGATTTTGTAACAATTTCTTATAAATAAATTATGTTTTAAATTTGATGAACTTAATTTATTTCTCTGCTTGGAAAAATAAATTTTAAGTCGGAAAAAATTTGCCTCAGCAATATATAGAAGGAAAAAGGAATAACAATTCTAAAGCATTTCTGTTTAACTCTAAAAAATCGAAATCATTTAAATTTTTCCAGAATTATATTCCCATTTTTCCCTCAGCTTGGACTTCCGCTCGAAGGAATTTAAGTTCTGATTGTATATCGAACTCATGTTTAGTAACATCACAGTAATAAAGGTTATTAAATAAATCCAACTGCAGTTGTACTCTTAAAATCTGCAAACCTGTCTTCAAAACTGTTGAGCAGTGTATCAAAAATCTCAACTCGCTTAGTTTTCGTAGTATAGCACAGCGATTTGCGTAATAGAGATGTTTTTTTTTAAACTGGAAAAGTCGTCTGATTTAATTTGGCAAAATATAAGAAAAAGTTTTGTTTTAAAATTAAATAAAATTTTACAAATATAAGTTATATTTTGACCCTTTCCTTGAAGATCTAAGTTGAAATCATTAAGCAAAGATGTTATATCAGCTAGAAAAGCTAGACCTGATATGAATTGTGTATCTTTTAAAAAATATTTTGCCGACTCATCGATATTTTCTTTTTCTAAAAACTCTCAAGACTTCCTCTTTTAAATCGTATAGCCGATTAAGACAGTTGTCACGACTGAGCGAACGTACCTCAGTGAACATTTTAAGATCATTGAGAGCTGCGTTTTAAGATGTTAAAAAATTTACAAATTTTCGATGAGTGGGGCCTTGTGTCCTCCTTCGTTTATAATGCGCTCTGCGGCCTTTATAGTAGAGTCTTGAGTAATAAATTTATACGCGTGGCTTGATGGATAATGCAGTGAAAGTTTTGCATTGCCATTTTACTTTTTTTTATATTACCTATCAAACCTGTGTTTTTTCCTACCATCACATTTGCCCTGTCTGTGCAGACACCGAAAATTTTGTTTACATCAATAATAAAAAAAGTTTATCACTTAAAACTTCCATCAAAAGCTTTCCAGTTCCATGTCCATAAAAGGTTTCCAATGTCAACATTGATTCAAAAATATTAAAATGTTCATCAATGCATCTTACACACACAACCAGTTGACAAAGAACATTGATATCTGTTCTTTCATCTGAACAAAACGAAAGAAATTTATCAATTTTTCTTTAGTAGAAGACTCCACCGAATTTCATGTTTGGGCAATACGCCTAACCACAGTTTGGGGTGACATGGAATTAACCTTATGAAATCTATTCTGTAATTTAACGTTTGAAAAGTTTTTTGCCGAATATTTTTTGCTAGCATTGGATCTATAAATGGTCTGCCTTGCAGAGCGATTTTCAAGCTTATTTGGCTTGAAATCTCCGTTTTTAATTTTTTATTTTGCAAAATTTCCACATTTTGCTCTTTTTGCAGAACCCTTACTTTAATTTTTTGCGTATAAAGGTTTTTTTGCTCAATAAAAAACATTTTCCTTTTTTCCTCTTTTAATTTATTTTTTTTTCAAAATGCCTTTTAATTGAAAATCTTTTCTTTGTTTTAAATGTTTGGCAACATAAAATGCATTGCATATTACCAAAAGCATTTTTAATGACAAAACAAAAATTTCTGTCTTTCATTATAGTTTTTTGTTTGCTGGTTTATTTTGAAATTAAATCAAAGCCGAAAAAACATTAAAGCTGAAAAAAAGCAGTAAGTATCCGCACATGTGCATTCGTTAAAACTGAATTAACGACTGAAATCAAACTGAAATAGAAGAGAACAAGCGTCGGTGTGCGTTTTTTTATTGTCTTTAGTTACATTTTTCACATTTTTTGTAACGTTTTAAGGCTTCACGTAACATGTATAATTTCACTATGTTTGACCAAATTTTTGTAACTTTTAGTATAGACACGAAATAAATTATTATAACTGAAAGAGTAGTTTTTTCATTATTTGAAAATTTTTTTATTATCTGAAAATGCAATTAAAATCGCATTTAAAAAATTAGTTTGAAATAAACAAAAAATTACATTGCTGAAGTTTTACTCTGTTGAATTCGTGAGAAATCCCAAATGTTTCTGCTTCATGTTTAGAAAACCCATAATGTTTCTGGCAACAACTCTTCCCAACTGCGAAATAATATGAGCTGTATTTCGTGCGGAAAACAAAAAATTGTTTCAGTCATCTGAAGTTATTTTGCATAAAAACTTGACAACCGTACCAATACCTCAAATCAGAAGAAAGTTGTCGTTTAATTTCCTTCAGGAAGTGCCAGATTATATTACAAGTTTTAGGCAAATAAAGCTCAAATTCATCTTTAATAACGGTATGTTTAAAATAATTAGTGTAGTAAATTCTGTCGAAGCTCAATCTTTCAAAGAAAAGGGTAAACCGGTTTTGTTAAAAAAACTGGTAGATTAAAACACATACATTTTTTCCTTAGGAATTTTACAATTTATTTCAATTTATTTTAAGCTTCAAATTAATAATAATTAGCGGAATTTTAAGCTGATAGTAGCGGCAATGCTGGATTAATACATTTTCTGCTATTGATTTTAATTTACCTTCTTATTTTTTACTAATTGCTCTTCATTTATTTTGTATAAAAGTATGTATAAACGTATGTATGGCATTAAGCAACAGTATAAAAATTATGTATGTATGTATATAAATAAGTACTTCAATTCCATTGTTTAATCCAGAGAGAATAGGTATATACAGAAGTAAGTAATAACTAACAATTGCATTATTAGGTAAGTGTTTAAATAGATTCTTATAGAAATTTCATTATCCATTTGCTAAAGATAATTAAGTAAGTGATGTTGAGATATTATAATTTCATTAAGAATTCAAATCATAAAATAATAATACAATTTCATTTAATTATATAACCAAACATGCTCCCCCGGTTGAAAGAATACTTTCAACAATTTTGATATGGTAATGGTGCGATTTTCTGAATTGCTCTTCGGAATAGACCTTTCTTCGTGTTGATTTCGGCAACTCGTACTACACCATCACGACCAGCAAAAAAAGCAAAAACGCGACCAAGAGCCCAATGCTGCGGAGGAATGTTGTCTTCAAACATTAAAACCACTTGCCCGACTTGAATATTTTTCTGTGGAGTACTCCATTTCGCGCGTTGTTGAAGTGATAAAAGATAGTCGCGCTTCCATAACTCCCAAAATTGTTGCTTTAAAAACATGACTCTTTGATACCTAGTTAGATATGGCACTAAAGTACAATCAAACTTTTCGTCCGGTGTTGCAAGCAATGAAGAACCAATGGGAAAATGCGCGGGTGTTAGTGCCTCTCCATCATTTGGGTCATTGCTTAACGCTGCAATAGGCCGTGAATTTAGAATGGCCTCTACCTCGGTAGCTACTGTTAGAAGCTCTTCGTATGTTAGAAAAGCTTGTGCGATGTTTTTTACCAATAATGTTTTAGCTGATTCAACGGCTGATTCCCAAAGCCCCCCAAAATGCGAGGCCCGGGGTGGAATGAAACAAAAATAAAACCCAGCTGTGTTACTGAAGTCCAGTACTTCAGATGTGGTCGATTGATAAACAAACTGCTGCAAATGTTTCTTTGCGCCAACAAAATTCGTTGCGTTGTCGCAATAAATCCGCTGTGGTATACCTCTTCTTCCGACAAAACGTTTTAAGCATAATAGAAAATTATTTGACGATAGATTGGACACAAACTCGATGTGAACAGCCTTAGATGAAAAGCACACGAAAATTGCTAGATATGCTTTGTACGGCTGTTTACTCCTGATGCGATACGAGGTAAAAGATGGCCCACAAAAATCAACACCGCTAACTAGAAATGGCCTTTGTGCTCGACATCTTTCCGCTGGCAAGTTACCTATTATTTGTTGTGCAAGCCTGGGCTTATAATGAAAACAATGTACACATTATCTTACTACCTTGCGGACCAACTCTCTAGTGTTAACGACATACATTTTTTGCCGAAGTATGCCAATTAGTGCTTTAGGACCAGCATGCAAGTGAGTTTTGTGAAGATATTCTACGTACAGGCGAGTAAAGCGATGGTCTTTAGGTAAAAGTGCTGGAAATTTGGCATCTATTGGTATAGGCGCGTTCAAAAGTCGACAACCAACTCTTAAAATTTGGAAACTACTTTTTCTTAATTGTTTTTCGTCCAGAAATAGTGATAGACCTTTAATCTGATTGCCTACTGATTTGTTATCCTTTATACAACCAATTTCGTTCGCAAACGTGTGAGATTGGATAACTGAAACTATTTTAAAAAATATAATTTCTGATTCGAGACGAGATATAGGTTCAACATCAGCTAATTTTAAGTTTTTCTTTACTGGAACGCTATTAAAAATGTGATAAATATAAGCTAATATATTTAAAATCCGCCGAAATGATGAACAATTTTCAATTATATTCAAAATGATACTCTCATCTTTTGAAACTTTAGCACAATGGAGAGTTAGTGCCTTGCGCAATTCAAATTTTGTGCTGTCATCCATAAAATTTAGATTCGATGGAACATCTGGCCACATATGTTTTTCTTTGACGAGGAAATCTGGTCCAGAAAACCACATGGTTGTAGGCAATTTCAATGCACTGGAGCCACGTGAAACAATATCAGCAGGATTTTGTTTTGTAGACACGTATTGCCAATTTACGTCTTTGCTAAGCTCTTGTAACTCTGATAGCCTATTAGCTACAAAACATGTAAACGATGATGACGGCATTTTCAACCATCTTAAAACGATTGTTGAATCAGTCCAGAAATAAATACCATTAGTATAGTTTTCCATCTTACCACGAATTTTATCCCATGTTCGCGCCAATAACAATGCCGCACAAAGTTCTAATCTAGGAATGGATCGAACTTTATTTGGGGACACTTTGGATTTCGCAATTAGTAAACTAACATTCGTTTTACAGCCATTTGTTGAGCGAACATATATGCACAGCCATAAGCACGTTGTGAAGCATCTGCAAAGCCATGTACTTCACAATATCTTTGCACAGATGTGAAAACGTAACGTGGTATTTCAATATTGTTTATATGTGACAAATCGTCTTCAATGTCATACCATAATGTAGCCAATTCAATTGGCAAACATTCATCCCAGTTCAAATTACCTTTCCATATTTCTTGTATCAAGACTTTGCATCGAACGATATCGGACTAAGCAGTCCTAAGACATCAAAAATTTTAGCCACAGTCGAAAGTATTGATCGTTTTGTAAGTGTTTGTATTTTTTGCAAATTGAATTTAAAGTAAAACTTATCAATGCTAGGCTTCCACGACATTCCCAAAGCTCTGGCACTGGGTTCCTCCGCAATATTAATTGAAACTTCTTCGGTTGCTTCTGATAAAAAGTCAGCGTGGTTTGAGTTCCATTTCGCCAATGTAAGACCAGCACGACTCAAAATGTCAATTATTTGCGATTTTTTCTCTTCCAATTTTTCAATTGTTTCTGCCCCAGTAAGACAGTCATCTACATAAAAATTTTCTTGAATAACCTTTGCGTCTTCTGGATGCGACTCTGCGCACAACTCTGCAAGATAATAGAGGCATCGAGTGGCCAAAAATGGTGCTGCCGACATTCAATATGTTATTGTATTTAACTCAAATGTTTGAAGTTTTTTGTTTATGTCATCTCGCCAAAGAATTAATTGAAAACAAAGATCTTTTTTGTCTACAAGAAACTGCCTATACATTTTCGATATGTCTGCAGTAAGCGCGTATTGGTGTAATCGAAATGCCAGCAATGTCAAAATCAGTTCTTGTTGTATTGTAGGCCCAACGAACAAAATTTTGTTTAATGGAATTCCATTCGAAGTCGAACCGGACGCATCAAAAACTACCCTTAATTTAGTGCTTGTGTTCTTCTATGGCGTAACACGCAGTGATGCGGTATATAATAATTGGGCTTACTATGATCGACATTTTCTTTTGGAGTCATATGGTTGAGCTCGATGTATTCTTTGATAAATTCTGAATCAGATATTTTTAATTCAGGATCGCGAAGCAATCTGCGTTCAAGAGACAAAAATCGTTTTTTTGCAATTTCATACGAATCGCCTAATGCATCACAAGAAAATTTGAACGGCAAACGTACTTGCAAACGACCATCTTGACCTTTATCTACATTTTGTATAAAATGAGCCTCTGCCTTTTTTTCGTCTAACGTTAAGTGAGATGACCCAATATCAAATTCTTCAAGTTGCCAAAAACGATGTAAGGTTGATTCCAAACTGGGTTCTGATTTCGTTGTTAAGTTACAAGTAAAGTTATGTGCAGAGTTTGCTGTACATTGAACTTCTAAATTTCCACCTACGACCCACCCAAATGTCGTATTTAATAATCGTGGCAATCTTGGATCTAAAGAAAATATACCATTGCACAACAGTTCAAAAAATAGTACGGAACCAATTAATAGGTCAACTCGTTGCGATTTGTAAAAATATGGATCCTGTAACTCGACGTGTGATGGAATATTCCATGTTTTACAGTTTATTGGAGTACGAAGTTGATTAGAAGCGATGGAATTGGCTAAAAAAAAATACTGTAGTAAGTTTAAATGAGTTAATTCGAGACTTAATTGTTGCTTCTACAAAACGTGTGATATTCGTTTTTATATCAGATATACCCGAAACTTGCTAATTTGTATATTCAGTTTTAAGTTTTAGAAATTTTACTGTTTCTGTAGTAATAAAATTTAATTCTGAGCATGAATCAAGTAATGCTCGAACTGGTTGCCATTTATTTCGGCAAGCTTTGATAAATATGATCGCGGTTGGTAACAGTGCACCACTACCTGCACGAGAAATTAATACGGAGGAATTGTTGCTCGACGACGACTGAGAATGAACAGTAGTGCTATGCTGCTGCTGCAAGCAACTCTTCTGAAAGTGCAATACACTATGATGTGGCTTTTGGCAGATTCAACAGCGAGATTTTGAAGTGCATTTTGACACATTATGCCCTTTGCCTAAGCAATTGATGCACAACAACGATGATTTTACGATTTCGAAGCGTTTTTGTGTTGGCAGTGATAAAAACCTTTCACGTTTGTGAATGTTGTGACCAGTGCTATGACAGTGTGGGCATTCTGCCTTTGCATGTCAAAATGTGGACTTGCTTCGATTTCGATTTTGACAAAAGAATTCTTGAGGTTTATTTGAAGGGATTGGTTTGACCTTCGTTTCTAAGAATTAACATCTTCGACTTATAACTTGGTAACAATCTTCCCATGTCGGAAATTCATCAAACTTTAGATTTTCATCTTATTTGGATTTTGTTTCAGAATCCACTTTCATCATTACTAAATGTATAAATATTGCACTTAAAATATCTGTTTCCGTACCTAAAGACGATAGTGAGCCGCGAAGTGCGGAAACGGTATCTACAATGTTTCGAAGACCAACAGCATCAGGATTAGTTACAGGCGGTATATTACACAATGATGAAATATGATCATTGAAAATCAGAACCTTATTGTCAAATCTTTCTTTTAAGCGATCGAGTGCCTTTGTGTAATTATTTTCAGTGACTTGATATGCCTGTACAACAGCTAATGCAGGACCAGACAAGCAGCTCAACAAATAATTAAACTTATCAATTGTAGAAATAGGCTCATTGTGTACAATACTTTTAAAGCTAGATATAAATCGTTTATATTCGCTGTACTTACCGTCGAAAGTAGGCAACTTTAAATTTGGTAATCGACTTGGTGCTTGATGACAAATTGTAGAATTAAGACCTGCTTCGGCTTCGTTATTTTCCCGAAATTTCTTTAACATATTTGAAATTTGCGATTTCACCGCCACATATTGATCTTCAATATCACTCCTGGCGTGGTCGTTGGCATCCAGACGTTCAATTTGGCTTTGTATGTGGCATATTTGCTTAAAATATGACTTTAAAATATCTAAACGGCATTCTAATATTGTACGATCACACGTTTTTTCTTCTTTGTCGACTTTAGTTTTAATCAAAGTAATGCTTCTTTTAAGGGCACTTCGTTGTTGTTTCAAGGCTGTCAATTCGATCGCGACATTCGCAGCATGTGCATCAGAGGAGGCAGGCCGTGAAGTATTTGTTTCATCCATCATCGTAGTTTATGTCTTCTTTTGGAGTAAATTCACAACAATGAGATTATACCAAATAAGCAGTTAGCAATAATGAACCGCCGAACAAAATTAAATTGTAGCTATATACAACAAGAGTTTTTTTTAACAACGATTATAAACCAATAATGATAATTGTGTGATTATGATGATGGCAAGCAACAACCAGTATGATGAACCTAAGCAGCAACAACGAAATCTTCAGGGCAGCAACAAACCTTGATGGAGCAATATAGTTGTACAACATGCAAAGTTAGCAACGATAAAGTTGATAATTGTAGCCAATATCTGCAACTAATATTCCGTAACAGAAACGATTGAAATTGCGTTGAATGAAATTTTCTATTCGTATTTCTTTCCAATGTTTTAACAGTAGAATTCAGTGCCAACGATGTTAAATTGTGGTAAATTTTTATGCTCGAATAGACCACGATGTAATAAATTAATAATTGCACTTAAGCAACAAAGTGCCAACAACAAAAAAATATTAACTGTTATGACGAAACAAAAAAATCCGCTTGTCCAACAACGATGTCCAGCATCAACCGCTATTAATTACAACAACAGATTTCTTGTTCGAAAATATTCCAAAATTTTCTATTGCAGCAAATGTGATTAAATTGTTCTTCCGTGCAAAATTCCTTTTTTTTATTTAAGCTTTAAAGTTTATGTATTATCTACCAATTAATTATAATTGTTTCACGTGTCCTGTCACGGTCGCCAAATTTATGGTAGATTAAAACACATACATTTTTTCCTTAGGAATTTTACAATTTATTTCAATTTATTTTAAGTTTCAAATTTATAATAATTAGCGGGTTTTTAAGCTGATAGTAGCGGTGATGCTGGATTAATACTAAAAAATTTTCTGCTATTGATTTTAATTTACCTTCTTATTTTTTACTAATTGCTCTTCATTTATTTTGTATAAAAGTATGTATAACGTATGTATGGCATTAAGCAACAGTATAACAATTATGTATGTATGTATATAAATAAGTACTTTAATTCCATTGTTTAATCCAGAGAGAATAGGTATATACATAAGTAAGTAATAACTAACAATTGCATAATTAGGTAGGTGTTTAAATAGATTCTTATAGAAATTTCATTATCCATTTGCTAAAGATAATTAAGTAAATCATCGTTAATTAGAGTGATGTTGAGATATTATAATTTCATTAAGAATTCAAATCATATTTTAATAATAATACAATTTGATTTAATTATATAACCAAACAAAAACCATACTTTTACTAATTTTTTTC
The DNA here is from genome assembly GCA_937654795.1 of Cistogaster globosa. Lineage (NCBI taxonomy): Eukaryota > Metazoa > Arthropoda > Insecta > Diptera > Tachinidae > Cistogaster > Cistogaster globosa. The sequence continues at coordinate 43,287,547 of OW569407.1, forward strand.
AATGGCGAGAGCATGCACTTTTCTATACCGAAATATTAGTATTGAGTCCTAATTTAAATCCTCATGATTATCATCGGTATGAAATTTTTTTATATGTTTTATTTTTTTTTATTTTAGTTTTCTTTTTGGTTTGTTTTTTCCCTGAAGGATGAAATAAAACTTCTTACTATATTTTATATAAATTACATTAAATTACAATTTATTTAAAGAAAATTACAAAATGTAACTTTTAATGAAAAAACGTAACTTTTTTGAATGAAAAGCGTAACTTTATAAATACAAATAAAAATAAGATCAATTGGTACATTCACCCAGTTCACACGCGTCAAGTTTTCTTGCAGCAATTCTGAATTTTGTGGAAGAGAAAGAAGTGCAGAATCATTTTATTTCTCGTTTTCGCAACTACAAAATTCAGGATTGATGCAAGAAAACTTGACGTGTGTGAACTGGGTAATTGGAATCGAGAAACAAAATAACAACAACAACAACAGTGGCTCTTATTAAAATATTGTTAAACTTATTTTTAAGTTTTTGGAAATAACGTCGCGGTCGCAGTTTTTTACATTTTTAAAATTACTTTGCCCAGTGCACATTTTAGTGACATATAGATAACAATTCGAAACTACTGAATTGCTGCCAGTGGGGAAAGAGCTCCTCATCGTACATTTTGGTGCCAAACGTAGGGCTCAAGCTACTCTAAAACTTTCATTAAACTTTCGTTGTACGATCCGAAAAAAATTTATTAAAAACTTTGTCATTGCAGTACATCTTACTCAATAGTGTACAGGTCTTGTAGTGAAGTGCAATTTTAAAAATTAATAAGAAATCCCAAAGAAAAACATTGCAAATTATTTAGTCGTGCTAAATATTTAAAACATTGTTGTGTTAAATTACAATTAAAAATTCTTTGTTCTTGTAAGACTTAATAAACTTTCGTAATATACAAAAAGTGACTCTTCTATTATTGTTGATATAAACTAGTGTACATAATTACAAAATAAAAATTATATCGTGATCACACTCGGTTCCATTGCAAAAGATTCTCCAGTATATAAAGTAATTATATAAAGACAATACATAAAAATCAAAATTTTAAAATGACGTTGGAAGAAGTAAAGCAACAACGCTAGTTAACGACAGTAATAAAAAACTAATTCTTTGTTTAAAATAATCATATTTTCTTTGTCTAAATGAAATTTCCTTTACGTAGAATAAACATTTTTATCTTTGTCCAAAATTAGCATCAATAAACATATTAAGTACTTATCATTAAAAAATAATAAACAAACAAACAAGATCATAAAACTTTAGACTAAGAATTTATGCAGGCTTAGTAAATACTTTAATAACTTGTAATTTCCGAAAATTAATCCGTACTAAAGACCTGCTTAGATATATCTGTTCATATTAGTTTTTGTGTGTCTAGTGCGTATAGATGAGTACTTTTGTGTTTTTGATATAAATTGATATTGAACCAAAAAAAAAAACTCACATTTTTACATTTTTTTTATAAATTCTTAAAAAAAGGTTTCTTAGTTATGGAACCACCATTGTCATAATTTTGTTTATATCTCAAGATGTCTAGCTTCCATTTCTATTTTAAAATTTTGGAATCGGTTAAAATTGGAAAAGATACTGGCTCCTGAGTATGGGACCTTTTGTGCCTTTAAATAAGTGAACCGAAGTGTATTTTCAAAAAAAAAAAAAAAAAAAAAAAAATTAGTCTTAAGATTTAATGCGTATAAATTAAATAAAAATATTATTTTGATTATTTAATAACTTTTACAGTTCTACATTTATTTCAGAAGATCTCTTTAGTTACGAGAAGGATAAAATAAATAAACAAATAAATGCATGTTTCCATAACTAGAGAAAAAAAAACAATCTAAATCTTTATATTATTTTCTTTGATATGAAAGTATTTTAAATATTAAATAAAGTTTTATTAACATTTTTCTAATTTAAAATCAAATATTACATGTAAAGCTTGCTTAAAGTGCACACTAAATCTAAAGTTATTCTCTATAAATTAGGCTGCAAATAATAGTTATCAAGTTTAAAACTTAAGTATTTGTAAATATTTCTAGTCAAAATAAAAATCAGTCTTTTGAGTTAATATTTACGAATAAAATATTGTTAAAAAATTTTTCATTATAACTAAGCATTGATCTCTTGTCTATTTTAAGAGCCCTAGCAATAGAAAATATCCTTTCTGAGGGAGCACTAGATGCTGGTATAGAAAATATTTGGCTGCTTAATTTGTGCAATAAAGGGAATTAATTTTTCCGATCACGCCACCACTTTCATACTTAACTATCTCATTTTCAAATATGGACTCACTAGAATTAGTTGTTTCTATTGGTTGCACATAATTTTCAAATGAGTAAATTTTTGGAAAATTTGCTTCAATGAGCGAAGTAGTTAATATGTGTCATTAGTAAACGACTGTAACAACGATTTGCGCTTTGATATTACTTCGGTTCTTTCTTCAGTATTAAATTGGGTTGATTGATTAGCTGGCGGAAATAAAATATTGCTAATTTCTGACCTTGGGATCTACTAATGTAATTAAAGTATCGTAGAATTTTTTTTTTAATTCTGAAATAAAGCTAGGTTCATCATTATTGATCCTATTACATATGTTTTTAAGTTTTCTTATATATGGATGTACTAAATGAATTGTTATGTAGTAGCTGCCTTCCAGTTCTGTCGAAGTACAAAGCATCCATGAAACGCTTTAAAATATCTATTAACTGATCCAAATGATATGCCTTTATAATGCTAAATTTCAATGTTAAATATTTCTCACATAGTTTTTTTTTTTTTAATAGACAAAAAAGTAAAATAAACTTTATTCCATCCTGTGGGTGTCAAGCTTTTTACAGATGTGTTTAAGTCACAATCCAAACTTATTTTTTATGATTTTGACTAGTTTTGATGAGGCTGCACGATTTAATTGATTTGTTCGGAAGTTTTAATGGAATTTTGAGCTGTATTGTGAAGCAGGTGACATATATAGTTATTATTTTCGTTGTCTTTTAATGCTGCCTTTATATTGCTTCCTCTGTCTGTGGCTATAACTATCGGGTCATCTAAGGGGCAGTTGAATTCAGCAAGCATATTATCCAGTTTTCGTTCAATATTTATGCCTATTTAGTAAATTAATTTAAAATATGTTAAATTATAAGCAAAAAAGGTTTAAAATTATAGAGTTCTGTTTTTGGATTGTAAGAAAAGTCAGCGATAACCTACTTGTATTGAAAATTCTTTTCATTGACTTCACTCCTAGTGGCTTACTTTTACATTCCTCATCCAGAACAAAACGATTTTCTGTCCACAGATCACATGTTAAGGCATAACCAATTTTCCCTATTGATAAGATCTCTGACTGTAACTTTGTAAATTAAACTGAATAGCTATTGTCAACGTTTCGGTGAATTTTTGTTGGGTGTTGCATTAGGGCAACTATGTTAAGACCGGCTCCGTATTTGTTCCCAAGTGATAAAAATAGCTTTGAATATTCTTTAAGCCCACAATCTTTTGCTAAAGAGTAACCATTCGAGAGTAACCCATTCGGTCAGAATATCAGTGCAGGCCTTTTTTTCTTGATTTGGCTCAATTTTAATATTCTCACTTTCATTTCTTAAGAGTTTATAACACTTGTGCTTATTTAAGTTAGATACCCCGTTTTTATTGTATTTATATACATTTATACACATTTTGCATGCACCAAAATTTTGTAAGTCTATATCGTTTTCTTCTTTTATAAACCCGAGACAATCCCATATCTTGCTTCGCCCTCTTTTTTCACTAATTTTATATAAGCTAGACAAAATTTTTTACTTTATTTTAATAGTTTTCATTTTTGGCAACAAATTTTCCCACTTATTTAATATTAATTTTTCTAAATTCGCACTAGACTTATATCAAAGACTTTATTTAAATGTCTGTTTCACTAATCAAGGCTTTTTATATATTTATCAGGTCGTTTTATTTAGTTAAAAAAAGTATGGTTTACAGAAAAAAGAAAAAAATTATCAGGAAAAAATCTAATTTTAATACGAGTAGTTCTATAGAACTGCACATAAAGGGTTGAACCCAGGTAAGCAAATGCAAACCATATTATTGGCAATGTGCCTTATATGCTTCTAATATTATGAGTATATGACAAAAACATATATGTACACTTTTCATTGAAAAAATTTACGTTTTAAAAGTTGTAAGACAACAAACAGCTGTGACAATACAAAATATATACAGCAACCAGAAATACCTTAACTTCATAAACTGATTATTTTTCTTACAATTTTTATACCTGTAATCAACTTGATGTTTTCCTTTTCCAATTGACACTTATAAAAATATAAACATGCACATTAAAAAACTATTTATGTTAATAAAAATGCATAAGTTCCACAAGAAAAACAAAAAGAATACGGCCTATTCCTTCTTTATGCTCAGGTACATTTTGCTTTATGTTGTTGTTGCTAAAAATTCCAATAGGATGCAGTTTAAATATTTAGGATTTACTTTTAGCAAGCTATTACAGAGAACCAAAAAGACCGTTTCACTCTATTGGTATTGCAGTTATTCACAACTCATAACAAGCTGAATGAAAAACTCCAATTCATTTGCAAAAATACTTAAAAAAAATTGATTAACTGCCGGTTTCTCTACATGCGAACGAACATTTCTTTCGTATATTTATATTGCAAACAAAAACAATTTTTAATATTTTGTTTTTGTTTTCAATAGAAATATGCGAAAGAAGTATTCGTTCGCATGTAGAGAAATCGGCCTTAAAACTTTCATTATTTATTTATTTAATTTGTAAGAGTTTTTTAATACAGACAAAAAGTTTAATGTTTTTACATGTTAGGGACTTTACAGCTTCCTAATAACACAAGCAATTAGCTACAAAGCATATACAGATAATATTCTTTTGAGTTATAAATACTAAGTGCATAAAATCATATCATGCATTTTTTTAATATGTACATACGTATATTACTTATTATTTTTACCGACTATATAACATCATTGCTGTATGTATTTCTAAAGGTTGAAATTGTTTGAACTTCTGTTTTTATGTAAATATGCATGTATATAATAGGTATCCTCTATGCTTAAATTTAAATAATTTATTTAAAAATTATATAATTGTATTGTATTCATCTAAAATTTCTAATTCTACCTTTAAAATCGTATTAACTAATTTCTAAAAGTAAAAAATAATAATAACAATTTGGGTTTTTATATACGAAGTTAAAATATCGCTTATTAGATCTCGCAGCACACAATTATCTTAAATATCTGTTTCATAAACAGATATATCCAAATACTTATGGTACATCAGATATTTAAGAGTAAAAAACAGACAATTTCTCCCTCTCTGAAAAACCATAAACAATTGTTTATTTTTCTATCCATATCTCGAGTATGCACAAGCAAAAGCATACAATATCAACTACACTCGTTCGCTCTTTTATATCTGTTGTAACTGATATGTATATGATATATCTGGTTTTGCCATATTGATGGATATACTAGTGCACGTCTTTAATCTGTACCTACATGCTGCTTATCATTAAGAAACCCTAGTATATAAGCAACTGTTGTATAGAGATAAAGTTAGTTTTTTAAAGGAGACTCAGTTAAAAAATTATAATAAAGGAAAAATTATAGTAATTAAAATGTAATTCTCGCTAATTCAAAAAAAGTATTACTCGTATTAAAAATCAAATCAAAGCCAACGGAAGGGGTGATAGTAAGACGCTGTCGTCAGCTGAATCAAAGTGCCGCTTGGGATTTTTGGTGTCACATGTTAAGCAGATATTAATGTTTTAAACTGAAATTGAGAAATATGATCCAAGTGACAACGGTAGACCCGATTTGAAGATTTGCAATTGGCAGCAAAAACGAATGTACAATCACAGTTAAGTGAGGATGCTCATAACACAACGACAGCTGAATCTGCAATATGCTTCCCTGCATCCAATCATAAGTTACCTTAGCTCAAGCTACCCACATTTAGTGGTAAGTAAAGTTTTTTTTTTTTGCATTAATTATTTATTGAATCTTCAAATATATTTTTGAACTAACAATAATTACTCATATCTTAAGCCTAAAATAAAAATAAATATACTTATTATGTCCAGCCAATGCTAGACAAAAGATGTATGTTTCACGGTTGCTTCTATCATTGTGGGTTATCTCTCTGATGTTCGGGTGAGAGAAGAAATGTCCCTCCTTCTTAAGCGAATGTAACCACGTTCATATAGCATGTTGCGAGCTAGCGGATTTGGATGTGTTTCAAGTTTCTGCAAATACGTTACTGCATATTTCGCTATTTCTGCTTTTACTGATGGTTCGTTTAGATCTTTGTGGATGTTCGAATTTCTTATGTACCAGGGAGCAACTGTAATCATCCGCAGAATCTTATTTTGGCGCCTTTGGATTTTTTCTATATTGCATGCAGAGGCAGTGCCCCATAATTGAATGCCATAACACCAAATTGGTTTTAAAATTGTCTTGTACAATAAAAGTTTGCAATCTAAAGCTAGAGTGGAATTTCTGCCGATAAGCCAGTTGAGTTGGACTGCTTTTAACTTCATTTGTGTTAACTTTGATTCTATGTGGCGTTTCCAAGTAAGGCGCCGGTCAAGATGTATGCCGAGATATTTTACGTCTGCAAGCTGCGGTATTGTTTGGTTATTTATGCGAATAGGGGAACACAATTCTCTACGCAGTGTGAAAGTTATGTGACTACATTTTTGTTCATTCACCTTAATTCTCCATTTCTTCAACCACTTTTCTAGAATGAATATGTGGTCTTGTAAATATCGTGATGCTACTTTCGTGAATGCTACAACAAGTATAAAATAGGCCCCAATATACTACCCTGGGGAACTCCAGCTTCAATTGGCTCAGGTGAGCTTAAAAAATTGCCTTCTTTAACAATGAATTTCCGATCAGTTAAATAACTGTCTACAGCTTATATAAGTTTGCAGGCAAATTCAGTTTTAACTTATATTTTAGGCCATCGTGCCATACCTTATCGAACGCTTGAGAAACGTCGATAAAAAGCGCAGAGCAGTATTTTTTTTTTCTTCAAAGGTCTTCTTAATTACGTTAGCTAACCTGTGAGTTTTTTCAATTGTACTATGTTTTTTTCTGAAGCCAAATTGATGGTTTGGAATACATCCTTTGTCGCTTAGAATGGGGTTCAACTTATTTATTAACATCCTCTCAAACAGCTTTGACATATTTGATAAAAGACTTATAGGCCTGTATGATTCAACTTTTGTGTGGTCTTTTCCTGGTTTAGGAATCATAGTTATTAGGGAAACCTTCCAATCTAGAGGAAAGTACTCAAGACGTAAAATGCGTTAAAAATAAAAAGAATAAATTTGCGAGCTATATGGGGTAACTCAAATAACATCTTGTTACTGGTTTTATCAAAGCCAGGGGCTTTCTTGGTGTTTTAAATCAATTATTGCCCTTTCTACTTCACTAAAATGAAATCTTAAATGTACTGCATCACTAGCTTCGACAATTGGCAGCTCAACTGCATCAGTCAATACATTTGGAGTAAATACCTTTTTTCAAATGTTCACCAAATAATTTGCCCTTTTCTGTATCATTCCTTGCCCAGCCTCCAGACAAAGTTCGCAAGGGAGGCTTTTGTACAACTGGTCTTTTAAGGTTTCTACACGCACGCCATAATGAATAATCTGATTGAGAAGTTTGGTCAAGATTTTGTAAATAGTTTTTCAGGGATGCTACTCTTCGGGATTCTAGTAATTCTCTTAGCCGTTTCGTGCATTCCTTAAGTCTGCTTTTAAGTTGAGGAGATCTGTGCGATTGCCACTCTCTGCGAATTTTTCTTCTCTCAGCCAAGAGCCTGTCGATGTCAGCAGAATGAATTTGATTGTGTCTTATTAGTTGCCGGGTTACTGTTACATGTTGGGCAGCTAATTTAAGGTTTTGATCGAAATTAGTAAGACTTTGCTCTACGTCTTCTGGAGTTCTTAGCGGGATATGTTCTGAACAATGAGTACTAAGATATTTTTATATTTCAACCAATTTATGCTTGTACTGGTTCTTGGTGACACGATATTTTGCTGGTTGAATATATAGACAATTGTCGGTGAATGATCTGAGGATAATTCAAGTGACGCTTCGACTTCGATTATTTCTCTTGAAATACCTTTAGTTACGCCAAAATCAATAACATCTGGTATTTTTTGCTGATCAGTAGGCCAATAGGTGGGTTGTCCACTCGATATCACGTTCAGACTCATTTTTGAAATTGTGTCAAACAAAACTCGACCTTTTGGAGTAATTAGTCTTGATCCCCAAAACGTATATTTAGCGTTGTAGTCGCCTGATGCTATGAAACAGGGACCTAGTGATTTGAAGAAATCGCTATATTGACTTTCTGATATTTGAAATCTAGGAGGTGAGTATATCGAGGAAGTAACGAAGTTTTGATGAAATTCTTCAATGCAGATGTTTGTAGCTTGAAGGTAGTCTTCACAAAAGTCACACAGTAAATGATGTTTAATTCGAGCCTTTATTAGTATTGCTGAACCACCACATGCTCTGCCACGCGGGTCTTTGGTGTCATATAAAATATAGCCATTTATTTTAAAAAAGCTATTTGTTGTTAAGTGAGTCTCTGCAACCAGCATGACATCAATTTGTTCCTTCTTTAGGAAGTACTCGAGTTCGTTTTTGTGTTGGCGCAAGCCGTTTGCGTTCCAGAAACATATTATTAAACAGTTCATGGTTTGTTGAGTAACGCCTGCAACATAGTAGATTGCATGCGTACCATTTCTTGCATCATGCTGCTCATAGAGCTCATAAAACTGTTTAACGAGTGCACTAGTGTCTCGATGCTTGCTTCAAGACGATTAAAATTACCTGATGGTGTTTGTTGTTTAGGTTCTGGTTGCAAATTTGGAATAGAATTGTGGTTGCTTAGCAGGAGTATTTAGTTTTTGGGATGACTTCCTTACTATGGAAAAAACTGGACAGCCTCTGTAGTTAGCAGTGTGGTTTCCACCGCAATTGCTACAGTGGTGTCATTCCTAGGTTTATCACATTGGGCGGAACAATGTAACTCGCCACATACTACGCAAACTGGTGGCAACTTACAATATGCCCTGGTATGGCCATATTCTTGACAATTTAAGCACTGGACGGGACCTGAGCGTTTATGTGGTTCCTCCACTGTTATTTTGCGGTGTAATAGGTACTTCAAATTGTATATGGGGTGCGTTTCATTTTTCTTTAATTTCATGTCGCCTGGTTCCAGTTCAACTCGGAAAAGTGGTTGGGGCACACGTTCTCTATTTCTAAGGTTATCTACATGTTTAACCTAATATCTCCTTTGGATCCACATATGAATCTACCCCTTTAATGACTACCTGTAGACCTTTGCTGCTCTTGAGGTGGTAGGTATAAAAATTTTTTTTGCATTTTTCAAATTCATCTACTATTTTACGGTAGCTGGTTTCGTCATTTGCTTATATTTTAGTCTCGTGGATGTTACCACGTTTGACAGAAACCACATAGAATGAAATCTCCCCAATAACTGAAATTAATTTTTTGATAAGTTCGTTCGAGTTTTTCTCCCTTAAAAAAATTGGAGGAGGTTTCGACGATTTGTGTGCCGTTTTTGATTCGGTTGTTTCACTATCTAGAATAGCAAAACGATTACGGGAATTTATCCCGTTCGAATCCTTTTCCTTATGGAACTTAGAAATTGGTGCTAATTGCGAGGATTTAGGGCTTCGTCCTCTTTTTAATACCGTCACGTATCGATCCATACCCACTTGCGTCTTGGGTTTTTGTGCACTGACCGTTATTAGTTTGGGCGTACTGAATACAGCAGGTGACGAGGATTTATTTGTATTTGTTTTATTGCCACTACTTAGGAACAACGGTGAACAAGAACGTGTGCGATAAATTGGCACAGCATTTAAAAACGCATCAGTTTTTTTGTTTTCATTTGTTTCAATGTTTTTTTCACTATTTGTATCCGCATTTAGTATAACATATGCATTTCTACTGCTTATGTTCGCACATTTCTCAGAAGGATTTAACTTAAAATTAGAGTGACTCATTAGAGAGCCCTCGCACTGTTTTTTCGTTTTGTCTAATTATACACTATAGTTTATGTTAAGTGTTTAAAGCAAATAATATGAAATGCAGCCTACTATGCGCTTCTCAAGCAGGTTACATATATTGTCTTTTTTTTTTAAATTAATAAAAGTTTTCCTTCTCCTTTCAAAAGCTTTCAGTCACACAAAAAAAAAACACTTGTTTGTTTATTTTGCGAATTAGCCGTACACGAAATAATACAACCGCTCGCACCGGCGTCACAAACAATAATGTGGTAAGTAAAGTGAGTACCAAAACTTTATTACGCCTTTCAACCAAACTATGGATCGTGAATTTGGTCTTGAAAAATTAAACCATTTGCTGAACTGCCTGCATGGTCAAGCGTAAAAGCATTTCAGATTACGAATGAAAATTATCCGAAGGCTCTGGAAAGCGTCTAATTTTTTTTTTGTTTTCTTTAAAAAACGTCCGCGTACATTTAAAAACTAATTTTTCTTTCTAAAAGTTAAATTAAAAAATGAACCTAAGCCAAAAAAGTAAATTTTAATTGATTTATAATAATCCACGGTTCAATCCCTGATTGGGAAAAAATTATAACTATTTTAATAATAAATTAAAAAATTATAATATTTAAGAGATTTTAAAACCTTCTGAAGTATATCTACATAAAGTAAAATTGTTTTTATTGAAAATCAGTTCACCAAATTTTTGTCTCTAAGATATTTTGACCAAATTGGCCAAATTTAGTTGTATTTCAGTTAAAAAAAATTATTATCTTTGTTAAGAATCAAATGTGTTTACAAAAAAATAATAAACAATTCAACATAGGAAATTTTGCAATTCATAAATATATGTAAAAATAATTCTGATGAAGGAAGTACTGATCGTTTGATTTTTACTGTTCTTTTTAAGTTTAACCAATGTAATACAAAATTTAACCAAAACTGAAAAGTGTTTTTATTTACACAAAAAATAGCTCATAATTTAGTATTATATCAATATAAACGTTAAGAAATCTACTTGCATGTTAAAATTTAGATGAAAGGAATCTTTGTTTTGTATAATTCTCACGTAATTTAAAAATAAAAGAAAATTTGTCTCAACTAACAATGCTGTCCCTACAATTGATTTTTTACCTGTAAACAAAAAGTTGTTAAACCATCAATGCTAATGAATTTAGACAATAAGAATAACGTATAATATACGTGTGTATACGTATTAAGGATCAGATATTTTTAGCTTTTAAGATGTACACAAAAGTTTTTCTATTTAATTACAGTATGCTTTAATCTCTTGCAATTAATCAAAAGCAATTGAAATTTTAAACGACCAACTGCCATAAGCGTATTTGTTCACTGATCTTATTTAGCTTTAACAACATTCATTTTACCATTTTCTTATGCAACATGTCAATTAGATCAAACGGTTGGAATTCATACATTCGTAATATGAGACAATTTTAACAAAAAACAGGTCGTTACAAATGTTTTTCATGTAACTATGCAATTTCATTTTTTATATATCAAGATTATTGCTGATTCTAAAAATGAAGGATTCTTAATTTAATTTAGGTCTTGAATTAAAAAATAATAAAAAAAGAATTGCTTTCTGCCGACATCTTATATCATCTGGCATCATCGATTGTAAACATCCATTTCTAATTAAATTACTACAGAAGCAAAAAACACAATAAACAATCAAAAAATCTTAACTAGTGACAAAAACAACTTAAAACACGCGAAAGTCATTAGTTAAGATGAACGTTCATATAAATATTAATTTGCTGTTTAATTTTATATTACCACTTGACCAATAAATTATTACTACAAGAACCAAGAGAGAACTAAGAAGAGACGAGTAAAAAGAAAATTGCAAACAGCAGCATGTGTCTGTTTTTAACGAAAAAAAAAACAAAACAGATTTACAAGCCACGAACTTTAAAAATTACAGGCATAGTTGCCACATGAAACTTTTAGAAATTATTGAAAATCGCAAAAAAGTGATGTCTTAAATGTTCCGACGCTCAATAGTTAGGAAAAGTAAGGCACCTTTCAGTCATCAAACGGAGCTTTACATAGTTAAGTGCTTCTTAAATTTTTCGATTGATTATTGTTTTTATGAAAATTTATTATTCATAATCTTTTTTATAATAATTTACTTTAATCGTGCTTGATTCCTTCAAATATAAATATTTCATAATATTCTCATGAAATATTTATTATTTAACACTACTGAGGGGAAAGCATATCCATATGGCCATTTCACTACTGCCAATATAGCTCATCAGTGGATTTTACCCAAAATTTGTATTCAAAACTAGAAAGTCTTATATCTATTGACAAGCTGATTAAATGATAACTATATTGAATCAACAAAGCAATAAACAGTAAAAACTCAACAGGTTTTATACACAAAAAAAAAAAAGGAAAAAAAAAAACGCAACAAACATTCAGTAATTATTTTTATTTTTTTTTTACTGAATGTTTGCTGCGTTTTTTTTGTGTATAGCAAGATTGGACTTCACGTACATGGATAAAAAATCCATCTATACATTGGACAAGAGCTCTCAACTTTGAGACAGGGTCAGAAGACTATTATACAATTTTATGACGAAGTAGAGCGCGAGTTAACTGCAATCGTGAATAAAATTAGAATGTCGAATGAAGGAGATGACATTTTGATTCAGTCACTAAACCAAAAATACCGCGAACAGGCCTTGCGTGTCTTTGTTTTAGGAGTACAGAAATCCTTATGTGACACATTGTTCTCGTGCAAGCCTACAGACTCGCCAACAGCTCTGGCATTAGCACAAGAGCTATAAGCAAATCAGAACCGTTATCATCTTGCTGCCATTTACAATAATGGTTTAAACAGGGCTTTACAGATTTCTTCAATACACACAGCCCCAAGGCAAAATATGCAGAATTTTAAACAAATCTCTTTTGTCCAGCATAATAACAATTCCCAACCACTTCGAAACTTTGTTGGTCAACAAATAACCCCATATTATAAAATCGCCTTCAACAGACATCTAACCAATCACATCGTCATAATGTGGCGAATTCAAATTTCCAAAATTTCGCTCAGAATCCTTTTCAGGCCATAGGCCAACAAGCTATTGAATCTCAACCAGTACCACAATTCCTCGACACTGATGTCTGGGTTGTTGACAAGAAAGGCACAGACGAATTTGGCAAATTCAATAAACGTCTCGTGTTCGATTACACTAAACTTAATTCAAAAACTATCCCTGATAATTATCCTATACCTGATCCGTCTGTTACACTTTCAAATCTTGGCAAGTCCAGGTTCTATACAACTTTGGATTTGAAAAGTGGCTTTCACCAAAGTAACTTGGCTGAGCACGACCGGGAAAAAACTGCGTTTAGCGTAAATAATGGTAAATACGAATTTTGTCGCTTATCATTTGGATTGAAAAATGCGTCGAGCGTCGAGCATTTTTCAACGTGCTATCGATGATGTTTTACGTGATGAAATCGGAAAATCATGTCACGTCTACATCGATGATATCATCATATTTTCTGACTCTGAGCAGAAACATATTGATGACATCGAAAACATTTTACAGAAACTCTACCATGCTAACATGAGGGTTTCTTTGGAAAAATTCAAATTCTTTAAAACCTCAGTCGAATACTTGGGCTTTGTTGTTTCAACCGACGGTATTAGAACATGTCCAAGGAAAGTTGAAATCATAGTTAGCTACAAAACGCCTACAACCTTAAGGAGCCTAAGGTCATTTTTAGGATTGGCCGGCTACTACAGGAAATTCGTAAAAGACTATGCGGCTATAGCGAAACCTCTAACTAAATATTTGCGCGGGGAAAATGGACATGTCGGGACAAAAATATCGAAACAAGTTAAAATTGACCTTGATGCTGATGCTATTCACTCATTCAAGAAAATTAAAAGTATCCTTTCTTCCGAAGATGCACTTCTCCTTTATCCAAATTTCGATAGACCCTTTGACCTTACGACTGATGCGTCGTTCCATGCTATTGGCGCAGTACTTTCACATAATGGTCGACTTATTACCATGATTTCGAGGACCTTGTCACTCGCCGAAGAAAACTATGCAACCAAAAACGCGAACTTTTAGCCGTCGTATGGGCCTTAAAGAATCTTAGACACTATCTTTACGGGGTCAATAACTTGAAAATCTTCACCGACCACCAACCCCTCACGTTTTCGATATCCGATAAAAACCCAAACTCTAAATTAAAGCGCTGAAGAGCTTTCATTGAAGAATACTCGCCAAAATTTTTCTACAAGCCTGGCAAAGACAATGTCGCTGCTGACGCCCTCTCCAGGCAATTTGTTAATGTTACAATCGATACCACATCTTACATGCTCACTTCAAGCTTGTGGCAGTGAAATGTCACTTACCGAAATTATTCCCGCGGTCGAAACCCCAATTAACTGTTCCAAGAACCAGATTTTAATCAACCATGGTACAGAACAGAATTAGGAAACAAAAATTCTTTTTGGAAACCGCATTCGCCACCGCATTTCATACCAAAAAATTGACGATCTTTTAAATACACTTAAGGACTGCATAAACCCAAAGGTAGTGAATGCGATTCATTGTGATTTACATACCCTAGCTCAAATTCAACACCTTCTGATATCAAATTTTCCGTCTGTAAAATTTCGGTATGCTAATAAACTTGTTACGGATATCTTTAACGCAAATGATAAAATTGAAATTTTAACAAATGAACACAATAGAGCACATCGTTCTGCTTCAGAAAATATGAAACAAGTTCTTCAGGACTATTTTTTCCCGGACATAACGAAAAAAAGTTAAAAGAAATTACAACAAACTGCAAAATCTGGCGGCTAGCGAAATATCAAAGGCATCCAAAAAAACATGAGATCAGCGAATTCCCCATACCCTCCTTTCCAGGCAAGATACTTCACATTGACATTTATAACACAGACAAACAATTTTTTTTTTTATTTGTTTGGATAAATTTTCAACGTTTGCCATAGTCAAACCCATAGCCTCAAGGGCCATAATAGATGTCAAAGCAGCACTTATAGAAATTTTGAATTTTTATAAGGAAACAAAAACAATATTCTGTGATAACGAAAAATCCTTAAATCCACAAACCATAAAATCACTAGTCAAAAATAACTTCGGTGTTGAAATTTACACAACCCCACCGATGAATAGCTCTTCCAACGGCCAAGTTGAAAGGTTCCACGGAACATTAACTGAAATCGCTAGATGTCTTAAATCAGAATGTGCTTTTGAAGACACATTAGAATTAGTCCTAATGGCCACTACAAGATATACAAGGTCCATTCACTCAACCACCGAACTTAGACCAATTGATGTAATTCAATCTATATCAGACGATTTAAGAGAAAAAATTCAATGCAAAATACTAGCAAAGCAGAAGGCTGATCTTAGTTATCACAATAAAAAGACCGTAGTTAAAACATACAACCCCGGAGAAAAAGTTTACGTTAAAGTAAATGTCTGGGAAATTTAGGGACAACTGTTGGATTGATAATATAATAGTTCACAAGGATAACATTCGTTTCCTTATTACAGCACCCTAATATTTGCAATAATTGTATCCACAAACTATGCTGCCATCTTGGATTATTCGGCCTCACGGTATGACCCAATAGCAGACGGGAACGTGGCAATCTTTGACGCTTATGGAGTTCTGGACCATGCAACAGACCTATCGAATTTTACAACCACAGCAGAAGAAATCTATTGCCAATGCAGAAATTACTAGAATCAGATGTTGACCAAATACAAAAATCTATTGCTCCTTACGCATACACCACAGACACGCGCGTAGCATTAATATTATTGGGACTGCCCTGAAATACGTAGCTGGTACATCCGATCACGATGATATCACTGAGGTATTTAACAAGCAAAATGAATTGATTATGGCAAATAATGCACAATTAATTATAAACACTGAAATAAAATCTAGAATAAATAACTTAACTGAAACTGTCAACGCACTTTTAAAAAAAGTAAAAACCTCGGAAATAGATTCAGGATACCTTTATAGTCTGCTAAGTGAAAGGAATAGGGACGGCTCTGAAATAGATTTTATTTTGAAATCTGAAGTAGATGCTAGTGATGTTAGTAGATGTTAGTGTAAATGAAATAATTGTAAATTCAAAATTAAAAGTTCTGCAGAATGAGAACATTATCACATTTTTAATAAAATTCCCTAAAATTGTAGAATTTTGTTAAAAAAAAATTAATATTTCCTGTCATTCACCATAACATTTTATTATCATTCGAAACCAATCATGTAGCAAAATAAGGCTACAAATACATTATGTTAAAAAATAGTAAAAAGAGATCCATAACTTCATTTTGTGAAATTTTGAGTGACAAGACCAATTCATGCCTCAAAAGTTTATTGAACAATAATACAGCTGCTTGTGGCACAAATTCCGCACACAGTATGCCACCCTTAATGGAAATTGACGATGGGATCATCATCGTAAACAATCAGCCCTCCAAAGTTATCTCTGAAAGTTTAACAAAACATCTTCGAAACTTTCGACAATACTTTAACCGTTAACTCAACAGAGTTTAAGAATTTAAGAAAAATTGCTTTTAAAAGTCCTGAAATCCCAATAGCGCACACTGTAAACTTAACCGATCACACCATTTTATTATCACTCCAGTACCTTAACGATTTAAATATTAAAAATTAGAACCATATTTCTCACCTGCATATAAAAGTAACAGGAACCTTGTACGCCTCAGGCTCTCTTTTTTTCCTTATTCTAATAATTTGTATTGCATACGTTTTCGCCAAAAGGCAACGCAAAATAAAAATTAACAACATCCTTCAGAATTACGATTAGACGAGGACGTCTGATTCATAAAGGGGGGAACAGTTAAGGAACAGAGGTTCACATATCCAAAATTCTTTTCAAAATTAAAACATTTCCAAAATTAGCGCTGCACGCGATTTAAGGTTTTTATCAAACCGTAAAGGAAAAAAAAAACAACCATTTTCTTTTGATAGCAGAACAAGATTGATTTTATTTAAGTTTTCTTTTAAACATTAAACTTATTGCTTAAATACAAAAGTGCTTACTATTAATTTATAAAATAATTTTCGCAATAAAATAGTTCATTAAACTGATAGAAAAAGTGCTTACTATTTATTTCGTTTCCTTTAAATAATTTCACAATCAAACAGTTCGTTAAACCAATACAAAATTGCTTACTACTTACTTTATTTCTTTTAAATAATTTTACAATTAAACAGTTCATTAAACTAATACAAAAGTGCTTACTACTATAATTTCACAATTAAGTAGTTTATTAAACTGTTCAATAAATGCTTATGCAGCTTTTGGTTTGTTTAGTGGATTTGTTGTTGTTTTTGTAGTTGCAATTGTTGGGATTGTATTATAGGGTTTTCCGTAACTCCTCCCTCCCTGAAATGAAGTGACGGCCATAGGGGTCTTGTATGTCTATTGTCGGAACTTGATTGGTTTCTTGTTTAATCGAGTATGTAACTGTTGTTTTTCTTTTATTTGTTATAATTATGAGGACCACAACAAGAACTGTAACTGACACAAAGGCCGAATATGTGACTTTTTCATGTATTTCGTCATTTGTATTTATGTTTTAAACTATTTTCTTATCCTGAAACCTATATTCATTCAATTTGGGGAGTGCTAACTCGTCTGTGGTGGAGAGCATTGTAATATTGTTATTTAATTTGGGCGGCATCTCTATAAAGCTTCCGTTATCCCAATATAAGTTATCTTCATTATTGTACCATATATTGTTTATTGCAACTTTACAATTGGTGAATTGAACTGGTGTTGTACCGTTAATTATATGCCGTTGGGTTAAATTATTGCATGAAGAGGTAATCTGTTGCACTGGAGGATTAATGATAATGATGTAGTTGGGTTCTGGGCGAATAATATCAGTTCTATTGCTTCTGCGATATTGTTAAGGTGTTGTGTGAGTATATCAATGTTATAATTTATCTGGTTAAGTTGTTGAATTTGTGTTATTGTATTAATTGCAGGGTTAAGTGAATTACGGGTTTGATCTTGTATATTTTTTATGGATTCTGTAATAAGGTACTGTTCTTTATTTATATGATTAGTTATGTTTTCAAACCTTTTTTATCATATTCGCATTAAGGATTAATTGTTGGTTTAGTGTTGTATTTATTCGTCCATTTTCCGTTAGTAGATGTTCAATGTCTTTATTTAACATCTCTGCGTCTTCGTGATCCATATTTCCGGTTATAAATTTTATTGTTGAGCCTAATGCGTTTACCAGACCCCTTTTTTGTCTATCTCTGGGTGTAAGTAAATTCAGTTTCGTGGTGAGCGTTTTCAGTTTCAGTTTTGTTGTTTCTAAAGCTATTTTGGCAAACTTTGTAGATTCAAAATGCTTTATGGTTTTCCCTATTTCTTGTATATAGTCAGCGTAAGAGTCAAGATTTATTATATGTATAAGGTGTTTGTAGTCGGTTATTGTTCTTGCAACTCCTAGTTTCAATGGTATAATTCCCTGTGTTGGTGGGATATTTACAATTTTGACATCGGCTTGTGCCAGTATAAATCTAAAAGAAAGGTGGGTTTTAAGTTTTATGTTTCTTTTTTATTTTTGATTTATGAAGTTTTTGGTTATCTAATGTTAAAAGGGTGACTCTATTATTTTGTTTTACAAATTTCTTTGAAAACCTAGGGGTCATCTTATTTCTTCTGCATTCTTTTCTATATATGCTATCGTTTTCCAAGAGAACTTCGAGTTCCTCTCTATTTTGGTTCAATATTTCAATGCGTTTTTCTGTGTCATGGATTAATTTTTTCCTAATTGATTCGTGTAATTTGTTTTGAAATTCTTTTAGTCGTTGTAAGTACTCGTGTTGTGTATTATAATTCAAATCTTTTTCAAATGTGGGTGTTCTCCCATAGAACAATTCAAATGGTGTCAGCCCTGTCGCAGTATGAATGGAATTATTATATGTTGTAATTACTTCGAAAAGTATTTCATCATGATCTAACGGTAGATCTGATTCTTTATATATTTGCACAACAATTCTATAAATTTCTGTCATTGTCGAATGTAGTCTCTCAACTGGGGAGTTACCTGTACTTTGTGGGAATGATGTGTAATGTATATTAATTTTGTTAATTTTACAAAAATTTTTAAATATAGATGCACTGAACTTTGCGCCCTGATCGCAAACAATTTTCTTGGGGTGTCCGTGAAGGCTAATATAATGTTTAATATTTTTTAGGATTGATATACTATTTCTGGATTCCAAAGGATATGCTGAACCAAACTTTGAAAATTTGTCAATAAGGGTGAGAATATAACGTTTGTTTATACAGTAAATATCAATGTGGACAATGTCTAATGGTTTTTTCGATGTTTCAGGAATTTCGAATATTGGTTTAGGAGGTCTTCTATCATACTTAAGGGTTTGGCACACGTTGCAATGATTAATACATTTAGTTATTTTTTCTTTCATATAGGGGAAAAAATATGCCCGTTGTTATGGTTATTGTTAATGTGGTAATCGTTTACAAGTTTATCCTGGTCATCGGTGTTTCTAATGTCTTCTAATAAGATTTTACAGCGAACAAGTTTAAAGAGTTTATTATTTGCAAAGTATTTAGAATATGTGTCCTGAACAATTTTAAATGTTTTGTCGTCTGTAATTATCGCAGAAAGTTTATTAGGGGCAAAGTGTCTCTTAAATATGTCAGTCATTATGGTCTCGTTGTATTCTGGTCTACGTATTGTTTTTATCAGTTTGTTTTTAAACACAGTCTCAAGTGCAAGAGGCGAACCTTCTCTTTTTACTTGTAAAATAATTTTTAGATTAAATATGTTTATTGCTTTTTCCGAAATTGGCATACCGTCGTCGTTATTTTCGTCGGTAGAGTGGATAGTTGTTCCAGCTGTTCCTTGAATTGATGTATTGTCAGTTGTATTAATATTAATTTCCTCGTTATTTAAAATACTATGATCGTGAATTCTGATACGGCTTAGGGCGTCTGCGTTAGTATTGAGTTTACCTTTTTTGTAAATGATTTCATAATCAAATTCTTCGAGTTTAAGCCTCCATCTCACCAATTTGGAATTTGGCTGTTTGAGGCTCATGATCCACGTTAGCGGTCTATGATCAGTTACGATTTTGAATTTATGTCCGAAAAGATAGGGTCTAAAGTATTTGGTAGCCCAAACAATAGCTAAAAGTTCTTTCTCTGTTGTCGAGTAGTTTATCTCGCTGTCCGTTAATGTCCTACTTGCGTAACATATTGGCTTATCGCTTCCAATTGGTCCTTGGGAAAGGATTGCTCCGAGAGCAAAGTCACTCGCGTCAGTTGTTAATATGAATGGTTTCGAAAAGTCTGGATATTGAAGTAAAGGGTCGTTGATTAATAGATTTTTGTATATTTCAAATGTTTTTAAGTATTGGTCGTTTAAAATTATTTTCCTTCCTTTTTTTAAACATTCAGTCATGGGTTTTGTTAATTTTGAAAAGTCTTGTATAAATTTACGGTAGTAGCCCAACAACCCCAGAAATGATTTTATCTCTTTCTGAGTCCTTGGGATAGGGAAATTTTTTATCGCCTGAATCTTTTCAGGGTTTGGTGGAAATAATATGTCCTAAAAACGCACACTCTTTGTGCAAAAATTCGGATTTGTCCAACTATATCTTTAAGTTTGATTCTCTCAGCCTTTCAAAAACTTTCCTCAAACTTAACATATGTTCTTGTAGTGACGTGGAGTAGACGATTATGTCATCCAAGTATACAAGACAAACCGTACCTATCAGGTCCTTCAATACATTATACATTATTCTTTGAAATGTAGACGGCGCATTTTTTAGGCCAAAGGGCATTCTAACAAACTCAAAATTACCTCCATCCACTGAAAATACAGTTTTTAGTACGTGTTTTGGATGCATTTCTATCTGGTGGAATCCGCTGGCCAAATCCAGGGTGGTGAAATACATGCTTCTACCCAATTTGTCCAATATGTCTATAATATTGGGTATAGGGTAGTTATCACAAATTGTCTTTTCGTTTAATTTTCTATATTTGATGACAAGTCTCCACTTTTGTACTCCACTAGCATCTTTTTTCTTCGGTACTATCCACACGGGAGCACTCCAAGGTGAAAAACTTGGTCTTATAATGCTCTGTTGTAACATTTTGTTTATTTGTGTCCTTACCTCCTCTTTATGAACGTAGGGGTATCAATAGGACTTTGTGAAAATTGGGATATCGTCCGTGGTGTTGATTTCATGTTTAATTTTGTTAGAAAAACTAAGAGGACTTCCTTCTCTAAAAAATATATCGTCAAATTTTTTTCAAATCTTCATCAGTTCTCTTTTTTCCTCTTCATTCATTGGTTAGTTCTCAGTAATTTAGTTATGTCGTCTTCCTGTTGGGGTATGTCAGAATCTATTGTAAAATTGTTTATTTCGATAAAATTTTTTAAATTTTTATAGGTTGTTCAATATAAACAACTTTTTCTTGGTTGGATGTGTTTATAATCTCAACGAAACTATACCATTCTTTTGAGGAATAAATTCCTTCTGAAATAAATAAGCCAGGCTCTAAGAATGTTTTTTGTATGAAGAAATCACCGTTTCGATAATCAACCGGTATTTTAATAATAAATTTTGAACAAGGTTAAATTATAAATTTTCCTGAAGTTAAATTGGGTTTAAATTGTAGTGGTATTATAGAATTATTCGTGATAAGAGTTTTATTGCCCAGGTCTACTTTGGCTTTCAATTTATTCAAAATATCAAGTCCTATTAACCCGTCGAAATAATTATGAAATTTGAACACAAATAGTTCTATTTGACCTTCTTCAAATTCCGTAAAATATGGTAAACTGATTTTCTTGTTTAAGGAGTGTTTGTTTAAGATTGTTGTGATTGTGATTGGTTTACAAATCTGACATTTGGTTTGGTCAACAAATTCTGTATTAATAAAAGATGAAGAGGCTCCAGTGTCAATCAGAACTTTTAGTGGTCTACCATAGGGGGAAGATGTTTATTCATGTATGGTAATGTGTGTCCATGTTTATTAAGGTATCCTGTTGGTCCGGGGAGGCATTTACTAGAAAATTTTCACTGTCATCAATTGTGTTATAACGGTTTTGGTCGAGTTGGTTGCTATGTTCAAAAGTAAAGTCTTGCTTGAAATCATTAGAATACATATTATCTTGTTGAGTATAGTCGTTGTGGTGATAATAGTAATATTCTTCTAAGTCTGTGCAAGGAGATCCTTTTGCATCAATATTGTACAATTCTTGAGGTTTAGAATTACCTATTGTTCTCTTTGTCTGCATGCTTTATGGTTTTCTCAAATTAGTAAATCCTGAACTTGTATCCATTGGTTCTGGTGGTGGTAGATTTTGTGGACGATACTGTTGTTGTCCAAAGCTAGGATTAAGTGAATTATTGTTGTAAAATGTCTTGTTTTGTACGAATCCGTTATTTTGTGTGTTCTTTTGAAATGTATTAAAATTTCTGTTCTGTTCGAATGTATTAGTGGGTACACTAATTTGGTGTTTTTGAACATTATTAATTGGATTCTGATATTTAGTTCTCGGAAAATGTTGTGGAAATCTGTTTGGGTTGTTTGACTGATAAAGCGGATAAGGTAAAGGATTCTGATAGTTTGGTGGGAAATGTCTTACACTTTGTTGGGGAACAGGATATTTGCCTGTAAATGGTTTCTTTGTATAATATATATTTTGTTCTTGAATACAAAAGGAAAAGGCTTCGGCCAATGTTTTAGGTCTCATTGATCTAATATTTGAGCTTAAGGGTTCCCTAAGTCCTGACAAGAATGTGTTTAAGCACATTTCGGCAAAAAAGTTTTTACTTTGCCTCTATTACGCTGGAATTAGTTTCATGGATTAAAATATTATTATTAATAGAGGATTGTATCTCGATGATTGCACTGTTAAACTGTTGGACTGACTGATTAGTTTGTTTTAAGTTATGTAAGTCTCTGATTAGGAATGTTTCGTTTCTTTTATCAGAATAATGTAGAATTAGATTATTTTTTATACATTCCCAAACCAAGGGGGTACCATAGACATTGAGCACTTCGTTAGCTTGTCCTACTATCTTGTTCCTAATTGCCCTTAATATAATTTTTGCGTAGTTTGTTCCGTATACGTTAACTAGATATCCTAAGATTTCTTCGACATTAGTCAAAAATTCATACAGTAGTCTTGGATTTCCGTCAAACTTGGGGAGATCCTTAACTGCATCTGGAATTCTCAGTAAGTAAAATACTTGGTTTGGATTTAGGGATGAATTTGGGATAAGTTGCGGAGTGAAACCTGAGGGGTTAGCGTTATCGAGTGACATTTCTGTGTTTTCTGGTATGGGTACTAAGTGCCTAAAAATTGTTGTGTATGGTTTGTTTCGATATATTTTTCGCATGAAGCAACCTTTTATTTATTTTTATATTTATTTATACTTTGTCACACTTATTAATTAAAATATATCTTATTTATATTTTATTCCCACTTATACTATAATAATAAAAATATGTCTTATTTACCTTATTGTTATTATTAGAAGTTTCATAATCAAGCAATGACTGATGTTCCTGTGAGTTCTCTTGATGATGTCTTTTGGTGACGGTTGTTGACTGATGTTGGAAATTGATGATTTTTTATTTTTTTATTTTGTTCCTATGAGTTCTTTTGATGATGGGTTTTTTTTCTCTTCTGGTGACTGTTGTTGAAAATTGATGATATTTAGTTGTATTTCTAAGTCGACTTGATGATGATGTATTTATTGTAATTATTGATTCTATCACTTTTATTATATCTAAATGAGCAACTTTTAATTCTTTAAGCCTTTAATTTTTTATAAAAGCTTAATTAGATATTTACTTATTGTCACTAAACTTTTTTAATTATATTCTTTAAATTATTGTGTTCCGTTCATTGTTTCATTTATATGTATTTTTCTTTATTATTTATACTCGTACGAATTTTTCTTATCATTATTTTTTTCACAGTTTTCAATTATTTTCCATAATTGTTCTTGAATTTATCTTTATTTATTAACGCAGTTTCAAAAATTGTCCTTGAACTTAACACAATTTTCAATTATTTTCCATAATTGTTCTTGAATTTATTAACACAGTTTTCAATTATTTTCCATAATTGTACCGAGTTACTATTTTGGAACGAAAAAAGTTGATATTCCTTCAACTTTTTCTTTTTCGACTGCGATAGTTAAGGTTTTTATCAAACCTTAAAGGAAAAAAACAACCGTTTCACTAAACTGATAGAAAAAGTGCTTACTATTTATTTCGTTTCCTTTAAATAATTTCACTGTTTGATTGTGTTCGTTAAACCAATACAAAAGTGCTTACTACTTACTTTATTTCTTTTAAATAATTTCACAATTAAACAGTTCATTAAACTAATACAAAAGTGCTTACTACTACGAGGGCTGCTCTATATATTTCTGGCCTAATAGTGAAAGTGCGAATATTTATAATCAAAAATGGTTTTATTGTTTTTCAAAGTATTCTCCAGCATGATTTATACACTTTTGCATGCGCTCAAACCAGTTGTCGAAGCACTTTTTCCACCTTTAAAACATGGTTTTGGAACACTTCAACAGCTTCTTCTGGCGACGAAAATCGTTGACCATGCATTTTTTCTTGATGTGCGGAAACACGAAGAAGTCATTAGGTGCCAAGTCAGGGCTGTACGGCGGATGACCAATTAATTTGACGTTTTGGCCGGTCAAAAACGCTCTGGTTTGAGATGATATGTGAGAGCTCGCATTGTCATGGTGAACAATGATTCGTCTTCTCTTGGTGGTTTTTCGAATTTCTCCGATGACTTCAGGCAAACAAATTGTAGTGTACCACTCGAAAGTGACCGTCATACGTTGCTCAAGCGGAACAGTCGCCACATGATCAGTTTTGCCGAAGAAACAGGCGACCATTTGCTTCAAAGTGCTTCTTCCACGAACAACTTTCGTTGGATTTTGCTCGTCTTTGAAGATCCACACGGTCGATTGTTGTTTCGTTTCGGGCTCATACGCATAGATACATGATTCGTCACCTGTGACAAACTTATAAACGTCTTTTGAAGCACCGCAATCGTATTTTTGCAACATTTCTTTGCACCAATCGACAAGAGCCTTTTTTTGAGCGACTTTCAAATTGTGCGAGATCCAACGAGAACAAACCTTTTTTACGGCCAGATGTTCATGTAGTATCGAATGTATGCTGGTGAAAGAAATGTCCAAGGATGTCTATATCTCTCGGTATGTCGCATGTCGATCTTGCATTATGAGTTCACGCACGGCATCAATGTTCTGTGGCACAACAGCCGTTTTTGGACGACCTTTACGATTTCGTCTTTGAGTGAGCTTCGGCCACGATTAAATTCATTATACCAATTTTTCACAGTGCTATAGGATAGTGCTTCATCGCCATATAATGATTTAAGTTCATCAATGCACTCTTGTCGTGATAATCCACGTCGAAAGTTGTGAAAATGATGGCACGAAAATGTTCACGAGTTAATTCCATTTTTTTCTATATTAATTTTTTCAAGTTACTGTAAACAACACAAATAATGGTCGTACGTCAAAACGTTTTGAGTACGATTATGCTTAAACATGACAAACTTTCCAATGGAAATGTCAGATTGCAGTTGGCAGTACTCAGTGTTGCCAGGCCAGAAATATATATAGCAGCCCTCGTATAATTTCACAATTAAGTAGTTTATTAAACTGTTCAATAAATGCTTATGCAGCTTTTGGTTTGTTTAGTGGATTTGTTGTTGTTTTTGTAGTTGCAAATGTTGGGTTTTCCGTAACTCGCGCAATAAAAATTAATTTTCTTGAACATTCTGTTCACACGAAATATGAGTTCCGAAAAATTCTCTAAAATAATAATAAATAAATATTGTAGCAGACGCTACGTTGCATTTTTACTCATCATTCCGTTCACATGAAATGTGAATCCATTCAGCTGATAAGCGGATTTGTTGTTGTTTTTGCGTACTTATGAAGTTGTGGAGCTCTTTATTAAATAAAATAAAGTCAGTGTTGATCTTCACTCGGCTTGCATAGCAAGAAATCATTTGTTACTTTAAAATAAAAATTTAATCTAAATAAATTTTCCATTAAGAATTAATCATTAAAATTATGTGTAACAATAAAAATAAATGAAAATAAAAACTATTAATATTACATAAAAAATTTAATTTGCACAAGAACAATGTGTCACATAAGGGTTTCTTTACTCCTGAAACAAAGACACGCAAGGCCTGTTCGCGGTATTTTTGGTTTAGTGACTGCATCAATTGTCATCTCCTTCATTCGACATTATAATTTTATTCACGATTGCAGTTAAACTGCGCTCTACTTCGTCATAAAATTGTATAATAGTCTTCTGGCCCTGTACCAAAGCTGAGAGCTCTTGCTCCAATGTAAAGATGGATTTTTATCCACATACGTGAAGTCCAATCTTGCTATAATAGCTTTAAAGTTAAAGACTGTGTTATACGCACTTAAAGCAGCGTCTGCATTACCGACGACTTTGTTTTGAAGAATAGCTACTGCCTGGTAGTACTTTGAGCTTCCTACATAAGGCTCAAATAATTTATGGGCTGTCGTAGCGGCTTGACGCGAAGAGACATATCTAATGGGGTCCCCTTTAAATTCTGGGACAGACTTAACTATATCTAAAGTTTCCTCACACGTCCTATTGGCTAATATATCTATTTCCTTATATTCTTCTACGGCAAAAGATGGCTCTAAGGTTTGGAGTCGCCTAGTTAGGTCAGCAATAGTTGCTTTAAAGCTTTCTTTTGTTCTTTACACTGCTTATTAAATGGTAGTGTTCAGGAGAACCTGCAAATTTTCAGAATTCATTTCTTTTTTATTTTCCACTCCTTTTCCTGAGGTTATTAATGCTTCTAGCCTAGCTAAAATGACGACAAAATCTTCAAGATCTTCCTGTGTTCTTGACATGAACTCTATGGGAAAAAACAAAGATCAATTTTGGGATTCTTTCTATGCAAATTTCATTTTAATTTAAAAAGATAATAATTATATTTTATCCTCTATTAAAAACTGTTATAATAATAAAAAATTCTACAATAATTATGCTTTATCGAACAAATGCTTTTCTTCTCTTTCTGACAATTTTTCTCACTGTCCATAAACTTTTGAGAAATTCGCAACCGTAATATCGTCTATAAAATTCTGCAAATTTCGAACCTTAAATCTAATTTATTGAAACAAATTCTTAAAATAACAATCAATATTAAAGTAATAATAATCATTACAATATCAAAAATAATAGACAATATAATTCTTACGAATAAATCATTACTGCTTTGGCAATTTTTCCAAGTTTTGGCTGGAATTAAACTTCAATGAGGCTCCTTTGATTTCAAATGCAACTTCTCAAGACTCAGCTTCACTAAGGCTCCTTCTTTTTTAATTTTTGATTGACGGGTTTGTTTTTAAAGTTTTTGTTCTAGTTTTTTTTATTATATTTTAGCACTTTATTGTGCTTTTTGGTCACCAATATGGTGAATGTTTTTTTTTTATATTTTCAAGAGTAAGCAACTTATATTAAGTTTCTTAGCACTTTAACTTTATTCTGCTGTTTTGGTTACTAATATGCTGAATGTTTTTTTTTTATATTTTCAATAAGCTAATTATATTAGTTTTTTACACTGTAATTTTAATTCACTAGTATGGTGACTGTTTTTTATTACGTTGTAATTTTAATTCACTAGTATGGCGACTATATTTTTTTACGTTGCAATTTTAATTCACTAGTATGGTGACTATATTTTTATTACGTTGTAATTTTAATTCACGAGTATGGTGACGATATTTTTTACGTTGTAATTTTAATTCACTAGTATGGTGACTATATTTTTTACGTTCGGCGCCAATTAGATTTTTTATGTAATATTAATAGTGTTTATTTTCATTTATTTTTATTGTTACACATAATTTTAATGATTAATTCTTATTGGAAAGTTTATTTAGATTAAATTTTTATTTTAAAGTAACAAATGATTTCTTGCTATGCAAGCCCAGTGAAGATCAACACTGACTTTA
Source organism: Cistogaster globosa (assembly GCA_937654795.1). NCBI lineage: Eukaryota > Metazoa > Arthropoda > Insecta > Diptera > Tachinidae > Cistogaster > Cistogaster globosa. Next base: position 43,315,827 of record OW569407.1, read on the forward strand.
TTTTATTTAATAAAGAGCTCCACAACTTCATAAGTATGCAAATACAACAACAAATCCGCTTATCAGCAGAATGGATTCACATTTCATGTGAACGGAATGATGAGTAAAAATGCAACAAAGCGTCTGCTACAATATTTATTTAATATTATTTTAAAGAATTTTTCGGAACTCATATTTCGTGTGAACAGAATGTTCAAGAAAATGCATTTTTATTGCGCGTGCAGCGCTTATTTTGGAAATGTTTTATTTTTGCAAAGAATTTTGGATATTTTAACCTCCGTTCCTTAACTTGTATAAAACCTGTTCTAAAGGTATATCTTTTGCTACAGATATATAAAATTACACCCATTTAGCGAAATCGGCTTTTGAAAATTTTGCTTTTAAAAATTATTTGTCCGCCGGTACGCTGTAGGTGGTCCACTCAATTTTAATATTAAGTTCGTTTAATTGTGGTAAAAAGTGATTAAATCTGGCATCAATGCAAACAATATCAGCCAGAGAATTAAATAATAACGAAAAAAAAAAAAACAAAACAACAAACATTAAATAAAAAAAGATAAAACAGAATAAAATTTAAAAGTTTTATTTTTTGTTTATCAAGTTCTTGGCTACAATAAATATGTATATATGCTTTAAATCAATAACTGTGTAAGTGTTAACAATAATAATTTGTGTATGGAATACACTGTATGTAAATGATTAGATTTACGTTGAGGGAGTGTAGCCATACCTAAATAAGTAATAATTTTAAATCGACAAGAAAATACTTTAAACTGCTAATTAAAATAAAATAAGTGAACATATGTTTATACTCAAAAATTAAACATTTTAAGGAATTATTTTCTTAAAATAATAAAATACCATTCGATGTGATTGTTTGTAAGATGGTTGGCGATTTTGACTGAACGACAAACGCAATATATCAGATAAGAAATATTTTCTGGGTTTTCTCTCTTTGTTTGGAAAACATTTTAAGATATAGTCTGCTTATTTCGAGGATTTGTTACCTAAACTAACTCCTCAATACACATTTAAGAATAAAGTACACACCAACAACGGTTGACAATGACTTTACATATTTTTCGTATGCATTAAAAAATATAGGACGACTGTTGTTATAGTTAGTATGGTAGTTAAGAGTTGGGTGGTTTATACATTTTCCGAAGTAAGACGTTCGTTATAAAAATTTATTTTGTAATTTTATGTCACACTTTTTTAACATTTTAAAAATCGAAAAACTTCTGATAATTTTGATATATATAATTCACTAAAATTTTGAACAAGCACTTGCCTGAAGTAATTTTAAAAAATAATAAAAAACGTGTTTCATTTTATTATTTTATTCGCTTGTTTGCTTACATATAGGCTAGCGTGCTATTATAAACATTTTTGATATAAATTTTATAAGACACATGACTCGATTGAATAGAATCAAATATATTTTTGATCGATATAAATTTTATAAGACATGTTAACGACTCGAGTGAATAGAATTAAATATATTTTAAACTTAGCAAAGAAAGAAGGGGTAAATAAAATTTTTATTTTGCTTTAGAATATTTTAAGGTTTACTAACATTACTTCTAGTATGGCCGATAAATGCATGAAATATTCTTTTTCCGTATTTCTGACACCATTGCATACTTTTCTAAGAATCTCAAATGAGAACCTTCAAGAGATAATCAGCCTAATCATAAACAAATATTGCGTGCGAGTATTTTTCACTATTTCTTTTTCTCCTATTATAAATTTAATTGTTTTTTTTTAATTTAATGTAAATAAAGCTCTAAACACATAGACGACAGCAGACTTCACGGCTTCAAATGCTGCCAACTTCAAACGCTTCATTATTATTTTGAAGACAGCAACAACATAATAATCAGCTAATGTGTCCATACTATTCCTCTGCAAAATTTTACAAACGTATTAAAAATAACAACAGAAAATCAAACAAATAGGCACTTTACCATCATCTTAAAACGAAAAATGAAATAAAATACGACAAAAATTAACTCAAACGGAAAACACAATACTATGAAATTAAAAATGAACAGCTGTGTATTTTAGCGATTAAAATTTCAGGGATGCCGCATATATATTTTATACTGAATAAACTTAAAGTTTTTGATAGTTTTTTTGTAATCATATCACGAAAAACTATAAAAACACATAAATTTATTTCCTTATTCTATTTTTGTAATGTTCTTTTATGTTTAGTATTAAAAAAAGTTTTTGTTCTTATTTTTCCAATTTATATGTATAATGGCAATACTACATTTGTTTATTGCTGCCCGTCAAAATAGAAAATAGCCTAAGTTGGCAGCAGCAGCAGCAAATGATGTCGTGTAGTCGTACTGCCGTGATATCTTCAAAATAATCGTTTTCATATAAACACATGTATTTTATTTTTGACAGTTTGCTGTCTGCTGCCTGCTGTCGTCTATGAGTTTAGAGCTTAAGCAAAATAGCTTCCTTCGAACTACGAAGATGCACGGAATTCATATCTAGGGAAATCTTTTCTCCAGAAAAATTTTTTCTATCAGAAAGAAATTCCCATAGAATTCATATCTAGGGAAACCTTTTCTCGAGAAAAATATTTTCTATAAGAAAGAAATTCCGTGAGAATATTCATGAGTGGGCTGAATAAGTTCTGTCCGTTTTAGGGTAATGCAAAAGAGTGCCAAAGACAACCAATTCAGCTGCTGAAAAGCATTTATAGTTCTACTAGTATGGAAGGTTTCTTTTAGTTTACATTTGAGGTTTCAAGTTATGCCTGTAACAATTTAGAATCTTGTTTCTGATCTTGACATTATTTTGTTATTTTCAAAAAAAGTTTTAATAAGTGATATTTTCTCCGTATTGTTTTATATTATTGTATAAGACTTATTTAACTTTATTATGATTGTTTTTATTATAAGATCCGTCGGATTATGCATAATTATGCGAACATGTAGTGATGAATACAGTTCAGGTTCACAATGAGTTTTCGAACAAGGTTCTATGCGATAAACAACAAATGATTATTTACTTGAAAAATTTTTAACGAAAGAGTGATTCAAACTTTTTGTTTTACTTTCAAGTAGGTGTGACTATGGCAGTAAGAGAGTAGATTGGAATTTCCTTAAAATAAAAACAAAACTAAACCTGTAGCAAATTTTTATGAATTCACGTGATTTGAGAACGTTAATAAATAAAGAATAACATTGAATGGAATTTTAATTTAAGGATTTAGTAATGAAGCTTTAACCTCGGCGAGACAAACACAAAAATTCTCAACATTAAAATTCTGTAATATTGGATATTTACATTAAGATTTTGTTATTCAACTATTTTCATTCGTCGATATACTTTTATCGCCTCAACCGCATATTGCCTTTTTTTTTTTTTTGTAAGAACTTTAAATATTTAACCGAACTACTTTGATAAATGTTGTTGGTGTACTTTCTTATAAAACTAAGTTGCTTTAGCGCATGAAATAATTTTATTTAACAAAGAATGTTTGCAGCTAGAGGTGATACCACAAGTATTCTAATTGGAGCATAATAGATAGAGAATATATATATATATATATATATATATATATATATATATATATATATATATATATATATATATATATATATATATATAACTCGACGTCACATATTATTAGAAAGAATTGAAACAGTTGAAATGTGGTGATAATCTAACTGTTATAGGTTATAGTCAAACATTGCCCAGTGCAAAAGCTAGTTAAAATATATATTATAACTTGAATAACAAATTTTAGTTACGAACGTTCGCAAAAAAATTTCCTGAAATTGAACTACGTAACACAGTTTTTAATAATGAGTACGTTTTCCGTTTCGAATCGAATTACATAATAACCACCCTGCAATGTTTTTGTATATTGGCATTACTTCGTATTTCAGCCAAAAACCAGAAGAAAAGAAAAACATTGGCTTCATAACTTGAAGACCATACAACTACGATACCTACGGGACACACTTTAATACTGATTTTAAATTTAATTGTGTCTGTTATAATGATATATACTATAAGCAAAAGTCAAAAACATACGTTAATTAAAGCAACATAACTGGATGCCTTTTAATCTTTGAGTTTAGTTTTTATATCGTTTTATTGTTGGGAGCTGTAACGTTAATCTCCTTTCGAAAACTTAAAATTCCTTCCCCAACTTCAACCAAGAATTATCACGTACTCTGGTCCGTTTTAATCGATAAAATTAACAATAACAACAAACTTTGTTATAGAAATATGGAACAGTTAAGCTTAAATGATTATGCAGATAAACGATTAGAAAAAGAAAATATGAGTGGAGGGCCTGGTCTACGTCCGCTGCTTCATCCTAAAAAAATAATTATACTTAAACCTATTTTGTTTTTATTTTTAGATAAACGATTATAAATATCAAGTTTAGAGATGGAGAAATATCCATCCTGTATATGGAAAATGTTACCGCTCTTTTTGAACTTCCTACCATGTCCAAATATAATAATAGTCAATTAAGTAGTCTTGTTGATAATATTTCCGCTCTTAATAGCTCTCTATTGTCTGTTGGCTCACAGAGTGACATTGCTAACTCAATGCTTATTTACATAATCATGGAAAAAGTTAATGATAAGACAGAAAAGAAATGGAAAGACTCGTTAGATTTTACCAATTTATCATCTTGGGATGGTTGTTCAAAAGTCATTGAAAGACGTTGCCAGTTTCTGAAATCACTAATCTGGTAAGTCTTAATATAAAACTTCTACGCCTGGTTATACTTTTGCGGTTTCAAAACGTGTATGCTCACTTTGCTCAAAGGGTGATCATGCAATTAGTTGTTACTCTTGCTTTAAAGATATGGATGACAGTCAAAGTTTTGAAAACACAAAGCATCTAAGGCTTGTATTAAAAGTAAATATCGCTAATAAACAAATGTTAAATCTCGATTGACTGATTTTGAAGTACCTCTGTCTTTTTGTATTACACCTCATATATCGTATCAACCACATTCAGAGTTAGATGTGTCATCATGAAAATTGCCTCCAAACACCCAGCTTGCAGATGAAAATTTTTTCAAATCAAAGCGAATAGATCTATTAATTGGTACTGAAACATTTTTCGATATTATGTCCTTTGGTCAGATTAAACTTGGTCATAATTTGACGAAGTTACACAAAACACTTTGGTGCATTGTAGGAGGTCGTTAATTTTTAAATAATTCACAAGTTTCCGATTCGTCTTGCATGCTGTCAGTAGAAGAGGAAATTATTCTGAAATTACAGAAGTTCTGGAAAATAGAAGAAATTAAATCCGACTGAAATGGTTTGACTCCAGAACAATCTGATTTTGAATCATTTTTCAACAATTCTGTCCACCGTGAATCAACAGGTGGGATTGTTGTTAAACTGCCCTTAAAAAAGTCTGCTGATCTCTTAGGTCTTTCATGCAACATATCTCTTAAAAGATTTACCTCTCAGGAAAGACGTTTTCTTCGTGACAGCAATCTGAAATAGCAGTATGTCATCTTATTAAAAAAAAAAGGGAAAAGCTTGTGGACATATGAGTCTATTTCATAGCCCACGCTTAAATCAGCCTCACTACTTCATACCTCACCACTGCGTTTTTAAGTCCAACAGCACGTCAACTGAATTGAGAGTAGTTTTTGATGCATCTTGTCCCTCATCGTCTCATACGTCTCTTAATGATATTCTTATGGTCGGTCCAACAATTCAAGATGAGCTCTAAGATATTTTACCTTGTTTTCGGCTTTATCGCTTTGCTATAAAAGCCGATATAATAAAAATGTACCGCAAAATTCTTTTTTGATTTTTGCGACAGAAAATATCAATACATCTTATCAAGAAATTCTAAATAAGAACAGCTACTTACATATCAGTTGAATGCTGTCACATAAGGAACAATTGGCTAAAACAAAAAGTGAGGTAAATGCAGTTCTTAGTCGTGGTTGTTTTCAATTGGATATGTGGCACTCAAATCATAAAAATTATCAAGACGATAAGACTACAGAAAATCTGAACGCCTTGGTATTACTTGGGACCAATACGAAGATGTTTTTCTGTGTTCATTTTCACTCAAAAATCCTATATATGCAAAATCACCAACAAACAATTCTGTCGCTCTCGTCATTACTTTTTGATCCCCTTGAACTCCTGGCGCCGCTAATTATTAAGGCTTAAATCATTATGCAAGAGTTGTGGATTATTTAAAATTATTAAAATTGGTTGGGATGAATCTATACCTCAAGAACTTCACTCGGCCTGGGAGTTTTTTATCTCAGATTTAAAAATGTTGAATGTACTTAAAATATCTCGTTTCTATCTCTCTGCTGAATCTCTATCAATACAACTGCATGGCTTTTGTCATTCATTAATTCGCGCATACAGGTGTTGCTTTTATTTTCAAGTTAAAACTTCTTCAATGGACAGACTAGCTTTAGCAACATTCTTCAACATTATCCGTTTTTGTTGGTAATAGGATATCAAAAATTCAAGATCTCACCCATGGTTGCGTTTAGCGGCATGTTTCAACAAACTTTAACCTTGCCGATATCGTTTCGTGTAGTTCCACTGGTAAAGAACTTACTTTAACTATATAGTTTTAAGGACCATACTTTCTGATCAATGGCCTATCGATAAATTGGATAAACTTTCTGATAAAAATCTAAAGAAGTCGATAAAGAGAAGCGTCAAACTGTACTTTGCCTACAAGAGCATTATAATTACATTTACTTAAAAATCAAAAACTAATATTTTCAATTCTGACTCCTTACAGCCCCAAGAATTAGAAAAGGCCTTACTTTGCATAGTTTAGAACATCCAGAAGCAATATTTTCAAGATAATATAATTCGAGCTGAGAAGAATACGATTTGCTCAAAATGGAATGTCGCTTAGAGTGTGCAACACTATTGGTTAATAAAAGTCATTTTGCGCACTGCTATGTTCGTAATGTACACATCACCAACTTCCATGCTGAAGCCAAGGCTTTAATGTCGTTAAGCCCCCCAAATATTTTGGATCATAAGCTCATGAACTTATGTCGTCGTATTGTAAACTTGTGTCCATAATGCATTCGTTACCGCCCCAAATTATTACGACAAATGATGGGAGACCTGCTTATGAAACGTCTTTCCCCTGCTAGACCTTTCACTAGATGCGCTGTTGATTTTTGTGCTCCGATCAATACTTATTTAAGAATCCGAGGGAAGGTGCCATATAAAACACATGTTGCTATCTTCGTCTGTCTCGCTATTACAGCAGTCCATATTAAAGTCGTATCGGATTTACAACAGATGCCTTAATTGCCGCTCTCAAGAGAATGATTGCACGAAGAGGTCTGCCCACAGACATATTCTGTGATAATGCTACTAATTTCGTTGGGGCAAATTCAAAATTGGCTCAATTAAAAACATTTCTTTTTGATCCTAAAAACAAAAATTTTATATCAAATTATTGTTCAAACCAATTTATTAATTTTCGATTTATTCTACCCAGAGCACCAAATTTTGGCGGGTTGTGGGAGGCGGCCGTAAAATCAGCCAGAGGTCATTAAACGAGGACTTTTTTAACACAAGATTAACGTTTGAGGAGCTTACAACTGTGATGATTGAGATAGAAGCAATTTTAAAATTAAGACCGATTTCACATCAATCTGCAGATCCCAGTAACTTTGATGTCCTTACACCAGGCCATTTCCTGATAGGCGCTCCCCTCTGTGGTTTGCCAGAACTTGAGGTCCCATTAAACAAGTATTTAGAAGAAGTGGTTCAGCGATTATCTAAATGAGCTGCAAATGGACAACAAATCGACTACCGCCAACCCCAACATTGCTATTCAAGAAGGTAATCATCCACCACAACGTTGGCTCATCGCCAAAATCACTAACATAATATATGGTAGAGATAATGGAGTCAGGGTTGTCGCCCTATCCACAGACTGGCTGCATTACCATTTTCTTGAAAGCTTTCTTTCAATGGGGCCGGCATGTTAGGTCACCGTATAAATTTTTGTTTTTCATATTTTTATTGTTTAAGTTCAATTTATATCTTGGCTCATTGTTACCACAGTAATTTGATGCTGATATTGTACGAAAAAAAACACTGTAATATTGTTTGGTTATTACCCGTTAGTTTTTGTTTTTGTTTCTCACGTAAACTCTTTAAGTAGTATGTTTTGTTGTTGTTAAAAATAACGCACTTACCTAAACTGTAGGCTTATATGAATATATAGTAACACTGTTTTTGTAGTTTAAATACAAATAATAAGAAGTTCAATTGGTAAATTGGAAGTGAGAAATAAAATAACAACAACAGTGGCTCTTATTAAAATATTGTTAGACTTATTTTTAAGTTTTCGGAAATAAAGAAAATATTGTCGTCGTGAAGCTCAAACAAAAAAGTTGTGTTTTTTCTCGGTCGCGATTTCTTACATTTTTAAAAGTACTCTGCCCAGTGAACATTTTAGTGGCAAATATATAACAATTCGAAATTACTGAATTGCTGTGTATAGCTACCGGTGAGGAAAAAGCTCCTCATCGTACATGAACTGACAACTTTTCTAGTGCCATTATACCGATAAAAGTGGGTGACTTCTCATTGGTAACTATAGTTTCTCCACGAAATGACATATTTTATGAAATAAAAAGTGTTTTGCATTTGAACCAAGGTTCTAAGGTACGTCCTCACGAAATTTTATTCAAATCGATTAAGTAGTTTTAAGTAATGCGAACACGGACAGACAAACAGACAAAAATTCTTGAAATAGGTGTTTTATATTCCATATCGATTACTATCTACACCAACATAAAAATCTTAAAAAAATATTTCATGTATAGATGTAGTAAAATTCCAACGAAACGAGATATTTGAAAATTTTTAGATCTCGCAACCAAAATATTTGTAAAACAATTAGTATATTTTTTTAAAGTGCTAATGATTTTAAACTTTCCCTTTCTCGGGAATTTGTAGATAGCTTTTCCCGGAAATTTCCAGACCGTAACCATAATTTATTATTTTAAATATTGATAGTTTTTACTATACCGGACAAATTAGTGGACATTCTGTTTAATTTTAAATTGTTTGTATATAACAGTTTAAAATATTAGGCCATTAAGGTAAAATTACATCAATTATAGAAACACCCTTTAATTTATAAATTCATATTATTTACTTGCTGCTATAGCGTGCTAGCAATACAGATTCCTTGTAAATTTTAGCTGTCTGTCTATAACAGTTTAAAATTTTGACACAGACATTATTTACGTTAACTATTGGGACACACTTTAATTTATAAATACTCATTTTATACTTGTTACAGCGGACTTAGCAATAGTTTATTTTGTCATTTTATACGTTCTCTCTAATTATGTGTAATTTTCAAGTGTTTTTATAAACCGTTTTAAACGGTAAGGACATATAGCTCAAATTACATAAATTACACTATGATTGTCGAAAAAATAAACTTCGATGAATCCTTTTCGAACTGTTATGGGGGAGTCCCCTGAATGCGAAAGTACTATGGAAGTGTCAGATTGGCTCGTTTTTGAGAAATCGGTATATATCCATTTTTCATGGATATAGGTAAGTCTCGCTGTTTTTATTTTATCTTATTTGACTGTTTTACTTCTTTTGCCTTCTTAACTTCCTTAAAAAAATAAGAAGAAAAAACACCAAGTGAAAAAATTAGCACTTGCTTTTTATTACGGGGCTCTGAAATTTTCAAATTTTTAAAAATATCAATATGGGTATAATTTTAAAGCTTTTTAAGAGATATTTAAGGAAATGCTAAAATTTAAAAAAATGCTTAACCCATTAAGAGCCGATGGCATTCTCGTGTAAAATTATGTATATGCATATGTAATATATATATAGGTAAGTCTCGATATATAGGTAAGGTAAGTCTCGCTGTTTTTGTTTTATTTTATTTTATTCGACTGTATTACTTTTTAGCCTTCTTAACTTTCTTAAAAAAAAAATAAGAAAAAACACCAAGTAAAAAATTGGCGCTCGCTTATATTTTCCGAGTTACGGGGCTCTGAAATTTTTAAACTTTTTAAAATATCAATATGGGTATCATTTAAATCACTTCAAAAGATCTTCAGGGCTATGCTAAATTTTTTTAAAAATGTTTAACCCATTAAGAGCCGACGGCATTCTCATGTAAAATTATGTATACATGTAGCACTTAATTGTTATACCCTTCACCACAAAAAGTGAAAAAAGGGTATAACTAGGTTCGCCATTCAGCTAAAAAGAAAGTTTAAAAAATTTTCGATCACTACGTGGTTTCAGTATTTGGCTTTAGTATACACCTAAACAATTTCGTGTCTTGCTTTAATTTAAATAAATATTAACGTTATTGCACAAAGATGTTTTAATAAAAAAGAAAAGAATTCAGCGAAGTTCATTTTTTTTTTGGGTCAAAATGTCAACACTCCGTAAAAGAAAGTTAAGAAGGCAAAAAAACTAACACAGTCAAAGAAAATATTTTTAAGTACCACATACATATATACATAATTTTAAATCAAAATTCCATCGGCTCTTAATGGGTTAAGAATTTTTAAAAAATTTTTGTATTCCTTACTTACTACGTATATCCATGAAAAACCGATTTCTCAAAAACTGGAGCCAATCTGAAACTTCCAAATGTACTTTTGCACTCAGGGGACTCCCCTTAATAGTTCGAAAAGAATTCAACGAAGTTCATTTTTTTTCGGGTCAAAAACTATCACAGTGTTATAGGAAATTTTATACTTGCTGTTATAGCAGACTTAACTTCTTTTACGAAATTCTTTGTGCATTTCAACCCTCTTTTTGCAACTGTTCAAGGAACGGCAAGATACATAAAATTTAATGAACTATTGGGGAACCTTTTAATTTATAATTTATATATTTATACTTGTTAATATATCAGACAAATTAGTGGATGTTCTGTCTAATTTTCAAGTGTTTGTATATAACGGTTCAAAATATAAAGCCATTTATGTAGGTCAAATAACGTCAATTGTAGGAACAGCAATTAACTTTCAAATTTAAATTAAATACTTCTTGTTATTCCGAACTTAACAATTGATGTGCCTTGTAAATTTAAGCTGTGAGTCTATAACGGTTCTAAAGTTTGGCCATGTACATCAAATCACATCAATTAATGGACATCCTTTAATGTTCAAATTCAAATTTTATATTTGTTTTAATAATACAGGTTCTTTTTAAATGTTAACCATCTGCTTACAACTGTTGAAAGTATGTCCATATACATAAAATTAAATAAAATATTGAGGCATTCTTAAAATTATAGTTTTTAATATTTATACTTGTTATTTTAACTGTTGTTGTAATCGATATTTCGTCCCATTTTCTTGCGTTTGTCTAAAACGCTTCAAAAGATAGGCCCATATAAGTCAATTCATGTCATCGGTACATCTTTTAAATTTTAGACGTATTTTTGTACTAATTTTTGCTATTGGGAGCTTTAGTATTAAGATTTTTTTTTTTTTTTCAATTTAAAATTTGTGCCCTTTAAGGTACATAATACACGTAAAAAACATGTATATTGTATGGGGAGACTCTTTTATTTTGTAAACATAACCTTTCAAATAAAAAAAACTTTTAAAATCTGTTAAGAAATGCCGAGCTCTGCGGGCAAAAGTATAGAAAACACCATTCAGGAGAAATAAAAATTAGAGGTAGGCGTAGAATTTTGGTCGCTTCCTCAAAGGACGTGGATTGATCTTGCTGATTTTCAATAAAAAAATTTCGAAACTATGTCTGATCAATTGGCGTATTTAAATTTTCTTATAGTGTGTTCATACATGCACTTTTATTGAGTCAGTATTCTGTTTATTGACAAAATATAATAAAGTGTTCATACATGTACTTTTGTTGAGTCAATATTCTGTGTATTGACAAAATTGGTTTGTGTCTGACGATTAATTTCAAAATTTAACTTAGTTTAGACGCAATTAGTTTGTGTCTGATGTTTAAATTTCAAAACTTTGCTTAGTTTAGACGCTATTGGTTTGTGTCTTAAGTTTCTGAGCGGTGTTGTATTTTAATTTCTATTCAATATTATAACAATTTCGTGCTTATTGCGCAATAAATTATTGAGATTTTGTATGGAATGTTGAGCTCAATAATGGCTTTTATTAAAAAAAAACCGAAATATTGAGTAATGTGTGGACAGGCTATTAAGCTCATCTAGTGCTTTGACAAAGTTAATTCTAACACAAGCACGGAGAGTCGGACATCGTTAAATCGTGTTCGGTATGCATAAGAACTCAGAACATGTGTACTTCATTAGCTCGGAAATGGATATTGTTGGAACTACAAACGGAATAAAAAACTTAGGTCTACCCGCTGTCCACCAAAGAAGAAGGGTTTGTATACTAGAAATATATATAAAATAATTTCATTTTCTCAAATATAGATTTTTTCTATATATGGACCTCTTTGACCCCCATAAACCCCACTATGATATTTTTTTATCGATCTCGAGGTATTCAGATTGTGCGATATACAGTAGTTTTCGCTTATAGTCTACAACTACAGTTGCACAATTTTTGTGGACTATAAGTGAATTAGGACTATAACCGAATTTTTTTTAAGCCACTTAATGGACTATAACTAATAATAAGATATAATACACATTTTGGACTATATACAAAGTATGCAATTTCTTCAATAAAACCACTTTTTTTAAACAAAATAAAAGTTTATTTAAAACATTTTTGATTTTTGTAAAAGTTGCCAGAATTCTAAATAAAAAGGTTGCCAGTTTGTTTAAAAAAACTATTAAAAAAAACAGGGTGGACTATATAAAAGTTTTTTTCTATACAATATTAGCTATGTATGCAAAGAAAATTTGGCCTTTAAACGAAAATGGACTATAGGCGAAATGGACTTAAGAACAAATAATTTGTATGAAATTCGAAAAACCTGCAAGTGAATAGGACTGTTTTGGCTTACATTCGTTTTTGGCCTTTAAGCGGAATGGACTATAAACGAAAAGTACTGTATAACTCAAAGAATATGTGAAATGCTTTGTACATCTGTTGCTTTATATACACAATAGTTTAGTTTTACTATTTTAACTTCTAAAATAATATCTTAAGAGAAACAAATGTTTATTTTTTATAAGAGAGGTTTAAGATACGTTGGCCTAAATGTTTATAACTTAATTATTTAAATTATTTTTTTTAAACTGTCCGGAATATCAAACTTTATATATTTAGTTGCTGCAGTGCCATCTTTCTTCATTTCACAACTTAATTTTGGCAATCATATGCTGTTTATAGTTCCTTATTTTGCTATCAAAACTCATTAAAATGGAAGTAAGACTTAAAAAAGAAGTGTTTTTATCATTCGGGTTGTCATAACCCTTACCTGGCTAATCATTTACATATATAAGCTTTTTAAATTCTTTTTATGCTTCTTCTATTAAATTTGTTAGTTTCACGACAAAATAGATTCATGTGACAGTTAACGATATTCCATAAATCTAATGCCGGCTTGAATAAAAGATATTACAAATTTAAGAATATCATCGTTTATTGCTCCACTAGCTTTAATTTCAAGCTCTTGAGGTTTTTTCTTACATATATCGCATGCCAATAAAACCTGGTATCCGTTAGAGCGTTGTCAACTTTTTCATATAGTCATTTTTAAACCAAATGTAATATTTGCAATGCAACCTGAATATTACTTCAATGCTTTAAAAGCTTCTTATTTTTTTGATATAGAACACATAATATTTTGTGCTGCATCTTTGCTTTCTTTTTATACTCAAGTTTTATGGGTCCACATTATAATCTTGAAGCAGGTGTACTATTTATCTAAACGTGTTTAAATACAGGTCCAACTGATGATGATAAATAGTATATAAACCCATTCTTAGAAGCACCAATGTAGACATATATCGAAGAAAAAGATTGGTTATCTTCGCTTTGTTCTCTTAATTCAGGTAATCAAGTAGGCCCCCCACAACTCCGCTTGCTAATTAATACCTGTTTAGATTTAAGGCTAAACGTTAAAATATTTTCGAGGAGTCATGATAACTCAACTTTAATACATATGCTATTAACGTTCATACCTGCTGTCAAATATTTTTGGCCCCTTCAATGACCTTGTAGACTACAAATTTCCCCATTTCTTTTTAATGATAGATTTTCTTGATATTAAAATTTTTTCGTGTTTGGTCCAAACTTAATAAAAGAGCTGAAGGATTTCATCGGTAACATGTTTTAAGAACCCACAGGTAAGTTTTTCATATTCTCTTTTTTTCGGTTTTCTGTTAACTGAAGCACTTTTAATCTTTTGTAAGGTCAAAATAAGGTCTTTCAATAAAGTCTGCTTGTTTTTTCTTTTGGGTCTTCAAAGCTATATAGTAGCAATCTGTGTAAGTTTTTGGTTTTTAGCCACTGAAACTTCTATTTCCTAAGATTTAATTCGTTCCACCTAAAATGTTTTTTTTAGTAGCTTCTTCATTAATTTTTATTCAAAATGAGATCAATTATATTTATGATTTTACAAAATGTTCATTGATGCAATAAAACAACAAGAATGTATTCCTATAGAAATTGCACACCGCGTTATATCTTGATATTAACTGCATTTTAATACAAGCCAATGTCCGCTGTGAATCTTCTCTATTTACTGGATCTGTAAGGATCCAATTTTTTTTTTTCATTACCATAAGTAGCCAGCAATGACGGGTTTTCGCAACGAAACAACCCTTTTTAACCAGGAAATAAATGTGTGTTGTTTTTTCTTCCAAGTACTTGAAGTACCCTTGCAAAACAAAACAAAAATACATAGCATAATAAAAATGCATATTTTTATTATTAAGCGTATTGTCAAACATTAAAGAGTACTTTTGTTATTCTTCCGAGGTTAAGGTGTAGAATTTTAGATATTAAAGCTGTTGTTAACAACCATTATTTTTATACATTCTTGGAATTGCATATGTTTGCTTACATGTTTGCATTTAGTAGGATGTCTGAATTTTTATTCGGATTCTTAAACTATCTACGTTATAAAACGTATGTAGTGGAATCACACTTTCTTAACATCCCTTTAACACAAAAAGTACAATTCACAATTTTCGACCATTGCTGAATGTAGAATACATGTCCAAATTGTAAAGTAATTGGTGCTACACAAATCTTTAATAAATTTCCTTTTCGTGTATGTAATCGAACGGTGAATGTTTTACCAAAGTTTCCTACAAATTGAGAAATAATAATATTTACTTCTTTAAAAATCATTTTTAGGCCAAATTTTAACTTTTTCCTCCATTTTTATTTAGAATTTTATTAAAAATTAAATAAACTATACCGGACAATACATATATGAAAGATACCCTAAGGTAAAGGTCAAGTTTGACAAACATTTTCTTGAAATCAGCATATTTGTTTACCGTAGACTGAATTTTCGATTGTTTGATTGTAAATGATTATGTATCTATTTTTAAAAATCGCGAAGGTGTTTTTCCTCTATTAAAATCTGCAAAATGTAAAAAAAGGTTTTTAAATAGCTTTAAAACGTGGTCTTCCTCGTTTTTCTAGAATAAGTTGCCTCTTTATAACATTTTGTACGAAGTTCACAGATCGTCCTAAGCTTTTGGAAATTTCTCTCAGCAATTTTCCTTGTTGTCCTCAGTTCTTTCACGAGGCGCTGTTTATCAAAGGAGCAGTGTGTGTTTCGGCCCATTTTCTATGTATACAAACTTTTGCAGATATTAGAGTATTTTCTTATTTAATAAAAAAATTAAAATAAGTTAAAAATTAATCCTAGTACAAGTGTACCTATCTTTATGAGCAACAAAATGAACGCAGTGCTTGCCATATTTTCGGATAAAAAATTATTGCAACATCATTTGCTTTGAATTAAGAAATGTTCCAGATAGTTTTAGTAAATAATAACCTTGCTTTTACAATATGTCCTTAAAAAAATAAGAAAAAACACCAAGTGAAAAAATTAGCACTCGCTTTTTATTACGGGGCTCTGAAATTTTCAAATTTTTAAAAATATCGATATGGGTATAATTTTAAAGCTTTTTAAGAGATATTTAAGGAAATGCTAAAATTTAAAAAAATGCTTAACCCATTAAGAGCCGATGGCATTCTCATGTAAAATTATGTAAAATTATATATATATATATATATATATATATATATATATATATATATATATATATATATATATATATATATATATATACAGTGATGTGAAAAATAATAAGGACACAAATGTCCAGTAATAACATTTGATCATAATATAATTAAAATGAGAGAATTGCTAAAAATAACTGTACATATTTTTAGGTAATATATTATAAAAACGAGATCCATTATGTTTTTTAAAATTGTTGTTTTTATTTTAAATTTTTTTAAATAGATTTAACTTAAAATACAAATTCACCCTGTGAAAAAAAATAAGGACACTTCGTGTTATTGCCTAAAAAATTATATTACTTAAAAAAAAAGAGATCCACAAATAATACTGCTTTCCAGTGGTTAATATTTTGTTGAGGCGCCGTTGTTTTTTAAAACTGCTTGGCATCGTCGTGGCATAGAGTCATCAAGGTTTTGACAGACTGAAAGCGGTACATCATTCCACGCAGTCTGAATTAATTCCCATAGCTGATCGCAATTCGTGGAAAACTTTCCTCTAATTGAAGTTTTCACTATGCTCCACAAATTCTCGATCGGATTTAGATCGGGAGACTGAGCAGGCCATTCTAATAAATTGATTTTATTATTCACAAACCACGTCTTGGTGCACTTTGCCGTATGTTTGGGGTCATTGTCCTGTTGGAACACCCATTGCAGTGGCATATTTTCTTTGGCATAAGGAAGCATACAATTATGTAGAATATCAACATAATCTGTTGCTTTCATAATGCCCTGTATACGATACAGTGGCCCAACACCATAGTAGGAAAATGACCCCCAAACAATAATGTTACCACCGCCGTGCTTTACCCTCTTAATGGTGTGTTTTGGGTTGTATTCCGTATTAATTGGTCTTCTTACAGTATGAAGACCCCTATCCGAATTAAATAAATTAATTTTTGTCTCATCCGACCATAGAATATTTCTCCATTTTTCTTGAGGCCAGCATACGTGCTCCTCAGCAAATTTTAGCCTTTGTTGTATGTTCTTCTTCGACAACATTGGTACTTTTCTAGCACTATGAGCTTTAAGGTTCTCTTTAATTAGGGTTTTTCGAATTGTTGATGAGTCAATGTTAATGTTTAAATCAATTTTTATCTGTTTCGATGAAATAAATGGATTCTTTTTTACACATCGAATGATTCCACGTTTTACTGCAGGTGTAATTTTTGGTTTTCTGCCACGTGTTTCTCTAATAGGAATCCATTTGACTGCATTTTCTACCATTGTTTTTGAAATTCCAAGCAACCTTGCAATATTTCTATAAGAATTTCCATCTTTATGCAAATCTTTAATAGTTTTTCGTAGTACTGGGTCACAGTGCTTAGATTTTCCCATTTTGCTCTAAAAAACTACGAAATGAAGCTGTTTTTAAGTTTGTATTGAATTTAAAGTTTCACTAAAATCACGTTTCTTACCTATTGTACACAAAAATAAACTTCAAAATAACTTTCAAAAGCTTAGATATTAATTTATTTTAGTTAAACGACAAACTGTCCTTATTAATTCGCACAACCAAAACCAACTGATCTCTGCCTAACAACCTAATTTTATTAAATGTATACAAATTCTCTGAATTTTTGTAACGGGACTTGTTTTTGTAATATATAAGCTGAAAATTAATACAGTTATTTTTTAGAATTTCTCTCATTTTACTTATTTTATGATCAAATATTTTTGCTGGACATTTGTGTCCTTATTATTTTTCACATCACTGTAGGTAAGTCTCGATATATAGGTAAGGTAAGTCTCGCTGTTTTTGTTTTATTTTATTCATTCGACTGTATTACTTTTTAGCCTTCTTAACTTTCTTAAAAAAAATAAGAAAAAACACCAAGTAAAAAATTGGCGCTCGCTTATATTTTCCGAGTTACGGGGCTCTGAAATTTTTAAACTTTTTAAAATATCAATATGGGTATCATTTAAATCACTTCAAAAGATCTTCAAGGCTATGCTAAATTTTTTTAAAAATGTTTAACTGTTAAAAATAATGTTGTTTGTATAATAATTATTTGTTCTTCCACTTGTTCTTAAAAACACTTGTTACATTTGTAATTAAAATAATTTTGTAAATTGTATTTTTATTTTTAATCAAATTGAAAATAAAAATTAAATTACTTTTGCATAAAACAGAAAACGAGCAATACATTTTTTTTCCTCTGCTAACATTAACCCATTAAGAGCCGATGGTATTCTCATGTAAAATTATGTATACATGTAGCACTTAATTGTTATACCCTTCACCACAAAAAGTGAAGAAAGGGTATAACTAGGTTAGCCATTCAGCTAAAAAGAAAGTTTAAAAAATTTTCGATCACTACGTGGTTTCAGTATTTGGCTTTAGTATACACCTAAGCAATTTCGTGTCTTGCTTTAATTTAAATAAATATTAACGTTATTTTACACAGATATTTTAATAAAGTTGTTTTTGTTTAGTTAATTAACTAAGGAAAAAAAGGAAACAAATACATAAAAATCCAATATTTTGATTTTGAAGTTTACCTTGAGGCCTATGCTACGAAAATCTTTATAAGATGGCTAAAAAACCTAAAAATATGGTCAAAAATCGTTATTTTTGATCGAAATTAATGGTTTAAATTACCTGAAATTTTGAAAAAAAAAATATGTCAAAACATTCCGTAAAAGAAAGTTAAGAAGGCAAAAATAAAAAAAAAAATAAAATATTTTTAAGTACTACATACATATATACATAATTTTACATCAAAATTCCATCGGCTCTTAATGGGTTAAGCATTTTTTTTAAAAATTTAGTATTCCTTACTTACTACGTATATCCATGAAAAACCGATTAATCAAAAACTGGAGCCAATCTGAAACTTCCAAATGTACTTTTGCACTCAGGGGACTCCCCTTAATAGTTCGAAAAGAATTCATCGAAGTTCATTTTTTTTCGGGTCAAAAACTATCACAGTGTTATAGGAAATTTTATACTTGCTGTTATAGCAGACTTAACTTCTTTTACGAAATTCTTTGTGCATTTCAACCCTCTTTTTGCAACTGTTCAAGGAACGGCAAGATACATAAAATTTAATGAACTATTGGGGAACCTTTTAATTTATAATTTATATATTTATACTTGTTAATATATCAGACAAATTAGTGGATGTTCTGTCTAATTTTCAAGTGTTTGTATATAACGGTTCAAAATATAAAGCCATTTATGTAGGTCAAATAACGTCAATTGTAGGAACAGCAATTAACTTTCAAATTTAAATTAAATACTTCTTGTTATTCCGAACTTAACAATTGATGTGCCTTGTAAATTTAAGCTGTGAGTCTATAACGGTTCTAAAGTTTGGCCATGTACATCAAATCACATCAATTAATGGACATCCTTTAATGTTCAAATTCAAATTTTATATTTGTTTTAATAATACAGGTTCTTTTTAAATGTTAACCATCTGCTTACAACTGTTGAAAGTATGTCCATATACATAAAATTAAATAAAATATTGAGGCATTCTTAAAATTATAGTTTTTAATATTTATACTTGTTACTTTAACTGTTGTTGTAATCGATATTTCGTCCCATTTTCTTGCGTTTGTCTAAAACGCTTCAAAAGATAGGCCCATATAAGTCAATTCATGTCATCGGTACATCTTTTAAATTTTAGACGTATTTTTGTACTAATTTTTGCTATTGGGAGCTTTAGTATTAAGATTTTTTTTTTTCAATTTAAAATTTGTGCCCTTTAAGGTACATAATACACGTAAAAAACATGTATATTGTATGGGGAGACTCTTTTATTTTGTAAACATAACCTTTCAAATAAAAAAACTTTTAAAATCTGTTAAGAAATGCCGAGCTCTGCGGGCAAAAGTATAGAAAACACCATTCAGGAGAAATAAAAATTAGAGGTAAGCGTAGAATTTTGGTCGCTTCCTCAAAGGACGTGGATTGATCTTGCTGATTTTCAATAAAAAAATTTCGAAACTATGTCTGATCAATTGGCGTATTTAAATTTTCTTATAGTGTGTTCATACATGCACTTTTATTGAGTCAGTATTCTGTTTATTGACAAAATATAATAAAGTGTTCATACATGTACTTTTGTTGAGTCAATATTCTGTGTATTGACAAAATTGGTTTGTGTCTGACGATTAATTTCAAAATTTAACTTAGTTTAGACGCAATTAGTTTGTGTCTGATGTTTAAATTTCAAAACTTTGCTTAGTTTAGACGCTATTGGTTTGTGTCTTAAGTTTCTGAGCGATGTTGTATTTTAATTTCTATTCAATATTATAACAATTTCGTGCTTATTGCGCAATAAATTATTGAGATTTTGTATGGAATGTGGAGCTCAATAATGGCTTTTATTAAAAAAAAAAACCGAAATATTGAGTAATGTGTGGACAGGCTATTAAGCTCATCTAGTGCTTTGACAAAGTTAATTCTAACACAAGCACGGAGAGTCGGACATCGTTAAATCGTGTTCGGTATGCATAAGAACTCAGAACATGTGTACTTCATTAGCTCGGAAATGGATATTGTTGGAACTACAAACGGAATAAAAAACTTAGGTCTACCCGCTTTCCACCAAAGAAGAAGGGTTTGTATACTAGAAATATATATAAAATAATTTCATTTTCTCAAATATAGATTTTTTCTATATATGGACCTCTTTGACCCCCATAAACCCCACTATGATATTTTTTTATCGATCTCGAGGTATTCAGATTGTGCGATATACAGTAGTTTTCGCTTATAGTCTACAACTACAGTTGCACAATTTTTGTGGACTATAAGTGAATTAGGACTATAACCGAATTTTTTTTAAGCCACTTAATGGACTATAACTGAATCCAGATATAATACACATTTTGGACTATATACAAAGTATGCAATTTCTTCAATAAAACCACTTTTTTTAAACAAAATAAAAGTTTATTTAAAACATTTTTGATTTTTGTAAAAGTTGCCAGAATTCTAAATAAAAAGGTTGCCAGTTTGTTTAAAAAAACTATTAAAAAAAACAGGGTGGACTATATAAAAGTTTTTTTCTATACAATATTAGCTATGTATGCAAAGAAAATTTGGCCTTTAAACGAAAATGGACTATAGGCGAAATGGACTTAAGAACAAATAATTTGTATGAAATTCGAAAAACCTGCAAGTGAATAGGACTGTTTTGGCTTACATTCGTTTTTGGCCTTTAAGCGGAATGGACTATAAACGAAAAGTACTGTATAACTCAAAGAATATGTGAAATGCTTTGTACATCTGTTGCTTTATATACACAATAGTTTAGTTTTACTATTTTAACTTCTAAAATAATACCTTAAGAGAAACAAATGTTTATTTTTTATAAGAGAGGTTTAAGATACGTTAAATTATTTTTTCTAAACTGTCCGGAATATCAAACTTTATATATTTAGTTGCTGCAGTGCCATCTTTCTTCATTTCACAACTTAATTTTGGCAATCATATGCAACAACTTAAAATATTTTCGAGGAGTCATGATAACTCAACTTTATTACATATGCTATTAACGTTCATACCCGCTGGCAAATATTTTTGGCCCCTTCAATGACCTTGTAGACTACAAATTTCCCCATTTCTTTTTAATCATAGATTTTCTTGATATTAAAATTTTTTCTTGTTTGGTCCAAACTTAATAAAAGAGCTAAAGGATTTCATCGGTAACATGTTTTAAGAACCCACAGGTAAGTTTTTCATATTCTCTTTTTTTCGGTTTTCTGTTAACTGAAGCACTTTTAATCTTTTGTAAGGTCAAAATAATGTTTTTCAATAAAGTTTGCTTGTTTTTTCTTTTGGGCCTTCAAAGCTATATAGTAGCAATCTGTGTAAGTTTTTGGTTTTTAGCCACTGAAACTTCTATTTCCTAAGATTTAATTCGTTCCACCAAAAATGTTTTTTTTAGTAGCTTCTTCATTAATTTTTATTCAAAATGAGATCAATTATATTTATGATTTTACAAAATGTTCATTGATGCAATAAAACAACAAGAATGTATTCCTATAGAAATTGCACACCGCGTTATATCTTGATATTAACTGCATTTTAATACAAGCCAATGTCCGCTGTGAATCTTCTCTATTTACTGGATCTGTAAGGATCCAATTTTTTTTTTTTTCATTACCATAAGTAGCCAGCAATGACGGGTTTTCGCAACGAAACAACCCTTTTTAACCAGGAAATAAATGTGTGTTGTTTTTTCTTCCAAGTACTTGAAGTACCCTTGCAAAACAAAACAAAAATACATAGCATAATAAAAATGCATATTTTTATTATTAAGCGTATTGTCAAACATTAAAGAGTACTTTTGTTATTCTTCCGAGGTTAAGGTGTAGAATTTTAGATATTAAAGCTGTTGTTAACAACCATTATTTTTATACATTCTTGGAATTGCATATGTTTGCTTACATGTTTGCATTTAGTAGGATGTCTGAATTTTTATTCGGATTCTTAAACTATCTACGTTATAAAACGTATGTAGTGGAATCACACTTTCTTAACATCCCTTTAACACAAAAAGTACAATTCACAATTTTCGACCATTGCTGAATGTAGAATACATGTCCAAATTGTAAAGTAATTGGCGCTACACAAATCTTTAATAAATTTCCTTTTCGTGTATGTAATCGAACGGTGAATGTTTTACCAAAGTTTCCTACAAATTGAGAAATAATAATATTTACTTCTTTAAAAATCAATTTTAGGCCAAATTTTAACTTTTTCCTCCATTTTTATTTAGAATTTTATTAAAAATTAAATAAACTATACCGGACAATACATATATGAAAGATACCCTAAGGTAAAGGTCAAGTTTGACAAACATTTTCTTGAAATCAGCATATTTGTTTACCGTAGACTGAATTTTCGATTGTTTGATTGTAAATGATTATGTATCTATTTTTAAAAATCGCGAAGGTGTTTTTCCTCTATTAAAATCTGCAAAATGTAAAAAAAGGTTTTTAAATAGCTTTAAAACGTGGTCTTCCTCGTTTTTCTAGAATAAGTTGCCTCTTTATAACATTTTGTACGAAGTTCACAGATCGTCCTAAGCTTTTGGAAATTTCTCTTAGCAATTTTCCTTGTTGTCCTCAGTTCTTTCACGAGGCGCTGTTTATCAAAGGAGCAGTGTGTGTTTCGGCCCATTTTCTATGTATACAAACTTTTGCAGATATTAGAGTATTTTCTTATTTAATAAAAAAATTAAAATAAGTTAAAAATTAATCCTAGTACAAGTGTACCTATCTTTATGAGCAACAAAATGAACGCAGTGCTTGCCATATTTTCGGATAAAAAATTATTGCAACATCATTTGCTTTGAATTAAGAAATGTTCCAGATAGTTTTAGTAAATAATAACCTTGCTTTTACAATATGTCCTTAAAAAAATAAGAAAAAACACCAAGTGAAAAATTAGCACTCGCTTTTTATTACGGGGCTCTGAAATTTTCAAATTTTTAAAAATATCGATATGGGTATAATTTTAAAGCTTTTTAAGAGATATTTAAGGAAATGCTAAAATTTAAAAAAATGCTTAACCCATTAAGAGCCGATGGCATTCTCATGTAAAATTATGTAAAATTATATATATATATATATATATATATATATATATATATATATATATATATATATATATATATATATATATATATATATACAGTGATGTGAAAAATAATAAGGACACAAATGTCCAGTAATAACATTTGATCATAATATAATTAAAATGAGAGAATTGCTAAAAATAACTGTACATATTTTTAGGTAATATATTATAAAAACGAGATCCATTATGTTTTTTAAAATTGTTGTTTTTATTTTAAATTTTTTTAAATAGATTTAACTTAAAATACAAATTCACCCTGTGAAAAAAAATAAGGACACTTCGTGTTATTGCCTAAAAAATTATATTACTTAAAAAAAAAAGAGATCCACAAATAATACTGCTTTCCAGTGGTTAATATTTTGTTGAGGCGCCGTTGTTTTTTAAAACTGCTTGGCATCGTCGTGGCATAGAGTCAACAAGGTTTTGACAGACTGAAAGCGGTACATCATTCCACGCAGTCTGAATTAATTCCCATAGCTGATCGCAATTCGTGGGAAACTTTCCTCTAATTGAAGTTTTAACTATGCTCCACAAATTCTCGATCGGATTTAGATCGGGAGACTGAGCAGGCCATTCTAATAAATTGATTTTATTATTCACAAACCACGTCTTGGTGCACTTTGCCGTATGTTTGGGGTCATTGTCCTGTTGGAACACCCATTGCAGTGGCATATTTTCTTCGGCATAAGGAAGCATACAATTATGTAGAATATCAACATAATCTGTTGCTTTCATAATGCCCTGTATACGATACAGTGGCCCAACACCATAGTAGGAAAATGACCCCCAAACAATAATGTTACCACCGCCGTGCTTTACCCTCTTAATGGTGTGTTTTGGGTTGTATTCCGTATTAATTGGTCTTCTTACAGTATGAAGACCCCTATCCGAATTAAATAAATAAATTTTTGTCTCATCCGACCATAGAATATTTCTCCATTTTTCTTGAGGCCAGCATACGTGCTCTTCAGCAAATTTTAGCCTTTGTTGTATGTTCTTCTTCGACAACATTGGTACTTTTCTGGCACTATGAGCTTTAAGGTTCTCTTTAATTAGGGTTTTTCGAATTGTTGATGAGTCAATGTTAATGTTTAAATCAATTTTTATCTGTTTCGATGAAATAAATGGATTCTTTTTTACACATCGAATGATTCCACGTTTTACTGCAGGTGTAATTTTTGGTTTTCTGCCACGTGTTTCTCTAATAGGAATCCATTTGACTGCATTTTCTACCATTGTTTTTGAAATTCCAAGCAACCTTGCAATATTTCTATAAGAATTTCCATCTTTGTGCAAATCTTTAATAGTTTTTCGTAGTACTGGGTCACAGTGCTTAGATTTTCCCATTTTGCTCTAAAAAACTACGAAATGAAGCTGTTTTTAAGTTTGTATTGAATTTAAAGTTTCACTAAAATCACGTTTCTTACCTATTGTACACAAAAATAAACTTCAAAATAACTTTCAAAAGCTTAGATATTAATTTATTTTAGTTAAACGACAAACTGTCCTTATTAATTCGCACAACCAAAACCAACTGATCTCTGCCTAACAACCTAATTTTATTAAATGTATACAAATTCTCTGAATTTTTGTAACGGGACTTGTTTTTGTAATATATTAGCTGAAAATTAATACAGTTATTTTTTAGAATTTCTCTCATTTTACTTATTTTATGATCAAATATTTTTGCTGGACATTTGTGTCCTTATTATTTTTCACATCACTGTAGGTAAGTCTCGATATATAGGTAAGGTAAGTCTCGCTGTTTTTGTTTTATTTTATTCATTCGACTGTATTACTTTTTAGCCTTCTTAACTTTCTTAAAAAAAAAAAATAAGAAAAAACAGCAAGTAAAAAATTGGCGCTCGCTTATATTTTCCGAGTTACGGGGCTCTGAAATTTTTAAACTTTTTAAAATATCAATATGGGTATCATTTAAATCACTTCAAAAGATCTTCAAGGCTATGCTAAATTTTTTTAAAAATGTTTAACTGTTAAAAATAATGTTGTTTGTATAATAATTATTTGTTCTTCCACTTGTTCTTAAAAACACTTGTTACATTTGTAATTAAAATAATTTTGTAAATTGTATTTTTATTTTTAATCAAATTGAAAATAAAAATTAAATTACTTTTGCATAAAACAGAAAACGAGCAATACATTTTTTTTCCTCTGCTAACATTAACCCATTAAGAGCCGATGGTATTCTCATGTAAAATTATGTATACATGTAGCACTTAATTGTTATACCCTTCACCACAAAAAGTGAAGAAAGGGTATAACTAGGTTAGCCATTCAGCTAAAAAGAAAGTTTAAAAAATTTTCGATCACTACGTGGTTTCAGTATTTGGCTTTAGTATACACCTAAGCAATTTCGTGTCTTGCTTTAATTTAAATAAATATTAACGTTATTTTACACAGATATTTTAATAAAGTTGTTTTTGTTTAGTTAATTAACTAAGGAAAAAAAGGAAACAAATACATAAAAATCCAATATTTTGATTTTGAAGTTTACCTTGAGGCCTATGCTACGAAAATCTTTATAAGATGGCTAAAAAACCTAAAAATATGGTCAAAAATCGTTATTTTTGATCGAAATTAATGGTTTAAATTACCTGAAGTTTTGAAAAAAAAATATGTCAAAACATTCCGTAAAAGAAAGTTAAGAAGGCAAAAATAAAAAAATAAATAAAATATTTTTAAGTACTACATACATATATACATAATTTTACATCAAAATTCCATCGGCTCTTAATGGGTTAAGCATTTTTAAAAAAATTTAGTATTCCTTACTTACTACGTATATCCATGAAAAACCGATTAATCAAAAACTGGAGCCAATCTGAAACTTCCAAATGTACTTTTGCACTCAGGGGACTCCCCTTAATAGTTCGAAAAGAATTCATCGAAGTTCATTTTTTTTCGGGTCAAAAACTATCACAGTGTTATAGAAAATTTTATACTTGCTAGCAGACTTAACTTCTTTTACGAAATTCTTTGTGCATTTCAACCCTCTTTTTGCAACTGTTCAAGGAACGGCAAGATACATAAAATTTAATGAACTATTGGGGAACCTTTTAATTTATAATTTATATATTTATACTTGTTAATATATCAGACAAATTAGTGGATGTTCTGTCTAATTTTCAAGTGTTTGTATATAACGGTTCAAAATATAAAGCCATTTATGTAGGTCAAATAACGTCAATTGTAGGAACAGCAATTAACTTTCAAATTTAAATTAAATACTTCTTGTTATTCCGAACTTAACAATTGATGTGCCTTGTAAATTTAAGCTGTGAGTCTATAACGGTTCTAAAGTTTGGCCATGTACATCAAATCACATCAATTAATGGACATCCTTTAATGTTCAAATTCAAATTTTATATTTGTTTTAATAATACAGGTTCTTTTTAAATGTTAACCATCTGCTTACAACTGTTGAAAGTATGTCCATATACATAAAATTAAATAAAATATTGAGGCATTCTTAAAATTATAGTTTTTAATATTTATACTTGTTATTTTAACTGTTGTTGTAATCGATATTTCGTCCCATTTTCTTGCGTTTGTCTAAAACGCTTCAAAAGATAGGCCCATATAAGTCAATTCATGTCATCGGTACATCTTTTAAATTTTAGACGTATTTTTGTACTAATTTTTGCTATTGGGAGCTTTAGTATTAAGATTTTTTTTTTTTTCAATTTA
Source organism: Cistogaster globosa (assembly GCA_937654795.1). Taxonomy (NCBI): domain Eukaryota; kingdom Metazoa; phylum Arthropoda; class Insecta; order Diptera; family Tachinidae; genus Cistogaster; species Cistogaster globosa. The sequence continues at coordinate 43,343,312 of OW569407.1, forward strand.
AAATTTGTGCCCTTTAAGGTACATAATACACGTAAAAAACATGTATATTGTATGGGGAGACTCTTTTATTTTGTAAACATAACCTTTCAAATAAAAAAACTTTTAAAATCTGTTAAGAAATGCCGAGCTCTGCGGGCAAAAGTATAGAAAACACCATTCTGGAGAAATAAAAATTAGAGGTAGGCGTAGAATTTTGGTCGCTTCCTCAAAGGACGTGGATTGATCTTGCTGATTTTCAATAAAAAAATTTCGAAACTATGTCTGATCAATTGGCGTATTTAAATTTTCTTATAGTGTGTTCATACATGCACTTTTATTGAGTCAGTATTCTGTTTATTGACAAAATATAATAAAGTGTTCATACATGTACTTTTGTTGAGTCAATATTCTGTGTATTGACAAAATTGGTTTGTGTCTGACGATTAATTTCAAAATTTAACTTAGTTTAGACGCAATTAGTTTGTGTCTGATGTTTAAATTTCAAAACTTTGCTTAGTTTAGACGCTATTGGTTTGTGTCTTAAGTTTCTGAGCGGTGTTGTATTTTAATTTCTATTCAATATTATAACAATTTCGTGCTTATTGCGCAATAAATTATTGAGATTTTGTATGGAATGTTGAGCTCAATAATGGCTTTTATTAAAAAAAAAACCGAAATATTGAGTAATGTGTGGACAGGCTATTAAGCTCATCTAGTGCTTTGACAAAGTTAATTCTAACACAAGCACGGAGAGTCGGACATCGTTAAATCGTGTTCGGTATGCATAAGAACTCAGAACATGTGTACTTCATTAGCTCGGAAATGGATATTGTTGGAACTACAAACGGAATAAAAAACTTAGGTCTACCCGCTTTCCACCAAAGAAGAAGGGTTTGTATACTAGAAATATATATAAAATAATTTCATTTTCTCAAATATAGATTTTTTCTATATATGGACCTCTTTGACCCCCATAAACCCCACTATGATATTTTTTTATCGATCTCGAGGTATTCAGATTGTGCGATATACAGTAGTTTTCGCTTATAGTCTACAACTACAGTTGCACAATTTTTGTGGACTATAAGTGAATTAGGACTATAACCGAATTTTTTTTAAGCCACTTAATGGACTATAACTGAATCCAGATATAATACACATTTTGGACTATATACAAAGTATGCAATTTCTTCAATAAAACCACTTTTTTTAAACAAAATAAAAGTTTATTTAAAACATTTTTGATTTTTGTAAAAGTTGCCAGAATTCTAAATAAAAAGGTTGCCAGTTTGTTTAAAAAAACTATTAAAAAAAACAGGGTGGACTATATAAAAGTTTTTTTCTATACAATATTAGCTATGTATGCAAAGAAAATTTGGCCTTTAAACGAAAATGGACTATAGGCGAAATGGACTTAAGAACAAATAATTTGTATGAAATTCGAAAAACCTGCAAGTGAATAGGACTGTTTTGGCTTACATTCGTTTTTGGCCTTTAAGCGGAATGGACTATAAACGAAAAGTACTGTATAACTCAAAGAATATGTGAAATGCTTTGTACATCTGTTGCTTTATATACACAATAGTTTAGTTTTACTATTTTAACTTCTAAAATAATACCTTAAGAGAAACAAATGTTTATTTTTTATAAGAGAGGTTTAAGATACGTTGGCCTAAATGTTTATAACTTAATTATTTAAATTATTTTTTCTAAACTGTCCGGAATATCAAACTTTATATATTTAGTTGCTGCAGTGCCATCTTTCTTCATTTCACAACTTAATTTTGGCAATCATATGCAACAACTTAAAATATTTTCGAGGAGTCATGATAACTCAACTTTATTACATATGCTATTAACGTTCATACCCGCTGGCAAATATTTTTGGCCCCTTCAATGACCTTGTAGACTACAAATTTCCCCATTTCTTTTTAATCATAGATTTTCTTGATATTAAAATTTTTTCTTGTTTGGTCCAAACTTAATAAAAGAGCTAAAGGATTTCATCGGTAACATGTTTTAAGAACCCACAGGTAAGTTTTTCATATTCTCTTTTTTTCGGTTTTCTGTTAACTGAAGCACTTTTAATCTTTTGTAAGGTCAAAATAATGTTTTTCAATAAAGTTTGCTTGTTTTTTCTTTTGGGCCTTCAAAGCTATATAGTAGCAATCTGTGTAAGTTTTTGGTTTTTAGCCACTGAAACTTCTATTTCCTAAGATTTAATTCGTTCCACCAAAAATGTTTTTTTTAGTAGCTTCTTCATTAATTTTTATTCAAAATGAGATCAATTATATTTATGATTTTACAAAATGTTCATTGATGCAATAAAACAACAAGAATGTATTCCTATAGAAATTGCACACCGCGTTATATCTTGATATTAACTGCATTTTAATACAAGCCAATGTCCGCTGTGAATCTTCTTTATTTACTGGATCTGTAAGGATCCAATTTTTTTTTTTTTTTCATTACCATAAGTAGCCAGCAATGACGGGTTTTCGCAACGAAACAACCCTTTTTAACCAGGAAATAAATGTGTGTTGTTTTTTCTTCCAAGTACTTGAAGTACCCTTGCAAAACAAAACAAAAATACATAGCATAATAAAAATGCATATTTTTATTATTAAGCGTATTGTCAAACATTAAAGAGTACTTTTGTTATTCTTCCGAGGTTAAGGTGTAGAATTTTAGATATTAAAGCTGTTGTTAACAACCATTATTTTTATACATTCTTGGAATTGCATATGTTTGCTTACATGTTTGCATTTAGTAGGATGTCTGAATTTTTATTCGGATTCTTAAACTATCTACGTTATAAAACGTATGTAGTGGAATCACACTTTCTTAACATCCCTTTAACACAAAAAGTACAATTCACAATTTTCGACCATTGCTGAATGTAGAATACATGTCCAAATTGTAAAGTAATTGGCGCTACACAAATCTTTAATAAATTTCCTTTTCGTGTATGTAATCGAACGGTGAATGTTTTACCAAAGTTTCCTACAAATTGAGAAATAATAATATTTACTTCTTTAAAAATCATTTTTAGGCCAAATTTTAACTTTTTCCTCCATTTTTATTTAGAATTTTATTAAAAATTAAATAAACTATACCGGACAATACATATATGAAAGGTACCCTAAGGTAAAGGTCAAGTTTGACAAACATTTTCTTGAAATCAGCATATTTGTTTACCGTAGACTGAATTTTCGATTGTTTGATTGTAAATGATTATGTATCTATTTTTAAAAATCGCGAAGGTGTTTTTCCTCTATTAAAATCTGCAAAATGTAAAAAAAGGTTTTTAAATAGCTTTAAAACGTGGTCTTCCTCGTTTTTCTAGAATAAGTTGCCTCTTTATAACATTTTGTACGAAGTTCACAGATCGTCCTAAGCTTTTGGAAATTTCTCTTAGCAATTTTCCTTGTTGTCCTCAGTTCTTTCACGAGGCGCTGTTTATCAAAGGAGCAGTGTGTGTTTCGGCCCATTTTCTATGTATACAAACTTTTGCAGATATTAGAGTATTTTCTTATTTAATAAAAAAATTAAAATAAGTTAAAAATTAATCCTAGTACAAGTGTACCTATCTTTATGAGCAACAAAATGAACGCAGTGCTTGCCATATTTTCGGATAAAAAATTATTGCAACATCATTTGCTTTGAATTAAGAAATGTTCCAGATAGTTTTAGTAAATAATAACCTTGCTTTTACAATATGTCCTTAAAAAAATAAGAAAAAACACCAAGTGAAAAAATTAGCACTCGCTTTTTATTACGGGGCTCTGAAATTTTCAAATTTTTAAAAATATCGATATGGGTATAATTTTAAAGCTTTTTAAGAGATATTTAAGGAAATGCTAAAATTTAAAAAAATGCTTAACCCATTAAGAGCCGATGGCATTCTCATGTAAAATTATGTATATGCATATGTAATATATATATATATATATATATATATATATATATATATATATACAGTGATGTGAAAAATAATAAGGACACAAATGTCCAGTAATAACATTTGATCATAATATAATTAAAATGAGAGAATTGCTAAAAATAACTGTACATATTTTTAGGTAATATATTATAAAAACGAGATCCATTATGTTTTTTAAAATTGTTGTTTTTATTTTAAATTTTTTTAAATAGATTTAACTTAAAATACAAATTCACCCTGTGAAAAAAAATAAGGACACTTCGTGTTATTGCCTAAAAAATTATATTACTTAAAAAAAAAAGAGATCCACAAATAATACTGCTTTCCAGTGGTTAATATTTTGTTGAGGCGCCGTTGTTTTTTAAAACTGCTTGGCATCGTCGTGGCATAGAGGCAACAAGGTTTTGACAGACTGAAAGCGGTACATCATTCCACGCAGTCTGAATTAATTCCCATAGCTGATCGCAATTCGTGGGAAACTTTCCTCTAATTGAAGTTTTAACTATGCTCCACAAATTCTCGATCGGATTTAGATCGGGAGACTGAGCAGGCCATTCTAATAAATTGATTTTATTATTCACAAACCACGTCTTGGTGCACTTTGCCGTATGTTTGGGGTCATTGTCCTGTTGGAACACCCATTGCAGTGGCATATTTTCTTCGGCATAAGGAAGCATACAATTATGTAGAATATCAACATAATCTGTTGCTTTCATAATGCCCTGTATACGATACAGTGGCCCAACACCATAGTAGGAAAATGACCCCCAAACAATAATGTTACCACCGCCGTGCTTTACCCTCTTAATGGTGTGTTTTGGGTTGTATTCCGTATTAATTGGTCTTCTTACAGTATGAAGACCCCTATCCGAATTAAATAAATTAATTTTTGTCTCATCCGACCATAGAATATTTCTCCATTTTTCTTGAGGCCAGCATGCGTGCTCTTCAGCAAATTTTAGCCTTTGTTGTATGTTCTTCTTCGACAACATTGGTACTTTTCTGGCACTATGAGCTTTAAGGTTCTCTTTAATTAGGGTTTTTCGAATTGTTGATGAGTCAATGTTAATGTTTAAATCAATTTTTATCTGTTTCGATGAAATAAATGGATTCTTTTTTACACATCGAATGATTCCACGTTTTACTGCAGGTGTAATTTTTGGTTTTCTGCCACGTGTTTCTCTAATAGGAATCCATTTGACTGCATTTTCTACCATTGTTTTTGAAATTCCAAGCAACCTTGCAATATTTCTATAAGAATTTCCATCTTTATGCAAATCTTTAATAGTTTTTCGTAGTACTGGGTCACAGTGCTTAGATTTTCCCATTTTGCTCTAAAAAACTACGAAATGAAGCTGTTTTTAAGTTTGTATTGAATTTAAAGTTTCACTAAAATCACGTTTCTTACCTATTGTACACAAAAATAAACTTCAAAATAACTTTCAAAAGCTTAGATATTAATTTATTTTAGTTAAACGACAAACTGTCCTTATTAATTCGCACAACCAAAACCAACTGATCTCTGCCTAACAACCTAATTTTATTAAATGTATACAAATTCTCTGAATTTTTGTAACGGGACTTGTTTTTGTAATATATAAGCTGAAAATTAATACAGTTATTTTTTAGAATTTCTCTCATTTTACTTATTTTATGATCAAATATTTTTGCTGGACATTTGTGTCCTTATTATTTTTCACATCACTGTAGGTAAGTCTCGATATATAGGTAAGGTAAGTCTCGCTGTTTTTGTTTTATTTTATTCATTCGACTGTATTACTTTTTAGCCTTCTTAACTTTCTTAAAAAAAATAAGAAAAAACACCAAGTAAAAAATTGGCGCTCGCTTATATTTTCCGAGTTACGGGGCTCTGAAATTTTTAAACTTTTTAAAATATCAATATGGGTATCATTTAAATCACTTCAAAAGATCTTCAAGGCTATGATAAATTTTTTTAAAAATGTTTAACTGTTAAAAATAATGTTGTTTGTATAATAATTATTTGTTCTTCCACTTGTTCTTAAAAACACTTGTTACATTTGTAATTAAAATAATTTTGTAAATTGTATTTTTATTTTTAATCAAATTGAAAATAAAAATTAAATTACTTTTGCATAAAACAGAAAACGAGCAATACATTTTTTTTCCTCTGCTAACATTAACCCATTAAGAGCCGATGGTATTCTCATGTAAAATTATGTATACATGTAGCACTTAATTGTTATACCCTTCACCACAAAAAGTGAAGAAAGGGTATAACTAGGTTAGCCATTCAGCTAAAAAGAAAGTTTAAAAAATTTTCGATCACTACGTGGTTTCAGTATTTGGCTTTAGTATACACCTAAGCAATTTCGTGTCCTGCTTTAATTTAAATAAATATTAACGTTATTTTACACAGATATTTTAATAAAGTTGTTTTTGTTTAGTTAATTAACTAAGGAAAAAAAGGAAACAAATACATAAAAATCCAATATTTTGATTTTGAAGTTTACCTTGAGGCCTATGCTACGAAAATCTTTATAAGATGGCTAAAAAACCTAAAAATATGGTCAAAAATCGTTATTTTTGATCGAAATTAATGGTTTAAATTACCTGAAATTTTGAAAAAAAAAAATATGTCAAAACATTCCGTAAAAGAAAGTTAAGAAGGCAAAAATAAAAAAAAAAATAAAATATTTTTAAGTACTACATACATATATACATAATTTTACATCAAAATTCCATCGGCTCTTAATGGGTTAAGCATTTTTTTTTAAAATTTAGTATTCCTTACTTACTACGTATATCCATGAAAAACCGATTAATCAAAAACTGGAGCCAATCTGAAACTTCCAAATGTACTTTTGCACTCAGGGGACTCCCCTTAATAGTTCGAAAAGAATTCATCGAAGTTCATTTTTTTTCGGGTCAAAAACTATCACAGTGTTATAGGAAATTTTATACTTGCTGTTATAGCAGACTTAACTTCTTTTACGAAATTCTTTGTGCATTTCAACCCTCTTTTTGCAACTGTTCAAGGAACGGCAAGATACATAAAATTTAATGAACTATTGGGGAACCTTTTAATTTATAATTTATATATTTATACTTGTTAATATATCAGACAAATTAGTGGATGTTCTGTCTAATTTTCAAGTGTTTGTATATAACGGTTCAAAATATAAAGCCATTTATGTAGGTCAAATAACGTCAATTGTAGGAACAGCAATTAACTTTCAAATTTAAATTAAATACTTCTTGTTATTCCGAACTTAACAAATGATGTGCCTTGTAAATTTAAGCTGTGAGTCTATAACGGTTCTAAAGTTTGGCCATGTACATCAAATCACATCAATTAATGGACATCCTTTAATGTTCAAATTCAAATTTTATATTTGTTTTAATAATACAGGTTCTTTTTAAATGTTAACCATCTGCTTACAACTGTTGAAAGTATGTCCATATACATAAAATTAAATAAAATATTGAGGCATTCTTAAAATTATAGTTTTAAATATTTATACTTGTTATTTTAACTGTTGTTGTAATCGATATTTCGTCCCATTTTCTTGCGTTTGTCTAAAACGCTTCAAAAGATAGGCCCATATAAGTCAATTCATGTCATCGGTACATCTTTTAAATTTTAGACGTATTTTTGTACTAATTTTTGCTATTGGGAGCTTTAGTATTAAGATTTTTTTTTTTTTTCAATTTAAAATTTGTGCCCTTTAAGGTACATAATACACGTAAAAAACATGTATATTGTATGGGGAGACTCTTTTATTTTGTAAACATAACCTTTCAAATAAAAAAACTTTTAAAATCTGTTAAGAAATGCCGAGCTCTGCGGGCAAAAGTATAGAAAACACCATTCAGGAGAAATAAAAATTAGAGGTAGGCGTAGAATTTTGGTCGCTTCCTCAAAGGACGTGGATTGATCTTGCTGATTTTCAATAAAAAAATTTCGAAACTATGTCTGATCAATTGGCGTATTTAAATTTTCTTATAGTGTGTTCATACATGCACTTTTATTGAGTCAGTATTCTGTTTATTGACAAAATATAATAAAGTGTTCATACATGTACTTTTGTTGAGTCAATATTCTGTGTATTGACAAAATTGGTTTGTGTCTGACGATTAATTTCAAAATTTAACTTAGTTTAGACGCAATTAGTTTGTGTCTGATGTTTAAATTTCAAAACTTTGCTTAGTTTAGACGCTATTGGTTTGTGTCTTAAGTTTCTGAGCGGTGTTGTATTTTAATTTCTATTCAATATTATAACAATTTCGTGCTTATTGCGCAATAAATTATTGAGATTTTGTATGGAATGTTGAGCTCAATAATGGCTTTTATTAAAAAAAAACCGAAATATTGAGTAATGTGTGGACAGGCTATTAAGCTCATCTAGTGCTTTGACAAAGTTAATTCTAACACAAGCACGGAGAGTCGGACATCGTTAAATCGTGTTCGGTATGCATAAGAACTCAGAACATGTGTACTTCATTAGCTCGGAAATGGATATTGTTGGAACTACAAACGGAATAAAAAACTTAGGTCTACCCGCTTTCCACCAAAGAAGAAGGATTTGTATACTAGAAATATATATAAAATAATTTCATTTTCTCAAATATAGATTTTTTCTATATATGGACCTCTTTGACCCCCATAAACCCCACTATGATATTTTTTTATCGATCTCGAGGTATTCAGATTGTGCGATATACAGTAGTTTTCGCTTATAGTCTACAACTACAGTTGCACAATTTTTGTGGACTATAAGTGAATTAGGACTATAACCGAATTTTTTTTAAGCCACTTAATGGACTATAACTGAATCCAGATATAATACACATTTTGGACTATATACAAAGTATGCAATTTCTTCAATAAAACCACTTTTTTTAAACAAAATAAAAGTTTATTTAAAACATTTTTGATTTTTGTAAAAGTTGCCAGAATTCTAAATAAAAAGGTTGCCAGTTTGTTTAAAAAAACTATTAAAAAAAACAGGGTGGACTATATAAAAGTTTTTTTCTATACAATATTAGCTATGTATGCAAAGAAAATTTGGCCTTTAAACGAAAATGGACTATAGGCGAAATGGACTTAAGAACAAATAATTTGTATGAAATTCGAAAAACCTGCAAGTGAATAGGACTGTTTTGGCTTACATTCGTTTTTGGCCTTTAAGCGGAATGGACTATAAACGAAAAGTACTGTATAACTCAAAGAATATGTGAAATGCTTTGTACATCTGTTGCTTTATATACACAATAGTTTAGTTTTACTATTTTAACTTCTAAAATAATACCTTAAGAGAAACAAATGTTTATTTTTTATAAGAGAGGTTTAAGATACGTTGGCCTAAATGTTTATAACTTAATTATTTAAATTATTTTTTCTAAACTGTCCGGAATATCAAACTTTATATATTTAGTTGCTGCAGTGCCATCTTTCTTCATTTCACAACTTAATTTTGGCAATCATATGCAACAACTTAAAATATTTTCGAGGAGTCATGATAACTCAACTTTATTACATATGCTATTAACGTTCATACCCGCTGGCAAATATTTTTGGCCCCTTCAATGACCTTGTAGACTACAAATTTCCCCATTTCTTTTTAATCATAGATTTTCTTGATATTAAAATTTTTTCTTGTTTGGTCCAAACTTAATAAAAGAGCTAAAGGATTTCATCGGTAACATGTTTTAAGAACCCACAGGTAAGTTTTTCATATTCTCTTTTTTTCGGTTTTCTGTTAACTGAAGCACTTTTAATCTTTTGTAAGGTCAAAATAATGTTTTTCAATAAAGTTTGCTTGTTTTTTCTTTTGGGCCTTCAAAGCTATATAGTAGCAATCTGTGTAAGTTTTTGGTTTTTAGCCACTGAAACTTCTATTTCCTAAGATTTAATTCGTTCCACCAAAAATGTTTTTTTTAGTAGCTTCTTCATTAATTTTTATTCAAAATGAGATCAATTATATTTATGATTTTACAAAATGTTCATTGATGCAATAAAACAACAAGAATGTATTCCTATAGAAATTGCACACCGCGTTATATCTTGATATTAACTGCATTTTAATACAAACCAATGTCCGCTGTGAATCTACTCTATTCACTGGATCTGTAAGGATCCAATTTTTTTTTTTCATTACCATAAGTAGCCAGCAATGATGGGTTTTCGCAACGAAACAACCCCTTTTAACCAGGAAATAAATGTGTGTTGTTTTTTCTTCCAAGTACTTGTAGCAAAACAAAACAAAAATATATAGCATAATAAAAATGCATATTTTTATTATTAAGCGTATTGTCAAACATTAAAGAGTACTTTTGTTATTCTTCCGAGGTTTAGGTGTAGAATTTTAGATATTAAAGCTGTTGTTAACAGCCATTATTTTTATGCATTCTTGGAATTGCATATGTTTGCTTACATGTTTGCATTTAGTAGGATGTCTAAATTTTTATTCGGATTCTTAAACTATCTAGTGGAATCACACTTTCTTAACATCCCTTTAACACAAAAAGTACAATTCACAATTTTCGACCATTGCTGAATGTAGAATACATGTCCAAATTGTAAAGTAATTGGCGCTACACAAATCTATAGTAAATTTCCTTTTCGTGTATGTAATCGAACGGTGAATGTTTTACCAAAGTTTCCTACAAATTGAGATATAATAATATTTACTTTTTTTAAAATCATTTTTAGGCCAAATTTTAACTTTTTCCTCCAGTTTTATTTAGAATTTTATCAAAAATTAAATAAACTATACCGGACAATACATATATGAAAGGTACCCTAAAGGTAAAGGTCAAGTTTGACAAACATTTTCTTGAAATCAGCATATTTGTTTACCGTAGACTGAATTTTCGATTGTTTGATTGTAAATGATTATGTTTCTATTTTTAAAAATCGCGAAGGTGCTTTTCCTCTATTAAAATCTGCAAAATGTTAAAAAAGGTTTTAAAATAGCTTTAAAACTGTGGAAGTTTTACGTGGTCTTCCTCGTTTTTCTAGAATAAGTTGCCTCTTTACCTATCTTTATGAGCAAAAAAATGAACGCAGTGCTTGCCATATTTTGGGATAAAAAATTATTGCAACATCATTTGCCTTGAATTAAGAAATGTTCCAGATAGTTTTAGTAAATAATAACCTTGCTTTTACAATATGTCTACTACGCTGTTTGATATGCAACTTTTTTCTTTCTCTCTAAAAATAATGTATATAATTTTCCAACTACGTAGATCGTTTTCTTATTTGTGCTAGGTATTTTACTATCGCAAGATATTTCTAGTTATTAAACGATTTTGACGTACGCTTTCGCTTTACAGAGAACGGTGCTACCAGATTTTCGAAAGTAAGATAAACTAAATGCGAGAGGCAGATGCAGAAACGCATTAAAAAGTACCAAAGAGAGCAACCCCCCTGTAACATTAACAAATATATCAGCTTTCATTACTAGACCTATTTTTATTGTTTATTGCCAGATGCATGGGTTATTTTCTTTTTATAAATGGGCCTATTCGGGCCAGGGATTGCCTACATAAGACAAATTTTTTCTAGAAGTGTATATTTTTGTTCCGAATACAAGTGGGTTATTTCGTTTTTTAGACTTATATTGTACAGCAGTTATAAATTTAATATGGGCAACTATTTTTTACCATTTGAAGACAGTATTTTATAAATTTCACAATATTTTAAGTATTTTCATTGTAACAATTTTGAAAAATTGATGAAGAAATTGAATGCTAATGACGAAATCCCCACGCAAAGCAGCTTTGAGTAAACAAATTTATGTTTTTTTTGTACAGCTTGCTCAAATATCTTTTTAAGGAAAATAACTGTTGAAGTGCGATCGCATACGAAAGTTTTTTGTCTATATTTTATTTGACACTACTTCATAGCTGCTTGAACAAACAAAAATAGGCAAACAAATGTGTGTAGCGTTACTACTAAACAAATTTTGCATTGCTTTTAAACAATTAAGGGCAAACAAATTTTAAACAAATGTTTTTCATATGTGACCGTACCTTAAGAAATGTGAAAAAATTATTATTTTTTCATATCTTCTAGCAAAATTCAAAGCAATTTATATATTGGAAATCGGATAACATTTAAGAAAGTAATTATATATTTTTTGGCTCAAGGTGGTCAATTTGGACAACCGTGGCTTCGTTCGTTTTCAAACTTTAAGGCTACCAAAACGATTTATAATGCTGAAAATTGTTCCAGGTTTCTGATAAATAAGCAGTTTTTAGTCCCATATTCATAATTTTTCTTGCGCAACTCCCCACAGTGCAATGTTTTCTTAAATATTAAGAGTTATACTTACTTTCTTTAATCGCTCACGTTCAGCCTCAGGATCTAGATTTGAAGATATTCTTAGCGACTCTCTAAACATTAACTCGCGTGCCTTTCTTTCTGCACGAATTCTTTTTGGTAAGGCTCTCTTTTCCAAAGCTTGCTTTTTTAGCAGATCTTCTTCTTTTCTTTGAAGCATCCGCTTTACTTGATCAAGCTCTTTTTCGTGACGGACAATCATCTGATGACGTTGCATGAAACACATTTCTTTAACATGCCGTTTTGATAGTTGATGTCGTTCGTGAAGTTGCTTTTCTTCTAACTCCCATAGAAGTGCCTCACGTGTTCGCATTGCGTTTTGCTTTTGCTGCAAAAAGTTTCGATGTATTGTGGCAAGATGATCGCGATGTTTTTCACTTATTCGTCTCAACAGCATCTCGTGCCTCTCTTTAAGTGAATCCAAAAATACTCGTTCCTTTTCTTCATGATCTAGCTCCATCGCTGATCTCCGTTGTTTAAATTCATCCTTGCGTTTGTCCTTTGGTAAAAGATCAACTTCTTGCTTAAGCAAATGAATTTCCTGCTTTAGGTTTTCCCGAAAAATTTTAAGCTCTTTTTCTTGCTCGGCGCGAATACGTTTTGAAGAAGAGCGTAGTTCATGTTCTTGACTTTGTTCTGTCTTTTCTATTAACTGTTTATGTTGCCGCGCTAGAGCATCCATATCAGCTTCATAAGTCTTTTCCAGAGATGTCCTTTCCTGATCAAATCTTCGGTCCTGTTGTTCTTTGCTCATTTGCTCCTTGAGTTGCAGGTCAGTTTGCTGTTTTTTCTCCTGTTTCTGAAGCATTTTTAACTCTCGTAGCTCTTGCTTCCGAAAAACGTGGTCATCATAAAAGCGACCAGTCTCTTCATCACCATAAATAACTCTGCTAGTAGTTGTTGTCACTTGAACACCGTCTATTTCGAATTTTCGTGTACGTTTTCTAGTTTTTTTTCGAAGATTTCTTAATTCTATTTCCTCTTTACTTAGACCTGGACCTTCACTATAGCTACACTTATAATCAGCAGCATTCTTTTTGTGACGAATAATAACATCGCCTTCTTCTTCTTGGATTTCCTTTCTGTCGGTTTCAACATCAATGCGACTGTCTTGACTAGCTGTGGTAGAAATACTCTCTGCATCACTTTTATTAGCTGAAATTTGAATTTGAACCTCTGCACCACGGCGAAAAATTTGGCTTTCACTGACTGTTTTTGTTCGGAAGGAACCACCTTCGCTCCCAGCACCAAGGTACATTGATTTTTCTAGCCTTGGACTACGATTAACAATTACACTAACATCGTCATTTTTTGTGAATTTCGTTTGATGACTACTATCCAGTTGAACATGGTGGTCTTCCTTAATTACAACACTTTCGTCAATTAAATTACAAGAGTGATGCAGTGGAGTTTTAGTTAAATTACTGCTGTCTTTTACAAGTATTTCATCGCCCACAGTAACAACTGATACGTGGCTTGTATCCACAAGTTTCAACGCATTGAGGCCATCTGAAGAAGTATTATAGACAGAATCATTTTCATCAGTAAAAGATGAACTAACTATAAGAACTTCGCTTTCATCCAATTTTCTACCTTTAAGTTCAATCTTACGGTTTGAGATTGAAATACTAGGATCTTCTTCTAAATCAACCTCGTTTGCTAATCTCACGATCGTTGCCGCTTGGTTTTGAGAATTTTGTGATGAAGCTATGCTATCATCTGTTAAAGAAAACTCCTCATCAGTAGAAAACTCTTTTATGCTCATGTTTTCATTTTGATTATTGGATACAATTACAATATCATTTTGAAGCGGCAAGGGAGGAGTTACTGCTCTATCAATAATAACAGGAGGGTGTGCAGTCGTCACCACTGTTATTTGAGATCTTCCAGATTCCAAACTATTAGGTGGTATGTTTGGTGAAACGACTAATTTTTCTGGTTGACAGCTAAGATGGGACATATCACTAACAAGAGTCACATTCGAAGTGCTTGAACTAAGACCTGTCCTAGTTCCTTCCATATTTTTATTTATTGATGAAATAGATTGAACTGAAACAGTCGATGAAGAGGATGCAGGTGATGGTGGCTGCTTCAATTCTTTCTCCTGAGACTCTTTTTGTTCATATTGAACATTACTAAGGTGCAAATTGATGTTAGATGAATGCGTATCTTCTTTTTCGTTATCAGCATTTGACGTAAAGTTTGACAATGTTGTAATTGCTGCTTTAAAAGAAGCTGGTGGAGCTGGTGCCTTTCCCTTTTCTCGTTTTAGAATCTTTAAATAAAAACAAACAAAAATCAAATAAATTAAAAAACTCTCTCCATATTTTATATGATTTATTTTTAGTTCAGTTAAACTAATAGTAGAACAAATTTTGTAAAACAACTTATGAGAGGCCCAAGTTCGTTTTATCAATTCTAATCTTTAGATAGAACACAAATCTTTTTTAATGATTTTCTAAACAAGAATAAAATTATTTCGTCATTAGCAAATTTGTGTGGGTCTTTTTTTTCAAATCGGACGCATATTTTTCTCTATTATTCATTTTTTTAAACTTAACGAAAACAAACGCGCCAACTGATTATTATATTATAGCTCGCTGTTTATAAAGCAAGTTGCACACAAGAATATTTTCGGCATTTATCGGTACGGGATAGCAATCATTTACATGACACCACTGTCAGTACCATTAACTTGACTACTCACCTTTGCAAAGTTTCCTTTTACTTCTTTCCAGCCATCTTAGCAAGTAAAACAGATATATTTGTCAAATTACATGTAAATGTGAAAATAGTAAGTCTCTTGTTTTAAATCAAACGTTTAAATAAATACATTCCATAAAAACAAATAGTAACTAAAATTGATGACCTCGTACAACTTAAACCATCGTTTCTACTGACAATCAAAGTAAGTACATTGGCAGCCATCTTGTATTAAAAGCTGAAAACCACGCGGCACTATGAACCAAGAGAATGTCTACCGACGACACGTCTTTCCAAGCCCCACACGCCTGAAAAGCTGCGAAAAGCGAATTCGATTTCTTAATTAAAACTCGAAAATGCCGACCGATGAATAGCAATTGGTGCAGCACACTGCATTTCATAAAGAAGAGTGATGGACCATTAAAGCCATTTGACGACTACCAAGCATTAAATTCCCAGACACTACCCGATATATACCTATTGCCACATCTGACAGTCTTTACGTCAAATTTAAACAAAAGTATTTCCTAAAATCGACCTGCAAAAAGCGTACTCATACATCAAAAATTAGACATCAGCACACCGTTTGATTAGAACTTAAGTGTACGACGTTTGGCCTGTGCAACTCTGCACAAACCTTTCAAAGACTTATCGACAAAGTTCTACCGGGCTAAGATTTTGTTCTTCCTTCATCTACGACATATGTGTAGCGTCGCTTGAGCAACATCGCCACGACCCTAGTGAAGTTTTTCGTCGTCTTTATGATTATATTCTGGCAATTACTTAACTTGAAAAAATATGAGCTCAGAAAAATCGAGATAATGTTTTTTGGCTTTTAGTAAACGCAGAGTGAATCCTTCCGTTACCGAAAAACGTTACATTATTCCGGGATTTTCCGAAGCCGAAAGTGGCTTAAGATTTGAAAAGGTTAATAGCTATGCTGAATATCTACAGAAATTCTCGCTACATGCCATCTCATCAAATAAAATTACAACTAATTATCGGTAACAAGTAAAACGATTGCACGCCTATTAGTTGAAATCAAGATGCAGAAGCTCTTTAATTTATGCAAAAAGGAGCTGGCAAACGCAGCACTGTAAGCACATCCAGCAACACACGCCCAATTCGTAGTATTCGAAGATGCTTCCGATACTTAAATGTTCGAGCAAGTTGTTCACTATTCAGATCCGTGAACCATAAAGCAGCATAAGTATCGACTTGCTTAAACCAGGCTTTATTTCAAACATTATTCATCACCTGCAGATGTACGTTACTCTTCCAATGGAAGTAATTCGTAATCACAAATACTTTCTGATATACAATGCGACCAAAACGTTTCTAATGAAAGCAATTCACTGCCAGAGCAGACAGTAATACCATCGTAAAACCTGCAACAGAAACTCTTAACCCAAGACATCAGCAAGTGGCAGACGAATCTCGATCCTTCTAAGGTTCAGGTGAACCTCCTATGGTGGAGGAATGCTGTGGCAGCACTGTCGCTTCCAACTACTTGACTAATCACATTTGCAAACTTTCTTTTAGATTCTCTTCGGCCATCTTAGCAAAGTAACATATTTTTTCAACAAAAAATTAAAACTATTGTTTAAATTACATTTAAAAGTGAAAACAGATAGTTATGTTTTAAATAAATCGTTTAATTAATAAATACAAAAAAATAAAAACAAACAGTAATCGAATGTATTTACCGCGAAAAAATTTTCCCCCAAATTTTTTGAACAACTGTGCATGAAACATAGTTTTTTTTTTGTAACTATTATCATTTACCTCGAAAGTTTACTTTTTAGTCGTCCCCTAAAAATCCAAAAGGCCGTTAGTACACTTTTCGCTTTTTTACAGAAGAAGCAAAAACTTTATAGATATATGACTATTCATTCGTTAGGTGCCAAATTTCAGAATTATCATTAAAAAAATCAATGCAATAATATAATATAATATAATATAATATAATATAATATAATAGTATTTTTTAGTAATGATGCTTAGGGTCTTTTGGAATCGTTTTTATTTTCTCTTTGTTATATTTGCAGTAATTGCAATGAACTTTATATACATGTGCGTAACTTTTTAAATCGGATTGGAAGTACAGTTTTTTCGTGTATTGCCTGCGTTAATGCATTCCATTTTCGAAATATCGTTTAGCCACTTTTTCAGATGACTTGTAGCATACCTACATTGGTAGCTTCTTTACGTTTTGATATCAATTCCGTCTGCTCCTCTGACAATATATTAGTGCCATGTAAATAATAGAAGTTTATCCAATTTCGTAACATTTTCTCATAAATTCCTAACGTAGACACAAACATGAAAACACACCTGCACAAGTTTGGAATAATGTTTTAAATAATACTTCTTCGAAATTTATCTTCTGAAGTTTTCTACTCGAACACGCTTTACGTTTGTGCGTTCAACGAGAACAATAACATACAGTCAGGGACTTAAGTTTAAATACACCCCAAAAATTGTATGTTTAGAGAAAAGTAAACATTTCAGAAAAACCTAAAGTATGTAGTTTCATTTAGTTTAATAAATAACAACAACAAAATACATAGACTTCATTAAAAACATAGCTGTAATTCTTAAAAATACGATAAAACCCACTGGAAAAAAGTTTAGATAAATCTTGGAATGTTAGCACATTTTTTGAATAAATTAAAAAAGGGCAAACATCTCAATACTTTGTTGGACCGCCATGGCTATCAATAACTGCCTGCAAGCGGCGTGGCATAGAAAGTACCAAGCTTTCTGTTTCAAAAGGCGATATTTCTGACCATATTTTTTAAGAGCTTCCTTAAGCGAATTTTTGCTCGTTACTGAAGTTGAAGGTAATTTTCGCTTCATTAAATCCCAAGCGCGTTCAATTGGGTTTAATTCTGGTGACTGGGGTGAGCTATGGAGCTGTCTGGGAGCATAATGCTCTCTTTCACAGAAAGTGCAGTGTGCTTTGGATCGTTATCCTGTTAGAAAATCCAATGAGGTCCAAGGCATAAGATGTCGACGGACGCTTGCAAATTTCTTTCCAATATACTCTTGTATGTATGTTGATTCATTATGCCATCAATAAACTCCAAACTTCCAACCCTCGCTGCTTCAATAGCTCCGCAAACCATTACATTGCCACCAGCATGTCTTACTGTAGGAACCAAATTATGCTTTTGAAGAGCAGTGTTTGGCTTGCGCCATCGCTTACAAACAAATTAAATTTGCACCCGTCTTTAAATAGAACTGTTCTCTAAAACTAAGCGTCTTTGTTTTTATACTTATGTGCAAACTCCAGTATTAAATTTCTG
The DNA here is from genome assembly GCA_937654795.1 of Cistogaster globosa. NCBI lineage: Eukaryota > Metazoa > Arthropoda > Insecta > Diptera > Tachinidae > Cistogaster > Cistogaster globosa. Next base: position 43,361,571 of record OW569407.1, read on the forward strand.
TTTTTTTTCACTTATTAGTGGCTTTTTCGGGGAACTCGGCTTTTGTATCTATTTTTTGCAATGCTCTTTGAACAGTTTTTGGGTAAACATGTTTGTTATAGTTAAAAGCGATATCATTTGCAAGTTTTGGGACGCTTATTTTTGGATTTTTCTTCACTTCTCTTACGATGAGGTTAACATCACGATTGGTTAGTTTTTTCGGACGACCGCTTCTAGGCATATTTGCAATGGAACCATTTCCTTTATATTTTTTTATTATTTTTTTTTTCTTTATATTTTCTTTTCATATTTTCAACACTTGAAAATGGCAAATTTAATAATTTTCCTATTGATCTATAGCATAATCCTTCGTTAAAATGTGCTATTATTAAAAATTTGATTTTGGACTCAATTTCTTTACTTTTGCCCATAATTTTTGCAACAAAAAAAAAACACTAATAATAAGGCAAAAATGCTACTAATAAAAAGTGCTGCCTTGTAATAAAAGAGCTTCATCGAAATATAAATTATAACTGTACTTTGTTTTTAAGAAATGAAGAAGAGTTCTTTGTTTTGCAAGAAGTATTTAAACTTTTGCCTGCTGCGTTTTGTAGTTATTGTGAGATTGACCGTTATGTTTTTAATGAAGTTAATATTTTTTGTTATTGTTTTTTGTTATTTATGAAGCTAAATAAAACTGCATACTTTAAGTATTTCTGAAACACTTATTTTTCTCTGAACATACAATTATTGGGGTGTATTTAAACTTAAGTCCCTGACTGTATATGTTTTCTGATCACAAGACATTTTCGAGAAGCTGTTAGATATTTCCTTGCGATCATCTTCGGAAAACAAAGCACAATGTCGCAATGGACTTTTTGCAGAGAATTTTTCACAAATATTTCCTTTTGTTAGTTGGTTTTATTTTCACACTTTTAATTTAATTTTAGTTTTTGCAATATTGCAAGTGTAAGGAACAAATATGCGTTCTTGTTACTGTCTTGCAAAACTTGTTACTGTCTTGCAAAACTTTTTAAGTAAAAAACGGTAGCTGATAGTAAAACAAACGCCATTTTAAAATTTATTTTATTTTTTAAGTTAAAGGTGTAGTTACAGCTTTCTGGTTTATACATTTGTTAGGATTGTAGTTGCATGTTATATTTTCAGTATTTCTATTCGCGAACATGTCGCGCGAATAAACGTATTAACATTATATCTAATGTACCTTGGTTTAGAATACCATAGTGAAGTAATAGACATGACAAAAGTGACAAGTAAAGAACAAAATGTACGAGATCCGGTAACATATTCGTACAAAAGACTGTTAAAAGGAGATATTCAATATGATTACTGTCTTAGTATTGGACTGTTTCCTATACAGTCCAAAATTAAACTTAAATGCAATGTAATTTCACGACTACAGAATTTCATCCATAAAAATTGTATATTATTGCTTGACGTTAACTTACACGGTCGATAAATATACCCAAAAACAGATAAGTAGTTTTTTTATAATGAATTTATCACAAAGATGTTATTGACAAAGCAATTTTTTGAATTCCGGTTGTAATTCTGCTTTCCTTCTAGCTGTAAGACATGACCTAACGATTTTACATATCGTTTAAAAATTTTCTATAAATGCTTACTTTTATTACGGTCGAGTGCTCGATAGATGTTCCCGGTTGTGCTAATTTTTGGACAGAATTTATTCTTTACAATCTTGGAAAAATGCTTGGTATCGTAGTTTCGTCTAGATAAAGCATTTTTTTCCTCTGACCTGAACACCAAAAACTATATTACTTATTTATAATTTACATAAACAAAAATTAGGAAAATACTCATAAATTATAAAAACTCTTTTACCAACATAAGTTAATAATATAGAATTATCAAAACACGAAAATATAGCCGACTTTAATATTAAGGGTTATATACAAACCACTCTCTAAAAATGATTATATACCAGAGAAATTAAAACCATTTTTTGTTTTTTTGTCTAGCACTGGTTGAACTTATTTAAGATTTTAAAACTTATTTTAAATAAAATAGATAAAAAATAAATTTATACCTATATCAATAATAATCTTCGATCTTTTCTCCTGTTTACAAAATAAAAGATATTGTTACGTTTATTTAAATTTATAAACGCTTATTTTACTTAGTTCTTTTATTGCAAAATAAATAAACATAATTTATTTACTACTTTAATTAAATTACACTTTTATTAGACGATTATTCACTTATTCGCGATTAGTACACCAAAATACGCGATGGCAACTTCACCACTGTTTAACACGAGACCTTCACTGGTTGATGTTTTCACTAAGAATAATTCAGCCTGTATAGCCGTTGCTTTTATATACCAAACGTTATGGCTCTTGAATATACCAGAACTTCCTCCATCTGTTGGTAGAATATTTCTTTACTACGCATATATCATTTGAGACACATGATGATTGTTATTTGATTCCAGAACCTTCCATTATTATTTTGAATTTATTTATACATGCTGTCTATTTTTATTAGTCGTTATGTATGTGTAGTTGTGTGTTGCGTTTATTTTTATTACTTTATGTTAGTTGTTTTTGTTTTGTGATTAAAGGTTCAATTAGACGTGCCATAACCATAACCATATAAAACAGCTGTTTAAACCAACCTTATGGGAAACACTAGATTTGATTATTGGTGACATGCCATAATGTTATAGTCATAACCGTAACCATAGATATTAATTAAATTTTGATTTTTACCATAACCATTTATGGTAGACAATTGTATTTAGGTATTAACTGTTTGCTTTTTTTTATTTTGTCCTTTTTTTCATGTTCGCTGCATTGTGTTGGCGAGTTTTAATGGATATTTTCATTATGCTGCTTCCTTAACAAACGGCAAAACAAATACGAGTTGCTAATGGCTATGGCACCACTATTCGCTGGCAGCAAATATGATTATGGTTATGGCCATGATTACGGCTATGGCTTTATGGTATGGCACGTCTAATTTAACCTTAAGAAGTTTTTGTAGAAACTTCTGGCTTTGTAAAGGTCATTTCGTTTTACTTTGTTGGTGACAATTATTTTTATTTCTTTTTATGACCTAAATAAAGCATCTTCGCAACAATATATACCCTCTTTTAAGGTCAGTAATACTTAAATACAAATACAAGACAAATTTATTTAATTTCTTTAACCGAATCTTTAATCGAATTTTTCTAACATCTTCAGGGAAAAATTCCAACGAACTTTGAAATCTTTTAACATTGGTTAGAAAAAAATAAATAAACATTAAAACAATGACAACAATGAAAATAAAACATCAATACAGTATCTTAGTTATTACAATTTACTTTAATCAATTCCACATTTAAATTTAAAAAAGATAGTTTAACGTGACACAAGTACGACATAAAAAAATGTAACTCAAAAATAGAATTGTAGAAACCTTAAACAGATATCGTAGAATATATGTTTCTTAACGCTATAGTTGGAAATACGCTAAAGTTTTAACTAAAATAATGCTTAAAATGAATAAATAATGTCTTTTTCTGTTTTACTATTCATTGCCATGTCTATTTTCTGCTGAATGCTTAAACTTTTGAAATTGTAAAGTGTTTTCTTTCTTTATGTGATATTTTACCATTGTCCGGATAAGCTGTCTGTGAATGCTCCTGCGATAACGCAGTTGATGGTCGGCCTTTTTTAAAATCGAATTCATGTTCAGCTATTCTAACGCTTAAATTTCTTTTCGTTGTCCAGATGTAAACTTGTCAACAGCTTTCGTTCGTTTTTCCCTTACATTTATTTCATATACCAGTTAATTTTAGTACATAAACACATAATAAAACAGTAACGGGCTCATTTCTGTACACTTTTTAAATTTTTGTACATCTGTGTTCGCATCACGTAAATACTGCTGGATGGATTTGAATAAAATTTTGTAAGGAGGTCCCTTAGGTCCTTGATCAAATATAGAATACCTTTTCTATTAAAAATAAGTAATTTCGCAGAAAATGTAGAGGTTCAAATGTGAAAAAACCCAATTTTACCGGTGTAATGGTACTAGAATAGCTGACAGCACAATTTATTTTTGTAGATGGTACTCTACGATAAATGTTTATAAACGCATTTTTCTAAATTTAAATTTTAAGAAAATTATAAATGATACGCAGACGAAGTAGAGCCCAGCACGTAACCGAAATTTGTAAGCTTACATTAGCTTACAAATTTTGGGTTACCAGACATTGTTTTGGAGTTATCATTTTTCGGAGTATTATACTATGGAACAAACAAAAAAAAAAAAAACATTAAACAACCACTGCAAAAATCATCAGTGTTTCAAATTCTATGGATACATTTTTCTTTTAGATTTTTTTCTAAAATTGCATATTTTTGAAGAGGGAGCTTCGCACATCTTATCACAACTTTGAAACCACGCATTTGATTTTGTTGGGCGGTACATGAAAACATTTTAAATTATTTCAGCAGTAAACGGTACTCAGATAATTTTTAGTATAATGATTACTTTCGCAGTTATTGGGACAGAAGTAGAGAAAAATTTTGTTTTTCCTAAAAATTTCAAAATTTTCGATTTCTAACAGTTCTCAAAACTTAGAAAGGCTTAAATATTTTCCACTTTTATAACATGTGCACAAAGGTAAATGTAATACAAATAAAACAAACCATGATTTATGCAAATCCATGGACAAATACTAATTTTATTCCACAAAAAGTAAACGTACGCAATTTTAAATAAATCATACTTTTAGCTGTCATTGCCTAAATTTGCAGCAACAGTTTACCTTAGCAGAATATAATGACAATAAATAAAGTAAAAAAGTAGTTTTAGTTTAGTTAAAAATAATTACTACTTTTGTTTTGTCTTGTATGATTTTCAGGATTTGATTCTCTTATAAGAAACCAAATAAAATCTCCCATCATGTTTTCATTCCATTGGCCATGGTAACGTTGCTCCATGGAATTAAGTTGTTGATGGAATCGTTCACCATGCTCGTCACTTATGTCGCCAAGGTTTTCCGGAAAACAATCCAAATGCGAATGTAGGAAATGTATTTTAAGCGACATTTTTAGACCTAAAACTAACATAAGAATTAAACTAAGACAATTTTTAATAAACTTTATTTACCAATTTTTGAATAGTTTTTGAGCAAATCAATAATGATTTTTTCATAAATTGGACTGGATTTCATAATTGATAATTTTTAATAAACTTTCTTTTTCTTTCTTTCATATTCACGGCATGTGCAATAGGTATTGATGGTTTTTTGTTACCAATATGTACTCACCACTCACATGTGTCATATTTTTGGCCGAAGCTCAGATTTCTCTTTGTTTGATCTAGGTCTCTGATAAAATCATTTTGGTCTGACTGATTGAAAAAATTCGGTTTTTGGCTATCTGATGTGCTGCACATGCTCTATTATGAAGGTTGTGGTGACGATGAAATTACGTCACAACATACATCACAAGTATTTTCAGGACAGTTTGCCCAGCTTACACTTATAAGAGTAAAAATTATTTTTATATAATTATTAGATTTGTATTTTAAAACAAATTTACGCAATAACAGGAAAAAGTATGTTTTATCTAAAATTGGGTACTGTTACTTTTTGTGGAATAATATTAATTTTTGCGAATATTTAGAAATCGAAAATTTTGTAATTTTTAGGAAAAACAAAAAATTTTTTCTACTTCTGTCCCAATAACGGCGAAAGTAATGTTTTTCTAAAAAATTATCTGAGAACCGTTTAATGCTGAAATGATTTAGATTGTTTTCATGTACTGCCCAACAAAATCGAATGCGTGGTTTCAAAGTTAAGATAAGATGTTCGAGGCTCCCTCTTCAAAAATCTACAATTTTAGAAAAAAAAATTAAAAAAAAAATATACATATAATATGAAATACTGACGTTTTTGCAGTTATGCAACCATAACGCATCAAAAAATATAGTGGTCCTTCAATGTTTTAAATTTTTTTCCAATTGTTGTATAGTGTAATAAAGTGACCCACATATTAAATTGTTAATTCTGTTGAGTGGATAACTGCTGTTTTCTAATTTTTTTCTGACTATTTTTATGTTTTTAGTTCTATTTTTTTCATGGCTTATTATTTAAACCTTGTTAACAAAATTGAAAATGGTAATATTTTTCTGCCTCATAGGCTGTGTCGAATTATAGTTGACTATTCTGCCTGAAACTATGGGTTTGCTATACCAATCTGACAAAGCTTTGTTATATCTACTAATTTTTATATCTAGATAAGGAAATGTATTCTCTTTCTCTTTTTTTTTTATTAAATTTTAGTTTACTATGGTCAGTGTTGAAAATATTTAATATATTTTCTATATTTTTTATTTTATTATGGCAAATAACTCGTTAATAATTATATTTTCATATTTTGCTCCTTCAGAGTTCGCATTGGCATTCCATATGTTTGATTATATACAATCCCTGCATATATAAAACAATTGTATGTATGAATAATAGAAGTTTAACAATTTTTGCCCTAGAAATTTTTGTATGACGTTTTATTATCTTCCATTTATAGAGAGGTATTGTTGCGAAGATGCTTTATTTAAGTCATAGAAAGAAGTAAAAATAATTGTCATTAAGAATATGAAACGAAATAGTCTATTGTGTCTGTTTACAAAGCCAGAAGTTTCTACAAAAACTTCGTGATCGTAAAACAAAAACCACTAACGTAAAGAAATAAAAATAAACGCAACACACAACTACACAAATACCTTATTGCATAACTAAACAAAAATGACTACACAGCATGAAACGAAATATTTTACTGCATAGTAAAAGGAGGAAGTTCTAATACATTTAAGAACCCCTTTAAGCAGCTATTAGACGTTAAAACTTTGCTTGTGAGCACGGCCTGATAAGACGTTATCAAACTAGAGTAATAGGGTAAAAGTTGTGTTTGTCAGTGGCGCTGGGTGGATTTAAAATTTTTTTGATATTTTGTGTTTCTTACTCCTTTAATTGCCTGTCTGTTAAACGCAGTGTAAATTTCATTAATGTTTTTGTAAGCAAACGGTAAAGATGGCTTGGCTAGAGCGCAAGAAAAACAAAAAAAAAAACAGTAAAAAAAAAATAAATTAAAAATTTTAAACAAAAACAAAAAAAAAACATTGTTGGCTCACGCCTAACGTTTTTACGAAAAAAAAATTATGAAAAAAGAGCATATTTTAAAGTGGATCAAGTGGGTATTTAGAGAAGACATGAATCAGGTCACCGGCATAGTGAGAGTAGCGTAGGACTAGTAGATTCCAGCGGTGTAAAATCTACGTTTGGATTCAGCCCGATACCGGAGACATAAATTTTTGAAAATTTTACTTATATGAAAAATTAATATGAAAAAAGAGCATAGTTTGAAGTGACCCAAGTGAAAATTTAGAGAAGAGATAAATCAAGTCACCAGCATAGTGGGAGTAGCGTAGGACAAGTAGATTCCAGCGGTGTAAAATCTACGTATGGATTCAGCCCGACATCGGAGATCATATAATTTTTCTCTAAAAGCAAACTTTAAAAAAATTCATATCTCCGATATCGGGCTGAATCCAGACTAGATTTTACACCGCTGCCGACCGATGAATAGCAAATTGGTGCAGCTCACTGCATCTCATAAAGAAGAGTGATGGAACATTTAAGCCTTTTGGCAACTACCGAGCAATAAATGCCCAGACACTACCCGATATATACGTATTGCCATATCTGACAGTCTTTACGTCAAATTTGCAAAAAAAAGAAGTGTTTTCTAAAATCGACCTGCAAAAAGCGTTCCCTCAGGTACTCATACATTCAAAATTAGACATCAGCACACCGTTTGATTAGAATTTAATTGTACGACGCTTGGCCTGCGCAACGCTGCACATACCTTTCAAAACTTATCGGCGAAGTTCTACGGGGCCAAGATTTTGTTTTTCCTTCATCGACGACATATGTGTATCATCGCTTGAGCAACATCGCCACGCCCCAAGTGAAGTTTTTCGTCGTCTTTATGAAAATGTTCTGTCAATTACTTAACTTGAAGAAACATGAGTTCAGAAAAATCGAGATAATGTTTTTTGGCTTTTAGTAAACGCAGAGTGAATCCTTCCGTTACCGAAAAAGTTAAAGCATTCCGGTATTTTCCGAAGCCGAAAGTGGCTTAAGAATTGAAAAGGTTCATAGCTATGCTGAATACTACGGAAATTCCCGCTACATGCTTTCTCATATCAAATAAAATTACAACTAATTATCGCTAACAAGTAAAACGATTGCACGCATATTAATTGAAATCAAGATGTAGAAGCCCTTTTAATTAATGCAAAAAGGAGCTGGCAAACGCAGCACTGTAAGCACATCCAGCAACACATACCCAATTCGTAGTATTCGAAGAAGCCTCCGATACTTAAATGTTCGAGCAAGTTGTTCACTATTCAGAGCCGCGGACGATAAAGCAGCATAAGTATCGACTCGCCTAAACCAGCTTTTATTTCAAAAATTATTCATCACCTGCAAATGTACCTTACTCTTCCAATGGAAGTAATTCGTAATCACAACTACTTCCTGATATACAATTCGACCAAAACGTTTCTTATCAAAGCAGTTCACCACCAGAGCAGACAGTGATATCATCGTTAAACCTGCAACAGAAACTCATCAACCTAAGACATCAGCAGGTGGCAGACGAACCTCGATCCTTTTAAGGTTCAGGTGAACCTCCTCTGGTGGTGGATGCTGTGGCAGCACTGTCGCTTTCAACTACTTGACTAATCACATTTCAATTTTTTTTTAAATTATCTTCGGCCATCTTAGCAAGTAAATTAAATTTTAAAGTGAAAACAGATAGCTATTTTTTAAATGAGTCGTTAAGTTAATAAATACATAAAATAAAAACAAACAGCAACCAAAAACATTTACCGCGAAAACGGTTTCCCCCAAATTTTTTAACAGCATTTTTCACGCACTGTTTTTTTTTTAATTATTATTTACCTCGAAAGTTTACTTTTTATTCGTCCTCTAAAAATCCAAAAGGCCGTTATTACACGTTTTGCTTTTTGACAGAAGAAGCAAAAATTTTATAAATATATGACTATTCATTGTTTAGTAATGGTGCTTAGGGTCTTTTGGAATCATTTTTTTTTCTCTTTGTTATACTTGCAGTAATTGCAATGAACTTTAAATACATGTGCGTAACTTTTTAAATCGGATTGGAAGTAGAGTTTTTTCGTGTATTGCCTGCGTTAATGCATTCCATTTTCGAAATATCGTTTAGCCAATATTTCAGAAGACTTGTACCATACCTACATTGGTAGCTTCTTTACGTCTTGATATAAATTCCGTGTGATCCTCTGAAAAAATATTAGTGCCATGTAAATAATTCAAGTTTACCCAAATTCGTAACATTTTTTCAATAATTCCTAACGTAGAAACAAACATGAAAACACACCTGCACACGTTTAGAGTAATGCTTTAAATAGTACTTCTTCGAAATTGATCTTTTGGAATTTTCTACTCGAACACGCTTTACGTTTGTGCGTTCAACGAGAACAATAACATACAGTCAGGGACTTAAGTTTAAATATACCCCAAAAATTGTATGTTTAGAGAAAAGTTAACATTTCAGAAAAACCTAAAGTATGTAGTTTCATTTAGTTTTATAAATAACAACAACAAAAAATAAAGACTTAATTAAAAACATAACTGTAATCCTTAAAAATACGATAAAATCCACTGGAAAAAGTTTAGATATATCTTGGAATGTTAGCACATATTTTAAATAAATTAAAAAAGGGCAAACATTTCAATACTTTGTTGGACCGCCATGGCTATCAATAACTGCCAGCAAGTGGCGTGGCATAGAAAGTACCAAGCTTTCTGTTTCAAAAGGCGATATTTCTAACCATATTTTTTAAGAGCCTCCTTAAGCGAATCTTTGCTCGTTACTGAATTTGAAGGTAATTTTCGCTTCATTATATCCCAAGCCTGTTCAATTGGGTTTAATTCTGGTGACTAGGGTGAGCTATGGAGCTGTCTGGGAGCATAATGCAGCAACTGCTCTTTCACAGAAAGTGCAGTGTGCTTTGGATCATTATCCTGTTAGAAGATCCAATGAGGTCCAAGGCATAAGATGTCGACGGACGCTTGCAAATTTCTTTCCAATATACTCTTGTATGTATGTTGATTCATTATGCCATCAATAAACTCCAAATTTCCAACCCTCGCTGCTTCAATAGCTCCGCAAACCATTACATTGCCACCACCATGTCTTACTGTAGGAACCAAATTTTGCTTTTGAAGAGCAGTGTTTGGCTTGCGCCATCGCTTACAAACAAATTAAATTTGCACCCATCTTTAAATAGAACTGTTCTCCAAAACTAAGCATCTTTGTTTTTATACTTATGTGCAAACTCCAGTCTTAGATTTCTGTTTTTTTTTTCACTTATCAGTGGCTTTTTTCGGGGAACTCGGCTTTTTTCGCAATGCTCTTTGAACAGTTTTTGGGTGAACATGTTTGTTATAGTTATAAGCAATATCATCTGCAAGTTTTAGGACGCTTATTCTTGGTTTTTTCTTCACTTCTCTTACGATGTGGTTAACATCACGATTGGTTAGTTTTTTCGGACGACGGCTTCTAGGCATATTCGCAACGGAACCATTTCATTTATATATTTTTATTATTTTTTGCTTTATATTTTCTATTTAGATTCATCATTCAATATGATTACTGTCTTAGTATTGGACTGTTTCCGATACAGTCTAAAGTTAAACTTAAATGCAATGTAATTTCAGGAATACAGACTTTCATTCATAAAAATTGTATATTATTGCTCGACGTAAACTTACAAATGTTTATATAAACGGTCGATAAATATTCCCAAAAACAGATAACTAGTTTTTTTATAATGTCTTTAGAATATATCACAATTTTTTGAATTCCGGTTGTAATTCTGCTTTCCTTCTAGCTGTAAGACATGACCTAACGATTTTACATATCGTTTAAAAATTTTCTATAAATGCTTACTTTTATTACGGTCGAGTGCTCGATAGATGTTCCTGGTTGTGCTAATTTTTGGACAGAATTTATTCTTTACAATCTTGGAAAAATGCTTGGCATCGTAGTTTCGTCTAGATAAAGCATTTCTTCCCTCTGACCTGAACACCAAAAAAATAAATTACTTATTTATAATTTACATAAACAAAACTTAGGAAAATACTCATAAATTAAAGAAAAATTTTTTTACGAACATAAGTTAATAATATAGAATTATCAAAATACGAAAATATAACCGACTTTAAAATTAATGGTTATATACTACCACTCTCTAAAACTTATTATATACCAGAGAAATTAAAACCAATACATTTTTTTCTAGCACTGGTTGAACTTATTTAAGATTTTAAAACTTATTATTAGTTCAATTAACATGATGATTCAATAAATAACTTATTTTAAATAAAATAGATAAAAAATAAATTTATACTTATATCAATAATAATCTTCGATCTTTTAAGGTCAGTAATATTTAAATGCAAATACAAGACAAATTTATTTAATTTCTTTAACCGAACCTTTAATCGAATTTTTCTAACATCTTCAGGGAAAAATTCCAACGAATTTTGAAATCTTTTAACATTGGTTAGAAAAAAATAAATAAATATACATTAAAACAATTACAACAATAAAAATAAAACAGCATCTTAGTTATTACAATTTACTTTAATCAAAAATAAAAAATAAAAAAGATAGTTTAACGTGACACAAGTACGACATAAAAACATGTAAATCAATAATAGAATTGTAGAAACCTTAAACAAATATCGTAGAAAATATGTTTGTTAACGCCATAGTATTATAGTTAGAAATACACTAAAGCTTTAACTTAAATAATGCTTAAGATGAATAAATAATGTCTTTTTCTGTTTTACTTTTCATTGCCATGTTCCATATTCTGCTGAATGCTTAAAATTTTTAAATTGTAAAGTGTTTTCTTTCTTTATGTGATATTTTACCATTGTCCGGATAAGCTGTGTATGAATGATCCTGCGATAACGCAGTGATGGTCGGCCTTTTTTAAAATCGGATTCATGTTCAGCTTTTCTAACGCTTAAATTTCTTTTCGTTGTCCCGATGTAAACTTGTCAACAGCTTTTGTTCATTTTTTCCTTACATTTTATTTTATATACCAGTTAATTTTAGTATCTAAATACATAATAAAACAGTAACGGGCTCATTTCTGTACAAGATATATGCGAAACACCCACTTTTTACATTTTTGTCCGTCTGTGTTCGCATCGCGTAAATACTGCTGGATGGATTTGAATAAAATTTTGTAAGGACGTCCCTTAGGACCTTGGTCAAATATAGAATACCTTTTCTTTTTTAAACGTGAAAACACCCAATTTTACCGGTGTAATGGTACTAGAACAGCTGGCAGCACAATTTATTTTTGTAGATGGAACTCTACAATAAATGTTTAAAAACGCATTTTTCTAAATTTAAATTTTAAGAAAATTATAAATGATACGCAGACGAAGTAGAGCCCAGCTAGTAACCCAAATTTGTAAGCTTACATTAGCTTACAAATTTTGGGTTACCACACATTGTTTTGGAGTCATCATTTTTCGGAGTATTACATTATGGAACAAACAAAAAAAAAAAAAAAAAAAAATTTAAATTTTTGGAAATATTATGCTTAAATAAGCAAAGGTTTTACTGTCTTTCTGCAGCGCATTCACAAAATTTTTAACTAAGCCCAGTTTTATATATTACATTCTCCTTTTTAATAAGGGCAGGATATTTTTAATTCTGTTGGCCTATTGCATTTTGCGCTCTTATCGGCCAATTCTTTTCCATATAGTGCATATTACGATCTCGGCTATCCCAGAGGCATAGAAAGCAGCAGTATTTTGTATAAACACATTGGAGACCTGTTAAAATAGCAAGTCGCAACACTCTTTCCAATTGTGGATTTCATAATTGAAAACTTTTAATAAACTGGCCATAACTATATGTTTCTTTCATATTCACAGCATGTGCAATAGGTATTGGGTTTTTTGTTACCAATATGTACTTGCCACTCACGCTTGGGATTTAATGAAGCGCAAATTACTATCAACTTCAGTAACGAGCAAAGCTTCGGTTAAGGAAGCTCCTAAAAAATATGGTCAGAAATATCGCCTTCTGAAACAGAAAGCTTGGTACTTCTATGCCACGCCGCTTGCAGACAGTTATTGGTAGCCATGGCGGACCAACAAAGTATTGAAATGTTTTCCTTTTTTAATTTATTTAAAAAATGTGCTAACATTCCAAGATGTATCTAAACTTTTGTCCAGTGGATTTTATAGTATTTTTAAGGATTACAGTTATGTTTTTAATGAAGCCTTTATTTTTTGTTATTTATGAAACTAAAAAAACTACATACTTTAGGTTTTCCTGAAACGTTTACTTTTCTCTAAACATAAAATTTTTGGGGTGTATTTAAACTTTAGTCCCTGACTGTATGTTATTGTTGTCGTTCAACGCACAAACGTAAAGCGTGTTCGAGTAGAAAACTCCAGAAGACAAATTTCGAAGAAGTACTATTTAAAGAATTACTCTAAACGTGTACAGGTGTGTTTTCATGTTTGTGTCTACGTTAGGAATTAATGAGAAAATATTACGAAATTGGGTAAACTTGAATTATTTACATGGCACTTTAGTAAAAGGCGCTGTGGAAGCGTTAAATAATGTACAACTGCGCACGGCTATTGGGGACTTAGCCATTGTCTATGGAAGAGCCAGGGTAAGACTGACTACAGCAGACATCAGCGTTGACCATGTATTTGTTGTCGCCGACATAGTGGATGAAGTTATCATTGGTGCAGACTTCATGATAGCCAATGGTATTAATTTGCACATGGGCGAGAAAATAATAATCTGGCGTAATGTGGAAATACCCCTGGATGTTGGTTATGAGAGCAGAACCGCAGTAAGGAACCTATTTGCCGTTGAACGCCAGAAATTACCACCTCATGCGGAAACTATAGTATGGACATGTGTGGAGGCAGACTGTATGGATAACCGGTTATGGGTGGTAGAACCAGCGGAAGTAAAAGACGACATTTTAACAGCTAAAGCTGGTGTGAAAATCTGCGACGATGGAAAAGTTCCTGTGAAAGTACTTTATATGTCCAAAAACTAGAAGACTATTAACAGAAATTTTGAGATGGGTCGATTTGAGCCAGCTGAAGACATAATCAATTGTGCGGTGCATACAGAATGCCCCAAATTATCAGCCAGAGAAAGAGACTTACTAGCAGATCAGCTGCAAAATCGGGTGGCAAAACTAACATCTTCTGACAGAAACAAAGCAAAGCAGTTGGTAAGAAAACATGCCTCCGTCTTCTCCCTAAGTAATAAAAGCCAAGGTAGAACTGCAGTTGTGAAACATGAAATTAATACTGGCGAAGCGAGTCCGTGGAGTTCGCCAGTAGTTTTAGTAAAGAAGAAAGACGGCAGTACCAGGTTTTGCGTTGACTACAAGAAGCTCAATGAAGTCACTAAGAAAGACAGTTATCCGTTTCCTAGAATTGACGATACTTTAGACACGTTGGCCAGAACAAAATGGTTCTCTACCTTGGACTTGCAGAGCGGCTATTGGCAAGTAGAGATAGCCGATAAAGACAAGGAGAAAACTGCCTTTAGCGCGAGTGGTGGTTTATGGCCGTTCAAGACCATGCCATTTAGGCTCTGCAACGCTCCAGCTACTTTTGAGAGTTTAATGGAACGTGTGCTTAAGTCTCAATTGGAAAACGTGCTTAGTGTATCTGGATGACATAACCGTGATAGGGAAAACTTTTGACGGCCACCTCAAAAGCCTGGATAAAGTATTTAAGCGTATAACAGCTGCAGGATTAAATTAAGTGTTAAAAAATGTTGTTTCAAAAGGAGGCCAAATACCTGGGGCATCGTGTAACAGCTAAGGGCATATCAACTGATGAAGACAAAGTACTGGCAGTAAAGAGCTGGCCTCGCCCACAAAATCTTCACGAGCTTCGTAGTTTCCTGGGGCTTTGCACATGCTACAAAAGATTTGTGCCGAACTTTGCTCAAGTAGCTGATAGCTTGCATGAGTTGACCAGAAAGTCCTAACCGTACCACTGGAGTGAAGCAGCGGAAGAAGCGTTCCAGAAGCTCAAGAAACTTTTGTGTACGGCACCAGTCCTCGCCTATCCAATAGCTTGACAGAAATTCATATTGGACACGGATGCAAGCGGCTATGGAATAGGAGGAGTACTTTCTCAGGAGACTAATGGAACAGAAAAGGTCATTGGCTACCACAGCAGGGTACTCTCGAAGCCCGAAAGAAACTTTTGCGTTACACGACGGGAGCTTTTGGCAGTGCTGGAGTATGTTAAACATTACCACAAGTACTTATATGGTCAACATTTCATCTTAAGAACGGACCACTCCGCACTACGTTGGTTGATGCAATTTAAGGACCCCGAAGGGCAGCTCGCATGCTGGGTTAAACGTTTGCGAAGCTATGACTTTAGTATTGTGCGTAGAAAAGGCAGATAACACAACAACAATGATGCCCTTTCAAGACCGCAATGCAAAGTAGAGTGCAAGCAAAGGAGTGCACCATTGACGTGCGGTTTACCATAATTGGGTCAAGTGAAGACTTGTCGAAGGCCCAGAATGAGAACCCTATTTTGGCAAAAATTATATTGGCTAAGAAAAATGACAACAGACAGAATTATAATGAAATATCAGCAAAAAGCCGCCTAGCAGAATCGTACTGTGTTGAATGGAATAGCCTGAAAGTGGTAGACAACGGACTTAATTTTCGTGCCAACTTCTTAAAGCAGTGAGGTAATGAAGCAGTTTCATAATGGTCCCAGCGGGGATCATATGGGTATAAAGAAAACGCTGGAAAATATAAACCAACGATTTTACTGGGTAGGCTGCCAACAATTCGTAGCCAATATGATAGCAAACTGCGAAGAATGCATTGCGGCCAATCGCACTACAAGAAAAGGTCGTGGCAAGCTTCAGCAATACAACGCAGGTGCCCCCTTTGAGCTGAAAACCGACATTTACTAGTGGTTATAAGTTATTTTAGCAAATGACCTGAAGTAAATGTCATTCCAAACCAAGAGTCCAAAACACTAGTGGATGCTCTTGTTAACAATTGGGTGTGTCGATACGGTGTTCCACTAGAACTGCATTCAGACCAGGGACAAAATTTTGAATCGGCCATATTCAACGAGATGTGTGTCGTATATGGTAACAAAAAGACGAGAACGACACCGCTGTATCCACAGTCTGATGGCATGGTAGAAAGAATAAATCGTACCCTAGAGGATTATCTCAGAAAAGTGGTCAGTGCACACCAGAAGGATTGGGATGAGCATATACCAAAGTTCCTACTAGCGTATCGGTCAGCTGTACATGATTCAACTTCGCGTAGTCCAGCAAAAATCTTGTTCAGGACAGAGCTAAAACCGCCAGCAGATTTAGAATTTGGTATTAAAACGGGACCTGCAGACGAAGTCAATGGAAATGTTCCTCAAGCACAAGAAGACCTACATGAGCTTCATGAGTTTGTCCGTAACCGCATTAAAATGTCCAGCGATAAAATAAAAGCCTGATATGATCGTGCAGAAAACACGGAGGGATTTACTGAAGGACAAATGGTTCTACTATATAACCCACAACGCAAGAAAGGACTGTCTCCTAAACTGCAAACTCTCTGGGAGGGTCCATATAAGGTGATCAAGAAATTATTTGATGTGGTTTACCGCTTACAGATATACCATAATCCGGGGTCAAAATGAAAGTTGTTCACCTGTAACGGTGGGCCAAATATGGCACAGGTAATGTTGAGCCTATTCGGGACGAAAGGGCTTAAGTGGGCGGCAGTGTTGCGAAGATGCTTTATTTAGGTCATTAAAAGGAATAAAATATTTGTCACCAACAAAGTAAAACGAAATGAATTATTGTGTCTGTTTACAAAGCCAGAAGTTTCTACAAAAACTTTTTAATCAGAAAACAAAAACAACTAACATAAAGCAATAAAAATATACGCAACACACAACTACACATATATAACAACTAATAAAAATAGACAGCATGTATAAATAAATTCAATATAATAATGGAAGGTTGTAACACTAAAAGTCGCTAGGCTCGTTTTCAGCACCATTATATTTCCCTACGTATGAATTACTTTTGCTTTAACCAAAAAAATATTTAATGTTTGAATAAAAAGTTTATTTAGGTACTTTTGTATCATGATTAGTTTTAAGAATGAATTCTTCCCTACTTATACAATTTCGTTATCTACCAAAAAAATTATTATTTGAATAATAAGTTTATTTAAGTACTGTCGTATCATAATTAATTTTAAGAATGAATTCTCCCCTACTTATAAAATTTCTTTATTTGAATATATATTATCAACCTTAGTATCATGTTTAGTTAAGCTCGAATGAATTGTTAAAATACTTCATGTTGTTCCTTATACTTACTTTCTGAATTTTTTGAATGTAACGGCGGGATTGCGTTGCGACGCCATCTACATCTGGGGTTGATAAAGATTAACCACTACTGCATACTAAACACAGCCACCAGCTGTTAACCAACTGACGTCAATAACTTTGATGCAAGTGTGTGTATACGTATGTGTGCTCCTGCTGAGTTTATAAGGCAGAACATTGCAAATAAACAGGCAGTCAGTGCGCAGGCGATAAGATAAGAGGTAATATTTTACAAGGCAGGTTATACCCCTGGCTACTATTGGAAGGCAACAGGATTGAATTTATAATTCTCCGGTTTTCTGTACAATATTGGGGAAATTCCTTAACTGACGAGCAGCAAAAAGGCAACTGGTTCTGGCTTGTCTGATGAGCTCATACGGCGTTTATAACCCTGAACTCATCAGCACAACAGAGAAGCCGACACCACGGGAGCCGGTTGGTACGAGTTTATAATTCTGCACGGTTCCGGTGGTGTGAGAGTCTCCTGCACCAGTTGACACCGTGCCAAGCGCAAAAGACGAGCCGTATAGCGCGCAGCCTACAACAGCGCTGCCCGAGTGCCGCCGCGCCGAGCATAAAGAGACGAACCGTCTAGCCCGCGACCTACAACTGCACTGCCGTCGTGCCGAGCAAAAGGGACGAGCCATATAGGCCGCAGCCCACAACTGCGCTGTCCGAGAGCCGCCGCATGCCGGACCGACCGGAGAGCTAGTAACCCCCCGGCGCAGAAATACACTTCCCGAGTGCCGCCGAAGCCGCTGCGCCAAGGTCCAGAGGCGACCTTCTCAGCTCACAGTCAATAACTGCGCTGCTTAAGACGCTACAAGCCTCACTGCCGAGCGCGACCTCCACTGCGCCGCCCTACAGCCGACAAAGGCGCGCTGCGGAGCGCAACTATAAACGAGTGTACCACAGCCCACGTCAGCCCCGCACAATCGTCGCAAAGCGGTCTGCCGAGTCCACGCTGCAGATCAATAACAATCAATCTGCTTAGGTCACTCTGCAGATCAGTAGAAAAAAGCAGAATTTATAACGTTTAATCAACGTGTTTTATTTCCTTTAATTGAACGACCCTGGACGCCGCTGAGCAACCAGCGGAAACGTGTCGTAACAATGGCGCCCGAGCAGGGGCTCTAAAAGTGTCCAATAGAAACATTAATATTTAATTCAGTAAAGAATAAAATATCATAATCACGAAGTAAAAAAAAAAAAAAAAAAACAACAGAATGTTGAAAACTTCATGGAAAGAGGAACTTGTAAAATACCTGGGCCACTTTGAGCTGGATTACTCAGAAAATGTGAAAGAGATGAGAAAGCGCTTTGCCAAATTTTTATCAACCGAACATGCTGAAAAACAAAAGCGGGAATTGTTGAAATTGCAAAGTAAACACGACCCCCTTTCTAGCACTGTGCCAGTAACGCTGACCACGCAACTGCCTGTACCTACTGACAGCGGGTGCACTACACCGGTTTTTCCCTTTAAAGATGAAGTACGCCCGGCATCAACCGTCCTAACCTTAGCGGCCAACCAGCATCCTGAGCAGTCACAACACTTCGACAATATACCTCATCTGGTGGCCACTAAGCCTATTATGGCAGCCAGAGAGTTGTCGCGTGGTGAAGACCCGGTACTGTGGTAGAAACGGTTAGAAAATGGGGTCTAAAGTACAATGGGGGAAAGGACCCTCTGGAATTCATAGAAAGAGTCGAAGAACTCGCAGACATGTATAACCTGGATTTAAACCAATTGCCCCACGTGATACCAGAAGTTTTAAAAGAAAAGACCCTGACGTAGTTTCGAAATAATAATAGGTACTGGGACTAGTTGAGCACACTCAAGAAAGACTTCTACGTCTTCTTCCTTCCACCGAACTATTTTGAGAAGTTAGACGATGAAATACGTAAACGCACGCAGCGTGCGCGGGAATCATTAAAGGATTATGTTCTTTCCATACAAGAACTCATGAGGCACACCAATCTTTCGAAACAAAAGAAACTAGACAGAATCTTCCGGAACGCGCAACCAAACTACTAGTGGTACATTCGGCGAAGAGATTTTTGTACCCTCAGTGAACTGTTACAGCTTGCGGACGATCTAGAGAGTATTCCTACCACAACCCCACAGACTGGCGGCGAACATCACAGGATGCTGCTCAAAACTGCTCGGGAAGCCACTCGACGCCCACGGGAGAAGCGAAAGGCCCATTATAACCCAGAAAAGTTACCAGAAACTAGTCTACACTGGGAAAAAGATAAGCTGAAGGCGGTGGTTCTCATCGAAGGACAGTCCATCGCTACAATCCTGGATACGGGCGCCACCCGCAGCTTTATCACGCCAAGTCAGGTTAGACGGTTAGGTAGCAAAGCTGCCAAGATAACCGTGAATACTGAAGTTTTGCTGGCAGATGAATCAAAAAAAAATATATCGCAGGCGGTGCGGCTAAAAGTTACTCTGGGAGGAAAGACAGCGACGTGCGAATTCCTCATCCTAGATGATGCTACCGAGGGTCCAATATTAGGATTGGACTTCATGCGGAAGTTTGATACCACCATAAGCTGTGCAGGTTTAATAATCCGCAGCCAACCGGAAGAATCACCAGAGTTTGAATCCACCTGTGACCACGGAGCCCAAAATGAAAAGGTAAGCACGCTGTTTGAAAAGCAAAACCATGACCCAAAAGTAGTACAACAGACTGTGCCCGAGGGGGTTACCAAGCGAGAATACTACCTAGAAGCCGCCTGATTCTTAGAACGGGAATTGCCTAAATTTGAAGGCATCCAGGGATTGTCCAATATCACGAAACATAAAATTGTGATGAAGGATCAGCGTCCAATCAAGCTCCGCTACGCCCCCCCCCCGGCCATGCAAGCCATTATCGACAGTGAGGTAAACCGACTGCTGGCACTGGGATATATTGAGCCATCCCGTAGTCCGTGTAGTTTCCCCGTGACTTTGGTAAAGAAAAAAACCGGCAGTTGGCGAACTTGTATGGACTTTCGGCAGCTGAATGCTAGATCGGAACCCGATGCTTACCCCCTACCTCGAATAAACACCATATTAAATCGATTGCGAGATGCACATTTTATTAGTAGCCTAGACCTTAAGGATGGCTATTGGCAGATTCCTTTGGAAGAAAACAGCAAGAAATACACCGCATTCGCCGTCACGGGTCGAGGCTTATATCAATGGCGAGTGATGCCCTTCGGGTTGCATTCGGCACCAGTAACGTTTCAAAGAGCTTTGGACAGCGTCATTGGACCAGATATGGAACCCTACGCATTCGTGTACCTGGACGATATCATCGTGATAGGGAAAACCTTCGAAGAGCATCTCGCAAACCTCCAAGAAGTATTCCGACGTCTACGAGCCGCCAATCTAAGAATTAACCCCGAGAAATGCGAATTTTTTAAAGCCGAAAACAAATACTTAGGGGAAGTCGTTACACGCGAAGGAATAAAAACCGATCCCGATAAAATAGCCGCTATTACCGACATGACCGCCCCCCAAAATGTGAAAGAGATCCGCCGTTTCTTAGGAATAACCTCATGGTACCGCAGGTTTGTTCCCAACTTCGCCACACTGACCCAACCATTGACGCAGTTGTTGAAAAAGGGTAAGCACTGGAAATGGGGGCCCGAACAACAGAATGCATTTGAGCAGCTAAAAACAAAACTTACCATGTCCGGATTTTACGAAGACGTTCGTGTTGCAGACCGAGGCCAGTGAATATGGACTAGGCGTGGTACTAACCCAAAAACTGGACGACGCAGAAAGGGGGATAGCCTATGCCAGCCGTCATTTAAATTCCGCTTAGAAGAATTACTCAGCAACGGAGAAGGAATGCTTGGCTATCATTTGGGGTATAAGGAAAATTCGACCCTACCTTGAAGGCAACCAATTTGTGGTGATAACCGATCATTTACCATTGAAGTGGCTCAACAATATTGAAAATCCAACTGGTAGATTGGCACGATGGGCCCTAGAGCTTCAACAGTACCAGTTTTCTGTCCAGTACCGGAAAGGAAAACAGAATGTGGTAGCAGATGCCCTGTCGAGACAGCCCCGCGATACAATTATTATGGTCAAGCCATTCAGCCAGCTCCCTGTCCGTGGGTAACGCGTCGAATGAACGAAGTACGCCAGCAACCGGAAAAATTTTCAAATTTCGCCATCGTCGATAACCAGCTATAAAAGCATTCAACACGAAACGGGAACGACGAAGATGGTACACCGTGGAAATTGTGTGTAGCTTCTCCGTTGCGTAAACGGGTGATCCGGGAAAACCACGACACCGCAGCAGGTGGACATCTGGGCACGAAAAAGACACTCAATAAGGTGGCCAGTCGTTATTATTAGCCAGGGATGTCAAGAGACATTAGCCGATACGATTATTGCACAATTTTCCGGCCACCGCCACAATAGTTGAGACGATTTTCTGCCCGAAATCATGTTAGCTATTAACAATAGCGTATCCGAGTCAACCGGTTACTCTCCTTCTTACATAACCCAAGGACGAGAACCACGTCTGCCGACTGCCTTCTACGATCAAGGCACCGTAGGTACCGGGGCGAGAATGACTGATCCCGACAGCCGTAGTCACTAATTACGGGAAGTGTTCACCATTATCCGGAGAAATTTGGGAAACGCATCACAGAACCAGCAACGCCATTACAATTTACGTCGCCGAAAGTGGAGACCAAAAATCGGTGATCGGATATTGATACGAAAGCACCCCATCTCAAAAGCCAGCGAAAACTTTGCGACTAAGCTCGCACCAAAATACGGGGGACCCTATGTCATTGTGGGATTCGTATCCCCCGTAATTGTGCGCATTCGCGAAGAGAAGACGGACAAAAAACGAACGGCCCACCTTAGCGAACTTAAAATTTACTACCACGACGACCATTAATCACCGTATTTGTTCTCTCATTATTTCATTATAGATCTGCCTTTTAATAGAATCGTACGTGAGAAGGATGTCCAACAAACAGCGGAAATTCGAGGAGTCACGTCGTAAGTTTCGGCAGCACCTGGAATGGGAGCAAGCGAAGGGTCGCCGAACCATCTTTCTGGCGGATGACGAGGTACCCCAAATCAGCCGCGGGCAAATAGACGACGAAGGCATTTACCCGCTCCAACACAGCCAAAGGTTGATAACGGCCGTAGCCGAGCTCCAAAGCCCCGCCCGATGGACCACCTCCGCCGTATGACCACCGGTGCCGCCACAAGCTCGGACGATCCCTCCGCCAAGCAAGGCCCGAACAAGCAACCAACCACCACGCATCCAGCAGCCAGCGACCCGATACTATACTATGTTTAGTTATTAATGTTTTAAGTTAAGTATTCTCTTAGCACTTCTGCCGCTTAAACTGAGCATTAAGATGCCCATTTTTGAGTATTATTGAGGAAAGAATACCAACGTATTTCAATTCTGTTTTAACTCTGGATTTTATTTTTAAAAAATACAAGCTTATATACTAAATTAATCTTTATGTCAGCAATATTTTGGGGTACCAACAAATCAATAGTTGATTTGCTGTTCCCACGGTCTCAGCAAATTTTACTTTGGTTCTCATAAACCATTGGCGCGTGAAAAACTTTTTGGTTAATACAAATTTCATATTACAAACATTCCCATGTCAACAGTTCACCTTCGCCTTACCAAAGGTTTTTATGTACGCCGTTTACCAATACCCACCCGGGTGGTGCAACACATTTTCGCATTTTTTTATGAGCAAGAAAGCCTTTTTCATCGCGTACAGTATACATGTAATTGTTATTCAGTTTAAGAAAGTACACAGCCCACGACGGACCAGACCGCCAAGGGGGAATGCGACATAGTCCCCCATATATTCATCTTGATAATGAGCATATTTAGCAAGGGCGCAGAAAAAACGTTATGGAAGGATGCTAATATTATTACGCATATTATTATTATGCATAAGCATTCCAAAATTGGGGATTTCCCATTTTTAAGCTAGTACACATTTGAACTTTCAAACATAGCATTGAACGCTTTTCTATTTCGTATGGATTTTAGTTCTAATGTTAGCGCGTTCGCAGGTGGTCGCGATTTGTTTTAAAATGAATGATGAAAATAATATTACGTATCTTTCTGCTAGAGCTCTTTCAAGGTATTTTTTTATATTTAATTAAATGATGTATTTAATTTAAAATAATTATGGTATTTATGTTACTAAAGGTTGTCTCTAGAAGAAAGAGAAGCATATTTTTTTACAATTGATTGAAGCTGAATCAGATTTGGATGAAGCTGAGGATTTATTTGATGATGATGATGGAGACGAAGACTATATGCCTAACGGAAAAGTTGAAAATTCTGATATAGAAGAGGCACCTTACGAAATTGAGATAAACGATGAAAGTGATTGTGATGACACAGATGAAATAGTGAGTGAAATCCCGATGCCATCGTGTGTGAATAATTCTTATTATGAGACTAAAGATAATGTCAAATGGTACAAAGAAGAACGAAATATAAATCGCCGGCGATCCGTCAATATTATTCGCGAAAACCTTTTTATGGGTCCCAATCCAATCACTAAAAATATGTCCAGGGTTGATATATTCAATTGCATTCTTAGTGACACTGTTAGAGATCTAATACGAAGATTTTCAAACAAAAAAGCCGAAGCTGAGTATAATAAATGGAATTTTGAAAATATTGGGCAACAGCGAACTTGGACTCCAATTACAGACGAAGAGCTCTTAGCATTTTTTGGTATTTTGCTAATAATGGGTGCCCACAATTCTTGCCAAGAGTCCCTCGTAGAGCTGTGGAAAAAAAATTCATATCCATTATACCGAGCAACCATGTCACGAAACAGGTTTGCGTAAATTTTAAGATTCATTCGTTTTGACTGGCATGCAACAAGAGCTGCTCGACAACAGGAAGACAAGGCTGCAGCCATAAGAGACGTCTTTGAGATGGTAAATTTTAATTTGAAATCATTTTATAGACCCCATGAATCAATTACAGTAGACGAGCAGTTATTTGGATTCCGGGGTCGAACGCGTTTTACTCAATATATGCCCTCTGAGCCAGCAAAATATGGCATCAAAATCTGGTGGGCATGTGATTCCTATACATAGTATCCACTTCAAGGACAAATATATACCGGAAAAATTAATAATGTAAGTAATACTAACCAAGGTGAGCGCATTGTAAAAGATCTTGTCGGCATGTACAAAAACACTGGTAGAAATGTCACCATGGATAATTTTTTTACAACATTGTCGTTAGCCAATGACTTAGCTGGTTGGAAGTTATCCGTTGTAGGTACACTAAAAAAGAATAAAAGGTACATACCAGAAGAGTTTAAGCCATCTCGAAGCCGAGAAGTAACATCCAGTTTATTTGGATTTTCTGAAAATGTGACAATGGTATCATATGTTCCAGCCAAAAACAAATCAGTTGTGTTATTATCTACCATGCACAACAATAAAAATATTTCTGGTCCACAAAATAAGCCAGAAATAATATTATAATAAGACCAAGGGTGGCGTGGACACTATGGATAAAATGTCACAGTATTCCACAAAACGTGCAACATTGCGCTGGCCATTAGCAGTTTTCTTCAATATTATGGATACAGTAGCACTGGCTTCATTTATTATATATTCCGAAAATAATGGGGGAAAATCAGTAAAGCTTTCACAGAGAAGGCAGTTTATTGAGAGCCTTGGTGAAGATCTATGCCGTCCTCTAATAATGACAAGGTCGAAAATACCACAAGTCATTGGAAGATTTTCAATTAGATCAGCCATGGAATGCATTTTTGGTAACAAATTTTAAAAACCAAAAAAATAGATAATACACCTTTTTTTTAGGTGAATCTGTTACCGCTAAGAACCAGGATAACAACTTTGAACCTGATGGAGTTCCAGAAAGAGATGCAACTGGTCGAATTAAAATGAAAGGAAAATGCTACATTTGTTACTGCAAGAAACAGATAAGAAATACAAGGAAAATTTGCATTAGTTGTAAAAACCCTATTTGTGCAGAACACAGCCTCAATCAGACTAAATGTGAAAAATGCTACCAAGCACAATCAAATTAAATAAATTATAAGTAAAATTAGCTTGATATTGATCTCCTAATTTTATAATATTTAATATGAATTTTAGAATAAATAAATAACTTTAAAAATTGCAATTGCAATAACCTACCCGGGTGGGTATTGGTAAGCCATGAAATAAATTTGAAAAAATTTTAAAAAATCAGTTAAAAAATTAAAAATATTATAATATTTATGCATAAATCTAAATAACTCAACAATTTGTTCAGTGAGTCAAATTTTTGCTTAGATCGAATTAAAATTGGCCAAGTTATTGAAAAAATAAAACTGAAAAAGTCACCCGGGTGGGTATTGGTAAGGCGAAGATTAAATAGAGTTCATATTACAATTTTTATACAAATTATTTTATGCAAATAAAACTCAAGTATTTATTATTGCTGACATACTTATTGCAAACAAAAATGAATTTGACTTTTTCAAGTTCAAAAAAAAAAAAAAAAAATTCTTAAATTACTACAGTACTAATTCTATTTATGCGTACACTACCCCCTTACCCTTTTAGGTTTGGGTATTATTAAAAATGAAACCAAGTTAGAATCAAAAATTAAATATATGTACATATATATGCGTATTTATAAAGTGTATTTTAAGTATTTACTCTATATATTTCTTATTCATATTGTTACATATTAGTTCTTATAATTCTTTATATTTCTTATCTACATATTTGTGTGTTGATTTAAATATTTTTTTAGTAAATTTTTATGCACTATTTTTGTTTTTGATTTATCAATTTCTATGACTACATTTAAATCTTTTATGTCTATTACTTTGTATGGACCTTTGTATGGGGGTTCATATTTCTTTCTATTTGAAACTTTAACTAAAACTAAATCTCCTATTCTAATATCTATCCTATTTTGATTCTTTTTAGATTCTAATCCTCTTTTTTTTACTTCGAGAATTATTTCTCTTGCTCTTTGTAATGAGTGATAAAGTCTAATCTTTAGTTTATTTAAATAATTGTCAGTATTAAAAAATTTTCTAGTGTCCTCTAAAATATCGTTTGGCAGTCTAGGAAGTCTAACAAAAATTAGTTCAAATGGTGAATAGTCTGTATCGACATTTGGTGTCGTATTAAAAGCAAAAGTATAATATGATATCCACTTATGCCAATTATTGTCATTTACAAAATTTAGAAAATATTCGTTCAGGACACGATGGGTTCGTTCTATCGTGCCTAAAGTTTCATGATGATAAGGTGTTGAGAAATTTTGTTTTATTTTTAATTATACACAACTCTCCCTAATCAATTCATTGGTAAATTTAGTTCCTCTATCTGTTTTGACAATGTTAAATAAACCGTATGTTAATACAAAATGTTCTATTAAAGCCTTCGCGACTGTTTTGGCATCTTTTGATTCAATCGGACAAGCAACAACATATTTTGTCAGTTCGCACTGCATGGTAAGTATGTATCTAAATTGTCCGGATGGTCTTAGTGGTTCAACTGTGTCCATTACAACAGTATAAAAACCGTGTGAGGGTGTATCTGTTATAGTAAAAGGTTCTTTTGTATTTTTTATCTGTTTATGTTTCTGGTATGAATCACATGTTGTTATGTACTTTCTAACCATTTTATTCATATTTTTCCATATATATCTTTGTTTTAGTCTGGAAAGTGTTTTCCTAATTCCAAAATGTCCTCCGTGTGGTGAGTCATGAAATTCTTCTATCAATCTATATTGTGTGATGTTATCTTTTATTTCTCTTGGCATTTTGTATATAATTATTTCTATATCGTTTTTCTTTATATTGTTATATATTTCTTACAATTCTTCGGCCGTTATATATTTAAATATTTCATCATTATCGTATAGTGCGTACTTTTTAAATTTCAATTTCTTCAATTTCAATAAAAGTTTCTTTCTCTTTCATAAATGTTCCTGAAAACATAGGGTTTTCTCTTTTATTGCATATTATGCGCGTTATTTTATCATTTTTCTCTTTCAATCTTTCTTTCAATTGTTGCTGCAGCTTATTATCATATATAAATTCAATCTTTTGGGTACCCTTAATATTATTTATTGACGTACATTCCCACATATAGAGGTGATCAGTCTCCTTTCGAGATATGGAGTCTTTTATAATATTTTTTTTCTATGAACGTTCTTTTTATTTTCATCTTTATTATATTTATTTTTCATTGCATTATTAATTTTAGTTTTCATTTCGTTGTTAAACATATTTCTTGTTATTGCCAAGGTTTTCTTTTTTTTTCATCAATATAGATTGGAATCATGTCTCTTAATATTTGTGAATTTATTTCTACACGCGAAAGAGCGTCTGTATTTGTATTATTCGCTCCCTTCTTATATATTATATCAAAGTTATAATCTAATAGTTCAAGTCCAATTTACCTCTCAAGTGTTTCAAAAATACCTGGATACGGTTGGTATCAGGCAACAATTTACCGCTCCGTACACACCCCAGGAAAATCCTACGGAAAGGGCTAACCGGACCATCAAAACGATTATTGCACAATTTTCCGGCCATCGCCACAATAGTTGAGACGATTTTCTGCCTGAAATCATGTTAGCCATTAACAATAGCGTATCCGAGTCAACCGGTTACTCTCCTTCTTACATAACCCAAGGACGAGAACCACGTCTGCCGACTGCCTTCTACGATCAAGGCACCGTAGGTACCGGGGCGAGAATGACTGATCCCGACAGCCGTAGTCACGTATTACGGGAAGTGTTCACCATTATCCGGAGAAATTTGGGAAACGCATCACAGAACCAGCAACGCCATTACAATTTACGTCGCCGAAACTGGAGACCAAAAATCGGTGATCGGATATTGGTACGAAAGCACCCCATCTCAAAAGCCAGCGAAAACTTTGCGACTAAGCTCGCACCAAAATACGGGGGACCCTATTTCATTGTGGGATTCGTATCCCCCGTAATTGTGCGCATTCGCGAAGAGAAGACGGACAAAAAACGAACGGCCCACCTAAGCGAACTTAAAATTTACTATCACGACGACCATTAATCACCGTATTTGTTCTCTCATTATTTCATTCTAGATCTGCCTTTTAATAGAATCGTACGTGAGAAGGATGTCCAACAAACAGCAGAAATTCGAGGAGTCACGTCGTAAGTTTCGGCAGCACCTGGAATGGGAGCAAGCGAAGGGTCGCCGAACCATCTTTCTGGCGGATGACGAGGTACCCCAAATCAGCCGCGGGCAAATAGACGACGAAGGCATTTACCCGCTCCAACACAGCCAAAGGTTGATAACGGCCGTAGCCGAGCTCCAAAGCCCCGCCCGATGGACCACCTCCGCCGTATGACCACCGGTGCCGCCACAAGCTCGGACGATCCCTCCGCCAAGCAAGGCCCGAACAAGCAACCAACCACCACGCATCCAGCAGCCAGCGACCAGATACTATACTATGTTTAGTTATTAATGTTTTAAGTTAAGTATTCTCTTAGCACTTCTGCCGCTTAAACTGAGCATTAAGATGCCCATTTTTGAGTATTATTAAGGAAAGAATACCAACGTATTTCAATTCTGTTTTAACTCTGGATTTTATTTTTAAAAAATACAAGCTTATATACTAAATTAATCTTTATGTCAGCAATATTTTGGGGTACCAACAAATCAATAGTTGATTTGCTGTTCCCACGGTCTCAGCAAATTTTACTTTGGTTCTCATAAACCATTGGCGCGTGAAAAACTTTTTGGTTAATACAAATTTCATATTACAAACATTCCCATGTCAACAGTTCACCTTCGCCTTACCAAAGGTTTTTATGTACGCCGTTTACCAATACCCACCCGGGTGGTGCAACACATTTTCGCATTTTTTTATGAGCAAGAAAGCCTTTTTCATCGCGTACAGTATACATGTAATTGTTATTCAGTTTAAGAAAGTACACAGCCCACGACGGACCAGACCGCCAAGGGGGAATGCGACATAGTCCCCCATATATTCATCTTGATAATGAGCATATTTAGCAAGGGCGCAGAAAAAACGTTATGGAAGGATGTTATAGTGAAAGGTTCTTTTGTATTTTTTATCTGTTTATGTTTCTGGTATGAATCAAATGTTATGTACTTTCTAACCATTTTATTCATATTTTTCCATATATATCTTTGTTTTAGTCTGGAAAGTGTTTTCCTAATTCCAAAATGTCCTCCGTGTGGTGAGTCACGAAATTCTTCTATCAATCTATATTGTGTGATGTTATCTTTTATTTCTCTTGGCATTTTGTATATAATTATTTCTATATCGTTTTTCTTTATATTGTTATATATTTCTTACAATTCTTCGGCCGTTATATATTTAAATATTTCATCATTATCGTATAGTGCGTACTTTCTAAATTTCAATTTCTTCAATTTCAATAAAAGTTTCTTTCTTTTTCATAAATGTTCCTGAAAACATAGGGTTTTCGCTTTTATTGCATATTATGCGCGTTATTTTATCATTTTTCTCTTTCAATCTTTCTTTCAATTGTTGCTGCAGCTTATTATCATATATAAATTCAATCTTTTGGGTACCCTTAATATTATTTATTGACGTACATTCCCACATATAGAGGTGATCAGTCTCCTTTCGAGATATGGAGTCTTTTATAATATTTTTTTTTTTCTATGAACGTTCTTTTTATTTTCATCTTTATTATATTTATTTTTCATTGCATTATTAATTTTAGTTTTCATTTCGTTGTTAAACATATTTCTTGTTATTGCCAAGGTTTTCTTTTTTTTTCATCAATATAGTTTGGAATCATGTCTCTTAATATTTGTGAATTTATTTCTACACGCGAAAGAGCGTCTGCGTTTGTATTATTCGCTCCCTTCTTATATATTATATCAAAGTTATAATCTAATAGTTCAAGTCTAATTCTGGTTAATTTTGAATACGGGTTATTATGTGTAAACAAAGCAATTAGAGGTCTATGGTCTGTGACTACGGTAAATTTTCTACCATATAGATATGTTCTAAAAAATTGTATTCCCCAATGGATACTTAATAATTCTTTTTCAATTACTGATTTATTTTTCTCATGTTTATTTAATGTTCTACTTGCATATGATATGGGTAGGTCGTTTCCTATTTTACCCTGTGAAAGAATTGCTCCCAGAGCCACGTTGGAAGCGTCTGTCGTTAAAATGAATGGTTCGTCAAAGTTCGGGTATCGTAATATAGGCGGGTTTTTTAATTTGTCTCTAAGAGTCTCAAATGCTGTTTGGCAATCTTCTGTCCAATCGAAAGTTACTTTCTTTTTTAATAGATTATTAAGACAGGTTGCCGTTTTGGCAAAGTCTGGAATGAATCTTCTGTAATAATTGCAGAAAGCTATGAATCGTCTAACGTCGTCTGAGTTTTTTGGAACAGGATATTGTTCAATGACTTTGTATTTTGTCGGGTCGGTTTTTATACCATCTTTTGTAATCAAATGTCCCAAATGTCTGGTTTTAAGAAACAACATTTTGATGGATTCAGCTTCAAATTGTACTGTTTTAGTCTTTGTAACACTCTCATGAGGTTCTCATTGTGGTGTTTCAAACTGCATTCGAAAATAATGACGTCATTAACGTACAAAAATGCTTCCGATTCTAACCCAAATAAAGCTATTGTCAACATCCTTTGGAAACTGTTAGATGATATTTTTAAACCAAATGGTAGTCTTGTATACTGAAAGTGACCGTTTGGTGTTGAAAATGCTGTTAGTGGTCGTGATTGTGGTTCGAGTTCTATTTGATGAAATAAGCTCTACCTAATCTGTCCAATACATCTTTAAGTCTGGTTAAAGGGAATTTGTCATTTACTATCTTATCATTTAAACATCTGAAATCTACAACCAAACGCCAATTTTCCGTGTCGTTTTGTCCTTTTTTGGTACTAATAGTAATGGAGAATTATATGGACTTATTGAATGTTCTGCTATGTCCTTTTCTAATAACTCTTGTACTTGTTTGTTTATTTCGTCTAGTTGTGTCTGTGATAGTTTGTAGTTTTTAATGTAAGTAGGTGTATTATCATTTAATTGAATACTTTGTTTATATAAATTGTTTAGCGTTAATGGTTCGTCTTCAAGATGAAATACTTTTTGATACTTTCTTTGAATATCACATATGACTTTTTTATTTTCTTCTTCCATGTCCTTGAAATCTAGTTTTTCTAGCAATTTATTAAATCTCTACTCTGAATGTTTATTGTTATTGCGCTTGTTAGTTTTATAAATTGTATAATTTTTTAATGGTATTGTTGCGACTCCTAACTTTTCTAGTCGCACTGGTTCCTCTAATGTATTTAAAATTTTAACATAACGTTGGCCATCTTTGGGTATTATAGTGTTTGCCAAAAATATTCCGTTTATTATTTCTTTACTACATATGACACTATCCTCTTTTATGTCAATGTTTATAGGTACTATCTTCTCTGTTCTTGGGGGTATAATTATATTATGTGTTCTTTTCGTGTTAATCTCTATTGGGATTGTTATTTCCTCTCCCTCAATGCAAGTATTTAAAGTCAGTGTTTCATAGTCAATCTGACAGCTATATTTACAGAAAAAATCTATTCCTGAAATTCCATCAGTTATGATTGGAAATGCTTCGTCCACTAATTGAAATCTGTGTGTTAGTGTTTGTTCTCCCAATATTATCTTCAAATCAGTAGAACCTAAAGTTTCCTTGCATTCATTTGTAATGCCACTTATTTGGCAAATATTGTCAGTATTTTTGTAATAGTTGTATATTACATTTTCTTTGCAGAGTGATATCTCTGAAACTGTGTCTATTAGAAATGTTAATTTATAGTTAATGTTTTTTACTGATAAAAAAAGAAAATTTGATGTCCCAATATGTAGTGTATAAACCCTTAATTTTACCTGTTCGGAGATTCGTATTGAGTCTCCAGGGTTTGTACGTTTCCCTGTTGTTGTATAAAATGAACATTGAAATAGCTTCTTCCTCTTAAATTATTATTGTATGTATTACCTCTGTTGGATGCATTGTTGTTGTTATATCTATTGTAATTATTGCTCTTGTTGTTATAGTGTCTGTTATTGTTATAATTTCTATTACTGTTGTTATGGTTTCTGTTGTTGAAGTTAGAGTTTCTGTTGATATTGCTATAATTTCTGTTATTATAGTTTCTATTATTCCTATTGACGTTAAAATTTCTATCCATCTGTGGATTAAAATAATTTCTATATCTGTTAAACCCTGAATTGTTTCAATTTGTGTTATTGTAATAGTTTCGTCTATTATTAGTATTTATTTGTAAGGACGTAAATGTATCTGATAGTTGTAATGCTCTTTCTTGTGTACTTGCGATGTCATAGGCTTGTGCCAAAGTCTTGGGTTGTGCAGCCATTACAGCGGTTCTTATGTCTTTATTTAAACCTTCTTGAAAAATTTCTAGCGCCAGTTTTTCGTTCATAGTCTTAACCGTAGACCGAGCTACTTGATTTGAACTGTCCTCTAGTTCTGAAATCTTTATCAATGTCAAGTCTGCCATCAAAGTGTTAATTCGTTCTTTGTAGTTAAGTACATTGCCTTTTTGTTTGGTATTCTTTAATACGAAATGTATGCTGCTTGTCGTTCTTGTGGATTTGAAATGCTTTGTTAGAACAGTTTTAAGTTCTTTGATAGTTGTAGGTGTATTTTCTATAATAAGAATATCTCTGACTCTGTCTATTAATTTTATCGCCATTACATATTTTATTAGTTTCTGTCTTCCTTGCTCATTTAGTTCAGAATGAACCATTTCTATCATCGAAAGGAAAATATCAACATGTTTTGGCTTTCCGTTGAAAATTGGAATTGTATCCGAAGCTTTCTTACTGTCAAAGTCCGACATGATTATGGGATTTTTAACTCTTTGCTTTATTACTAGTTTTTCTGAATAGCTGTTGCTTTTAAATCTCTAAATTGAGTAATTTTTTCATCTCTTAGGGGGTTCGCTAAATGTTCTACAAGTTTCCCGAATTTTTTACTCAATTCTTCTATTGACTTTAGTTTTTCTTGTATAGTTTCATTTGTGTATTTTCTTGCTATGGATTTTCTAGCATTTACAATTAATTTTTCTAATTCTTCAAAAATTTGTTCCATGAATGATATTTATTTCTACAGCACATAAAAAAAATTATTTTTTTTTTGTCTTGTTAATTATACATTTTGTACAGAGTTTCTTACAACTTGTTTCTTTATGTAATTCTGTAAGAATTTAACTATGACTACTAGTACAAAAATTATTAGTAAAATTATTATCATTTCTTCATCTATTGTTATCTTATTGTTATTTATAGCATTGGCATTTGCATGGCCTTCCACTTTTGCATCTGCGATGCCCATTTTGAGTTGTTCTAAAGTAAACTCTATTCTATCTTCCTCGGTTAATTCAAAAGTATGTAGTTCTAGATTTATTACCTAAATCAAAAATCTAACATTGAGGTTGAAAGACCATTTTTTTTTTCATTAGTAAAATTTTTCCACAATTATTGTTAAAAAAAAACTCTACTGTGTTTTTAATTTTATGTTCTTTATACTTTAATTCTAATGTTTTTGGTTTTATCTTATTTCTCCTTCTATTTATATGATTTTGAGAAAAAAAATTTATTTTAAAATTTCTGCCATCCTTTCTCTCTTAAATTGTTTAGTTCCGCAATTAAATTCTTCTTCTGGTTGCCTTTTGCTATGTTTATCACGTTTTGCAATTTCGTGCAGGCATTCTCAAAACGCCGCTTCTTTCCTCCTCTTTTCTTTGGTTTAAAATTTTTGTTCCGCTCCCCAAACGTTCGCACCTGCTCTTTATATTTTTGTGTCCTTTCTTTGTACTGTTGTATTGTAATTCTTTTTGGGCCTGCAGTCTTTGGCGTCGCTACATATCGAGGTGGTATCTCTGGTTGGCTAATGATTGGTATTGGTATGTATTGTTCCTGGGGTAGTAGTAAGTTTTCCCACTTTTTGAATATAGCGTCTATTTCTTCTTGATTGCTCATTTAAAATTTATCTACTCCAAACTGGCAGTCTGGCAGGATGGCCATATACTATGTTTAGTTGTTAATATTTTAAGTTAAGTATTCTCTTAGCACTTCTGCCGCTTAAACTGAGCATTAAGATGCCCATTTTTGAGTATTATTGAGGAAAGAATACCAACGTATTTCAATTCTTTTTTAACTCTGAATTTTATTTTTTTTAAATACAAGCTTATATACTAAACTAATCTATATGTCAGCAATATTTTGGGGTACCAACATATCAATAGTTGATATGCTGTTCCCACGGTCTCAGCAAATTTTACTTTGGTTCTCATAAACCATTGGCACGTGAAAAACATTTTTGCTTAATACAAATTTCATATTACAAACATTCCTATGCCAACAGTTCACTTAAATAGAGTTCATATTACAATTTTTTATACAAATTATTTTATGCAAATAAAACTCAAGTATTTATTATTGCTGACATACTTATTGTAAACAAAAATTAATTTGACTTTTTCAAGTTCAAAAAAAATTCTTAAATTACTACAGTACTAATTCTATTTATGCGTACACTACAATACCATCTAAAGCCCGGAAAGCTCCGAAAGCCACGGAAGAAGATGTCCCGCACGTAAATCCATCATGCCCCGTAACTAAGAATGTTGCGGTAGAAAACAACATTCCCAACATACCAGAAACCTCAGGATCAAGAAGTCAATCCGACTCGGATGGGTGCACCGAACTACTGGACGATCCATTGCTGGAAGAAATCAGCCGCACCTTCTTCGGGTTTGACGACCGGACGGTCGACGTTCGACCCCCTTCACCACCATCACCACTACCCCCACGCTCACCATCATCCCTCGACTGGGAGAATGAAGACTTCCATCCTCCTACACCGCCACGGGACAAGGGTTTGGTACGGTTCACATGGAAGATCGCCAATACCGGAATTTGGGGCTTAAATGTTTTGAGAGGAACATGACAGTGCGCTTATTCGTGCCAGCAACACACCCAACACCTGAGCTGGAGTATGAAGCCGGACCAGTGCACACCAAGGCGGAAGACGAGAATAAGGAGGCCGCGATACCACCGCCCTGTGGACCACCAGACGCGAGCCCAAAGCGCGGAAGACCGACGGTGGAAACCTCAGTCACCCCAGGGGGGGATGGTTACTACCGCTAGAGAATACTAACGCCACCGCTTCCCCGTGCCAAGGGAACTGCTCCCCGGAGGGCGAGAGAAAAGGGGGCAAAGCCGAGCTCACTAACCCAGTACGAGGTTCCAAGGTAGAAGCGCCACCACTACCCGCACAAATGCACTCTTCACAGAAGTCGACGCCCTCCTTAACGAGCAGAGCCACGCCCATGCTGCCACCTAACAAAGAGGCCTATACTATCTAGGCAGTTGACGTAGGGCACCCAAACAATCCCCCGGGATCCAAGGCGATTGTAATAGCACAAGCCCCACCAGAGCTTAAAGCAGCCATCACCGTGGCCCTAAGCCAACGAAACCAGGGTCAAAGACTAAAATTTTTGAGGACGCTGAATGGGAAACACTATCGTATCACAGTGACCCGAGGTGGTATCCCACATATTTGCTATGACACACTGCCCCCACCCATGAAAAGGGAGCCATGTAACACTAAAAATCGCTAGGCTCGTTTTCAGCACCATTATACTTCCCTACGTATGAATTACTTTTGCTTTAACCAAAAAAATATATATTGTTTGAATAAAAAGTTTATTTAGGTACTTTTGTATCATAATTAGTTTTAAGAATGAATTCTTCCCTACTTATACAATTTCGTTATCTACCAAAAAAATTATTAATTAAATAATAAGTTTATTTAAGTACTGTTGTATCATAGTTAATTTTAAGAATGAATTCTTCCCTACTTATAAAATTTCTTTATTTGAATATATATTACCAACCTTAGTATCATGTTTAGTTAAGCTCGAATGAATTGTTAAAATACTTCATGTTGTTCCTTATACTTACTTTCTGAATTTTTTGAATGTAATGGCGGGTTTGCTTTGCGACGCCATCTACATCTGGGGTTGATAAAGATTAACCACTACTGCATACTAAACACAGCCACCAGCTGTTAACCAACTGACGTCAATAACATTGATGCAAGTGTGTGTATACGTATGAGTGCTCCTGCTGAGTATATAAGGCAGAACATTGCAAATAAACAGGCAGTCAGTGCGCAGGCGGCCAAACGATAAAAGGTAATATTTTACAAGGCATGTTATACCCCTAAAATATTGAATTTTATCTTTGGGTACTATTAAAAGGCAACAGGTTTGTACAAAGCAATTCGTATGAGTTTATAATTCTCCGGCTTTCTGTACAATCTTGGGGAAATTCCTAAACTGACGATCAGCAAAAAGGCAATGGTTCTGGGTTGTCTGATGAGCTCATACGGCGTTTATAACCCTGAACTCATCAGCACAACAGAGAAGCCGACACCACGGGAGCCGGTTGGTACGAGTTTATAATTCTGCACGGTTCCGGTGGTGTGAGAGTCTCCTGCACCAGTTGACACCGTGCCAAGCGCAAAAAACGAGCCGTATAGCCCGCAGCCTACAAATGCGCTGCCCGAGTGCCGTCGTGCCGAGCGAAAGAGACATGCCATATAGGCCGCAGCTCACAACTGCGCTGCCCGAGAGCCGCCACATGCCGGACCGACCGCAGAGCTACCATTGGCTATCATTGGAAGGCAACAGGATTCATAATTCTTCGGCTTTCTGTACAATCTTGGGGAAATTCCTAAGCTGACGAGCAGCAAAAAGGCAACTGGTTCTGGGTTGTCTGATGAGCTCATACGGCGTTTATAACCCTGAACTCATCAGCACAACAGAGAAGCCGACACCACGGGAGCCGGTTGGTACGAGTTTATAATTCTCCACGGTTCCGGTGGTGTCTCCTGCACCAGTTTACACTGTGCCAGGCGCAAAAGACGAGCCGTATAGCAGCCTACAACTGCGCTGTCTGAGTGCCGCCGTGCCAAGCGCAAGAGACGAGCCGTATAGCCCGCAGCCTACAACTGCGCTGCCCGAGTGCCGCCGTGCCAAGCGCAAGAGACGAGCCGTATAGCCCGCAGCCTACAACTGCGCTGCCCGAGTGCCGCCGCGCCGAGCACAAAGAGACGAACCGTCTAGCCCGCGACCTACAACTGCGCTGCCCGAGTGCCGTGGTGCCGAGCGAAAGAGACGAGCCATATAGGACGCAGCCCACAACTGCGCTGCCCGAGAGCCGCCGCATGCCGGACCGACCACAGAGCTAGTCAGCCCGTAGCTCAGAACTACGCTTCCCGAGTGCCGCCGAAGCCGCTGCCCCAAGGTCCAGAGGCGACCTACTCAGCTCACAGTCAATAACTGCGCTGCTTGAGACGCTACAAGCCTCACCGCCGAGCGCGACCTCCACTACGCCGCCCTACAGCCGACAAAGCCGCGCTGCGGAGCGCAACTATAAACGAGTATACCACAGCCCACGTCAGCCCCGCACAATCGTCGCAAAGCGGTCTGCCGAGGCCGCGCTGCAGATCAATAACAATCAATCTGCCGAGGTCACTTTGCAGATCAATAAAAAAAAAAGCAGAATTTATAACGTTTAATCAACGTGTTTTATTTCCTTTAATTGAACGACCCTGGACGCCGCTGAGCCTATCCCAGCAACCAGCGGAAACGTGTCGTTACAAGGTTCTGGAATCAAATAACAGTCATCATGTGTCTCAAATGATATGCGTAGTAAAGAAATATTCTACCAACAGATGGAGGAAGTTCTGGTATATTCAAGAGCCATAACGTTTGGTATATAAAAGCAACGGCTATACAGGCTGAATTATTCTTTGTGAAAACATCAACCAGTGAAGATCTCGTGTTAAACAGTGGTGAAGTTGCCATCGCGTATTTTGGTGTACTAATCGCGAATAAGTGAATAATCGTCTAATAAAAGTGTAATTTAATTAAAGTAGTAAATAAATTATGTTTATTTATTTTGCAATAAAAGAACTCAGTAAAATAAGCCTTTATAAATTTAAATAAACGTAACCATATCTTTTATTTTGTGAACAAGAGAAAAGATCGAAGATTATTATTGATATAAGTATAAATTTATTTTTTATCTATTTTATTTAAAATAAGTTTTAAAATCTTAAATAAGTTCAACCAGTGCTAGACAAAAAAACAAAAAATGGTTTTAATTTCTCTAGAGAGTGGTTTGCATATAACCGTTAATATTAAAGTCGGCTATATTTTCGTGTTTTGATAATTCTATATTATTAACTTATGTTGGTAAAAGAGTTTTTATAATTTATGAGTATTTTCCTAATTTTTGTTTATGTAAATTATAAATAAGTAATATATTTTTTGATGTTCAGGTCAGAGGGAAAAAATGCTTTATCTAGACGAAACTACGATGCCAAGCATTTTTCCAAGATTGTAAAGAATAAATTCTGTCCAAAAATTAGCACAACCGGGAACATCTATCGAGCACTCGACCGTAATAAAAGTAAGCATTATAGAAAATTTTTAAACGATATGTAAAATCGTTAGGTCATGTCTTACAGCTAGAAGGAAAGCAGAATTACAACCGGAATTCAAAAAATTGCTTTGTCGATAACATCTTTGTGATAAATTCATTATAAAAAAACTACTTATCTGTTTTTGGGTATATTTATCGACCGTGTAAGTTAACGTCAAGCAATAATATACAATTTTTATGGATGAAATTCTGTATTCGTGAAATTACATTGCATTTAAGTTTAATTTTGGACTGTATTGGAAACAGTCCAATACTAAGAATTGAATGATGCATCTCCTTTTAACAGTCTTTTGTACGAATATGTTACCGGATCTCGTACATTTTGTTCTTTACTTGTAACTTTTGTCATGTCTATTACTTCACTATGGTATTCTAAACCAAGGTACATTAGATATAATGTTAATACGTTTATTCGCGCGACATGTTCGCAAATAGAAATACTGAAAATATAACATGCAACTACAATGCTAACAAATGTATAAACTAGAAAGCCGTAACTACACCTTTAACTTAAAAAATAAAATAAATTTTAAAATGGCGTTTGTTTTACGATCAGCTACCGTTTTTTACTTAAAAAGTTTTGCAAGACAGTAACAAGTTTTGCAAGACAGTAACAAGAACGCATATTTGTTCCTTACACTTGCAATATTGCAAAAACTAAAATTAAATTAAAAGTGTGAAAATAAAACCAACTAACAAAAGGAAATATTTGTGAAAAATTCTCTGCAAAAAGTCCATTGCGACATTGTGCTTTGTTTTCCGAAGATGATCGCAAGGAAATATCTAACAGCTTCTCGAAAATGTCTTGTGATTAGAAAACATATACAGTCAGGGACTTAAGTTTAAATACACCCCAATAATTGTATGTTCAGAGAAAAATAAGTGTTTCAGAAATACTTAAAGTATGCAGTTTTATTTAGCTTCATAAATAACAAAAAACAATAACAAAAAATATTAACTTCATTAAAAACATAACGGTAAATCTCACAATAACTACAAAACGCAGCAGGCAAAAGTTTAAATACTTCTTGCAAAACAAAGAGCTCTTCTTCATTTCTTAAAAAAAAAGTACAGTTATTTATATTTCGATGAAGCTCTTTCATTACAAGGTAGCACGCACTTTTTATTAGTAGCATTTTTGCCTTATTATTAGTGTT
Source organism: Cistogaster globosa (assembly GCA_937654795.1). Classification (NCBI taxonomy): domain Eukaryota; kingdom Metazoa; phylum Arthropoda; class Insecta; order Diptera; family Tachinidae; genus Cistogaster; species Cistogaster globosa. The sequence goes on from OW569407.1 coordinate 43,401,836, forward strand.
TTTTTTTTTGTTGCAAAAATTATGGGCAAAAGTAAAGAAATTGAGTCCAAAACCAAATTTTTAATAATAGCACATTTTAACGAAGGATTATCCTATAGATAAATAGGAAAATTATTAAATTTGCCATTTTCAAGTGTTGAAAATAAAAAAAGAAAGTTTAAAGAAAAAAATAATAAAAAAATATAAAGGAAATGGTTTCGTTGCAAATATGCCTAGAAGCGGTCGTCCGAAAAAACTAACCAATCGTGATGTTAACCTCATCGTAAGAGAAGTGAAGAAAAATCCAAAAATAAGCGTCCTTAAACTTGCAAATGATATCGCTTATAACTATAACAAACATGTTTACGCAAAAACTGTTCAAAGAGCATTGCAGAAAATAGATACAAAACCCGAGTTCCCCGAAAAAAGCCACTAATAAGTGAAAAAAATCTAATACTGGAGTTTGCACATAAGTATAAAAACAAAGACGCTTAGTTTTAGAGAACAGTTCTATTTAAAGACGGGTGCAAATTTAATTTGTTTGTAAGCGATGGCGCAAGCCAAACACTGCTCTTCAAAAGCAGTTCCTACAGTAAGACATGCTGGTGGCAATGTAATGGTTTGCGGAGCTATTAAAGCAGCGAGGGTTGGAAGTTTGGAGTTTATTGATGGCATAATGAATCAACATACATACAAGACTGTATTGGAAAGAAATTTGCAAGTGTCCGTCGACATCTTATGCCTTGGACCTCATTGGATCTTCTAACAGGATAACGATCCAAAGCACACTGCACTTTCTGTGAAAGAGAGCATTATGCTCTTAGACAGCTCCATAGCTCACCCCAGTCACCACAATTAAACCCAATTGAACGCGCTTGGGATTTAATGAAGCGAAAATTACCTTCAACTTCAGTAACGAGCAAAAGTTAGCTTAAGGAAGCTCTTAAAAAATATGGTCAGAAATATCGCCTTTTGAAACAGAAAGCTTGGTACTTTCTATGCCACGCCGCTTGCAGGCAGTTATTGATAGCCATGGCGGTCGAACAAAGTATTGAAATGTTTGGCCTTTTTTAATTTATTTAAAAATGTGCTAACATTCTAAGATGTATCTAAACTTTTTTCCAGTGGATTTTATCGTATTTTTAAGAATTACAGTTATGTGTTTAATGAAGTCTATATTTTTTGTTGTTGTTATTTATTAAACTAAATGAAGCTACATACTTTAGGTTTTTCTGAAATGTTTACTTTTCTCTAAACATACAATTTTTGGGGTGTATTTAAACTAAGTCCCTGACTGTATGTTATTGTTATCGTTGAACGCACAAACGTAAAGCGAGTTCGAGTAGAAAACTTCAGAAGATAAATTTCGAAGAAGTATTATTTAAAACATTATTCCAAACTTGTGCAAACTTGTGTTTGTGTCTACGTTATAAATTTATGAGAAAATGTTACGAAATTGGAAAAACTTTATTATTTACATGGCACTAATATATTTTCAGAGGAGCAGACGGAATTGATATCAAAACGTAAAGAAGCTACCAATGTAAGTATGCTACAAGACTTCTGAAAAAGTGGCTAAACGATATTTCGAAAATGGAATGCATTAACGCAGGCAATACACAAAAAAACTCTACTTCCAATCCGATTTAAAAAGTTACGCACATAACAAAGGGAAAATAAAAACGATTCCAAAAGACCCTAAGCATCATTACTAAAAAATACTATTATATTATATTATATTATATTATATTATAAATTTTTTTATTAATGGAAATACGCATTGATTTTTTTAATGATAATTCTGAAATTTGGCACCTAACGAATACACAATACACAAAAAAACTCTACTTCCAATCCGATTTAAAAAGTTACGCACATATATATAAAGTTCATTGCAATTACTGCAAGTATAACAAAGAGAAAATAAAAACGATTCCAAAAGACCCTAAGCATCATTACTAAAAAAATACTATTATATTATATTATATTATATTATATTATATTATATTATAAATTTTTTTATTAAGGGAAATACGCATTGATTTTTTTAATGATAATTCTGAAATTTGGCACCTAACGAATGAATAGTCATATATCTATAAAGTTTTTGCTTCTTCTGTAAAAAAGCAAACAGTGTACTAACGGCCTTTTGGATTTTTAGGGGACGACTAAAAAGTAAACTTTCGAGGTAAATGATAATTGTTACAAAAAAAAAAAACTGTGATTCATGCACAGTTGTTCAAAAAATTTGGGAGAAAAATTTTTCGCGGTAAATACATTCGATTACTGTTTGTTTTTATTTTTTGTATTTATTAATTAAACGACTCATTTAAAAAATAGCTATCTGTATATTGGAAAGAAATTTGCAAGCATCCGTCGACATCTTATGCCTTGGACCTCATTGGATCTTCTAACAGGATAACGATCCTGTTGGCAACAGCCAAAATATTAGTTAAATTATTTTATAATCTGGCAACGTCAGTCATTTTTTAATTAAACAGTTCTTGTGTACTCCTTTTTACTTTAAGTTTAGTTGGGACTGTTTGTTATACCGTGATTGAATAAACACGTCTTTTGTTACTTAATACAAATTGTTTATTTAATTATTTCTCTATGATCTAAGCAAGATCATAACAGTGGCGACGAGTAATTTTAGATAAAGAACACACGCAAATCACAATGAACTCCTTAGAAAGCGTAATAGCCAAGCTTCTGGTACAGCAAACCGAAGCAGCTGAACGCCAACAAAACCTCATGGAAACACTCGCCGGTGTTATGCAAACATCAAACACTGCAAACGTATCACAGCAGGCCACCTACACCGGTCAGGAAAACCTAATGGACGTACTTTCCAAAAGTATTAACGAATTTAGTCATGATCCAGAATCAGACTTGTATTTTTCAAATTGGTATAGCCGCTACGAAGCTCTTTTTGTTGAAGACGCCAAATCACTTGATGACGCTTCCAAGGTGCGTCTCATATTGCGGAAGCTAAGTCAACAAGTGTACGACAAATATGCTGACTGTTTATTGCCAATGAAGCCACAAGAATTAAATTTTAAGGAAACAATTGCCAAGCTGTCTACACTATTTGAACGACAGGAATCTCTTTTTAATATACGATATAGTTGCCTCAAAACAGTGAAGGAAGAAAATTAAGATTTTGTAACGTATGCCGGCCGAGTAAATAAACAGTGCGAGCGTTTTCGTGGTAACCAAATGACTTCCCAGCAATCTAAGTGTCTGATTTTTATCATCGGTCTTCAATCTCCTATGTACATGGAATTACGAAGCAAATTAATATCCATGTTAGACAACGATGTCGACATCTCACTGACAAATTAACCACCGAGGTGCAACGAATAATGGTACTCAAAAACGATGCAAGCCTTGTGGAAGAAAAAACACGTCAGGTAAATGCCATCTCATATAAAAAGAATCATCAGTTTAAAAATTATCAAACAAGAAACAACCGGAATGACGATTTTACACATGATGGCCCAACACGTCCCTGCTGGCAGTGTGGATCAATGCACTTCGTCAAAGATTGCTCCTATACACAGCACAAATGCAAAGAATGTTATTGTGGACGTTTTCGAAAAAAGAATTCAACGGAAAACAGCAAGAAAAATCATACACCACAAAACCGTTCGAAGCTAAATAAAAACAAATACAACGAAGGCGATATGCGTACAAATATTGTCTCAACACCAACACAACCACAAATCGTTAATACAATACACAATCACACCGCAAATAGAAAATTTGTAAAAATCACAATAGCAGAAAAGCAAATAAAACTCCAATTGGACACTGCAGCCGATGTAACGATTATTTCAAAATCCAATTGGATTAAAATTGGTAAACCAAAATTGCAGCGTTGTATACAGATTGCATCAGACGCTTCAAGTAATCAAATACCTTTTTTGGGCGAATTTAGTACTGAAATACAACACAATGATCAAATTCAAATTGAAAAATATATCTGATTGAAAAATTTGGTTATTGGAATACAAATTTAAATTTTATTTGCAACTCAATTTCTGGTGCTGCTCAAAAAGAATTAATATTAAAAGAAATTAAAAAAAATTTTCCAGAAGTGTTGTCAGACAAAACAGGACATTGTTCAAAATTTAATTTCACACTTCCTGTAAAGGAAAATTCAGTTCCTGTTTTTAAGCCGAAAAGACCAGTACCGTATGCGACACTCCATCGGGTCGAAGCTGAGTTAGATAGATTGGAGTCTGACGGTATCATTACACCCGTGACTCACTCTGAATGGGCAGCACCAATAGTGGTAGTACGTAAGCCAAACAACAAAATACGTATTTGTGGAGATTATTCAACAGGGCTGAATAGCTGCATGGAACCAAATTTTTATCCATTACCGCACGCAGATGAAATTTTTGCTAAGATGGCAAATTGTAAATATTTCAGCAAAATTGATCTTTCGGACGCATACCTACAGTTTGAGGTCGACGAAAACTCTAGAAAACTCCTTACTATTAACACGCATAAGGGTCTTTATTTGTTTAATCGGTTGCCCCCAGGAATAACATCTGCACCTGGGGCATTTCAAAAAGCAATGGATACAATCACAGCTGGTATAAATGGTGTTTTTGCTTACCTAGATGACGTTGTAATCGCATCAACCACTGCTGAGGAAAATATAAATAAGGTAAAGGAGGTAATAAAACGTTTTCATGAACACGGCCTCACAATTCGCTGGGAAAAATGCGAAATTTTTAAAACATCAATAAAATATCTTGGCCATATAGTGGACTCCAAAGGCATTCAACCGGATCCAACTAAAGTGGAGTCTATTAAGAACATGCCCCGCCCAAACAATGTCTCTGAACTGCGATCATTTTTGGGTGCAGTTAATTACTATTGGAAATTTATTAATCGTATGCGAGATATTCGGTTTCCCTTAGATAATCTGTTAAAAGATGAAGCTAAATGGGAATAGACCGAACAGTGCGAGTCGTCTTTTCAAGAATTTAAAAATTTGCTACAATCAAACATGCTTTTAACCCATTACGACTCCAAACTCCCAATTTTTGTTGCGGCAGACGCGTCTACGGTCGGTATAGGTGCTCAAATATTTCATAAAATGCCAGATGGTACGCACAAAGCAATTTATCATGTCTCTAGAGCATTAACACAAGCTGAACAGAAATATAGCCAGATAGAAAAGGAAGCATTGGCCCTGGTGTACGCTTGTACAAAGTTTCATCGTATGATTTATGGACGAAAGTTCACATTATTGACGGACCATAAGCCTCTGCTGTCATTATTCGGTTCCAAGAAAGGCATACCAACGCATACAGCGAATAGGCTGCAACGGTGGGCACTTGTGTTAGTGGCTTATGATTTTAACATTCAATACGTAAATACAAACGACTTTGGAAACGTCGACGTACTTTCTCGATTAATTGGCAATCAGTCACATGAAGATTTTGTAATTGCAGCTATAAAAACGGATGACGACTTAAACTTCATTATAGACGACAGCTTAAAACATGTTCCAGTAACACAAAGAATGATACGTACTGCAACAATGAAAGATGCTACCCTAAGGGAGGTAGTTAAATACATTCAAAGTGGATGGCCAATTTCGCCCAAAAACATCTCACCAAATGTAGAACCATTTTACAACCGCAAAGATTCACTAACAATCGTTGATAATTGCGTAATGGCTGGATAAAGAGTCGTAATTTCCAGCGTTTTCAGAAAACGAATTTTAAAACAACTTCATAAAGGCCACCAAGGCATCGAACGCATGAAAAGCCTCGCCAGATCTTACGATTACTGGCCAAAAATCGACGCAGACATATCTAACTATGTCAAACAGTCTCAAAACTGTGCATCGGCAGCAAAATCTCCAACAAAGTCAGTACTGTGCTCATGGCCAACACCTAATGAAGTTCTCGATAGAGTCCACATAGATATAGCCGGTCGAGTCCGTGGAAAATATTATTTTGTTATGGTGGATTCCTATTCTAAATGGCCAGAAGTCGCACAACTCTTTACAATTTCATCAAACGAAATTATTAATCATTTTCACGAATTTATAAGTCGTTATGGTCAACCGAAAGTCATAGTGTCTGACAACGGAACACAATTTACCAGCCTTGCATTTAAACATTTTTGTGAAAAATCATCCTCAATCCAACGGCCAAGCAGAGCGCTTTGTTGACACTATCAAAAGAGCTCTTGAGAAGTCTTATTCCAAAGCCTCTTGTGATGATAAAGTTAATTTACTTAACTTTTTAATTCAATACCGAACAACCCCAAACAAAAATACTCCAAATGAAAAAAGCAAGTCTGAGTGTTTCATTGGTAGACGTCTCCAAACACCGCTAGACTTATTAAAGTCAACTCAAGCATTAAGTACTCAAAGAAATACTGGCATGGAACTCGCTTACAACATAAAGCATGGAGCGAAGGCAATAAATTTCAAACCTAAACACAAAGTTTATGCTCAAATCTATAACCAGAATAAGATGTCATGGGTTCCGGGCGAAGTTATCGAACGAATCGGAGATGTAGTTTACAATATTCTGGTGCCAACACGCAGACGTAATACTCTAATAAGATCTCATATAAATCAACTAAGGGAACGTTCATCCGATCAATCGTTAACTCTAAATTCAGTTGATCCAATTGATTATTCCGACCCAATCCACACTACAACTGCAGACCAAAAGGAAGCTGATGAAATCGTTTTAAATTCCACACCTCCTAGTGATGATAAAGAAGCCTTTGTCCAAGCAACTGATGCTGCTGATGTTTTACCACCAAGGCGGTCCCTTAGAAGCCGTCGTCCTCCTAGACGTTACTCTCCATCCTAAAAGGGGGAGATGTTGGCAACAGCCAAAATATTAGTTAAATCATTTTATAATCTGGCAACGTCAGTCATTTTTGAATTAAACAGTTCTTGTGTATTCCTTTTTACTTTAAGTTTAGTTGGGACTTCTTGTTATACCGTGATTGAATAAACACGTCTTTTGTTACTTAATACAAATTGTTTATTTAATTATTTCTCTGTGATCTAAGCAAGATCATAACAGATCCAAAGCACACTGCATTTTCTGTGAAAGAGTAGTTGCTGCATTATGCTCACAGACAGCTCCATAGCTCACCCAGTCACCAGAATTAAACCCAATTGAACACGCTTGGGATATATTGAAGCGAAAATTACCTCAGTAACGAACAAAGATTCGCTTAAGAAAGCTCTTAAAAATATGGTCAGAAATATCGCCTTTTGAAACAGAAAGCTTGGTACTTTCTATGCCACGCCACTTGCAGACAGTTATTGAGTGCAATGGCGGTCCAACAAAGTATTGAAATGTTTGCCCTTTTTTAATTTATTTAAAATATGTGCTAACATTCCAAGATGTATCTAAACTTTTTTCCAGTGGATTTTATCGTATTTTTAAGGATTACAGTTATGTTTTTAATTAAGTCTATATTTTTTGTTGTTGTTATTTATAAAACTAAATGAAACTGCATACTTTAGGTTTTTCTGAAATGTTTACTTTTCTCTAAACATACAATTTTTGGTGTGTATTTAAACTTAATTTCCTGGCTGTATGTTATTGTTCTCGTTGAACGCACAAACGTAAAGCGTGTTCGAGTAGAAAATTCCAAAAGATCAATTTCGAAGAAGTACTATTTAAGGCATTACTCTAAACATGTGCAGGTGTGTTTTCATGTTTGTGTCTACGTTAGGAATTAATGAAAGAATGTTACGAAATTGGGTAAACTTGAATTATTTACATGGCACTAATATTTTTTCAGAGGATCACACGTAATTTATATCAAGACGTAAAGAAGCTACCAATGTAGGTACGGTACAAGTCTTCTGAAAAAGTCGCTAAACGAGTATTCGAAACTGGAATGCATTAACGCAGGCAATACACGAAAAAACTATACTTCCAATCCGATTTTAAAAGTTACGCACATGTATATAAAGTTCATTGCAATTACTGCAAGTATAACAAAGAGAAAAAAAAACGATTCCAAAAGACCTTAAGCACCACTACTAAAAAAAAATACTATTATAAGTTTTTTTATTAATGGAAATCCGCATTGATTTCTTAATAATAAACCTGAAATATGGCATCTAACAAATGAATAGTCAAATATTTATAAAGTTTTTGCTTCTTCTGTCAAAAAGCAAAACGTGTAATAACGGCCTTTTGGATTTTTAGGGGACGATTAAAAAGTAAACTTTCGAGGTAAATAATGAAAAATGTTGTTCAAAAATTTGGGGGAAACAGTTTTCGCGGTAAATGTTTTTGGTTACTGATGATGAAGGAAAAACAAAACCTTAACCCCGTAGAACTTCGTCGATAAGTCTTTGAAAGGTATGTGCAGCGTCGGGCAGGCCAAGCGTCGTACACTTAAATTCCAATCAAACGGTGTGCTTATGTCTAATTTTGAATGTATGAGTACCTGAGGGAACGCTTTTTGCAGGTCGATTTTAGAAAACACTTCTTTTTCTTACAAATTGGACGTAAAGACCGTCAGATATGGCAATACGTATATATCGGGTAGTATCTAGGCATTTATGGCTCGGTAGTCGCCAAAAGGCTTTAATGTTCCATCGCTCTTCTTTATGAGATGCAGTGAGCTACACCAGTTACTATTCATCGGTCGGCAGCGGTGTAAAATCTACGTCTGGATTCAGCCCGATATCGGAGATATAAATTTTTTTAGTTTGATTTTAGAGAAAAATTATATGATCTCCGATGTCCGATGCTGGAATCTACTAATCCTAGACTACTCTCACTATGCTGGTGACCCGATTCATGTCTTCTCTAAATACCCACTTCGTCCACTTAAAAATATGCTATTTTTTCATATTATTTTTCCCTAAAAGCAAAATTTTAAAAAGTTTATATCTCCGAGATAAGGCTGAATCCAGACGTAGATTTTACTCTGCTGTAATCTACTAGTCCTAGGCTACTCCCACTATGCCGGCGACCCGATTCATGTCTTCCTAAATACCCACTTGGTCCACTTTTATGTTATTTTTCCCCAAAAGAAAAATTTTCAAAAATTTATATCTCCGATACAGGGCTGAATCCAGACGTAGATCTTTCACTGCTGGCATCTACTAATCCTAGGCTACTCCCGCTATGCCGGTGACCCGATTCATGGTTTCTCTAAATACCCACTTGGTCCGCTTTAAAATATGCTCTTTTTTCATATAATCTTTCCCTAAAAGCAAACTGTAAAAAAATTCATATCTCCGATATCGGGCTGAATCCAGACGTATCTTACACTGCCGGAATCTACTAGGCCTAGGCTACTACCACTATGCCGGTGAGCCGACTCATGTGTTCTCTAAATACCCACTTGGTGCACTTCAAAATATGCTGTTTTTTTCATATTTTTTTTTTCTCTAAAAACGTTAGGCGGTTATAATGGAGCCAACAATGTTTTTTTTTTTTTTTTTGTTTGGTAAAATTTTTAATTTTTGGTTTTTTAGTAATTTTAATTATTTATAGCCTAATAGTTTTTTTAATGTACATGTAACTTTATCGGCGCAGTTATCACTATTTGGAACGTATTTAGCATCTTTGCAGGATGTATTTATCTGACGTATTTATCTTCACACCCTTAATAAAAATACTGATTAAGAAATTTTTAGAAGTAATAGGTAAATAATATTACATTTAAGTGTTTGATTTGAAATTAGTTCTGGCTTTAGTTCATTTATTTTACAAATGTATGTGGACGTTTTCCAAAGAAAACAAGAAAAATTAGACGCCAGCAGAATGAAATGCTGCACTTTCTAAACCGCTACGTCCTTCATCAGCATCCTTCGCATCTATTTACTTTTAGTTGTGTAATTGTAAACATCATCTATTTAACCAACTAACTTTGTAAATAAGAAAACGAGTAGTATTCATATCAATATTAATTTGGTTAGACGAAATTTACACACAAACTAAAGTATTTATTCACCGTTCTCTCTGAATTTCATCCTGTACATTTGTTTTTGATTTTGTTCCAATCATCGATCGGACACGAATGCAATTTTAATTTTTGTCATTCTTACTTATTTACTCACAACATTATAGATGCTGCTTTAGTATCATATTGATTGTTATGAGTTAAACATGAATGTACGTGACGCTGTGTCGTGCGTTTTATAATTTAATTTTTATTAAATTGGGATTTGAACTGTGGATATTTAAATGAATTGAAATTAATTCTGGCTTTAGTTCATTTATTTTAATTTCTAAAAACCTTTTTAAAAGAATAATTATTTTACAAATGTATGTATTTCAATTCATTTATAATATCCACAGTTCGCCTTATTGCCTTTCTGTCTTAAAAATAAACATTCTCATATGCGCACATGTATTCTATTTTTGAAATTTTGAAACGGGCATACAGGCTGATTCATTCTGATTGTTGACGTCATTTAGTCAAGATCTTGTGGTAAAACAGTTCCATCCGTTACAAAAGTGGTAAAGTTGCCATCGTGTATTTTTGTGTATTAATCGCGAATAAGTAAATAATCGTCTAATTAAATTGTGTAATTTAATTACAGTAGTAAAAGATTGTGTGTATTTATTTTGCAATCAATAAATTAATCGTTTATAAATTGAAATAAACGCTATATAATAATGTGACCGTCGCACAGTGGCTGAAAATCGTTTTTCGTTGGCCAAAATTCTGTAACTTTTGAACCGATCAAAATATTGAAATAATTTTTTTTTTAATGGATAGATATTTAGTTCAGCTTGATTCAGTTTCAATTACATTAAAATTGATTGAGGACTTTTTTTAATTTTTTTAACTTTCAGAGTGAAATATGGGTTTATTCTGTGTGTAACATAGTAAAATATCCCTCTAAGATCCAAAAAAGTATATATATTCTTGATCAGTTATGAAATCTAAGACGATATAGCTATGTCCGTCTGTCCATACGTCCGTCCGTCCATCCGGCCGTCCGTCCATTCGCCTGTCTGTATGAACACGATTCAGTCTAAACGAAAAGAGCTAGACCCTTCAAAATTTGGTACATATATATCTTGAAGGATAGGGCAGGCTAAGTTCGTAAATGGGCCAAATCGGACCAGGGGGAAAAAATTCCCCTAAGAAGAACTAAGCCAACCCCTGAAAAACTACACATTTTTACAAGTTTTTTTGTAAATTTGTTAAGCAAATGAAATATTTTTATGTCAAAGAAGGTTCAAGGTCTTTACCCTGGAGCCAGAAAATCATAAAAATTTATTTTTGGACCCCGCCCCCTTTTTGTGGGCGTTTATATAGCATATTATATGAAAAATAGTGTCGATAATTAACAAATTGTATTACCTAAGCCTAGATTGCATAAAAAATTAATTTTTAAGCTTTCATGACGAAAGGAAAATGTACTCGGATCTTCTGCGCTACCTTCACCTCACCCCCCCGCCAAAAAAAAAAAATTTTTTTTGGTTAAGCAACAAGAAAATATAATTTGATCTTCTACGCTACCTTAACCTCACCACCCCCTTACCCCTCCATCATCCTATATAGTTGGAAGGTATTTAAGATTCGACTCGGTCGAATATAACGTTTTAACTTATTTTTTACTAATACAATGTTTTCCGTACTTAAAGAATAATGAAAGGCAATTATAATTTTTATTCGTTTGACTTAAATATTAATTGCAAATATTCCATATTTTGTTCTGTGCTATTTCTGTTCTTTAGCAGTTTTTTGGCTTCTTCATCTAAATCCCGATGGTCCACTTTCCATTGATTTCGAATACTGGACATGAACGGATCTGACGTTGCCAATAATATATTAAATAGATCTTCATTTGTTGAATTCCGTGAAATTTTCCTAGTATTGTGCTCTCTATAGATAGATAGATCTCCAAGTGGCACCAAATGATATTTAATGACATCTTCACCATGATAAAGGATTTTGTGAACTGTTGCAGACATATTTCTCCATGGGTAGTTAGTTGTATATATTTTTGCAATTTCCTTAGCATAATCTCCAAATTTTCTACAGTCAATTTTTTCATTGCACGCAAGTACTTCTAGTATTATTTTAAATCTGAAAATAAGGTTAAAATCCACTCCTGTTATTTCAGATGCTGTTTCTGGATCTGAAAAGAATCTTCTTGCGGTATTGCCATCATTTGTATTGCCTGACCCTTGTTTTGGCTGATCTATAATCAGTCCACGTTTGCGATATTCATCTTGAACATGTTTCTTTTTTGAACTTCTTAACTCTTTGTTGGTCTCGTTGTTTCTTATTGATCCTGAAGACCCGAAATCCAAATCATAACTGATTTTTAGTATGTGTTCCATAAGTCGTATTCTTGCGTGTAGTGGTGATAATCCAAATTCATATGCATCGGTATTATCCAATGATTTTGCTGGGACTTGGTTTAATTGGGTTGATATTGCTTGGCATATAATGCAGCTGGATGCAGCCTTCGTGTTAGTCAAAGCCTGACCCACTTTTCCATCTATCATTGTCAGGACTAACTGGTAGCTTACTTCAATTTGCTGCCCATCTAACTGTAATTGTAATAGGTGTAGTGTTGTAATTTGGGCCTTGATATCACTAATTTCTTTATTAATAACATCATTTGTTTCTTTTTTGAATTGAAATTTGATTGGCCTGCAGTATTTCGTAGAAGATGGTGTCTCATTTTTCCAAATATCCATTGTTTGCGTTGTACTAGTCGAAGGCTCTGAATCTTCCAAAATCTTTTTCAATCGCAATGGTACAAATGATACCATGAACATATCTGAGTCAGAAATATTTTCACATACAGCTTGTTTATATTGTTTTTGTCCCGAAGAACCATCACATCCCCATTTACAAAAAAGAATTAACTTTGTGTTTCCGTATTTCTTCAACTCATTTCCTGTTATTGATTGCAGCAAGCGTTCGGCTGTGTGATCAAGTAGAGATTGTAGTTGTACCTCTGCCGAAATTTGTGTGATTGTAATAGTGTCCTTTGATGGCAAACAGTCCATTTTAGCTGCGGTTATGTGATGATATGCTGGATATATATTTGAGCCTTTTTCAATCGCACGCTGTCTGAGTTTAATATATTGCTGTTTTGTTAATTTCAAATCCAGAAATAATGCTAATGCCTCCTCATTTGTGTACTGTATTGCATCATTCGGAGTTGGTATACTTTTAAGAATCCGTTTTGTTCTTAGATCTATCGCTGCAGTTGTCCACTAATGATTTGCGTGGTCTTCCAGCCTTATCTTGCTTTGCTGTTTCTGCAGCGACAGTAAATTGACCTTCTAGCCACTTTGCACTTTTTTTATAAAATATCTGTTTACTGTACATAACTTCTTTGTAGCGTTTTTTTAGTGCTTTGACGAAATTATATAATTGCTCTTGCATTTCGGTGCTACACGAATTTAAGTTTAATTTTATTTTAACGTAACTAAGAACATCTTCCTGATTTTTGTTTTTAAAATACACTTCGGCCAGTTCTTTATAACTGAAGCTCTCCATTTTCTTCTGAATATTTTTATTTGCGTTTGTTATGTTTTATCCGTACACTTAAAGGATTAAGTTATTACTGAGTAATCCCTTAACGAATCCGTACCTTTATAAATTTTTAGATACATGTTCTTCACACACTGATCTTTAATTTCATAGCAGGTAGCGTTTAAATTGAACAAAACTGCACTCATGCGTCAATATGGGGTTGTTTTTTAACTTTAGTGGTTTAATGTCGAAATTATTGTTATGAAATTGTTTATGACTGGTTGACCCTAACATTTGATAACAGGTAAATTTAGAAAGAGATCATATGCTTCCTGTAGAGCCCATTGTGATAATTTTATTACTTATTTTTTGCTGATCAAAACAAAGCCATTAAACCCTTTCGAAGGTATTATATTTATTTTTTTAGTTATACGTAGCCTAAACTAAAAAAAAATAAACTTTTAGGCAAAAAAATGAAAATTTAATACACCATTGTATATGAATTTTTTTCGAGTAATTTCATTGCAATGAAAAAAGTGTTCTACAGGCGGCTCGTGGCGGGTGCAAAAGTATATATATAGCCTTAAAGAGGACACCTTCACCTTTCTCGTGGTTGTATACGTTTCTTGTTCCCTTTTGTTCCCTAGAAGTTCTATTCCACTAAAGTTTAAATTTGAGGAAAATATAGTAGTTTCATAAATATTTCATAACGCCCCTAATATTAAACGCTAGAGCTGTGCCTACTTACAACAACTAAAGACAATAATTCTACCAACATTATAAAAAAAACCGCAGACCATTATCGATGATAGCTTGCGAGTAGTAACCATTTAATTTTGGTAAAAAACCAAAGAAAAACACCTTTTTGGAAATTAAAAAAAAAGTTGAGTTTGACAGCATGCCACGCCCACAATTATCAATATTTTAACATAATTTTTTGACTACCTTAATTTGGATATATTAACTACAAAATGACGTAAAAATTTTAAAAATCGGTGACAAAAAAAAAAAATTTACTTTTGGCCAACGAAAAACGATTTTCAGCCACTGTGCGTCGTTTAAAATAACATTGTCCAATTTGCTTTTTATTTCTATCGAGTTTTTAATGTTGTAGTTTTTTACAATAATAATTTTCAAAATTATAGCTATATATGTAGATAAATTTTAACATGATACTTCTACAGATGAAGATATTGGCCGCAGAAGATCCCTGGTTTCTAAATTTTTAGTAAACTGTATAGCCTTGGCGCTAAAGCAAAGTCCGAAAAAATGTTCGATTTTCAGATTGTGCAATATTTTTTTGTTTATATAAACCCATTATTAATTATTGTTTTAAAATTGCATTAATTTCTTTGTTAGAAGGTAACTTTTATGTTTTTATTTATGAAGTTATTTTTTGTTTTATTTTATTACTTTCATTTTGAGTATTATACTATTTTAATACTATTTTTTTAGAAAATTATATTTATTGTTCATTTACCTGTATAAAAGTGCAATATAAGTACTCATAAAAAAAAATTAGAGCACACCTAACTTGTTAATCAACAATTGTTGTTAGATTACGCAGTTTTACAACTAATATTGTTATTCAACGAAAGGGCATATAAACAGTGCTTTTGCGAATTTAGTTCAAATGCGGTAGGGAGATTGTCGAGGAAGGCAATTATTTCCGTGGTATGTTGCCGAAAATAATTGTTCTAATAATAAGCGTTGGATGACCTAAGTAAGGCATTTTTTTTCCAATTGTTCTCAATAAAAAGTGTTAGGTGACTAAAATAAAACAATTATAATGCGTGGTATGCTGCAGAACATAATTGTTTCCTTTATAAGCGGTGTTAGAATGGGAGTAAAGTATATAGGTTTTGGCATAAAGCAACGTGGAGAAAGTGGCCTGCAGTGTTTGGTCGTCCGTTGTTGCCCACGTACAGCGCGTCGGTTAGGCCCTTTCTCAAGGGCCCATAGATAGAAAATTATGTGGCAGAACGAGCTGGCAATGGTGAGTTATACCAACTTTTGTCACAAGCTAATATGAAACGGGGTCCTAGAGCATTGTAGAAGCCTTAGTACTTACACAAATATAGAAAATTTTGGACCCGAATAGACTAAAGAAATAATTGAACCTCAATGAAAATTATCGTGGTAAATAATTGTAGTGGAGCTAATCTTCACAAAAATTACACAATAAAAATCGTTTGAATCAGGCCGTATCAGTAAGGCCGATCATCTATATGCGTGCCCCACATGCCCTAGTACAACCATTTATAATAAATAAGTTAAATAAGTTTCTTCGCGTTGAATAACTCTTAGAAATTAGATCAATTTGTTGTGTTCGAGTTACTTGTTTTGTTGGCGTATGTTGTTGGTGTTCCACAAACATATTTTAAAATAATTCTAGGTTAAGTACTGCCAACACAACACCGATAGCATCTTCACCATTTGACAACGTTTTAGTGTATAACAATCGTATTTGTATATTCTTGCAGTGTTTTATTTACTAACTGTTTCGCTGTAACGGTGAACTATATTAACGTTCTATTCGTTCCATTTTTTTTTTTTTATCAGAGGTAAAAGTTTTTTTTTTGTTTTTGCAGAACAGAGATCTTTCTACTTTAGCTTAAACTGATTGTTAATAGATGATGTTTACAGCATACGCTACCAGGCAAAAATAGATACAGAAATCGAACATTAAAAAATATTTTTCTCTCTTAATATAATTAGAAGTGAACAATCAATAAAGTATAAAGACAAATTTCTTATACTCATTTCGCTTATATTATCATGAAATGATAGTAAACGAAAAACAAACAAAAACCTAGCCCTTCAATAAGTATTTTAAATTTGAAATAATAACAACTTCTATAGCTACACTCGAGATTTTAAAAATTCCGCTATAAATGTAAAGTCAATACTTGCCTTTTTATCTCCATCTGTAGAAATTTGAGCAGGCGCTGAATCTGCAATGCCTAGCACTTCCGGAACCCCTGGTAATTGCGAAGGACGATTTGATTTCTTTGAAACAATTGGTGAACAAGAAATATTTTTTTCTAGTTCTGCTTCGTCCTCTTCGATTTTTAGTTTACTAGGTGATTTTGTTCTCGAAGTTTCTTCAGCCAAATTATCATTAACTGAATGTTGTTTGTTTTGAATATTATAAAATTGAAAATCTTCTGTAGTGATCCTCGAAAAGGAAGTAGGAGTGCCTGGTACTATAAAAAAAAAAAAAAAAATAGTATTAATTTTATGATCGTATTTTTTTGTTTTAAATTGTTTTAAAACAAATAAATGAAAACTAGAAAACCTGATACTTTCTCGGGGTGGATGTCACAGCAGGACACTATTTTGTGTATTTTGGATACAGTGAAAACTTTAGGAGCTTTGGAAAATAAAATTGTGTGCAGCTATTCATTGTAGTGTGACTGATCGGTTAGTGTGACTATCACATAAGTACTGAAATAAACAGTCTTTATTGCCGATACGCTTGCATTAACAACAATAAGCTCACGTTACACTGCCCACATGCAACTGAACAAACCAACAGCCAAGTGGTCTGCGAAATAATGCAACGATCAGCACTTTTCTAATGCATACAAAATATTTGTTCTATTTAAAGTAAGTTAGTGTAAAAATAAAATAATAAGAATTTAATAAATTCCACTCAATCCTGAATTTTGTAAATTACTCAAAATTCATGATTGTTAATATATAAATAATTAGGTTAAGTATAGAAATAAGAGGTTGAGTGTAATTTGTAAAAAGCACTCAACCAAATAGTATATAAGAAGAACAATTTGTTAGAATAAGCAATTATTATATTCATTGAATAAACAGAACTTAGTAGCTCTAATCGCTGAGCACTAAGCAATTAACACAAATTCAAAAACCACAGATGTTCATTAGTTCTTACATGGCGATCCTGCCAAACCTGGCATAGAGAACCGATGCTACCGATCCTGCCAAACCTGGCATAGAGAACCGATGCTACCAATCCTTGTAATACCTGGCAAAAAGATATAGACCCTGCCAAATCCTGGCAGAGAAGAAAAAGAAATTTTTATTTCCAAGGAGAGGGTCAGCCTGGCCAAAAGGCACAGGATAATCTAATTTTGCTACAACCACAAGAAGTATGCCCTCTATCAGAAGGATGACAAATACATAAAAAAAGGCCGAAAAAAAATCTTATTATAATTTAAGTTAAAAAGTAAAAAAGCATAGAGGAATATAGAAGAAGACAACAAAGGCGAGAGTGTAATAAAATTAGACAAATTCCAAAAGTAACCAAACCCAAATGAAGAGGGGGTTACACCAATAAGTTAAAACGGGAACAAGCACGACTCCTTAGGGAAGTAAAAAGTGAACCACCACCAAGCTGGGAACATGCAACTTTAATCTGGCAGCGTATAGACCAGATAAATGAATTGATAAAAATATTTACTAACAAAAACAAAAATTAATATTAATGTACATTTAAAAATTTCTATAAACAAAATAAATAAAATGAATAAAAATTGTTAAATGGTTAAACCTAAAAATCCTATTAGTTTTAAGGAAGAAAAAGAAAAGCAAATTAGTATAGAAAAACAAATTGAAATGTTAGCAGAACTATGGAAACTTATAGGCATTAAAGAAACTCCCACAATAATAGATATAGTAGAAAAACCAAGATTAGAAGAGGAAACAATTAGAATGATTAAATGGTCTGAAAAATGGGAAAAACGCAATCAAAAGTAGATCACCCTAATGCCAATGTGGTAAATGAGGTGGAGGTAGTACAAGAAAAAACCAATTTATTAACTATTGAAATCTGTCTAATAATAATAACAATATTATTGGGACTCAATTTTACTTTGAGAATTTATGCAATGCATAGTAAAAGATTGAAAAAAAGATATTTGAGTAGAGCAAATGATCTGGACAAAGTCTAAAAAAAAATTAATATAAAAAAAGGAAAGCCAATGGAATGGCAACACATTTTACAAAAAATAAGAATCATCAAGGAAGATTTTGATAAATCTTACAAAAGTTTAAATATAGATAGACCAATCAAAGAAGAGACACTAAACAAACACATACAGATTCTTTTAAAAAGTCTTGAAGATATAAGAGTAGTATTAAATGTAAATTATAACAGGTTAACATCGGAGCATAAAATAGCTGCAGATGCATTTTTTTGGACTTTAGAGACAAACTAATTAGAATCGCAGATAGAAAAGGTAAAGAATTAAGTTTGCCAAACTCATTGCACGAATCAATTTCCTGCTCAACAAATACTAGCGCAAACTCAAAACAAATAATTGCAAAAATGCCACAAACAGCAGTAGAATTTTTGACAACAGCCTCAAAACTGGTATGTGATTTTGATGGCAAATCTGAAAACCTCCGATCCTTTATAGATTCGCTCCAGCTGTTAGAATCAATAAAAGACTTACATGAGCAAATAGCCATAACCCTAATTAAAACTAAACTAAAAGGCACTGCAAGAAATCTAATTAACGATGAAAATACAATAGCTGAAATTATATCAAGACTCAATAGTAGCGTTAACGGAGAATCAGTAGAGGTCCTATAAGCAAAAATATTAAATATTAAACAGAATAACAAGACAGCTAACTCCTATTGTAGCGAGATTGAGAGTCTAGCAAAATCATTGGAGAGTGTCTATATATCAGATGGACTCCCATTTGCTTTGACAACAAAATATTCTACTCAAATAGCAGTAAAGGCGCTTACTAAAAACTGCACAATCGATAAGGTAAAACTTATCATGGAAGCAGGTCAATTTAACACAATGAACGATGCCGTTAGTAAATTTGTTAATAGTTGTACGGAGGCAACTGGTCAACAGAACGCCGTACTTTATTATGGCCAAAAAGGGAATTTCAATAAATTCAGAAATTCTAATGGTAGATTTGGAAACATAAATTCATTAAAAAGGAATTATTTCCAGAGAAATCCTCTTCAGAGGACCTCTGTTCGAGGAAACAACAATAAAAGGAACAATTATAGAAGTTCCCATAGATTTAGCAATAACAGACAAAACGGACAAAATATCAGGGCAACACATGCACATGATGAAACTCCGGAAAACTAATAAACTCCCCTAAGACCAATCCCAAAAAAAGCTATTTATATAACCTAAACCTCAACTTAAGTTCTTTCGTTAACGTTCAAATTAATAACAACACTAATATAATTACACTATTAGTAGACACTGGCGCGGATATTTCACTAATAAAATTAACACATTTAAATGTTAACCAAATTAACACTAATAGAACAACAACACTAAGTGGAATAGGGCAGGGTAAAATCAAATCAATGGGTAATGCACTTTTAGATATAGCATTTAAAAATTATTTAATCCCCCATAATTTTCAAGTAGTGCACAATGATTTTCCAATACCTTGTGATGGAATCATTGGCATGGATTTCATAAAAAAACACAATTGCATTTTAAATTTTAATGATGAACATGATTACCTTGTCCTACGGCCATTCAATTTAAATTCTATAAAAATACCAATCACGAACAACTGTTCTGATATAATTTTGCCACCAAGATCTGAAGTTATACTTCAGGTAAAGTTACCTCATTCAGGTAAGGAATTTCTAATTCCTAATCAAGAAATAGGAAAAGGTGTTTTTATTGCAAACACATTAGTAAAAGCAAACAGAGCATTTGTTCGTATTTTAAACATTAACGACACAATTATAACAGTTAAACAAAACAAAATCAAAACCGAAAACTTATTTGATTACCATATACTTAAATATAACACTAAAAACAATAATGATATCAAAAGAAAAACTGAAATAATAAGTACTTTACGTAAAAATTTTCCAGCACAGTTTGATAACACGTTAACTAAATTATGTTCAAATTACACAGATGTTTTTGGTTTAGAAAAAGAAACAATCACAACTAATAATTTCTATGAACAAAAGTTGAGTGTAAGAGACAAAGCTCCTGTATATATCAAAAATTATAGAATACCTCATACACATAAGGAAGAAATAGATCGACAGGTGATTAAGTTAATAAACGATGAAATAATTGAACCATCGCATTCAGAATACAATAGTCCAATTCTACTTGTACCAAAAAAGTCTCTCCCAAACACGGAAAATAAAAGATGGAGACTTGTGATCGATTACAGACAAATAAATAAAAAAATTGATAGCAGATAAATTTCCATTACCTAGAATAGATGATATTCTGGACCAACTTGGTAGAGCCAAATATTTCTCGTGCCTTGACTTAATGTCAGGTTTTCACCAAATTAGTTTGCAAAAGGACTTAAGAGACTTAACGTCATTTTCAACCAACAATGGCTCATATAGGTTTACCAGATTACCTTACGGTTTAAAAATAGCACCGAATTCCTTCCAAAGAATGGTGACAATTGCTTTCAGTGGTTCAAAACCAAATCAGCCATTCCTATAAATGGACGATTTGGTTGTGTTAGGATGCTCAGAAAAACATATGCTTTCAAACTTACAGGATGTATTCGACTTATGTCGAAAATATAATCTAAAACTTCATCCAGAAAAATGCTCATTTTTCGGAACCGAAGTCACATATCTTGGCCATAAATGTACAGACAAAGGAATATTACCCGATGACAGTAAATATTCGGTTATTGAAAATTATCCGGTGCCAATTGACGCGGATAGCGCGAGAAGATTCGTTGCATTTTCCAACTATTATCGAAGATTTATTAAAAATTTCTCGGAGTATTCCCGACATCTCACAAGACTCTCCAAGAAAAAAGTCCCATTCGAGTGGACTAAAGATTGTGACATATCCTTTAAGTATTTGAAAAAGGCACTAATGAAACCAACATTGCTTCAGTATCCAGACTTCACAAGGGAATTCTGCATAACAACAGACGCAAGTAAACATGCCTGTGGAGCAGTGCTAACACAAGAATATAATGGTAAACAACTACCAATTGCATATGCTTCTAAAACCTTTACCAAAGGTGAAGGTAATAAATCCATAATCGAACAAGAATTAACAGCCATACACTGGGCTATAACACACTTCAGACCATATATATATGGAAAACATTTCCTTGTTCGTACTGATCATAGACCACTATCTTATCTGTTTTCAATGAAAAATCCTAGCTCCAAATTAACAAGAATGAGACTTGACCTAGAGGAGTACGACTTTACAGTGGAATATCTTAGGGGAAAAGATAACTATGTCGCAGACGCGTTATCAAGAATAACAATAGCAGACTTAAAAGACATTAATATTAAAACCAATACTATATTTAAAGTAACAACAAGGTCTACAACACATAGGCGTGTTGAAAAAAGTAATACAGCAATAAATCAGCATACAAAAAATAATGATAAAAAGCCCAATATATACATGCCAATTAATAATACTGAAGTCAGAAAATTTTTTAAACTAAAGATTACTCCAGTACGTTGTTACATCAAACGTGGAAAATCTATAATGGCAAATGTGAAAATAAATGATCTGTTTACTAATGGGAACTTTGATTTATCACAGTTTTTCCCAAGGCTCGAAGAAGTGGCCGGTAAACATAATATTGAAAATTTACAAGTGGCACCTAATGAGATAATTTTCGAATTTATCTCTATTAATGATTTTAAGGAAATGGGCAATAAACTATTGAATAAACTTAAAGTAGCGCTACTAAATGAGGTGACCCAAAATAATAATAAGAATGCCAAGGCAATTCTTGATATAATGCTGAAATATCATAATGATCCTATAGAAGGAGGACATTGTGGAATATATAGAACAATTCAAAAAATAAAAAAGTATTACTATTGGAAAAACATGACAAAGGACATAACAAAGTATGTTAAATCATGTCAAAACTGTCAAAAGTCAAAAACTTTCAAGCACAACAAAGTTCCAATGACTATCACGCCTACACCATATAAAGCATTTGACACAGTATACGTAGACACAATAGGACCATTTCCAATGTCTCTCACTGGGAATGAATATGCAATTACAATTATATGTGACCTAACTAAGTATTTAGTTACGATACCCATTAAGGACAAAAGCGCTAAGACAGTCGATAAATCGGTATTTGATAATTTTATTCTTACCTATGGCCCGATGAAGACGTTCATTTCGGACATGGGAACAGAATACAAAAATTCCATATTGGAGGAATTGTGTAGTCTCCTCAAAATAGAAAAACTAACTTCAACGGCCTACCATCATCAAACTTTAGGAACAATAGAGAAAAGTCATAGAACCTTTAATGAATATGTGCGTTCCTATATTTCAATAGATAAAACAGATTGGGATGAATGGTTGAAATATTTCACATATTGTTTTAATACTACACCATCAACCGTACATAACTATTGCCCTTATGAATTAGTTTTTTCAAAAAACCCAAATACATTTTCAGACTTCGCAGAGGTAGATTATATATATAGATAACTACGCCAAAGAGGCAAAATATAGATTAGAAATAGCATTTAAAAGAGCTCGAATACTATTAGATAGAAATAAAATAGAACAAAAAAAATTATGATAGAAACATAATAGATTATAATTTTAAATTAGGAGATTTAGTTTTATTAAAAAATGAAGTAGGTCATAAATTAGATATCCAATACAAAGGACCATTTAAAATTAAGAAAATAGATTTAAGAAATAATGTAACCATAGTTGATAAGAAAACCAATAAAGAACAAATAGTTCATAAAAATAGACTTAAGATATATCATAAACAAAACTAAATAATGTTGCAAATTGACAACAAATTTAATACATTCAAATAACAAACAAATAATAAATAATATTATAAGAAATTAAAAAAAAAATAGAATAAGAACTGCTTCAGAATTTAAGTAAATAAAATAATAATAAATTAAACAAATAATTATTTTTCATATTTTGTAAAAGAATGTCCATGAAACTAACGTTGTATGAACATTCTTATGAAAAGCGGAGGTGTAGTGTGACTGATCGGTTAGTGTGACTATCACATAAGTACTGAAATAAACAGTCTTTATTGCCGATGCACTTGCATTAACAACAATAAGCTCACGTTACACTGCCCACATGCAATTGAACAAACCAACAGCCAAGTGGTCTGCGAAATAATGCAACGATCAGCACTTTTCTAATGCACACAAAAAATTTGTTCTATTTAAAGTAAGTTAGTGTAAAAATAAAATAATAACAATTTAATAAATTCCACTCAATCCTGAATTTTGTAAATTACTCAAAATTCATGATTGCCTGGTATTTTCCTAATGTTAATATATAAATAATTAGGTTAAGTATAGAAATAAGAGGTTGAGTGTAATTTGTAAAAAACACTCAACCAAATAGTATATAAGAAGAACAGTTTGTTAGAATAAGCATTTATTATATTCATTGAATAAACAGAACTTAGTAGCTCTAATCGCTGAGCACTAAGCAATTAACACAAATTCAAGAACCACAGATGTTCATTAGTTCTTACATCATTTTTTAAGTTCATCTTTATTTTTTTTATTACATGTATGTATGTAACTTAAGATTTTGCTAATTGCAAAATCTAAAAAAAACACAATTTATTTTATTTTCGGTCTTTACGACCTTTTATTAAAGAGTTCAAATTAAAACTAAAACTAAATTTACAAATTATTGATTTTATAATATTGTAAATGACCTAATTAATGAAGTGGCGTGATATTATTTCTTGTTAAACTTAACAAACAAATTTAGTAAGAATTGCAGTTGTCGCAATTGCAATATTGCAGACGTTGAACTTGCAGTTCTTACCAAAGTAGGTTATCAAAATATAAGAAGGGAAATGTTTATTGTGTTAACTAAGGGAAATTACAAAAATGTTTATTGTGTTAACTTGTATATACATTTTTAAGATTCTATCTATAGATACATGATTCTTTTTATTAATTTTATAATTTAAAAGCAAAATAGGAAAAACCTTTATATAACTAGAATAACAGATTAAGGGATATATAAACGAATATGAAAATATCTTAAAAACTATATAACTGTCAGCATATTATTATTTGAATTTTATTGATACACTAGGTCGATTCTAAACATTTCCTTATCAACTGATGCGAATTATTATAATATTTATAACATTTATTATTGGTCTTTACCGAATTTTACAATTCTCCTATATTTTGTTTCTTTATAAAGAAGCTGAGTAGTTTATCTACAAGGCATATCGGTTATTATCTTTGGGGCAAGTTCAGATTACTCATATATATATGACCAAGATATAATCACTAAGTTATCAAAAACAATTTTTATCCCTCTTAAATACTTATTAAGAAATGTAAGATCCTACTCAATATAAAAGGTAAGATATTTCCTTTGCTATATTGTTGCGAAGATGCTTTATTTAAGTCGTAAAATGTAGTAATAATAATTTTTATCAAGAGTGCAAAACGAAATGTCCTATTGTCTCTGTTTATAAAGACAGAAGTTTCTACAAAAACTTCTAAATCACAAAACAAAACAACTAACATAAAGCGAAATATAAACACAACACACAAACACCTGCATTGGGTAACAACTTAACAAAAATGGCTACACACAGCATGCATAATAAATGCGATATAAAGAATTATTTTACTGTATAGCAGAAGGAGGAAAAGTTCTACTATATTTTGGAACCCCTTAACACGGCCATACAAACTGATTCATTCTGACTGTTGACGTTATCTAGTTAATTTCTTGAAGTACAACAGTTTCATCCATTACAAGAGTGTTAAAGTGCCATCGTGCATTAATCGCAAATAAGTTAGTAATCGTTTAATTGAATTGTGTAATTGAATTAAAGTAGTAAAAGTTGTGTGTAATTATTTTGCAATAAAAAAACTCAATAAATTAAGCGTTTATAAATTAAATAAGCGTAAAATTATTATAAATCATCATTCGTAATGATACGTGTCAGGAAATTTGTTAATATAACATTATACCAGATGGGGTTTGCATATGTCATGGATGGTATTTTTTCACACTTTTTTTAGGCATTTCGGCGTTTTTATAAAAATTTGTCGATGTAATGAGCAAAGTATAGTTTCTTTTTTACACACACCTTAAAATTACTTTCTTTTCTTTGAATCATATATTCATCTCTCAATATCACCGGGTGGTTTGGAAAGCGCTTATAATAATGTTATAGGGAAATATTATAAATTAAATTTTGGCTTTAATAAGTTTGCTACTGAACATTGCCGCATGTTGTTATAAATTTTTGGACTAAAATGTATCATTTATGGCAACTACAAAGAATCTATCATTAAGAAAATATGCAATTAGTCTGCTTATTTTGGTATATAAGTTTAAAGCAAGTTATATACAAGACCAGTGTGCCAAACGCTATCGGTATAATGATGTAACCATTAGTTTGAATAATGGCACTGCATATATGTTTTAAGCCAAATTGTTTATCAGCTATAACTGACGTATCTTTAAAAACATCATTTATACGATTTTTAATAATTAGCGTGAATTATTATTAGAAAAAATGTTGATATTTTCAAGTAGTAGTAGTATCTTAAGCTACAGAAAGTTGAGTTGTGATTTTATTGTCAATTACGCCAATCTGTACATTTGTAGTAACAAAATCTTTCATTAATTTGAATTAACGCAGCATTCTCAATTTTACACACAATGCATCTGTGACATAACGAAATGTTGTATACGAGAATATTCATATTTTTTTTTTTTTTTTTTTTTTTTTTTTGAAAAGAGAAGTAGCACTTCAGGCATTAAAACCTATTTAGTTATTATTTCGTAACCGTGCTACATTCTTTAGGAAAGGGATAGATAAGAGATAAGACAGGTGGTGAAAGGAGAAAGATAGATAGTTATTTTACTTCGCCGGCGAATCTGCTATGAGAAAGTACCGACGAAGGAGACTGCACGTTTTTTGTTCATTCTGAATATGTATTTATACCATTAAACAGAAAAAAACATTTTTTTTTTTGTGTTTTGATTGCCGCAGGATTCGAACCCTGAACAACCAGGTTTGTAGTCAACGTGTTTACCACTTTGACTACAGCAGCCTCATAACATATTAACACATAAAGTGCTGTTGCTTAAAAAAGTCTAGTATTGAAGAATTTCTATATTATTATATAATGCTAAGTCCCATTACAGTTTATTTGTTGCATGGCAAAATCATGTACGCCCTTGCAGAAAATGAATGAATTCGCCACTGCCACCACCTGGTACATGATTTCACCATGATTTGTTGGTTGAAAAAACAGGTATCTAACGTATTTCGCCGGTTGCTTAAGCTTGCATCTGGAAACCTTTATTAAAATTTTTATGAAAAATTATTTAGTACGAAAAGTTGAAAAACAATTTAAATTTGAGAGGGAAAAAAGTGGGGATGTGCGAATATTGCATACCTAATTGTTAATCACCAAATAGAATAAAATCTTTATTTAGTGAGGTTAATATTTTTTTTTTTTTTTTCATTGGCAAAGGTATCTTTAAACCTTAGGTAATATACGGTAATTATAATGATACTTCTTGTATTTCAATTTAAAGTTTTTAGCTCCTAGCGTATTTTAAATAGGAAGTAATTATGTTATGCGATTATAATAGATCATATGCATATTTTACTATTGATATCGCAATTTGTATCTGTCGAATTTTTTTGCATATCTTTTTATACCCTTCAGCACAAAAAGTATATCGTAGTTTTTCATTCCGTTTGGAATTTCTATAGCATCTATTTTCGACCCCATAAAGTATATATATATATATTCTTAGTCCTTATGCATAGCGAAGTCGATTGAGCGTCCGTTTTAGTGTTGAAATCAACTTTGGCAAAGGTACTAGATGAGCTAGAGAAAATTAAAAAACGCCAATACTTTGAAATTTTGCTGTTGAAAATCAACAATATTGGTCCTTGTCCTACGAGGCAACGGCAAAACACCACGCCTGTCTCTTATTTTTTCTTATCATTTGGAACAATGAAGTAACTCCAATCAACAAAAAAAGGACGATTGAGAATTAAAAAATAAGAAAAAAAACATCCAATTAAAATATTGGCGGTCGCCCATAGTTTCCGAGTTATGGACCTCTGAGATTTAAAAAAAAAATTCGATTGCTTTTGAAGACATTGCTTTTGAAGAGATCTCTCAGGAAATATTAAAATGCTTAACCCACTTAGATCCGATGACATTTTTATGTAAAATTATGTAAAGTACTTAATTTTTTTTTAATTTTAAATTTTTTGTCACCCCAATACTTGTTGTTTGATACAAGCTACATACATGGTGAAGGTTATATAATATCCAGCATAGCCTAACATAGTGCTCTTGCTTGTTTTATCGAAAATTATTGTTATTAATTTAATTTTTTTATAAAGTTACGAATTGAATTGTAGATATTATAGATGATTTAAAATTGATTTTGGCTTAAGTTCATTTTTTAATTTCTAAAAACATTTATTTAAAAAGAAAAATTATTTTCCAAATGTATGCGGCCGTTTTACAAAAAAAAAAAAAAAAAAAAAAAAAAAAAAAAAACAAGAAAATTAGACGCCAGCTGAATTTTCTTGATCATTACCTCATTCATTTATCAGCATTCTTCGCATGTATCTACCTCAATTTGTATATAGTGTATACATCATCTATTTAACCAACTAACTTTGTAAATAAGAATACGAGGAGTATTCATATCAATATTACTTTGGTTTGACGCAGTCAACACATAAACAAAAATCGTTTTTACTGTTCTTTCTGTAAGCCGGTTTGTAAATTTGTTTTTGCTTTGTACCAACCTTCGGTTAGTTATTTTTAATCATTGTTACTTATTTCTTCACAATATTATAGATGCTGTTTCATTACATTAGGGTGTCCCAAAAAAAATTTTTTTTTCGATTTTCATAGGTGCTCAATCAAAATTTAAAAAGCTTATAGGGTTAAGTATTTTCGAGTTTTTTTTTAGAATTTTCGGAATAGATTTAGAGGTCGCGCAAATAGAGTTTTCATAAAAAACCGGAGTTTTTGGTCTTTTTTCTAACTTTACTCATTACTTGCTTAATAGCCACGGGTTTCTTAACTGCTGAGGACACAATGTTTAAGAAAAGTATCCAAGCTTTATTCCTGTGTAAAAAACGTATATGTTTTGTTATTATTTAGCTCATTTAGATATCCTAAATTACAATTTTTCGTATTTTTTTTTTTTTAAATTTTATAATATTGCTTTAAAACTTTTTAAGTTTCAATGGAAACGAAAAAAACTAATGATGCAGTTTAAAAGACAACTTTATTCTAATTAATATTTATACAACAATTTTTGAATTCGTTCTAACCGTTCCTGAGTTATACCCGTTTTAACATTTATACCCAGTATATGTTATTCTAAGCTGTTTGCCAGTTCACCAAACATACCCAATCAACAAAAAGAAAACACAAACTTTTGTTTTGCTCTGTGTTAAATCATTTATTGGAGTAACTGCGATGTAGTTCTATACCTTGCAATAAATTCTGGAAATCAGTTTCAGAAGTTGTGACATCGATATAAGTATTAGCCAAAGCCACACCTGGTTCTGCCACATCATTTACCACTTGTAAGTGTTGAACGTTTTCCTTCGCATCTTGAAATGACTTGTTGGCTTTCCAATTCTCTGGATCTATTTTTAAAAAATCGGTTGAAATAAATAAAATATTCTACTCAAATAGCAGTAAATGCGCTTACTAAAAACTGCACAATCGATAAGGTAAAACTTATCATGGAAGCAGGTCAATTTAACACAATGAACGATGCCGTTAGTAAATTTGTTAATAGTTGTACGGAGGCAACTGGTCAACAGAACGCCGTACTTTATTATGGCCAAAAAGGGAATTTCAATAAATTCAGAAATTCTAATGGTAGATTTGGAAACAGAAATTCATTAAAAAGGAATTATTTCCAGAGAAATCCTCTTCAGAGGACCTCTGTTCGAGGAAACAACAACAAAAGGAACAATTATAGAAGTTCCCATAGATTTAGCAATAACAGACAAAACGGACAAAATATCAGGGCAACACATGCACATGATGAAACTCCGGAAAACTAATAAACTCCCCTAAGACCAATCCCAAAAAAAGCTATTTATATAACCTAAGCCTCAACTTAAGTTCTTTCGTTAACGTTCAAATTAATAACAACACTAATATAATTACACTATTAGTAGACACTGGCGCGGATATTTCACTAATAAAATTAACACATTTAAATGTTAACCAAATTAACACTAATAGAACAACAACACTAAGTGGAATAGGGCAGGGTAAAATCAAATCAATGGGTAATGCACTTTTAGATATAGCATTTAAAAATTATTTAATCCCCCATAATTTTCAAGTAGTGCACAATGATTTTCCAATACCTTGTGATGGAATCATTGGCATGGATTTCATAAAAAAACACAATTGCATTTTAAATTTTAATGATGAACATGATTACCTTGTCCTACGGCCATTCAATTTAAATTCTATAAAAATACCAATCACGAACAACTGTTCTGATATAATTTTGCCACCAAGATCTGAAGTTATACTTCAGGTAAAGTTACCTCATTCAGATAAGGAATTTCTAATTCCTAATCAAGAAATAGGAAAAGGTGTTTTTATTGCAAACACATTAGTAAAAGCAAACAGAGCATTTGTTCGTATTTTAAACATTAACGACACAATTATAACAGTTAAACAAAACAAAATCAAAACCGAAAACTTATCTGATTACCATATACTTAAATATAACACTAAAAACAATAATGATATCAAAAGAAAAACTAAAATAATAAGTACTTTACGTAAAAATTTTCCAGCACAGTTTGATAACACTTTAACTAAATTATGTTCAAATTACACAGATGTTTTTGGTTTAGAAAAAGAAACAATCACAACTAATAATTTCTATGAACAAAAGTTGAGTGTAAGAGACAAAGCTCCTGTATATATCAAAAATTATAGAATACCTCATACACATAAGGAAGAAATAGATCGACAGGTGATTAAGTTAATAAACGATGGAATAATTGAACCATCGCATTCAGAATACAATAGTCCAATTCTACTTGTACCAAAAAAGTCTCTCCCAAACACGGAAAATAGAAGATGGAGACTTGTGATCGATTACAGACAAATAAATAAAAAATTGATAGCAGATAAATTTCCATTACCTAGAATAGATGATATTCTGGACCAACTTGGTAGAGCCAAATATTTCTCGTGCCTTGACTTAATGTCAGGTTTTCACCAAATTAGTTTGCAAAAGGACTTAAGAGACTTAACGTCATTTTCAACCAACAATGGCTCATATAGGTTTACCAGATTACCTTACGGTTTAAAAATAGCACCGAATTCCTTCCAAAGCATGGTGACAATTGCTTTCAGTAGTTCAAAACCAAATCAGCCATTCCTATAAATGGACGATTTGGTTGTGTTAGGATGCTCAGAAAAACATATGCTTTCAAACTTACAGGATGTATTCGACTTATGTCGAAAATATAATCTAAAACTTCATCCAGAAAAATGCTCATTTTTCGGAACCGAAGTCACATATCTTGGCCATAAATGTACAGACAAAGGAATATTACCCGATGACAGTAAATATTCGGTTATTGAAAACTATCCGGTGCCAATTGACGCGGATAGCGCGAGAAGATTCGTTGCATTTTCCAACTATTATCGAAGATTTATTAAAAATTTTTCGGAGTATTCCCGACATCTCACAAGACTCTCCAAGAAAAAAGTCCCATTCGAGTGGACTAAAGATTGTGACATATCCTTTAAGTATTTGAAAAAGGCACTAATGAAACCAACATTGCTTCAGTATCCAGACTTCACAAGGGAATTCTGCATAACAACAGACGCAAGTAAACATGCCTGTGGAGCAGTGCTAACACAAGAATATAATGGTAAACAACTACCAATTGCATATGCTCTAAAACCTTTACCAAAGGTGAAGGCAATAAATCCACAATCGAACAAGAATTAACAGCCATACACTGGGCTATAACACACTTCAGACCATTTATATATGGAAAACATTTCCTTGTTCGTACTGATCATAGACCACTATCTTATCTGTTTTCAATGAAAAATCCTAGCTCCAAATTAACAAGAATGAGACTTGACCTAGAGGAGTACGACTTTACAGTGGAATATCTTAGGGGAAAAGATAACTATGTCGCAGACGCGTTATCAAGAATAACAATAGCAGACTTAAAAGACATTAATATTAAAACCAATACTATATTTAAAGTAACAACAAGGTCTACAACACATAGGCGTGTTGAAAAAAGTAATACAGCAATAAATCAGCATACAAAAATAATGATAAAAAGCCCAATATATACATGCCAATTAATAATACTGAAGTCAGAAAATTTTTTAAACTAAAGATTACTCCAGTACGTTGTTACATCAAACGTGGAAAATCTATAATGGCAAATGTGAAAATAAATGAGCTGTTTACTAATGGGAACTTTGATTTATCACAGTTTTTCCCAAGGCTCGAAGAAGTGGCCGGTAAACATAATATTGAAAATTTACAAGTGGCACCTAATGAGATAATTTTCGAATTTATCTCTATTAATGATTTTAAGGAAATGGGCAATAATAATAAACTTAAAGTAGCGCTACTAAATGAGGTGACCCAAAATAATAAGAATGCCAAGGCAATTCTTGATATAATGCTGAAATATCATAATGATCCTATAGAAGGAGGACATTGTGGAATATATAGAACAATTCAAAAAATAAAAAAGTATTACTATTGGAAAAACATGACAAAGGACATAACAAAGTATGTTAAATCATGTCAAAACTGTCAAAAGTCAAAAACTTTCAAGCACAACAAAGTTCCAATGACTATCACGCCTACACCATATAAAGCATTTGACACAGTATACGTAGACACAATAGGACCATTTCCAATGTCTCTCACTGGGAATGAATATGCAATTACAATTATATGTGACCTAACTAAGTATTTAGTTACGATACCCATTAAGGACAAAAGCGCTAAGACAGTCGCTAAATCGATATTTGATAATTTTATTCTTACCTATGGCCCGATGAAGACGTTCATTTCGGACATGGGAACAGAATACAAAAATTCCATATTGGAGGAATTGTGTAGTCTCCTCAAAATAGAAAAACTAACTTCAACGGCCTACCATCATCAAACTTTAGGAACAATAGAGAAAAGTCATAGAACTTTTAATGAATATGTGCGTTCCTATATTTCAATAGATAAAACAGATTGGGATGAATGGTTGAAATATTTCACATATTGTTTTAATACTACACCATCAACCGTACATACCTATTGCCCTTATGAATTAGTTTTTTCAAAAAACCCAAATACATTTTCAGACTTCGCAGAGGTAGATTAAATTACTCCATTATACAATATAGATAACTACGCCAAAGAGGCAAAATATAGATTAGAAATAGCATTTAAAAGAGCTCGAATACTATTAGATAGAAATAAAATAGAACAAAAACAAAATTATGATAGAAACATAATAGATTATAATTTTAAATTAGTAGATTTAGTTTTATTAAAAAATGAAGTAGGTCATAAATTAGATATCCAATACAAAGGACCATTTAAAATTAAGAAAATAGATTTAAGAAATAATGTAACCATAGTTGATAAGAAAACCAATAAAGAACAAATAGTTCATAAAAATAGACTTAAGATATATCATAAACAAAACTAAATAATGTTGCAAATTGACAACAAATTTAATACATTCAAATAACAAACAAATAATAAATAATATTATAAGAAAATTAAAAAAAAAATAGAATAAGAACTGCTTCAGAATTTAAGTAAATAAAATAATAATAAATTAAACAAATAATTATTTTTCATATTTTGTAAAAGAATGTCCATAAAACTAACGTTGTATGAACATTCTTATGAAAAGCGGAGGTGTAGTGTGACTGATCGGTTAGTGTGACTATCACATAAGTACTGAAATAAACAGTCTTTATTGCCGATACACTTGCATTGACAACAATAAGCTCACGTTACACTGCCCACATGCAACTGAACAAACCAACAGCCAAGTGGTCTGCGAAATAATGCAACGATCAGCACTTTTCTAATGCACACAAAATATTTGTTCTATTTAAAGTAAGTTAGTGTAAAAATAAAATAATAACAGTTTAATAAATTCCACTCAATCCTGAATTTTGTAAATTACTCAAAATTCATGATTGCCTGGTATTTTCCTAATGTTAATATATAAATAATTAGGTTAAGTATAGAAATAAGAGGTTGAGTGTAATTTGTAAAAAACACTCAACCAAATAGTATATAAGAAGAACAGTTTGTTAGAATAAGCATTTATTATATTCATTGAATAAACAGAACTTAGTAGCTCTAATCGCTGAGCACTAAGCAATTAACACAAATTCAAGAACCACAGATGTTCATTAGTTCTTACATCATTTTTTAAGTTCATCTTTATTTTTTTTATTACATGTATGTATGTATATACATTTTTAAGATTCTATCTATAGATACATGATTCTTTTTATTAATTTTATAATTTAAAAGCAAAATAGGAAAAACCTTTATATAACTAGAATAACAGATTAAGGGATATATAAACGAATATGAAAATATCTTAAAAACTATATAACTGTCAGCATATTATTATTTGAATTTTATTGATACACTAGGTCGATTCTAAACATTTCCTTATCAACTGATGCGAATTATTATAATATTTATAACATTTATTATTGGTCTTTACCGAATTTTACAATTCTCCTATATTTTGTTTCTTTATAAAGAAGCTGAGTAGTTTATCTACAAGGCATATCGGTTATTATCTTTGGGGCAAGTTCAGATTACTCATATATATATGACCAAGATATAATCACTAAGTTATCAAAAACAATTTTTATCCCTCTTAAATACTTATTAAGAAATGTAAGATCCTACTCAATATAAAAGGTAAGATATTTCCTTTGCTATATTGTTGCGAAGATGCTTTATTTAAGTCATAAAATGTAGTAATAATAATTTTTATCAAGAGTGCAAAACGAAATGGCCTATTGTCTCTGTTTATAAAGACAGAAGTTTCTACAAAAACTTCTAAGTCACAAAACAAAACAACTAACATAAAGCGAAATATAAACACAACACACAAACACCTGCATTGGGTAACAACTTAACAAAAATGGCTACACACAGCATGCATAATAAATGCGATATAAAGAATTATTTTACTGTATAGCAGAAGGAGGAAAAGTTCTACTATATTTTGGAACCCCTTAACACGGCCATACAAACTGATTCATTCTGACTGTTGACGTTATCTAGTTAATTTCTTGAAGTACAACAGTTTCATCCATTACAAGAGTGTTAAAGTGCCATCGTGCATTAATCGCAAATAAGTTAGTAATCGTTTAATTGAATTGTGTAATTGAATTAAAGTAGTAAAAGTTGTGTGTAATTATTTTGCAATAAAAAAACTCAATAAATTAAGCGTTTATAAATTAAATAAGCGTAACATTATTATAAATCATCATTCGTAATGATACGTGTCAGGAAATTTGTTAATATAACATTATACCAGATGGGGTTTGCATATGTCATGGATGGTATTTTTTCACACTTTTTTTTAGGCATTTCGGCGTTTTTATACAAATTTGTCGATGTAATGAGCAAAGTATAGTTTCTTTTTTACACACACCTTAAAATTACTTTCTTTTCTTTGAATCATATATTCATCTCTCAATATCACCGGGAGGTTTGGAAAGCGTTTATAATAATGTTATAGGGAAATATTATAAATTAAATTTTGGCTTTAATAAGTTTGCTACTGAACATTGCCGCATGTTGTTATAAATTTTTGGACTAAAATGTATCATTTATGGCAACTACAAAGAATCTATCATTAAGAAAATATGCAATTAGTCTGCATATTTTGGTATATAAGTTTAAAGCAAGTTATATACAAGACCAGTGTGCCAAACGCTATCGGTATAATGATGTAACCATTAGTTTGAATAACGGCACTGCATATATGTTTTAAGCCAAATTGTTTATCAGCTAAAACTGAGGTATCTTTAAAAACATCATTTATACGATTTTTAATAATTAGCGTGAATTATTATTAGAAAAAATGTTGATATTTTCAAGTAGTAGTAGTATCTTAAGCTACAGAAAGTTGAGTTGTGATTTTATTGTCAATTACGCCAATCTGTACATTTGTAGTAACAAAATCTTTCATTAATTTGAATTAACGCAGCATTCTCAATTTTACACACAATGCATCTGTGACATAACGAAATGTTGTATACGAGAATATTCATATTAACACATAAAGTGCTGTTGCTTAAAAAAGTCTAGTATTGAAGAATTTCTATATTATTATATAATGCTAAGTCCCATTACAGTTTATTTGTTGCATGGCAAAATCATGTACCAGGTGGTGGCAGTGGCGAATTCATTCATTTTCTGCAAGGGCGAAAATGAATGAAATTCGCCACTGCCACCACCTGGTACATGATTTCACCATGATTTGTTGGTTGAAAAAACAGGTATCTTACGTATTTCGCCGGTTGCTTAAGCTTGCATCTGGAAACCTTTATTAAAATTTTTATAAAAAATTATTTAGTACGAAAAGTTGAAAAACAATTTAAAAGTTATTTTTGTAGCCCCTACAAAAAATGTTAAGGCTTTAACAAATTTTATCTTTGAGAGGGAAAAAACTGGGGATGTGCGAATATTGCATACCTAATTGTTAATCACCAAATAGAATAAAATCTTTATTTAGTGAGGTTAATATTTTTTTTTTTTCATTGGCAAAGGTATCTTTAAACCTTAGGTAATATACGGTAATTATAATGATACTTCTTGTATTTCAATTTAAAGTTTTTAGCTCCTAGCGTATTTTAAATAGGAAGTAATTATGTTATGCGATTATAATAGATCATATGCATATTTTACTATTGATATCGCAATTTGTATCTGTCGAATTTTTTTGCATATCTTTTTATACCCTTCAGCACAAAAAGTATATCGTAGTTTTTCATTCCGTTTGGAATTTCTATAGCATCTATTTTCGACCCCATAAAGTATATATATATATTCTTAGTCCTTATGCATAGCGAAGTCGATTGAGCGTCCGTTTTAGTGTTGAAATCAACTTTGGCAAAGGTACTAGATGAGCTAGAGAAAATTAAAAAACGCCAATACTTTGAAATTTTGCTGTTGAAAATCAACAATATTGGTCCTTGTCCTACGAGGCAACGGCAAAACACCACGCCTGTCTCTTATTTTTTCTTATCATTTGGAACAATGAAGTAACTCCAATCAACAAAAAAAGGACGATTGAGAATTAAAAAATAAGAAAAAAAACATCCAATTAAAATATTGGCGGTCGCCCATAGTTTCCGAGTTATGGACCTCTGAGATTTAAAAAAAAAGTTCGATTGCTTTTGAAGACATTGCTTTTGAAGAGATCTCTCAGGAAATATTAAAATGCTAAACCCACTTAGATCCGATGACATTTTTATGTAAAATTATGTAAAGTACTTAATTTTTTTTTAATTTTAAATTTTTTGTCACCCCAATACTTGTTGTTTGATACAAGCTACATACATGGTGAAGGTTATATAATATCCAGCATAGCCTAACATAGTGCTCTTGCTTGTTTTATCGAAAATTATTGTTATTAATTTAATTTTTTTATAAAGTTACGAATTGAATTGTAGATATTATAGATGATTTAAAATTGATTTTGGCTTAAGTTCATTTTTTAATTTCTAAAAACATTTATTTAAAAAGAAAAATTATTTTCCAAATGTATGCGGCCGTTTTACAAAAAAAAAAAAAAAAAAAAAAAAAAAAAAAAAAAAACAAGAAAATTAGACGCCAGCTGAATTTTCTTGATCATTACATCATTCATTTATCAGCATTCTTCGCATGTATCTACCTCAAGTTGTATATAGTGTATACATCATCTATTTAACCAACTAACTTTGTAAATAAGAATACGAGGAGTATTCATATCAATATTACTTTGGTTTGACGCAGTCAACACACAAACAAAAATCTGATTTTCATAGGTGCTCAATCAAAATTTAAAAAGCTTATAGGGTTAAGTATTTTCGAGTTTTTTTTAAGAATTTTCGGAATAGATTTAGAGGTCGCGCAAATATAGTTTTCATAAAAAACCGGAGTTTTTGGTCTTTTTTCTAACTTTACTCATTACTTGCTTAATAGCCACGGGTTTCTTAACTGCTGAGGACACAATGTTTAAGAAAAGTATCCAAGCTTTATTCCTGTGTAAAAAACGTAAATGTTTTGTAATTATTTAGCTCATTTAGATATCCTAAATTACAATTTTTCTTATTTTTTTTTAAATGTTATAATATTGCTTTAAAACTTTTTAAGTTTCAATGGAAACGAAAAAAACTAATGATGCAGTTTAAAAGACAACTTTATTCTAATTAATATTTATACAACAATTTTTGAATTCGTTCTAACCGTTCCTGAGTTATACCCGTTTTAACATTTATACCCAGTATATGTTATTATAAGCTGTTTGCCAGTTCACCAAACATACCCAATCAACAAAAAGAAAACACAAACTTTTGTTTTGCTCTGTGTTAAATCATTTATTGGAGTAACTGCGATGTAGTTCTATACCTTGCAATAAATTCTGGAAATCAGTTTCGGAAGTTGTGACATTGATATAAGTATTAGCCAAAGCCACACCTGGTTCTGCCACATCATTTACCACTTGTAACTGTTGAACGTTTTCCTTCGCATCTTGAAATGACTTGTTGGCTTTCCAATTCTCTGGATCTATTTTTAAAAAATCGGTTGAAATATTGCAAGCTTCAAAAAAAGTAAGACTGGCTTTTGAAATAAAGTGTCGAATTTCTTTATTTCTGAAGTTTTCTTCTGTTAAAGTAACATTTGTTACTTCATAGTCGCTGCATTGCACGTTTTTTTGTCATTAAACGTAAAGTTTTGGTGTCAATACGTTCATCAAAAAACGCCAAGGCAGCCAATTTCGGAGTTAAGTACCACTGATGACCTAGAAAAGTTTTAAGTGAGCCGTGTGCAACTTCTTTATTAAAAATTTTATAACCATCCAATTGCTTTAATAGGTTCAGATCATTGAGAGGAGGGTATCGAGGGCACTGGCAGAGGTACCAATATTTTATATAAATTCTTAAAACAAATGAACTAAATTCAAGCAATGCATCAATTGTTGATTTGTCTATATAAGTTTGCAACTGCTTACGGAAAATGTATATTTTCAAAGAATGTATAATTTTCATCATCCAGCGAGCCCGATTGATAGCTCCTGGAGCTTTTACTGTTGGGTAGGGCATATATTTATCACCCAAAAAGATAAGATTCAGATGAAGTAGTTCTTTATAGTCCTCTCTTGGTTGCGTGTCTTCAAGTTGGCCTTAAATAAAATTGCATAAATCTTCGCGCATTGGTGCGGGAAGAACCTTTTCAACAATTTTATGACTTATGCAATCGGAAAACCAGGATTTGTTAATAGACTCCCAACTCTGCTTGAGTGTGGCGAAAATGTTTACTTGCGGTGATGTGGTCTGCTCCTCAATATTAAGAGCCTTGAAGGTTGATCCAGCAACAAGCTCCAACACATGATGCCGGCATGCCAAAAATATGAGGTATTTTTTTAGTTTTTGACAAAGTAAAGCACATGCACCGATTCGGCGTCCAGTGTTGGAGCTTGTTGTATCTGCAGACAAAAATTTGATATTTTTAGTTAATTTCCAGGTTTCAAGCATCTCACACACTGCATCAGCTTGATCTTCTCCCCTTTCCGATCGAAGTGGTACTACTCCTAGAAGTTTGCGGTCTGAATTTCCGGTTAAACTTATAGAGGCGATCAGTTTTTTTCCTTTTATACTTTAAGTCGGGCATTATTTTTCCACCCCAATGTACCGTAATATAACTGTAATATAACTGGAGGTATCAAACGATTTTTTAATAGAATCTGCAATAATCTGTCGCTGCTTTATACGTTACCTCCAAATTGAACTCTTTGAGCATGCAATTTTTGCGATGTTTTGGCTAGGATTTGAGCAGAAATTTACTATTAACGTAGTTTTACGGCAACTAATTGCGGTTCTGTCAAGACTCGCACAAAGCTGTTGGTTTTTTGAGGAAGATGGAACTTCTTTTTGGACCGCTTTTTTTGTTGGTTCATACATAAAATCGTCAGAACTCTCGACCGCAGGTTCATATATTGAATCATCCGACGCAGGAGTTTTCCTTGTCTACCAGATATTCCGATTTAGTTGTAAGAACTCTGTTAAATTCTTTTGATTTTTTGGAAAGTTGCATTTATTTTCCGAACAAGCTCTTCATGTTGCGCAAGAAATTATCTCGTTTTCTCTTCTCAATTTCGATTTTTCTACTCTTACTCTTATTTAAAACTATCCACTTCGAGTGCAATTTTAAGATTTCACGAGATATGTTACGTACCTCTTGACTTGTTTCCCACATATCTTTAACATTTTTTGCTATTATTCTGGCAATTTTTGTGACAGTATATTTTTGGATAAGATGTAAATTAAAAAATCTTTGACAAAATTTGCATTTTTTTCGGCGGTTTAGGGGGATCAAGGGCATCAATCATTTTTCCCACAAGCCACACATTTCTTGCTTTCACAATATTCATATATATTTTGAATAAAATTACACATTTAAGCTCTAACCAAATATATAAAATAAAAAAAATCTTACCGGTACGTTGACTAAATCTTGTATATATTTAAAGAAATCTTCTGTTTGATTCGTCGGTAAATAATTATAACGAAAAAAGTATCACCATTTTTAAGGTACAAAGTATAAACTACGGAACTGTTAGACCAAATTCCATTTTTCTTTTTTTAGTTGTATAGAACATATCCCTCTTCAAAATCGCGTCACTAGTTTTTATAACTTCCATATAAATTTGAAGAGTAATTAACCGTTTTTACAGAATTTGTTAAAATATTACAAAAATACTTAATATATTAAATCGAAATGGACAAAAATATTGCCGAAACTTAAACTTTTTGCATATAGAAATGAAGTTTGGGAAACTGTCCTTAAAAATATTCGGTCCAAAAATTAAATCAACGTATTTATTGACAAAGGTATGCGTCAAGTTTGAAAAAATTTCGAAAAAACCCGATTTTGAACAAATACTTGATTTGCGCGACCTCTAAACCTCTTCTTAAAAATCTAAAAAAAAAACTCAAAAATACTGGACCTTATAAGCTTTCAAATTATGCTTGAGTCTCTAATGTACATGCACTGTGCCTTGCGATTTTTAATTTAATTTTTTAATGAAATAAGGAATTGAACTATGGATATTGTAAAGAAATTGATTTTGTCTTGAGTTTAACTTTAGTATATTAATTTTTTTTTTTTTTTTGTTGAAGAAAAATTATTTTTATTTTTAAAAAGACGGTTAATCGAATTATACAACTGCAAGATCACATTCTTGATGAAGCATTAGGCCCAGGAGAAAAACATTAAAAAATAATTGGGAAATGAGGATTTGATGGCAGTTCTTTTCATATTGGATTTAATGAGTGACAATTCCTTCTTTTTAACATATTCTATGTTCCGCTTCGGTTTGTCACGGAACACAAAACTTTAATTTTGAAAAACCTGCGCCCGTCATCCACTTAACATTGCAGTGCTTTGAGCTTTTAATTTAAAAAAGAAACTTCTAAGCTGTGTCAAAATGAGAAACATTATTTCAAATCGAAAATTTTTGCACTTCCTTTTTCTTTCAGTCTTTATCCTACAAACTCCACTTTGAATATGTTCAAAATAGAAACACACCACGGCCTTCATAACTCAGATCACGAAATTTACGGATCAGTAATTAAAAGAAATATTTTGGTCCATTACCTAATCTAGCAAATTGGAACTTAATTTCAAGATGGGTTGGCTGCGAGACTAAACCATTAGAAGCTGCATATATGTTGAGAACAAAAAAGTTCCAGTTCGTGAGGAACAAACGTGGCAAAGAAAACTTTCGCAGTTAAGTCCACTTTTAACTGCCCAGCTAAAAAGATTAAAACGTATTTTACAAAGATGTTATCAATCTTAAACGGTAGCTACTCATGAAACGAAAGCTGAAACTTTTTTTTTGCAAAACAAATATTTTGGAAGATTCCAAGGGCGACGGAAGAAAAAATTAAGGCAGTTGCTAGTTTGACAGTCAATGGTCAAGACGTATATTGTAGCATACAAAAGGCAAACCTTATTGCGGATGTTTTCGAATATTCCCACCAGTTAACACATGGATTGAAATCAGAAGCTGAGCAGAACGTAAGCAAGCATATAAGGTGGTTACACAGCAACCGATAAAATTTAATTCTAACGATGTTACGCAGTAGATGAATTCGAATTTATTATTAAGTCCATTAGCAACAAAAAAGCCCCTAGAAATGATGAAATAAAACCGATTATATTAAAAAAGATGTTATAAAGTTTATAAGAGAAGTTTGTAACAAAAATATTAACTGGTGTTAAAATAATGCCTATTTTCCAAGCCAGTCAAAGATGCAGTTGTGATACCTATATTTAAACCAGGTAAAGAAAATGAAGTACCTATATATACATAAATCAATTTAATAAACTTAGCTACAAGAAAACAAAAAAAAACATTTTACATGTTTGAATTGAGATTTCAAGAAAAAAAGGCACATATTACAAATTGGATAGTTAGTGTAAACGATCAAATGCACTAGAAAAATAACAATGTCTGCAGTTGCAACGTACAGGGTCAACTCTTTGATTTTATATGTTTTCCTGGATTTGTTCAAGATCAGTCCTTCTCCGAAAAATGCATTCCCGAAAACAGTCTCTTGCATATATACCGGTGTTCCTATCGCGGAACCAAGAAGAGTTTTGTGCGAGAAATCGGCGTCTCGAACCACAAGTTATTTTAGGCTACGGTGGTTCTTTCGATTGGCCGAGTTGTAGGAGAGTCGTCCAGAGGCTCCTGTACAATCGCCACAGTTGGGCTATGTCCATACCGGGCGTCGTCTACGACAAGCTCTGCCTCGAAATACTTTGAGATGACCGGTTCTCGTGGTACTTCGTTGGATAACACATTGAATATCCTCAGCCTCCTGTCGCGTAATGAACGATTTGGCAGCAATCGTGGGGTAGATAACCATCCTTGTTCATAGCGGCTTTTTTCCGGACACAGCACAAATATGAATGTTTCCCGTTATCCGGATCCACACTCTGTACCCCGGCATCGCATGCAGCCAGCTGTGATGGTTTTTTGGCATCCGAGGCACCAGTCTGAGCTGCTACATTGAGCGCTGGAGTGCGACTGTGCCAAGCAGTTGTAGCACAGCTCATTTTGGACCACGATTCGGAGATTTTTCTCACAGGCAGGGTTATAAATCGCAAACACTGCCGGATAGCATGAAGCTTATCACAGAGAGGAGAACGGAAATTCGTGTTAAATAGCTGAGCTGCCATCGTGTGCTAGAATCAGAGCAGATATTGATTACATTAGGGCTACTATCGGAGAAGGTGTTTGA
Source organism: Cistogaster globosa (assembly GCA_937654795.1). NCBI lineage: Eukaryota > Metazoa > Arthropoda > Insecta > Diptera > Tachinidae > Cistogaster > Cistogaster globosa. The sequence goes on from OW569407.1 coordinate 43,444,853, forward strand.
TATATTAAGTACAAGTGTGCAGTTACTAATTTGTGGATTGGTCGAGTGATAATATCTTTTGGGTTTTTAGGTCTGCTACCCTTACTTTGCCATCAGAACCAAGATAAACTTTAAGAACACGACCTAGGCACCATTCTGTAGCACAAGTGGATTCATTTTTAAGTGCCACGAGGTCGTTCTTTTTCAATTCGATCTAGGCCGATTTCCATTTAGTACGCGTATGTAACTCTTTAAAATATTCATGTTATCATCGATGACAAACCTCTTGTAGCGCATTTATTTTGCGCCACCGATGCACAAAACTAAATAACGACATTGTTTTTTCTGGTTCTGCCGGCTGTAAGGAACGAAAAATCTCGGAATTTTTCAAACACTGGCCCAAGAGGACGGCAATTAAGGCATGGTTCTATCTTTCTTAGAAGTGCGAAAAATTCTTTAAAAGTATAATTTATTTGGCCAGCGGTTTTCTGAAAGTGCGTTTGGAGACTTTTCACACCAGCCTCCCATAACCCTACCATGTGAGGGGGCTTCCGCAATGATAAAGTGCCATTCCAAATGCTGAAATACATATTTTTCCATTGCAGTATCTCGTAGCTCCTTATCTTCTTTTTCAAAGTTAGCTTTGATTTTTCTTGCAGCGTCAACAAAATTTCTGACATTGTTTGAGTAAATACCTCTTGGGCAACCACGACGAGCAATAAAGCGATTTAAAGACTCCAAAAGGGTAGGGGTCGACAAACCGCTTACAGCCTCAAAATGGACTGCCTTGGTAGAGAAACACACAAAGAGACGCACGTAGCATTTCGTCATCCTGCTTTATTGACCAGTAAAACTCTTGATCTCAAACGGACCCGCAAAATCTACGCCTGGAGAAAGGGCGGCTTAATATAGTTCTTTCTTCACGTAGAGCAGCCATAATTTGAGTCTGAAGTTTTTTGCGGTCGGTGTAAAACACAAACCTTGCAATTGTGAACAGTGTTGACAAGACTTTAAGCCCTTATTATCCAGCACTCTAGACGAATTACTTTCAACACTAGACGACGGCCACCATGATAAAGTAGCCACTGCCATACGCAAGTATAACATTCAATCTTTTTCTCAATTCTAATAGAGTCCTACGAGTAAATGGTCTGACTCCTCTTTACCATAAAAAGAGCGCTAACTAATTATCTTACCTGGCAGCTCACGACTCTGCCAGCTGTATTTAACTCACTTGCACGTAACTTTTGCCAAAAATATGTCTCTCAGAGATTCGAATAGAGTTTCATACCTGCACACTCTCCACACATGGGCGTTGTGTAGGAGGCCACAGTCAAAAGATTCAAATTTCATCTCAAACGTAAAGCTGAAGCACATAAATTTAATTTCGAAGAATTTACCCCTGCTCTAGCTCGGATAGAAGGGATTTTAAACTCGCGTCCAATCTCAGCAATGTCAAGTGACCCAACCGATTTAAAAGCTCTTACACTGGGATATTTTCTGACCGGAAAACCTATAATGGCGTTTTCAGAGCCACCTCCCGAAAATATATCTCTTGTAAATAGATGAGAAAAACTTAAAGCACTTCACCATCAATTGCCATGAAGGTGGAAAGAGGACTATTTAAAAGCTTTACATAAGAGATATAAATAGCAAAGTTCGGCTCCCAATCTCAAAGACGGTGATCTTGTCGTAGTAATAGACAATCTGCTACCCCCATCCGAATGGAGAATGGTTCGAATAATGAAAACACACGCAGGTTCTGACAATCAAGTCAGAGTGGCAGAAGTAAAAACTGCCGCCGTGGTTATAACAACACCTATCGTAAAACTTTGTTTTTTGCCACTGCTTAACGACGATAAATCCCAATATATCACTAATACTATCAGATTTTAATGCTCAAACTAACTCACTATCTAACTCATTAACAACTTTCTTACAGTTATCCTAACAAATTTAAATCTTTCTTGAATTACACAGACGACAACGTCTTCGCAATCGGGATTCCGAAATCCCCCAATGCATGGTGTGGAAACGATTTCATACTTTAACGTTTTGCCAACGTTTTCTCAGAATTGATGTTAAGGGAAGAAATCGTGTTCTTCGCAAGTATCGTTATTACGAAAACTGCTTAGCCAGAAGCCATGACTTGACAACATGTAACTCCGATGACACCTGTCGAAAATGTGACAGCTATCACCACACGCTGTTGCATCCTAGTCGTGGTCGACAACATGATTTGCGTGGAAAAATTAACATATGGTTTAACCGACGTAACAACACCAATCGACCAAGATAGAATCGTATAGATGGCCGCAACAATCAGCCAACTTCAAATACAACAGCGGATTCAAATCAACGTTTATCTGTCCAGAGTAATCAGCCATCTTGTTTGGTTCAAGATTTATCACTTCCCGATGCCAGAATAATTTCAAATGCTACAGTTGCACAAGAGCAGGGGGGCCGGCATGTTTAAAAACCTAAAGATTTTTGTTGCTTTTCAAATTATTTAGCTTCACAAGCTGATATGACCTAAAATGTTTTATGTAAATAAAAAAAAATTTTTATCACATATTTCCCCAACGTTTCGTGAATGTTATGTTCACTTTCTCAAGGGGTTGTCTATTTAATTAAAAAGAAGAAAAATTTAACAAAGTTACAATTAAAAACCATAAACAAAATTATACATAGAAATTAAATAAACTTACAATGTGAACAAGTTGTTACATTACTAACAAAAAACAAAAAACAGGATTCTTATTATTAACAATATACATATATAAACATGAGTTTTCAAACACAAAACTTAAAAAACTAATGCTGGTCAAATAATTGCGAGTTTATAACTGGCGCTTAAACTATCTGTGTCTCCTTTGATGTTCATTGTTTTGTTTATTTTTTGTTGTATTCTTAGACTTTCTATTGTATATCTCTTTCTTACGTTGTTTTCTTTGTCCAGTATTTTTACATTGTCAAAATCGGCCTTATGTCTTGTTTGTGTTATATGTTGACATCAGCTTTATGCTCATTTAATCTTGTCTCCAAGATTACAGTTGTTGTTTTCATCTCCTTTACATTGGATTTCATAAACTACATTGTTTTGTTGTAGTATCGTTATTGGTGTTTTTGTTTTCGTAAAAATTTAATTTAATGTTTTGTTTGGTTTGTATGCAAAGCTTATGTCGTTATTATTTATTGTTGTCTTTATGCATTTATTGTCAGTGAGGCCAGGTATGTATTTTACACTGTAAAATTGTCTATCTCTATTAGTGTTACCATTGTTGCTATTTTGTGTTGGTTTGTATAATGTTATTAGAGACTTGATTAATTTGACACTTATGTCAACACATTAGTTTTTTAAATTTATATATTTGTTTGTAAAATAAGTTAAATGAACCTTTATTTTTATTTTTTCTACAATTAATGCATTCTTGCTGATTCAACATAACTAAACATTTAAAATAAGTTAAATGAACCTTTATTTTTATTTTGTTTACAATTAATACATTCTTGCTGATTCAACACAACTAAACATTTAAAATAAGTTACAATCAATTTAACTGAAAACTAAAGTAAAATATGTTTTTTAATACAAAAAAAAAAAATAAATAATTTTTTTACATATAATTGGCCACCAATGATTAGATTTATCCAAAACTAAAATAAAACAATTTTTTTATAAAAAAAAAAAAAATAATAATAAAATAAATTATTTATTACTGTTTTTTTTTGCATCTTATTGGTCACCAATGGGTTAATTTTTTTTAGATTTATTTAAAAATGCCTGCTTTAGCTCCGCTTTCAATTTTGCTCTAAAAAGTTTAATATTTTAAAAGATATTAATTTCGCACGGAAAAAGTAGGTCTTTGAAACATAGTGCGATGGATGGAACTCAAGGACATCTTTTCAGAACTTGTCCACAACGCAACCATAAGCGAAACCAAAAATACACTATTTAACAACTTCGTTACAAGGAGAACCTAAAAATCTCATCAAACACTTGCCTGCAACAGGAATAAATTACGCTGCTGCCTGGTCATTTATCAGTAGCATATATGATAACAAAAGGCTTCTTGTGTCCACTTTACTAAACAAGTTACTCTCTCAGCCATCCATCAAACGGGAGTCTGCAACATCGTTGAAATCACTCCACGATGTTACCAAAGAATGCATTCATTCACAAGAAATACAAGTACAGCATTGGGATGTTATTCTAGTCCATATTTTGCTACATAAGATGAATGAAGAAACCCAAACAGCATTCGAACAAAGTCTAACGGCGTCTGATCGGGATTGATGAGCTACTAAGGTTTTTGGAGCGAAGATTTCAATCTTTGGAGACGCGAGGAGAGGGTGACAGGGGAACAACACGTACATGCGCGGCGGTAACCGCAGCAGTAAAATGTAAAATATGCAAAGGAGAGGCACATAAAATTTACGCGTGCAAAAAATTCATTAATGCTGAATAAAATCAAAGGTGGAAGTGGGTAAGAGACTTGCAGCTCTGTGCAAACTGTCTAAAGGCAGGGCATCGAGTAAACGAATGCAAATCACGGCATTGCAACAAATGCATGAAAACTCACAACACATTACTTCACAGTGCCAAGTCTAACATATTGCACAGCAAAGCCACTTTCCCAAACAAGTCAATTCCTCAGCCATCAACTCCTTCACAGGTAGAATTACCTCAAAATCAAACAGATACAAAAGTTAGCCTACTAACAAATCGCACGAATAAGCACCCCCATTACGTGTTACTTGGAACTGCTCGCATACAACTAACATCTGAAACTGGTCAAAATATCGTATGCCTTGCCATCTTGGACTCTGGGTCACAAGTGAAGCTAATCACGGAACGTTTGTGGAAAATGCTTGGCGGCATAGCCAGGCAAATGTCCCTAAATATGGAAGGCATTGGATTTAACAAAACGAAGATGCTCCATCAGACAAGCATTCAGTTCAAATCAACAACGAATGATTATGTTGCAGAAGTAGATGTTCACATTTTGCCAAAAATTGTATCCGATCAGCCAGTTCATAGCAGGCTGGGGAATTTCGCAAAATATTCGATTGGCGGACCCAGAATTCAATAACCCAGGTCGAATCGATTGCTTACTCGGAGCGGACACCATTTTTGAACTACTCATAGATGGACAAATAAGATTGGCAGACAATCTCCTAGTAGTACAAAACACCGTCCTTGGGTGGGTAGCAGCTGGTAAGGTTGAATCATCGGATCCGAAAAATATAGTCTGCGGAATATGTACGACAAAGGAATTGGAAGCAGCAGTTTCTCAATTCTGGGAAACTGAGGAAGCACCAGACAAACAAACAAAGCTCACTGAAGACGAACTGCGTTGTGAATCACACTTTGCTCAAATAACACTCCGAGCAGAAGATGGTTGATTCATCGTAAGGCTGCCATTGAACAACCATCCAACAATGTTGGCAGAATTAAAGGGATTAGCATACAAAAGATTCAGCTCAATTGAAAGACGCTTAAAGGCTAATACTACGCTGAAGGATCAATATGTTTCACTCATGAAAAAGTATGAATTGCTAGGTCACATGACAAAAGTAGATTTTGACAAAATTAGCTCTCCATATTATTTCATACCCCATCATTGCGTTCTCCGACCAGAAAGTTCATCAACCAAATTAAGAGTCGTTTTTGATGCATCAGCACACAATTCATCGGGGGCGTCTCTGAACGATATAATGCACAACGGTCCTACTGTTCAGAGTGAACTTTTTTCAATATTGCTACGTTTTAGAATGCACAAGTATACGTTTAAAACTAATATTGAAAAATGTACCGGCAGATATGGGTTAATCAGGAAGATCCAAACCTACAACTAATCCTGTGAAAAGAAAGCGAGGATCAACCAATAAACGTATACCAATTAAACACAGTAACATACGGCACTAGAGCTGCTCCATATCTGGCAACGCGCAACTTGCAGCTGAATACCAGACTCAATACCCATATGGAGCATCATCTCTTCGAAAAGATTTTTATGTTGATGATGGCCTAATAATTCAACAACAACTAATAACTATTTTAGGCAAATCTGGAATGAAACTCAGGAAATGGTGTTCAAATCACAAGGCTTTATTGAGTGAAATCGCAGCAAAAGATCAAGAAGTTAATCTCAACTTTGATTCCAAAGAAATGCAATCAACCAAAACTTTAGGGCTCTTATGGCTTTCAAAGTCGGATGTATTTTGCATAAAGGTGAATAGTCAAGAACATAAACATGTAACAAAGCGAACCATGAGCTCCGACTTGGCCCACATATATGATCCTCTGGGGCTACTTGGCCCAGTATTAGTAACTGGAAAAATTCAACTGCAGAAAACATGGCAATCAAAACTTGAGTGAGACGACCAGCTTCCTACGGAAATAGCAAAGGAATGGTCAAGCTATAAGGAAGATCTACTCTCTTTGGACAACATTACATTTCCGAGATATATATTCTGCAATCGAGACGCAAATATTGAAATACATGCTTTTTCAAATGCATCAGAAAGAGCTTATGGTGCTGCAGTTTATATCCGAACAGTAAAAAAGGACAAAACAATAATGGTCAATCTTTTATGTTCAAAATCACGCGTAGCACCTATAAAATTACAAACAATGCCAAGCCTTGAACTATGCGCAGCACTTTTGGCAGCTGAGTTGATGGCAGGAGTCAAAGCTGATCTGGGCGTAGAAAACAAGAAATCATTTTGCTGGACAGACTCTCAAATCGTGCTCTCCTGGCTTCAGAATCAAACAGGTAGATTACCGGCATACGTGGCTCATCGCGTTTTAAAAATTCTTCGGGTAACAATTCCACAACAATGGCAACATGTGCCATCAAAACAAAATCCTGCGGATATCTTCTCAAGGGGCATAAAACCCCGTGATTTATCATCTCCTGGCTATAGAATCAAACAGGTAGATTACCGGCATATGTGGCTCATCGCGTTTTAAAAATTCTTCGGGTAACAATTCCACAACAATGGCAACATGTGCCATTAAAACAAAATCCTGCGGATATCTTATCAAGGGGCATAAAACCCCGTGATTTATCATCATGTACTATGTGGCTCTACGGGCCATTATTCCTCTATCAACCTAAGACGTCCTGGCCAAACCCTACTAAACTAGAATCAACAAGTGATAAAAACTACACAGCAACTGTTCTATCAACCCAAGGTGCAGCCGAAGAAAACGCATTGGTTTACACAATACCATCAAAAAATTCCTTTTTACATGTCCAAAGGGTCATCGGTTATATTCTTCGGTTTGTGAGGAACTGTGGACGGCCAAAGAAATCTCGACTAGAACATACACAGCTTTCGCCTCTGGAACTTGACGCAGCACTTAAGATAATTGTGCGTCAAATACAAGCATCCGACTTCAATGACATTAAGACAGCACTCATCAGAGATAAATTTGTACCCAAAACAAATTCCTATAGCTCATTAACTCCGTTTTTGGACGAAGAAGGTATAATTAGAGTGGGCGCACGTTTAAGTTCCTCAACACAGCAGTTCGATGCTACTCATCAAATGATGCTGCAATGATCCGCTTGTGAAACTCCTTGTGGAAAAAATACACAAGGAACATTATCATTGTGGCCCTCAAGCATTACTTGCGCAAATTAGACAGCGTTTTTGGCCCATTAAAGGGAAAAGCAGAGGCTTTTATTGGAGCATTGAAAAGGTTTATAGCAAGGCGAGGCCACTGCGAAACTTTGTACTGTGATAATGCAACAAATTTTGTGCCCGAAACAAACTAAACGAACTTAATGATGTCGTCTATGCAAAACCAGCCCAAGAATCAATAATTAAGGCTTGTAGCACAAAGGGGATTAATTTTCAGTTCATATCCCCAAGGTCACCACACTTTGGGGGACTATGGGATGCAGCAGTGAAGTCTGCAAAGCATATGTTAATAAAGAATGTCTCAACGGCGTCGCTCACATACAAAGAGCTCAAAACTGTGACAACCGAAATTGAAGCTATTTTGATCTCTCGCCCGCTCATTCCAAGTTCATCAGACGCCAATGATTTTAATGCTATTACTCCGGGTCATTTTCTTATTGGTGAACCATTAATATAAAGCGTTGACGTACGGTCAAAAATTCATAAATTTGGCTTACAAATTAGATGGCAACTTGTCTCACAACTCAAGCACAATTTTTGGGAACGATGGAGTAAAGAATACCTTTACGAGCTACAACAGCGACGCAAATGGAAGGGCCCAATCAGTGATATTCAACAAGGTACTATGGTAATAATTAAAGAAGACAACATTCCAGTTATACAATGGCCTCTTGGACGAATAATTAAGGTTTATAAGGGAGATGATGGTTTAGTGAGGGTGTGCGATGTAATGACAAAAAGGGGAATATTTAAACGTCCGATCCACAAATTGGCTCCTCAACAACAAACTACCGAATGTTAAGAAGACCAACCGCCAGTTATCATAGACTTGTTACATACATGAAGAACGTCAACGAATTATCGACCACTGGTCAACATGGGGGAGCATGTTGACACTTTGTCAACACACTAGTTTTTTTTAACTAAACATTTAAAATAAGTTAAATGAACCTTTAGTTTTATTTTGTCTACAATTAATGCATTCTTGCTTATTCAACATAACTAAACATTTAAAATAAGTTAAATGAACCTTTATTTTTATATTGTTTACAGTTAATGTATTCTTGCTGATTCAATATAAATAAACATTTAAAATAAGTTAAATGAACCTTTATTTTTATTTTGTCTACTAAACACTTTTTATTATTAAGTTAAATGAACTTTGCATTCTTGCTTATTAATTAATTAATTTGTTTGTAACATATTTCATATTATTGCTTGTTATACACTACTTACAAAATTAAAATGTATATAAGCAAGAAAATTTGTGCAGAAGATTCAGAATAAAATTGACAATCAATCACGTCTTTTCATTTTCTTCGATAAAACTAAGAATCACGGTTAAAGTGCCGGCGGTTTAACAGTATCATCAAAACTACAAGAGTCACGGTTCAATTTTTAGGACCAAAATCACATAAAAAAGGACTAGCGAAAAATGGACTTTGAGGAGCTAGTACGCATCCAACGCCAACTGGGGAACCAGATCGAGAAAGGGCAGAAGCAGCCGTGAATGAACTTCAACAACATATGCATTTGGATCCACCAATCCCTCCTCACCGGACTGCCGCACTAGGGGACATCGATGTAGTACTTCTAAAAATCACATTGCCAACTTTTGATGGAAATTACCAACGATGCACTGTGTTTCTAAGACCTACTTTTTCCGTGCGAAATTCAAATTTCAAAACTATCAAAATAGCTTTGTTTTTTTTTTGCCAAGCAGTTTCTAACACTCCAATTCAAATAAATTGACAATTTTTTTTTTTAAATACAAAACACTATTGGACAGCGCGCAGTCAAAGTCATTGTTCCCATACGTGTTGAAACATTTTTGTAAAATATTAATTTTAAATCAAAAGTTTGAGCATTTATTGTGAAAATTGTGTTAAAATTTTATAAATAATTTGTAATGGAGAATAATCTGTCATGTAAGTACTTAAGTTTTTTCTCATAAATTTTTGAAAATATATAAAATTTGATTTTGAAAAATTAATTTTTTAAAATAACCTTTAAGCAAATGGGTTTTTTCAAAATTTTAATTTCATGTAACCTTTAAAAAAAATGTTAACGTTTGGCAAACCAAATGTAAACATATTTGAATAGACTAAAGTTTGGTTCATTTACTAGTATTTATCTCATATTGCTCAAAGTTGCACTATCCGAATAATATCACTTTTTGTAGATTCTTATACTTTGAAAAAAATTGAACTTTTTGAAATTTGGCTAAAAGAACCCTCAAAAAACTCAAAAAATTATATAGTTGTCCAGTATGTCTTAAATAAAGTTGATGCGTCTGAGATGGACGATGATTGCGAAAAAATTTTGGTGGAGAAGGTACGTCTTTTCTGCAAGTATCTAGAAACAAAATGGGCAAAAAGTAGAAGAAGAGAAGATCACTTTCGAAATAAAAACTTTTCATGGCTAAATAGCGAGATATCTTTCAAAATTAAAAAAGAAGCTTTTAAAACTACTTCTTCCACTGTGGGGCGTCCAGAGGTTCCATTTTGAAAAAGTCGGAGTATGGGCAAAGGAGAGCAGCAGCGGAGCTTTCGACGGCTGTTTTAGGTCAAACTGGTTTACTGGTACAAGCAGCAGCAACCTCAGTTAGGAAGGAAGGAAATGCTAATTTAGCTGCAGTTCTTAAGGAAACCATAGCAAGTCCAACAAGACCTTCCTAGATTAAAAAGATGTACTCAGAAAGTAAACCTAAGCCAATACCTCTTTCTGCAGATGAAGCGTTAGCTTTCTTCATAGAAAACAATTTCACAACGGCACAGTATAACGCAATACGTCGTGAAAGTAAATCAAGAAACTGCCACATATATCCCCACTATAATCAAATTCTAGGTGCGAAGTCAAAATGCCGACCAAAAGATATCAATGTAACCGAGACTATAGCAAGAGCTTCTTTAGAATCTGTTGTGTTACATACTGCCAATAGAATTGTTGAAATGCAAAGAGGTTTTTGAAACCGTAATGGAATCTGAAAATTCTGATAATTTAAAATGTGAATTAATTTTTAGCTATGGATTTGACAGTAGCACAGGCCAAGCGCAATATAAGCAGATGTTTCACACAACAGACTCTTCTAACAATTCTGACGTTTCGCTTCTAGCTACGACAATTATACCACTGAGGCTCATACTCTCCTCTGGAACAACTATTTGGAATAATAATACGCCCCAGTCAACAAGGTTTTGTCGACCAATTAAGTTGGAATTCGTTAAGGAAACGAGGGGATCTATTTTGAAAGAAGAAATGAACTTAAGAAAAGAAATTGATGCTTTACAAAATTTATTTATAGATATTGGCAATGGAAAAACGGTACAAATATCGTTCAAGTTATATCTAACATTAATAGATGGAAAAGTTTTAAATATTTTGACGGGGACTAAATCAACTCAAGCTTGTCCTATCTGTGGTGCGACGCCAACGGACTTCCTTAATATAACGGACTATTCATGTGAAAGATTTCGTGCAAAAGAGTCTAACATCAAATTTGGGCTAACTCCCTTACATTGTTGGATCCGTTTTTTTGAGTTCATTTTACATTTAGGCAACAAATGTAAAGTAGAAAAATGGCAAATACGGTCAGAGGATCACAAACTTAAAGTTTTGAAGAGAAAAGCAGAAATTCAAAGAGCTTTTTGGCGGGAACTGGGTCTTCGTGTAGATATGCCTAAAATTGGTGGCTTTGGAAGCACAAACGACGGAAATACTGCCCGTCGAGCTTTCTCTAATGATGTAATTTTCGCTCAAATCACAGGTGTTAATTATGATCTAATTTTTCGTTTAAAAATTATATTGATCTGTTTGTCATGTAGCTTTCCCATAAATCCAAACAAGTTTGAAACATACTGCTTCCAAACAGCAAAGATGATACAAGATTTATATCGTTGGCTTCCAATGACCTCCACTGTTCACAAGGTTTTAATTCATTCCAAGCAAGTTAAAGAGAACACTATTTTGCCAATTGGTGTTTTTAGTGAATCGGCAGCTGAATCGCGCCATAAGATTTATAAATCCGACAGATTGCATCATGCTCGGAAAAACAGCAGAACAAACAATCTTCAAGATGTTTTCAACAGAGCCTTAGATACATCCGATCCAATAATTTCGACAAAATACTTAAGCAGGCGCATGCAACAACATAAGCCTTTAAACCTTCCACGTGAAGTTGTAGAGCTTCTAAGTTCTAATGTTATAAATGCAAATGTGGACGAAGGAAACCACTGCGAACAAGGAGAATTTTTACCCGCTACTTCAATAAATCTTTTGAGTCAAATGTGTCTTCCAAACGAATTGCAGTTAACTGATACAATCAATTTAACTGAAAACTAAAGTAAAATATGTTTTTTAATACAAAAAAAAATAAATAATTTTTTTACATATAATTGGCCACCAATGATTAGATTTATCCAAAACTAAAATAAAACAATTTTTTTATAAAAAAAAAAAAAAATAATAAAATAAATTATTTATTACTGTTTTTTTTTTGCATCTTATTGGTCACCAATGGGTTAATTTTTTTTAGATTTATTTAAAAATGCCTGCTTTAGCTCCGCTTTCAATTTTGCTCTAAAAAGTTTAATATTTTAAAAGATATTAATTTCGCACGGAAAAAGTAGGTCTTTGAAACATAGTGCGATGGATGGAACTCAAGGACATCTTTTCAGAACTTGTCCACAACGCAACCATAAGCGAAACCAAAAATACACTATTTAACAACTTCGTTACAAGGAGAACCTAAAAATCTTATCAAACACTTGCCTGCAACAGGAATAAATTACGCTGCTGCCTGGTCATTTATCAGTAGCATATATGATAACAAAAGGCTTCTTGTGTCCACTTTACTAAACAAGTTACTCTCTCAGCCATCCATCAAACGGGAGTCTGCAACATCGTTGAAATCACTCCACGATGTTACCAAAGAATGCATTCATTCACAAGAAATACAAGTACAGCATTGGGATGTTATTCTAGTCCATATTTTGCTACATAAGATGAATGAAGAAACCCAAACAGCATTCGAACAAAGTCTAACGGCGTCTGATCGGGATTGATGAGCTACTAAGGTTTTTGGAGCGAAGATTTCAATCTTTGGAGACGCGAGGAAAGGGTGACAGGGGAACAACACGTACATGCGCGGCGGTAACCGCAGCAGTAAAATGTAAAATATGCAAAGGAGAGGCACATAAAATTTACGCGTGCAAAAAATTCATTAATGCTGAATAAAATCAAAGGTGGAAGTGGGTAAGAGACTTGCAGCTCTGTGCAAACTGTCTAAAGGCAGGGCATCGAGTAAACGAATGCAAATCACGGCATTGCAACAAATGCATGAAAACTCACAACACATTACTTCACAGTGCCAAGTCTAACATATTGCACAGCAAAGCCACTTTCCCAAACAAGTCAATTCCTCAGCCAACAACTCCTTCACAGGTAGAATTACCTCAAAATCAAACAGATACAAAAGTTAGCCTACTAACAAATCGCACGAATAAGCACCCCCATTACGTGTTACTTGGAACTGCTCGCATACAACTAACATCTGAAACTGGTCAAAATATCGTATGCCTTGCCATCTTGGACTCTGGGTCACAAGTGAAGCTAATCACGGAACGTTTGTGGAAAATGCTTGGCGGCATAGCCAGGCAAATGTCCCTAAATATGGAAGGCATTGGATTTAACAAAACGAAGATGCTCCATCAGACAAGCATTCAGTTCAAATCAACAACGAATGATTATGTTGCAGAAGTAGATGTTCACATTTTGCCAAAAATTGTATCCGATCAGCCAGTTCATAGCAGGCTGGGGAATTTCGCAAAATATTCGATTGGCGGACCCAGAATTCAATAACCCAGGTCGAATCGATTGCTTACTCGGAGCGGACACCATTTTTGAACTACTCATAGATGGACAAATAAGATTGGCAGACAATCTCCTAGTAGTACAAAACACCGTCCTTGGGTGGGTAGCAGCTGGTAAGGTTGAATCATCGGATCCGAAAAATATAGTCTGCGGAATATGTACGACAAAGGAATTGGAAGCAGCAGTTTCTCAATTCTGGGAAACTGAGGAAGCACCAGACAAACAAACAAAGCTCACTGAAGACGAACTGCGTTGTGAATCACACTTTGCTCAAATAACACTCCGAGCAGAAGATGGTTGATTCATCGTAAGGCTGCCATTGAACAACCATCCAACAATGTTGGCAGAATTAAAGGGATTAGCATACAAAAGATTCAGCTCAATTGAAAGACGCTTAAAGGCTAATACTACGCTGAAGGATCAATATGTTTCACTCATGAAAAAGTATGAATTGCTAGGTCACATGACAAAAGTAGATTTTGACAAAATTAGCTCTCCATATTATTTCATACCCCATCATTGCGTTCTCCGACCAGAAAGTTCATCAACCAAATTAAGAGTCGTTTTTGATGCATCAGCACACAATTCATCGGGGGCGTCTCTGAACGATATAATGCACAACGGTCCTACTGTTCAGAGTGAACTTTTTTCAATATTGCTACGTTTTAGAATGCACAAGTATACGTTTAAAACTAATATTGAAAAATGTACCGGCAGATATGGGTTAATCAGGAAGATCCAAACCTACAACTAATCCTGTGAAAAGAAAGCGAGGATCAACCAATAAACGTATACCAATTAAACACAGTAACATACGGCACTAGAGCTGCTCCATATCTGGCAACGCGCAACTTGCAGCTGAATACCAGACTCAATACCCATATGGAGCATCATCTCTTCGAAAAGATTTTTATGTTGATGATGGCCTAATAATTCAACAACAACTAATAACTATTTTAGGCAAATCTGGAATGAAACTCAGGAAATGGTGTTCAAATCACAAGGCTTTATTGAGTGAAATCGCAGCAAAAGATCAAGAAGTTAATCTCAACTTTGATTCCAAAGAAATGCAATCAACCAAAACTTTAGGGCTCTTATGGCTTTCAAAGTCGGATGTATTTTGCATAAAGGTGAATAGTCAAGAACATAAACATGTAACAAAGCGAACCATGAGCTCCGACTTGGCCCACATATATGATCCTCTGGGGCTACTTGGCCCAGTATTAGTAACTGGAAAAATTCAACTGCAGAAAACATGGCAATCAAAACTTGAGTGAGACGACCAGCTTCCTACGGAAATAGCAAAGGAATGGTCAAGCTATAAGGAAGATCTACTCTCTTTGGACAACATTACATTTCCGAGATATATATTCTGCAATCGAGACGCAAATATTGAAATACATGCTTTTTCAAATGCATCAGAAAGAGCTTATGGTGCTGCAGTTTATATCCGAACAGTAAAAAAGGACAAAACAATAATGGTCAATCTTTTATGTTCAAAATCACGCGTAGCACCTATAAAATTACAAACAATGCCAAGCCTTGAACTATGCGCAGCACTTTTGGCAGCTGAGTTGATGGCAGGAGTCAAAGCTGATCTGGGCGTAGAAAACAAGAAATCATTTTGCTGGACAGACTCTCAAATCGTGCTCTCCTGGCTTCAGAATCAAACAGGTAGATTACCGGCATACGTGGCTCATCGCGTTTTAAAAATTCTTCGGGTAACAATTCCACAACAATGGCAACATGTGCCATCAAAACAAAATCCTGCGGATATCTTCTCAAGGGGCATAAAACCCCGTGATTTATCATCTCCTGGCTATAGAATCAAACAGGTAGATTACCGGCATATGTGGCTCATCGCGTTTTAAAAATTCTTCGGGTAACAATTCCACAACAATGGCAACATGTGCCATTAAAACAAAATCCTGCGGATATCTTATCAAGGGGCATAAAACCCCGTGATTTATCATCATGTACTATGTGGCTCTACGGGCCATTATTCCTCTATCAACCTAAGACGTCCTGGCCAAACCCTACTAAACTAGAATCAACAAGTGATAAAAACTACACAGCAACTGTTCTATCAACCCAAGGTGCAGCCGAAGAAAACGCATTGGTTTACACAATACCATCAAAAAATTCCTTTTTACATGTCCAAAGGGTCATCGGTTATATTCTTCGGTTTGTGAGGAACTGTGGACGGCCAAAGAAATCTCGACTAGAACATACACAGCTTTCGCCTCTGGAACTTGACGCAGCACTTAAGATAATTGTGCGTCAAATACAAGCATCCGACTTCAATGACATTAAGACAGCACTCATCAGAGATAAATTTGTACCCAAAACAAATTCCTATAGCTCATTAACTCCGTTTTTGGACGAAGAAGGTATAATTAGAGTGGGCGCACGTTTAAGTTCCTCAACACAGCAGTTCGATGCTACTCATCAAATGATGCTGCAATGATCCGCTTGTGAAACTCCTTGTGGAAAAAATACACAAGGAACATTATCATTGTGGCCCTCAAGCATTACTTGCGCAAATTAGACAGCGTTTTTGGCCCATTAAAGGGAAAAGCAGAGGCTTTTATTGGAGCATTGAAAAGGTTTATAGCAAGGCGAGGCCACTGCGAAACTTTGTACTGTGATAATGCAACAAATTTTGTGCCCGAAACAAACTAAACGAACTTAATGATGTCGTCTATGCAAAACCAGCCCAAGAATCAATAATTAAGGCTTGTAGCACAAAGGGGATTAATTTTCAGTTCATATCCCCAAGGTCACCACACTTTGGGGGACTATGGGATGCAGCAGTGAAGTCTGCAAAGCATATGTTAATAAAGAATGTCTCAACGGCGTCGCTCACATACAAAGAGCTCAAAACTGTGACAACCGAAATTGAAGCTATTTTGATCTCTCGCCCGCTCATTCCAAGTTCATCAGACGCCAATGATTTTAATGCTATTACTCCGGGTCATTTTCTTATTGGTGAACCATTAATATAAAGCGTTGACGTACGGTCAAAAATTCATAAATTTGGCTTACAAATTAGATGGCAACTTGTCTCACAACTCAAGCACAATTTTTGGGAACGATGGAGTAAAGAATACCTTTACGAGCTACAACAGCGACGCAAATGGAAGGGCCCAATCAGTGATATTCAACAAGGTACTATGGTAATAATTAAAGAAGACAACATTCCAGTTATACAATGGCCTCTTGGACGAATAATTAAGGTTTATAAGGGAGATGATGGTTTAGTGAGGGTGTGCGATGTAATGACAAAAAGGGGAATATTTAAACGTCCGATCCACAAATTGGCTCCTCAACAACAAACTACCGAATGTTAAGAAGACCAACCGCCAGTTATCATAGACTTGTTACATACATGAAGAACGTCAACGAATTATCGACCACTGGTCAACATGGGGGAGCATGTTGACACTTTGTCAACACACTAGTTTTTTTTAACTAAACATTTAAAATAAGTTAAATGAACCTTTAGTTTTATTTTGTCTACAATTAATGCATTCTTGCTTATTCAACATAACTAAACATTTAAAATAAGTTAAATGCACCTTTATTTTTATATTGTTTACAGTTAATGTATTCTTGCTGATTCAATATAAATAAACATTTAAAATAAGTTAAATGAACCTTTATTTTTATTTTGTCTACTAAACACTTTTTATTATTAAGTTAAATGAACTTTGCATTCTTGCTTATTAATTAATTAATTTGTTTGTAACATATTTCATATTATTGCTTGTTATACACTACTTACAAAATTAAAATGTATATAAGCAAGAAAATTTGTGCAGAAGATTCAGAATAAAATTGACAATCAATCACGTCTTTTCATTTTCTTCGATAAAACTAAGAATCACGGTTAAAGTGCCGGCGGTTTAACAGTATCATCAAAACTACAAGAGTCACGGTTCAATTTTTAGGACCAAAATCACATAAAAAAGGACTAGCGAAAAATGGACTTTGAGGAGCTAGTACGCATCCAACGCCAACTGGGGAACCAGATCGAGAAAGGGCAGAAGCAGCCGTGAATGAACTTCAACAACATATGCATTTGGATCCACCAATCCCTCCTCACCGGACTGCCGCACTAGGGGACATCGATGTAGTACTTCTAAAAATCACATTGCCAACTTTTGATGGAAATTACCAACGATGCACTGTGTTTCTAAGACCTACTTTTTCCGTGCGAAATTCAAATTTCAAAACTATCAATATAGCTTTGTTTTTTTTTTGCCAAGCAGTTTCTAACACTCCAATTCAAATAAATTGACAATTTTTTTTTTTAAATACAAAACACTATTGGACAGCGCGCAGTCAAAGTCATTGTTCCCATACGTGTTGAAACATTTTTGTAAAATATTAATTTTAAATCAAAAGTTTGAGCATTTATTGTGAAAATTGTGTTAAAATTTTATAAATAATTTGTAATGGAGAATAATCTGTCATGTAAGTACTTAAGTTTTTTCTCATAAATTTTTGAAAATATATAAAATTTGATTTTGAAAAATTAATTTTTTAAAATAACCTTTAAGCAAATGGGTTTTTTCAAAATTTTAATTTCATGTAACCTTTAAAAAAAATGTTAACGTTTGGCAAACCAAATGTAAACATATTTGAATAGACTAAAGTTTGGTTCATTTACTAGTATTTATCTCATATTGCTCAAAGTTGCACTATCCGAATAATATCACTTTTTGTAGATTCTTATACTTTGAAAAAAATTGAACTTTTTGAAATTTGGCTAAAAGAACCCTCAAAAAACTCAAAAAATTATATAGTTGTCCAGTATGTCTTAAATAAAGTTGATGCGTCTGAGATGGACGATGATTGCGAAAAAATTTTGGTGGAGAAGGTACGTCTTTTCTGCAAGTATCTAGAAACAAAATGGGCAAAAAGTAGAAGAAGAGAAGATCACTTTCGAAATAAAAACTTTTCATGGCTAAATAGCGAGATATCTTTCAAAATTAAAAAAGAAGCTTTTAAAACTACTTCTTCCACTGTGGGGCGTCCAGAGGTTCCATTTTGAAAAAGTCGGAGTATGGGCAAAGGAGAGCAGCAGCGGAGCTTTCGACGGCTGTTTTAGGTCAAACTGGTTTACTGGTACAAGCAGCAGCAACCTCAGTTAGGAAGGAAGGAAATGCTAATTTAGCTGCAGTTCTTAAGGAAACCATAGCAAGTCCAACAAGACCTTCCTAGATTAAAAAGATGTACTCAGAAAGTAAACCTAAGCCAATACCTCTTTCTGCAGATGAAGCGTTAGCTTTCTTCATAGAAAACAATTTCACAACGGCACAGTATAACGCAATACGTCGTGAAAGTAAATCAAGAAACTGCCACATATATCCCCACTATAATCAAATTCTAGGTGCGAAGTCAAAATGCCGACCAAAAGATATCAATGTAACCGAGACTATAGCAAGAGCTTCTTTAGAATCTGTTGTGTTACATACTGCCAATAGAATTGTTGAAATGCAAAGAGGTTTTTGAAACCGTAATGGAATCTGAAAATTCTGATAATTTAAAATGTGAATTAATTTTTAGCTATGGATTTGACAGTAGCACAGGCCAAGCGCAATATAAGCAGATGTTTCACACAACAGACTCTTCTAACAATTCTGACGTTTCGCTTCTAGCTACGACAATTATACCACTGAGGCTCATACTCTCCTCTGGAACAACTATTTGGAATAATAATACGCCCCAGTCAACAAGGTTTTGTCGACCAATTAAGTTGGAATTCGTTAAGGAAACGAGGGGATCTATTTTGAAAGAAGAAATGAACTTAAGAAAAGAAATTGATGCTTTACAAAATTTATTTATAGATATTGGCAATGGAAAAACGGTACAAATATCGTTCAAGTTATATCTAACATTAATAGATGGAAAAGTTTTAAATATTTTGACGGGGACTAAATCAACTCAAGCTTGTCCTATCTGTGGTGCGACGCCAACGGACTTCCTTAATATAACGGACTATTCATGTGAAAGATTTCGTGCAAAAGAGTCTAACATCAAATTTGGGCTAACTCCCTTACATTGTTGGATCCGTTTTTTTGAGTTCATTTTACATTTAGGCAACAAATGTAAAGTAGAAAAATGGCAAATACGGTCAGAGGATCACAAACTTAAAGTTTTGAAGAGAAAAGCAGAAATTCAAAGAGCTTTTTGGCGGGAACTGGGTCTTCGTGTAGATATGCCTAAAATTGGTGGCTTTGGAAGCACAAACGACGGAAATACTGCCCGTCGAGCTTTCTCTAATGATGTAATTTTCTTTTTTTTTTTTTTCTTTTAAAGAGAAGTAGCACTTCAGGCAATAATGCCTATTTAGTTATTTTTGTAACCGTGCTACATTCTTTAGGAAAGGGATAGATGAGAGATAAGACAGGTGGTGAAAAGAGAAAGATAGATATAGCCAATTTATTAGTTATTTTACTTCGCCGGCGAATATGCTATTAAGAAGTACCGACGAAGGAGGCTGCATGTTTAATGTTAATTCTGAATATGTATTTATACCATTAAACAGAAAAAAACATTTTTTATTTTTGGTTGCCGCAGGGGTTGAACCCTGGTCAACCAGGTTTGTAGCCAACGTGTTTACCACTTAGACTACAGCAGCCGCTCAAATCACAGGTGTTAATTATGATCTAATTTTTCGTTTAAAAATTATATTGATCTGTTTGTCATGTAGCTTTCCCATAAATCCAAACAAGTTTGAAACATACTGCTTCCAAACAGCAAAGATGATACAAGATTTATATCGTTGGCTTCCAATGACCTCCACTGTTCACAAGGTTTTAATTCATTCCAAGCAAGTTAAAGAGAACACTATTTTGCCAATTGGTGTTTTTAGTGAATCGGCAGCTGAATCGCGCCATAAGATTTATAAATCCGACAGATTGCATCATGCTCGGAAAAACAGCAGAACAAACAATCTTCAAGATGTTTTCAACAGAGCCTTAGATACATCCGATCCAATAATTTCGACAAAATACTTAAGCAGGCGCATGCAACAACATAAGCCTTTAAACCTTCCACGTGAAGTTGTAGAGCTTCTAAGTTCTAATGTTATAAATGCAAATGTGGACGAAGGAAACCACTGCGAACAAGGAGAATTTTTACCCGCTACTTCAATAAATCTTTTGAGTCAAATGTGTCTTCCAAACGAATTGCAGTTAACTGATACAATCAATTTAACTGAAAACTAAAGTAAAATATGTTTTTTAATACAAAAAAAAAAATAAATAATTTTTTTACATATAATTGGCCACCAATGATTAGATTTATCCAAAACTAAAATAAAACAATTTTTTTATAAAAAAAAAAAAAAATAATAAAATAAATTATTTATTACTGTTTTTTTTTGCATCTTATTGGTCACCAATGGGTTAATTTTTTTTAGATTTATTTAAAAATGCCTGCTTTAGCTCCGCTTTCAATTTTGCTCTAAAAAGTTTAATATTTTAAAAGATATTAATTTCGCACGGAAAAAGTAGGTCTTTGAAACATAGTGCGATGGATGGAACTCAAGGACATCTTTTCAGAACTTGTCCACAACGCAACCATAAGCGAAACCAAAAATACACTATTTAACAACTTCGTTACAAGGAGAACCTAAAAATCTTATCAAACACTTGCCTGCAACAGGAATAAATTACGCTGCTGCCTGGTCATTTATCAGTAGCATATATGATAACAAAAGGCTTCTTGTGTCCACTTTACTAAACAAGTTACTCTCTCAGCCATCCATCAAACGGGAGTCTGCAACATCGTTGAAATCACTCCACGATGTTACCAAAGAATGCATTCATTCACAAGAAATACAAGTACAGCATTGGGATGTTATTCTAGTCCATATTTTGCTACATAAGATGAATGAAGAAACCCAAACAGCATTCGAACAAAGTCTAACGGCGTCTGATCGGGATTGATGAGCTACTAAGGTTTTTGGAGCGAAGATTTCAATCTTTGGAGACGCGAGGAAAGGGTGACAGGGGAACAACACGTACATGCGCGGCGGTAACCGCAGCAGTAAAATGTAAAATATGCAAAGGAGAGGCACATAAAATTTACGCGTGCAAAAAATTCATTAATGCTGAATAAAATCAAAGGTGGAAGTGGGTAAGAGACTTGCAGCTCTGTGCAAACTGTCTAAAGGCAGGGCATCGAGTAAACGAATGCAAATCACGGCATTGCAACAAATGCATGAAAACTCACAACACATTACTTCACAGTGCCAAGTCTAACATATTGCACAGCAAAGCCACTTTCCCAAACAAGTCAATTCCTCAGCCAACAACTCCTTCACAGGTAGAATTACCTCAAAATCAAACAGATACAAAAGTTAGCCTACTAACAAATCGCACGAATAAGCACCCCCATTACGTGTTACTTGGAACTGCTCGCATACAACTAACATCTGAAACTGGTCAAAATATCGTATGCCTTGCCATCTTGGACTCTGGGTCACAAGTGAAGCTAATCACGGAACGTTTGTGGAAAATGCTTGGCGGCATAGCCAGGCAAATGTCCCTAAATATGGAAGGCATTGGATTTAACAAAACGAAGATGCTCCATCAGACAAGCATTCAGTTCAAATCAACAACGAATGATTATGTTGCAGAAGTAGATGTTCACATTTTGCCAAAAATTGTATCCGATCAGCCAGTTCATAGCAGGCTGGGGAATTTCGCAAAATATTCGATTGGCGGACCCAGAATTCAATAACCCAGGTCGAATCGATTGCTTACTCGGAGCGGACACCATTTTTGAACTACTCATAGATGGACAAATAAGATTGGCAGACAATCTCCTAGTAGTACAAAACACCGTCCTTGGGTGGGTAGCAGCTGGTAAGGTTGAATCATCGGATCCGAAAAATATAGTCTGCGGAATATGTACGACAAAGGAATTGGAAGCAGCAGTTTCTCAATTCTGGGAAACTGAGGAAGCACCAGACAAACAAACAAAGCTCACTGAAGACGAACTGCGTTGTGAATCACACTTTGCTCAAATAACACTCCGAGCAGAAGATGGTTGATTCATCGTAAGGCTGCCATTGAACAACCATCCAACAATGTTGGCAGAATTAAAGGGATTAGCATACAAAAGATTCAGCTCAATTGAAAGACGCTTAAAGGCTAATACTACGCTGAAGGATCAATATGTTTCACTCATGAAAAAGTATGAATTGCTAGGTCACATGACAAAAGTAGATTTTGACAAAATTAGCTCTCCATATTATTTCATACCCCATCATTGCGTTCTCCGACCAGAAAGTTCATCAACCAAATTAAGAGTCGTTTTTGATGCATCAGCACACAATTCATCGGGGGCGTCTCTGAACGATATAATGCACAACGGTCCTACTGTTCAGAGTGAACTTTTTTCAATATTGCTACGTTTTAGAATGCACAAGTATACGTTTAAAACTAATATTGAAAAATGTACCGGCAGATATGGGTTAATCAGGAAGATCCAAACCTACAACTAATCCTGTGAAAAGAAAGCGAGGATCAACCAATAAACGTATACCAATTAAACACAGTAACATACGGCACTAGAGCTGCTCCATATCTGGCAACGCGCAACTTGCAGCTGAATACCAGACTCAATACCCATATGGAGCATCATCTCTTCGAAAAGATTTTTATGTTGATGATGGCCTAATAATTCAACAACAACTAATAACTATTTTAGGCAAATCTGGAATGAAACTCAGGAAATGGTGTTCAAATCACAAGGCTTTATTGAGTGAAATCGCAGCAAAAGATCAAGAAGTTAATCTCAACTTTGATTCCAAAGAAATGCAATCAACCAAAACTTTAGGGCTCTTATGGCTTTCAAAGTCGGATGTATTTTGCATAAAGGTGAATAGTCAAGAACATAAACATGTAACAAAGCGAACCATGAGCTCCGACTTGGCCCACATATATGATCCTCTGGGGCTACTTGGCCCAGTATTAGTAACTGGAAAAATTCAACTGCAGAAAACATGGCAATCAAAACTTGAGTGAGACGACCAGCTTCCTACGGAAATAGCAAAGGAATGGTCAAGCTATAAGGAAGATCTACTCTCTTTGGACAACATTACATTTCCGAGATATATATTCTGCAATCGAGACGCAAATATTGAAATACATGCTTTTTCAAATGCATCAGAAAGAGCTTATGGTGCTGCAGTTTATATCCGAACAGTAAAAAAGGACAAAACAATAATGGTCAATCTTTTATGTTCAAAATCACGCGTAGCACCTATAAAATTACAAACAATGCCAAGCCTTGAACTATGCGCAGCACTTTTGGCAGCTGAGTTGATGGCAGGAGTCAAAGCTGATCTGGGCGTAGAAAACAAGAAATCATTTTGCTGGACAGACTCTCAAATCGTGCTCTCCTGGCTTCAGAATCAAACAGGTAGATTACCGGCATACGTGGCTCATCGCGTTTTAAAAATTCTTCGGGTAACAATTCCACAACAATGGCAACATGTGCCATCAAAACAAAATCCTGCGGATATCTTCTCAAGGGGCATAAAACCCCGTGATTTATCATCTCCTGGCTATAGAATCAAACAGGTAGATTACCGGCATATGTGGCTCATCGCGTTTTAAAAATTCTTCGGGTAACAATTCCACAACAATGGCAACATGTGCCATTAAAACAAAATCCTGCGGATATCTTATCAAGGGGCATAAAACCCCGTGATTTATCATCATGTACTATGTGGCTCTACGGGCCATTATTCCTCTATCAACCTAAGACGTCCTGGCCAAACCCTACTAAACTAGAATCAACAAGTGATAAAAACTACACAGCAACTGTTCTATCAACCCAAGGTGCAGCCGAAGAAAACGCATTGGTTTACACAATATCATCAAAAAATTCCTTTTTACATGTCCAAAGGGTCATCGGTTATATTCTTCGGTTTGTGAGGAACTGTGGACGGCCAAAGAAATCTCGACTAGAACATACACAGCTTTCGCCTCTGGAACTTGACGCAGCACTTAAGATAATTGTGCGTCAAATACAAGCATCCGACTTCAATGACATTAAGACAGCACTCATCAGAGATAAATTTGTACCCAAAACAAATTCCTATAGCTCATTAACTCCGTTTTTGGACGAAGAAGGTATAATTAGAGTGGGCGCACGTTTAAGTTCCTCAACACAGCAGTTCGATGCTACTCATCAAATGATGCTGCAATGATCCGCTTGTGAAACTCCTTGTGGAAAAAATACACAAGGAACATTATCATTGTGGCCCTCAAGCATTACTTGCGCAAATTAGACAGCGTTTTTGGCCCATTAAAGGGAAAAGCAGAGGCTTTTATTGGAGCATTGAAAAGGTTTATAGCAAGGCGAGGCCACTGCGAAACTTTGTACTGTGATAATGCAACAAATTTTGTGCCCGAAACAAACTAAACGAACTTAATGATGTCGTCTATGCAAAACCAGCCCAAGAATCAATAATTAAGGCTTGTAGCACAAAGGGGATTAATTTTCAGTTCATATCCCCAAGGTCACCACACTTTGGGGGACTATGGGATGCAGCAGTGAAGTCTGCAAAGCATATGTTAATAAAGAATGTCTCAACGGCGTCGCTCACATACAAAGAGCTCAAAACTGTGACAACCGAAATTGAAGCTATTTTGATCTCTCGCCCGCTCATTCCAAGTTCATCAGACGCCAATGATTTTAATGCTATTACTCCGGGTCATTTTCTTATTGGTGAACCATTAATATAAAGCGTTGACGTACGGTCAAAAATTCATAAATTTGGCTTACAAATTAGATGGCAACTTGTCTCACAACTCAAGCACAATTTTTGGGAACGATGGAGTAAAGAATACCTTTACGAGCTACAACAGCGACGCAAATGGAAGGGCCCAATCAGTGATATTCAACAAGGTACTATGGTAATAATTAAAGAAGACAACATTCCAGTTATACAATGGCCTCTTGGACGAATAATTAAGGTTTATAAGGGAGATGATGGTTTAGTGAGGGTGTGCGATGTAATGACAAAAAGGGGAATATTTAAACGTCCGATCCACAAATTGGCTCCTCAACAACAAACTACCGAATGTTAAGAAGACCAACCGCCAGTTATCATAGACTTGTTACATACATGAAGATCGTCAACGAATTATCGACCACTGGTCAACATGGGGGAGCATGTTGACACTTTGTCAACACACTAGTTTTTTTTAACTAAACATTTAAAATAAGTTAAATGAACCTTTAGTTTTATTTTGTCTACAATTAATGCATTCTTGCTTATTCAACATAACTAAACATTTAAAATAAGTTAAATGAACCTTTATTTTTATATTGTTTACAGTTAATGTATTCTTGCTGATTCAATATAAATAAACATTTAAAATAAGTTAAATGAACCTTTATTTTTATTTTGTCTACTAAACACTTTTTATTATTAAGTTAAATGAACTTTGCATTCTTGCTTATTAATTAATTAATTTGTTTGTAACATATTTCATATTATTGCTTGTTATACACTACTTACAAAATTAAAATGTATATAAGCAAGAAAATTTGTGCAGAAGATTCAGAATAAAATTGACAATCAATCACGTCTTTTCATTTTCTTCGATAAAACTAAGAATCACGGTTAAAGTGCCGGCGGTTTAACAGTATCATCAAAACTACAAGAGTCACGGTTCAATTTTTAGGACCAAAATCACATAAAAAAGGACTAGCGAAAAATGGACTTTGAGGAGCTAGTACGCATCCAACGCCAACTGGGGAACCAGATCGAGAAAGGGCAGAAGCAGCCGTGAATGAACTTCAACAACATATGCATTTGGATCCACCAATCCCTCCTCACCGGACTGCCGCACTAGGGGACATCGATGTAGTACTTCTAAAAATCACATTGCCAACTTTTGATGGAAATTACCAACGATGCACTGTGTTTCTAAGACCTACTTTTTCCGTGCGAAATTCAAATTTCAAAACTATCAATATAGCTTTGTTTTTTTTTTGCCAAGCAGTTTCTAACACTCCAATTCAAATAAATTGACAATTTTTTTTTTTTAAATACAAAACACTATTGGACAGCGCGCAGTCAAAGTCATTGTTCCCATACGTGTTGAAACATTTTTGTAAAATATTAATTTTAAATCAAAAGTTTGAGCATTTATTGTGAAAATTGTGTTAAAATTTTATAAATAATTTGTAATGGAGAATAATCTGTCATGTAAGTACTTAAGTTTTTTCTCATAAATTTTTGAAAATATATAAAATTTGATTTTGAAAAATTAATTTTTTAAAATAACCTTTAAGCAAATGGGTTTTTTCAAAATTTTAATTTCATGTAACCTTTAAAAAAAATGTTAACGTTTGGCAAACCAAATGTAAACATATTTGAATAGACTAAAGTTTGGTTCATTTACTAGTATTTATCTCATATTGCTCAAAGTTGCACTATCCGAATAATATCACTTTTTGTAGATTCTTATACTTTGAAAAAAATTGAACTTTTTGAAATTTGGCTAAAAGAACCCTCAAAAAACTCAAAAAATTATATAGTTGTCCAGTATGTCTTAAATAAAGTTGATGCGTCTGAGATGGACGATGATTGCGAAAAAATTTTGGTGGAGAAGGTACGTCTTTTCTGCAAGTATCTAGAAACAAAATGGGCAAAAAGTAGAAGAAGAGAAGATCACTTTCGAAATAAAAACTTTTCATGGCTAAATAGCGAGATATCTTTCAAAATTAAAAAAGAAGCTTTTAAAACTACTTCTTCCACTGTGGGGCGTCCAGAGGTTCCATTTTGAAAAAGTCGGAGTATGGGCAAAGGAGAGCAGCAGCGGAGCTTTCGACGGCTGTTTTAGGTCAAACTGGTTTACTGGTACAAGCAGCAGCAACCTCAGTTAGGAAGGAAGGAAATGCTAATTTAGCTGCAGTTCTTAAGGAAACCATAGCAAGTCCAACAAGACCTTCCTAGATTAAAAAGATGTACTCAGAAAGTAAACCTAAGCCAATACCTCTTTCTGCAGATGAAGCGTTAGCTTTCTTCATAGAAAACAATTTCACAACGGCACAGTATAACGCAATACGTCGTGAAAGTAAATCAAGAAACTGCCACATATATCCCCACTATAATCAAATTCTAGGTGCGAAGTCAAAATGCCGACCAAAAGATATCAATGTAACCGAGACTATAGCAAGAGCTTCTTTAGAATCTGTTGTGTTACATACTGCCAATAGAATTGTTGAAATGCAAAGAGGTTTTTGAAACCGTAATGGAATCTGAAAATTCTGATAATTTAAAATGTGAATTAATTTTTAGCTATGGATTTGACAGTAGCACAGGCCAAGCGCAATATAAGCAGATGTTTCACACAACAGACTCTTCTAACAATTCTGACGCTTCGCTTCTAGCTACGACAATTATACCACTGAGGCTCATACTCTCCTCTGGAACAACTATTTGGAATAATAATACGCCCCAGTCAACAAGGTTTTGTCGACCAATTAAGTTGGAATTCGTTAAGGAAACGAGGGGATCTATTTTGAAAGAAGAAATGAACTTAAGAAAAGAAATTGATGCTTTACAAAATTTATTTATAGATATTGGCAATGGAAAAACGGTACAAATATCGTTCAAGTTATATCTAACATTAATAGATGGAAAAGTTTTAAATATTTTGACGGGGACTAAATCAACTCAAGCTTGTCCTATCTGTGGTGCGACGCCAACGGACTTCCTTAATATAACGGACTATTCATGTGAAAGATTTCGTGCAAAAGAGTCTAACATCAAATTTGGGCTAACTCCCTTACATTGTTGGATCCGTTTTTTTGAGTTCATTTTACATTTAGGCAACAAATGTAAAGTAGAAAAATGGCAAATACGGTCAGAGGATCACAAACTTAAAGTTTTGAAGAGAAAAGCAGAAATTCAAAGAGCTTTTTGGCGGGAACTGGGTCTTCGTGTAGATATGCCTAAAATTGGTGGCTTTGGAAGCACAAACGACGGAAATACTGCCCGTCGAGCTTTCTCTAATGATGTAATTTTCGCTCAAATCACAGGTGTTAATTATGATCTAATTTTTCGTTTAAAAATTATATTGATCTGTTTGTCATGTAGCTTTCCCATAAATCCAAACAAGTTTGAAACATACTGCTTTCAAACAGCAAAGATGATACAAGATTTATATCGTTGGCTTCCAATGACCTCCACTGTTCACAAGGTTTTAATTCATTCCAAGCAAGTTAAAGAGAACACTATTTTGCCAATTGGTGTTTTTAGTGAATCGGCAGCTGAATCGCGCCATAAGATTTATAAATCCGACAGATTGCATCATGCTCGGAAAAACAGCAGAACAAACAATCTTCAAGATGTTTTCAACAGAGCCTTAGATACATCCGATCCAATAATTTCGACAAAATACTTAAGCAGGCGCATGCAACAACATAAGCCTTTAAACCTTCCACGTGAAGTTGTAGAGCTTCTAAGTTCTAATGTTATAAATGCAAATGTGGACGAAGGAAACCACTGCGAACAAGGAGAATTTTTACCCGCTACTTCAATAAATCTTTTGAGTCAAATGTGTCTTCCAAACGAATTGCAGTTAACTGATACAATCAATTTAACTGAAAACTAAAGTAAAATATGTTTTTTAATACAAAAAAAAAATAAATAATTTTTTTACATATAATTGGCCACCAATGATTAGATTTATCCAAAACTAAAATAAAACAATTTTTTTATAAAAAAAAAAAAAAATAATAAAATAAATTATTTATTACTGTTTTTTTTTTTGCATCTTATTGGTCACCAATGGGTTAATTTTTTTTAGATTTATTTAAAAATGCCTGCTTTAGCTCCGCTTTCAATTTTGCTCTAAAAAGTTTAATATTTTAAAAGATATTAATTTCGCACGGAAAAAGTAGGTCTTTGAAACATAGTGCGATGGATGAAACTCAAGGACATCTTTTCAGAACTTGTCCACAACGCAACCATAAGCGAAACCAAAAATACACTATTTAACAACTTCGTTACAAGGAGAACCTAAAAATCTTATCAAACACTTGCCTGCAACAGGAATAAATTACGCTGCTGCCTGGTCATTTATCAGTAGCATATATGATAACAAAAGGCTTCTTGTGTCCACTTTACTAAACAAGTTACTCTCTCAGCCATCCATCAAACGGGAGTCTGCAACATCGTTGAAATCACTCCACGATGTTACCAAAGAATGCATTCATTCACAAGAAATACAAGTACAGCATTGGGATGTTATTCTAGTCCATATTTTGCTACATAAGATGAATGAAGAAACCCAAACAGCATTCGAACAAAGTCTAACGGCGTCTGATCGGGATTGATGAGCTACTAAGGTTTTTGGAGCGAAGATTTCAATCTTTGGAGACGCGAGGAAAGGGTGACAGGGGAACAACACGTACATGCGCGGCGGTAACCGCAGCAGTAAAATGTAAAATATGCAAAGGAGAGGCACATAAAATTTACGCGTGCAAAAAATTCATTAATGCTGAATAAAATCAAAGGTGGAAGTGGGTAAGAGACTTGCAGCTCTGTGCAAACTGTCTAAAGGCAGGGCATCGAGTAAACGAATGCAAATCACGGCATTGCAACAAATGCATGAAAACTCACAACACATTACTTCACAGTGCCAAGTCTAACATATTGCACAGCAAAGCCACTTTCCCAAACAAGTCAATTCCTCAGCCAACAACTCCTTCACAGGTAGAATTACCTCAAAATCAAACAGATACAAAAGTTAGCCTACTAACAAATCGCACGAATAAGCACCCCCATTACGTGTTACTTGGAACTGCTCGCATACAACTAACATCTGAAACTGGTCAAAATATCGTATGCCTTGCCATCTTGGACTCTGGGTCACAAGTGAAGCTAATCACAGAACGTTTGTGGAAAATGCTTGGCGGCATAGCCAGGCAAATGTCCCTAAATATGGAAGGCATTGGATTTAACAAAACGAAGATGCTCCATCAGACAAGCATTCAGTTCAAATCAACAACGAATGATTATGTTGCAGAAGTAGATGTTCACATTTTGCCAAAAATTGTATCCGATCAGCCAGTTCATAGCAGGCTGGGGAATTTCGCAAAATATTCGATTGGCGGACCCAGAATTCAATAACCCAGGTCGAATCGATTGCTTACTCGGAGCGGACACCATTTTTGAACTACTCATAGATGGACAAATAAGATTGGCAGACAATCTCCTAGTAGTACAAAACACCGTCCTTGGGTGGGTAGCAGCTGGTAAGGTTGAATCATCGGATCCGAAAAATATAGTCTGCGGAATATGTACGACAAAGGAATTGGAAGCAGCAGTTTCTCAATTCTGGGAAACTGAGGAAGCACCAGACAAACAAACAAAGCTCACTGAAGACGAACTGCGTTGTGAATCACACTTTGCTCAAATAACACTCCGAGCAGAAGATGGTTGATTCATCGTAAGGCTGCCATTGAACAACCATCCAACAATGTTGGCAGAATTAAAGGGATTAGCATACAAAAGATTCAGCTCAATTGAAAGACGCTTAAAGGCTAATACTACGCTGAAGGATCAATATGTTTCACTCATGAAAAAGTATGAATTGCTAGGTCACATGACAAAAGTAGATTTTGACAAAATTAGCTCTCCATATTATTTCATACCCCATCATTGCGTTCTCCGACCAGAAAGTTCATCAACCAAATTAAGAGTCGTTTTTGATGCATCAGCACACAATTCATCGGGGGCGTCTCTGAACGATATAATGCACAACGGTCCTACTGTTCAGAGTGAACTTTTTTCAATATTGCTACGTTTTAGAATGCACAAGTATACGTTTAAAACTAATATTGAAAAATGTACCGGCAGATATGGGTTAATCAGGAAGATCCAAACCTACAACTAATCCTGTGAAAAGAAAGCGAGGATCAACCAATAAACGTATACCAATTAAACACAGTAACATACGGCACTAGAGCTGCTCCATATCTGGCAACGCGCAACTTGCAGCTGAATACCAGACTCAATACCCATATGGAGCATCATCTCTTCGAAAAGATTTTTATGTTGATGATGGCCTAATAATTCAACAACAACTAATAACTATTTTAGGCAAATCTGGAATGAAACTCAGGAAATGGTGTTCAAATCACAAGGCTTTATTGAGTGAAATCGTAGCAAAAGATCAAGAAGTTAATCTCAACTTTGATTCCAAAGAAATGCAATCAACCAAAACTTTAGGGCTCTTATGGCTTTCAAAGTCGGATGTATTTTGCATAAAGGTGAATAGTCAAGAACATAAACATGTAACAAAGCGAACCATGAGCTCCGACTTGGCCCACATATATGATCCTCTGGGGCTACTTGGCCCAGTATTAGTAACTGGAAAAATTCAACTGCAGAAAACATGGCAATCAAAACTTGAGTGAGACGACCAGCTTCCTACGGAAATAGCAAAGGAATGGTCAAGCTATAAGGAAGATCTACTCTCTTTGGACAACATTACATTTCCGAGATATATATTCTGCAATCGAGACGCAAATATTGAAATACATGCTTTTTCAAATGCATCAGAAAGAGCTTATGGTGCTGCAGTTTATATCCGAACAGTAAAAAAGGACAAAACAATAATGGTCAATCTTTTATGTTCAAAATCACGCGTAGCACCTATAAAATTACAAACAATGCCAAGCCTTGAACTATGCGCAGCACTTTTGGCAGCTGAGTTGATGGCAGGAGTCAAAGCTGATCTGGGCGTAGAAAACAAGAAATCATTTTGCTGGACAGACTCTCAAATCGTGCTCTCCTGGCTTCAGAATCAAACAGGTAGATTACCGGCATACGTGGCTCATCGCGTTTTAAAAATTCTTCGGGTAACAATTCCACAACAATGGCAACATGTGCCATCAAAACAAAATCCTGCGGATATCTTCTCAAGGGGCATAAAACCCCGTGATTTATCATCTCCTGGCTATAGAATCAAACAGGTAGATTACCGGCATATGTGGCTCATCGCGTTTTAAAAATTCTTCGGGTAACAATTCCACAACAATGGCAACATGTGCCATTAAAACAAAATCCTGCGGATATCTTATCAAGGGGCATAAAACCCCGTGATTTATCATCATGTACTATGTGGCTCTACGGGCCATTATTCCTCTATCAACCTAAGACGTCCTGGCCAAACCCTACTAAACTAGAATCAACAAGTGATAAAAACTACACAGCAACTGTTCTATCAACCCAAGGTGCAGCCGAAGAAAACGCATTGGTTTACACAATACCATCAAAAAATTCCTTTTTACATGTCCAAAGGGTCATCGGTTATATTCTTCGGTTTGTGAGGAACTGTGGACGGCCAAAGAAATCTCGACTAGAACATACACAGCTTTCGCCTCTGGAACTTGACGCAGCACTTAAGATAATTGTGCGTCAAATACAAGCATCCGACTTCAATGACATTAAGACAGCACTCATCAGAGATAAATTTGTACCCAAAACAAATTCCTATAGCTCATTAACTCCGTTTTTGGACGAAGAAGGTATAATTAGAGTGGGCGCACGTTTAAGTTCCTCAACACAGCAGTTCGATGCTACTCATCAAATGATGCTGCAATGATCCGCTTGTGAAACTCCTTGTGGAAAAAATACACAAGGAACATTATCATTGTGGCCCTCAAGCATTACTTGCGCAAATTAGACAGCGTTTTTGGCCCATTAAAGGGAAAAGCAGAGGCTTTTATTGGAGCATTGAAAAGGTTTATAGCAAGGCGAGGCCACTGCGAAACTTTGTACTGTGATAATGCAACAAATTTTGTGCCCGAAACAAACTAAACGAACTTAATGATGTCGTCTATGCAAAACCAGCCCAAGAATCAATAATTAAGGCTTGTAGCACAAAGGGGATTAATTTTCAGTTCATATCCCCAAGGTCACCACACTTTGGGGGACTATGGGATGCAGCAGTGAAGTCTGCAAAGCATATGTTAATAAAGAATGTCTCAACGGCGTCGCTCACATACAAAGAGCTCAAAACTGTGACAACCGAAATTGAAGCTATTTTGATCTCTCGCCCGCTCATTCCAAGTTCATCAGACGCCAATGATTTTAATGCTATTACTCCGGGTCATTTTCTTATTGGTGAACCATTAATATAAAGCGTTGACGTACGGTCAAAAATTCATAAATTTGGCTTACAAATTAGATGGCAACTTGTCTCACAACTCAAGCACAATTTTTGGGAACGATGGAGTAAAGAATACCTTTACGAGCTACAACAGCGACGCAAATGGAAGGGCCCAATCAGTGATATTCAACAAGGTACTATGGTAATAATTAAAGAAGACAACATTCCAGTTATACAATGGCCTCTTGGACGAATAATTAAGGTTTATAAGGGAGATGATGGTTTAGTGAGGGTGTGCGATGTAATGACAAAAAGGGGAATATTTAAACGTCCGATCCACAAATTGGCTCCTCAACAACAAACTACCGAATGTTAAGAAGACCAACCGCCAGTTATCATAGACTTGTTACATACATGAAGATCGTCAACGAATTATCGACCACTGGTCAACATGGGGGAGCATGTTGACACTTTGTCAACACACTAGTTTTTTTTAACTAAACATTTAAAATAAGTTAAATGAACCTTTAGTTTTATTTTGTCTACAATTAATGCATTCTTGCTTATTCAACATAACTAAACATTTAAAATAAGTTAAATGAACCTTTATTTTTATATTGTTTACAGTTAATGTATTCTTGCTGATTCAATATAAATAAACATTTAAAATAAGTTAAATGAACCTTTATTTTTATTTTGTCTACTAAACACTTTTTATTATTAAGTTAAATGAACTTTGCATTCTTGCTTATTAATTAATTAATTTGTTTGTAACATATTTCATATTATTGCTTGTTATACACTACTTACAAAATTAAAATGTATATAAGCAAGAAAATTTGTGCAGAAGATTCAGAATAAAATTGACAATCAATCACGTCTTTTCATTTTCTTCGATAAAACTAAGAATCACGGTTCAAGTGCCGGCGGTTCAACAGTATCATCAAAACTACAAGAGTCACGGTTCAAGTGCCGGCGGCTCACAATAGTGTAAATACAACAAGTATCAACAGTAACATTTTGTGGGTGGAATCTTTTATCGCTAATGTCAAGTACTCGTTGTATAAAGTTTTTGGCCGTATTAATTATTTGCATGCAAGTTGATGATTCTGCCCGATGATATTTCCTTTGCATACCAGTCAAATATTATTTTGTTTCCATTTTTGTGAAGCGTCGCATCAAGGTATGATATTTTATTGTTCGTCCCAACCTCCATGGTAAATTGAATTTTTGGGTGGTATTTATTCAATGTGTTAAGTATTTCTTCTTTGTCGTCAATATTGAGTATGGCTAAAATATCATCTACGTATTTTGCTACGTACTTAAGGTGAATATTTTTGTCCTTTAATTAAGGTAATGCTACGTCCAGTAAATTATCTAATACGATGTCAGCAACGGTAGGTGAAAGTGGATTTCCCATGGGCATACCATATACTTGATTGTATACTTTATTGTCATATACAAAATTATTGTTGTCATACAGGCAAAATTTTAAAACGTCCAGAAATTTAGAGCGTGGAATTTTTGTTTTTGTTTTAATTGAGTTCCAGTTGTCCATTATGTTGTTGATAGCAGTGTGAATTGGAATATTTGTGAAAAGTGAGATAACGTCAAAAAAGATTTTTCTTTTTTTTAAGCAATAAATTTTTTTTTTTTTAACAGCATAACTTCTAGTTAAAATATCATGTATTTTTGTTAACAATTAGTTCAAGAACATAAATGAATCTATATTATAAAACTTATCATAATTATTAGTTTTAAGATCAACTTAATGAATTTTATTATCGTGAACAAAATAAATGACTTATTAATCTACTACCATAAAATATTTGGATAATTGTTAAATGAACTTAACATGAAGTTTCTTAGTAATTTCAAAACAATTATTTATCAACCAACCACCAGCAAATGGTAAACAATAAACTTGAGTATTATTTTTTAATTTTAGTCCCAGCCAGGGGTTGAACCAGCGATCTTCATAAATCAATTAAAATTTTACTTTTTCGGCTTTGGTTCATTTTTAATTTATATTCTGCCAGCGTCTAATTTTTCTTGTTTTCTTTGGAAAACGTCCGCGTACATTTGGAAAATAATTTTTCTTTATAAAAGTTAAATTTAAAAATGAACCAAAGCCGAAAAAGTAAATTTTAATTGATTTATAGATATGATTGATTTGCATATTTCTTGCAGCAATAAAAAAAAAAAACAAATAAAATTGCAGTAATACAAAATATATTAATTTAGGATAAGTGTGCCATATTGAATTACAATTGTAGGAAAGAATAAATTAAAAATAAAATATATCAATTAAGGCCAAGTGTGCTGAAGTTTATTGAACTTAAAAAATTTAATAAAAAATACTCCTGCGTTAACATCCTCCCCCGTTGAGCGCAGCTCAAAATATTTCTTGCTGTAGGGCTATTGTTAAAGGTTGTGTTGGTTGTAATATAAAAACGGTGAAGTCTGAGTCTAGTTGTTGTCTGCGAGGTGCTGGAATTAGAGTTGACCGTTGTTTGCACTTTTGTTTTACCTTGCTATAGGCAATCACTAATGATGTATACCCAACTATCATGTGATGATAGTTGTGAGCTTCAAGTTTGTTTGATAGTCTTAATATTTCTTGTGTTGCTAATGATTTTTGTAGAGCTGTTCAATTTCTTACTTAGGAAATATATTGATTGGCATCTTCTTTTGGTAACAATGGTATAATGCGTTCTTCGCCGTTGTTGCGCGAGTTCCAGTACAAGCAAGCCAGATCCTTTAACTGTGAATTGTGTGATTTCCGTTTTGCATAGTGCTGTTGCCTGAGACGGACTTGAAACTGAATATATCCATTTGTTTTAATGATGAAGGGAAATGCAGACTTCATTATCTTTCATTTCCTGAACTGGGCGGTCTAATTGGGTGTTGTTGTGAGACAAATTTAAATCTGTGATGAGTGAACATAAGCTGAGTTCAGATTTGCTAATGGTAAAGTATTGTTTAATGGCATTGTTGATGGTTAAAAAGAGGTGCATATGAACGTACTTTTACTGTGTTATTGATCCACGTTGGCACTGGAATAATATTAAATATTTCATACCGTTCACGTTGAACTAGCGGTAATGTTATACTGAAAACTACTATATTGTCATGAGCTTGTATAGTCTTAACGTATTTTCCGGGCTTACCGACAGATCCAGTGATTCGCTGAGCAGCATTTTGATTTTCCTTACTTCTTGCTGTAATTGATGAGTATATAATAAGACAATGTTGAGTGTTTGTGAAAATATCATGTATTAATAATTGTTTCTGTTGGAGCTCCGCTGCTGTAATTGTTACCTGTATGCACAACGACAAAAAAATACGGTAAATCTTTTCTTGCTGCCGTTCGTCGCTTAGCATATTGCGTACCTCTACAACTTGGAAATCAATTTGATCGAATTTTTTCTTTACTGACTCTCATTAATCTCATTATGTTTATTGTAGCGTCAATGATTAAGGTTTGATTTTTTAGGAGGACGAGAAGATGTTCTTCGTTTTCCTTAACTTAGGAAACTGTACCAGCCATATCTTTCGCGTATTCAGTGAATTGCTGCTCTCTGTTATATCTGCCCAGATAACAGAGTGCTCCCTAATTTAAATTCAGCTTCTTTGTGTTCAAAATGCTTGACCAGACTTGTGCATGTAGTAGTGTCCTGCATTTGCTTGCATAGATTGTTTAAAGTTTGTGTTCCTTGCGAACAAGTTTCCGCTTCAGTTTAAAAATCTTTTAACCCATAGTAAACTAATAATTGCTATTCTGTAGTTAAAATTGTGGCGGATCCAAGTACCTCAAAATGTATGCCCGGACGATTTGCGAACCTTTTATTATGTATTTATGCCTCTAGTACTAGCGGCATTAATATGATCGCCATCATAATAGTGAAGGTGTTTTGGCTCATCGATATTCTTTTTCGTTTTTTATCACGTTCAGTTTTTTCGTTTCGATGAATGCTTCTGCTAATCGAGTCATCTTGTTGAGAGATTTCGTAATCTTCAGAATTATTAATTGGTAATAGTGACAGCCTAGAAATTGGTCTTCCGCAAACTCCTTTTGATGTCTTGACATCAACTACTCGAATGAAGCCATCATCGCCCGTATGTGTTTTTACTATTCTTTCTAGAGGCCACTGTAAAGGAGTTGTGTTGCACTCCTTTTTTATTACCATATCTAACGATTTAATGTTATCCTGCTGTTTGTTCTATTTGTGACTGTGTTGGAGTTCTGACAGATACTCTTTTGACCAACGCCCCCAAAATTCTTATTTTAAGTGTGTAACTAATTTCCATCTGGTGAGAAGATTCTTTCGGTTTTCGGTGGCTGCTACGTTAATTTGGGAGTTGAGTGGTGCCATTGACTTTCCCTTGATTGGCCAATATTTTTGTCTTGTGTGTGATAAGAGCGCCTGAGGACCACAATGACGGTTTTCCTCATGCACCATCTGCATCAGCAATTTGGATATGGGGCCATTACAAGGGATAAGCGTTGGGTGTTTGGCGTCATACGAAAGTTGTTATGCTTCTAATCTTCCTCCTACTCTGATGATGCCGTTGGTGTCCCAAACTGCGGCAGGGTTATTATATGGGCTATTTTTGCTTGTATTTTTGTACTGTTTTGTATTTTATTAAGTGTTTTAGTTCTTCGTCAAAATCTGAGTGTTGCATTGTCCGTACAATCAAAGTAAGAGCTTGTTCTTGTTGTAGAACTGATAATAATAGCATGGATTGTTGATTGCCTCTCCATTTTGTGTTGTTGATGAATCTTACAATGTAGCCAACTACTCGTTGTAGAGTTCTGAATAAGCCATAATGTTTAATGTTGTAGATCACACTTTCCGTACTTATTTTTCGCTTTATATCAAAATACTGATCGATGATATTTCTTTTAAAGACTTTGCTTGGCAATACTCTTGTTGTCCATGCAGAAATATGGGTCTGTAGAACCACAAATTGTTTGATGCGAGTTTCCTTGGAGAGATGCCACGCGACAAAATATCTGCAGGATTATCTTTTGAGCTGACATGTCGCCACTGTTCTTATTGACAATGCTTGTATTGTAGCTGTTCTGTTAGCCACAAATGATTGATATGATGATGATTATGAATTGATCTAGGCCAAGACGATCTCCAAATCTGCCTATAAGTAAGTAGGAACATTCTTGTATTTTAAGTCCTTCTTTACTCTTGATGTGAGCTGAGCGCTTTATATGGCTGTACAGAGTTCGAGACGAGGTAAAGTTTGATGCTTTAAAGGTGCTACTCGGGACTTTAAGCACAATAGTCTGATTATTTTTCGTTGTTGATCTAATGTAGACTGCTGCGCCGTATGCCTTTTCTGATGCTGTAACGGCACGTTTCCGCTGGTTGCTGGGATAGGCTCAGGGGCGTCCAGGGTCGTTCAATTAAAGGAAATAAAACACGTTGATAAAACGTTATAAATTCTGCTTTTTTTTATTGATCTACAGAGTGACCTCGGCAGATTGATTGTTATTGGTCTGCAGCGCGGCCTCGGCAGACTGCTTTGCGACGATTGTGCGGGGCTGACGTGGGCTGTGGTATACTCGTTTATAGTTGCGCTCCGCAGCGCGGCTTTGTCGGCTGTAGGGCGGCGTAGTGGAGGTCGCGCTCGGCGGTGAGGCTTGTAGCGTCTTAAGCAGCGCAGTTATTGACTGTGAGCTGAGTAGGTCGCCTCTGGACCTTGGAACAGCGGCTTCGGCGGCACTCGGAAAGCGTAGTTCTGAGCTACGGGCAGCGCAGTTGTGGGCTGCGTCCTATATGGCTCGTCTCTTTCGCTCGGCACCAATGCACTCGGGCAGCGCAGTTGTAGGTCGCGGGCTAGACGGTTCGCCTCTTTGTGCTCGGCACGGCGGCACTCGGGCAGCGCAGGTGTAGGCTGCGGGCTATATGGCTCGTCTCGTGCGCTTGGCACGGTGGCACTCGGGCAGCGCAGTTGTAGGCTGCGGGCTATACGGCTCGTCTCTTGCGCTTGGCACGGCGGCACTTGGGCAGCGCAGTTGTAGGCTGCGGGCTATACG
Organism: Cistogaster globosa; assembly: GCA_937654795.1. Lineage (NCBI taxonomy): Eukaryota > Metazoa > Arthropoda > Insecta > Diptera > Tachinidae > Cistogaster > Cistogaster globosa. The sequence continues at coordinate 43,484,573 of OW569407.1, forward strand.
GCTCGTCTCTTGCGCTTGGCACGGCGGCACTCGGACAGCGCAGTTGTAGGCTGCTATACGGCTCGTCTCTTGCGCCTGGCACAGTGTAAACTGGTGCAGGAGACTCTCACACCACCGGAACCGTGGAGAATTATAAACTCGTACCAACCGGCTCTCGTGGTGTCGGCTTCTCTGTTGTGCTGATGAGTTCAGGGTTATAAACGCCGTATGAGCTCATCAGACAACCCAGAACCAGTTGCCTTTTTGCTGCTCGTCTGCTTAGGAATTTCCCCAAGATTGTACAGAAAGCCGAAGAATTATGAATCATGTTGCGATCCAATGGTAGCCAAAGATAAAATTCAATATTTTAGGGGTATAACCTGCCTTGTAAAATATTACCTCTTATCGTTTGGCCGCCTGCGCACTGACTGCTGTTTATTTGCAATGTTCTTCCTTATATACTCAGCAGGAGCACACATACGTATACACACATTTGCATCAATGTTATTGACGTCAGTTGGTTAACAGCTGGTGGCTGTGTTTAGTATGCAGTAGTGGTTAATCTTTATCAACCCCAGATGTAGATGTCGTCGCAAAGCAATCCCGCCGTTACATTCAAAAAATTCAGAAAGTAAGTATAAGGAACAACATGAAGTATTTTAACAATTCATTCGAGCTTAACTAAACATGATACTAAAGTTTATAATATATATTCAAATAAAGAAATTTTATAAGTAGGGAAGAATTCATTCTTAAAATTAATTATGATACAACAGTACTTAAATAAACTTATTATTCAAATAATAATTTTTTTGGTAGATAACGAAATTGTATAAGTAGGAAAGATTTCATTCTTAAAACTAAGTATGATACAAAAGTACCTAAATAAACTTTTTATTCAAACAATAAATTTTTTTTTTTTTTTTATTAAAGCAAAATCAATTCATACGTAGGAAAATAAAATGGTGCTGAAAACGAGCCTAGCGACTTTTAGTGTTACAATGCATCTCCAAAGGCATGAATTTGCATGTTGGATGTCACATGTCCTTCGAAGATATGTCGCGTGATTTTTAGATCTTTTATGTGTTCTAACTCTTGTCTGAATGTAACCCCAAGTTGAATGAAGAATTTTGGCAGTGCCTCATCACAGTCTAGCTTTTTCTCACATAGTTCTTAGATGAATATTTTGGCGGTTACTACAATCGGCGATAGTAGTTCCAAAGGATCAAACAAACTAGCTAAATCTGAGCTTATTGTATGTTTTGTGACGTGGTTAATCTCTCTTAGGAATACTTTTATACACAGTTTGTCATGTTTTGGCATCCATGTTAAGCACAAAGTTTTTACGATAAAATTGTTCTCACTATCGAAGTCAAAAGTAAACTCTTGTTGTTCCCCGGCGATATTTTAAAGTAGTTTTGGATGTTTTGTTGCCTCTTTTTGTAATTTAAGACCGTGCTGGTACAATTTGTGTTGTAGTTTTGATTGAATTGCTAGAACAGTGTGCAAGTCATCCCCTCAGCCAATACCGTAATCTACATAGACATTTTCGAGAAAAATTAAACTCCATATGGGTTTCGTATCATGTTTGTCTTAGCTATTTGTTCTAAGCATTTTGTAGCTAGATAAGGTGCAGATCTCGTTCCATATGTCACTGTTTTTAGTTTATATTACCTTATTGGCTTGGTGGGATTTTCTCTCCAAATAATTCTTTGAACGTTTTTATCATCTGGGTGCTTTACTATTTGCGGTACATTTTTTGATGTTGGTTGTAGAGACAAATGGTCAACACCGAAAGCGTAGTAGAATAGAAAACAATGCACTTGGTACAATGGGTCCTGTATACATTATGTCGTTTAACGAAGCTCCGTTAGTCGTTTTAGTGGAGGCATCAAAAACAACACGTAATTTTGTTGTTAGACTGTCACGAATGAAGTGATTTGGTTTTGTATAAAGTTTATGTCTATTTGGGCCATGTGCCCTAATGCTTCATATTCTTTCATGAAATTTATATATTGAGCTTTGATTTATGGAGCCTTTGATAATCTAAGGAAAGCTACTCCATGGGATTCGCCAAGAGTATTTGAGCTAGTCAATTATGTGAGTTTGCAAAAAATAGTTTTTACATTGTCTTTCAGTCACCGGAAGACATCTGTTAGATGTGCTGATAGTTTCCAGTTTCCAGAGCCGAGCAAAAGCTTCTTCCAATCATTCTTCAGTACATATGAGCTCTTCAAATGCAGCACTTTATTGTGCTTTTTGTTGCATTTTTTGCACCTTCTGACATACAAGTTTTAGAACTGTGACCGGGCTATAAACAGTTCACACAGTATATTTGCTTTTGAGTGAATTGTAGTCTTGCTGATGTCGATAACTAACGAAACTTGGTACATGCGAATAACGGATGATTTCCATTATTACACATAACACATGAATTGTAGACTTGCTTTATGGTGGTGGAAGTATACACCCTTGATTTTGATAAAAAAAGGAAAATCAGTTAAAACGAAAACTCAAACCTGTTGAAGATAAAACAATTTATTGAACAACGGATAGAAATATAGCTTTGGCAGATAGGCCAAAGGCTGGTGATTGAATAAATTTGAACGATGGCAATACAGTGCGGACATTTTTTTAAATTTAGCTCATTCATTCAAAATAATAGAAGTCGATAAGGACACACTGGATTTGAAATTGAAGCCAAAAAGTTTGAGAAATGTGCTGTAGAGACAGCTAGAAAACTTGTTGAGAAATAGCTCTGGTACTACCTCGCTCCATCGGTAAACATATTTTTGATCCATAAAGCTAAGGTTATTAAGCATGAATTAATGTCAATAGATGAATTATCGGAGAAAGCAGTTGAAAACAAAAAAAAAGTATTTTTTACAATTTAGATTGCAACATACAAGTAAAATATCGCGCCTTGCTATAAGTACAGATCTTTTATATTTCTGGAGTCCTACACTAATAAGGCGTTTTAAGTTCACCTTATATTTCATATACACTTATGTTTTAACTTATTACCTTTTATTTATCAATAATAACTCATATTACATTATATAACTTTAGTTTTTTCAGAGTATATTTAGAATGAATAAAATAGAATAAAAATTTTAAGATTTTTGTATTGATTATCCAAAAAATTTTTAAAATAAATCATAACAAGGTAATGAGTCCCTTAAAGATAAAATGGCTACTGTGGCTACAACTTTTTATATTTTTTTTTTTTCTACAAATTTGGAAACTTTAACTATTTCGGGCATGCTAGAGCTAACAAAACTTTCTATCTTTCCGACCACTGTGCAATGACTTTGTTTGGTTTCAATGTCACTCATTTGTTTTCATTTGCCGTTTTACCAAAATCTGGCTTAATAACATATTATTACTGGCCAAGCTCATAGGATGTGACGTAGGCATTACAGTTCGTCATAGTACTGGCCGCAAAGAAAAACAGTGATGTGGTTGTGCTGCGATTTTCGCTTAAAGAGCACTTTACCTACTTTAGTAAAACGATTTACTTAGCAGACGGACGTAACTTCGGGTTATGCATGGTATTGACACAGGATATCGACAGAGAGGAGCGAGTAAAATTCTATACAAATCGCTGGCTATATCAGGCGTAAGGAGGAGTTTTTTGTGGTCGTATGGGATACACGAACAATGGAAGTTTTATGGTTTTAACTGCTTGTGGTGCCTCCTGGAGGAACACAGAGGCAAGAATAATACAGTGGTGAAGCATTGTCGCGGATACTATTATACATTTATGTGCTGCTGAGGAGAATAGTGACGAAAGCTGTGCGTGGTTGGAAAGAAAGGCTAAAAAGGTACAAAAGCAGCTAGAGCGATTTCCTGCCAATATTCTACACTGTAGTGCATCTATACTTAGTAAAGGCACTGTAAGAATATTATTTAATATAAGTTAATTGAACTTGAAATTCAATCCATATTTGTTTACAATAAGTATTTTTAAGAATTTAGTGAAGTAAAATTATGAATTGAATTTGTGCTTGGTCAGCATAAATGAACATTAAACTTTTTGTGGTGAACTGTTGCCATAGGAATAATGTATATGATTTTTGTAATGTAATATGATTTTTAAATATTCTCTAAATAATTGTTTTCACGCGCCAACAAATTATGGTAACTAAAAACAAAAAAAAGAAATAAAGAATTTGTCAAAAGTGTAAATTCCCGTGGGAACAGCGAATTCACTATAGATTGGTTATTGTGCCAAATTAATGCTGACCATAGAATAAATTAGTATATAAGTTGGAAATTAAAAAAAATAAAGACAGAATTGATTGAACAGCTTAAAGAAAAAAAGGTGTTTTTTTCTCTTCTCATTTGGACATCGGCACTGTTGGGTGCTGAAGAAAAACGGCTGCAGAGCTTAGCAAATACTGAAACAAGTCCTTTTGTTTTTTTTTTTGTTGACTGTAAATAAACTCATTATAACCAAATAGGAAGGAGATTGATGGGTGAACACTGTGGAAGCTTTTTTAGTCGAAACACTACAGCCGACGTGTGCTATGAGAAAATCGCGAAGATGCAGCTACAAAGAGCCGAGAGGTTAAACCAACACGTAACATGTACATATGTAACAAATGCATATTATAAATAAACTTTTCAAACAAGAAGTTTTAACAAATAACTAAAAATAATAAGAAACACTATTTTTTCAATAATTCTTGTAAAGAACCCATATCGCGGATGTGTGTAAATTGGAAAAACGTCGTTAGGTCTCCGAGTACACTTAACTGCCTGTCATTGCATAATTTGTTCGACTAAATCTGCATGTTAACTTTTGCCATATACTTATCTCTGCTGTTAGTTAAAAAAAAAATTATTACAAATTTTAGGTATAAGACCATTTTGGTCCATACCATTTTTTAGATACAAGATATGCCCTTAAATGTGCCGGTTCCACAAAAGGCGAACGAACACTTCTTTGGCATATACCACGCTTTACTGCGATAGTATTAACAAATTCGCTCCTATTTGTAATTTGTGGAATCTTTGGAAACTTCTCACAATGCTCTACAACTGTTATGAAAATTTTACTATTGACGAACAGTTGGTGGTTTTCCAACGACAATGTCATTTTTAGGAAAAACATGCCCTTAAAGCCTGCTAAATATAGTCTAGAATTATGGCTGTATGTGGACTGTAAACAGGATATGTAAAAAATAACACCCTACCATGAAAAATCAAAAATGAATGGAATAAAAAAATCAGGGGGATCTCTTAGGTGACTTAAAAAGTCAAAGTATCATTGCTGATTTTTTTTCTATAGTTTAATCTTATGGCAACCGTCAGTAAAAAAGAACATTTATCCCACTGAAAAGTTTCTTTATACACTTTAGAATTTTTTGTAATGGGAATTGCTTGACATCATATCAGGCATACCAATAAAGGTACAGTTTTAATAAGTACTATGCACAAAACTATTATCGACTACAATGATAAAAAGAAAAAAAACCTGCAATTTTTTCACATTATAACATACCAAAAGGTTTAAAAAATTTTTGGTTTGTGTACTTTCTGATGATAATTTATCCCAGGAGGCCTAAATACTGTTGGAGAAATGATTGACTACTACAAAACTAAACGAAAAACAAATCTTTGGCCAAATGTTGTATTTTCAAAAATTATTGACATTGATATTTTCTGAAAACGATTTTTCATGGGCACAAATTGATCAATCGTAGGATGCATTATGTGTAGCAATTTGTGTGCAAATTAAAATGAAAATAATCTGCTTCACCTGCGCTGTTAAAATTTAATGAATAATCTACTTTTGAATAAATTTTTTAAATGAATTTTATGGAGAAATTATTGTGGACTACAATTGTCCCCAACCTAAGATTACTTACTTTCAACATTTTGTTTTATCATACATTCACTGAAATTTTGTAAAAACATAACTTTTATAAAATCTTAGTTAAACTTTTTAATATTATAAAAATGAATTAAAATTGATTTTGGTTAAGTCCATTTTTATTTTACTTTCTAAAAATGTTTAATAAAGAAAAATTGTTAACATATGTATGAGGACGTTTTCCATAGAAATCAGGAAAAATTAGACACCAGCACACTGTATTGCTGCATTTTCTGGATCGCTACATCCATCATCAGCATTCTTCGGATCCGACCAAATTAATATTGATTAGAATATTTCCCGTATTCTTATTTACAAAATTATTTGGTTAAATGGATGATATTTACAACGTAAACTACCGCCTGTGGCATCAATATTTTAATATTCTTGCAATCATTGAGTTTTCTCAGGTACCCACATGCTTACATCAGTTATAAAAATCTCATATTTATTATTCAAAAAGATATAATACAACGATTTCTGATAATTATCTGTTTTGTATTTTCTTAATATTAGATTGGGCTTCACGATTTTATTTGACCAAATAATTATTTGAGCTTTCACAATGAATAAGTATATATTGTAAAAAATTAAAATTTTAACATTGTACTCACATTTTTCAATATCTTGGCTTTGTAGTGATGAAGAATCATCGAACATATCGAGTGGAAGCGCTGAGTTTCGGGGTTCCTAGATAGAAGATTATATAAAGCACAAATCATTAAAATTAAAGGAAAACAATAAAATAAGATACTAAAAGAATTTTATGTTAGATATTCCCAGCAAAAAATTTCAGAAACGGTAATTGAGTGTGGAATTAAGCGGAAGCACTTTCCAACTAGATTACCAACCTAATGATTTTAACAAGCATGAGCCTTTTATAATCAATTATTGATTACATTAAATATTGCAGGAAATAACAATAATAATAAGTACATATTTTAAGGTATTTTTTTTTACTTAAAGAACTAGTTCGATTACTTCTTCCGTTATTTGCGATCTTATGTAATGTGTTTTGTAAGCGAGTTACAAAATTTGGCAATCACAAGGGTAAGTCATTATATGGCAAGTACTTTTTAAAGTAATGTCTAATTTTTTTCTGGGTTCTTTTTGGCTGCTTTTTATTCAAGGACTTTAGTGTATAATGCATACTTTATTTTATTTCGTAAGGATAATAACTATTAATCTCTTTAATTTTTTTGTCATTTCGCCTAATTCTTTAACATCTTAAGGAATAAGTGACACAACTAAGTAAAAACAATTTCGTTATTAAGTTTCTTAATTACGAACATTTTTTCTGTTTATTATTTAAATTTATTAAGACCGGTATGAGACACCATACCAAAAAAAAAATTATATATAATAAAAATATACAGTATTTTTCGAAACCTAAGAAACTTTTCCCCAGTAAATACTCATGGTCGTATATGTTATCTTTAAATAGATTAATGAAAAATTTCCCATTTATTTATTATTATACATATAGTCTACATACTAATAATAACAACAAAAAATACATTTTATGTCTTGGAAGAAATTGTAAAACAAAAAGAAAATTAACTTAAAAATTCGCTGTTCGAAACCTAAGCAACTTTTACATTGTTGCGAAATATCAACTAAAAAATTTTAAACAAAAATTTTAGTCCCGTTGAAAAAAATAATTTTGGTTGATTTTATGCATTTAAGAAGTACCAATTCTTTAGAAGTGCAACCATGATGCGAACACGTTATGGACCAGCTTTTAAGCTAAAGATCTGAACTTTTTAATAACGATAAATCCCAAATTGCTATAGCAAACCAATTGAGTATTAATAAATCAATAGTTTCCTGACTTATAAAAAAAGTATAAAGCTACTGGGAAAGTAGAGGAAGCCAATAGCGGTGGGCGACCTCGAAAAACTTCTGAGCGAACAGACCAGAAAAGTTTCCGTCTAGTTAAAAAACATCTATTTATTTCGTCGAAAGACATAGTGAATGAGCTTGAACTTTAGATTAGTTCTTCCACAGTACGAAAACGTTTATTGGAACAAAACTTAAGGAGCTTCATGCCATCTAAGAAGCCTATGCTGACTAAGAAACATTTAAAAAAGAGGCTTGTTTGATTGATTGCAACGTAATCTCTGATTTTCTCAGCTTTTTGGTTGTTTTATGTTGGATTTTGCTAGAGCACATATGGATTGGACTATATCTAAATGGAGAACTGTTTTGTTTAGTGATGAATCTAAATTTAACTTACTTAATTCAGATGGAGTTTGCCACGTGAGAAGACCAAAATGAAAGCGATTACATCCTCGGTACTCAAAAGCCACAATAAAGCATGGGGATGGAAATGTTATGGTTTGGACTTGTTTTTCGGCTAGTGGTGTTGGTCCCTTTGTAGAAATTCAAACAAAAATGGATCGTTTTGTTTACAGAGACATTTTAGCCACTCACATGCTTAACTATGCTGAGTGGGAAATGCCACTTCGATGGGTATTTCAACATGACAATGACCCAAAACACTCATTGAAGTTTGTCAAGGATTGGTTATCAGCTAATGGGGTTTAAGTTTTGGATTGGCCACCTCAATCGCCAGACTTGAATCCCATAGAGAACCTCTTTGGAATTTTAAAACTGAGAGTTGGAACTCGACGCTTTAAAAATAAACAGGAGTTGATGAACTGTCTAAAATCAGAGTGGGAGGCTATACCAACATCTATTCTATCGAATCTTATTGAATCTATGCTCAAAAGATGCGCTACGGTCGTAAGAAACAAAGGATATCATACCAAATATTAAAAGTTGCTTAGGTTTTGAACAGCGAATTTTTAAGTTAATTTTGCTTTTTTTTTATTATAACTTCCAAAGAAATGGAATTTAATTTTTGTTGCTATTTTTAGGTTGTAGACACATTATGTAGTAATAAATTAAAAAAAAAATATTTTCTATAAATTTATTTAAAGAAAAGATATGAGTCTATTATTACTAAGTGGAAAAAGTTGCTTAGGTTTCGAACAATACTGTATATATAAAATAAAAATATATAATAAAATAAAATTATTATAAAAATTACACTAACTGTCAAAATATTGATATCTTGTAATAAGTTTTTCTGTTGTCAGCACTTTAGAGTATTTCACCTTAATTTTATAAACAACATTCCTTTTTTACTTTTTCCAATTTTTTTGGGTCAAGTTGCTAGTATGATTATGCAAAAAATAAGGTCAATATATGTATATATTTATAAGCGGCTACAAAAGTATGAAAATGATTTTAATTTAGTAAAAACAGCTTAATTTGTTTTAATTGAAGCTTTAAAATATATTATATCTTGAAGTACAATAGTTTGATTCATGACAGACAAACTTTTATTTTAAACTTTTTTGTAAAAACATTGAAATTTTTTTTAAGCAAGGTTTCACAATTTTGCTGGTAAGCTAACAGGAGAAATTATTGAAATGTATTGAAAAAATCAGAATGTTAAATTTTTAATCGCAAATAACTCATTAGATTAGACGGTAGCTCTCTCATTCATGATTCACAGCTCAGTCATGAGCGAATCAATGCGCTTCGCCATATAAAATCATCAGAGCAAAGTAGGTTGCTTTTATACCATTCAGTTTGAATATAATTACGAAGTAGAACATTTTTTGCTTTCCTTAATTTTTATCTCCGGTTTGTTTAAACTAGCTGTTAATAAATGTAAACTAAAAATTAAGACAATTTTAAGAGTGATGTGTGCATGTGTGTAGAAGCAAAATAAAATAATTTAAATACATTTAAAAATTAAATAAAATGACCCACCAGCACTTTTTAAGCAAAGTGGTTAAAGAAATAGTGAATAAATGTATCGAGCAAAAATGTACACATAGATATAAGTTTTGATAGGCACTTAACTGGGAAAAGCCACATAAAAGCGAAGTTGGCGCTGATGACATTAAAAGAACTACACTGACTCACGGGTAGAAAATACTGCTGGCTTTTGAATTTATAGTGCAGATATGGGGACAGTGCCTCTGTTTCAAACTTATAATAAATTCAGTGTCGCAAAAACTCTGCTAATAACGACTCTAGTATAAAGATTTTAACCTGCACAGAGTAGTAATGTAAGTAGGTATGTAGAAAAATGTGCAACACACCTTAAACCGTTCAAGGAACTTAGCCATAATATAAGGTGTGCGATACATAAATTGCATCCTGATCTACATTAACGCGGCAAGTCTGCGTTGCATTATATCACAAATTGTACTTCACAGGTTCGATCCCAGGCCTTCGCTTGGGTAGATAAAACGAAATCTGTCTTTAAAGTATCAGAGACTTACACAGGTCATGATAAAAATTAAGTCCGTAATGACTTACGTGATCTGCAAAACTAACCACAAACTAGAACAATGTGTATTGCTATGAATTGGTAATATCTATTGAGAAATAAATAAACTACGTAAGTCAACACATCTAACATAATGTGTACATCAAAATTTAGAAGAGTAACGGCTAAACTTAGCTTATTTTAAATGATGTTTTAATTTTTTTTTTTGCGGAAGTAAAATATAAACTAAAAGTTTCAAATATAAAAACTGGGCAACCAGAGTATTGTCTATACAGAAGACAGGACGCGGTTCCTCAGCTTATCGCGATATATTTTTTAACCTTGAAATTGTTCTTTAGACTATCAAGCTGTAGAGCGTAATGTGCTGGTAAGTGATGTGTGTTACCTTTTATTAAAAAAAAACCTGCCCATATTAACCACCCTTAAAAACGTCACTGGCCAAATATGAATACTTATTTAATTTAAAAAAATGCCATTTTTAAGGTTAGACAGTGGATAATTTTTATTTTCAAAAGTTCTTTCTTATGAACAAAACTAACGGTAACCTTAGTAATACTTTTTCATTATTTGTTATTGTAAGCTCACATGATCTTCAATTATTTGATTATTGAGTGAAACATATAAAACATAGTGCAAGTATTGTAAGTGTAAAAGATAACAATAGTACATGCTTATATAGATTTTAAGCAAAAGTGATATAATAAACTATAAAGTGTGTAAAACGTAAAAATATATATATTAATTACTAGGTCCCTATAAAAAAAGCCCGAAAAAATAATTAATAGCGGAAGATTGTCATTCAATTCAAACTTATTCGAAACATATATAGGAGAATATGCACAGATAGATAGAGTAAATATTACCTTACTGAGATTCAATGAAGACAAGGGTTCCTCAGAAAGTATATATATACATATATATATATATATATATATATATATATATATATATATATATATATATATATATATATATATATATATATATATATAATGTATCTAAAATAGGAAAATGATTTTCTGATTTGCTTCATGAGTTAACAATAGAAGCCCAAAAAATTACAAGAAATACCAATTTCTGTGATCTTGGTTATTGTTCTTGAACGTGATTTAGGTGTATATCCCGTGAAAAATGAAACAACGATGATTGACGCCTTACAACCAAGTTAGTATATTTTTGAAATTTTTAGTAAAAATAACCTTCCAGCAATTTTTTTAGAAGCCAAGCTCATACCCTTGGATATTTAAGAATAGATTGTACTCGTTTTATTAAGAACAACCTTATAGAAAATGCATAAATTAAATACCGGTTAAAAACGTACTTTATAAAGGCTATTTAAAACAATGAAATGATTGTTAACAATAACCTTAATCAACTCCCGAAGGAGTTGTCAGTTTAACCTAATACGGAATGTAAGAATTATGATAATAATAATTTGTACAATGACACTGGTTGTTATCTCTTAAGCAACATTAACTTTTTCATCGATTGAGCTGGGAATGAGTTTAAGTAAGATATACTGCAAAAAACTTTTAGTCACGGGAAATTTCTTACCGAGTTTATCTTCACTTAATACATAGATAGATATGGCTTTGTCAATGGAAAAGATCCTTTATCATTCCGTTATTGAAAGCCAAAAATAAGTAGGAATTAAAAAAGCACATTAGCATTTCTTAGCTGTTTTTATAATCTTTAACATTATCATAACACCAACATGGCTTCAGTCGTGCAGTTCACAAAATTTTATAAGACAAAAGTTATATTTTTCGTATATTCTGTTGCATGCTATAACGATTAACACTTTGGTGACTGGAGGCAAATATGTTTTACATAATATAATTGTTTGCCTACCAGATAAATAAAGTAAATACGTTCGAAAGTGATTTATAGCGGAGGGTTGGACAAGAAAAATGTGGCAAGTGATATTTTTTTGTAACTAGGACCCGCACTCAAGGGATGACCCCTATTTATGCAATGCATTGTGCCAGAACTAGGAAATTAGGTTGTGGGACATTGAAAGTGGCAGGAAAGACCTCTGCAGGAAGTTTATTCCACATACGAACTGTTCGGCTAAAAAACCAGTTTTGTCTGTAATGCGTAGTGCGATTCAGTGGCCAATCGACCACAAAGGAATGCGCTCCTGATGCAGAGCGCGTTGCGCGTATGAAATTACGGTTTTCAGGAACAAGTTCCCTGCTTTCAAAAGAGCACATTCCGTTGTAGTAACGATAAGACAATGAAACACCCCACCTTGAGTCGATGCTCCAGTGAGTCAATATAGCTGGATATTCTACTGTCACCGATGAGCTTCTTCGCTCTCTCCTGTACGCGGTCGAGTAACTCCAAAATAGACTTTGAAGCACCGGCCCATATATGAGAGCTGTATTCCATTTTCGATCTGATAAAGGTGACATACATAGTAAGGAGATCCGATGGAGTGAAGAATTTCTTACACCGTTTCAGAAAACCTAGGCACTTGAATGCTTTTTTTGCAACGTGAAAGATATGCTTGCTCCAACGAACATTGTATTGAATTTTTATGCCAAGAACATCGAAAGCTTCTGATTCGGTAATATAAATATCACCCATAATTACAGATGTTCAGCAGTACGCATGTGCGAAAGCACATAGCACTGGGTTTTTTTAGCGTTAAACTGAACCCTGTTCGCCAGGCCCCATTCGGAAAATACCAAAAGGTCGCGATTAAGGGTATCGTCCATGTGCTTTCTCATAGCCCCAATTATCCGAAGACTTGGTCTATTGCGAAGCGAAAATCTACGGCATATGCTACTGTCATCTGCAAAAGAATAAATAGGGTAGATAGCGAAGTAGGGGAAAGGACGAAACCTTGCGGTACCCCTGAATTTACCCTGAACTCGTTTGAAGAGATCCCATCTATAACAACTCGTATAGTGCGATCCCAGAGAAAGCTCGATATAAGTCGAGTGAAGCTATTACCGACACCAAAAGCACTCTGCCACTCTTTATCAAACGCCTTGGATATATCTAGAGCCACCACCATACTTTCGCCGAAGCCGTACTGCCGGTCACTAAGTAAGCTGTTGGAATCCCGATATTTCACAATATGAAAATTAAGCATACTTTCCATTACTTTGGAAAGTGCAGAGCAAATTGCGATTGGGCGGTTATTTTCAGGGTTGCTAGCCTCTCCCTTTTTGGGGATTGGTGTAACATTTGCAACACATAATGGGAACTCACCAACATGGTACAAAATGTTTTACTAATGGACGCGCTAACGTCGAAGAGCACTGCTTCAAGACCAGAGCTGGAGTTCAATGCAGACCAGAGGACTTGTATATGTTGAGATCTGCTAAAACTTTTTAACTGCTCGTGCTCGAAATAATATATCTGGCATAGTTACTGATACTCTTTCCAGTGCGGGCAGAGGTTGATTGCTTTACGGCAAGTAGGAGTTACTTGAAAAAATTTCAGTCAAGAGGCTAGCTTTATCAACCGGGTCATTAATTATTTGATCATCCTTTAAAAGAGGCGGAATTGAGGATTGTTTTCTTGCCCAATTTGACCGCTAGATGGCCTAAAAGTTGGTTAAAAATCGCCTTACTAAAGAGGGTTGCTATGAAAGGAGCGTAGGGCGCATGAGGATAAATATGTGAATATTGTAAGTTTCAACCTGCCTTAAATTACTCCTGGGTTAAAACTTAGCTAAGAATAATTAAAATCCATTTTTTTATTTACATCACTGCATGTGTAAACACTAGTTTGCAATTTATTTAACATTCTATTCACATTAAATGTGAATTCCGAAATTTTCCTATAAAAATAAGCGCGCAAAAAAAATATTTAAAGTGATGTAGCAGACGCTACCTTGCATTTTTATTCAACATTCCGTTCACATGAAATGTGAACCCATTTTGCTAATTAGCTTAATTGCTGTTGATTTTTGTTTTACATGAAGATATGGAGCTTTTTAGAATAAAAATTTAAATCAGTTTAATTTCGGCACTCAGACTCGCATAGCAAGTTCGTTAAATAGTTTAAAACCGAATTGTTGATTGTCACACTATATATTAAAACAGATAATTTAAGCTTCATAAATCAATAACGATTAACCACAATTGTTTCATAATTCAAAAAAGATTTAAACTTTAAATAATTTAAGTTAAATAAATTAATACAGACTCAAATACTTTAATTGATTATAAGTTTTACTTTAAAAAACTTTAATAACACCGAACTGACATCCTTATCATTGAGTAAGAGTGCAACAACAATTAATTTGTATATTGTTTTACCATTTTGTTTTGAGAATTTTGTTATGGTTTTAAGTTACATCCTTTTCCTTCGCTGCTTTTTTTTAAAGAGAAGTAGCACTTCAGGTAATAATACCTTTTAAGTTATATTTCTAACCGTGCTACATTCTTTGGGAAAGGGATAGATGAGAAATAAGACAGGTGGTGAAAAGAGAAAGATAGATATAACCGGTTTATTATTTATTTTACTTTGCCAGCGAATATGCTATGAAGAAGTACCGACGAAGAAGGTTGCATGTTTAAAGTTAATTCTGAATATGTATTTATACCATTAAACAGAAAAAACGATTTTTATTTTTTGATTGCCGCAGGGGTTGAACCCTGGCCAACCAGGTTTGTAGTCAACGTGTTTAGCACCTTGACTACAGCAGCATATTTCCATTCATTACTTTCGTGCATTTCCATTTGTTGTAGTATTTTCTGTATAGTGTATTCTGGGTAACTCAATGCCAGACCATCAGCTGCTGGTATCATGCACTAAACCACATGAGATCGATACGATCTCATAAGAGGTATACTTGTTGTATATAAGAGGATCATCATAAGAGGATCATTAGTAATCCAAAAGAACAAAAACATCAAGGACCTTTTTACATTTTTTAAAAATCGCTGAAGCTGTAAACAAAAGAATAAATAGGGTAGATAGCGAAGTAGGGGAAAGGACGAAACCTTGCGGTACCCCTGAATTTACCCTGAACTCGTTTGAAGAGATCCCATCTATAACAACTCGTATAGTGCGATCCCAGAGAAAGCTCGATATAAGTCGAGTGAAGCTATTACCGACACCAAAAGCACTCTGCCACTCTTTATCAAACGCCTTGGAAATATCTAGAGCCACCACCATACTTTCGCCGAAGCCGTACTGCCGGTCACTAAGTAAGCTGTTGGAATCCCGATATTTCACAATATGAAAATTAAGCATACTTTCCATTACTTTGGAAAGTGCAGAGCAAATTGCGATTGGGCGGTTATTTTCAGGGTTGCTAGCCTCTCCCTTTTTGGGGATTGGTGTAACATTTGCAACACATAATGGGAACTCACCAACATGGTACAAAATGTTTTACTAATGGACGCGCTAACGTCGAAGAGCACTGCTTCAAGACCAGAGCTGGAGTTCAATGCAGACCAGAGGACTTGTATATGTTGAGATCTGCTAAAACTTTTTAACTGCTCGTGCTCGAAATAATATATCTGGCATAGTTACTGATACTCTTTCCAGTGCGGGCAGAGGTTGATTGCTTTACGGCAAGTAGGAGTTACTTGAAAAAATTTCAGTCAAGAGGCTAGCTTTATCAACCGGGTCATTAATTATTTGATCATCCTTTAAAAGAGGCGGAATTGAGGATTGTTTTCTTGCCCAATTTGACCGCTAGATGGCCTAAAAGTTGGTTAAAAATCGCCTTACTAAAGAGGGTTGCTATGAAAGTAGCGTAGGGCGCATGAGGATAAATATGTGAATATTGTAAGTTTCAACCTGCCTTAAATTACTCCTGGGTTAAAACTTAGCTAAGAATAATTAAAATCCATTTTTTTATTTACATCACTGCATGTGTAAACACTAGTTTGCACTTTATTTAACATTCTATTCACATTAAATGTGAATTCCGAAATTTTCCTATAAAAATAAGCGCGCAAAAAAAATATTTAAAGTGATGTAGCAGACGCTACCTTGCATTTTTATTCAACATTCCGTTCACATGAAATGTGAACCCATTTTGCTAATTAGCTTAATTGCTGTTGATTTTTGTTTTACATGAAGATATGGAGCTTTTTAGAATAAAAATTTAAATCAGTTTAATTTCGGCACTCAGACTCGCATAGCAAGTTCGTTAAATAGTTTAAAACCGAATTGTTGATTGTCACACTATATATTAAAACAGATAATTTAAGCTTCATAAATCAATAACGATTAACCACAATTGTTTCATAATTCAAAAAAGATTTAAACTTTAAATAATTTAAGTTAAATAAATTAATACAGACTCAAATACTTTAATTGATTATAAGTTTTACTTTAAAAAACTTTAATAACACCGAACTGACATCCTTATCATTGAGTAAGAGTGCAACAACAATTAATTTGTATATTGTTTTACCATTTTGTTTTGAGAATTTTGTTATGGTTTTAAGTTACATCCTTTTTCTTCGCTGCTTCTTTTTAAAGAGAAGTAGCACTTCAGGTAATAATACCTTTTAAGTTATATTTCTAACCGTGCTACATTCTTTGGGAAAGGGATAGATGAGAAATAAGACAGGTGGTGAAAAGAGAAAGATAGATATAACCGGTTTATTATTTATTTTACTTTGCCAGCGAATATGCTATGAAGAAGTACCGACGAAGAAGGTCGCATGTTTAAAGTTAATTCTGAATATGTATTTATACCATTAAACAGAAAAAACGATTTTTATTTTTTGATTGCCGCAGGGGTTGAACCCTGGCCAACCAGGTTTGTAGTCAATGTGTTTAGCACCTTGACTACAGCAGCTTATTTCCATTCATTACTTTCGTGCATTTCCATTTGTTGTAGTATTTTCTGTATAGTGTATTCTGGGTAACTCAATGCCAGACCATCAGCTGCTGGTATCATGCACTAAACCACATGAGATCGATACGATCTCATAAGAGGTATACTTGTTGTATATAAGAGGATCATCATAAGAGGATCATTAGTAATCCAAAAGAACAAAAACATCAAGGACCTTTTTACATTTTTTAAAAATCGCTGAAGCTGTAAACAAAAGAATAAATAGGGTAGATAGCGAAGTAGGGGAAAGGACGAAACCTTGCGGTACCCCTGAATTTACCCTGAACTCGTTTGAAGAGATCCCATCTATAACAACTCGTATAGTGCGATCCCAGAGAAAGCTCGATATAAGTCGAGTGAAGCTATTACCGACACCAAAAGCACTCTGCCACTCTTTATCAAACGCCTTGGAAATATCTAGAGCCACCACCATACTTTCGCCGAAGCCGTACTGCCGGTCACTAAGTAAGCTGTTGGAATCCCGATATTTCACAATATGAAAATTATGCATACTTTCCATTACTTTGGAAAGTGCAGAGCAAATTGCGATTGGGCGGTTATTTTCAGGGTTGCTAGCCTCTCCCTTTTTGGGGATTGGTGTAACATTTGCAACACATAATGGGAACTCACCAACATGGTACAAAATGTTTTACTAATGGACGCGCTAACGTCGAAGAGCACTGCTTCAAGACCAGAGCTGGAGTTCAATGCAGACCAGAGGACTTGTATATGTTGAGATCTGCTAAAACTTTTTAACTGCTCGTGCTCGAAATAATATATCTGGCATAGTTACTGATACTCTTTCCAGTGCGGGCAGAGGTTGATTGCTTTACGGCAAGTAGGAGTTACTTGAAAAAATTTCAGTCAAGAGGCTAGCTTTATCAACCGGGTCATTAATTATTTGATCATCCTTTAAAAGAGGCGGAATTGAGGATTGTTTTCTTGCCCAATTTGACCGCTAGATGGCCTAAAAGTTGGTTAAAAATCGCCTTACTAAAGAGGGTTGCTATGAAAGGAGCGTAGGGCGCATGAGGATAAATATGTGAATAATGTAAGTTTCAACCTGCCTTAAATTACTCCTGGGTTAAAACTTAGCTAAGAATAATTAAAATCCATTTTTTTATTTACATCACTGCATGTGTAAACACTAGTTTGCACTTTATTTAACATTCTATTCACATTAAATGTAAATTCCGAAATTTTCCTATAAAAATAAGCGCGCAAAAAAAATATTTAAAGTGATGTAGCAGACGCTACCTTGCATTTTTATTCAACATTCCGTTCACATGAAATGTGAACCCATTTTGCTAATTAGCTTAATAGCTGTTGATTTTTGTTTTACATGAAGATATGGAGCTTTTTAGAATAAAAATTTAAATCAGTTTAATTTCGGCACTCAGACTCGCATAGCAAGTTCGTTAAATAGTTTAAAACCGAATTGTTGATTGTCACACTATATATTAAAACAGATAATTTAAGCTTCATAAATCAATAACGATTAACCACAATTGTTTCATAATTCAAAAAAGATTTAAACTTTAAATAATTTAAGTTAAATAAATTAATACAGACTCAAATACTTTAATTGATTATGAGTTTTACTTTAAAAAACTTTAATAACACCGAACTGACATCCTTATCATTGAGTAAGAGTGCAACAACAATTAATTTGTATATTGTTTTACCATTTTGTTTTGAGAATTTTGTTATGGTTTTAAGTTACATCCTTTTTCTTCGCTGCTTTTTTTTTAAAGAGAAGTAGCACTTCAGGTAATAATACCTTTTAAGTTATATTTCTAACCGTGCTACATTCTTTGGGAAAGGGATAGATGAGAAATAAGACAGGTGGTGAAAAGAGAAAGATAGATATAACCGGTTTATTATTTATTTTACTTTGCCAGCGAATATGCTATGAAGAAGTACCGACGAAGAAGGTTGCATGTTTAAAGTTAATTCTGAATATGTATTTATACCATTAAACAGAAAAAACGATTTTTATTTTTTGATTGCCGCAGGGGTTGAACCCTGGCCAACCAGGTTTGTAGTCAACGTGTTTAGCACCTTGACTACAGCAGCTTATTTCCATTCATTACTTTCGTGCATTTCCATTTGTTGTAGTATTTTCTGTATAGTGTATTCTGGGTAACTCAATGCCAGACCATCAGCTGCTGGTATCATGCACTAAACCACATGAGATCGATACGATCTCATAAGAGGTATACTTGTTGTATATAAGAGGATCATCATAAGAGGATCATTAGTAATCCAAAAGAACAAAAACATCAAGGACATTTTTACATTTTTTAAAAATCGCTGAAGCTGTAAAAAAAAAAACAAAAAAAAAAAAAAAGATCGACGTCTGCATTTCTTTAGGAAACAAAACTTGTGTGAACATGACACGCAGATTTAACTTTCAAGTCAAGATAATGTATGACATGCCTCAAAACAGACAACTCACTACTTCTCCTAGTGAGCAACACCGAGCTCTAGTAAAAGTCAAAACTGGTACAATAAAGATTGAGTTTTGGGCATTTCTTGGCTCTGGGTCTCATTTCGATTTGATTACCAAGATTCAGAAATAATACAAAATAAGTCATCTACATATTTAGTCAGTATTCTTGGCTTAATACTAAGTTCTTTAATGATTTCTTTTGCGTTATTTCTGAATCTGCAATTTAGAATATGTTGGAAACATTTCGTAAATTTAATAGTTGCATAATATTCACAAAAGAAATAGAATGCGATTTTGAACTCCTATTTAGATACTTTGGTAATAAGGAGAGGTAATAAACTAAAAGTGGATTGGTATCAAACGCCGAGTGCTTCCAGGGGAATTATTAATTTTTATTTTAAACATAACAAAAGAATAATTATTAATTGTGCAAAAATTTAATAGAAAAAGTACTTAAGATAAGTGATAAGGACTTTCACAAAAGAAATAATGATAAAGTTTTTAAGCGATAATAATTTTTTAATGCAAGTAATAAAAAGTTTTTTTTTTAAACAATTTAGGTACGAAAGAACATGTAACATAAGCAATGTGGCAGTAGCAAAAGCTTACAAATCTTAAATTTTTGAACCATAAATAGAAGAAAAGATAATAAAATCAAAAATTTTAGATTTCGAAAAATATAAAATGGCATACAAAAGTAACAATACTTTAAATAGATTATTTAGTAAAACAAATGATAGAATACAAAAATGGGATATGTCAAATGTAGTGTACAAAATACCTTGTAATGGTAATGAGAGTGAAAATTGTAATAAAGTATATGTAGGTACAACAAAGAACAAACTTAAAACAAGAATAGCTCTACATAAATCTGATCGAAGATATAGAAACGTTAATAATCCACAAAAAACTTCTTATCTTTCCATTGTGCCAGATTGAATCTTTGTCCTAATTTTGAAGATGCATCAGTTTTAAATGAAGAAAATAATTATAAACGTCGGTACGAGGGCTTTATATTTCTGGCCTAATAGTGAAAATGCGAATATTTATAATCAAAAATGGTTTTATTATTTTTCAAAGTATTCTCCAGCATGATTTATACACTTTTGCATGCGCTCAAACCAGTTGTCGAAGCACTTTTTCCACTCCGTTTCAGACACCTCTAAAACATGGTTTTTGAACACTTCAACAGATTCTTCTGGCGACGAAAATCGTTGACCACGCATTTTTTTCTTGATGTACGGAAACAAGAAGAAGTCATTAGGTGCCAAGTCAGGGCTGTACGGCGGATGACCCATTAATTCGACGTTTTGGCCGGTCAAAAACGCTCTGGTTTGAGCCGATGTGTGAGAGCTCGCATTGTCATGGTGAACAATGATTCGTCTTCTCTTGTTGGTTTTTCGAATTTCTCCGATGATTTCAGGCAAACAAATTGTAGTGTACCACTCAGAAGTGACCGTCCTACGTTGCTCAAGCGGTCGCCACATGACCGGTTTTGCCGAAGAAACAGGCGACCATTTGCTTGGAAGTGCTTCTTCCACGAACAACTTTCCTTGGATTTTCTCGTCTTTGAAGATCCACACAGTCGATTGTTGTTTCGTTTTGGGCTTATACGCATAGATCTATGTTCGTCACCTGTGACGATCTTATAAACGTCTTTTGAAGCACCGCAATCGTATTTTTGCAACATTTCTTTGCACCAATCGACACGAGCCTTTTTTTGAGCGACTTTCAAATTGTTCGGGATTCAACGAGAACAAACCCTTTTTACGGCCAGGTGTTCATGCAGTATCGAATGTATGCTGGTGGAAGAAATTTCCAAGGATGTCTCTATCTCTCGGTATGTCGCATGTCGATCTTGCATTATGAGTTCACGCACGGCATCAATGTTCTCTGGCACAACAGCCGTTTTTGGACGACCTTCACGGAATTCGTCTTTGAGCGAGCTTTGGCCACGATTAAATTTATTATACCAATTTTTCACAGTGCTATAGGATGGTGCTTCATCGCCATACAAAAATTTAAGTTCATCAATGCACTCTTGTCGTGATAATCCACGTCGAAAGTTATGAAAAATGATGGCACGAAAATATTCACGAGTTAATTCCATTTTTTTCTATATTCATTTTTTCAAGTCACTGTAAACAACACATATAATGGTTGTACGTCAAAACGTTATGAGTACGATTATGCTTAAATATGACAAACTTTCCAATGGAAATGTCAGATTGCACTTGGCAGCACTCAGTGTTGCCAGGCCAGAAATATATATATAGCAGTCCTCGTATATGTTAAAGATGTTACAATAATTAAAGTTCCAACAACAAAAAGAATAAACCTTAAGGCTGATACTGATAATGTTACACAGTGTTACAAACATTTAGTGCATAAAATATAGTGAACATTAGGATGTATCTAACTTTATTATTTGTCACATTTTTATCAAGAAAATTTATGTGTTTGTATTTGTATAATGTTTTTATATATTTTAAAATGTTTGAATTTTTGTCCTGTTTTTTTTAATTTTTTGAGTTATTTTGAAAAATTTTTTCAATTAAATTATTTTTGCTTTAAAAAAATTAAATTTTTAATAATTTTATTTCCTGTTACCTGAAGATGCCACTAACGGTTCGGCGAAATATTGAAAAAATAAAAAATAAACAATATTTTTATTAAGAAAAACTGGCCTAGTGCTTGAACAATTAGATTATAAAATTAAATTTAAAGCTAAAAAAAACTAAAAAATCTTAACTAAAGAATTTTATATTTAAAGTGTATATATAAGGTGTTGTATTTCATTGTAAAAAATGTTTGGTTTTATTTAAAAATAAATTGAGTGTAAAAAATAAGTTTGTTTTAATTTTTTGTTTGACGCCAAATTTCAGAGGCTATATCCGAAGAAGTTGTCGAAGGGCAATGAAACTTGGCACATAGGCATTTTGTGTTTGAGTCAAGAAAAAAATGGAAAAATCAAAATTATCCGTCCACTTATGTGTGTAAAGATAAATATGTCGAGTTATATATGTTTTTGTTTTTCACAGAAATTACACATATGGACCAAATTTAGTTTTCGTGATTTTTTCACTATTCACAAACTCAATTTGGAAAAAGTGTTTATATGGGGCAAAAGTACTGACCCTAGTAAACACTATCCATAAGGTGGTATTGCATGCCACCTCTCCATTTGGCCACACTGGCCAAAATCCTTCACAAAAATTACACATATTGACCAAATTTAGTTTTCGTGATTTTTTCACTATTCACAAACTCAATTTGGAAAAAGTGTTTATATGGGGCAATAGTACTGACCCTAGTAAACACTATCCATAAGCTGGTATTGCATGCCACCTCTCCATTTGGCCACACTGGCCAAAATCCTTCACAGAAATTACACATATGGACCAAATTTAGTTTTCGTGATTTTTTCACTATTCACAAACTCAATTTGGAAAAAGTGTTTATATGGGGCAATAGTATTGACCCTAGTAAACACTATCCATAAGGTGGTATTGCATGCCACCTCTCCATTTGGCCACACTGGCCAAAATCCTTCACAGAAATTACACATATGGACCAAATTTAGTTTTCGTGATTTTTTCACTATTCACAAAACCAATTTGGAAAAAGTGTTTATATGGGGCAATAGTATTGACCTTAGTTAACACTGTCCATAAGGTGGTATTGCATGCCACCTCTCCATTTGGCCAAGTTGGTCAAAATATATTGGAGACAAAAATTTGATGAACTGATTTTTAATAAAAATAATTTTAATTTGTATGGATATACTTCAGAAGGTCTTGAAATCTCTTAAATTTTATTATTTGTTAAACAATTATTCTTAAATTTATTTTTAATTGTAAAACAATTCGTGTTTTTCTTTGTATGTCGTTACGTCAAACATATTTAATTTCACACTTATATATGTTTTACGTAAGTCGTTACGTCAAAAACATATATAACTCGACATATTTATCTTCACACACATCGTCCACTTTTACGTTCACTTCCCATACATAGAGAAATTTAAATTTTGACTTACGGCATTGTTTTTTGTCACATAGCATTTTAAAATACTCAGCATTATTTGTGTGAAATTTGAAATATATCCGCCCTCTTTAACGCATACTTCCCAACTTGTATTGAAAAAGTGGCATAACTCTCTTGATTTTTAATGCATCAACTTAATTTTCACAAAAAAAAAATAATAATTGTAGAATGGGCTTCTGAAAATATATATCTGATCCGCCTACTTTTACGCCCATCTCTCATAGAAAAGCAAATAGAAAAAACATAAATAAGAAATTAAAGCATAGTCTTGTAATAATTTTTTAAATGGATCTGAAGAAAACAAAAGATTGTACACTACGCATTCATTAGTGGCTACACGTCCAATGATTCTCGATTGAGGTAATCTATAGGCTCTATAAATTTTATTCTTCGCTTCCTGAGCTTCCTCGGCAAAATACAAATAATCAAATTAAATGTAAAAAATTAATATTAAATCATTGAATAAGGGCCTTTAGATAGAGACTATTATTTTGCTACCATTCACTATAATCTTATCACAGGTTTACGCATATAGTACCAGCCATAGAGATCAACAAACAGCTTGGCAATATCCATGAAATATATATGACATTTGTTAATGTCCAAAATAATTTTAAATCAATGTAGTAACTCTTGTCTTATGCATATTGCGTCTGCAGTTTTAGCCAGATTTTCGAAAAACCTTCTTGCCGTATTGCCATCGTTGGATGTGCCCATATCTTGCTCCACTGCGTCCACATTTATGCCCAGCATCAACTTTAATCTCTTCTGAATTTCAGTTATTGATTACTATGTATATTACATTATTTAATAACTTTAAACAGTAACGCATTATGGCATCTATATAAATATAAAGTCTCTGATTTTACCAAGAGATTGAATATACAGTAAATTTGCATGCCGTTTTAGCAAAAGAACATATATGAACTTCGAGCGTGTCTATCCAAACAAATAAAAAATACAGTATTGTTCGAAACCTAAGCAACTTTTTTCCCACTAAGTAATAATAGACTCATATATTTTCTTTAAATAAATTTATAGAAAATATTATTTTATTTACTTCTACACAATGTGTCTATAACCTTAAAATAACAACAAAAATTAAGTTCCATTTATTTGGAAGATATAATAAAATAGAAACAAAATTTACTTAAAAATTCGCTGTTCAAAACCTAAGCAACTTTTAATATTTGGTATGATATCCTTTGTTTCTTACGACCTCAGCGCATCTTTTGGGCACAGCTTCGATAGAATAGTTGTTGGTATAGCTTCCCACTCTGATTTTAGACAGTTCATCAACTCCTATTTATTTTTAAAGCGTCGAGTTTCAACTCTCCGTTTTAATATTCCAGAGAGGTTCTCTATGGGATTCAAGTCTGGCGATTGAGGTGGCCAATCCAAAACATGAACCCCATTAGCCTTGACTAACTTCGATGAGTGTTTTGGGTCATTGTCATGTTGAAACACCCATCGAAGTGGCATTTCCCACTCAGCATAGTTATGCATATAAGTGGCTAAAATGTCTCTGTAAACAAAACGATCAATTTTTGTTTGAATTTCTACAAAGGGACCAACACCACTAGCCGAAAAACAAGTCCAAACCATAACATTTTCATCCCCATGCTTTATTGTGGCTTTTGAGTACCGAGGATGTAATCGCTTTCATTTTGGTCTTCTCACGTGGCAAACTCCATCTGAATTCAAGCTCATTCACTATGTCTTTCGACGAAATAAATAGATATTTTTTAACTAGACGGAAAATTTTCTGGTCTGTTTGCTCAGAAGTTTTTCGAGGTCGCCCACTGCTATTGGCTTCCTCTACTTTCCCAGTAGCTTTATACTTTTTTATAGGTCAGGAAAATATTAATTTATTAATACTCAATTGGTTTGCTATAGCAAACAAATAAAAAATACAGTATTGTTCGAAACCTAAGCAACTTTTTTCCCACTAAGTAATAATAGACTCATATATTTTCTTTAAATAAATTTATAGAAAATATTATTTTATTTACTTCTACACAATGTGTCTATAACCTAAAAATAACAACAAAAATTAAGTTCCATTTATTTGGAAGATATAATAAAATAGAAACAAAATTTACTTAAAAATTCGCTGTTCAAAACCTAAGCAACTTTTAATATTTGGTATGATATCCTTTGTTTCTTACGACCTCAGCGCATCTTTTGGGCACAGCTTCGATAGAATAGTTGTTGGTATAGCTTCCCACTCTGATTTTAGACAGTTCATCAACTCCTATTTATTTTTAAAGCGTCGAGTTTCAACTCTCCGTTTTAATATTCCAGAGAGGTTCTCTATGGGATTCAAGTCTGGCGATTGAGGTGGACAATCCAAAACATGAACCCCATTAGCCTTGACTAACTTCGATGAGTGTTTTGGGTCATTGTCATGTTGAAACACCCATCGAAGTGGCATTTCCCACTCAGCATAGTTAAGCATGTGAGTGGCTAAAATGTCTCTGTAAACAAAACGATCCATTTTTGTTTGAATTTCTACAAAGGGACCAACACCACTAGCCGAAAAACAAGTCCAAACCATAACATTTCCATCCCCATGCTTTATTGTGGCTTTTGAGTACCGAGGATGTAATCGCTTTCATTTTGGTCTTCTCACGTGGCAAACTCCATCTATATTTAGTAAGTTAAATTTAGATTCATCACTAAACAAAACAGTTCTCCATTTAGATATAGTCCAATCCATATGTGCTCTAGCAAAATCCAACATAAAACAACCAAAAAGCTGAGAAAATCAGAGATTACGTTGCAATCAATCAAACAAGCCTCTTTTTTAAATGTTTCTTAGTCAGCATAGGCTTCTTAGATGGCATGAAGCTCCTTAAGTTTTGTTCCAAAAATCGTTTTCGTACTGTGGAAGAACTAATCTAAAGTTCAAGCTCATTCACTGCCTTTCGACGAAATAAATAGATGTTTTTTAACTAGACGGAAATTTGTCTGGTCTGTTCGCTCAGAAGTTTTTCGAGGTCGCCCACTGCTATTGGCTTCCTCTACTTTCCCAGTAGCTTTATACTTTTTTATAGGTCAGGAAAATATTAATTTATTAATACTCAATTGGTTTGCTATAGCAATTTGGGATTTACCGTTATTAAAAAGTTCAATAATTATTAGCTTAAAAGCTGATCCATACGTGTTCGCGTTATGGTTGCACTTCTACTACTTAAATGCATAAAATCATCCAAAATTATTTTTTTCAATAGCAATCATAACGGGACTAAAATTTTTGTTTAAAATTTTGTTGTTGTTTTAGTTTGTATTTCGCAACAAATGCAACAATGTAAAAGTTGCTTAGGCTTCGAACAGCGAATTTTTAAGTTAATTTTGTTTTTGTTTTATAATTTCTTTCAAAGACATAAAATGTATTTTTTGTTGTTATTATTAGTATGTAGACTATTGTATAATAATAAATAAAAGGGAAATTTTTCATTAATCTATTTAAAGAGAACATATACGACCATGAGTATTTACTGGGCAAAACTTGCTTACGTTTCGAACAATACTGTATATCAGCCTAATATTACGGAATCCTAATATTCAGATATCTGAAAACAAAATACTAAATTATCCACATAGGCGAACATGAAAAAAGGAATTTCGATCACGCTTCAACGAATGTGCGTCACAGGCGTCTTGTTTACCTCTTCTCCTGTGTCTCGGCCCTTGAATTATTGGCAACCTTTGTTTAAAAATTTGTTTTTTTTTTATATAAAGAAAACGATATTTTCTTAAAATCTATAAATTAACAAACAATAACTATTGAATGGTATTTCCAACACTTCCATTTCAGTTCCAAAAAAAAATGTAATCATAAATTCCATAATTAATGTCGCGTCGACTTCTATAGGTACTCTACTTGAGATAGCTTACATATATATCTTAAATCACCACAACTAAACCTGCCTATGTTAAAAAAAAATTAACCACAAAAATGTATTTCAATGTCCACAAAGAGTCGTTGTATATGTTCTAAGCTTTGATACCTAAACCAACTGCAAAACACAGCTAGAAAATGCAGAAAGATACAAGAATTATAAAGGTAGCTGCTAAAAAAGCTATATCTATTGAACTACCAAATTCACTACATGAAAGTGAACCTTATAGAATTTTCTTTGAAACAAATAACATCAATACGACCCAAACAATAACAGAATTTTTAGATACTGCCTCAAAGCTTATTACAGACGGTAACCTACGTTCATTTATCGAGTCAATGTATTAAGTAGATACAATAAAAGGTGAACATAAATCCACTGCAGTATCCCTCATTTAAAAAGAGGGTAATGAAAGAAATTTAATTGATAATCAAAATACAATAAAAGTCATAATAGATAAATAAACTAATTCAGTTAAAGGTGAGTTAGGCATTATTTGGCAATATAGAGTCGAGTTACGCTTAACCAATGTCAAGCACAACGCAATTAATGACAATGACACTTCTCATAAATCGAACATCAATTTTTGAGGAAACTTCAAAAGTACTTAATAAAGATGAAGAGGGTATAAAACAAAGGTTCAACAGAATATATGATCAGTATCAGTAATTACATCCAGATTGCACAAAAATAAAAAGGAACAGTAGCAAGCAAGGTTGTTTCGAATGTTTATGTTATGATTCGTTCAACTTTCTTTAACATCAGCAAGGTAACACTGAATTCAATTAAAGATCATGGCAGCATTAACGAATTCAAGCCATGGAAAAATCAACCCAAGGCTGTTATTACCGCAGATAAGATTATCTTGCAACATCTCTGGAATTACTAGACAACATTCTACAGCTGTATAAAATAGTGAATGTATAAGGGGCGTAAAAAAGACCACGTCATCTTTCTCATATTTGCTCCTTTATCTGATTCTAAAACATTTGAACTTCTTAAGCCACATACAATTCCTTCTCTAGTAAATGGCACAATGCTGGCTATATCGTCGTGCAATATATATATATATTTTTTTTTTTTTGAAAATTGGGTTCAAAGTTTCTTAATTATATACAAAAAAATTTACGTGAAAAAAGAAGTGCAACTTTTTGTTAGATATTAGGTTTAAAGTTTTTTTTTGTCGATTTATGTAAAAATATCTGAAGCCATTGAGAAAATGTATAGTTATTGCTATGTTTACATCAAAATATACTTGTCATTTTATTGTTCACTAGCAGTTCTCGCGACCATGTCAGCCTGTCACTTTTAATTTTCTTAAAATTCAAATTTAGAGAACATATGTTTTTATTGAATAGTTTTGTATATAGTTAAAAATTTTCCATCTAGAAAAATAGAATGTGTTGAAAACTGTTTCAGTAGCATTATATCTTTAAAATTGTTTGCTTTTACGTTTGTATTTCTATTTTCTCTACGAAATGACTTATTTTTACAAAATTCGCAAAATTTAACTCAAATCCATCCAGCAGTTTTTACGTGATGCGAACACAGATAGACAAAAGGACAAACAGACATAAATTTCTAAAATATGTGTCTTGTATTCCATATCGATTACTATCTACTCCTACATTAAAGCTTTCAAAAAATATTTTATGTCTAGAAATGATCCTTTTAAAGTTTTATTATATGTATAAATACCACATTTATAAAAATATTTTTTAATTTCATGGTACACACGTGAAATTTGTTACAATTATTAAACACTATAAGATACCCCGCGGGCAAGTTTTTACTCGCCTATATGATCGTTAGCAATATCAACAAGTAATTAATAATTTTTTCATGTGCTTTATTATTATTTTGTTTTGTGTACATATTTCTGCCATCATACGCAAATAGCGTTTGTAAATTTCGTGTCTGTCATTTAACAGTATTAACAAAATTAACTGAGGAGTCCAGTTAAAAAGGTAACTTATATTATTAAATTGTATGTCGGATGACTCTATATGTGACTCAGACTATAGTCCTTATATAAACTTAAGAATCCAGAAAAGTAACTTTAAAAATTATATAAATTCAACTTTTTGTCTCTTCGTCTGCAAGTTATTTTAGAACTTGAATCAACAAGCTTAAAAAACAACCCAGGAAAAATGTTCTTATTACTTTAAAAAACATTTTTTTTAAGAACTAAATAAAACCAAAAAGAACAATATTTCTGAACACAAAATATAAGAAACTGAAAGTTTATGCGCTCATCTTTCACAAAGTGATGTGAAATTCTTTGCGGATTTATTGGTTTAAGTTTGTAAACTAAATATTAACAACAACAAATTGTGTTCGAGATTTTAAAGACTTTTCAAAACGTAGATACCTTCCTTAGTTTCCATTTATAACAACATAAAACTACCATTAAGAGTTCTATACTCGGCTATGTCGAAAGATCTTTTCAAAAGCTTTTAAATTATACCCATATTTTAATATTTAAAAAAAATTAAGTGCATAATCGAACTTTTATCTTTCTATTAACTCGGAAAATATGGGCGAGCGCCCATGCTTTCACTTCTAGTTTTTTTTTTAATTATCTATAGCCCCCTATATATATATATTTTTATTTTTTGTTTTTTGTTTTATATATACTTTGTTGCTTTATATATACTTTATTGGGTCGGAAACGGGTATTGTAAAAATTATAAATAGAATGACAAACTTAGATATACCCCTTTTTCACCTGTGGTAAAGGGTATAAAAATGTTCGCAATAAAGAACGAAAATGATATGTATAATGGTTTATATTTAATTTTCCTTGCAAGCATACGTGACGATAACTTTTAACTTATTTCGCTGAACATACGTGAAACAACCCAAGTTTTTTTCGCAACAAAACTTCACAATCTTTTTTAGTACGTCCATTATAATGTTGCATACCTTAATATAACACAATAAAATTTTATTACAATTTAAAGATTTTAATATCTCAAAAACCGTAAGAGATAGAGATTTGGGGATTGCACAGATCTATAAAAATTACTACAGGAAACAGTCTTATCTTTTTTTTTTTTTGTGATATACGTGAAGATATCTTTGGTACGACATATTTAACTTCACACTTATATATGTTTTGACATAACACAACATATTTATCTTCAAACACATATAGTAAGTTAAACCAAAGGGTTTTGGCGGAATTTCTATTACAAAGCAAACAAATATAATATCACCATGGAACCATTGTTTATATCGCCTTTGTGCTAGCTATCATGAAGGTTGTCTTGGAAAAGATGCATTTAAAAGATCTGCATTTGTAGCAATGTACGATATTTTGCAACCTTAACTCTTTTATATCCTTACTAGCTTATTATATTCGGCGTTAACTAGCTCTAATTTAAGAGGCTTTGCCTCTTAAAGATCACGAGATATAGGTTCATAATATTGGGCAATTGTACTCTATTCCATTCCCCACTCTTATTCGCTTTTTTTTTCAAAACAAGCTATTCAAACTATTTTTAAAATTTTAGTATAATCGGAATGGACGTAAATGTTAGTTTTTCCCTTTTTCTCTCATCTAGATCCTAAATCTGGAAATCACAGTTTATTCAAATTGAATTTGAGAATTTTTTTATAAGACGCGGAAAATTGACAGTTCAATTTTCTCTGTGATGAATTTTGTTACTGTGGCCATACCCTTCGATCTCGGAGAATCAAATCTTTTGGGAAATCAAGGGCAAATATAGAGCTATTAAACTGTAATCACAGTTTATTCAAATTGAATTTAAGAATTTTTTTAATAAGACGCGAAAAAATGACTTAGTGCAATTTTCTCATATACAATGAGTTCTGTGAGGGATTTTATTACTGTGACCATACCATTCGATCTCGGCAAATCAGATCTTTTGTGAAATCAAAGGCACATATAGAGCTATTAAAATGTAATCACAGTTTATTCAAATTGAATTTGAGAATTTTTTTATAAGACGTTGAAAATTGACTTAGTGCATCTTTCTCATATTCAATGAATTCTGTGAGGGATTTTGTAACTGTGGCCCTACCCTTCGATCTCGGCGAATAAGATCTTTTGGGAAATCAAGGGCACATATAGAGCTATTAAAATGTAATCACAGTTTATTCAAATTGAATTTGAGAATTTTTTTATAAGACGTGGTAAATTGACTTAGTGCAATTTTTTCATATACAATGAGTTCTGTGAGGGATTTTGTTACTGTGGCCAAACCCTTCTATCTCGGCGAATCGTAAGTCACTGAGTTAATTTTCCAAATCTTAATAAAATTTTATTGTGTTATATTAAGGTATGCAACATTATAATGGACGTACTAAAAAAGATTGTGAAGTTTTGCTGGGAAAAAAACTTGGGTTGTTTCACGTATGTTCAGCGAAATAAGTAAAAACTTAACGTCACGTATGCTTGCAAGGAAAATGAAATATAAACCATTATTGCAATATACATATCATTTTCGTTCTTTATTGCAAACATTTTTATACCCTTTACCACAGGTGAAATACCCCTTCATCACCTGTGGTAAAGGGTATAAAAATGTTTGCAATAAAGTTTGTCATTCTGTTTATAATTTTTACAATATCCGTTTCCGACCCAATAAAGTATATATAAAAAAATTAAGTATATATAAAACAAAAAACAAAAAATAAAAAAATATAGATATATAAATATATAGGGGGCTATAGAGAGTTAAACAAAAAAAAACTAGAAGTAAAAGCATGGGCGCTCGCCCATATTTTCCGAGTTAATAGAAAGATAAAATTTTTTTTTAAATATTAAAATATGGGTATAATTTAAAAGCTTCTAAAAAGATCTTTCGATATTGCCGAGTATAGAACTCTTCATGGTAGTTTTATGTTGTTATAAATGGAAACTAAGGAAGGTATGTACGTTTTGATTAAGTAAGAATTGAAAAGTCTTTAAAATCTCGAACAAAATTTCTTGTTCTTAATATTTAGTTTACAAACTTAAATCAATAAATCCGCAAAAAATTTCACATCACTTTGTGGAAGATGAGCGCATAAACTTTCAGTTTCTTTTATTTTGTCTTCAGAAATATTGTTCTTTGTGGTTTTATTTAGTTCTTAAAAAAAAATGTTTTTTAAAGTAATAAGAACATTTTTCCTGGGTTGTTTTTTAAGCTTGTTGATTCAAGTTCTAAAATAACTTGCAGACGAAGAGACAAAAAGTTGAATTTATATAATTTTTAAAGTTACTTTTCTGGATTCTTAAGTTTATATAAGGACTATAGTCTGAGTCACATATAGAGTCATCCGACATACAATTTAATAATATAAGTTACCTTTTTAACTGGACTCCTCAGTTAATTTTGTTAATACTGTTAAATGACAGACACGAAATTTACAAACGCTATTTGCGTATGATGGCAGAAATATGTACACAATAAAACAAAATAATAATAAAGCACATGAAAAAATTATTAATTACTTGTTGATATTGCTAACGATCATATAGGCGAGTAAAAACTTGCCCGCGGGGTATCTTATAGTGTTTAATAATTGTAACAAATTTCACGTGTGTACCATGAAATTAAAAAATATTTTTATAAATGTGGTATTTATACATATAATAAAACTTTAAAAGGATCATTTCTAGACATAAAATATTTTTTGAAAGCTTTAATGTAGGTGTAGAGAGTAATCGATATGGAATACAAGACACATATTTTAGAAATTTATGTCTGTTTGTCCTTTTGTCTATCTGTGTTCGCATCACGTAAAAACTGCTGGATGGATTTGAGTTAAATTTTGGGAATTTTGTAAAAATAAGTCATTTCGTAGAGAAAATAGAAATACAAACGTAAAAGCAAACAATTTTAAAAATATAATGCTACTGAAACAGTTTTCAACACATTCTATTTTTCTAGATGGTAAATTTTTAACTATATACAAAACTATTCAATAAAAACATATGTTCTCTAAATTTGAATTTTAAGAAAATTAAAAGTGACAGGCTGACATGGTCGCGAGAACTGCTAGTGAACAATAAAATGACAAGTATTTTTTGATGTAAAAATAGCAATAACTATACATTTTCTCAATGGCTTCAGATATTTTTACATAAATCGATAAAAAAAAACTTTAAACCTAATATCTAACAAAAAAATTGGACTTCTTTTTTCACGTAAATTTTTTTGTATATAATTAAGAAACTTTAAACCCAATTTTCAAAAAAAAAAAAATATTGCACGACGATATAGCAAGCATTGTGCCATTTACTAGAGCAGGAATTAGATGTGGCTTAAGAAGTTCAAATGTTTTAGAATCAGATAAAGGAGCAAATATGAGAAAGATGACGTGGTCTTTTTTACGCCCCTCTTACATTCACTATTTTATACAGCTGTAGAATATTGTGTAGTAATTCCAGAGATGTTGCAAGATAATTTCTTATCTGCGGTAATAACAGCCTTGGGTTGTTTTTTCCATGGCTTGAACACAGTAACGAAATCCCTCACAGAACTCATTGTATATGAGAAAATTGCACTGAGTCAATTTTCCGCGTCTTATAAAAAAATTCTCAAATTCAATTTGAATAAACTGTAATTACAGTTTAATAGCTATATATGTGTTCAATGCACACAACTCGTCTTGGATTTGCCATTCGAACGGTACAACCCTAGAGGGCCAATATGTTGAGCTTTTCACCGCGCACAAACACCTCGCGCAATTATTTAACGAGCCAACACATATTTCGTGTGTTGAAGGGAAGCAATACAATACTCTCGACCTTTTCCTTACCTCACACCCTGATAAGTATGAGGTAAGTATTCTTGCTGGTCGCTGACCTTCACAACGTTTCAAAAATGGACACGAAACGTTAAAAATATATGTACGGAAAGGCTGATATCAACGATTTTTTCAGCATTTTACTCGGAAACTTTGTTTTATAGTCGACGCAATGGCGGAAATGGTTGTGAACATTATTTTGCTTGAAATGAAAACTTTCATTCCATCTAAGCAAATCCGCGTTAAGCCAAAAAAGATTTCTTGGTTTAATCAGACGTGCATAAATGCAGTCAGATGCAGAGAGGAAGCATTTAGTATATGGCGGTGTAACAAAAAACGCCGGTACTGTTCTGCTACGCAAAAAGGCGAGATCTTCGTGTGCCAAAGTACTTAGGCGCGAAAAAGCTTTATACGAGCAGCGCCTTCATCCTAAAGTCCTCACTACTCCTCGGGGTAGCAAAAGCTTTTGGTCATTCGTTAAAAGAGTGAAGGCTAAAGCTAGTTCCTCAATTCCGCCTCTTCTAAAGGATGATCAAACAATTAACGACCCGGTTGATAAAGCTAACCTCTTGGCTGAAATTTTTGCAAGTAACTCCTTCTTGCTAAAATTTTTGCAAGTAACTCCTTCTTGCTGAAAAGCAATCAACCACTGCCCGCACTGGAAATTATGCCAGATATATTATTTCGAGCACGTGCAGGTACAAACGTTTAAGCAGATTTCAACATATACAAGTCCTCTGGTCCGGATGGAATTTTAGCACTGGTCTTGAAGCAGTGCTCTTCGACGTTAGCGCGCTCATTAGCAGAACTTTTCAACATTTTGTACCATGTTGAAGAGTTCCCATCATGTTGGAAGGTTGCTAGTGTAACAACAATCCCCAAAAAGTGAGAGGCTAGCAACTCTGAAAATTATCGCCCAATCGTTATGGAAAGTATTCTTAACTTTCATCTTGTGAAATATCGGGAGTCCAACAGCTTACTTAGTGATCGGGAGTACGGCTTCCGTAGGGCACGCTCTACGAGTGACTTATATGCCTTCCTTTCGGAAAAATGGTGTAAATCCATTCACCATGGTGGCTTTAGATATTTCCAAGGCGTTTGATAAAGTGTGGCGCAATCATATCAAAACTTATAGCTTTCGCACTCTACGAGTTGTTATAGATGGAATCTCATCAAGCGAGTTCAATGTAAATTAATGGATACCGCAAGGTTCCGTCCTTTCCCCTACCCTATTTCTTATTTTTCTTAATGACCTTCCACGTCAGACTTCCAACCCTATCTATTTTTTTGCAGTAGACCAAGCCCTAGGGAAATTGAGGCTATGAGAAAGCACACGGACGATACTGTTAATCGCGACCTTTTGGAAACTTCCGAATGGGGCCTGGCGAACAGGGTTAGTTTAACGCTCATAAAACCCAGTGCTGTGTGCTTTCGCACAGGCGTGCTGCTGAACATGCTACCTCATTTGTAATTATGAGTGATATATATATTAAGGAATCGGAAGCTCCCGATGTTCTTGGCATGAAAATTCAATGCGATATTCGTTGGAACAAGGATATTTTTCATGTCGCAAAAGAAGCATTCAAGTGCCTAGGTTTTTTGAAACGGTGTAAGAAATACTTCACTCCATCTGATCTCCTTACAATCTATAACACCTTTATCAGACTGAAAATAGAATAAAACTCTCATGTATGGGTCCGTGCTTCAAAGTCTATTTTGGAGTAACTTGACCGAGGGCAGGAGAGAGCGAAGAAGCTCATCGGTGACAGTAGGGTATCCAGCTCTATGACTCACTGGATCATCGACGCAATGTGGGTTGTGTTTCACTGTTTTATCGTTACTACAACGGAATATGCTCTTATGAAATCAGGGAACTTTTTCCTGAAAACCGTAATTTCAAACGCGCAACGCGCTCTGCATCAAGAGCGCATTCCTTTGCGGTCGATTAGCCAGTGAATCGTACTACGCATTACATAGAAAATTCGTTTTTAAGCCGAACACTTCGTATGTGGAATAAAATTCCTCAGAGGTCTTTCCTGCCACTTTCAATGTGCAAAGATTCAAATTAAATGTCCGCAAGCACTATTTCCTCTATCCCTCTTCCCACAACCTAATTGCCTAGTTCTGGCACAATGCATTGCATAAGTAGGGGTCATCTACTGAGTGCTGGGCTAATTACAAAAAAGAAAAACCAAAAAAAACATCCTTATCGATTTCTGTTATTTGTGATGAAAGATCGACATATTCAAAAAAAAGTCTTAAAAAGAATAGTTCAAAACAAATTGTTATTTACCCTTACCTTTCGTCGGATGACTATGTAAATCATAAAATATATAAATAAAATATCTACAATTTTATGTTTAAACAACTAGGTAAAAAAGAAGTGTGGTAAAGAATATGTTAAAATTTAATATTTGTAGGGATGTTCCTGAATTCTGTCACAATATTGAAAATAACTTTTTGAATTATCTAAAGTTTTCTTTAATGACTAATAACCGCAATATATTCAATAAAAACATTCCACGGACAGTTACTAAATCTCGAAAAAAAAACAGCCAATTGGGGAACCACAGTACGGTGATTTCGTCGGACTTAAATAATTCGGATCAGCAGACCAGACGAGTCAATACAAGAGGATTTTAAAATTTGTGAAGTTTGTTGATTTTAAGATATGGAATCAAACAAACTGTTTCTAAAGCGCACAAGTTCTCCGTAAAAAATTCTATCAATAAAATGATATAAGATTCTGTTAAATAGTTTAGTTACAAGGGAGTAATGCGCGTACTGTGAGCTGCGCAACTTCGACAAGAAACCAAGGAAATCAGTAGCAAAAAGCATCGTCCGGAAGACTGTTTTA
The DNA here is from genome assembly GCA_937654795.1 of Cistogaster globosa. NCBI lineage: Eukaryota > Metazoa > Arthropoda > Insecta > Diptera > Tachinidae > Cistogaster > Cistogaster globosa. The sequence goes on from OW569407.1 coordinate 43,521,576, forward strand.
TAAAAATGAGAATCTCATGAACATGTTTTCTAATCTATACCAAACTATAAAATCTATAATGTGATTAAATCTATTAACCATTTGCAAAACCTAAATAATGAAAGTAAAACCTCTGCGAGGGATGTAGTTATTATCGCACAATGTGTTGAAACATAGGTAAACTGAGGATTAATTCAGGGAAGCCAATTATTGTTGTCATACCTTTCGGTGAAGACCGTTGTCACTGGCTGTTTATTTGATACGATTGGCAAGCGCTTTCGATGTAAAGACATCATTTTCAAGCCGCGTTTTGGTTAGTACTGGTTTTGAAGTCTTTGTTTCTAGGCTCTTGCGCTTCCTCTGATAGCTCAACAATTGGCAAAAGGGCATTGGATATTATTTTCCAGTCCGTGTAAAAAATTTATGAAGGGTAGGTGACATTTTGTACCATAGATATATTTTAACAAAATGTTTTGCAGTATTGTGTGCAAAGTCCCTAACTTTTCGCTACTGACCTCGTGGCCACATGGCATGACAATAAGTATTATATGCATTCTGTTTATTAAATCCAGATCAATTTTTGTTATTTCTGCGGAAACTTCTGCATTCTTAAAAAACTTTCTCGCGGTATTGCCATCATTTGTGTTGCCAAAGCCTGGTTTTGGTTGGACAATGATCAATCCAGTTTTTTTCTTTGAAATCTTTTTGAATTCTTGTTTTTGTGTCTTTAACAACTTGTTTGTCATGATCTGACCTAGCTTGCCACTTTTTAAGTGGTAATTTATATGCCACATGAAGACGACACTCAAAAAACCAAATACAGCCATGGAGAATAGATAAACCGAGCTTTAATGTATCCTCGTTCACACTTCTGGCTATCATTTCATCAATACAGTTGAAATCTTTGCTCGTAGCACTACAAACGTAACATTTTTTTGTGGGTATTGTTTCGGTTATAGCATTACACACTTTGCCATCAATCATCACTAACATAAGTTTGTGATTTATTTTTATTGATTTATCGCCTACTAAAACCACGGAATCGTTTAGAGTTTTAATTTCATTTTCTACTCTTTCTTTTTCAATTGTGAAGTACTTACGGTTTCTTTCAAAAATTCAATTTTTATGGGTCTACAAAATCTAGTAGAAGAAGGTCGAGGATTTTGCCAAATTGTTTTATTCAAACAATTTTTAATGCCACAATAGATGTTATAAATACCGCAGAATCACTAGCTTCAGATCCGTGAAATGCTTGCTTATAAGAGCTATGACCCGAACATCCGTCAAAGCCCCACTTAGAGTACAAAGTCATTTGCGATATTTCCTCGTTGTTTAACAAATCCAGTACAGAATTCTGTTCCATAACTAGACGCTCAGTGGTATGATCTAACAGTCCTTGCAGACTTACTTGCGCTGATGTTTCAGAAATATTCATATGTTATTGTTTTGGATAACATTTTATCTTAGCTTCTTGGACTTTGTATATGAAAGAAATTTATCAGGCGCGGCTTTTCTAATGATATTATATTGGTTTCGAGTTAACTTCACTTCAACTAAAGCCGAAAATGCTTCCTCCGCACTTACTTGCTGTGCTTGTACGTTTTCTAAACTTTTTCTATATTTTGTCGCTCTTGTTGGAGATGATATTATTTCCTTAACTATTTTTGAAGCATCAGTTTTTCCAGAAGCTCTCAACCTCATTTGTGTGGCGTGAGCCAAAACAGGTAAAGGTTTATTGTCTCTTACCTCCTTACATTTCTTTGCTTTTGTGTTTTCTTTACACTCCTCAAATGAGACATCCTTGCGTCCTCGTTTTGTTAATGGTGTTGGTGGTGAAACAAAACAGATAGAAGCATCAAGCCAAATATTTTAATTTAAAAAAAAAAGTTTCTTTCTTTCTAACACATTTTTTCCACCGTGTCTTATATTCTGAACAGAATTTATTAAATCTTTTTATAAAATCGAACACATCTGAAGGGTTGACACGTTTGATTACATCCCACCTCAGAAGCTTAAATTTATCTTTTAGTTATTGAGGTTCTGAATTTTTTATAAAATTATGTAATTATCGACGAGAAATAAAACTTGTTTTGGGACTTGTTCCTAAAATAGTAAGATGTCAATTGTTTATAATTTGTAAAATGTTATTCGTTTTCCCTTGTACCAAATAACGAGTGATGTACAATTACACAACACTTCAAAAAAAAATAATATCACAGTAAACAGACACAATCAATACAAAATACAAATCTATATGACAGTGCCGAATTTGAAATACCCTCCTATACGGAGGAAATTTAATTAATTATTTAAATTTATTTTTTACTTCAAAATATTAATATACCATAGTACATTAATTATTAACACAACTAAAACATAAAAATTAAACACACTCAAATTAAAATTAAAAATTACCTACTATTAATTAGGTAAATTTCAGCAAACTCTGTAATTTTACATGAAATTTCTTAAAATTTACTTAGCTTATGTTAGAAATTATTTAAAATATGTTGAAATTTGCCCAATTTTTAGTAGGAATATTTACTTGTTCTATTTAAGTGCAAATGAATACCATACTTCTATGAAGGGTGTGAAGATAAATACGTCAGTTAAAAACGTCCTACAAAAATGTTAAATACGTTCCACATAATGCTAACTGCGCTGATAAAGTTACATGTACATTAAAAAAACTTTTAAACTATGAATAATTAAAATTATTAAAGAAAAAATAAATAAAAATTTTACAAAAACAAAAAAAAAACTTTGGTCCTCCATTATACCCGTCTAACGTTTTTAGAGAAAAAAAAACATATAAAAAAGAGCATATTTTGAAGTGGGTATTTAGAGAAGACATGAATCGGGTCACCGGCATAGTGGGAGTAGCCTAGAACTAGTAGATTCTAGCAGTATAAAATCTACGTCTGGATTCAGCCCGATATCGGAGATATAAATTTTTGAAAATTTTGCTTTTAGAGAAAAATAATATGAAAAAAGAGCATATTTTGAAGTGGACCAAGTGGGTATTCAGAGAAGACATGAATCGGGTCACCGGCATAGTGGGAGTAGCTTAGGACTAGTAGATTCCAGCAGTGTGAGATCTACGTCTGGATTCAGCCCGATATCGGAGATATAAATTTTTGAAAATTTTACTTTCAGAGAAAAATAATATAAAAAAATAGCATACTTTGAAGTGGACCAAGTGGGTATTTAGAGAAGACATGAATCGGGTCACAGGCATAGTGGGAGTAGCTTAGGACTAGTAGATTCCAGCAGAGTGAAATCTACGTCTGGGTTCAGCCCGATATCGGAGATATGAATTTTTGAAAATTTTACTTTCAGAGAAAAATAATATGAAAAAAAAGCATATTTTGAAGTGGACCAAGTGGGTATTTAGAGAAGATATGAATCGGGTCACAGGCATAGTGGGAGTAGCCTAGGACTAGTAGATTCCAGCAGTGTAAAATCTACGTCTGGATTCAGCCCGACCGGTGGAATCGTGTCGAAATTCGACAGGCATTCGAAAAGAGTTTTTTGTACAGCATCATTCTACATGTTAAGGAGTCCTCTAAAAAGGGTATACTCATTCCACTAGCCGAAGCACTTACACGCAAACATTATGATGACGACATTAAAAGATTTTTTATGGAGTTAGAAATATTTTCAATTACCAACAATATTTCGTGGCCTTTTTGTAAAAGAGTCGTAGTTGATTGCAGCTGGGCTTTAATAAATTCAACCGTTTTTAATGAAGGTATTGGGTCGTTGATAGCTTATCTTGCTAAGTGTTTTATATTTCTAAAGAAAAAACAATCAAAACTTAATTTCGCGATTCTTCAGGTATGTTGTTGCCACTTCATAAGAATCATATTAAAAGGTGTTGAGAAATATGCAGCTACAGATGACCAAATCCAATTTTATAAATATATGCTTTAAAAGCAAATAATGAGATATGGACATGGTTCGAGGCAGTTTTAATAATTTTGATTAGTTTTGAAAAAAGTAATCTGTATGATTCAGCAGTAAGATTTATCCGCATAAGTCACGATGAAAAAATTTCTGTAGAGGAATATACTCCAAAAGCCTCAACTTATTTAAAAAACGAAAGCATTACGCATTACGCAAAAAGCCCGTTTTACCAAAAGGCTTTGCAAATCTTTTTTAAAGTGAAAAAGCAAAGCGAAAACAAATTTCCAAAAGGTCATTTAAATAGGTGGAGAAATGAGAAATTATTACAATTAATTTTAAAACGGTATATGCCTTATGTTCGATTGTGGACAAATGTAATGGGAACATTTGTTGATAGCTCCCAAACAAGGATTTCAAATAGTCCTGTAGAAGGATATTTTTCCATCGTGAAAAATATTCTTTTAAAGGTTGAAAGAAATGTGAAAGCATCAAAATATATTCGAATATCTAAGCAGTATATTCATGCAAAAATTAGGGAGCTAGAGTCAATACAGCCTTTAGCAACTGAAACGGTAGCACGCTTATTGAAGAGCGTTGGAAGAAAACCACGAAAAAGGAAAAATCAAAATTAAATAAAACAATGGTCCATGGCGAAAAAAGTTATTCAGCAGTGCCTGTATGATACAGTTTATTATAATACTGAGGGATTTTCGAGCAAATTTTGAAACGTAAAAGTTGTTGTTGGTGACTACAAACATGTTTTTTCAATATCTATGCAATACAATAAGACCGTTTCAAGTTATACTTCCATTTTTTTACACGAATTTGAATCACTGAACCCCGGAAAGCAACTTTTTAATAATATTGTAGATATATATATATATACGTCCTGTTGTACGACTTAAAGGTAACAAATGTTAGCGTTAGTTCTTGCGAAGAGGGAGAAAGTATATTTTTCAATGACTTATATGAAAATTATCAACATATATTTGACAACAACAATACTTTTATAATTATTCCAATTCTACACCGAAGTCACTTTACATTTTTATATGCAAATTGTGATAAAAAATGTGTGGACTATATAGATCCAATTGGTGGAACCAAATATGCAAAAGAAACCATAATTTCCAAATTTTTTAATGTGCTGCAAAAGTTTGGAGATCCAGTGGAGGAATGGACCAGCGAAAAAATACCGCATTCCATCCAAAAAGACACATATAATTGTGGCGTCTATTGCTGTCAGTTCATCGAGGCATTATTAAAAAATGTTCCTTTAACTGATATTATGGACACTGATTCATATCGTGAAGTAATGAAACAAAAACTGCTGGCGTCTACAAAAGATATGACAGACACCTGCTTACATTGCGAAGACGACTTGCCTTCCGTCATCTCGGTAGTAAAATGTAAAAACTAACCGTTCAATTGATACTGAATGCCTAAAAAAAATATTATAATATCAATATTTCCTCCAACAATAACATTCAATGCCTTTTATGTCCAAAAAAAAACCAAATAACCAAAATTATATAATTTGAAGCTTAAAAATTACATGTTCCAATTCCTTTAAATGAAATTCTTATTATTAATCATTACTTGTTATGTATTTTAACTTATTTTTTATATAGGATTGAATAATTTTTTTTATTTTTTTAGGACTAGTAGATTCCACACTGCTGAAATCTATTAGTCTCAAGCTACTTCCACTATGCCGGTGACCCGATTCATTTCTTCTCTAAATACCCACTTGGTCCACTTCAAAATATGTTCTTTTTTTCATATTATTTTTCTCTAAAAGCAAAATTTTGATAAATTTATATCTCCGATATCGGGCTGAATCCAGACGTAGATTCCACACTGCTGGAATCTACTAGTCCTAAGCTACTCCCACTATGCCGGTGACTCGATTCATGTCTTCTCTAAATACCCACTTGGTCCACTTCAAAATATGCTCTTTGTTCATATTATTTTTCTCTGAGAGCAAATTTTTCAAAAATTTATATCTCCGATGTCGGGCTGAATCCAGACGTAGATTCCACACTGCTGTAATCTAGCTGTCATAAGCTACTCCCACTATGCCGGTGACCCGATTCATGTCTTCTCTAAATACCCACTTCATCCACTTCAAAATATGCTCTTTTTTCATATTATTTTTCTTTAAAAGCAAAATTTTCAAAAATTTATATCTCCAATATCGGGCTGAATCCAGACACTGCTGGAATCTACTAGTCCTAGGCTACTCCCACTATGCCGGTGACCCGATTTTTGTCTTCTCTAAATACCCACTTGGTCCACTTCAAAATATGCTCTTTTTTCATATTATTTTTTTCTAAAAACAAAATTTTCAAATATTTATATCTCCGATATCGGGCTGAATCCAGACGTAGATTTTACACTGCTGAAATCTACTACTCCCACTATGCCGGTAACCCGATTCATGTCTTCTCTAAATACCCACTTGGTCCATTTTAAAATATGCTCTTTTTTATACGTTTTTTTTTTTTTCTAAAAACGTTAGACGGGTATAATGGAGCCACCAATGTTTTTTTTTTGTTTTTGTAAAATTTTTTAATTATTTTTTTCTTTAATAATTTTAATTATTCATAGCTTAAAAGTTTTTTTAATGTACATGTAACTTTTCAGCGCGTTTAGCATTTGTGGAACGTATTTAACATTTTTGTAGGACGTATTTAACTGACGTATTTTTCTTCACACCCTTACTTCTATGTATGTTCACATTCTTGTGCCTAATTTTTTTATGTAGAGTACAATGAACTATAACAATTAAAAGAGACGGAAGCGTGACACGAAATTTTTAAAATTAAGTGTTCGTGAGTTACATATAATTTTATCAAGAAATTTATTTATAATAACGTAAGTTATTGCCGTATTTGTGCGTTAGCTTATTTTTTAGATTTTTTTTTACATTTAATATACATATTAGTATTTAAGCTTTAGTTTTGTTCGTAAGTTAATTTTAAATTTAATAAAAGCACGAACGTATGCAAAAATTGGAATTCGATGTAAATAAAGCAGAAATTATTTTTTGTGAGGGTGAGTCAAAATTAACTCCCGCAACCATATCTAATAGGAACCAAACTCATTTATAACAATAACTTTAATACCGAAAATAAAGACAAAAGAGAGTTAAAAACAACAAAGTTCATTTGTTGTTTGTTTTTTCAGATTAAGTATTTAGCAACTGGAGTTCTTTGTCAAAAAGTAAAAAACGCGGTGCCTCTGCAAAAGTTTGGTGTGGAATATATAAGCTAAAATACTAAATTAAAATATCAATTAATAAAATTTGCTGGATCGCAAGTAGAAATTTGTTGAAACTCTGTGTATATATAGAAATTGCCCCACATATGGAGCACTTTTCAAAAAAAAATATTCAAAATATTTTTAAAACATTTATCTAAAAAACATTAAAGCAATTATGTAGCGAAATACCTGAAGTTGATGGATCCATTTTAATAAAATTACTTTTAGAACGCTTAATAAGAATTATCAGCACCCAAAATATCTCAATTTTCAGTTTTAGGCACGGCACGAAAATTGAGAAAAATTATTTGACTTTGACAGCTCACAGTCGATAGAGTAATTTACTCAAAACAAAAGTTTTTGCCAAATAGTGATGTAGAATTTAATTACCTTTCACCCAGTACCACACATGAATGTGTAGGATAAAGTTCAGCTTTTAAATTAATCCTCACTTTTGGTACATTTTAACCCTATGTGCATCGTTGAAATAAGATCTGTGTATGATAAAATTTTTTTCTTAAAAACCTTCGCCAATTTAATAAAAAAAAACTAATACAAATTTTTACTTTTGCTTAAGGCATATGGGTCTGAACTCCGGCAATAAATTTTACATTAATGAAAACCTTACTAAAGCGAAGTTTCAAATATTTCGTGCCGCTTTTCGCCTCAAAAAGGAAAGAATCATACACAGTTCTTTTACAATGGATTTGTTTGTGTTAAGACAACTGTTAATGATAACATTCTGTGAATTGATATAATAAGTCACATTAATGAGTTTTATCCTATACCCGGCTATACATACTGCCGACGTGGAACACTTCAATAATTTTGAGCTTAACTATCTTTGTCTGCAGTTGAAGAGTCAATCACCTCTTATATAGTTTACATTAAGATTAATTTCTATAATAAAACTATGCCAAACTTTTCTAAAATTACTATAACTTACTCTAGCAAATCTTATAACGCGCGCAAATCTTATAACAGCAGAACGCGTTCTAGGAATGGACTGGCAAATATGATAAAAATCTTGGCTTGAGAAATAAAATCGCTTTTCGTTTTAGTTTTAAAGGCTCCAGCGTGGATATAGTTTGGGCATCTGAAACATGGTTTAAACTTGAATGATTTATCGGTTTGCTTTATCGGGGTATAATATAAGTAGGGTTGATAGAAAGAGCTACGTTGGTTTAGAAATTTAAGTAAGAAAAGGTATTGCGGCTAAAATAATCAGTAAGTTTTCAGATTCTTATAGCGCTGAAATAGACACACGGGCTCATTTAACAGATTATTTATTGCTCGAGGTAAGTTGCGAAGGAAGAAAATTTTTGTTGGGCTATATCTGCTGACCAAATAATCGTATTTGTTTCGAAAGATTTGGCAATACTCTTCAGACTTTTCTGTCGCTTATGAAAACGTCGTTATTACAGTGGGCTTTAACTATATTACCACTTGGACTTTATTCACCAAAAAGAACTAAGGCTACGCATTTATTTACGACTAGTAGTACACTTGATCTTTTCTTCGCAAATGATCTCTCCAAGTTCTTACTTTATAATTAGCTGATCAGCCCCTTATTTCTTACGCCATGACCTAATTTTTACCACGTTTAACATTGATTTACATGTACATTCGGAAATTATTACTCATTGAAATTTCGAAGACGTAGATAACATTATTTTAGACCGGGAATTTTATGACATTGATTGGAGTATGATATACAAAATTCACACAAGACAATTTTTCTAGCAGCAATTCTGAATTTTGTGGAAAAGAAAGTTGTCCATATTCGTTTTATTTCTTCCGTTCTTACCCACAAAATTCAGAATTGCTGCAAGAAAAATTGACGTGTGTGAACTTAGTAATATATAACATTATTTCTATTGACGACGAAATACATTCTTTAAAATGAAAAGTAAGCCGTTTGTACAATCTTATCGTCCCCTTAAAATCAAGGACCCTACATGGACATGGTAAGCCCTGGTTTTCTCAGGATATTGAGCCTGCAATCTGTCAGATTTTTTATATTTAGGCTGGTAGCGTTTTAAAACCACAGAAATACAGAAATACACGAATCATACTGGATCGTACGCAAGGTGATGAACAGGCAGCCAAATTCAACCAGTATTTTGTAGCAAAGTTTTCTGCTGCAACTAACTCTAAGAAATAGTGGACAACAATTTGCGAAATTGAAATTGGTAAATGTAATTCGTGAGTCTTGTGGGATTAGTGTAAATGATTTAATTAAAACAAAAATGATTCACCAATGTTTCTTCAGGCAAGGCATTTTTACTTATGTCACCGGGAATGATGTGCTCTCTAGTCTGCTGTCAGTAAGGTCCAATACAATAGGAGTTGATACCATTGAACCAGAGTTTCTTACGGACCTCTTACCACAATTTGCTCACATTATATAGTTTGTTTTTAACAATATTTTAACTATCCAAAACTTGCGAGAATCATCCCAATAAAAGGATATAAAACTCTGAATATAGATCCTCTAAAGAGTTTTTCAAATGCTGGTTTACGAGAGCTGCTCTATATATTTCTGGCCTAATAGTGAAAATGCGAATATTTATAATCAAAAATTGTTTTATTGTTTTTCAAAGTATTCTCCAGCACGATTTATACACTTTTGCATGCGCTCAAACCAGTAGTCGAAGCACTTTTTCCACTCCGTTTCAGACACCTCTAAAACATGGTTTTTGAACATTTTAACAGCTTCTTCTGGCGACGAAAATCGTTGACCACGCATTTTTTTCTTGATGTGCGGAAACAAGAAGAAGTCATTAGGTGCTAGTCAGGGCTGTACGGCGGATGACCCAATAATTCGACGTTTTGGCCGGTCAAAAACGCTCTGGTTTGAGCCGATGTGTGAGAGCTCGCATTGTCATGGTGAACAATGATTCGTCTTCTCTTGTTGGTTTTTCGAATTTCTCCGATGATTTCAGGCAAACAAATTGTAGTGTACCACTCAGAAGTGACCATCCTACGTTGCTCAAGCGGTCGCCACATGACCGGTTTTGCCGAAGAAACAGGCGACCATTTGCTTGGAAGTGCTTCTTCCACGAACAACTTTCCTTGGATTTTGCTCGTCTTTGAAGATCCACACAGTCGATTGTTGTTTCGTTTCGGGCTTATACGCATAGATCTATGTTCGTCACCTGTGACGATCTTATAAACGTCTTTTGAAGCACCGCAATCGTATTTTTGCAACATTTCTTTGCACCAATCGACACGAGCCTTTTTTGAGCGACTTTCAAATTGTGCGGGATCCAACGAGAACAAACCTTTTTTACGGCCAGGTGTTCATGCAGTATCGAATGTATGCTGGTGGAAGAAATGTCCAAGGATGTCTATATCTCTCGGTATGTCGCATGTCGATCTTGCATTATGAGTTCACGCATGGCATCAATGTTCTCTGGCACAACAGCCGTTTTTGGACGACCTTCACGGAATTCGTCTTTAAGCGAGCCTCGGCCACGATTAAATTCATTATACCAATTTTTCACAGTGCTATACGATGGTGCTTCATCGCCATACAAAGATTTAAGTTCATCAATGCACTCTTGTCGTGATAATCCACGTCGAAAGTTGTGAAAAATGATGGCACGAAAATTTTCACGAGTTAATTTCATTTTTTTCTATATTAATTTTTTCAAGTCACTGTAAACAACACTAATAATGGTCATACGTCAAAACGTTTTGAGTACGATTATGCTTAAAAATGACAAACTTTCCAATGGAAATGTCAGATTGCACTTGGCAGCACTCAGTGTTGCCAGGCCAAATATATATATATAAACGCCCTCGTATAATAAGGTGACTTGCTTCCTCAAAAATAATAACATTCAATTTGTCAGTTTGGATTTCGTAAAAGACCCAACTATATAACGGTAATAGTGGATGATATTAGACTACAATTTGATTATGGCAATGATACATTCTAAGTACTTTTGGATCATTCAAATGCCTTTAACACTGTAGATAATATTTTATGTTATAAATTAAAATTTTTTTCATAAATTCTTATGCACTTCTACTGCCTCTGATATTTTCTGATCTAACTGACAGGCATTAATTTGTTGAAGCAGGTCCCTAAAAATCAACTTCTTTGCCTTTGTATTGAGGTATTCGACAGGGCTCAATCCTTTGCCCTTTACTGTTTTCGCTATACATCTACTAAGCAATCTCAAGCACTTCGAAGTTAGATTGTACGCAGACGACGTGCAGATTTATTTAAGTTGTAATATTAGACCAGTCTACTAATGTGTGAGAATTTTAATTAAAGAACAGCATCGTATCTTTATGTGGGCTACCGCTAATGGACTAGAGATAAATCCCAATAAATCCAAATATTTATTATTAAGAAGAGTTTATTTAAACTTGATTATAATCCTGACCTAACTTTGCTGAAAATCTAAGAATTTACTTTAGCCATATTAATTTTGCCTGTGGTCGTGTGTCTTCTATGTTCGGAAATCTTTGGCAAAGTCAGTATTGCACTCCTATAAATATTCGAATACTTCTCACTAAAGAGCTTTTTGCCCAGCAAACACAATATACAGTCATGGAAGTACGTTCGTGGTTTAATATAAACGTCGTATTTAATTAACGCTTCTTTGCAAACATAAGCTTAGATTGAAAAAAATTTCACTTTTGCTGAGAAAGCAGTTTCAGCTAAGTTTTTAAAGGTAATTCATCTTCTTTATATAATTATCACAGAAACATAAATAAAGAGTGTTTATACATATGTATTTTTGCTAAGAATTTATTCTCATTTTGTTATTATACTTTCCAATGAGTTAAATTCTTTCATTTGTAAAACACAAGTGGATTTAGAAAGAATGCACACCAAAATTTACTACTGACACAGTGATGTATAGAAGTGCAACATCCAACCAATTATAAATTTTTTAATCCACCATTTCATTAATATGCAATAAAGAGTTGTGAAACTTATTTTAAATTAAGATTTGATATTTTTTTTTAATATTAAATAAAAACTAAATTTCTTATAAAAATAAATAGTTTTTAACTTGCTTGGGTTTACAAAGGGTTATTCTTTTTAGAAATGAGAACAATTGTTATTAAAATAAGAACAATTCGTTATAAAAATGAGAACAAGAACGATACATTTCAGAACAAGAACATAAATTGTCAAATTAAGAACCTATTGTTCTTTTAATTTTAATACCACTTATTGTTTGTAAAATGGAAAGAGTTTTTCAATTTTGTAAAAATTCGAATTAGGGCCTTTCTACAAAAAACTAGCGACACAGAGTATCTTATTATTTGTAATAATTTGTTATTTGTCGCGTAGGAATTACAAGAGGATTTAAACATTTTTGAAAATTTAGCTGGTTTTAAAACAAAGAGTAAAAAATTGTTTTTACAACGCCTTAGTTCCCTGAAGCAAACCATATTAAGAAAATAACAAACTCAAGTGTTATTTGATTTAACAACGCCGTGGCGGAACAGTATTGTTCACTCATGCAATATTTTAAAAGATTATAATATCAGCTACAAACGAATATGGTAACATGTTTCTTAATGCTAATAAATATTTAGGCAGCGGATGTGTCGTTTGTAATCTTTTACCCATGAGTAGCTGTGCTAGCAAAAAAAGGAAACACGGTTATGGATTTTCACTAAACTGCGATGTATGGCGAATAAAAATATATTTTCCGTAGCAAGCCTTGGGTTTTAATTACATTAAAAACTAAGCGTAAAGTGTAATCGTATATTCTAAATTGTAACTGAAACCAGAAGCGACAGTCATTATAAATAAATTTATTGTATTTTAAAAATTTCAAATTCAATTACTTGTAATTAGGCAATAATCATAACTTGCAATAAAATAAAATTTATTTAAAAGCTTAAAATCAATTGAAGTTCAGTAGATCTATTAAAAACTGCAAGCAGTTCTAAAATTGGTGCAACAGTACGATTTTATTAAAATTTTTATGGAAGGTTTAGAAGAAAGTTTAATATTTGCTTTAATAAGGATTATATTTCACAATTATTTCTTTTAAGCAAAAAATTAACTAAACACTAGAAAACCCAAAAAATTCATCTTGAGAATATATTTCTTTTTTTAATAATTTACTTTAATCGTGCTTGATTTCTTCAAATATTATTTAAAACTACAAAATGAAATGTATTACTGCGGGGAAAGCTTGCCCATATGGCCAAGCTACTGCTCATATAGCTCATCAGTGGATTTTACCGAAATTTTGTATTCAAAACTAGAAAGTCTTACATCTATTAAAATTTTTTAAAAGCAAAAATAACGTTTTAGTTTGTGCTATTTTCAAATAGTTAAATGTAATTGATACTGACAAATTCCAATTACAGTTATGTCTAATTAAGCAATTAGATATAATCGTATAGCTGCATAAGTAATAAATTACAAAATATAATTGACATCCGCCAGATCTGCTCTGTGGAGTTGAGAATTTTGCTTTGAAATTGTATTAATTTGCAAATCCTCTAAATTTATAACTATAAAATGACACCTGCTGTACGATCTTATCTTAGTAGGAACGTCAAATTAGCAGCAAAAAAATATTAAGAAATTATCGTCTTTTTCCAGCAACAAGCGTTTTATGTATACTTAACAACAGCCTCACATACATACCTGTTTTAAGACACCTTAATAAGCAGAGTGTAAGTCGTAAGGGCTTTCTCAAAATGAAGACTTAATATATCTCTTAAAAGTTATCATACTCCTTTCTTAACTTATCCCCGACTGGATAATATTTCCAACTTAAACTATCTCTGATAAAATAAAATAAACTCTCCCCAAGTTTTCGCCACTCTCCCACAACGTATGCCCTACCCTACCCAAACACTTATCTGCACTTGGAAGATCTAAAAATGTGTGAATGAAAATAGTGAATGTACAATACTTAGACACCTGCCTTAGGTTATGATCCATCAGGAACAATTTAGCTTAAAACAGTTATTAAAGATTATAAGGTTCTTCCACAGTGAGCACAAAAAAAAATCCGAATTCACCCATCCTAATCCTCTTCATTCTGAAAGAATTAAATTTTGTAAAAAGAAACATTTACAGGACCTTAAATTATTGCTTTTGAACATTTATTTGTTCTACTTTATGTATACTTATTTTTATTGATCTTAAATTTCATACTTATTTGTGTTTTGTATTATTTAAATTATATTCCCAAGAAAGAAATGATGTTACATACATATAATTAAGGGAGTTTGTACCTTTTTTAGTAAAGAAATATTTATGTGGCTTATTTTTGCCACTTGGCAATTTTTTGTCGATCTAAAACTAAGATAAGTAAAAACAAGAAAGAATATCGAATAACTTACCAACTCTCTGATATAAGGATCTTCTTTGAATTTGTCGCATAAGCTTTTAAATCATAGCGGCGTGTAAAAGAATATGAATACACTTTAGTATGTTAGAAAATGCGAAATAGTTTAACAATTCATATAATAAATATAAATAAATAATTTTTAAATGAATTGAAAATTAATTCTAGCTATAGTTCATTTATTTTAATTTCTAAAAGCCCATTTTAGAAAAAAAAATTGTTTTAGAAATGTATGCGGATGCTTTTCAAAGAAAAATTAGACGCTAGCAGAATGAAATGCTGCACTTTCTGGACCGCTGCGTCCTTCATCAGCATTCTTCGAATGTATCTACTTATAGTTGTGTAATTGTAAACATCATCTATTTAACTAACTAACTTTGTAAATAAGAATACGAGTAGTATTCATTTTAATATTAATTTGGTTAGACGAAATTTACACACAAACTAAAGCATTTCTTCACCATTCTCTCTGAATTTCATCCGGTACATTTTTTTTTCTTTGTTCCCATCATCGCTCGGACACGAATGCAATTTTAATTTTGGTATTCTTACTTACAGTGGTTGTCAGCTTATTTGATGCAAGCAAAATAACTTTTTTAAATAAATATAGCTCTTAAACTACGTATGCTATTTAAAAAATTCAAAATGCAATTTGAAAGTAAAAGTGTGAATATTAAAATTATAAATTCATTTATTTAATACTTAATATTATTTTAAAGAAAAATGAGATCAACAAAAAAAAACTTCATATTTAAATAAGGCAGCTTATTTGATGCAAAATGTTAGAGAAATGGATTTCTTTAGATTTTGTTTTAAACTTTTTGGTTAATATTTTGTATAATAGCCTTTTTGCTCCAGCAAAGCTTTCAAACGATTTGGCATTGAGTCTGTGTTATTTCTGGTGTTATTTTGTTCCATTCTTCAAGCAAAGCGCGTTTCAACGTTTCTCTACTAGCAATCTGGTTATTTCTTATATTATTTTCTAATAACGCCCATAAATTTTCTATTACATTTAAATCTGGAGACTGTGCAGGTGGTTCCATCACATGAGGGCAGTTCCATATGAGCCACGTCTAAACAACATTTGATTTATGTTTTGGGTCGTTATCTTGATAAAAACGAAGGTTCCTTCTAAGAGCCGCTTTGAAGCACTTTGAACCAAATTTTCTTTGAGAATGTTTAAATACATGGTTTTATCAATGTTTTCTTCAATAAAAACTAGGTTTCCAACACCTGATGCGGCCATACAAGCCCAAACCATAACGCTTCCTCCCCCGTGTTTAACAGTCGCACGAAGGTTCTCAGATTTGAGCTGAGTATTTGGCTTCCGCCATACATAGGACTTTCCATCTGATCCAAAGATATTAAATTTCGACTCGTCTGAGTATATCACAGTATTCCAGAAATCCAATCCTTTGGAAATGTGTGCCTTTGCAAACGCCAAACGGGAGCTTTTGTTTTTCTGACTAATAAATGGCTTCTTGAGTGGTACTCGGCCATGAAAGTCATGCGAACGTAAAATACGCCGAATTATTGATGCAATGCAGGTCTTGCCAATAACTTTAGCCACTTCATCCGCTATTTTTTGTGCCGATAATCTTGGGTTTTCCATAATTTTTCTGACTATCCAACGTTCGTCACTTGCAGAAAAAATTTTGTTAGGAGCAGTTCTACCCTTATTTTCTATTCTATTTTCCTTTGAATAACGCTCTATTATATGCTGGACAGTAGAGGATGGTAAATTTAACATTTCTCCAATGTTATGCTGTGTTTTTCCAGCATTGAAATGATGTATAACCAACTCCCGGATTTCTATTGTTGTCCTACGACCCATATTCAAAAATTAGGTAATATCTTCTTTAAAAACTGAAAACGACAATAAATATACAACACGTAATACCGAAATTCCAACAAGAAATGAAATTAAAAATAATTTCATATTTATTTGCAAATATAACGGTATTACTACAGTTTTAATTTGTTTGCATCAAATAAGCAGACAGATTCAATATGACTTTTCTTTTTGTTTTGGCTATTTTTTTGCAGTGAAAAGACAATACAATAAAAATAAAACAAAATAAAAGCATTTAGTTGTTGCATATATGTGACGTAATAAAGTGTATTTAGTTTTATTGGATATTCAATGCATTTGCTGAGTTACATTGATTTAAAGTTTTTAGATTTGCTTGCATCAAATAAGCTGACAACCACTATATTTACTCACAACATTTTAGATGCTGCTGCAGTATCATATTATTTTATAATTTCAAAGTTAAAGATAAATGTACGTAAGGCTGCGCCGTGCGTTTTATAATTTAATTTTTATTAAATTAGGAGAAAAAAAAATAATGTACAAAATATTGTCTCAATTTAAAAATGTGTAGCCTCAACATTTCCAAGTGTGGGTAAGTGACTTACTTCAATCTGATTTTGCAAAATAAGTAGAAAAATAGCCGTAAATTGTCCATGATATTAATACAGTTACAGAAATTAGTCTAATAGTACTAGATTAAAAAATTTTTACTTCTTGAAACTCATAAATAATCAAAACGGAAAACATATTTATTCCTTTATGTTGAAGCTTGGTAAAACGTTTGATTTTATATAAACATAAAATAGAATTGTTGTTAATGTAATATGTAGTTCTAATAAAGTGCTAAAGACGCAAATTGAATAAAAGTGTCAATAATTAGCATAGGTTACCGAAACCGCTTTTTAGTTATTTTAAGGACACAGTTGATATTTTTGTGAATCTAAAAGTAAAATAACATAGCGATAAATAGTAATAAAAATATTTTTTATATTTATAAGTTTACAAGTATATTATTTAAAAAATGTTAAATATATTTTAAATAGTTCCTTTTTCTTTCATAGATATTCAAAAAGAGTTTCCAAAACAAAAAGGTCAAATTGACGTAATAAGAATATAATATGTAATCAAGAGCATGGAATGTATTGAAAAATTGGAATGCGATCTGGCAAATATTACACTAATAATACTCGTTTTGTCGGCTTCAATATTCATATTTGAATAACTATAACGTGAAAATATTGACACTGGGTGTCAATTTATGATGCGTTCCAATAAGGGTTTTGAAAACGGTAATTCCCGAGAAACGGGAGTTTGAAATTATAAAACTTCAAAAAATACACTTATTGCTTTTCAAATATTATTGTTGCGACACTTAAAAATTTTCAAATATTACGTTTTGTAAGAATTCTACTACATAAGATATAAAAAAAAAGCTTACTACTTTGTTTCAAATGGAATTTGAGTTATTCGAAGCCACTAACACTAACTAACGTACATGGATAATCTTTTTAACGTATTGTTGACATAATTTTGCGACGAAAACAATAAACAGAAGGTCTAGTAAATTATTAAACGCACTAACAGTTTCAAAATCATATCTTTAAAAAAATTAATTAACAAAACACTTTTTCAGTATTTTTAAACTATATTACCTCTCGCTATGAAGTACATAATTTTGTGTTTTGTCACCTGAGTTGTTTTTAAGCTTTATGAACTGTTAATACTCTTGTTTAGCAATTATATTTATTGTTTGTTTATATTTTAATAAAACTATGAATTATTTAATGTTATTTTATTAAATAAACCTGTTTTCTTCAAGAATTATATTTTTTTTCCAGAAAACCGGTAAATCCCGAGAATGCAATAATTTTTTCCCCGTTTCCCAAACAATCCCAAACTCTAGCTTCAATTCATTTTTAGAAGGAGATAGGCAGTAAGTATCGTTTGATCAAATTTTTAATGATTCTTTATTATCGAAAAACTTTAAGGTTGTATATATGAACAATAAAACTATGAAGGGAAACAGCAAATAACTAATTTGATTGCTTTTTCAAGCCCAAAAATGGGTTTGGAAAAACATATATTATGGTTTCAACAACGTTCGGTAACCCTTATGCTCTATTTCTTCAACCAATTTTACAAATAAAATACATCGTCCTGTAAACATCGTAACGCTACCTTGGGGCTTTCATGATACAAGTCCTGGTTCGAAGGTCGGATGAATAAGATGGGTATAGCTTAGGAAACTTCAACATCAAAGCAGAGGCTTGATGTACATATAAAATCATAATAATAAATAATAATGATTCTGTTTGTTTACAAAGCAAACTTCCTGATCACAAAACAAAAAAATATTTTTTTTTAATATTTTCTATTTTATCAGGCTAATTTTGCTGCTCATGACTCTAGAAACCACCTAGAGAGCCTTATGTATTTGAATATCTTCGGAGCTTTAAATATAAAAGGAAAAAAGAGTATTTTCTGAAATAAATTAAGAGCTTTTAATGGTGAGCCAGTTAAGTGTAAAAAATCTTCATTTCTGCAGGTTTTCGGAGGGCAAATGATTGCTTTTTTGTGCTCTTTATGAGCATATAAGCTCCGAGAAATGAGTTGGTGAAGTTTCCTTTGGTTCATATGGTTTGCTGGGAGCTCTCATTCCACTTGATATGTGATAGTGTAAAAACAAAATGTTACTTTTAATTTTTTGACAATCACAACAATTCTCATTATAAAATCCAAAGCAAATATGGTATTTATTAAAATGCAACTTGAAACGTATGATTCTAGTTTACTATTAGTTAAAAAATTACTCAAAATTATAATCGAATTTCAACTGGAATTCATTAATCATAAATAAGCTCCTGAATGCAATCAATTTACCATAAAAAGTAACTGAATTGGAATTTTCGACGTCCTGAATGCATTTACGTCACCATAAGAATTTAAAGAGAAAGAATTTGAATGGAATCATCATGAAGAAAATATTTTATAAATAAATTATTCACCCATGTCGTGAATAAGAAGTGCAATTTATGTTTTCATGAAATTTGTATTCCCCTAGAAATAAAATTCGTATAATGACTTTATAGTGAAATATTTGTTCCTTCCATTGAATTTTTAGAAACGAATTCATAACCTAAGTTACGTCAAAACTGTGTTTGACGTTTGCATGGCGCACTTTATGACATTTTTAAAATTTAGATATGCAACAACGAAATGAAATGCACTTTCTAGCTTCAAATTATGTCTATTTATACAACTATTTCGACAATAGAATGAGAAATTTCAATCTTTCATAATGTATTTTTGATATACTTCTCTTCAGAGGCGATATAACATTATAAGTGTTGGTGGACAACAAATTATTTACACACACTGCTAAAAACTATCCTCTACTATCACAATTTTGTATTTTTCTATCTGCTATGGCAGCTAACCTTCGATACGCAATTAAAGCAATTTTTTAATTACTAAATATATTTGAATTAATTTTTGGAATTTTACCACAGGTAAAAAAGCTACAACTAAGTTTGTATGTCCGTTTTAATTTCTACAACATTTATCTACGACACCATAAAGTATATCAGCTTGGAGATCTTATACAGTCGATTGAGCTATGTCTGTCAGTCTGTACATCTGTCCGTCCGTGTTCCTGTTAGATTCAACTTTGCCAACGCCAAGCGATCAGACATAGTTTGCTACTGAAAATCCGTAAGATCGGTCCATGTATATATATATAAGTTTTTTTTTGTAAACGCTGTTGTTGCATTTTCTTTCAAATAAGGTCCTCGCTTAAGCATATTTAGGAATTGCCAAAAGGTTATCTTAGGTAATGTTAACTGTTAATATATGTGCCTAAACTTTGTTCAATAACACTTTGTTTTTTAAATCAAGTTTTCTTTTTGAATATTGTTTTAATTTCTACTGAAAAGAAAACTTTCATTCTAAAAAAATTTCTTTGAACATAAAATACTAGTTTTACTTTTGCTATTTATTTAAGATGTTATGGGCCCTCATTGATTTCCATAAAACATAATTGAAATTATGTTAGTAAAATGGATATCAAGACAGAGTTCCAAAAGTTAAACAATAACAACTATCACACATGGAAATTTAATGTAGAAATGCTAATATTGGAGCGTAAACTATCGGATATTATTACGTTAGATATTCCATTGCAGCCTGAAAACAAATGGTTGGTTCAAAATGGAAAAGCAAGAGCAGTTATTGGTTTGTACTTAGAAGAAAAGCCAGCAGCCGTATTTTGTAATTCTCGTAGCTGATTTTCTATCTCATCGCTAAAATGCTAAAAATAAATTTGGGCGAATATTGTAGCGATGTCGCTAAATTTGTATTCTGTAATCTAATCTCTTAGCTAAAATTTACTATTTTCGCCGTAGCTAATTTGCTAAAATAAGTCTATTCTTTTCCTTCTATTTTCAATAATGCTGTTAGAAAGAGAGAAACTTATGACTCTCGTTTTAAACATTTGATATTAGTGTTACCTAACTTTATATTTTGTTTTCCATAAATGTTAAGCATTTCGCACCAAAAAGTTTTATAAATATGTTGTAAAACGTAATATTTTTAAAATAGTTTTGAAAATATTAATCGAAATTTATTTTGTAATATATTTGTTCGGATATTAATATAGTTCATGATTTACGCTTATTATTTTTTCAAGAAATCGCCAATGTTGTAGTTAAGTAAATTATTTATAATTAAAAGTTTAAATATATTACAGAAAAGTAGAATTAGAACCTTAATAAATTAAAAAATTTTCTAAACGTAAAATTTTCTTATTATTTTTAAAACGCTAAGGCCAATGAATAAACAAAAAAAGCATAAAGGTAAAAACAAAACGATTTTATTATTAAAAAGGAACATTTCATTGAACTACTTAAGGCTAAGTGAGAAAAAGAAATATTTTAAAGCAGTTAATTGTTATTCTTTTGCTTACTTCTTCCATGGTAAACTCTCAACAAATTTAAATTACTTTTTAGCAGCACAAAATACTTATTGCTAAAATTTAAGCATTTAGGAGACAAATAACAGCTGTTTAGTTGATAGAGAATACAAAAAAGGAGAATTTTAGCGATGACAACAAACGCTAAACATACGGCGAATTTAATTTTTAAGAGATAGCTTGTTTTAGCAATGCTCGTTACAGAATTGGATTTGTAGCTAAAAATCTCTAAATTGATTTTAGATATTTTTAGCGATGGAGATTAAGCTTAAGCGACTTATAGAATACGGCCACAAAAGATTCAAATTAAAAAACTTAAATTCGCCAAGGAATATTGGGAAGTACTCAAGAAGAATCATGAAAGAAACTGCAAGCTGGAGAGGAAATGTAAGATTATATTGCAGAAATTTTGAATATTGCTGATTGTTTGCAAGATATGGGTGAAGAATTTCCAGAACATAAAATTGACGCATTTAACTTGGGAAATCTTCCAGAAAATTATAAAAATATTGTATCTGCACTTGAAATACGGCCAGAATCCGATCTTACGCTGGATATGGTAGAGGAAAAATTATTACAAGAAAGCAAAAGAAATAGAAATGACCAAGCTGAAGAATTTGTTTTAAAAACTGAATTTAAAACGAAAATTAATTAAAAATGCTTTGTCTGTGACAAACTAGGTCATGTAAAGAAAAATTGTTATTTAAATAAGAAAGTATAAATAATTCCCTTAAATATGTCAACAGAAAATTAAAAACATGGTTGGTTTGTGGATGCAGCTGCTACATGTCACATGTGTTGTGACGAAAAGTTCTTTAACAAATTAGATACAACATTAAAGGAAAGTATATATTTGGTGATGGAACCAGAATAAATACTAAGGGCAAGGGCGAAGGTTTCTTACATGTCAATAACAATAAGGTTTGGTAAGAGAGGTTTTATTTGCACCTAAATTGGACGGAAGTTTACTGTCCGTAAGGAAATTAGTTTTAGAAGGATTTACGGTAACCTTTCAGAAAAAAAATTGTAAAATATTATCGAATGAAGTGGAATATGCTACAGCAACAATGAGAAATAACTTATTTATGTTAGATGATAATAACACATTAAGAATAGTCTCACATGTTGAAGCTAACTAACTGCATTCATAAGTGACATAGAGACTTTAATGCAATTAATGCTGGAATGAAGAATTCGTTATTTAAAGCAGTAAGTATTTCCTATTGCAATTGTTGATCGGAAGAGATTTTAGATCTTAATCACAGTGATTTATGTGGTCCAATGCAAAATCCGTCACCCTCTGGAAGTCGGCATTTCTTAACATTAATTAATGATAAGAGCCGTTACTGTACTATATATTTTCTTAAATATAAAGGTGAAGCCATAGGAAAAATCAAAGAATTTGTAGCATATGCTGAAAATAGATTTGGTAAGCGTATAAAAACAATTCGTACTGATAGAGGTGTTGAATTTTGCAGTAAAGAAATTGATATTTTCTTTAAAAGTTAAGGTATTAAACATCAATTAACAGTTCCATATATGCCGCAACAAAATGGGGTAGCGGAAAGGAAAAATAGAAGCCTTATAGAAATGGCTAAATGCATGTTATTTGATTTAAAAATAGATATAAAATATTGTTCTGAAGCAAAAAATACTGCAGATTATTTACTTAATCGGCTACCGACAAGTAACGACAGTAATAAATGTAAAATGAAAAATTCGTTTTCTTCACAAACAATATCATTTGATTTGTCGAACAATAAAAAGGAAAGGATTAATATAGAGTCGTCCACAAGTGCAAATAAAAATTACAGCGAGGAAACTAATTGTACAGAAAATATTAGTAATGATATTTTTACTACAGAAGGGGATGATTTTGCTGGATTTGAAACAGCCGACAACAGTTCAAGTGCCGAAGATGATATTGAAGTTAACCAAAGAACATCGTCTGGGCTTAAAAAAAATATTCCTCTCAAAAGATACGCAAACATGACATCAATTGCAGAAGAACCTAAAAATTTTAATGAAGCTATCAAAAGCGCAAATAGCAATAAATGGTTTTTAGCCTTAAATAATCAGCTTGATGCTGGAATCAGCAAATTAATGATGTTTTTATAAAATTCGCGTTCAGAAGGGGAGAAGCTGATAATTGTTTTTATAAAAAGGAATATCAAAATGATTTTATATATGTATGTGCTTATTTATGTTGATGACATCATCACTGCCTGCAAACACGAAAAAGTTGTTAAAAATTTTATAAAAGATATAAAATTATATTTTGAAATTACAGACCTGGGATCATTAAAGCAATATTTGGAAATTTTCAAGAAATAGAGATGGAATATTTTTTATGAATCAAACTGAATACATAAACAAAATTTTGAATAAAAATAATGTAAAAGACGCAAAAGAATCAAAAATACCGTTAGACCCAATGTATTTTAAATTAGAAGATGATAAATTTTTGGAAAATAATTATCAATATCGAAAAGTTATAGGATTATTGCTTTATTTAGCAGGAAATACTACACCTGACATTGCATTAGCATTTTCAGTATTATCAAGAAAGGTAAGCAAGCCCAGCTTAAAAGATTGAAATGAAATAAAAAGAGTATTACATTGTGACCCTTTCATCCAACAAAGCAGAGCTAGTATATTTAACTGAAGTAAGTCAACAAGCTGTTTGGATAATAAAATTATTAAATGAATTCGGAGCAAAACAAACACCAAAAATGTTTCTTGATAACCAAAGTACTTTAAAAATCCTTATATCAGAGATATATAATTCAAGATCTAAACACATTGATGTTAAATATTTTTATGCAAGAGAACTTATTAGTAAAGGAAATACTTTATATCAATACCTTCAAACTGATAAAATGATTGCCGATATTTTTACCAATCCGTTATCCAGAATTAAATTTTGTAAATTTAGAAATTGTTTAGGTTTAAAGGAATAACAAAAATGTGTTATTAAGAAGGGGTGTTAATTGTTAATATCTGTTTTGAAACTTTGTTAAATAACACTTTGTTATTAAATCAAGTTTTCTTTTTTAATTAATTTTAATTTCTGCTGAAAAGAAAACTTTCATTCTAATAAAATTTTCTTTGAACATAAAATACAAGTTTTGCTTTTGCTATTTATTCAAGAGGTAAAGCATCTTAAACACCCTCTAAAATCAACCCAACTAATTTTGCTTTATTAATTGGGACACTGCGCAATATTTTTGCATTGGAATCATGTAACGGCATATACTTTATTTTCTTTGTTCAACTGATTTGACACTTCCTTTTTAATTAATTCCACCATACTTAATTTAAATTTTCAAGTCTTTCCAAATATGTTAGCACTTCGCATTGTTAAGCAAGTTACCTTTGAAGCTTCTCAATTTTCGGCTGAACTCTTATCCCTGTTTTTAAGCTCAATTATCCTTTCTGTGCATGTGTGGTGTTATAGTTGTCGTTGCTTTTCTTTTGTTCTTTTTTTTAAACTGTCGGCATTTTGTTCATTTGAAGTGTCATTTAATTCCTACTACGTTTATAGTTCTGAATTATCAATTAATATGTTTATACGTACTTCTTATTCGCAAATAAAAATATTGTAAACAGAAAATTTTGTCGAATAATAGGTAAAAATTTTTTATTTGCGTAAAGCTTACAAAGCAAATCCTGAATAACCATACTATTTGCAAGCAAGGTGTAAAATACTGCCAATTTTTTTTTGTTTTTTTTTTTTTTGGTTTTTTTTTTTTTTTTTTTTTTTTTGTTTAAGTGTTTTTGCCTAATAGGGAAAAATTATTGTTTAAAATCAAAAAATTAATG
The DNA here is from genome assembly GCA_937654795.1 of Cistogaster globosa. NCBI lineage: Eukaryota > Metazoa > Arthropoda > Insecta > Diptera > Tachinidae > Cistogaster > Cistogaster globosa. Next base: position 43,546,669 of record OW569407.1, read on the forward strand.
GTAATTAATATTTGAATATACAAAATTGAGCCGAAGTATTTTGGCGGGTGTACTTAAAAAATGCTCAAATGTTTTCTGTCGACGTTTTACCATTTAAATATAAAATTGCTATCCGGTACCACTAAAATATCGAAAATATTATTGCCGTATAAATAGTGCGTTAAATAATTAGAAATAATTTTTATTTGGAAATGGAGTACGTATAAACGTAGTAAATAGTCACTATACTCGCGATAATTTTCCTTAGGTATTTTTGTGCTGTAGTTTCTGGTGCAAATACATACATGTTCCTTAGCTAGACAATAAAGTCTTCTCTTATATTCATATCTAAAAATAAATTTTTAATTCTTCAATAAATTTTTCTGCTTTATTGTCTTAAACTGCCTTTAAGCTTCTTTTCCCTTTACTTAGTTTTCTTAAGTTCTTTAGATTCTGCACAATAATAGCTTCATTGTACTTTTTATTTTGTAATTTTATCTTTTTTTTTTAAATAAATGTCATTTTTAGCTTATGTTTTAGACATTATTGAATTTTGCCCTAGTGGCAGAGTTGCATAATTATATGCAAAAATGTGTTAAAAAATAATTTAATATTTCATACAGTTAGCAAAGCTGACGTTTCGTCTACAGTAACACAATATTTAAGCCACAATAGAGGTACAGTTTGTTAAATAAAACTTTGCACAACAAAAAAAATAATCTCTGCATTTTAATTAAACAACAAATAACGCGTTAATTCTCTAGGAATTTTCGTTTACTAGGTTTTTTTATAACTGCATGTGAAAAGGGTTGCAATGCGTTTATTTATAAAATAAATGTCTTATGTGCAACAATTGACCCTTTATAAAAATGAAAACATGTAAGAGTGCTCTATTCGGCTATGCCGAATCTTATATACCCTACACCATCTATGTAAAGTTAGTTTAGTGAATTAACTCCAATCAAAATAACAAATATTAGGGTGACAGAGAATTAAAACATAAGAAAAAAAAAAATTAAGTACTACATACATACATATACTTTTACATAAAAATTCCATGAGCACTTAATGGGTTAAGATTTTTTAAGAATTTTAGTATTTCCTTAAAGATCTCTTCCAAAGTTAACAATGATACCCATTTTGGTGTTTTAAAAAATTTGAAAATTTTAGAGGCCCGTTACTCGAAATATATGGGCGAGCGCCAATTTTTTCACTTGATTTTTTTCTTATATTTTAATTCTCTATCGCCCCACATATTTTTTTTTTTTGATTCGAGTTATTTCATTGCTCCAAATAATGTAGTAAAATTAGAGGTATGTGACACTATGGCCGATCGATTGGCGTATTTAAATATTTTCTAGCTGATATAATGCCTCGGCAAATTTGATTTCACCACTAACATGAACGGACATTGTTTAATCGACTTCGCTATACATAAGAAGTCAGAATAAGTATACTTTTTGGGATCGGAAATGGGTATTGTAGAAATTACAAACGGAATGACAAAATTAGTTATACCCTTTTTCCACTTTTTGTGGTGAAGGGTATAAAAATGCCAAGCAAACGAGTTTCAAAATATATTATGCAGTTGGTGTATTTTAGTTATTAAAAGGGAAAATCAGTAATATGTTGTCTCTAAAAATTAGGACTATATATAACCATCATATACCGTGCTGAGACTTTAATTTAAAGTCACCAGGCAGACCAAAAAACCTATGCCTCGAATTGAAAGAAATATAATTAAAACTATTACCGATAAACCGCAATCCAGCACAAGAGGATTAGCTCTTTAACTAAAAAATGATTGTGGGCTAAGTATTATACATAAAACTATGCAAAACATGCTACAAGAACACAAATATTCTTTAAGAGTAGCTAGGAAAAAACCTCTGCTCTCAGTGCAAAATATTAAGAAACGGTTAATATTTGCAACGGAACACATTTCACTCCCACCGGAGTACTGTGATGAGACAAAACTCATGTTGTATTATCATGATGGACCCCAAAAAGTTTGGAGAAAACATCTGACGGCATTAGAAAATAAAAATATGATCCTAACAGTAAAGTTTGAAAAACTGTCAGTTATGATATTGAGTTGTACATCAAGCAAAGGAATTGGAGATGATTTTCAAGACAATGATCTGAAACATAAAGCTTATTTATATAGGTCTTGGTTATTTTCTGTGGCCACAAGCAATAACAGCTAAACTCGTTTTCTTAAAATTCTCAACAGCATTTTTAATTTTAATATTGTTGCGTTGAGTCAGGGAATATTGACCTTAGCTGTTTACATTTTAAGGTAAAAAATACTTAGTTTTTAAGCTACAAAAATGAAATTTGACTTGCATTACAGATTGGAGTGTCAGAAGTATAATATTAGCAATAACTTGATTTTTTCCTAACTCGACTTTAGCTATTATTGCTTGCGGACACAGTTTTAAAGTTGTAGCAAAGTTGTAGATACCCCTGCTCAAAGTCCACATATTAACCCAATCGAAAATTTGTGGAAAAAGTTCGGCAACAAATAAAAACGAACTGATAATATTTATTAAAGAATATAGGGAGAAAACACCTGAAGAAAATGATATTCTAAAGCTTACTCATTCAATGCGCAGACGTGTGCAAGCAGTAATTGATGCTCAAGGTGGTCACTCCCTATCCACAATTTCCCGGGCAAATTTTGGCTAAATTTCAGGGAAATGGTAAGTTTAAAATCATTAGCAGTTTGAAAAAATTTGCTGATTGTTTTTTAAATATTTATGTTACATTTAAAATTTTTGAAATATCTCGTTTCGTGTTAATTCTACTACATCTGTAAATAAAATATTTTTTTTTTAAATTTTGATGTTTGTGTAGATAGTAATTGATATGGAATGCAAAACACTTATTTACATTTTTTTTGTCTGTCTGCCTGTCTGTCTGTCTGTGTTGGCATCATGTAAAAACTTCTGGATAGGTTTGAATAAAATTTTATGAGGAGGTCTTTTAAAACCTTTGTTCAAATATATATGTGTAATATGGATATCCCAAGACGAGCAAAATTCCACAAATTCCACTGTTTCACTTAAGCAACATCGAACTGTCAATTCTGACTTGTACACGACCATTTGCTTGGCGGAAGTATTCTGAGAAATTCGTAAAACTAACGCCTAAAGACGAGTCATTTTTCATCAAGACAATGCAAGCTCTAACAAATCTTGTCAAGCAAGTAAATTTTTGAGCAGTCAAAAGATCGAATTGATGACTCATCCTCCGACCAATCCTGACTTGGCCACACTTTTGTATCTTCTTATTCCCGGATATCAAAGGTAAAATGCTAGGTCAACGATTTACGAGTGCAGAATGGGCAGTTGAAGGGTTCAAAAACAATGTTTTGGACAGATGCAAAAGTGTATTGATCAACAAGGCTAATATTTCGAAAAATAATAAAGCCATTTTTTTAATGTTTGCTATTATTTACTATACGTGAAACCTCGTAACTAAAATATTAAATACATTATACAATGGGCAAAAGTTAATATTGTAAATTATTGAAAACTATATTTGATGCCTTAGTGAATTACCATATACCAGCATTTAAAAGATATCAAAACAAAACTTTTATATAATTATGGGTTTTATTAGTTATCAGTGCTAGCAAAATAAAGTCGTTACTTTTTTATAAATTGTTAAATTTTTTGGTTTAAAAAAGGTCAAAATTCTTCAAAAATTTCGTGCTCAATAGAGCATAACTTCGTCCCGTCAAACCACGTCAAAAAGATATTTCTCTGTGTTATAGCCCAAAACCTCCCCTACCCACCTATACCCCATTATATGTGCGCCAGGTTGCTACCTTGTGCACCACAGCAATTTTTCTGACCAAAGATCAGGTATTCTGTACAACAATTATTATACATACGAAATTTTTCAAAAAATATTTTTTTCTGCAGAGTTATTTTTGAATTATTTTGACTTTTTAATACAGAGTAAAAGCCAATTTTTTTTCAAATCTCCTTAAAAGATGGCGTTTATAACTTTTAGGATGGAATCTAGTAATATACGAACGCCCAATCTATCACATTTGAAAAACCTAATTATTAAATTTTTGGTTACCCATTAGAGTTGGTAATGGCAAATAAATCATAAAAAATAAGATCATAAAGAATTATGAATCCAGAATAATGATATAATTAAAAAGGAAGTCTTAAATAAAATACGTGAAGGCACATGTTTGTTATGGCATTCTTTCGAATGTAAGTTTTATTATCACATAGGTAAGGATATGTAAGCTAATTCCTTGCTTAATTGAATAACACAATTTTGTACACAAAAGATGTGCGCATACACTGCATGGGATGATCTCTACCTGATTGTTCTTAGTACCTGTTTTTTTTTTTGCAGAAAAACGGAAAAAGAACAAATTCAAGAAGGATATCTTCAGCTTGGCCTTATAATCGACCAACCTAAATAAGGAGAAGGAAATACGATTAATGAAAGTACTGCAAGATTTTTTCCGATCCAAAAACTGCAGCATCTATCACAAGTGTATATTATGAGTTAATAAGACGATTCAAAATCATATTACAAGTCTTAGCAGGCAGCAGAAAGATAAATGCAAAAAAAAATTGGTGATTACGCCAATAAAACAGCTGCACTTTACAATGAAAAATACTCTTGGAGATATATGTCTTCAATGGTTCATAAAATTTTGTATATTGGGGAACAAATCATTCAACATAATTTGCTACCAAGAGAGCGCAAGAAAAAAGGAACAAAGACTACAGATTCTCTCGCGAACATAGCACAAGAAAATGTCTAGATGTTGAACTAATGAAGACCTTATCACCATTTTGTTGTGTACTTCAGATACATATATGTCCAACATTCGATAAAAATGGAAAACAACTATTAGAAGATGAAAATGAATGCTATTTAGAAGAAATTTTTACTAAAATTGCTTTATGTATAGTGGCTTCTTGATTTGAAATTATACGTATTTAAGTAAATTACCTAATATTTATATTATAAAGTGTTATAGAAATATTTAAAAATAAAATAAAACTTTAACTTAAATAAGATTTTTTATTAAAACTTTTCGCTATTAAGAAAGTTTTAACTTTTTAAAAATTTTTTATTCTAAAAGGATGTTTAAAAAACCAACCTTTGGTCCTTCTTGCTTTTAAGCTTAAAAACATTACGGGGGCCAAAATTTGGTGTTTCCTGACAAGATTTAGTTTACAAAACTATTAATAATTATAATTTTTAAGAATAAGAATAGGGCACATATATGAAAAAAAACATTTTTTTTTAATGTTTTAACACTTGTCTTATATACTCAACTTGAATTAATAATGGTAAAAAATATTAAACCATTCTTTACTTTTTTGTCGGTCGACTTTTATGCTTTTTAACAGAAAAAAACCGCAAATCAAAATTTCAATCCAATCAAAAGTTATAGATTTTTGACCGCCTTCTCTCCAAATGTGCCACTGTGCGACACTGTGAAAACTTATACAGTGCGCTCGGGAAAACGTCAACTAATTAAAACCGCGGGTGTTGACGTTTACCAAATTGTTGACGTTTATGAACGTAAAAATTTTAAATAAAAATCATATTGATAGTGTAACTTAAAATGTTTTTATTGACTATAAACTAAAACCAAACATAAACAAATCCAAAAAAGAAACAAAAAAGGCTTTTAGGCCAACTGAAACTAAAAGAACACATTTTAATGAGATCATATTTTTAATTTCAAATATATGTTTATGCATCTAAAAAAAATCTGTTATTTTTTACTGTTGTTTTTTCCTTTCCAATACTTGGAAGAGAGCTTTCTCTCGTAAACGTCTTAATACATTTAAGTCATTTTGCTTAACATTCTCGCAATGAGCCCCATCCAAAGCCCGGTTAAATATTTCGATAGCTTCGTTTGGTTTTATTGTCTGCACTCTTGTACTCGTATCTAAATCATTGTCATCATCATTGGTCACTTCTAACTCCTCAATTTCACACGAATTAGGAACATCTTCATTCCACTCCTGAATGGACGGTACTGTATAGTCAACATTAAAAATTTTTATAAAGTTACTGGTCGTGTCGTTAATAAAAATTTTAAATGCAACAAACCTGAGGGTTTATTTCATTCAGCAGATCAACTGGGAACTCCATTTGTTGTTGCAGTTCTAAGTTTATTTTTTCTCTTAATATGTTTAACGGAATATCTTCCTCCGGATCTGTCTCATCTTCCGTGAAACGCAAAACATTTCCAGCATTTTGCCATTGTAATTTTGCTAACTTTATTCCATGCGGCTTCTAAAAGTATAACAGCATCCCTTAATGTAACAGCTTTCATCGAATCTACTAAATCTGATTTTTTTGCCGCAATCATAACTAGAAGACTATTTCTGTAATACAGCTTAGTTATTTTAATTGCGTTTTGGTCCATTGGTTGGATAAGTGGTGTTACATTTGGAGGAAAAAACATTGCAATTATGTTTCCATCTTCTGTTTTAAGCTCTAGTTCACCTGGATGAGAAGGAGCATTGTCTATCAAAAGGAGCGCTTTAACTGGCAATTTCTTTTTTGAAAGAAAATTTGTTACCTAAAATTAGAAAATCTTACCTACGCGTGGATTTTTTGCCTTTCCAATCACCAACAGTTTAAGTTTATGATTTCCGGTAGCATTAGCACAACATAAAAAAGTGACGCGTTGTTTTTCTGTCTTTACGCCCGGAGCAGTCTGACACGTAAGACTTTTCAGGCAAAATTTTCCAGAATGAGCCAGATTCATCAGCATTGTACAACTGATCTTGGCATAGACCCATTTCTTAAATTTTTTGTTTTAGTTTTATTTTAAATGGTTCGACAAGCAAAGGCTGCGAAGACAGCTTTTCTCCACTTATTTTAAGTAGGCGAACTCCAAATCTTTTTTTAAAACCCTGTAGCCATCCATCACTTGCTCTTAATGTCTTTCTTTTTCCTGGACCGGAAAGTGTGTTATTAACACAGTCCAAAATTTTATTCCTTTTCATTTTTATCTTGCTAAATGTTGATTTCGAGACAGCATAGTGCTTTGCTAAAGCTACCGCACTTGTACCCTTTTTTAATGAATCCAAAATATTTGCCTTGTAACCTAAGCACTTTCGGTTATTTTGAGCACTTTTTGAAAATGAGATACTTACGAGATCAAAAATGCAACTGAACATAAAAAAGTACATACATACAGAAGCGATTTATTTTCTACTCTATATACTTACAAGGGGAATCCAAAATTTCTTAACTACATAATTTCATAAAATAAATGTGTGAGTGCACAAATTTGTGTGTTTTAACTGTAGCTAAATTCAAAATGTTGTTTTATTTAAAGTTGAAGTTTTCGAGCTTTGTGGTTTGGTTGACGTTTTAGAGTAGACAATGTAAAAAATTAAGGGTTGACGTTTTGGGATGTTGACGTAAACGAGCGTTGACGTTTTCCCGAGTGCACTGTACTTGTGCTTACTTACTGTAATATTATATAATAATCTATTTTTTAGTCTACGAGGTTAGACATATAAGGCCTTTTATAATTATTTTATATAACCGATTCATGCGAAACTTCGTACATGTGTTGTGTTCCCGTTACGCTGACACATTACGATATTTTCACTACATACGAGGGCAGTTGCATAAGTTACTTTTCAGCTATTATTAATTGACTGACGCATGAAAACTTATACTTGAGCTACCTTACTGTAATATAAAATAATAATCTATCTTTTAGTCTACGAGGTCAGACATATAAGGCCTTTAGTAATTATTTTATATAACCGATTCTTGCGAAACTTCACACATGTGTTGTGTTCCCATAACACTGACACTACGGTATTTAAGTATAAATGAAGACAGATGTATGTACCCATGTATGTACACATATTACCATATCAAAAACAATCTGAGAAAGTAACAATCGGAATTCTGAGGAAAAAATGTTTAAAAATTAAAATCTTATTAAACTAATGTAACAAAAGAAACAGATTTTTTTTAAATGATGTTATTTATAATTGATATTATTTGATGATAATGTTATTTGTATAAATATATGTACATCCAAACATAGAATATAAAAATTAAATCTAAAGTTTTATGTATGTATGTATGTATGTATGTTTATGTAAGTTTACGTTTTTAAACTACTTTTTGGAACTTCTGTTGTAAAAACCTTATTTTTACAGTTAAAAAAAAATTACTTAAAAATACAAAAAGGTTATTTAAAAAATTCATATTAAGTTTTTATTTACATTTATTTCTAAAGCCGCATTCTGTTATTTAAAATGCATATAACCATGCATATATTAGGTTTAAAATTTACATATTCCAAATAATTTTAATATTTCCCTCAATTCAATGACGAATGATTCACAACTGTGATGCGTGTGTTTTTGTTAAAATAATAACAATGTTGACAATCAAGCGTTATTTGTTTTAATTTGATTTGGATTGAAAAAAAAAACAAATCAAGTAATGTTATGATTCTCTTTAAAACAGGCAATGTTTTGATTCATTCAACATGTTTATATTTGTCATTCGATTTTCTTTGTTTCACATTTTAAGAAGAGAGTATTTGGTGTTAGTGTTATGATTTAGTGTGAGTTGAAAAACGAATGAACTCATGCAGATCTCTAGTATTTAGTATAGAAAAATTATTAATTTTTGGAAAAATGTGCCGATAGTATTTATTTTTTAAGCATACTAGTTATACAAAATGCTATCTATGAAACATATTTAGCAAAACCTGAAAATTAAATGCAGAAAATCAAAATCGATAAATTCATGCTTTTTTGGCTATCAAAGAGAAATGCAAAATATCGAATAATCCAACCAAGTATAATAAAATAATTTAGTAGATAAAAGATTATTGTATAACTAACCTATTTAAGAACAGAACAGGAAACTGCACTCAGGTTAACAACAAACACGCAGCCACTATTGAAAAACTTGGAAGTGAATGATGAGAAAATAAATTTGAACAAAATGTATTTAGTAAATTACTTAACACGAAAACTAAACCCCTTCCGGTTTTTCCACAACCAAAAGCGACTGGTCATTGCGTAAAGGTTGTGCTATCGTTAGAAAGACAAAATAAAATAAATATAGAAAAACAATTGCTGCATTAATCTTAATTGCTGCTCTTGGAATCGTTAGACGTGCTAAGATGTGAAGATAATTTGTCCATATATAAAAATAATTAATAGAAATATTTAAGAAATTACAGAATACTAAAAGAGAAACATTTGCGCGATCTACAATCATTTAGAATAATTGGAACTATTGTATTTTGACACTGACATCCTTAAAATTAATAAAGAACTAAAGTCTAACTAAAAATATTAATTTATTAATTATATCTGGTGAGATAAACATCGGTGAAACCAAAAAGTTATCTACTGGAAATTTGACTCTTTTATTAAGGTAGAATGAACTGAGCTGGACGTATCGTGCTTTGTTTTGGATGGCGTGATTTTATTCAGTCTATAATGACATGCAACAGTCTGTTAAAAGAAGCCCTTTAAAAGCCCTATTATAAGTTATGTTTAACTAGAAAAGTTTTTAAGTTTATGTTTGAATGCTGAAACAAGAAACGCAGATAAAAAAAATTTCTAGAAAGGTCGGAAATTTTCGAAATGATAACTAGTTATTCACTAGCTGAGAAAAATAACAGCCATATATACAAACATATGTCAACGTCCTAGTCGTATCCAATCTTAGTGGTTAAAAAAAGTAATTTAACCCAGTACCTTCCAAAACGCTTCAGCTTTATTTAAGTTGCAAAGAAAGATGGCAAAAGATGTCAACAAACGGTTGTGCTGTGACTAAAGATTGAATAATCTTTAGAAAAGTTTTTTTCATGTGTAGTTAGAAGTCATCTAAAAAATATACGATTTTAGTTACCCGCAGACGCCATTATGAATTTCTGTTCAAACTTTTTGTGTTTGCAAAATTTATCTCCACTGTTTGGTTCGTTTTTAACAATGGCGGGACAATAATCTTATACAGAGACGATGTTATTATACCAGGCTAGGATTTAGAGAAGAGTTTGACAACTTGAAAAGACTTTTGCAAAAAGCAGCTTCAAGTGGTTTGCTACTAAGTGGGACAAATGTTAAATATTGCGTCGCAAAGTTAAACCATATTGCGCTTACCAATAGTAGAACAATACAGGCGTTTTTAGGTTTGCATTTTTATTTTGAAGATTATACCTGTAACTGATCTTAGACAAAATGTACTTTTGAGATTGTATAACTATGATGCGAATGCGGTGCCACATTAACGTAAAAATGCATAGATAACCAGCAACTCCATCCAGTTTCTTGTATGAATTATATAACTAAACTATACAAGAAAAGATATAATTTTTACGAATTCTTAGTCCACGATATTATGAAAAAAATAACGAGTTTACATACTTTGCATTCCGTTTAAACTGTAACTGACTGCTACGCATTTCAAATGTTGATACCTCGCCAAATATTTCATTTTGGTCTAAGTTTTGACAAGAGTTTTCAGGGAGCATATGCCAAGCAGCCGAATGAAACGTGTCGATGCCTAGAGCAGAATATCAAGTTTGATGATGGAGAGTAGTCTAGTAGTAGTAGTAGTAATATAAAGATATTTATATGGACAAAAGATGTACTTCGTAAAGATCCATTGAAGTAACTCATACTGGTAGCAGTCCAGCTAGTTGTTGAAATTATTAAATTTACTTACAAACAGGATCTCAATTATGTGGCGACAACTCCAGAATTGGTGTAAAAGTAATATTTTATACGAAATGTGACAACTTAAGTTCAGAAGTTAGTATAAGGCTGTTACAAGTCTATCATCACTAAGGCTAAAGAAAGAAAAGTATTTATTGACAAAGACAACAAAACGCTAATGACTGAAGGCCCTACTATAATGAGCATAACCTAGCTTAAGTTTAAAACACCAACGAAAAGCCTGTCAAATACTTAGGTGACCCAATAAAGAATTTTAGGTGACTAAAATGTACTTACATGGACTAAGTACTAATTTTTCACAGTTGCACATTTATCTCTAATTCGTACTTTTTCAAAACAAATTACTTCTTTGTAAATAAACAAAGTTTAAAAACAAAAGAGCATTTAGAACATATTTTATATCCATATTTAACAACATTCATATACATATATGTTTTAATTTTTTGTTCACGTTCTAAGATCAGTTCAATAAAAAAGTGTAATATCTTTAAGTTTATTGGCCAGAAATCTGTATAAATTTATTTTGGTTGTTAAAATAAGCTAATTGGGCGTTGTAATAAATGCAAATAAAACAATTCTATTACACATTTTTTACCCCGACGTTTTGTAAATTTTTTGTTGACTTTTTTAATTTGATTAAAAAGATAATATTATTTTACAAATTAACTTATATAAAAAACAATTACAAAAACTTACAATAAATTAATAATAGTCAGATTTATTTTTTGTTTTTTCAATTAGTAATTACTAAACAAAATTATTTTAAGTAATCTTATTTATTTATAACTTAAAAATTTTAATATTGGGTTTATTCGTATTAAACAAATTTTAATAAATAAAACATTATCGTATTATAAAATACATGGAATCTACCTATTCAGTTTCGCAAAAGTAACAAAAACAGTCCCCCAGCACCCAGCACCCAGCGTCATAACTCTGCCCACTCTGGCGATTTGGAAACAACTTTTCTCTTCTCAAATAGTATACCATCTAGCTCGTCCAGAAAGAATTTTTTTAGTTAAAATTACCTTCCAATCATTAAGGTGACTTTTATAGTGTACAGGCCACTTTATATGATCCGTCGCAAATTGAAGTTTATTTTTTTACGGGGGCTCTTTCCTCAGTTTCCGCATCTGCTTATGAAGGCTATACCTCTTTATCTAATTTTTAATACCAAAAGAGTTGAACTACGAACTCTTCTCCTTTCTGCCGAAGTTAAAGCTTTGTAATTTTGTCCATAGGTTTGATTATCCTTAATGCATCTGAGCACAACTTTGTGATTTGCCCTATTCACGGCTGATGGAACAGTAATTTAAATTTCGTTTTCATCAGCATATCGTTTGATTAAAAAAAATTATCCCGAAAATTCGTTACAGTTATTGATATACACTTGAGCCAAATTCCAAATCCGGTAGTTGTAAAAATGTGCTACTTTAAAAATTATGGCTTGTTAATATGTTTAACTACATTTTGAAGTTATTAATGATTTTTACAGCGCCCAAAATGAAATTTAGCGAAAGCCAAATAAGATATCTAGCTGATACAAAGGGAAAACTGTAAAGTAAGCGCAAACCTGATGAAATTTACGCATAAAGATAATGTGCAAGTTTTTTAGCTAATATAAAAAGCCATAAGCTTTAACATGAATGGAATAAAGTGAAGAAATTGGTTACCATGAAAACTTATTTAGAGCGAAGGCAGTAGCGGAATATTCAATAGTTCAATTACCAACAAGAAAAGATAAAATGTTCACTTAGCCATTGTATATTGCTTTTCACGAAACAACAAACCAAGCAAAGTTTAATAAAATTAAAGTTAAAAACAAATCATTAACTTAAATTCAAACAATTAAGCCTTTTACTCGTTATTTACCACTTTTGTATTAGTTAGTTAGTTGATTGAAATAAATGCAAGCATGAACTTCACAGCATTATAAGAACGCGTGTTTAATAATTTCATAAAGAAGCGACGAGGAAAAAGAAATATAAATTTCTATAAGTATTTTTCAAAATAAAAAAAGTAATCTGGAAGATGGATGCCCAACAATTCGAAAAATTATTGGAATCTTTAAATAAGACTCAGCTTAACCTTCTCTAACAAATTAAAGCTTCAACTAACCAACAACAAAATCAAAATGTGCGCCCTTACAAGTTTTGTTGCCACCATTCGAAAATTTTAACGATAAGAAAGAAAACTTCAAGTTGTATCATCAACGTGTTGAAAACTATTTAGGTATAAAGGGAATTATTAGTAACAAAACACTTTGCCATCAAATGCTAATAAATTCAATTGGTTCTACAAACTTCAAGTTATTGGTTTCACTAATAGCCACTAAATCTATAAATGTGGTCGAATACGATAATTTAGTTAAAAAAATTTAAGTCTATGCATATAAGTCTTAAGTTTATGAACATTCTAGTAACCCAACACAGATTTCTTGCGCAAACCAAGGCAAGGAGCAGACTTTAACTGAGTATATTGCAATATTACGCAGGAAAATTAACGACTGCAGTTTTTTTTATCATGCACATGTGACGCCGACATTTCAAATATATTCTTAAGAGCACAAGTTATACGCGGCATAAAAAACAACACAATTCGCGAACAACTGCTGCAGTCGCATAATGCGGATTTTGACCAAATTGTTCAAAAGCCTTTGTCGTTAGAAGCCTCCAAGATAGGCAACCATGAGTTAAGTTCCAGACAGACTACTAACAGCGATGTTAATTTTATTCAATCCAGGATAACAGATCATATTAAGACCGTTTCAAGATATCGATCTTTAAGATCGCTGCCCCGTTCAAAGTCAAGAATAAATTATAACAAATCAGGAACCTATAACCTATTTAAGATTGTGGCGAGGACAGCCACAAAACAAAAGACTGCCTGACAAATCTAAATAACTTAAAATGTGTTTCGTGAGGAAAAAAAGGTCACATAAGACAAGTATGTACATATTAAGTCTTTAATTAAATCATTTAAAAATAAATCAGGTAACGATGACTATGAACCTATCCACAAAAAATATGGGATAAACAAAATTGTTAATATCTTTTCAAATAAAAACAATGGGCGTGATGTCGATAAGTACTTTGCGGAAGTATATATAAGTGAACTTCAACCCTCAAAAGGCGCATTTAGGTCGTACACGAACAATATTTTAATACCTGAGGGTAAAGTTAATGTTAAGTACAACAACATAATTTAAATGAAGAAATGTACGTAGTACACAGCGAATATGATGCTCTAATGGAAAGAGTTTGGATTCGTCATTTGGCAATTGATTTACAAAAAGTAAACAGGCATCAATTCAATAAATTTTCAATTAATGACTTACGGTAAATAACAGTCATAAATGATTTTCAAAATGTTTTATCTTAAAAAAAATGTGTGTGTGCCAAACTTTAAAGTCAATGCTTTTTAAAAAACAGGAAGTTCCGTTTGCCCTCCGTGAAAAAGTGGAAACCGAGTTTGATAATTTAGAAGCAGCTGATATAATTTCAAAACGAGTGAAAAGAGTGATTGTGGTTCGCCTCTTGTGATTATTTTCAAACCAAATGAAGGAATACGACTCTGTATGGATTTTTAACCAGAAATTAACCCACAGTTAGTTTGCCGACTTGACCTTTATAATCCCTATCTACATCTTCGCGTAAATCAGGAAATACAAACTATGTCTACCCACAGGGGAACGTACAGAGGTAATTGTCCTTCTTTTGGCATAAAAACTGCGCCTTCCGAATTTAACCGTATAATAGAAATGATTTTATCGGGATTAAAAAAGAATATGTAATAGTTTGATGACATAATAATACGTGGTATAAGCGAATCGAAATACAGAGAAAATTTGATAGAGTGCCTCAAGCGTCTTCAACAACACGATTTTAATTCAACTAACAGCAAGTGTTCATTTTTTCAAACTCAAATAGAATATTTGGGCCACATTATTTAATTCAACAAAATTTCGAAATCTTCTACGAAAATCCAAGCAATTAGGGATATACCGCGCCCAGCTTATGTAGACGACATCAGATGTTTTTAGCAATGATTGCGTGTTACTCTGGCTTATACCAAACATGTCCTCGGAAACATACCCGTTAAAGCAGCTTCTCCAAAGTTCAAAATTTTATTGGTCTGCAGCATGTGAAGCAGCATTCCGGTACTTATTCTTTTCGATCCAGAGCTACCAATAGTCTTAGCATGCGATGCAAGCCTTACAGGTGTCCTTTCGCACATTGTCAACGGGGTTGAGCGCCTCATTGCATACGCTTCAAGGTCTCTCACAAGCGCTGAAAGGAACTACAGCTATATAGATAGCGAAGCACTTTCAAATATATTTTTTAATAAACCATTTTTTCACGTACCTTTACGGAAGAAGGTTTAAACTAAACATTGACAGCAGACCACTTACCCGCATATTTCATCAACATAATAAATTGTCTCCGATTATATAATTCATTTTAAATGTAGCGGTCTTTCTACTTTAATTGCGTAAGCAACCTCTAAATGTGAAGGACTTCATTGGTGTTGTATAAATTGTTAAAAATTCAGGGTTGATTTCTTCAAGTTTCTTCAAAGAAGGAAGGAAACTTACCAAGCTATTCAAGAGGATGTTATAGATCTTTCTTACCAGGTTCCCGACTATGGAAAATTGTTTGACGAGTTTCCTTCGTTTATTAATTTGAAATCTCCCGTACAATCTTCACCATATCGATGTAAATCAGCTAAAAATACCAGTAAGTTGAATCCTACTCCAAGTTCAGTTTCTTCTGCAAACAAAAACGATCATTAGATAATAACTCCTGCGTCAAGTGTAGCTTAAATTGTTTCTGCGAATAATGAAGTGATGACGTTCCGACTAAACCGGTATCTGAAAACCAAAGTATTGACATTTCCCATTCTGGTCCTAGAGAATTACGTGCTATACCTCCAAAGAGATCAATATTTTTATCTCGTTTTGCCTCTGATACTACCATTGAAGATATTGAATATTTTTAAAAAACTAGGCTTAAGACAAATGTTGATGTCTTAACACACAAATTCTCATTTGCTCAGCCTAGAAGTATTGCATCTTTTAAAATAACTGTTCCTTACGAAATATTTAATAAATTGAATGATGTTTTTTTCTGGCCCAATCAGAGTAAGTATTTGCTCATAATTTTTGCTCATTTTCACTCATTGCACATGGTGAGAATCTGCTTCGCTTTTTTTCCTCACCGCACATATGAGAATATGTGTGGTTTTTTTTCATTTTCATCAAATGATAATTTTTTTGTTTTGCACATTTTACTTTGCTCATGGATGAGAAATGAGAACATTTTATTTTGCTCATCCTCATGTGTGAGAAATGTGAACATTTCCTTTTGCTCATGGATAAGAAATGTGCACCTTTTAGTTTGCTCATCCTCAAGTATGAGAAATGTGCGTTTTGGCAGAAACATAATGAAAACAAGTAGGAAGTTTGAAAAAATATGAAAATTCCTCAGAAAATGAAAAGTGTTATTTAATTGTATGTTGGATTTTACATGCATACGTATTTATTTGTTTATTAAGTTATTACCATTTCATATATATATATATATATATATATATATATATATATATATATATATATATATATATATCATATTACTTCAGTAAATGAAGTTTTGTTATTAATAAATGTTTTTATGACGGCACTCAAAGATGTAGCTAAATACCTTTTGTTGTAAAATATAAACATTTTGTTTGCTCTTTATTCTTTTTTAAAGTAAAAGTTCACTTTATATGAATTCTCATCTGTGAAAATATGTAATAAATAACACTGCACAAAGTGAGGATTAAGGTTAATTATTTACTTATTTTAACCTATATACAAGAAAACAATTATATTTGGGGAAGAGTTTTTTGTTGTTTATTGTTATCATAACTAATTTATTTTCGTTTGGTCTTTTTTCTTGTATGTTTTCATAGCCTTTGATTTTTCACGTTTATTTGTTGTTGTTCAGACTAGTGCAATATGCTTTGTTTACGGTTTTGAGATTCTACTTGTGTATTTCTTACTGTTTTCTTACTTTTTAATTGCAAGGAAAAGATTCAATTTCTTTGCATTGTTGGTAAAACCACACCGTTTTCGGCAAAATTTGTGAAGAAAAAATGTACATAATTTATACACTTTATTCGCAGATAAGTTAGATACATACATACATCAATATAAATCATGTATGTATAAACATTTTCATTACTGTTTAGGAGAATGCGCCTTTAGTGCATTAGTACTTATCTTAACAAAATTAAGAAACAAATTAAATAACAATACTTTAAATAATTTATTAATAAGAAAACCGAATTATTTTCAAATAAAACCTCATAATTTAAGTATATATTAAAATTACAAACAAGATGTTTAAAAACTATAATAAATAATTTTTACTTTCAAATTTTTTAAGCAATAGGTCAGTTTTTTTAAATTAAAATACTGTTTATAGTTTGAATTTGAGAAACATAATTTATACCCAACGGTGTGGAAAAATATTAAAAAAAAAAAATAAATAAAAAACAAGGTTTTTCTTTTTAAAAGCAGACCTATTGCTTAAAAAATTAGAAAAGAAAATTAATTATAAAGGTGAAAAAACATTGATATATAATAAATAAAGTAAAATTTTAATTTGTAATATGAACGTAGTATATAATAACAAATTTTCTTTATAAAATGTTTAACAAACAAAGCAGAAAAAACAACAAATAAACGTGCAAAATCAAAGGCCATAAAAACAATTAGACAAGTTAAAATACCAACGAAAATAAATTAATTTATGATAACAATAAACAATCAAAAACCATTCCCAAAATATAACTGCTTTCTTGTAAATAGTTGAAAACAAGTAAATCATTAACCTTAATCCTCACTTTTTGCAGTGTTATTTATTGCACATTTTCACTGATAAGTAATTCATAAAAAGTAAACTTTTATGTTAACTAGTAATGTGGATATAGTCGAGTATACTGAGTCTTATATACCCTTCACCATATATTTATATTAATTTAGTTTGACGAAATAACTCCAAATAAAAAAGCAAACATATCAGTACTAAATACATATACTTTTACATAAAAATGCCATCGGTCTTAATGGGTTAAGCATTTTTTAAAGATTTTAGTATTTCCTTGAAGATTTCGTCAAAAGCTTTTAAATGAAACCCATATTCGTATATAAAAAAAATTTTTAAATTTCAGAAGACCGTAACTCGGAAAATAAGGCTGATCGCAAGTTTTGTCACTTTTTTTCTTATTGTCTATTGCCGCATATATTTATTTTTCGATTGGAGTTACTTCATTGTTCCATATGATGTGAAAAAGTTAGAGGTAGGAGTGGTATTTTTCCGTTAATTTCCAATTGCGCCTCTTTCGACACTATGTCTGATCAATTGGCGTATTTAGTATTTTTTTAAATATTTTATCTAGCTGATCTAGTATCTTGTCAAACTTGATTTCAATACTAACAAGGACGGACATCGCTTAATCGACATGGATATTCGCGCTTCAGGAATGGATATTTTAGAAATAACAAACAGACTGATAAAATTAGTTATACCCTTTTTTCACTTTTTGTGGTGAAGGGTATAAGAAAAGGATAAAGAGCAAATAAAATATTTATATTTTACAACAAAAGATATTCAGCTGAATATCTTTTAGCTACATTTTTGAGTGCTGTGATAAAAACATTTATTAATAACAAAATTTCATTTACTGAAGTAATGTCATTGTACGTAAAATCCAACATATACATAATTAAATAAATTAAATTTTTTTTCTAAATACTTTCTTGTTCTCATTATGTTTCTGCCAAAACGCACATTTCTCACACATGAGGATGAGCAAAATAAAATGTTCTCATTTCTCATCCATGAGCAAAGTAAAATGTGCAAAAAAAAAATGTATCATTTAATGAAAAAGAAAAAGCGCATATACTCTCACATGTGCGGTGGGGAAAAAAAGCAAAGCAGATTCTACTTATGTGGAGTGAGTAAGAGTGAGTGTGCAAATACTTACCCTTGGCCCAATAATTCACTTGTCCGTAAATTAATATATAAAGAGAATACGAGAAATAACAATATAGCCCTTCTTCCTTTGCATGAATCGACAATTCAAAAAAAATAATTTTGAAACCTGTAAAACAACTAAATATAATATATGAAAACGTTCGTGGTTTAAAAACTAAACTATATAATAGCTATATTGAAAGCTTTAGTGTTAATCATCATATAATCGTACTAATTAAAACACGGTTAAATCAGAAAACTTCGGATGCTGAAATTCTTTGCAATGATTTTAATATTAATAGACGTGATAGAAAAACCAAAACTACTGGTGGTGGCGTTTTAATTGCTGTTTTAAATTATTAAAATTTTTTTTTGGTTTACCGGTTCAACCCCTGGCTGGGACTAAAATTAAAAAAATAATTTTAAATTATTTTCATCTGAAAAAACAGAATCAGAAACTTATGACACTGATACTGATATTGAATTTTTTGGATTCCAAATAAAACTGAATAACTCGCTAGTATTTACATGATGCTCGTATATTCCACTAAAATTTAGTCAGTTAATTTATTAAAAGCATGGTGAAGCTGATAAAATCATGTTTTTAAAGGCTAAGCTTAATGATTCAATCATTATTTTTGGTGACTTCAATTTCCCAACAATTTCTTGATTTATTCCTTTTTAAAATAATTGGCGTCATAAATGAACTTAGAAAGTTGCTAGATTTGATTTTTGAAAATGATCCAACTAACTGCTCGCTTGTTCGATCTCATCCAATAACTAGACCTGAGGATCGCCACCATCCCGCATTAGAAGTAAGCTCTTACATTTTATCAGCGGATTATTGTTACTTAAGAAGAAGAACTGAAAAAAGTTCTGTTTTAATCAAACAAATTTCAATGATTTAAAAAATTTTTTAACAAGTACAAATTGGCTGGAATCGATGTCTATTCCAAATGATCACCTAAAATCAATAGATGAAATGGTTAATAGGTTTTACAATGTAATGACAAGTTATTTTAATTAATGTATTCCAAAAACTTTCATTCGTAAAATGACTGGTCCCTCATGGAATTCTAATCAATTATCGATGTTGAAATGCTAGAAATAAGCACTATAAGAAATACAAATAATCCGGGTCCACACAACAAAATTATTTATATGCTGTAACCCGTTCAAACAAAAATCTTTAAATAAATTGTTTAAATAACATGAAACTGAACTTAAGAAACGAGATCCCAAATCATTTTACAAATTCGTTAATTCTAAAAGAAAATCTACTGGTTATCCTAACGATATGAAGTTCTTAAATGATGAATCCGATGATAATTCTATTATATCTAACATGCTTGCTGACTTTTTTTGCGACGACATATTCTGATAGACAATTTGACCCAATATGCGGATATCTGTTATATATAGTTGAATGTCAACCATTATCATTTCCACAAGTTTTCACTTCTCAAATTGTTGACTGCATAAAAACCATAAGATTATCGTTGTGTTTCGGACCTGATGGGATTCCAGCCTGCGTCCTAACCAATTGTGCCTTTGCCTTACCCACACCATATCAATCATGTATAATATCTTGCTTAAATATGTTTACTTTCTTCGATTCAGCCTGGTTTTAGGAAAGGTTGCTCAACAGTCACAAACATTTTATAACTTACAAATTTAATAAACCGTGATTTAATCACGGTCACAAAACATATGTTTTTATACAGACTTCATCAAAGCTTTCGATAAAGTTAACAACAACCTTCTTTTTAAGAAATTATACTTAATGAGCTTTACTCAAAACACTTAAAGTTGGATAAAATCTTATTTAATTAGCAGAACGCAAAAAGTTAATTTCAATAATACATTCTCTAAAAAAAAATCGTTGTAAACTCTGGAGTACCTCGAGGAAGCCACCTTGGCCCTATGTTGTTTTCCCTTTTCGTAAATGATTTACCGCGTATAATCAATTTTTGCAATGTTTAAATGTACGCAGATGACGTAAAGATTTTTTAAGTTACAAATTGTCAGCAGATGGATTCTTCTTGCAACAGGATTTAAACTGGTTTGGTGCATAATTAACGTAATGGACTTAAAGAAGCGTTTCTCACGTAATTTAATTTCTACGCTACAATATACACTTGATGGATGTTTATTAGAATCAGTTACTGAATTTTTAGATCTTGGTATCATTCTCGATCGTAAGTTAGATTTTCGGATGCATACTACTATGATGGTAAACATAGCTCGTAGTATATTGGCTTTTATTAAGAGGTGGGCAAAAGAGTTCACTTACACAAATATCACGAAACAATTATATACTTCTCTTGTACGACCTATTTCGCAGTATGGATCTGTTGTATGGGACCCAAACTATAACGTTAAAATTTACTGTATAGAACCATTCCAAAAACAATTTCTTTTGTGCTGATTCGTTTAGAAGAATGTGCAAACAATTTAGTAAACATTTTAATGTTTTTGATTTTTCCGTAAATGTTAATGTTGTAAAACGTAATATTGTTTTGTTTTTAAATACTCATGTTTAAATTATTAAATCATGGTTGTAAATAAATTTATTATTATTTTCTTTGTTGGTCTGTAAGGATTAACTTTAATTAAATAAGTTAATTAAATAAGTTTCGACTATGAAATTGTTTTTAACCAAGGCTCGGATCACGTTAGTGTTGATTGCATATCTCGCGCTGCAGTGCCATGCGCTACAGAAAAGCTTATAAATGAAGAGGTAAATGAACTATTTTTTCAATAAATTTTTGAAATTTCTAGTGAATACATCAATGCTGGTTGAAACTGCGCCAAGGATGCGGAACTTTCTAAAATATTATCAAATTTACTTTCTGGCGATGATTTCGAAGGAAAGTATACACTTAACAAAGGAGTTAATTTCAGTGGCCAAAGAGTTATTATGCCAAAAAGTCAACTGCCTGAATTAACATAATAGCAAATAATTCATGGGTCAAATACACATCGCAACGTACCAATCTATCTTCAAGATTATGTATCTAATATAATAACGTAAACAAAAAAAATATTGTTTAATAGTTAGACTCGAATTTAACAAGATCTAATTTAAGTGTGGGAGATTGTTACAACCCAACATTGTATTATATTTGTATGGTAACACTTTTACTCGTTATTAACTACTTTTGTATTAGTTAGTTAGTTAATTAAAATAAATGGACGAATGAACTTCACAGTATTAAAAGACCGAGTATTTATTAATTTCAAAAAGGAATTAAAATCTAACATACAAAATTTAATGCTTTTCTTTGTTAAAGGAAGACATACTTTCATTTAAAGCACAAAATTCAAAAGAAAAACAGATTAAGGTTTCTTGATAGTTACCCTATATAATTTAAGCTATATAAAATAAATTTTATTTGCTTAGCAAAAATGCAAACTACAAATATTTGCTTTTTGTTAACTTTACCAAACACATACAATAGAATGTTCTCTTATAAGAAACAAACACAACATATGTATATTAATTTTGTTGCTAAATAAGATAAGCAAATTTGAGTGAATGTGTGACGTGGAGCAAAAATAAACAGTATTCGAATTATTTAAAACAGTACGCGAGTATTTTGTATTATATTTATTATATGAAGTTCCATTGCTCTTTACTTTAAAGTTTATATTTTATAAAGAAAACTGCTAAATAAGAGAAAAAACATCAAATCAATTTATCTATAAAAAAAAAATTGAAAATTTCGCACAAAAGTCCACTAAAAGAGTTACAATTTAACAAGTTTATATTAGACATTGGCTCCTAGATTAAAATTAAATTCTTCTAAGACAATATAACCAATTAATTCATGTTCAATATATTTGAGTTCCAAATGATATAAAAAACAGGTTTTTTAGATTAAAAAATTTAATCTTCCAAAAAACTGATTAAAAAAATTACATTTAAACTATAAATAAAAAATAAATTGCAAATAAATGGAATTGTAGAAAAACAAAAAATAAGCATTAAATTTATAAACACTACAAGTATGTTAAACCAAATATAAATAATTTAAATACTTCGATAGTATTTAAAGTATACCAGCAACAACATTTTAGGTTTTTTCTATTTTTTTGTATATTGTACAAGTATGAGTAAATACAGATTCTCTTTACGTATAAAGGAATTGCTTGATTTAATCGCCATTTGCACTTAGTTTTTACTGAGAATGTTTTAAAAATGAAATGTGTTTTTACTGCAGTAGCTTGTTGGCAAGACATATTGGAAAATTGTAATTGACTCCATTGCTATGATTGTCACCTGGAACTTTAAATATATTTTATATAAAGTGTAAATATTTACCTCTACTTCGTCATCAACAACTTCTTCTACTACTTCAGCTCTATATTCCAATAAAAGGTCCTTTACAGGTTTTGCATCAATTTCACGATTAATAAAAGCATGTTGCAGCAGCGCCTCAGTATTTGGTCGTTGTGTTGGATCCTTTTGACAAAAAATTGTGGTTAAATTTATGATATTAAATTTGTAACATATGTACATTAATTTTTACTTTTATGACAATAAAAAAATTATAGTAAAGGTATTCCTGCCACCAATTTTATTTTGTTCTTTTGGGTCTGAGCTCTGAAAACGTGTGGTACACATATGTGCATTTCGATTTTTAAAAAGTTACTAGTAATAACTATAAATCCTTATTTAACAGTTATCTTCACATAAATTATTTTTAAACACATAAATAAACATTGCAATTCACTCATATAGATCAGCAGCGTGAAGATCATTTAGACACGATGTAGATAAGGTTTGGCTGGCACATAATGGCGCAACGCCCTGCCGATGACGATATTTGTTCATACATAAAGATACGTTCAAAACGTTATATTTTGAAAACAATAAGGTATTTCTTAAGACCGCTAAAATAATTGTAAAAAGTTTGTACCTGGTTACGGATTTTCTAATTTTAATTTTAAAATAACAATTAATGATAAGTCAACAGAATTTTATTAATTACATTTGGCAATACTCCATTATTTTCTATTAACTAGGTATTACACTTCTTTAATTCTGCTGAATGCAAGCAAAGTAATCAAGACGAGTCGTGTTTCATTCGCTCTTAATATTTTCTGCCTATTAGCTAAGAATCTCTTGAAGTGAAAACGTTTTACTTAGTAAAGAAAAAAAATTAAGACAGAAGTTCTAAACATTTTTTGTTTTAAAAAGTCTTTGGAAATAAAGAATGCAAGCTTTTGCTTAAAGAACCCGAATTGAAATTATAATAATCAGGCACATAAATACATAAAAAACCCTTAAGGAAAGTGTTTACCGTCTAAAAGTTTTGTTACGCAACGAAGAATTTTCTGCTTTTATTTACTTATTATCGCAGCAATTATAATTACTTTCTATAAAAGTACCTAATATCAGTTCTAACAGACAATTTTTTCTTTGGGTCGTTTAATTTTAAAAGGCGCGCACGCACTATTTCTTTTAATTCATAAATTGATCTCATTCACAAAACAAAGAATTTATTTACTAGAAGGAGAGTGTGAAGAAGATCGAAATTGGAAATTAATTAACAATCACCCCTATTTTTCCCCATTTCCCAATATTGCAATCTTGAATAATTTTTCCCATGAAAAGTATTCCCTTTTTGATAATCCCCTTATCGTAAACATATTTTTCCCTCGTATTATTTCTCCTTATCCCTTCGATGTGTTCACATCATTTTTACTTGGGAGTTGCGTTCATCATGTAAGTACCAACTTCTTCAAGTTAGAGTATTTAAGCAAATATTTATCTATTTTAGGACTAGATCTGTAAATAAATTTTAAATGACATAATGCTCAGTAGAATGCAAAACAACAGACCTGTTGCCTGCGGTTTTGTTAGCATTTCAAAAGACGTCCTTGCTTAATTGAAACAGCACAACGCAGTGATATAAAAACTGCATAAAAGAGGTAAACAACAAAATAGATAAAAACAACAAAAAAATAGAAATTGAAGAAATGAAGCTGCAAATATTAGGGAATAATAATGAAAACAATAGGCAAAATTTTAAATAGCTTGGTAGTTTTTAAATTTAACGTCATCTGTGATATAGTTTTAGGAATGAACTGAATTTTATTTCACGATCTCAATTATATTTCATTTTTAAGATATAAAATTAAATTCAATTTTTAATTAAATACGTACGAAAACAAAAATTAAATATTATTATTCCCTATTTATATTTTCTTGTTTCTAATTTGCATTCACTACGGATTGAAAGCGGGCACAAACGTTCCAATGAAATTCACGATAGCATTTTTTTCTTCATGAGGAATAAAATTTCATGGGAACAAAAATTTCACATTTTGTTCACGATAGGGGTGAACATAAAAAATATAATAGCTGCATGGGAAAGATTCAAACCCCTTAAACTAGAAAATCGAAAATGAATTAAAATTAAAATTATTAACTTAAGCACACTGACGAATCAAAAACGATAAAGAAAAATATACATGTATTTATATTTTTACTCCCGTGGGTTTTCCCCCCAAAAACTATGTGTATTTTATCACAAACATTTTTCTTGCGAATAAAAAAGAAGCACAATGTTAGTTGTTTTGTTTATTTTTTTAAATAGTTTTTAATTGTTTGATTTTGTTTTAAAAAGGAGTGGAAGTGCAAGCAAGCTACAGCTTGCTACATTGGTGGAAATAATGTGCGGAAATCCGAACATTGTCAAACGATTTCATAAAAAGAAGAAAGAAACTGTGACTGACTTCTGGATAAATGTAGAACTCAGTTAAATAGTCAAGGGCGGTCCTTCGAAATCAATAGCCGAGTGGAAAAAAGTAAGCATTTTTCATAATTATATGTTCATAAAAATATTTAATTATTGTTCTAGTGTATTGATAGGTTTGGTTTGATCAAAAGCGCTATGCTAAAAACAAGTGAAAACACCCAAAATCGAAGAAAAACTGGCGGCGGTCCAAACAAAGAATACAGATTTTCTGGGACAGAAGAGGCAATATATATTTTGCTATCGCTAGACGAGAGTGTTGAAGGCGTAAAAGAAGCTCAAGTGTTTGGGCTGCAAAACACATGTACAAAACGAAAAGCTGAAAAATTAAATAAATACAGTGGATTTGACGCATATCTCAAATTTATTATCTTTATTTTTTCAAATAAGTTTATTTCTTCTTCTTACAACTTATATCTCAGCGAAATACTATTCATTTTGCAAGAAAATTACAAATTATAAAAAAAAACATAAAAATACGCAAAAAAATAAAATTAAATCAATTCACAATAGAGTGTTCGAATTGCAACAGAGGCTTATTTTATTCCCTTAAAATTGGCGATGCCAATTTGTTGTTCATGGGAATAACAAAATTAATTCCTAGAATTTATTCCCTTGAGATTCACGATAAGGGTGAATAACAACAAAAAGAAAATAAATATTAAAATCAAACAGTAAGTTCTCTAAAATCATGTAAATTTTACTTTGTCTTTTTGCCTTAGCAATTCTTCCTAGTTACTTATTTTAATTAATTACTCAACAATTCAACCAAGATAGCCATATCTATAAATCTTTCATTCTTATAATTATTACATAAATTTATTGCAATTTATAATTAAGTTACCTTTTTTTAATTTTTTAAATTGAATTGCTTAAAGATTTAAAAAGGGAATGCAAATAAAACATAGAACTAATGTATAAATAGTTGCTTTAATTTATCTAAAAAGGACATTGACATAAAAGCATAAGGTGTAGCAAGTGTCATAAGTGTACTATATTAGTTTAGTGTTTAGGTAGGGAAACAATATACTTTAGTAGACAGTATTAACAGCAGTCTAAAACGTTTTGTTAAATTAACCATCTACTCAGCTCCGTAGGCAATCTAAAAGCCATGACATATTTTGTTTTTTTATGCTTGCACGCGTCGCTATTTGGATATTGAACATCGCCTTGAACTTTTAGGTAGTCGATTCCACATTGAACATGCTGAAGTTCATTACGGGATAGGGTTTTTCTTTCATAACCAAACGTGCAACATAGATGACAAGTTTTTTAACAAAACTATAATTACAAATATAGTACAGGATATTACATTAACCACTAATATTATTTTACTACACGATAGTCTTATTTACTTAAGAAAAACAGTACTGTTTCGTTTTATAATTGCATTGTTTAAGTAAAAGTTTTTTCTTGTACAGACTTTGTTTTTAACTTAGGAGTCTCAAAATTTTCAACTAAAATTTGAATACTTGTGTTGCAATAAGTTGAAGTAAAGGCGCTTTATAATAAGTCTAAGAGTCCATTTGAAAGTAAAATTATTGCATTAGACTTAAATAGAGCAAAAGAAAATAAAATAAAGATAAATTGTAAATGAAAGTTTGAACCGAGTATTTATTTATTAATTTTTGATAATCGTTGAACTATTTATTAATTAATTTGGACAAAGACTATTTAATTCTAACCAACAGAGTTATAACCACATTTCACCGTATGTATAACGTTTTCCGAAGTGTTCCTTCAAAAATGTTTTGATTTTAAAATATTTTTTGAAGTTTTATAAGATTATTTACTTACTCCTCTAGAAATGTGCAAATCTTTATTCCTATAAATCATTTTTGATAGTAACCGCTCGTCTGTGGAATCAGTTACCCATTGATTTAAGAATGTTTTTTGCTTCTGTTGCTGTGTATCGGGAAAATTTGTTTCAATATATTAATAAAAATCAAAATACTTTTTAATGTAATTGCAACTAAATACTTTTCGCCGTAATAGATGGGCGTTCAAATTTATGAACAAATTATTAATAAATTTTTAACTACTTAGTGGTGTTACAGATTGGAGGCTGAATAGTGTTAAAATACTAGTAATGGAATAATATTATATAAAGGATGGTATAAGGAAAATTGTTGTATTTTTTGGTTCATTTTTTATTAATTTTAAATGTTATTTGATTTGGGATACTATTTAACTTGTTTACTTTTTTGCAATCCATTGTAATATATTAGGGCTTTTTTATTCCACAAATTAAATTAATAAAAAAATATATATATTTTTTATTTTGAGAAATCGTTTTAATATTCACTGAAAACAACTGTTGTCATATATTTTTACATATCTAATAGAGCGTGCTCTAAATAAAAAAACTAACACATGTTTTAACACATAGGAAAATAACATATGTTATGTTTCATGAGGTTTACACTATGTGTGTTGATTTAAATATGTAAAATCTGACATTCCAATTGACTTGTACACATAATAAAAACACACCAGTAATAATGAATGAGTAATAGAAGTTCCTTTAAAGCTAATTCAAACCCAAAAACAAGCCTCTCAGCAAAATATAAATCTCGTAACTTCTGGAAATAATATTTCGATAAATATAAACGATTCTTTAAGATCAAATCCACCGGAAGTCATTCATAGCTCTCCTAGACATTAAAAAGAAAACAAAACTATCTGTAGCGGAGCAACAATTTCAGGATTGAGCGCAGGCACTACCAACAGAGCCATTGTTACAAAATATTTCTTGAATTACAATTAAATAAAACAAACTAAAAAAAAGATTGAAAACATACATATTCAATTAAAAATTAATAAAACTAAACTTTTTATTTATGGTGAAAAATGACAAAAAACAAATTTCCTGCGTTACTAATGGATTTTAACAAAAACGGGATTCTATTTCAGGGACTGATGGCATTAATAAAGAAATGGTATTTAGAAATCTAGTTCGATGACCATAGTTAGAATTCCTTTGCCTCTATAAAGTGTTGATAATTTTAAACGTGTGTAGAGATGATCAGGCTTATGTGTGTATATAATTTTGTGCAAGAACAGTAATATACGCACCTTTAAGTAATTATCGAAAGTAATTCCGTAAGGCAAAGTAACGTGGTGCGAAATACGGTCATATCTTTTTAAACCATAAACGAATCGAATAATGTTATTAAACGCCACATTAAGCTTTCTCTTGTTTTCACTATCGCAACTGGCAAACAGTTCACAGCCGTATAATAAGGTCGGTATTAAGTATGGGTTGGCAATGAGAACTCTGATTTTAATTGGTGTACAGAACTGAGTTTGCCACAGGTTTCTTAGCATTGAAAATGTGCAACCACATGCATGGTTTACGTGGGTAAACCAAGTGAGGGTATTGTTAAAGTAAATACCAAGATTTGTAGCAGGTCTACAATTTCAATTGATTGGTTGTTTAAAGTTAAATTGGGATTTGTATGAAGTTTTAATAATCTCTTTTTAATTATCAGACACTTAGACTTAGTAGTAGTAGCTAGACCATTACCAGTTGCACATACATAGACACGATCCAACTCCCGGTTTAAAGTCTTTACACATTTATCAACAGCGTTGTTGCTGCAACTTATATAAAGCTGAACATCATCGGCATGCAATCTTACCCCTCAATGTTCAAGTTTGTTCTGAAGATCATTAACATATAGCGAAAAGAGCAGACGACCAAATAACGACGAGGCAAATAATCTGATACGGACGTAGTTGTTTCAACATATTGATATCTATCTGTTAGATAGGAACTTATCAGCTTGTGGCAGTTGGTGCAAATCTAAACATATAGTTAAGTTTTAAACACAAAATATCGTGATTTACCATGTCAAACGCCCTAGAATGATCTAAGAGAACTAAATAGGTTACGTTACCGTAGTCAAGCTGCTGTCTTATATCCTCAGAAATATCAACGAGAGCTGTTATACAACTTTGACTTTTACGAAAACCAGATTGTCGTTCGCTGAGCATGTTGTTGGTTTCAAGATACTGTGAAAGTTGTATGTAAATTAATCTTTCAAAAACTTTGGATGAAAATGGCAAGATTGCTATCGGTCTATACTCAGAATTAAAATTCGGTATACGAATAATCTTAGCAAGTTTTCAAACTTTGGGATAACGGCTAGTTGTAAAGATTTTGTTAAAAACAAATGTTATGAAAGGTAGTAGTAGCCTTGAAATAATAATTTTAATAAACCTTGGGTCTATTCCATCTACACCATTTGCATTATATTTGATCGATAACATGCTGGATAAGAAATCACATTGACATACGTTTGCAAAATGAAAACTATTATTTAGAATACTATTACAGAAATCATAGTAACAAAAATTTGGTTGAAAAAATGTAGTATTTAGAGTACAGTGCTTGACTACCAGGTTTACCAATACCCATTTCTCGTATCGTTCGTCACTTTTCCCCCGAGCATATGGCAGTTGAGAACTTAGACGCATTATAGTCAGATTTTGCTTTTCTAAGTAGACTGTTGGTTACGTTACGTGATATTTGGAATTCGTCATGCAATCCTGCGGTTTTAAAACGTTTCTGCGACTAATCGTTTGTTTAATGTCATGAGAGTACCAGGGTTTAGTATATCGAGCTGATCATCAACATCAATTAGGTTATAAAGCACACTCCGATCAATACTAGAGAAATCTGCTTCCAACCTTTTAAAATCTATATATTTAAAGTCTCGATATTTAACAAAGTTTCACGTCATGAAAATATGGTCATGGTGCATAAAGTAGCACCTAAGAAATATCACCGACAAAGAAAAGGTCAAAAAGTGTGTTGTTAGGGGAACCATGACCAAGATTATGCATATTGTCGGTTAAATATGGGTTTACTAAAACATTTGAATTAAAATCGCCGGTAATAATATCATTCTCATAACAGACGGTGTATGTTTCTAGAGTATTCATAAAATAATTAGGTCTATAATAATTAATAATTAGGTCTATAAGCATAGCGTAAGAGCAGCTTTCTTTCGTAACAACTCACTTCCAGGAGTAAATATTCTACAAGAATACCAGGTCTGTCTGTACCAGTATTCACAACGTTATCTCCAGATTTACTGAGAACTTTGATTGTGATTCCTGTTTTCACATTAATGGACATTTCCATACCCATTTCTGTTCAAAGAATATATCATATTCTCATTTTTAAATAAAATATTAAGTTTGTTATTAAAATAAATAGAGAATAAAAAATAGTAAAGCAAACAAATAGTTATTTTATTAGCATTGCCTCTTAACATCAGCATCACGGTAATCACCAGCAGTTGAAAAAGATCCATCGGGAACTCGAAATAAATTATTTATATGTTCCATTTCATCAATAAGTTTTGCATGGTCATTTAGAGCCGTTTTGATATACACCAAGCCACGCGATGTACATTCGTAATCAACTTGTGTACCAGTGTCAGCAATCATTAGGCACAAATGATCCTGAATTTAACTGTCTTTGGGTTAGATTCAAAATCTGATCACACTTCTTACATTTCGGGTTCTTAAACAAAAGCCCAAACGCGGGAAGGGATAAATCTATTTTCAACTTCGATGCCCTTACCGATTCCATATCGAGAATCCTAGAAAGCTGTCCGAACAGTGAAATTGTTGTTGCTGGTGATTTCAATGTTCACAACTCGTCTTGGATTTGCCATTCGAACGGTACAACCCTAGAGGGCCAATATGTTGAGCTTTTCACCGCGCACAACTTCTTCAAGCAAATAATTAACACATAGTTCGTGTGTTGAAGGGCAACAATATAATGCTCTCGACCTTTTCTTTACCTCACACCCTGATAAGTATGAGGTAAGTATTCTTGCGCCTCTCGGAAACTCCGATAACTGCACCATTTCCGCCCCCTTTTCGGTCGCTGATCTTCACAACTTTTTAAAAATGGCCACGAAACGTTCAAAATATATGTACGAAAAGACTCGTTGGACTGAGCTCAACGAATTTTTTCGGCATTTTAATTGGAAACTTTGTTTTCTGGACAATAAAATCGATGCCATGGTGGAAATGGTTGTGAACATTATTTTGCTTTGAATGAAAACTTTCATTCCATCTAAGCAAATGCGTGTTAATCCAAGAAAGAATTCTTGGTTTAATCAGACGTGCAAAAATGCAGTCAGATCCAGAAAGGAAGCATTCAGAATATGGCGGTGTAACAAAAACGCCGTAACTAATTTGCTACGCAAAAAGGCGAGATGTTCGTGTGCCAAACAACTAAGGCGCGAAAAACCTTTATACGAGCAGCGCCTTCGTGCTAAAACTCTTACTACTTCTCGGGGTAGCAAGAGCTTTTGGTCATTCGTTAAAAGAGTGAAGGATAATGCTAGTTCCTCAATTCCGCCTGTTAGGTCACCGCATAAACACCTTGAATATTTTATCATCTATTTTTGCCTTTTTATTTATTTTGTATTGCATTAATTTTTCATTTGATCTGCCTATTAATTGTATTTAAATTTATTTATCTCAGTTTTCATTAAATTCCATTTCGTTTTGCATTTAAATACTTTCACAATTTTTCCTTTTCTAACCCATTGTAATTTGATCACTTTTTCGGGTATGCTAACCCACTGTGACTTGTTTTGGTTGCATCCCGTTAGGTTTTATTATTTGTTTCTCACTTGTTTTCTTTTAAATTTTAAATAATATTGTTGTTCTTGTAAACAAAATATGATTTATTTGCAATGATCTTGTATGTACATTTTTTATGCATAGATTTCAATAGGTACAAATTGACGTTATGCAGTAGCAGCGAGAAACAAATAATAACAATAAAAACAGTTACTTCTTATATATGAAATTTATACTTAGGTTTAAGAAAAATATTTTTAAATAAAGAAATTATTGTTAACATTGAATTCGTTCGAGATACTTGTTTAAAATTTCTTAAGTTGAGCCACGGTCGCAATTCTTCTATTTATTTTGGAAAATAAATTATCGTTGCCCAGAGAATAATTCAGTGGCATATAGACAATAGTAAGAAAAATACTTTACTACTCTATATAGCCGCCGGTGAGGAAAACGCTCCTCATTGTACACCGCCTCTTTAAAAGGATGATAATATAATTAACGACCCGGTCGATAAAACTTGCCGGAAGCAATCAACCACTGCCCGCACTAAAAAGACTATGAGTAACTATGCCAGATATATTCTTTCGAGCACGTGCAGTTAAAAAGGTTCCGGCACTAGTCGTGAAGCAGTGCTCTTCGACGTTAGCGCGTCCATTAGCAAAACTTTTTAACATTTTGTACCATGTTGGTGACTTCTCATCATGTTGGAAGGTTGCTAATGTAACACCAATCCCCAAAATGGGAGAGGCTAGCAACCCTGAAAATTACCGCCCAATCGCATGCTTAATTTTCATCTTGTGAAATATCTGAAGTCCAACAGCTAACTTAATGACTGGCAGTACGGCTTCCGTAGGGCACGCTTTACGGGTGACTTATTGGCCTTCCTTTTGGAAAAATGGTGTCAATCTATTCACCATTTCGGCGACAGTAAGGTGGTGGCTTTAGATATTTCCAGGGCGTTTGATAGAGTGGGGCATGGTGCACTCATATCAAAACTTATTGCTTTTGGTGTCGGTAATAGCTTCACTCGACTTATATCGAGCTTTCTCAGGGATCGCACTATACGAGTTGTTATAGATGGGATCTCATCAAACGAGTTTAAGTTAAATTCAGGGTTACCGCAAGACTTCCAACCCTATCTATTCTTTTGCAGATGACAGTAGCATATGCCATTCATTTTCGTTTTGCAGTAGACCAAGCCTTCGTGAAATTAAGGCTATGAGAAAGCACATGGACGATACCCTTAATCGCGATTTTTTGGTAATTTTCGAATGAGGCCCGGCAAACAGGGTTCAGAATAACGCTTATAAAACCCAGTGCTGTGTGCTTTCGCACAGGCGTACTGCTGAACCTGCTACGTCATCTGTAATTATGGGTGATATATATATATATTAAGAAATCAGAAGCTTTCAAAGTTCTTGGCATGAAAATTCAGTGCGATGTTCATTGGAAAAAGCACATTTTTCATGTTGCAAAAGAAGCATTCAAGTGCCTAGGTTTTCTGAAACGGTGTAAGAAATACTTCACTCCATCTGATCTCCTTACTATCTATGTCACCTTTATCAGACCGAAAATGGAATACAACTCTCATGTATGGGCCGGTGCTTCAAAGTCTATTTTGGAGTTACTCGACCGCGTACAGGAGAGAGCGAAGAAACTCATCGGTGACAGTAGGGTATCCAGCTCTATTGACTCACTAGAGCATCGACTCAAAGTGGGTTGTGTTTCACTGTTTTATCGTTACTACAACGGGATATGCTGAAAATATGAAATCAGGGAACTTGTTCCTGAAAACCGTAATTTCATACGTGCAACGCGATCTGCATCAAGAACGCATTCCTTTGTAGTCGATTGGCCAGTGAATCGCACAACAAATTACAGAGAAAATTCTTTTTTAGCCAAACAGTTCGTATGTGGAATAAACTCCCTGCAGAGATCTTTCCTGCCACTTTCAATGTGCAAAGATTAAAATCAAATGTTCACAAGCACTACTCCCTCTATCCTCATCCCACAACCTAATTTCCTAGTTCTGGCGCAATACATTGCATAAGTAGGGGTCATCCCCTGAGTGCTGGTCCTAATTAAAAAAAAAAGCCACGCATAGTAAAAACACCATGTATGCGTTTATCCTTTTTGAGGCGAGTAGCAGCACGTAGAATTCTAAAATTTGCAGCAGTAAGGTTTTCATTGACATAAAATTTGTTGTCAGAATTTTCACAAATATGTCTCATCGTGAAAAAAACCGCGAATAAACTTTACCCAAATTGGCAAATACTTTCAAAAAATAATTTTTATAAGGTGACCAAAACTTAACAATAATTACCGCATCCCTCGAGTCTGAGACGTGTTTTATATATCGATTTTGCAGTCGATGTATCGTTTTGATTACAGGGACCGAAGTATTGATTGTTCTGCAGATATTAATAAAGATTTTCGGTAAGTTCTCATTAGGCTTATAAGGAATTTCATTGAGTTTTAATTCACAAGCAACTTTTATTTTCTTGCTGTTTAACCTTAGATCTTAATGCTTTTATTTC
This sequence comes from Cistogaster globosa, assembly GCA_937654795.1. Classification (NCBI taxonomy): domain Eukaryota; kingdom Metazoa; phylum Arthropoda; class Insecta; order Diptera; family Tachinidae; genus Cistogaster; species Cistogaster globosa. The sequence goes on from OW569407.1 coordinate 43,581,312, forward strand.
TTCTTGCCTACTTTTGATGTTAACCGCGGCTGTTTCAATTTTTCAACTCTATCGGTAATAATTTACAGTTCATTTTTAATGCTGTTAAAGCTTTTGTCTATCTCACTTATTAAACGACCTTCGCACTTACGAAACATAGCCTGTAATTTTTCAGCTAATTTCTCGTTTATCCATTACTTGCATGAGCTTGAGTGGAGAACTTGCATTATTTAAATAAATAGATTCTAAGTTTGCACGGCTTCGAGTTATAGGCGTATTATTAATTAAAGATGCTTGCTTAACATCTCTCTCACGTCTTTGCTCGTGAGCTCTTGTGAAACTATCCATTGTATTTGATGGTAATTGATCCTTACTCTGTTTATTAATTTTTTGTTTTATTTTAACTTCTTAGTTTAGAAATATACATTGAGGTAACAACCTTAGTCGATTATTTTTGTTTGTTTTACTATTGTATATTCAATGTAAAAATAACGGGAGAGATAAGTAATTGTTCTAAAACTGTTCTCAATTTACATAATCTACTTTGCAGCACTTTTGTATCAACCAGTATTTGTTTATGTAAATTTATTGTACTTAATGCCTGCAGTTGTCTCTTTTGTTAAATATGTAATTACCAAGTTGTAATTTTCTTTTTGTTTTACTTTTTCTTTTTTATAATAAAAGAGCAACAAGCCAAACTGAAACGCTCAACACCAACATCGGTCACAAAATTAACATGCTCTTATAGTCCAATAAACAACAAACTTCACGAGTTTTCTTCAAAATGTTTGAGGCGATCTTAGGTACGTCCGCACTTATCAACTTTTAATTTCAATGAACAAGAGAAATGTATTTAACTCATTATGAATAGTAACATATGCCTAGTACTGTACGTACAAGTTTAATTCACGAATGTGACTTACAACACTATTCTGAAATACAAGTAATAATAAAATCAAAAAATCATTCTATAATGGTTGTCGGAAAAAGCGCTAAATGCAAATCACATAAATATACGAAACGTGTCGTCTCGAATAGACATGTGCGACAATTGGACAGTAATGAATCTTCAATTCATGTTAATAAGCACTTCTGGAATGAGATTTCGTTCAACTATTTTCAGCCACTTTATTACTGAATAATAAACTATATACTCAAGGTAACTTTACAAGATATCATATTTATATACGGGCTTTTAAGGTCAGCAAAAGAAAAAATTTTTTCATTTCTTTATCCGACGTTTCGTTGGGATCTTTCCAACATCTTCAGGGATAAATGTTTTTATCGAAATCTGGTAACATTGTGTGGAATAAATAATTGAATAAACTTTCAAATAATGACAACAGTGAAAATAAAACATCAATGCTACACTAATTATCACAATTTACCTTTTTTGTCAATTCAACTTACGAAATATTAATTTGCACATCGAAAATATTACAAAAAAGAATAAAAGTATGATAAAAAATGTATGTCTTTACATGCAAATGTAAATGTAAACATTGCTTTTAGAGCGTAAATATTTCTTTGCTTTTAATTAATTTTTCACATTTGGAGAAATTTCTGAGAGAGCACATCTCACTTTCAACCTGTAAATGTGATCGACTTTTGCTTTTTATACACTGAAGAGCAGTAAAGCTTTTTTCGCACAAATATGTGAAAACAAACTGTAATAAAAGTTTTAATGCTTCATTCGCATTTAACTGATAAATTTTGTAATACTTTATCCAAAAACTTTCAACATCCATAGATTGGAAGTCGACTTTGACACACAAGTTTTTAACTCTATTGCTTCTTCTTAAAAATCAGCGGAAATCTCATCTATACCCACATTGAATGGATTGCGCAGTAAGTTAGTTTTCCAAAAATCAATGTTTATCTCTGGAAAATACTGGGAAAATTCATAGTGCAGCGTATCCAAATGATTTATTATTATACTTTTTGTGTATCGGTGACTAAAGGTTACCTTCCATAGTGCAATTTTACATATAAAGGCATTTATTGGATCATACTCTGTGAATATATAAACTTGCTTTCCTTGTAGTTTTAGATTGACATAATTTAATGCTTCGAAAAAGTCGATAATGTAAGCAAAATAATATACAAAAATCTTTTGGCTACACTTGTTGTACAGGCCGTCATTTTTCTGTAGCAGGAAAATTTCTACTTCCGTCTTCAACTCATAAGGCCTTCTTAGCATATTTCCTTTGGAAAGCTAACGGACATCAGTGAAGGTTTCGATAGTCACCTGGGTTAGGATACCTGGGACCAACTTGGGCAATTATTTTGCTGGTGGACATTAAGTCGGACATTGTGTATCAGCAAATGGATTGAACCTACTCCTTGGCCTTATCCGGCGGGTTCTGTTGTTTCTCTGTTTCTTATATCTTATCTTTATTTAATCTCTTTTCTCTATCTGTTTCTTTTTTCTCAGGAGTGAAGTGGATCAATGGACCCAAGTAAGCTGTCGTAACACAGCTGCCTGCTTAACCTAACCAGTTTTCAATACATTGGGTATCCGAGCACAGATTTGTTATTTTACCCAATTACCCGCGATATGTCCGCATAGTAATATAATACGAACGATATACATTAATTTTGTATTTTTTCGCTACATATAAAACATTTTAGTCAAATTTGAAGTGATTCTAATTATCTAATTGAGTTTGTAAGCAATGCGTTTAAAATTTTTATTAAATATATATTTAAGGTACTATCTAAAAGTCGGCTTGGAACTCAATAATTGACACCAATTTTCTTTAATTACCTTCACAAGGGAAAACCTTAAAAAGTCATTAAACTCTTTGCTCCATCTGGACGGTTGATCAAGCTTTGGAGGGTCGCTCTTTTGAATTTTAAGTAAAACCCGCATTGGCGACATATCGCTGTTTGGTGGTTCCATTTGTGCCAACTCAATTAATGTAATACCAAGCGACCATATATCGACTTTCTGGTCATAAGGATTGTCCCTGAACGTCTCACATAAAACTAATTCTGGTGCCATCCAATAAGGAGTCCCAATAAAAGTATCATGCTTCTGAAGGGTATGTTTATTTTTCGCTGATACCCCAAAATCAGCTAAAGTGGTAATCAACATTATTTTAAAACCATTAAATAAACAAAATGCTGATAAAATTACCTAATTTAACTCCACCTTCCATAGTAAGTAACACATTTCCGGCTTTTAAGTCGCGATGAATAACTTTATTTTTATGTAGAAAGTCTAGTCCCTCTGTCATATATTTGCAAACGTATGTAATTTGCGCTTCATTAAGAGGCTTCTCCAACTCAACCATGATGCTATCAAGGGCACCACCATCGCAGTATTCTATAAGCATCTGAAAAACACGTAAATGTATGTTTATAGGCGAAAAGACACTTATCAATCTTAACTGAAACAATAAGTATTAGTATAATATACCTAAGCAATATCTTATATACATATGTATATTCACATTCTTATAATTAAAAAAATAATAAAATATTAGATAAGGAAAACATTGAAAAGAAAATGAACACTATAGAAAGGATATTGATGATACAACAAAAAAGGAAATACAATGAATTTAAAAAAAGGCACGGACAACATAAATGCAAAATACAGAGTGGCAGTTCATCTAAACAAACTGTAATTAAAGTTTTCTTTATGTGTTTTATTTGATATTTTATATTTACAAGAAAAATTTCTGTGTGTAAATAATTTTACTGTAAGCTATTTAAATATAAAAACAATCTCGTATAACTTTAATTACATTGTTTATGTTTTGAAAAAAATTAAATACATATCTTAAACCTTGAGAAAGTCGACAAATAATTGACGGAACGTGGGGAAAATTTTTTTATTTACTTAAGGAAATTCAGGTCATATTAGCTTATAATAACAAAAATAGATGTATAAAAATGATTTCTTTAAATAATTATTTAAACATAAAAAATTAAAGCTTGGTATTAAATAAGGTTCTTAGTTTGACATAAATTTGTCCAGTTTATTTATATGATTTGCCCAAGTTATGTTGCTGTTTAACACTAACCCTAGGTTTTTTGCTCTAAGGCCAATATTAATTATCTTGCTGTCTATTATAACATAATCCTATATTAAGTAAATTACTGTTTTTGTTTATTAGAAGGCATTTAGATTTTTGTGGATTTAAACAAAGTCCATTTTGAGGTCAGAATTGAGTTTTTCAATGTTCTCCTTAATTGAAAATGCCGGACTACTTAAATTTATCTGAACATCATCTGCGTACATGTAAATAGTACATTACAATAAATGTTATGTATGAATACTGAATTAATTCTACCACTGAGATATGACGATATGAGTTTTATGAATATATAGAATATAAATTTGAGCAGAGTTATCAGCTTTGTCAACAGTACTCGGTGGTTAACTATCATAGCAAGATTACTTTAGTTGTAGTCAACACTTATGGCGATCCAATTACCCATGTTCTCCCGTTCATTTACTTTCCTTTTTAGTTCCTGTTTCTTTCTTCTAAAATGTTTTTTGGTAAACACAAGTTTTTGCAAATAAAATTTAAACTGTTAAAATTAGAAAATTTGTCTTTTATTAAAAGAAGAAACACAACATAAACTATGTCAAATGCCTTGAAGTGTTAAGAAGAACCAAGAAGTTTATTCTTCTATCATCAAGCTCTTGCCGTATATTTTTTTTCAAAAGATTTTAATGCAAAATTCATTCAAATTCATGTTAAAATAAAATGTATCTGTATCTTTTAGATGTTTTTAACATTTTTGATAAAAAAGGGTCCAAATTTTCCGAAAATATCTTACTTAATAGAATGTGCACTTTTTGTATTTCGAACCCTCCCCTACACGCCTGTTCCTCATTAAAAATTATATAGGTTATGGTTGGAGAATAAGTCAATGCTTTTCATGCGGTTTTGCTATATTCGATTAAGTCCATACAGATCGTGGTTTCTTTCTTTCATTTACATGCTCTTTCAGAACCAGGATTACAGAAAAGCTTTATTTCCATATCGGTGATACAACTTTTAGGTATTAAGCGGATAAAGGCATATTTTAAGGTAATTGGTATTAATAATAGCTATAAAAGTTGTTTGTCGACACATTTTGTAAATATTGATTTATACAACTTTAGTTTTCCCACTCTTTCTTCCTATACCGCATATCGTCAATATATTTCTTGTCAAGTAAATACAGATATTTTCATTGTAAGCGACAGGGGTCAGCTACCCTTATTCTTTAACTCCCACCCTATCGAAGTAACTTTGGACGCGGATGTCTGTTCGAAAATAAAAACTGCTTTAGACTCATTTATATATAATTATCTCTTCTTTAAAAATACTAACACTTTCAGAAGTAATGTGGTCTTCGTTCATAGCGCAAGCTTAGAAAGCATATTAATATCTTTCTAGGAGTAGAAAAAAGTGGTAAGAAAAAAAAATCACTAACAAAGAATTGGCATGTAAAAATTATTAAGCACAACATCTCGAACAAAAACTAGACACTATATGATAAAATTTCCATTCAAATCTTCTCTGTACTTTAAAACTGAACCTATTACTTAGAGCAATGTCATCATAATTCGTTCAGCCGCTTACAAAAATAGAAGATTCTTTTCTAAACGTTCCCATCTTGCTGAAAGTTATACAAGCTTCATACAAGAGTATGAATCTTTGGGACATATTTATATCAAAAATAGGAAAATACCCTGAGGATTAAAGATATTTCATTTATGAATTAAATACGGTACCACCGCGGCACCTTTTTTTAGCTATTAGCGTGCTGTAAAAACTTGCAGATTGTTTTCAATTGGATTTTTCAAAGAAAGCTAAAGCAATTATTTTTGACTTCTATGTCGGCGAGATTACATATATGTTTTATTAAAAAAATTATTTATTAAAAAAAATATTTTCATTCGAAAATATATTCTTGAATGTTTTTTTAATAATCAAAAATAGGGCCTGTAAATAGACGCAAAGGGCCCAAGTGCCTCGATTACCCCGTATCCAATTGTACGGAAAAGCGGTGAATCCGATTAACCGTACTATGCGAGGTATTCCTGTACTATAGATATATAAGCATTTTTTTAAAAATTTAGTATGTTCTGAAAGATCTCTTCGAAAGCTTTTCGAATGATACCGGAAATTTTAGAAAATATGGTGCATAAACATACTTTTCTATGAAAGGTTTAGAAACCCAAAACTCGGAAAATATTGGCATGCTCCGATTTTTTCACTTGATATTGTTTTCTTATTTTTTAATTCTCCATAGATTCCCCATCTATTTTTTTATAGTAATTACTTCACTAGATTTGTTCCGAAAGATAGGGAAAAATTAGTGGTAGGCATAATGTTTTGGCCGATGCGTCAAAGGACATGGACCGATCTGATTCTTAATTTTCGAAACCATGTCTGATCGTTTGGCGTATTTAAATTTTCTCTACCTTATGTCGTAGTGCCTTGGCAAAAATGGTTTCAGCATTATATATACTTTATGAGGTCAAAAATGTACATTGTAGAAATTACAAACGAAATAACAAACTTAGATGTACTCTTTTTCCACCTGTGGTGAATAGTATAAAAATAAGGTTATCAATTTTTCTGAATGCCGTCTTTTTATGTTATGCCTGCAGGACTCAGCCATTCCTAAACCGATTTTAAAAATGTTTTCTTCATTTGAAAGGTTATACTTACAGACCAGTCCCGTTTTAAAAACACTTCATAGTTTTAAAAATTAAGGGGTGGCTCCATACGAAATACCTGCTTTTTACGCGTATTATGAACCGTAAAGGCCACCGCCTTAAATTAAAAAAAGCTACTTGGAGCCATAGCTCCCGGTAGTAAAGACCAATACAAAAATCTAAAAATTAAAGGGTATCACCATAATAGCGCTAATTGACCTTTTTTATATGGGCCGGTCTTTTAAAATGTTATAGAGAAACGCTTAAAAAATTGGACTGAATATAGATTACAATAACTGTTATAAAAACAGATGTAAATAATCAAAAATTCAAATTAAAGGGTGTCCCAATAGTTCACTTATATGTATATGGCCATAGTTTTGAGCCTTAATAGTTAGTCGGTTGAACCAGTATTGCTTAGTCCATTATAACAAGACTAAGATTTGGACTTCGAAATTAAAGGATGTTACAATAGTTGACGTTACTTGATGCATATGAAAAAAATGTTGAACTGTTATCGCCAGATAGTTTAAATTTACAAGGTACATAAATTACTAAGTCTGCTATAACAAGTAGCAAATTAGTAATTAAAAGATGTCCCCATAACTGATAACCGTAATAAACACTTGAAAATTAGACAGAATGTTCACTACACAGTGTAATAACAAGTACAAATATTTAAAATTAGAAAGCTGAACAGTTATGACATTTTCTTTTGAGCCCTTTTAGATAATGTCCACAACAACAAGTGCAACATAAACTTACAGGGTATCCTTATAAGAGAGGCAATTTCACTAATGTCACCTTTACAACCGTTCTAGGCAGATACTTGATATGTACACAGAGCGTATATTACCATGTCCACAACAACAAATATGATATTAAAAACGAATGGGTATCTCTATAGCTTATACAAATTATCTTGTGAACTGTTAAAGATTGGCAAACAATATTAATATTACTTTGTCAACAACAACTACTATAAGAAAAATATAGCGTGTAATTACGGGAAATGTCGTTTGATGAATATCGCGTTATTTTTTAACCTTTATAGACAAACAATGAAATTAACACAGAAGGTGTATTACTCTGTCCCCTGTAACAACAATTAAAAATAATTAAAATTAAAAATTAAAGGGTGTATCTAAAAAATAAACGTTGTCCCTATAGATGAAGTAATATGATGTCTATGACCTTATTTTGTGGTCCGTTATAGAAGTTGCAACAGGTAGTCTCTTTCCAAAACTAGGAAACAAAAGAGTGAAGATGCAGTAAAAAAGGAGAACTGAAGTTTGAAACCGATAAATTCTTACCTAGAATGTGCAATAGACTTTGCTGACTAGACCAGTGTTTTGTGATGTTTTATTTGTTGTTTTTATTTTTCAACATCTTTTAAACTGTGTAAAAAAAACCGAAAAAAAGTCGGCCGTATACAGTGGATAAAAAACAGTAAAATCAAAGTTGATTATTGTTGTTTTTGCTTGAACTTTGATTTTTGTCTTTACTTTGTTGTTTAGACAAAAACCTTCGGTTCATTTAAAATAATTGTGAAAAGAGACATCACAAAAAAAAAAAAAACTCCAGCGAAAAAAGTTTAAGAGAAGTCTTACAAAACTCACTCTTAGAAAGCGTTAAAAAATCTCCACATCTGTCGATCCCCGAATCACCATTTAAATTAATAACAATACTAGATGAACGCTTTGATAAACTTACTGAGCAAATATACAATATAATGGAAAATCAATTTAAAGACTACAAAGAAGAACACTTAAGTGAATTAGATAAGAGACTAAACTTAATACAAAAAGATATATGTACCTTAAACGAGGGAGTAACTTTATTAGAAACCACTACTATTAATACAATTAAAGACAGTATTAACCAGTTAGAGTTAGAAACTTCGGAGTTTAAAAATATGAAAACAGAAATAATTGATCTTGAGAGAAAACTAAATAAACAAGATAACTCAACTGTAGCCGGTAGTATTCGAATACGTGGTGTACCGTACTATAACAATGAGAATTTATATGATATATTTAAAAAACTTTGTGATAGTTTGAAAGTTGACAAGATTTATCGATTTAATAAAATACACTAAAATAGTAAAATACTTTCACTAAATGATGATGTTATAGTTGTCAAAATGCATTCGGTCTATGAAAAAAAATTTTCTTTTAAGAACTATTGCCAAATACAGGCGGGAAAATAAAACTACGTTATGTCTTAAGCACGCTGGTTTTGATAGTGTTCAACCTATTTATGTGAAGGAAAATCTTACGCCCCATAACTATAATAAATTTTAAGAAGCGCTTAAACTGAAAAAAATAACTCTGTAAAATCAATATATACTTTGCGAGGGTAAGTTTATATAAAACTGGTTGACTCTGAGGGGCCACTACATATTAAATTTTTTGCCCAATTGCAACAGCTTTTTCGTTAATTACATATTTACTCTTCGTCTCACATTCATAGTAACATCGATGTCTAAAAAACCTTTTAACTTAAGTATCTGTTTTGTTTTTGTATACTATTATAATGTTAAAACTTATTATATAAATTTTAAAAATAATTACTTACGTTGCTATTACCTTTCTCAATATAAATAATGAATTCTATGGAAAATAACATGTTAATTTCCAAAGACGTTACTGCATATATGGTTAAAATTCTTTGTAAGCAAAGAAATGAGCTAAAAATTTGCCACATAAGTACTCAAAGCCTTTACAGTAAAATTGATGAATTTAGATATATTTTTGAAAGCTAAGGCTTACATATAATATGTGTATCAGAAACATGGTTTTACGAACCAATAACAGATACTGTGCAGAAAGAAATTTTTAGTGTAACTTAGTTCAAACGTTTCGTCAGAACCAACACTAATTTTTTTTCTTTTGTTCTTACAAACACTTGAACCTGAAGAACACTTAATCACAAGAGTAAAACACTTTAATTGCTTTAAAATTATGATTAATTACTTTATTTATTTTCTATGCTTATATACTAAATTGTTTTACAATAATTTGATTAAAAATGCTTAGTCAGAAGAATATATTTTGCAAAATTATTCAACCTATTTTTTATTATTAAAGTTAAAATATTAATTTCTGTCTTGTCAACAATAATGGTTAATAAAACTTAGTACAATTTTTTTTAGGTAATTGAACTTAAAAGAAAAATCTTTAGTCAACAACAATGGTTATGAACTTTGTTAACAGCAGATACGTCCCTGGATTTTGCTTTAAATATTGGTTATATTAAATTGTTTAGCCTTGAACTTCAATTTTTGTTAACCTTGAAATTCTTTACATTTCTTTCTTTAAAAATAGTTGAACTGCAAGTCGAACAAGCATCCGTACATACAAACATAATATTTGCATATAAACATACACACTTACTGCCAGTCCCACGATATCGCAATCGTTCGTTTGTTCGCACAATTACGTTCAAAACAAAAACAAATTATTAAAAATTGTTTTGGTTTTGAACGTAATTATGCGAACGAACGATTGATTGCGACATCGTGGGACTGGCAGTAAGTGTGTATGTTTATATGCAAATATTATGAATTGCCTAAATCTCAATCGATGAGACGCCATCTTCTCAAACTTCGTGTCCCAAAACAAAGGTACCTGAAATTCAGTTGCCTAAATTTTTTGGTTCTTATTCGGATTGGCCAAATTTCTCTTCATTATTTACAACTGTTATACACGATAACATTGAGTTAAGCAGCCTTGAGAAGTCTCACTATTTAAGAGCCAGCTTAGGTGAAACTGCTCTAGACATAATTGCATCGTTGGAGCTTAACGAAACAAATTATGAAGAAGCATTAGTATTGTTGAAAAATCGTTTCGACAATAAGCTTTTAAATTTTCAAACACACATAAAAGCAATTTTTGCTCTTAATTGTGTTGAAAATGGCTCAGCTACCGGCTTACGTCGATTAAGCGACAGCATAAATGGTCATTTGCGTGCTCTGAAGACAATTGGCAGTGAACAAAGCATTGCAGATGGGTTACTAATACATTTAGTAACAAAATTGGACCCAACGTCGGTAATAAAATTGGAAGAAACTCTACCAAACAACGAGTTGCCAACTTGGGCTACTATGTCAACATTTTCAGAGCGAAGGTGCCGAATGGCAGAAAACATAGAAAATTCTATGGTAAGTAGGACCATAAAGCAAACCGTTTTAAAAAAGTCTATTCCCCACAGTCGACATGTTCATGTTTCGATCGCCACTCCAGCTATCGCCACTCCAGCTAAGTTGTGTTCCTTTTGTGATTCTAAGGAGCATTTTATCACCAATTGCTTGAGTTTTTTAAATTTGTCGCCCTCTCTTCGGTTTAAAGAAGCAAAAAAGTTGAAATTGTGTCTAAATTGTTTAAAAAGGGGCCACATGCTCAAAAGATGTCCTTCAGGTGACTGCCGTCAGTGCGCTTTGAAACATCACACATTGCTCCATATTGATTACACTCATGCTCAGCCCGAATTGGCATCGGTAGAACCCAGCTCGTCTCAAGCAGTGCTTCTTTCTTCAAGTGATAGAGTTAACACAAAAACGTCAGCTCCTGCCATGGGTGTTTTACTAGCAACAGCCATTATTATGGTCAAAAATAAATTTGGTAATTTTGTCCTTTTTTTGGTGGTTCCTAGTATAACCGATTATCAACCCAACATTAACATCGACGCATCAGATTGGAAAATACCTCAATATATACAGTTGGCAGATCCGTTATTTTACAAAGTGTGGTCGCGTCGATGTTTTAATTGGAGCTCAGTTGTTTTTCTTAGCAATAAATGCCTGGATAAACTTTGCCTTTAATTAAACACTTGGTATTTTAATTGAAGTACAATTTATTAATTAAAATTATCTAGATTGCTTTTAAAACGTTGTACTCTGTAACACGATTTGCAAAGGAAGGAAGAAATGACAAATTAAGAAAAGGAAGTAAGAGATCATAATTAGTAGATAACTATTTGACATTTGTATTAGTTGTTATCGATTTAAACCAGAGACGGGGAGCTAAAGTATACAATATACTTAAAATGTTAATTAGAATAATCCAACAAACTCCCTCTTAATTCACGTTTTCAACATAAGTTTAATTTGTTTCTTAATATGAGAAATTTTTCCATAGGTAGACCTTTTGTAAATAAATCGGCTAACATTCTTTCAGTGGGGCAAAATTTAACAATAACTGATCCATTTTCCACATGGTCTTTTACAAAGTAGGTTTTTTTGTCGATATGTTTTGAGCGATTGCTTAAGTTTTCACAGGTAATTAGTTTTATCACGCTTTGGTTGTCCTCAAATAGTGTTGTGGGTTGACTAAAATTAACTCCAAGATCTTTGAGGATTCGTTGTATCCATATGGCCTCTTTACATGCTTCTGACAAAGCGATAAATTCTGCCTCAGTTGACGAGAGGGCAACACAATCTTGACGTTTGCATGACCAGCTTATAGCTCCGTTTAATAAGAAAATGTAACCAGAATTAGATTTACGTGTTTGTCTGTCTTCTGCCCAATTGGCGTCTGCATATCCAATAAGTTCAGACGCGCTGGAGTTGTATCCAAGTCTCAATTGTAAGTTTGCCGTTCCTTTTAGATATTTGAACACCCTTTTGACCTCATTCCAATCTCCTTCAGATGGATTTTCAATCTTTTGTGAAAGTATGTTAACCGCAGCTGATATATCCGGTCGCGTGTTTGTGGAAATGTATAGCACACATCCAATCGCTGCTCTGTATTTTTCATTTGTAGACAATAGTTCACTTTCTGATTGCTTGTGATAGGTAGAGCTTATAGGTATGTCGGAAGCCTTTGAACTTTGAAGATCGAATTTTTCTATGACCTCCGAAATGTATTTGGTTTGGTTTATTAGATAACTGTGCTTATCTTTTACAACTTTAATACCCAAATAACTTGATATCAATCCCAAATTTTCAATGTCGAAATCTTTCTTAAGTATTTTCTGAATACGTTCAATTTCACTGTTGTTATTTGAAATAACCAAAATGTCATCGACGTATACCAATATAAATAAAATATTCTCGTAAGTATAGAGGCAATTATCAGCTTTGCTTTGCTGCAAATTGGCTTTTATTAGTACCCGGTGCAACGTCTGATTCCAGACACGGGCTGATTGTTTCAGTCCATAAATACTTCTTTTTAGTAAACATACCTTTTTAGGGTTCTTTACATCAACAAAACCGGGAGGTTGCCGCATGTAAATTTCCTCCTCTAACTCTCCGTTCAAAAAAGCTGTTTTTGCGTCAAAATGAAAGATATGCATATTTCTGTTTGCAGCGATAGAGAGAAGAATGCGAAAGGTAGCGTGTTTAGCCACAGGTGCAAACACCTGATCATAGTCAACCCCGTATTTCTGGCTAAAACCTTGGGCGACCAAACGTGCTTTAGTTTTCATTTTGTACACCCACTTGCTGCCGATTAAGTTTTTGTCTTTAGGCAAAACTACCAGACTCCATGTACCATTATGTATAAGTGATTTATATTCCTCTCTCATAGCGGCCACCCAATGCTCACTATTCTGGCATTTTATAGCTTCATTGTAATTTGGCGGCTCAGTATTTACGACGCCATCAATTTCGTGTATTAAACGCTTTGGTGCGATACCTTTATTTGATCGATCAGATCTTCGTACTTGTGAATCGCTTTCACGTACTTCAACTGTTTCGCTAACACTTTTATCATTGCCGTGTTCAAGTCTCAATTCAACGTTATCATCACTAGTGTTGGAACATTGTGCGGGGTTGTTGTCATCCAAAAATTTTACGTCGCGAGATATAACAGTTTTACCCCTTGCTGGTAAGAAACATCTATATGCTTTTGACTGCGCGTCATACCCACGAATATGGCTTCTTCTGCTTTGGGATCTAACTTTCGACGCTGGACATCCTGAATGCGGGCAAAACACTTTGTTCCAAAACGCCTTAAGTTTCCATAAAACGGTTTTCGATCATGCCACAACTCGAAAGGAGTTTTATTTACAGATTTCCATGGTAACAAATTTTGTAAATTATTTGCAGTTACTACTGCTTCACCCCAAAAACTATTATCCAGCTTAGCATCTATTAACATACAGCGCGTCATTTCGATTAAGGTTCGGTTTTTACGTTCCGCCATTCCGTTTTGTTGTGGGGAATACGGCGCAGTTCGGTTGATGACTATGCCTTTCTGATTAAGGTAGTTAACAAAATTTGCATCAGTATTCTCCACCACGATCGGTTCTCAGATATTGGATTCTTCGACCAAATTTGTTTGACGTGTATTCAAAATACTCCTTGAATTTTCCAAAAACCTCGGATTTCTCTTTAAGCAGATAAATTATCGTGAATCGTGAAAAGTCATCGATAAATGTTAATACATAGCGCTTACCTGATGGTGTTTTCGACTGCATGGGTCCACACAGATCGCTATGAATTAGCTGCAGTACTTCTGTTGAGCGAAATTTGGATTCCTTTGGGAAAGGTAGGCGTGTTAATTTTCCCTTAACGCATATTTCGCAACTGGTTACACCTTCACAACCTTTTCCACACGTAGCCAAATTTATACCATCAGCTAAATTTTCCTTTTGGATTCTGTATATTGCGTCCAAAATACGATGCCAGTCGTGAATACAAAAAACACCTTTATTCGACACGCAGTTAATATAATTTCTTGTTCGCAACTTATATAAGTTATTTGTTACATCTGCCACGCCAATTTGCTTACCATCTGCCGATCGTATGTCACATATATTACCTTTAAATGTAACCTTTATACCATTTCTAGTCAGCCTTTTAACAGATATTAAATTTCCACCTATTTCAGGCACATATAAAACGTTTTCAATTTTAACTTTAGAGGAGACTCCGTTCATATTAATTGGTTGTATATTGATGCTACCTCTGCCCGATGCAGCTAAAATTTGACCATTTGCCACAGACACGTGTTCAATGTATGATGCATCAAAGCTATGAAACAAATCACGATTACTTGCAATGTGGCATGTAGCACCAGAACCTACAATCCATTCGTCACCACTTCCCGAGCCAACAAAAAATAAATGTTCAAGAATATCGTCTTGCTCTATAACATTCACTATGGGTTTGCGCTTCTCTTTTGCTTTGTTTGTCTTCCACGTAGAATACTCTCTGCATTTACTTCGAATGTGACCCTTCTTTTTACAAAAGAAACAAGTAATGCCATCACCATTCTTACGTTTAAAATTTGAGACCCTTAGAGCATCAACTCCTCCAGTTATATCAACAACTTTATCACGTTCTTGCCTACGCCGGTACTCTTCTATAACTTTCGCGCTTGTATGCTTCCATTGCTGTTATGAGACCATCGTAACTACTTGGGAGTGACCCTAACATAGTAGCAGTCATTAGAAATTCCCACGATATTGATTCACCGAATGCCAATAGTTTTTTAAATAACTCGTTGATTTGATTAATGTGAGCCTCCATATCAGTGTCATCATTTGCCCTTTTTGCCATCACCTCACGTAGTAGTCTTACTTTCACCCCTGGAGAATCACGTTCATAAAACTCTTTAAGAGCATACCATGCATCCTTTGCATTTATTTTGTTACGTATATGATGAATTTGATCATCTCCAATGCAAAGGGCAATAGTCGCATGTGCCTTTTGATCAGCCTTATCCCAGTTGAAAAATTTTCTGCAGGTCTACTATCTGTAATAGCTGTCCACAAACCTTCTCGCTTCAGAAGCATTTTAACTTTAAAGCGCCAGTTGAAATAATTTGCGGAAGTCAGTTTAGGCATTTGATAATTTGCATACGAATCAGCCATTTTATTATTTGAAGAAAAAAAACTTTAATCTTTAAAAATCTTGGCAATGCCTGGGCCCATAACCTTTTTCTTAGCAATAAATGCCTGGATAAACTTTGCTTTTAATTAAACACTTGGTATTTTAATTGAAGTACAATTTATTAATTAAAATTATCTAGATTGCTTTTAAAACGTTGTACTCTGTAACACGATTTGCAAAGGAAGGAAGAAATGACAAATTAAGAAAAGGAAGTAAGAGATCATAATTAGTAGATAACTATTTGACATTTGTATTAGTTGTTATCGATTCAAACCAGAGACGGGGAGCTAAAATATACAATATACTGAAAATGTTAATTAGAATAATCCAACAGTTTTTTGATTTAATGTCAATCGGACAAATTAAATTAGCTTAAAGGCTACCTGTGCTACAAAAAGCATTGCTAGGTTAGGTGATTGCTGGTGGTGGCCCTAGTCCTTGTCATTCGTGGTCCTTGGCAGTCAGTTCAAAAACTAAACAGGTGGACCAGTTGTTCTCAATAGTAAAAGGCTTTTGGGAAATCGAAAATAATTTCGGTAGCTGCGATACGTTCTCCGGTGAGGAAATTTTTTGTGAAAATCATTTTGTAAAAAATACTGATCGTCTTAGTTCTGGTGCTTTTTCTGTTCGCCTACCTGCCATAGAAGAAGGAGGTGCACAATTGCTTGGGGACTCATATCAGCATGCTCTACAGCAATTTAAAGGCTTGGAAAAAAATTTAAAAGGTTTTCTGACATAAAGACTCAATAAACAGCATTTATTAGTGAGTATATTTTTTTAAACCACATGTCGTTAACTTTGCCGCAGGTGAAGCAGAAGTAATATTTTCTCCCGCATCATTGTGTACAAAAACTTGATAGTACAACAACAAAGTTAAGGGTAATTTTTGATGGTTCTGCAAAACCAACAAGTGGCTTATCACTCAACGACGTATTGTATGCTGGTCCAACTATTCAACCCAGAGTAAGTATTTGCTCATATTTTTTCACTCATTTTTGCTCATTTTCACTCATTTCACATGAGTGAGAATCTGCTTTGCTTTTTTTCCTCACTGCACATGTGAGAGTATGTGTGCTTCTTTTCTTTTTCATCAAATGATAATTTTCTTGTTTTGCTCATTTTTCTTTTCTCATGGGTGAGAAATGAGAATATTTTATTTTGCTCATCCTCACGTGTGAGAAATGTGTAATTTTTTTTTTTGCTCATCGATGAGAAACGTGAAAATTTTTTTTTGCTCATCCTCATGTGTGAGAAATGTGAAATTTTTTTTGCTCATCCTCATGTGTGAGAAATGTGAATATTTTATTTTGCTCATCCTCAAGTACAAGAAATGTGCGTTTTGGCATAAACATTATGTAAACAAGAATATTTTTTCTTAGCAAATGATGTTTGTTATTTAATTGTATGTTGGATTTTACACACATACATATTTTTGTATATTTGTTAATTAGGTTATTACCGTTTTATATGACATTACTTTAGTAAATGAAACTTTGCTATTAAAAAATATTTTTATGACGGCACTCAAAGATGTAGCTAAATATCTTATGCTGTAAAAAAATATTTTATTTGCTCTTTATCCTTTTTAAAAGTAAAAGTTCACTTTATATAAATAACTCATCAGTGAAAATGTGCAATAAATAACACTGCAAAAAATGAGGATTAATATAAATGATTTATTTTATTTTCAACTATTTACAAGAAACCAATTATATTTTATGAAGGGTTTTTTGTTGTTTATTGTTATCATTAACTAATTTGTTTTCGTTTCGGTTTTTTGCTTGTCCAATTGTATTTTATGGCCTTTTAATTTGCATGTTTATTCGTGTTGTTTTTTTTTTGGAATAGTACATTATCCTTTATTTATGTTTAAGAGATTTTACTTGTGTATTGTTATATTACTTCCTGATTGCTAGGAAAAACCTAAATTATTGGACACACTATTATTAAACAAAACCAATCATTTCTTGGTGTTTTTGGTAAACCCAAAACGTTCTTGGTAAAATTAGTCCAGAAAAAATTTACAAAATTGTACACCTTATCTGCAGGTATGTTAGATACATATATATAAAGCATGTAAAAAAAAATTTATTTTGCATTTTTTTTTTTTTTTGCTTAAATAGAGCACATGCAGGAAGCAGTTAATCAATATTCTTTTGAACTTCTGTGCGATAATAACTTTTGACTAAAAGTAAAATGGATTATTCTAAAATTTTAGAATGTGAAAATAAAGCACTGTGTAAGGCTTGTGGAAAAATATTCAGTGCATCTAGTAAGTATAACCTCATTAGGCATTATAAATTAGTGCATAAAGAAGAAATTGAACTAACCAAAAAACGGCAAGATATCGATTTAACAGTTAAAAACATTGCTGTTAAAATAAACATGGACAAAAACACTTTTTTAAAATGTTGCATTGGCTTAGTGACGGCAAAAAACATTAGATTCAGCAAGTAACATAATAAGGGAAATTATAAGAAATAGAGTTAAAAATCGAATGATCTGTCTAAAAATTGACATTGCGGCAAGAATGGAACGTAGCATACTAGGTGTTAACATCCAATATATGAATAATTCAAAGATTTACAGTAACACATTGGGTAAGTAATATTTTAACATTTTATATGCATTCATAATTAAATATTAAAATTTTTTAATGTTTTATAGGCATGATAGAACTAGAGAGGAAACATTAGGTGACATATCTAAAAGACCAAGTTATAAACTGCCTTAAAACTTATGATATTGATTTGTGCCAAATTTATTCTAGTACAACTGATAATGGAGCGAATGTTGTAAAATTTAGCGCAATTCTTAAGGATCTACAATTAAAAGAATTTGAGGAAAACTACACAGATGAAAATGTTGATCTTACTGAAGAAATTAATGAAAATATTCAGAAGACTTTAACACCAGTTTTATCAGTTGTTAGGTGCGCAGCTCACACAATCCAACTTGCTGCATATGATGTACTTAAGTCCCTGCAAACACAAATAGCTGATTGCAGAAATACAGTCAAAATTGTGCGAAGCCTGATACGTGCAAGTGGTGTCCGTAAAGAATTACCAATTCTCGACAATAGTACACGGTGGAACTCAGTATTTGAAATTCTGAAGTCTTTAATGAACTTAAAGGATTTCATAGATTCACAAATGCTTGATTCGATGAGTAGCCATAGCGTGAATTGGGATTTTGTGACTGAGTTTGTGACATCATTTACACCTCTGACCAAATGCACAAAGCTATTGCAGAAGGAGCAATATGTTATAGGTAATTTCTACAGAGATTGGCTAAGTTGTGAAATGGAACTTGAAGAAGTGCCAACTACTATAGCTTCAAGGCTACATGAATCTATGCAGAACAGAAAGAAAACGCTTTTGAACAATGATGCGTTTATATCTGCGTTGTACATAGACCCAAGGTTTAATTTTGTGAACTCTCCCTTGATATCAGATCAACAAAAGTCACAAGCACTAGTAATTTTTTAAAACGTTCAACAAAAATGTAAAATTTTTCATTTTCTTATTCTTTACTTTAGGAACATTTGATAAAAACTTTCGATATAACGTGTAAAAAGAAAAGAGTAAAGGACAATGAAAATATTGTAAACAGCGAAGAGAAAGAAAGTGTTGAAATGCCTGAAACGTCAAAATCAGCTTACACTAAACTACAACAGCGCGTTAGAAGCTCAGTCGTTAACACAACGAAAAATGTTGAAAGTGTACAATTATTTCGAGAAAAACTAATTCGTTTGTGCAACAGAAAAATGATCCCATTTGATACTGACATTCTGGAACATTTTACAATTTACCCTTGGGATAAGGATATTGCGAAAGTCATGAATGTAGCTCTAGCAGTGCCAGCAAGTCAAGTTTTAGTTGAACGTGCCTTTAGTGCACTAGCACTTACCTTAACAAAATTAAGAAACAAATTAAACAACAATATCTTAAATAAATTATTAATAACGAACTGAATTATTTTGAAATAAAACCACCTAATATAAGTATAGAACAAAATTATGATCAAGATGTGTAAAAAGTATAATAAACTAAGAAATCCAAATTATACTTTGTAATATGATTGTAGTAGTTCACAAATAAAGGATAATGTACTATTCCGAAAAAAAACAACACGAATAAACATGCAAATTAAAAGGCCATAAAAACAATTGGACAAGCAAAAAACCGAAACGAAAACAAATTAGTTTATGATAACAATAAACAACAAAAAACCCTTCATAAAATATAATTGGTTTCTTGTAAATAGTTGAAAATAAAATAAATCATTAATATTAATCCTCATTTTTTGCAGTGTTATTTATTGCACATTTTCACTGATTAGTTATTTATATAAAGTGAACTTTTACTTTTACTTGAGGATGAGCAAAATAAAATAATCACATTTCTCACACATGAGGATGAGCAAAAAAAAAAAATTTCACATTTCTCACACATGAGGATGGGCAAAAAAAAATTTCACATTTCTCACACATCAGGATGAGCAAAAAAAAAAAATTACACATTTCTCACACATGAGGATGAGCAAAATAAAATATTCTCATTTCTCATCAATAAGAAAAATAAAATGAGCAAAACAAAAAAATTATCATTTGATGAAAAAGAAAAAAAGCACACATACTCTCACATGTGCAGAGAGGAAAAAAAAGCAAAGCAGATTCTCACTCATGTGCAGTGAGTATGAGTGAGTGAGCAAATACTTACCCTGATTCAACCAAAGCTTTTTAACACACTTTTGCGATATCGGTTTTTTAAGGTAGCTCTGAGTGGTGACATTTGTAAAATGTACAAATGTGTACGAGTTTCTCATCCAGATGACCACCTGCAATGTATACTATGGAGAGAAAATGAAAACCCAGAGTTAAAAACATACAAATTGAATACGGTGACTTATGGTACAAAGCCTGCTGCATTTTTGGCAATTCGTGCAATGCACCAGCTCGCAAATGAAGAAGAACCCTATTTCCCGTTGGCTGCAAAATTGTGAAGCGTGACTTTTATGTAGACGACCTGATTTCTGGCGGTGACTTAGTTGAAAAGGTAGTGGCGATTAGGCAGCAAGTAAAGGCGCTGCTAGAAAAAGGCAAATTTATTATAAGAAAATGGTGCTCGAACGTTCCTGCAGTATTAGATGGCATACATTTGGATGAATGCGAATAATTTTTGAAATTTAGCGACGGAACTGATGTCACTAAAACCTCTTTTACCTCATTACCTCTTTTGAATACAACGAGGTAATTAACAAACGTACAATACTATCATCAATTGCTCGTCTGTATGACCCACTGGGTTTAATTGGCCCAGTTATTACAAAGGCAAAAATTTTTATGCAACATTTATGGAAGCTTCAGTTACAGTGGGATGAAAGCCTCCCACAGGCATTGCATTGTTCATGGCTCGAATATACCTCCCAGTTTGACTCCATTCAGCACTTCAATTTTCCCCGCTGTGTATCGATGTCGAATTCAAAGATGCAAATTGATGCATTTTGTGATGCCAGCTTAGCGGCTTATGGTGCTTGTGTATACATAAGGTCAGAATCTAAAAATATCGTGAAAACATCATTGCTTTGCTCTAAATCGAGAGTTTCCCCACTAAAAAGTTTGACTGTCCCAAAACTTGAGTTAGCTGCAACGTGTCTTTTAGCAGAGTTTGTGGACGTGGTCGTTAAAACGCTGTCGTAATATTGTGATGTGCAGTACTGGTCCGATTCAATGGTCGTACTTTCGTGGCTTCAAAAGCAGCCTTCAAATTTTAACTTTTTCGTGTCGAACAGAGTGTCTCGTATACAAACACTAACAAGTAAAATGACGTGGCATTACGTTCCAACAAACATACTTTCAAGAGGTACATCGCCCAAAGAGCTGCTTCACTCTACATTATGGAAAAATGGGCCAAGTTTCTTAAATCACGGACCTTCAAAGTGGCCTGCAAATACAACATTTTTAGCCGAATTACCTGAGCGACGTCGAAATGTATTGGTAACGGTTTCACTATCAGACTTGTCGATGCAATTTAAGTATCACAATTCTTTTACTAAAATGCAACGAATATTTGCGGATTGTAGGAGGCTGCCGTAAAGTCAGCCAAGTATCATTATTATCGTACCGTCGGTCTCAACAAGCTAACTTTTGATGAGCTACGCACTTTAGTATGCCAAATTTCTGCAATTTTAAATTCACGGCCCTTGTCTCCGATTTCCGAGAATCCTAATGACCTTGATGTATTAACGCCTGCGCATTTCCTAGTAGGTGGTCCTTTAATCAACATAGTTGAGCCCAGTTACACCGAAATAGACATTAGCCGCCTCAGTAGATGGCAAAGAGTTATAAAATATAGCAAATTTTTTGGAAAAAATGGAGCAACTCGTATCAATCTCTCCTGCAAGAGCACGTAAAATGGTGTGAAAAAGGTAAAGAAATAACTTGCGGTGCAATGGTGCTTATAAAGGATGAAAATCAACCACCTTTAAAATGGCAAATAGGCCGTATATCTGACGTTATTTTTGGCGATGATGGTGTAGCTCGTGTTGCAGTTGTTCACACAAATAATGGCCTAATCGAACGTGCAGTTACTAAACTTGCTGTTCTGCCCATAGAAAATTCTGTTGAAGGCCCCAACCCTCCAACGGGGGAGGATATTAACAGCAGATACGTCCCTGGATTTTGCTTTAAATAATTTTTATTTTAAATTGTTTAGCCTTGAACTTCAATTTTTGTTAACCTTGAAATTCTTTACATTTCTTTCTTTAAAAAATAGTTAAAATGTAAATCGAACAAGCATGTGTACACACATACATAATATTTGCATATAAACATACACACTTAGTCTCTATTCAATCGTTTCTCAATCTCTTATACTATTAGTTCAACAAAGAGATTACTATTTAAAATAAATGCATGTATTTATATATTATGTACATTTGTGCATACACATTGTTTAACATACATATCAATACTCTTGTTGAGAAATAATTTTGTGTGTATGTATTTATGTTTGCTTGTGCGCGTATTTTGGTGGTTGATTTATGTTACAGTACTTTTTGTTATAGTCCATTCCGCTTAAAGGCCAAAAACGGATGTAAGCCAAAACAGTCCTATTCACTTGCAGGTTTTTTCGAATTTCATACAAATTATTTGTTCTTAAGTCCACTTCGCCTATAGTCCATTTTTGTTTAAAGACCAAATTTTCTTTGCATGCATAGCTAATATTGTATAGAAAAAACTTTTAGTCCTAATTCGCTTATAGTCCACAAAAATTGTGCAACTGTAGTTGTGGACTATAAGCGAAAACTACTGTATTGGTTTTTTATTTTGTCATTCGACTTTAAACATTGTAATAAAACGCTTCATTTGGAAGCAAAATTGTTTTATTAAAGTGTTTTTTTATTTGCTCTTGCCTGCAAAAATTATTGCAGACACAAAACAAACTTAATATAATATGTTTAGGTAATTGAACTTAAAAGAAAAAATGTTTAGTCAACAACAATGTTAATTGTCAACAACAATGGTTAATGAACTTAATATAAAATTGGGTTATAAAATAAAGTGTTTAGTCAAAAATAATAGTTATTTGAATACGGAAATTGTGCAATATATTTTTTTAATAATGATAAAATAACAAAAAAAAAAGTAAAAAATAAAAGAATAAAATTATGTTGATTAAGTATCAACAGATACTATGGTCTCATTAAGCGGATATAAATTATATACAAACGACAGATAGGATGGGTATGGTGGTGTGGCAATATATGTAAAAAGCGAACTAGTTTGCAAAATAGAAAACAAGAATAGTCAAAACGATAAAGTTGAACATCTTTTACTTGAAGCGTGTTGTGAGGGTGAAAATTTTCTGATTGGCAGTGTATATAGCCCTAATAGGCGAATTGATCTCTGCCACTTTTATAAGGTTGTAGAGGAACTAACGCCAACTTATAGTGATGTCATTATAGCAGGTGATTTGAACGCCAATTTGTTGTCAGATTCATATCTTACTGATAATATGAAATCCTATGGTCTTTATCCAGCAAACACAAGTATGCCAACTCATTTTTTAACGACTACCTGGACATTGCTTGACCTGTTCTTTGTATCTAATGAATCAAATATATTGATGTATGATCAGTTATCAGCTTCATGTTTCTCATGATCTTATCTATATATACGAAATAGACAAAATCCATGGTTTACTATGCGCAAAGTCATCTTATTATGCTGAAAAGTTTGCTAATTCCGTTAATTCACTGAAAACATGGAAAACTATAAATGAAATTAGAATGGTGACTCAAAAATCCATTGATGGAAATCCGTCTTTAAATCCGAATTTTATAAATGAAAACTATCAACATACCGATGGAACATGCTGATCATTTATATTACAAAAACTTTCAGAGCGATCAGTTACCTGAAGAACTACAGTTAAATGTGTTGGTAAGTAAATGCTACAGGAGTTGATGGAATTCATTAGACTTTTTTAAAAATGATTCTTAAATATTTATTGCCAATAATAACCCATATTTTTTATCACATTATTACAACTAGCACCTTTCCTACAAAATGGAAACAAGCCAAAATATCTCCTGTCCCAAAATCATCTTCTAAATATCGACCATTAAGCACAAAATAGTAACTACCAGTGAACCTGACCATCTTTATATGCGACTTAGATTTAGTCGCTTTGGTCGAAACAAGACTTTGATACAACTGAGATATGACAAATTAATATCACGTTGGCAGTTCTTTGTATTCGCAATACGTCTTTGGAATAATATTGATCCATATATTAGAGAAACGAGCAACGCATTACTATTTAAAAAAAACAATGTTTGAATTTTATTCCTGATACTGTGTCTTAATGTAAAACTGTTAATATTTGTAACAGGATAATTTAATCCCTCTTAGTACTAAGTTGTTACAGTTTATATATTATTTTTGTTTTTAAAATCATGAAATATTGTCTTTAAAATTTATTTACCAAATTACAAAATTATACTTTTACTATTCAAAAAACTTTAGTTTTGTTGTAGAAGCTACCAACTATGCAATAAATAAATAAAATAAATAAAGTTTCCTGAAGATCTAAGTAAGCGGTATCAAAATGGCCATCGAGACGTGCTTTCACCTTCAATAATCATTATAGAGAAAATAGCATATTAATTTTCAAGTTTAATTAATTTAATATTCCGCTGTTTTAATTTTTAATAATTAAATTACTACAAGTGCCTGTGCATTAAGCAAAAAAATATCATAGAGTTTTGTGATGTTTTATTTGTTGTTTTTATTTTTCAAAATCTTTAGAACTGTGTAAAAAAGAGCGGAAAAAATAGGCCGTATACAGTAGATAAAGAGAAGTAAAATCAAAGTTGATTATTGTTGTTTTCGCTTGAACTTTGATTTTTGTCTTTATTGTTTAGACAAAAATCTTTAGTTCATTTAAAATAATTGTGAGAAGGTTCCTGAAGAGCTAAGTAAGCAGTAGCGAAATGGTCATCGACACGTGGTTTCACCTCCAATTATCAATATCGGAAAAATAGCATATTATTTTTAATGTTGAGATTTTTGTTAAAACTAAATAAAATAAAAAGAAATACATTAAAAATATTAGTATTTTGTATGGCCACTGTTTGCATCAATCACGCATTTCAATCTCTTTTTCATAGAACTGATTAACTTCTTTAAGTCGTAGTTGGATGGTATATTTTGCCACTCTTCTAAAATTGTTTTTTTTAAGCAGTCATATTAGATGGCTGTCGTTTAGCAACCTTTTTTTTAAATAAATCCACAAATTTTCGAAAGCATTTAAATCCGTACAATATGTGACTTATGTTTGGGATCGTTATCTGGATAAAATTTAAATACAAATTTCTTAGCACTATTAACTAAATGGGTCTGCAAAATGCTTAAATATTGTCGCGCATCCATTGTTGTTTCTATAAAAGCCAAATTACTCACTCCGCTGGATATGCACCACTAAATCACCACAGACATTTTTCCAAATTTGAGTGTAGAAATGATGTTGCGCCTTTCTTTTGATGTTATTGCTTTCGCCATACTTTATTAGGCCCATCGTCCCAATAGTCTGCTGGATGCCAGATTTTTGTAATGGAGAAGGAAAGAAGCTTCTCTATATTGTTTAAAGAGAGTAATGGGTTTTTACGTGCAACTCTTAAAGAGTAATTGTTCTTAATTATAGCCTGTCGAACTGTTTCATGGCAAACAACTATTCCGCACTCTTCTTCAAGCTCCTTTGCAAGTGCTCTTGTAGAAATTTGAAGGTTCTGTACAAGTTTTCTAATAATTAAGCGCTCTGCTCGTTTATTTATTTTAGGCTTAGGGCCACCTCGACACTTTAGCTGAAATCTACCTTTGTTTTCAGCTCGATTTAGCACATTGTAAATGGTCTTATGTGCTACCGAAAATCTCTCTGACAGTTCCTGAGCACTTGCACCTTATTGGTGGTTGTAGTAAATTAGTTCAATTACGTCGTACAATAATATTTTGCTGTCATTATTTAATAACAATAATATTAAAAATAAAACGAGCACCGAAAATTTTGAATGTCAACTGACATAAAATATTACAGAAATATAACAACGTACGTGATAGGTAACGGTTAATTAAAGTTAATCGTAAAGTAAGTGCAAAAATGAAAGACAATGTGTTTTGTGTAAAGAGTTTCTTGGCATCAGAAAAATGGAGTAGTGTTTGTTTTTGTTTTAAATTGTTGTTATGTTTTTGTAAAAATTGCGTTTTTTGTTTGTTTTATACTGTTACAAATAGTGTAAATAATTATAATAAATAAAAAAACTTTATATTTCATAAAATCTAAAGCGTCTTTTTTTTGTTGATACGAAATATAAAAAAACTAAAACTTTTTATCTGTGTAAAGACATTATTGACATACTGTATATGATATTTGTTTTGAGCTCCCAAAATTTGTTAAAAAAATGACAATCAATGATAAAGGAGTTGGCATTGTTGGTAACTGCCCATCATAACTTTCTTGACACACATGCACATAATATGTACACATACACATAATATGTAAACATACACATAATTTGTACACTCACACTTTAATAACTTTAAGAAACTTTTGTTTCAGTTTTTTAATTTGCACCAATTTTTATTTAACACATAAATTTTTTTTACTCTGCTTTCGAAACAATTTAGTTTTATTTACTCAGCTGTTACTTTTTAAGTGCCGAAACAGGGTTATTGCATTTTATGGCAAAAGCAAAAAATGTATATGAAAAAAAGTAAATAAAAAATATTTAAAAATATTTACACTTCGACAACACAAACGTTAATTAAACGAAAAAAACGAAACGTGGTACACGGACGATAATTATTACGTATTCGTCTATATATCATCCGGTTTCATTTCGCTCTTGACGTGTTCTATAAATTATAATAAGGATAACCGCAACACAATATAATTTCATTTTTGTAATTTTCAATATTTTATCGTTTATAAAATATTCATACATACACTTTTATTGAGTCAATATTCTGTGTATTGAAAAAATTAGTTTGGTTTGGATACAATTGGTTTGTGTCTGATGATTAATTTCAAAAGTTAACTTAGTTTAGACGCAATTGGTTTATATCTGATATTTAAATTTCAAAACTTTGCTTAGTTTAGACGCAATTGATTTGTTTCTGAGGTTTCTGAACAGTATTGTATTTTAATTTCTTCTCAATATTATAACAATTTCGTGCTTATTGCGCAATAAATTATTGAGATTTTGTATGGAATATTAAGCTCAATAATGGTTTTTATTGAGAAAACCTGAATATTGAGTAATGTGTGAACAAGGTTAATACAAAAAATTTATTGATTTTACGAGGGCTGCTATATATATATTTCTGGCCTGGCAACACTGAGTGCTGCAAAGTGCAATCTGACATTTCCATTGGAAAGTTTGTCATTTTTAAGCATAATCGTACTCAAAACGTTTTGACGTACGACCATTATTTGTGTTGTTTACAGTGACTTGAAAAAATTAACATAGAAAAAAATGGAATTAACTCGTGAAGATTCTCGTGCCATCATTTTTCACAACTTTCGACGTGGATTATCACGACAAGAGTGCATTGATGAACTTAAATCTTTGTATGGCGATGAAGCACCATCCTATAGCACTGTGAAAAATTGGTATAATGAATTTAATCGTGGCCGAAGCTCGCTCAAAGACGAATTTCGTGAAGGTCGTCCAAAAACAGCTGTTGTGCCAGAGAACATTGATTCCGTGCGTGAACTCATAATGCAAGATCGACATGCGACATACCGAGAGATAGAGACATCCTTGGACATTTCTTCCACCAACATACATTCGATACTGCATGAACACCTAGCCGTAAAAAATGTTTGTTCTCGTTGGATCCCGCACAATTTGAAAGTCGCTCAAAAAAGGCTCGTGTCGATTGGTGCAAAGAAATGTTGCAAAAATACGATTGCGGTGCTTCAAAAGACGTTTATAAGATGGTCACAGGTGACGAATCATGGATCTATGCGTTGAGCCTGAAACGAAACAACAATCGACCGTATGGGTCCTCAAAGACGAGCAAAATGCAAAGAAAGTTGTTCGTGGAAGAAGCACTTCGAAGCAAATGGTCGCCTGTTTCTTCGGCAAAACTGGCCATGTGGCGACTGTTCCGCTTGAGCAACGTAGGACGGTCACTTCTGAGTGGTACACTACAGTTTGTTTGCCTTAAGTCATCGGAGAAATTCGAAAAACCAACAAGAGAAGACGAATCATTGTTCACCATGACAATGCGAGCTCTCACACATCGGCGCTAACCAGAGCGTTTTTGACGGGCCAAAACGTCGAATTAATGGGTCATCCGCCGTACAGTCCTGACTTGGCACCTAATGACTTCTTCTTGTTTCCGCACATCAAGAAAAAAATGCGTGGTCAACGATTTTCGTCGCCAGAAGAAGCTGTTGAAGTGTTCAAAAACCATGTTTTAGAGGTGTCTTAATCGGAGTGGAAAAAGTGCTTAGACCACTGGTTTGAGCGCATGCAAAAGTGTATGGTGGAGAATACTTTGAAAAACAATAAAACCATTTTTGATTATAAATATTCGCATTTTCACTATTAGGCCAGAAATATATAGAGCAGCCCTCGTATAATAAAATACACATAGTTTAAATAAAACAAAAAAAAAAAAAAATAAATAAATAAATAAATAAAAAGCGTTTTGATCAATATTATATTATATTTTATTTTATAATCTATCGTTTTTTTATTTTGAGAATAGAATTATTTTTAAAGTTATTGGATATGGTATTATATGAATAATTTAATTAAGTCATGCGATGGTTTTGCCGATTTTGAGACTTTTATTTTCTTAATATTTTTATCGAAACATAGAATAAGTTCATTAGAAACCCATAAGAAATAAATAAATCGATTATGGGAAGAACTTTATCAATGCTACGATAATTTATTGGACGAAGGGGATTCAACGAAGTTTCAGAAAAAGATTAAGCAGAACTATATCTCCTTCTATAATTTAGATTGTTTCAATGAAATTTCGCTGAAGCAGGCCAATGAACTAACTAACACAAGCTTTAGTTTTAAATAAATATTTACCTCCGTGCAATACGGCGATTTTCTATAGGGACTATGTTACTATGTTGATATGTAGTTTTGTTTTATATAAGTTTAACTGAACTGCCCGATAACACGTTGTCATGAAATGAACAAATTATAGACGACTCGTTTTCATACTCAAGAATATGTTTACGACATAAAGGGATCGCATGCATTTCAAAATCAGAATAAAAACTCGAATCCCATAGCTCAAATAATTCAAAGTAAATGAGTAGTCTTGCACCTAAGGTTAATCCCACTCAATTTGTTAGTCGTCGTGCACCACCTGACAAAGGACACAGAAGATTGCATCTCACATTTTTAAGACAAAGTGTATAAGATCGCATGTCAGCCGTTAAACGCTACAAAAGTTGTCCGAATTGCTAAGCGACATCCGATGAATTCAAAAATTGTAAATGTTCACTTTTGCTTTATGTGCAACAACACATAAATTTTTTTTACTCTGCTTTCGAAACAATTTAGTTTAATTTACTCAGCTGTTACTTTTTAAGTGCCGAAACAGGGTTATTGCTATTTATGACAAAAACAAAAAAATGTATATGATAAAAAGTAAATAAAATATATTTAAAAATATTTACACTTCGACAACACAAACGTTAGTTAAACGAAAAAACCGAAACGTGGCACACGGACGATAATTATTACGTATTCGTCTATATATCATCCGGTTTCATTTCGCTCTTGACGTGTTCTATAAATTATAATAAGGATAACCGCAACACAATATAATTTCATTTTTGTAATTTTCAATATTTTATCGTTTATAATATGTTCATACATACACTTTTATTGAGTCAATATTCTGTGTATTGAAAAAATTTGTTTGGTTTGGACACAATTGGTTTGTGTCTGATGATTAATTTCAAAATTAAACTTAGTTTAGACGCAATTGGTTTATATTTAATGTTTAAATTTCAAAACTTTGCTTAGTTTAGACGCAATTGATTTGTGTCTGAGGTTTCTGAACAGTGTTGTATTTTAATTTCTTCTCAATATTATAACAATTTCGTGCGGTTAGTTCACATATTACAATAATATGTGAACTAACCTTGTAGCGGTGCCAGTAACTGATAAATCTGCTAAGACGATCGCAAAAGCATTAGTAGAACACTTTGTTAATTTATGGACCAATGAATAAAATAATTAGTGACATGGGCACTGAATACAGCAATCAGTTACTTTCAGAACCTCTTACACTACTAAATATAAAAAGATCAATATCAGCCCCTTACCATCACAAAACATTGGGAACCGTTGAAAGATCCCACCGTACATTTAATGAATACATACGTTAATACATTAACGCATCCAGCAACGACTGGGATGAATGGATAAAGTACTTCACATGTGCTTTTAACACAGCACCCTCAACGGTACATGGATATTGTCTATTTGAATTGATTTTTCCGAACGTTCCAATCCATAATACACTAATACCATCCGATAAAGTAGATACTATATATAATTTCGATAATTATTCAAAAGAAGTGAAATTTCGACTGCAAACTGCAGTGAAAAGAGCGAATTATTTATTTAACAAAGCAAAACTAAATCAAAAACATTCACATGATCAGAACCTCAAAAACATTAACATTAGCTCAGGTCAATAAGTTTTCATAAAAAATAACACAGCACATATGCTAGAATCAATTTGCAAGGGACCATATAGTCATTGGCGTTGGCGACAAACATAATGTTTTTGTAAGAATAAAAGGTAAGAAGCAAAAAACAAACAAACAAAATATGAAAACCTATTTATAATTTTTTAGTATATCTTTTTTTTCATATACTATATTTGTCTTATATTTCTTTATATGTATATAAGTTAACACA
The DNA here is from genome assembly GCA_937654795.1 of Cistogaster globosa. NCBI lineage: Eukaryota > Metazoa > Arthropoda > Insecta > Diptera > Tachinidae > Cistogaster > Cistogaster globosa. The sequence goes on from OW569407.1 coordinate 43,612,262, forward strand.
GAAAACATTTAAACTCCAAAAAAAATATAAAATAATTCACACATTAACAAAGCTTACGTTGCACCGCCAATTACAACACATTCCAACAGCAACATAGCTGATATTGCTGAGTATGCGTCTGGTGAATACACGAGTCAACATGAAGAGGTGGCGTGATCGGCTGAATGCTAGGGTAACTTAAGTAAAATGTATTTTAGAATTAATCACTTGTAATTTTGCTTTTGACAAATAAAGACGTGTTGAGTGTGTAAAAACACATAACAGAAAAATATTTTTTTATAGAAAAAATCTTTAAACAAAAATAATTTATATACTAATTATTTTTCTTATATTCATGGTTAGTCAAATGCATGTAGTAAGCATTTTAATGTAGGTTAAGCAAACTATTTATACTATATACATATAGAAAATTAAAAAAAAGGAAAATCATATCAACAAAAATGGTGTTATAAGTATATTTATAATTGTGTTATATAATGAATATCTTATCATATAAAACAAACAACAACAAAAAAACACTAATGAACTAAGAAATATATCAATAAGACTATTATTTAAATTGTATAAATTATTATTAAAGGTACATTTGTCTGTACAACGATCCCTATAAGATCTTTCTTTTTGAAAAGGGAGGTTTAGTGAGAACAATGACCTCGGTGTAGTATTCTTACATGATTACAATTTCATTACTATTTTGTTTAACTTAAAGAACAATGACTTCGGTGTAGTATTCTTTTGTGACCAACTTAAATATTTATTAAGTACTTTAAGATCTATTTGAATTTATTGAATGACTTAACTAGTTGAAATGTGTTCTCACTGCATATTCAGAATAGAATAGAATATGTTATTCGCGGCAGAGATAACAGAGTTAGAGTCGCCGAAATGCGAACTGACAACGGCATCGTATCTAGGCCTATCTTAAAATTAGTTTTACTTCTCAGCACTGAACAACGCTAATAATTTATCTTTGTATCTATTAACAGCCCCCAGCGATGCCACGTTATAACCAAAGAAGTCTTACACCATTAGAAGAAAGGAACCGTAGCCAACATAACTCTAGCTATCCACCTAACTCTTTTGACTGCCGTCTATGTCATAAGGACCGTCCACTTAGAAAATGCCTTAAATTCAAACGTATAAACGTTTTAGAAAAACGAAGGTTGTAAAGAGGTACCAATATTGCGAAAATTGTCTAGCACACTCGCACAAGGTCAATTGTTGTCGCAACACAGATCGCTATCGCCAATGTGGAGGAAGACACCACACTTTGCTACATCGTCACGACCGTCTGCGGGTCAGATCGGCAACTAACACCTCAAAGGACCCAACTTGCTACAGTTTACGTAGCGTAACGCTACATAATATATATATATATATATATATATATATATATATATATATATATATATATATATATATATATATATATATATATATATATATATATATATTTTAACGAACTTCCGGTTTCCTAAGGTTGCATAATAGCCAGGGGGCCGGGATGTTTATGTGTAATCAACAAAAACTTTGTATCTAGCTAAGTCGAGCGCAGTTTGTTGATCTACCACCGAGAAGAGCAACTTATTCTGTCTTGTCATTATCTTAACTCCTGTAAATATTAGTATTTTAGTGTCATAAAACATTACATTGTAATCTGTAGTTTAGTTACCATTTTAACTGCCTTCGAAAAGGTTTGTAACACTCCCATAAATCTTAATTGTTTATAAAGATTTTTAAGCCCACGCATTTGATTTTGTTTTCATGAATCTTTTAACGCCAATCTATTTTTAATTACACCCCAGCAATGTTGTAAAGCAAATTATTCCTGAAAATGATGGCAAATGTCTCTAAAGATATTGATAAAACAGCTTAAGAATATTAGTAAAGTATGGCACCCCAAAATACAATTATTTAAAAAGTCTTCTCCTATGTGCAAATTTAAAAGGAAACCCCCAAATGTGGCTTCGCTTAAATCCAAATAAAGTAAATGATAGTGTAGAAATTATTATAAAATCATTTACGTAACCAAGAAGCACAAATAATAGAATTGCTTAAAAACCTTTTTTGTTGGCCAACTGAGGTTTTAAAAGCCTTTTAGATTTATATAAATAAGAAAATAAAATTGCTATATACAAATATTATTAAATTATAAATATTAAAATAAAAAAATAAAATAGGAAGAAAAAAATCGTAATCTTTTAATCTAACTTACCCATAACTTAAGGTCTATATAAAATGCTTCATAAAGTTCAACAATATTAGGATGCTTTATTTCAGACAATATATCGATTTCCACCATATGATCACTTAAATCTGCAACAACCTCTAATATACACATTTTAGCAGCAGCAAACTGTCCAGTTTCCTTATTCTGCGCTTTATACACTTTTCCAAACGCTCCATCGCCAAGTTCACCAACAATCTCCCAAATATCTGCGGGATCAGTGTCCATTTTTATATTGTTCCCATGACGCTTTTTTTTAGCTTCTCCACCTCCCAGGTGAAAAACTTTTTTCAAATTATTTATAAACGACATAATGAATATTACTCCTTATATTGTTTTTGTTTAGATAACTATTTGCACATTAAAATAATGTTAGAGAGGGTTGAAATTTATATAAACTCGGTAATAAGCAAATAGATATACACTTCATTGTTTGTTGCAAAAATGAATATTTATTAAGCAATGTCCATAACCTTTGGCACCTAAAAATATTAAAATCATTATTATTATTTTTAATTATTTGCGTAATAATTAAACCTTTATACAAAAATAATTAATTTATTAAAATTAATTTACTTTAGTTATGTGCATCAATCAAATATAAATATTTCATGTTATTCTGATTAAATATTTTAATTAAAACTACAATGTGAAATGAATTACTACGGGGAAATCATATCCATATGGCCATTTCGCTACTGCTCATCAGTGGATTCTACCCAAATTAATATGAAAAAGTTTTCAAATAAAAAATTTTAATATAGATGAATAATTTATTTTTTTATTTGCCTTTTGAACAATAACTCTTGAATAAAAAATAAATAATAAAACAACCATAAAATTAATATAAAATCTGTAGCCAGAATTTTCTGTTAGCATTTTTCATATAAACGTAAAAAGGATCGCCATCTGTTTGCATATAGAAAAACAATTATCAACTGTTTATTCTGATGGTATTTTTAATGCAAGCAAAAACGGCAGCGCCATCTGTTTGCATTAAGATAAGCAATTATAAAATGATTATTCTGCTAGCATTTTTAATGTAGGTGAAAACAAAAGGGGCATCTGTTTGCATATAGAAAACCAAATAGAAATTAAAAGCAGCTTAATATTTTAACTGAATCAGAATAAAATAATTACTGTCCTGGTCCGCTATTGAAAATGTAAATTCCCTAACTGCAATGATGACAAATAACTAATGTGCTCCAAATTTCATTAAAATCGATTCTGCCGTTTAGCTATGATCGATTCACGCACAAACAAACTTGCAAAGAGATTTTTAATATATGTGTATTAGATATTAGATTGTTTTTAACTTTTCTAAACGATAAATGAAAATGAATAAAATTATAAATTTTTTTAAACTTTACACATTCTCCTCAGAGGGCCCACATTAGCATAATTAGCTCGATAGACTCTAACTGTAAAGAATAAAAATAATGTAAAGGGAGTTAAGAAACTTTGAAGGTAATAAGAAAAGTAGAGGTAACGCCGCCATTAATTACGTAAAAAAGCAATGAAATGTTAAGCACAGTTCTGTGGCTTTTTGGAGTTGAAAGCTTGAGAGTCTGGCAAAATATAAAGATAAATTCAGTAGGATGCAGTTTACTTGACGAAGACAAATAAACTATAAACTGCTTTTGCACAGATTTGATTACGTCGGAATGTTTTTTTATTAAGCGTCCTACATTATGGATCCATATTTCACAATATGTCTTACAAGGGACGTACATAGGCTTTTCGTAAGAGCTTTAATGGCACAACGTTTTACAAAAGCAAATGTAGCACCTATAGCTTAAGTTGCTGACATAATTATGTTTGTCAACAACTTTCAGATGACTAGATTCCTTGTAGCAAAGAACATACATTCACATTTTTTGGATTTAGCTCCCTGAGGTTTACCTTACACCAATTGCACAAGGAATTAAGGTTATCTTGGAGACGTTGCTGGCCTGACACTTGACTATAATGAAGAAAAACGTCATCGACATACATCAGATAAGTCATTTTTAAATAATCTCCTGGGGTACACCACTATTGCGGTTCACTACTCTTTTTTAACGACTATCGCTTGATTAAATTGACTTAACAACAAAATTGTCGATTTTGCTATACAGTAACATTTTTAACTATGTTCGTTGTTGCTCAATAAGAGCTGATATAGTTTTCGAGTTGCTCATCGTTAAGAAAGCGACTATAATTTTTACGTTGATAAATTTGTCGGCAAAACGAACGACGTACAACATGTGTTTATGTACATTCATACATTCAGTGCCGGTCAATATAATCGCACCAGTTGCAATATTCTGATTCGAAAATTTTCAATTATTTATTATATTATTTTTTTGATTGTATAAAACAGTTGCAGTTTTTATGCTATCTCAGAATATGTGCTGTTATATAAGATCTTTCAGTTATAGAAGATCTTTTGTCAACACTTATCATCTTGTGCAGTTATTAAAGTAGCACCAGTAGGATTTTTTAATTTGTTTTGCAAAATTTTGTGACAAATAAGTGAAAACGGAAGGTAATAAATTTTTTTTAATATACTTTCTTTTAAATCGTGTAATAATTTTTTAAAAATTGTATATCTATGGGTCGCGGAAAGCATTGCTCACCGGAAAAAAGTGAGCTAATAAAAAAAATTTGCGCCCGAGGGTAAATCGTAGTCCCAAATAAGGGAATTGCCGGCTGTCCTAATAATATGAGAGTAAATGATCTAAGATATGAGCAAAGAGTTGAATCCTGTGGTAGGAAACAAGTTTTGTCACCGTAAATAGAAAACGATTAGTACGGACGCTTAAATTAAATCCCTTTATGATAGCTACGGAGCTAAAAAAGGCAGTGGATTTGACGGCAAGAGTGAAAACTATTCGCCGCTGACTTCGAGACAACAGCCTCAATGCCTGTAGTCCTCGAAAAGTGACACTCCTTTGCTCTAAGCATGTTGCTAAGCGGATATCTTTTGCTAAAACACATCTATTGACTGACGGATCCAAAATTGTTCTTTTTGGTGAGAAGGGTTCCAGATGTTTTGCCCGTAGGCCACGTTACATCGAATAAAAGCCACAATTCACATTTAAAACTATGTAAAAATCCTTGATGAAATTATGCTGCCGTATGCTTCCTACAAAATACCGCTGGTTTGGGTCTTCCAGAAAGACAGTGAACCCAAACACAGCAGCAAAATGGCAAAAAAATGGTTCAACGATAACTCTGTCAATGTAGTGGAGTGGCCTGCACATTCCCTAGATTTGAATTCTATCAAAAATCTGTGGACGGACAAAAAGAAGCGTGTATCTACAATAAAACCAACAAGCGTTGAAAGACTCTGGGAGGCAGTGTAAAAAATTGGGAATTCCATCAAAGATGAAAGATGCCAGCATTTAGTGGATTTCATGGGACGACGTTGTGCCGCGGCAATAGCAACAAAGAACCTGCGACAAAGGATTGAAACCATACAATTTATTTATCTACAAGATATCCGAGTGAAATTTTTGATTTATTTTAAGAAAGATCACTAATTTTTATTAAAAATAAAACGAAGTGCTATTATTTCGACTGTGTAGTTTTTAAGTTTTTTGTTTGTATTAAAAAAAATAATTTTCTATGATAATAAACATTAGCATCAAAGAATTTATTTTTTTGTTTTGAGTTGAATCTACCCAACAGTTAAACAGATGTAAACGGAGTCATTTTAAATTTGTGCGTGGTGCTACTTTATTGGCCGTAGCTGTACTTATAAGCATTAACACAAAAAATATATACTATACCACAAAAGTCTAAGGACTACATCAAAAACTTAATTTATTTTTATTTTTGAGACAAAAAACTTTTATTGTTTTTTTTTTTTCTATAAGAAAATAATATTAAAAATTAAACTCAAGTGAAATTACGTAAAATATATATTAAACCTAAAAATTTTAAGTGAAATTAAAAAAAGGAAATCTTTGTTCTCACAAAAGTCTGCGAACGATTAGATTAAATGACTTTCTTCTTATCTACTTGGTCCTCCCTTCAACTTAACCACTTTCTTTAGCCTCTAAGGTATTGAGTAAGCCAGCTTTTTTGGTAATTCTAGAGAAACCTTTTCCCACTCATCCGTCAAAACTGATTTTAGCTCCTGCAGAGATGACGGACTTGCATTTTGTACTTACGTCTTTAAATACGCCCATAAATATTCAATACCGTTAAGGTGAGGGAATTGAGGTGGATGTTCCAGCTTTGACCTTACGTTATATAAGAACCTGTTAATATGTAATATTCGTTTTAAGTAAAATCAAGGAATGATAGAAAATTTATTTTGTTTTTTAAGTTCATAACAAAAATAACAAATTATATTGATTAAAATTATTAGTTTTAAAACAAGTAAAACAATATAAAGTAGTTCATTCTCATTCTTCAACACCCCCACTAGAATGAACACCGAGATTCATAATCCCACAGCAATGCATGTGCTTTAAACTTGTAAGGGACTTCGTTAAAACATCAGCGGCTTGATCTTCAGTGTTTATATATTCTATAACAATTTCTTTATTATTAACGAGACTTCTTATATAATGATGCCTTATGTCAATATGTTTTGAACGTGCATGATAAGTGTTGTTGTGTGACAAATTTATAGCACTCTTGTTATCGCATTTAATAATGATCGGTGATGGTCTTCCTAGTTCATTAAAAAGAGACTGTAACCACACAGCTTTTTGACCTGCAGCTGACAAGGCCATATATTCTGCTTCTGTTGTTGATAATGCAACTGTTTGTGGTTTTTTAGAGTTCCAGGAAATACAACCTCCTTGAAACATGAACACATATCCAGAAGTTGATTTTCTGTCATCTATGTCACCAGCCCAATCTGCGTCTGAAAACCCTTCAATAGCCATTTTTTCGTCTTTTGAAAATTGAAGCTTGTAGTTTATAGTGCCCTTCAAATACCTCATGATTCGTTTAACTGCCTGCCAGTGTGCCTCTACAGGACAATTATTGTATCTTGCCAAAGCTCCCACTGCAAATGAAACATCTGGTCGACTTACTTGTGCTAAGAACATAATACTTCCAATTGCTTCTTGATAAGGTATGCTTTTCATTTCTTTATTCTCTTCTTTTAATTGTGTGCTCATCTCTTTAGAAATCTTTTGATTAACATCTAAAGGAGTTGAAATTGGTTTGCAATCTTCCATTTTAAATTTCTTTAAAATATTGCAAATATATTGTTTTTGATCTAGCCACAGTTTTCCATTCGTTCGATCTCTTGTGATTTTCATTCCCAAAATAAAATTAGCTTCTCCAATATCTTTCATTTTAAAGGTTTTTGCTAGACTCTCCTTAATATTTCTTTTACTTTCCTGACTATTGGTAAATATTAAGATGTCATCAACGTAGATCGAAACAAAGGTTAATTCATTATTGTTTTGTTTAAAATAAATGCAAGGTTCCGTTCTTGACTGTGAAAGAGCCATATTTTTTGAAGTACAGTCAAGCTTTTGATTCCATACTCTACTTGCTTGCTTAAGACCATACAACGATTTTTTTAGTTTACATACCACATCCTTCTCTTCAATAATACCTTCTGGTATATTCATATATATCACTCTGAAGAAAAGCTGTTACGACATCCATTTGATCAATATCCAAATTATGTTGTACGGCTAAGCTTAAAAGTAGACGTATTGATGAATATCGAACTACTGGAGAAAATGTTTCCTCATAGTCGATTCCATACCTTTGAGAGTAGCCTTTTACAACTAATCTAGCTTTAAAACATTCTACATCACCTTTGAAGTTCCTTTTGGTTTTAAAACACCATTTGCTGTCAATAGGTTTCTTGCCCTTAGGTAATTTAACAATTTCCCAGGTTTTATTTTCTTTTAAAGCATCTAGTTCGTTGTTAATCGCTTGTTGCCATTGGATTTTATTACAACTTTCCAGTGCTTGTTTTAAAGTTTTCGGATCTTCGTCAACTTGAACAAAATTGCAGTCATACCCATACCTTTGCACTGGCTTCGAGAGCCTTGATGACTTTCTTACCATTTCAGGTGATGTCATTCTTACTATAGATGATCCAGGGAATGATAGAAAATTTATTTTGTTTTTTAAGTTCATAACAAAAATAACAAATTATATTGATTAAAATTATTAGTTTTAAAACAAGTAAAACAATATAAAGTAGTTCATTCTCATTCTTCAACAGAACCACTCCCTTATTAGTAAAGAAGAATGTTTAGGGTTGTTCTCATGCATAAATGTGTAGGCCGTATCCATATTCAGTTTTGTGACGCTTAAAAGAAATGCTTTTTTTCAACATCAAAATACACGCGCGCATTCATATTTTCATCTATGAACTTCAACATCCCTTCCTATTTGCAATCGTACACCGCCATACCATCGAAAGAGCAATAAAACAATATGGCGGCAAATTTATTTAGATTGTATGATTGTAAATTAATTTGGAACTTCTGAAAAACTACGCCAAATAAAGCTGCTGAGTTTGCGCTTAAATCTGTGCTCATGCAAAATTTTTTTATATCAATGCAAATGTTCATGAGCAGCGATTAGAATAGACGCGACAACTCGGTATAAAAGGGTTGCTGAATTACTAAAACGGGGTTATTGGTTACTACCATTAATTAAAAGGGATAGCATGTGTTTATTTTGTAATATGCCCATCTCTTTTAGATTATGGTAATCATTCGACGGTTTATTATTAATTTATTAAAACATTTTTATAACGAAATTAAAAATTTAATTTTCTACCAAATTTAGGTATGATTATTAAAATTTTTTTATTTAATATGGGTCTAAACAGTGGTGTGTCTAACACTTCGTCTGCGTGTCATTCCTAATTTTTTTTTAAATACAAATTTAGAAAAATGTTTTTTTAAATAATTATTTCAGAGTTATGTAGACAAATTTAAAAACATCTTTTCCTTCGAAATAATTTCCTTTTTTACAAATTGCAATCTTGAATAAAATATATTGCCATACTAGATACAGTGCCTACGACTTAGTTAGCATGTAATTTTAAGTTTTTTTAGATCAAATTTTGAAAAGTATGTTTTTAGATATTTATTGCAAGGTCTTGTTTCTATCTCTACCTACATATATTTGAATCAAGGTTCTAAGTGCCCTCTTCAAATCCATCCAGAAGTTTTCACGTGATACGAACAAAGATAGACAAAAAATAAAAAAAGGTGTTTTGTATTCCATATCGACTAATATCACCATCGACATCAAAATTTTCAAAAAATATTTCATGTACAGAAATGACCCGTTACTGTTTTATTATAAGTATGTATATATTATACAGTGTCTAGAAAAGCCTTAAAATTGGACACTAACGACGAATATAATAATAATAATAATAATAATAATAATAATAATAATAATAATAATAATAATAATAATAATGATAATAATAATAAAAATAATTCATAATTAATAATAATAATAATAAAAATAATAATAATAATAATAATAATAATAATAATAATAATAATAATAATTATAATTATAATGATAATAATAATAATAATAATAATAATAATAATAATAATAATAATTATAATGATAATAGTAATAATATTAATAATAATAATAATAATAATAATAATAATAATAATAATAATAATAATAATAATAAATAATAATAATAATAATAATTATAATGATAATAGTAATCATAATAATAATAATGATAATAATAATAATAATAATAATAATAATAATAATAATAATAATAATAATAATAATAATAATAATAATAATAATAATAATAATAATAATAATAATATTAATAATAATAATGATAATAATGATAATAATGATAATGATAATAATAATAATAATAATAATAATAATAATAATAACAATAATAATAATAATAATAATAATAATAATAATAATAATAATAATAATAATAATAATAATAATAATGATAATAATAAATATAATAATAATGATAATAATAATGATAATAATAATGATAATAATGATAATAATAATGATAATAATAATGATAATAATAACAATAATAATAATAACAATAATAATAATAATAATAATAATAATAATAATAATAATAATAATAATAATAATTATAATTCATAATTAATAACAATAATAAAAATAATAATAATAATAATAATAATAATAATAATAATAATAATAATAATAATAATAATAATAATAATAATAATAATAATATTAATAATAATAATATTAATAATAATAATAATAATAATAATAATAATAATAATAATAATTATAATAATAACAATAATAATAATAACAATAATAATAATAATAATAATAATAATAATAATAATAATAATAATAATACTAATAACAATAATAATATAATAACAATAATAATAATTCAATCAATTAAAATTTTACTTTTTCGGCTTTAGTTCATTTTTAATTTAACTTTTATTGAGAAAAATTATTTTTCAAATGTACGCAGACGTTTTCCAAAGAGAACAAGAAAAATCAGACGCTGGAAGAATGTAATGCTGCATTTTCAGGACCGCCAAATCCATCTTTTAATTTTTAATAAAAGAATTATTTAAAGAAGGCTACGTAACAAAATTTAAAAAATATAAAATGATTTCACATTCTGCAGCCGCACCAGAACTATATGTCTTTCCAAAAATCCACAAAGAATGTGTACCACTCAGACCAATATCCTCATCCGTGAAAGTACCATGTTACCAATTATCATAGTACATTGGAAAAATTTTTAAAAACATAATGTCACAACCAAAATTTTTTGGATATAAAAGCAGACTAGATGATGTAAAACTAGAAACAGACGATATTATGGTTTCATTTGACGTAGTGTCACTTTTCACAAATATACCAATCTATCTAGCCATTAAAAATATAATGAACAAGTGGGAAACACTCAAACAGTACACAACAATATCGAAACTTGAAGATTCTGCAATTCTTTTTACGTGAAAACAATTACTTCACGTATAACAAAATTTACCATCAATTACATGGTAAGCCTATGGGAAACCCATTATCGCCAACAATTGCAGATATTGTATTGGACGCACTACTGGAAGATGTAATTGGCGAATTAAGAAAGAAAAGCGTAAGGATAAAATTCATAACGAAGTATGTAGATGACTTATTAACAAAATACAATTCACCATAGCGAATGAAAAAGACAACAAAATACCATATTTAGACATACTTGTAATTAAGAACCATGGAAAAATAAAAACAAATTGGTACACAAAACCGACATCATCAGGCAGGATGATAAATTACAACTTAACGCAACCAATGAGTATAAAAATCAACACAGCCACAAATATGATAAAAGTTTTAGAAATAAGTGACAGAACATATGTGAGGAACAACATTGACAAGATTAGAAGATACTTACGATGAAAAACTACCCCATATATGTTATAAACTGATTAAAGCACAAAGTAGTACAGAACACAAGAAACAAACAACTCAAAATACAAAAACTTTTTACAGCGTACCATTTATTCCAAAACTTACTGGAGCATTTAGAAATATGATGAGAGGAAAAACAACAACAATATCGTACAGAACAAACACAGCACTGAGGCATCTTTTTACAAACAATAATAATAAATAAAACATGACAAACTAAAAACTGATAATGTTGTACATATACGAAATAAAATGCGACGGAAATGAGAGGGAAAGGTGCAATGTAGTTTACATTGGTACAATAAAGAGAAAGTTAGAAACATGTATCAAAGAGCACAAGACAGACATATCTAAAGGAAAAGAGTCGACAGCATTATCACAGCATGCAAAAGAGTTCAGTCACACAGTAAACTTTGACAACATCAAAATATTGGATAGCGAACATAAAGAGAATAAACTATACACTCTGGAAAGCTTACGTATTCAACAAAAACTAAACACCACCATGAATACAAAAGAGGACAAAGATAAGATAAAACTGCAATAGGCCACTGCACTAATTTAGTTATTAAAATTAGTTGAAGTTCTGTGATATTAGTTGTAAGACTGACAACAAATTCTGTGTTTGTGTTGTATAAAGTTTTTGAATTATTTTATTTATTTATTACTTAATTTTTATGTTGTGAAAGTCCAGTTTTTTTTTTATTTTTTGAAAACAAATAACTGACCATAATAGCCCAAAGAGATTAACAAAAATCTCAAAATAAAGAGAGTTAAAATTTAACATTGGTCATAAAAACAAAAATATAAAATATTTATTTTTTGACCTATATAATTAAATTTTAATCAAGCACAAGTTCAGTTTTATGAATTAAGAATATTGTCTTTAATTTTTATTTTTACAATATTTCGCCACACTGTTGGGTGGCGACTTCTTATTTTCAATATAAGAATATTAATTTTACAATTTTTGTTTACTCTTTCCTGAATGGTGTGGCGAAATATTTAAAAAATAAAATAAGAAAGAATATTAACAAAATATAAATATTTTTCAAGCTTAAGGTCAGTTTTTATATAAAATATTTTTTTATTTATTTAAATATCCAATATTTCGCTATCCTCTGGATAGCGTCATCAGGGATCTACAATAAATAACGACACTCAAACATTAACTAACAATCGCACTACTATATTTTTTGTAGATCCCTGATGATGCTATCCAGAGGAGAGCGAAATATTGGACATTTAAATAAATGAAGGAAATATTTAATATCAGAACTGACCTTAGGCATGAAAAATATTTTATTTTGGTAACCAAAGAAAGGTCGAATAAAAGGATTTAATCTAAAATATAATATTCTTATTTTATAAAAGTGCTTGATAAATTAGAAAAAAATATTTTAATTTTGGCCCACGGTCCATACATATTTAAACAAAACTCTTATTGTTACATTAATTTTATTTACTATTTCGAACAACATTGGTGTTCTTCATCAGAAAAAATTCGAGTAAAGCTGTCTACTTTCAAAGCTGTCTACTTTTCAGAAATACACTGAACTTAACTTTAAGGCAATTAACTAAACTCAGTTGGTTCTCTACAAGTCGACCCGACTTTCACACCACCAAATTGTTTTGTAGTACTGCGAAATTGTAAAGGCGGTATCAAATATCCAATTTGACAGAAAAGCAAATAATTTCGTGTAAAAATTTAAGAAAATATATTACAAGAAAAATATGTTTTGTGTTTTTTTTTTCTTCGAAAGCAATTAATTTCAAAGGGATATAAGTGAAGATTTATTTTCTGAACATGAAAACGAAGCTGATAAAGACGTGCTATGTGTAAGGAGGTAAATCCGCGATAAATCCAACCCCTCTTGGACTACCAACGGCAAAATAAAATATAATTTATAAATGTGTGTGAAGATAAATTCGAATTTAACTAGTAGAGACCTAAACCAAAATTTTTAACATAGCTGATTTTGCAGTTAACAGACCACTGTTAATCACTTAACAGTCGTTAGAATTTTGACCTTTAATAATTAAAATGCATATCCCGGAAATTTGGGGCTTGGTTCATGTTTTGTTCAATATGAAAAAATTTTGCTAGAGTGCACTTAGTGCGATTATAAAAGTTAAATGTTCAAAATAATTTTAAAGAATAATAAATACAGAGTTTTTTAACATAGTCATTTTTTAACATTTCTTGAGAAGATTTGTGGCCATTATGGAAAAATGAAGAATGGCTGGTATATCACACCCCATACAAATGAAGGTCCAAGGACTACTCCATCGAACCATATTAGTGGGATATCTCAAATAATCTTAGAAACTAAAACAAATTTGAGTTTTTTAACATAGTCATTTTTTAACATTTCTTGAGAAGATCTGTGGCCATTATGAAAAAATGGAGAATGGCTGGTATATTACACCCCATACAAATGAAAGTCCAAGGACTACTCTATCGAACAATTTTAGTGGGATATCTCAAATAATCTTAGAAACTAAAACAAATTTGAGTTTTTTAACATAGTAATTTTTTAACATTTCTTGAGATTTGTGGCCATTATGGAAAAATGGAGAATGGCTGGTATATCGCACCCCATACAAATGAAGGTCCAAGGCCTACTCTATCGAACAATATTAGTGGGATATCTGAAATAATCTTAGAAACTAAAATAAATTTGAGTTTTTTAACATAGTCGTTTTTTAACATTTCTTGAGAAGATTTGTGGCCACTATGGAAAAATGGAGAATGGCTGGTATATCACACCCCATACAAATGAAGGTCCAAGGACTACTCTATCGAGCAATATTTGTGGGATATCTGAAATTATCTTAGAAACTAAAACAAATTTAAGTTTTTTAACATAGTCATTTTTTAACATTTCTTGAGAAGATTTGTGGCCATTATGGAAAAATGGAGAATGGCTGGTATATCACAACCCATACAAATGAAGGTCCAAGGACTACTCTATCGAACAATATTAGTGGGATATCTGAAATAATCTTAGAAACTAAAACAAATTTGAGTTTTTTAACATAGTCATTTTTTAACATTTCTTGAGAAGATTTGTGGCCATTATGGAAAAATGGAGAATGGCTGGTATATCACACCCCATACAAATGAAGGTCCAAGAACTACTCTATCGAACCATATTAGTGGGATATCTCAAATAATCTTAGAAACTAAAACAAATTTGAGTTTTTTAACATAGTCATTTTTTAACATTTCTTGAGAAGATTTGTGGCCATTATGGAAAAATGGAGAATGGCTGGTATATCACACCCCATACAAATGAAAGTCCAATGATATGGGAGACGGAGAATAAAAAACATAAAAAATAAGAAAACATTAATTGACTGCATTATATCAAATATGGAACAAATAATGTTAAAAGTAGTGTTAAAAAAACATATCGGACAAAAGTAAGAGTACTATATTCGGCTATGCCGAATCATATATACCCTTCACCATGTATGCAAATCTAGTGAAGTAGCTCTTATAAAAAAAAACAAATATTGCGGTGACTTAGAATTAAAAAATAAGAAAAAAATTAAGTACGATATACAATTTTACACAAAAATATCATTAGTTCTTAATGGGTTAAGCATTTCAAAAAAAAAAACTTTTAAATGATACCCATATCGACAATCGAACATTTTATAAAAATTTCACAGGCCTATATCTCGGTAAATATAGACGAACGCCAATTTGTTCATTTTGTTTTCCTTATTTTTTAATTCTCTATCGCTTCATATTTTTGTTTTTTTAATTGGAGTAACTTAATTGTTTCAAATGATATGGAAAAGTTAAAGGCGTGTTAAACTTATCTAGTGCCCTGGCAAAGTTGATTTTAACACTAACACGGACAAACAGACATACTTCGCTATGCATAAGGACTCAAAATGCATACACTTTATGCGTCGGAAATGGATATTGTAGATATTATAAACGGAATGATAAACTTAGATAAACCCCTTTTTCACTTTTTGTGGAGAAGTGTATAAAAACTTAAACAATACCAAGAAATTTAATATTAAAGACTCTTCCACGATCGGAGCAGGCAATAAATAAATAAATAATTCCGATCGCGCAAGTTCAGTTTAATAGGAGAATACTGTGTCCCGAACGCCGTAGTTGCTTAGTTTCCATAAAGGAACATGCCTATCTATTGTTTCAGACGCTCTTTTAAAATCCAAAAAAATTCCAATAATTTAATACTTTTTTGAAATTCTTACTTATTACGTAGTTAACTACAGTTTTACATGAAAATTTCTTTTTAAATCCAGATTAGTATTATGATATTTTTTTAGATTCCATATATATCTAATTATTCTTTAAACACCTTCTCTAAAAATTTTCGCATGTCATCAACGTATTAATTGGTCGGAATTCTTCACATTTATTTGTTTTTGACTTTGGGATCAAGGCTGTAGCCAAAAATTTGCTAATTATATCCAGCATTACTTTTCCCACTATATTCTAGCTATTAATTATATTTTACTATGTATTCTTTAAAAGTTAGGCTTATTTTTTTAGCTTTTACATATTATCTTAAAATTTCCTAATGTTATTTACCGAAATTTAAATCGAGAATTAATCACAGGTAGTTTAGTGGTATATTGCACATTATTTATCACAAATCTTAGTGACTTTACGCTGCTATTTTTAAATAATTTTTAAATTCTTTGTTAATAAAAAACATTTTGAATTGTTTTTTTTTTTTAATTTTTTTAAATAAGATTTTATTTATTTCCTTCCAAATTTTCCTTTGGTCAGAGGTTATTTTATTATTTACATATTTATGTTTTGTAATTAGTCCATGCTTCGTTGGAATATTCGTACCTTGCTATTTGCTATTTAATAATTTTTTTATTTTCGTCTTATTCCTAGTGGTTAACTTTTGCACTGCACTTTTCAAGTATTCATCGAAGAGATTTACATTAAAATTTAGATCAATATATTTATTAATCGTTTGTATATATCATTATTACATAGATGCCTATTGTATTGAAATATTTCAATTTATTTAGTAGTATTTTCATTAGGATTGGATTTGGCGCTATTTATTAATACATCTATTGCTTCGTGATCTGATAATTTATTTATTGTGTTAATTTTTGCCGATATATATTGATTATTCGTAATTTCTTAATCTATTAAAGTTCGCGTATCAGTCTACTATTTGATTAAGACCATTATCATCTAATATTCACTTAATTATGTTTTTATAAAAACGTTCTTTAAGCTATAAACACATAGACGACAGCAGACTTCACAGCTTCACGGCTTCAAACGCTGCCAACTTCAAATGCTGCTTTGAAGTCAGCTTCATAATTATTTTGAAGACAGCAGCAACATAATAATCAGCTAATGTGTTCATACTATTTCTCTGCAAAACTTTACAAACGTATTAAAAATAACAACAGAAAATCAAACAAATAGGTACTTTACCGTTATCTTAAAACGAAAAATGAAATAAAATATGACAAAAATTAACTTATAACGAAAAACACAATGCTATGAAATTAAAAATGAACAGCTGTGTATTTTAGCAATTAAAATTTCAGGGATGCCGCATATATATTTTATAATGAATAAAAATAAAGTTTTTGAAAAAAAAAATGTAATAATATCACGAAAAACTATAAAAACACATAAATTTATTTCCTTATTGTATTTTTGTAATGTTCTTTTATGTTTAGTATTAAAAAAGGTTTTTGTTCTTATTTTTCCAATTTATATGTATAATGGCAATACTATATTTGTTTATTGCTGCCCGTCAGAATAGAAAATAGCCTAAGTTGGCAGCAGCAGCAAATGCTGTCGTGTAGTCGTACTGCTGTGATGTCGTCAAAATAATCGTTTTCATATTTTTGACAGTTTGCTGTCTGCTGTCTGCTGCCTGCTGCCTGCTGTCGTCTATGTGTTTAGAGCTTTACACTATTCTGTATTAAAATCACCTGCCAATATAATATCACAGTTCATTTCATTTATTTTAAGTTATTTTAGCTCTGATTTACATTAACAATTTTTATAAAAGCTACAATATTTTTTTTAAACATATTTATTGATTTCATTCCTTATATAATTTGGTATATTATTGTATAGGTTCAATCCTTTTACAAATAGAGATCTCTGCATGGCGCTTGTAGTCGCTCGTTGAATCCCAAAGTTTAAGGCATTCCCTAGGTTGTTTGGTTAAACCTCCCCAACATATCTTAACAGCTCCGACAGATATTCCAGTGTTTCTCCAATTTTCATTTTATATATTAATTGTATTTATATCTAGTCTTTGTCGCATATTAAACCATTTTAAGGTGACTAGCATACATTTAACTTATTTTAATCAATTTAATTTTAATATTGTGCGCATAGCTCTATTTTGTAATTTGTATAGTCTATTTAACTGTACATCCGTACAGAATGTATATATCACTGTCGATACATATTCAAAATGTGGCTTTATAATATAGTTGTATATATTTTCGCTGTTATGGTTGATATTTTTTTATTCTTTTGAAAAAACCGAACTTTTTTTCGATTTTCTTACACATATACTGCATATGTTCTTTGAATTTTAGGTCCTTATTAATGATGACACCCAGATATTTAATTTATTTACATTTTCTATACTTATATTAATTATCTTAAATTTTATATTTGTATCCATATTTATTTCCATTATTCTGGTTTTATTTTCTTTTAATTTCAATTTGTTCATCTTTAGCCATTTATTTATGTTATTAATATCATTTGTTAGATTCTCGTGACAACTATCTCTGGCTCTTCTTCGGCAAATATCATTGTATCGTCTGCATAAAGGACAATCTCACATTAATCTAACACATTTTCCACATCATTGATATATATATATATATATATATATATATAATAAATAATAGCGCTCCTGAAACTGAGCCTTGAAGCACTCCGTAGTCATTTTTTATTTTACCTGGGGGCAAATTACGGCATTCGATATCGATCGAAATTTACATTTAAATTCTATAGAAATTTCGATCGATATCGAATGCCGTAATTTGCCCTCTGATTCTATATTGTTGACTTTGGTAATTTGTGAACGATTAGATTAATTAAATATGATTGAAACCACTTTAATTCAGTGCCTCGGATACCGTACCTATATAATTTTTTTATTAAAATTTTGCTATCTATGGTTTCGAACGCACGTTTAAAGTCGAGAAAAATCGCCAATATTTTACTATTTTGCGTTTTATATTTTCATCTGTTTATAATATAATTTACTGCTGTTTCACATGAATCTTTTTTTCTGAAGCCAGATTGGTATTTTGATAATAGATTATTTTTTTCTAAATATATTTCTAGTTAAATGCTTTCTACTTTTCCATAATTTTTTCGAATATTTTTAAAGTATTGATCGTATTGCTGTATTCTTTACATTTTCAATAGGATTAATTATAGATTTCTTCCAGTTTTCCAGAAAATCTCCGGTTGCTAGAGATATATTAATTATATTGTAAATTGTAAATATTATTCCTTATATTTACAATTTTAGAAATTGTATATTTCCGATTTTTATTTTCTAAGCATATATCAAAATCTTTAACAAATTCGTTAAAATTATTAATTTGATAACATTATAATATTGCACATATTTCATTTTTAAAACTATTTCTTTTGTATTTAAAAATTTATATTTCTTTTCAATGATCGAATATTTTATATTCAAAAAATATGTCTGTGCATTCATGATCCGCTATTATATATTCGAAGTAATTAATTCACTGTTTGTTATGTAGTCGATTAAATTTTTTTTATTCATTCGTGATTCTGGTATATTCACTTATAATTTGCTAAAGACCGCAATCATTTAAAATACTTTTTATTTTTTAATTTTTTTTTTTTTTTTTTTTTTTTGTTTTAATCTTTGTTCCAATCCACATTGAAATCTCCTGCTATTACAATGTCACAACCGTTTTCACAAATTTCATCTAGAAAGCCATGAAAATTGTCACAAAATACTGCTTTTGAGCTGCTTGGGGATCTATATACCATAACTATTATTAATGTTATATTTTTTGCTTTGCAATATGTGCGGTAATCCAATATTTATAGTCGACTACAAGTTCTTTTATTTTATTTATATACCATGATTTTTTAAATATATTACTCCACCACTTTTCGATAAATTTAATTTTTGGAAATACTTCTAAAAATTCATATTCTGGACTGCTTGGGGACCTAGCTACTAAAATAAGTTTGTTTTTTGTTCAAAGCTGAACAGTCATGTGTTCCAACCCTGTATATCAGTAAATGGTGATGCCAATGTTGTCCTGGGTAAATTTAGATATGGATGGCGCTTTGATAATTATCATTTATGCTTAGTATCTTTTTCCTTTTGTCTTATAAAAAATCCCGATTGTACATTGTTCGTAAGCATATCGCAAAGTTTAGTTTGGTGACAGAATATTGTCGCCATATTAGTTTTTTTTTGAAAAATATAAAATTATAAGGAAAGTTGGAAAAAATAAATATTGCCTTTTTTTGTTGAAGAAGAAAATAATTGTTTTATTTTCTTTTAATTTTCGAGCGACTATTTGGGTCAACTAGTGGAGGGACTTTTTGCAGGAAAGCTGTCTGAAAGCTATTCTGACTTTCAATTTTTACATTGGTCCAATCGAGCCGGATTTTGGAACTGGTTTTGTGGAGTCCCAACATATTTTTTTGGATAAAGGCAAATATAAGGTGATATTACTTTGATTTATTTCGTTTTATTTCCCTTGTAACATTTTGGTCGGAAACTAAAAAATTGTACAAGAAAATTCTGTTTTACAGTAGTGCTTTGTGCTGTAAAACAATCTTTTGTTCTACAGTTTAAAACACACTGCACTTCATTTCCCACTATTATACACTGCATTACCACATGGATTTATTTATTATTTAGCTAATCTCGAATCCAGAATTAAAGAATCGGCCTTTTTTCCTTTTTTGTGTCACAACTCTGATTTTGATCAATACCGGTTTTTGTTTTGGTAACATCAATTTGACACTTATTTGTTTACTTTTTATTTATTCATGTGTTCGGTTTTGGTGCCATAAATTTTATAAATAATTTAATTCTAAAGTTTTTTGCGTGGATTTATTTTAATTCTCATCCAACCAAAAGATAACAACAATAACCAACCATCAGAGGAAAAGTGAGCCAATAATTACCAACCACTCAAGGAAGAAGTCTGGAGTGGTAGAAATTTTACAGGTATTTCGCATAAGTTTTGGATGAAAATTTTTGAATTTTATAAAAAAATAAAAGCATTTTGTTGAGTGGCTCCGCTTTTTTCGTTTAAAATTTTTTAATTAAAATTAATAAAATTTTTACGAAATACGCGAACAGAATTAAATTGAAATAAAAATAAAATTAAATAAATTGAATTTTATATCTAACGGCGGTTTTTAGAAAATTTTTATTGTTTATTTCTTTAAGTAAACCTCATACTTAATTGCAGAAATTTACAAATTGGTTTTATTTTATTTTGTTAAATTCTGTACCGATAATTTCTTACCAGGAAAAGGGAAGAATAGAGATTAAAAAAGCAAGTTTAAATTATTAAGATTTACTTAGCGCATTTTAATTTATACCCAATTGTTTTATGAATCTTTATTATCTGGCTGATTTAATTCTGATTTATATATTGAACTGTATGTCTTGCTATTATTTAGTAAGTTAATTTAATATTGGGTCATTTGATATATTGTTTTGAGTATATATTGCATGATCGCTGTGGGGTTCTGTCGGGTTCTAGTTCTTTGGACGCTTCGTATTTCTTTTTGGTTCGAAATACAATCCGATAGTTGTGTTTAAAAAGTTTTTTTTCTTTTTGTAATTTTTTTGGTTGCGATTGTCTTTTACTTGCAAAAGGATGGTAAAATCGACTAATTTGCAAACTTTCGAGAAGTATGATGCGCTTCTCCTTGAATTTGAATGTGACTTTAATGGAGCCCACAGGGAAAATCAAACGGCCTTTACCATTGAAATGGAGAGGGAAGAGTTCAAGATTTTATGGGAGAAGGTAAGGGTGTCGTATGAAACATTGATCACCACAAGTGAGAACACGGATACTGAAGAGGACATGGAATCGGCTAAGGTTCTCTTTAAAGAATGTAGATTGGCCTACATCACCTATGCTGCTCTAATGGGCGAGTTATCTCAGTCATTTGTTAGTAAACCTGCCCCTTCTGCTTTATCTTCCACCCAGTGCGCTGCTAACTTGAATGAGACGTCGAATGTCGGGGGTCATCTACTTAGATTACCGCCATGTACTACTGAACCATTTTTTGGTGACTATCAGTCATGGCCGGCTTTCAGGGATATGTTTTTGGCAGTTTATATTAATGGTACCTCTTTAACTGCTGTAGAGAAGCTTTTTTATCTTAGACAGAATATCCGGGATGAAGCTCTAGAGATTGTTAAGAAATCTCCCCTCACTAATGTAGATTTTGAAATGGCATGGAAAAATTTGAAAGACAGATATGAAAATAAAAGGATTTTAGTTAATCTTCAGTTAAAGATTTTGTTTAACCTGGTGGAAGTCAAGACGGAATCAGCAGCTGAAATAAAACGACTGCAAAGGGCACTTAGTTTGCATGGGATAAATATTAGCAATTGGGATTCTATATTTATTTTTCTTTGTTTGATAAAGTTGCCGAACTTGACCCTGTCACTATGGGAACAGTCGATTAATGAAAAAACTGAAATACCAAAGTGGGAAGAGATGGACAACTTCTTAACTTCTCGTTTTCAATCCTTAGAAACAGTTTCTGGTATAAGAGCAAATCCGACTGATTTTGCTTCAAAACCCAACTCAGGTAAAAAACCTTTGTCAGCAAACGGTACTTATACTCAAGGTGGTAATGGCTCACACAATATAAAAACTTATTTTTCTAATAGGAAAGTGAGAAATTATCAGGCGAAAGTAATTAGGAAAAAATGCCCTAGTTGTTCGAGAGATCATTTGCTTAGAACCTGCCCTAAATTCTTAGAAAGGAATCCGGGTGAGCGATTATTGGTCGTTAAAAGGCATAATCTTTGTATAAACTGTCTTAGCGAGGGACATAAATTAAGCTCCTGTCAAAGCACTTTTGCTTGCGCGATATGCAAATTAAAGCACCATTCGTTACTACATCGGGAGATAGTCGATGGTAACCAAACAGCTGGGCCTAGCACGAGTCAGGCTGTACCACGCAACGCTTTAGTTCAGAACTGTTTTGCTGCCACGTCGCAGCAGGTTCTTTTAGGAACTGCTGCTGTCAAAATAGTTTGTCGTGGTGAGGTCTATTGTGCTAGAGCTCTTATTGACTCAAGATCACAGGCAACCTTTATTTCGGAGAGTTTGCAACGGAAACTTAATTTACCAACTAAGCGAATTAGCGCCCATGTTTCTGGTTTAAATAATGGCATGGCGGGTTCGGTACAAAAACTTTGTTGTTTCGATTTGAGTTCTAGATTGGATAATCAATTGCGACTAAACGTAAAAGGTTTGGTTTTTGTCCAAATTAACTGGAAATATGCCAATTGAGTCGGTGAATGTGTCTAAGTCGTCTTCATTGTCAGGTTTAGAATTAGCAGATTCCCACTTTGACCAGAGTGGCCGTATCGATTTACTGATTGGTGCTGATGTCTACTCAAGAATTATAAAGGATGGAGTAAGACGTAATATTTTGGGCAGTTTGGTGGCACAAGAAACCATATTTGGGTGGATCTTGACTGGTTCCATCACTGAAGGTGGGAAAAAGGGTTATTCCACGATTGTTTCATTTTGTACTGAGATTGATCTGAATGCGCAGTTAGAAAAATATTGGTCCCTAGAAGAACCTCCAAAAATCCTTCAATCCTTGCCTGATGATGATTATTGCGAGTCACACTATAAAAAAAAATACCAGACGCAACGCAGACGGTCGCCATATAGTATCTTTGCCCTTTAAGCCGCAATATTTGGTCGATAGTGGTCTTGGTTGTTCGCGTGAAAAGGCTCAGCGTCAGTTTTGGAGAAATGAGTTATCTCTTCTAAAGAAACCTGCTCTAAAGTCCGCTTATGACGATGTTCTAAGTATCAGCACTTAGGTCATATGGCGCAAGTGACACCAAATAAGTCTCCCTCGGTCGCATTTTATCCGTGTGGTTTTTAATGCCTCAAGCCGTTCCTCTTCAGGCTTGAGTCTAAACGATATTTTATTCACAGGCCCTATTTTACAAAATGATTTAACGTTTTTGATTCTCAGGTGGCGTTTTTTCGCTATGTTTTTAACGGGGACATTGAAAAGATGTATCGCCAGATCTTAGTTGAACCGTGTCAGACAATATTTCAGCGCATTGTTTTTCGAAACCATCCGAGTGATGATTTTAAAGATTTTGAGTTAAAAACCGTCACCTTTGGAGTAAATTGTGCTTCTTATTTGGCAATCAGGACATTGCATCAGTTAGCAAGTGATGTGGAAGATCGCTGGCCGTTTGCTTCGAAAATTTTGCGTCGTATGATGCATGTCGATGACGCTCTAGCTGGAGCTCACGATATTTCTTTGGCTATAACAGCACGTGATCAATTGTTATGGGCTTTATCTTCAGCTGGATTTTCTATGAAAAAATGGACTTCGAACGACGAACGAATTTTGCACGATTTACCGCCTGAGTACCGGTTAAAAAGGAAATTTTCTAGAGATCGACGAACACAGCACCACTAAAACTCTGGGTATCAGATGGAACGCTAAAGCAGATGAGTTTTATTTTTCGATTTCCCCCATTTCTTCAAAGAGTTATTTTACTAAGCGAAAGGTTTTATCAATTATCGCGAAGCTTTTTGATCCTGCGGGTTGGTTAGGACCCATTGTTGTCATGGCAAAGATATTGATGCAACAAATTTGGAGTGAGAAGACGGATTGGGATGAAATATTATCCGAAAGGAGTGGTCGAATATGGGCGCAATTTATTAATGATTATAGTGGAATTGGGAAAATCAGAATTCCTTGGTGGGTAGCGATGAACCTCTACAAGCGATGTAGAGGTTCACGGTTTTTCGGATGCCTCGGAAAAGGCATATGGGCCTTGCGTATATGTGCGGCTTAGGAATAATGAGGGCGTCACACAATCACATTTGTTGTTAGCTAAGTCGAGAGTGGCTCCCTTAAAAACGATTTCCCTTCCCCGCTTGGAATTATGCGGTGCTTATCTTTTAGCAGAGTTAATGAACACTGTAAAAATAGACCTTAAATTTGATGGCAGCCGAACAAAGTTATACGCATGGAGTGATTCGAAGATTGTTCTGGCTTGGATTCAGAAACCGCCGAACAACAACCTTTGTGGCGAATAGGGTTTCAAAGATTATCGACAAAATTAACAAGGAAAGCTGGAGACATGTTTGTTCTGGTGATAACCCAGCTGACTTGATAAGTAGGGGTATTCGGCCTAAGGACTTAGTCGATTCGCGTCTTTGGTGGCTTGGGCCTTCGTGGCTTTGTTCGTCTTCCGATCGGTGGAATTCTGCGGATGTCATCGAAATGGGAACCACGTTAGAAGAGCGCAAAAGTATTCTTTGTATACTTTAAGTCTTTCTTCGATTTACTGCAAAACTTTTCTTCTTATCCGCGAGCCCTAAGAGTTTTGGCCTTAGTAGTGAGAGGTTTAAAGCTTATTTTAAAACAAGAGACTAATTTTCCTGACTTAGAAATTACTTCAGCGGAGTTGCAGGCGGTGAAGGAAAAGCTGATTGTTGTTTCTCAAAAGGCTTTTTTTGCCACTGAATATTATAAGTTGTCTAAAGATGAGCCGATTTTAGATTGAAAATTGGTCAATTTGTCTCCATTTTTGGATAAAAAGGGAATAATTCGTGTAGGTGGACGTTTGGCAAATGCATTAAATTTGTGTTATAGTGAAAAGCTTCCAATAGTATTACATTCAGGCAGTCAGTTTGCCAGACTATTTGTTGATTTTATCCACCAGATTACTTTACACGGAGGGAATCAGTTAATGCTAAGGGTCTTACGCACTGAATTTTTTATTCCACGTGCTAAATGTCTAATTAAGACAATCATAGGACGTTGCAAGACTTGCACTTTGCAGAGAAAAGCTACTCAGAGTCAGATTATGGCCGCTCTGCCAACGCCTAGAACAGTGATTTCTCGGCTCTTTAGCGTTTTGGGTGTGGATTTCACCGGACCCTTTGATATTCGAAATTATACTGGGCGAGCTTGCTTAATTACGAAGGGTTATGTTTGTTTGTTTGTCTGTTTCGCTACGAAAGCTATTCATTTAGAAGCAGTAGGCAGTTTATCGACACCTGCCTTTATGGCAGCATTTGACAGATTTGTCAGCCGGCGTGGATACCCTAAGGAAGTGCATTCTGACAATGGCACAAATTTTGTAGGTGCCTCAAGGCTTATGAAAGCATAATTTCGTGATTTTCTTCGTAGCACAAAGTCTGCGGTAAATGTGAAGTATGGACCTAAGGGCTTGGAATGGCATTTTAATCCTGCTGGTGCGCCTCATATGGGAGGCTTGTGGGAAGCAGGTGTAAAAAGCTTAAAATATCATTTTAGAAGAATTGCGGGGAATCTTAAATACACATTTGAAGAATTTTCTACGTTGCTGGCTCGTATAGAATCGTGTTTAAATTCTAGGCCGTTGTGCCCTTTAACCGAGAACGTTGACAGTTTAGACGTTCTGACACCTGGACATTTTTTAATTGGAAGTCCGCTTTTAGCTCTACCAGGCCCCAATGTCTATTATTATATATATTTTTTTTGTTTTTAGATTTATTTTTTTTAGTGTCATGGTCTCCCGTAAGAAGTACACTGAAGGCAAACGTACCACCAAGAAAATGGTTTGTAGAGTCTGTCTAGAGGACCACCCCTTACGTTTTTTTAAGCGTTTTTTGAAGGAAGATTACAAGGAGCGAATGCGTTTGGTTATGTTTTATAAACACTGTGCAGGGTGCTTGAGCCATGAGCATACGTGGCGCACATGTAAGAGCAAGGGAGGTGCAAACGCTATAGAGACATGCACCACACTCTTTTACATAAACCCAGCTCTAGACCTTGTTCGTCTGAGCAAGACCACCGTACGAAAGTAAAACGTCTGCAAAAAGGGCCAAAGGTGCCCCAACGTCAACAGCGTAAGGGACCTAGTTCGTCCCAAGCATCGGCAAAGGGACCTAGTTCGTCCCAAGCTTCGGCAAAGAGACCTAGTTCGTCTCGAGCGTGTCAAAGGTTCCAAGGCAGTTAAAGACCGTCAAAGTGAGAGACCTAGTTCGTCTCGAGCTCAAGTCCCAATTAGTTTCGAGTTAGAACCTGCGTTTGACTTAGCTGCGCAAAAAGTTGGTTCTACTATGCCGTCGATACCATTATACCAGGTTGTAAAGATAGTAGCAAGGGATCGTTATATTCAGGAACGTGCACTAATCGATCCAAGTTTGGAGTGCTCCATCATAGCAGAAGATGTTGTAAAGCGGCTAGGTGCGAGGTCCGTTAAAGTTGGTATGAGTGATATGTGTCTCATTTAGATAAGATGCAATTTTGGAATGAGCGCGACAGTCGAAACGTTTGCTAAAATCCGACGTAAGCATTGTGTGGTAACTCCTCGAAAATCCATTAATGACAAAATTGTAGATGAATTCCCCGGATTGCAACTGGCTGATCCGCAGTTTAATGTGTCTGCTCGAGCCTTCATAACCCTAATATGTTTACCAAAAAATTATTCGAAATGGTGTTGTAGGCGGATCGTTTGGAAAACCTTTGGCACAATTTTTTATCTTTGGATATTTGATCTCTGGGTCATGTTCAAAGTAGACAGTGTATTGGAGTATCTTACCATGATAAATTAACACCTATTCAGGTGTCCTCTTTTCCTAGAATGTTAATTTAACTTTATTTAAATAAATGAATTATAATTTATCTGAATTCTCATTTGCTTTTAAATTCATTTTTCTCTATTTAATAGTTAGCTTCTGATTGCAGTTTTGCAAGGCGGCCGGAATGTTCAAAGCTGAACAGTCATGTGTTCCAACCCTGTATATCAGTAAATGGTGATGCCAATGTTGTCCTGGATAAATTTAAATATGGATGGCGCCTTGATAATTATCATTTATGCTTAGTATCTTTTTCCTTTTTGTCTTATAAAAAAATCCCGATTGTACATTGTTCGTAAGCATCTCGTAAAGTTTAGTTTGGTGACAGAATATTGTCGCCATATTAGTTTTTCTTTGAAAAATATAAAATTATAAGGAAAGTTGGAAAAAATAAATATTGCCTTTTTTGCTGAAGAAAAAAATAATTGTTTTATTTTCTTTTAATTTTCGAGCGACTATTTGGGTCAACTAGTAGAGGGACTTTTTGCAGGAAAGCTGTCTGAAAGCTATTCTGACTTTCAATTTTTACATTTTTATTTTCTACCATATATGCTGTTATCCAAATTTTTGACTCAATATTTTTTTCTTACAATCCATTTCTTTTTTAAATAAACTATTGTTTCACCTGTCCTAGACGAGTTTAATAAAGATATGTATTGATTGTACCCTGCATCGTCTGCATATTCCGTTGAATGAGTTTCTGATAATATAATGAATTTAAGATTTTTGGTTTCTATAAGTATTTCTATTTGATCAAAATTGTTTATTAAGCCTTATATATTAGTATATATCCCATATATTTGCCATTATTTTTAAACTAACAAAGCGATCTGTCTTCTCTTCGTATTGTGTTTGTTCTGAAAAATTAGACATTCCCTACTTATTGTTGGATGGTTTTCATCTAAGCCTGTATTTAAACTATTGTTTACTCTTAAACAGTTTATACATTTATTTACTAGTTTTCGTACATTCCTTTGATTTATGATTTCCGTGACATTTATAGCACACTTCTTCAAACTTACAATCCATTGATTTGTAATTATATCCGTTGCATTTAAAACATTGTATAATATCAGTTCCTTTAAAAACTCTGCATTTTTCCTAAACGATATTAATATTCTGAGTATTAATTTCCATTTCTTTTATGTGTCCATTTCTTTTATAATCAAATATTTTTATAAATTCCAGCCTACTTTCGACGAGAATATCATTTTGCTCTTTCAGTTTTTCCACAATTGCATTATTCGTAAATTTAAATGACCAACCAGTTAGTTTAATTTTTATTTCCCTTTGGTTAGGAACCTAAATTTTATATAAATCACTCATTTCATTCGGTAATGCTTCTTAGGCCCTAATTGTGTAAATGACTTGCGTTCAACGCATCACCTACGCAGCTATGAACGCAAACCAGAGGAAATTTAATTTTATAAATCACTGTAACATTGAGTTTAGCCATCGCTGAAATATTACGATATCACTACAATATTCAAATAACTACGTAGCTATGGTTACCATTGTACAATGTACATGTTCATAATAAAATTTGAAATAAAAATTTGGTTAAATTTGAGCTTATAAAGCGTTGGCGACAGTATAGTTCATACAGCTGTTTACAAACATTTATTTACATTTTATTTAAAAAATATACTTTTTCTCTAACAAAAAAAGTTGAAAATTTTAAAAGTTAAATACATATAGAAAAAAGACTATAAAAAATGTTCGCGTTAATGGATATGTCCTCTTTTTCTGAATATGAAGATTATTCTTGAGACTTGTTTAGTAATAGATGTTTCGCTCACTGTATTTGCCACCTTTCAACCAAAGACATTGTCAGATGGGTTAGCAGCAACACTAGTACTAACAATGTTATCTACTGCTACTTCAAGTGTTGTTAATTCACTGTAATCTGGTGGTCCACCACCTGTTTCTCGAATACTTGGTGTATTATTTGAAATTTTTTTTAGTCTGCCTCTGTAGTCTGTCCAAACTTAAAGAAGGCTTATGTATGTATATACATTATAAAATATTGTCTATTTAAAAAGTTTTCAACAAACCTTCCTCCACTTGACAGTTGTTCTAATTGGTGGGCCAATTGCATTAAGCCGCTTCGTTATAGCTTTCCAGATACTATCAATTTTTTCCTTTGAACTGCCGAATTTCGACATTCCACGTGCCACATCTGGATGCCTTTCTTTTCAGTTACTAGCAACTGAAATTGAGCTGCTGTTGTTGCCTCTTTTTTCCCCTGAGACATTTGATTTTAATCTTAACGCATGTACTTATGTAATTACTTACATCGTTGTATTAAAGAGCTCGTCTAAAAATTTAACCAGATAAAATATTTTCATATAAATATTATTTTTCAACAAAATTTAAAATTAACGCCAAGAAAATTGAAGTGTTACATTTGACAACTCTAGTGAAATTTACAATCAGCCTTGCGTTTTATAAAATTTACATTTTCAAACTATTTTATTCACAATAACGTAACGGTCAGATGTTAGAACACGAGCAGTCACTTTCATTAACACAGTGATTTATAAAATATCATTTTTGCCAACGCAGAGAAAATAGCGGCGTTGCGTTTTATAAAATTAGGCCCTTATATTTTTGTTCTTCTTTATTATTTTCACTTTGAATTACAACTGATGCATTTTTTCCTTCTTCTAATGTTAAAATGTTGAGGTTCGATGGATTAACCTTTTTATTTAAATCTTCTTTATTTTTTATTGTCTTGTTTTTGTTTTGGTTTAATAATTAGCTGGTTTTGTTAATTTTAATCTGGGATCACCATTTTTAATGCATCTGAAACATATGTTAATTTTTTTGATATTTGTCACTATTATTTTTTTATTTCTTCACACATTTTTTCATTCCTTTTTTTAATTGTGCTGCAAATTTTTTCATTATTGTTTTGCTGATCATTAATTTATTCATAATTTTTTTTTAATTCCTTTGCTTTTATTTTACAATATTTCTGTGCTTCTCCTAATTTCTTTATTCTGTCATCATACCTTTTTTTAATTGCTTCAGGAAGCCTTTTAATTTCATTTTAACTTTGTTTTAGTGTTGCTTTAAATTCGTCTTTATATTCAGCTTACTGAACTTAACCTAGCTCCAAATCTACGTTATGTATATACTGAGGGCAATCTTCACATAAAAGACGAATTAATCCAGCTTTCAATGTTCCTCAAGAGTATTGATAAAGACCTGAGGATTTTTTGAGCAGTGGTACATTTTTACAGACTCCGCATATTGTTGTTTTACAGTGATGGCATTCGGCCGTAACTGTCTTTTATACAAATTTCACAAATTCTCAACACTTCTATTAAAATTACTTTAAATAACTAGCAATCCGTAACGTTTTTCCTCGGTTTATAGTAGTCCTGTCTATTTTAAAAATTTTTAAGAGCTTTATTTTATTTGCTTATTGACTTGACAACGTTGCCACATAAAAAATAAATAGGATCTTAATAGAGTCAATTAATATCATTCTTGATAATTGGGACATTTTGGAGAAAATAAACAATACAAATAAATACGAAGAATTTGGACCAATCAATAACACATAAAAAACTTGTGAAAAAATAATTGAAAAAGTTGTTAAAGGGAAATTAGAGACATATTTGCACAAAAAAATATGTAAAAAAAGATGAAAATAATTATGGTAATAATAATAGCAATATTTAAATTTAAAAGAGCTCTTAAAACTGTAGATAAATTATAATAAATAAATTACAGCGAAAACTCTTTTAAACGTACAACTTTCCCTTTGTTTTTCAGGAGTTTTTAGAAAAGATTACTCTCTTTTATACGGAAACCCCACTGACCGGACGAGGATACCATTTTTCTATAATGCCTCCAGTAGGCGAACAAAATTGTTAATAAATAGCATAAAGTACCAATTATTATTTACATTTTGTTTTTTTTATGATATTTGAAAGACTATTTGAGACCGTGTGTAGATTTCCTGAAGTGTTAATTGTTAAAGAATTTTTATTTAAGGATGTTCAGACTGTGATACATATACATAAATACAATTATGCTGTGATATTTTGTTAAGTTTTGTTTACCATTATAATCATGTCTTTAATTGATATATTTTTTGTCGTTTTTTTTTTTTTTTTTGTAACACGTTTCACTGTTTTTTTTTTTTTCAAATTTAAATGTAAATATAATTAAGAGATTTTATAAACATGATATCCCTGAAGATGTTGGAAAATCCCAACGAAATGTCACACAGTGGGTTAAAATAGCATGTTTTCTTGGATCAAACCAGGGAAGCTATGTTCGGATAATTTTGCTTTATTTTTCAGTTAATACCATAATTATAAGTAAAAAAATGTTTTCTAAGTATATTTGATTATAATTTTATTAAATAATGCCAAATATCAGTGAAGGTATATAGTGCAAGGAGTACAGTATGAGAACTTAAGCAATACATTTTATACATCTTATAGTTAATCATCAACATCATCATCATTATCATCATCATCAGCAACTTCAACATCACTGAAATAGTTATGTGTGTGAAGATAAATTTTAAAATTTTTAGCTTTGCCACAAACCTTTTAATTTAACAGAGCTCTGTTAGAAAGATAACATAGCCCTGTTAAAGGAATAAAATGCGGTCATGCATCCAAACTGTATATTTTATGGAAACAACGAAATATGGCAAAACCAAAATGATTGAAATTTGCTTTCGAGGTGTCCTTCTATAGTTCTCCATGCTTAAAATATTTAAATGCGCGTGTTGGAACGTGTTTGGGCACTTATATGTTTAATATTTGTAATTCTCTAAGGGAGGAGCCCATTTTTGTGGAAACAACAAAAGATGGCAAAATCGTAATAATAAAGAAATGTGTGTGAGGTATTCCTCTTTAATTCTGCATACTTGGAATTTTTAACAGCGCGAGTTGGAACGGGTTTTGTGCATTTTTTCATTTTTAAAATTTGGGTTTCTCTAAGGGATGAGCCCATTTTTATGGAAACAACAAAAGATGGCAAAACCGTAATAATACAGAAATGTGTGTGAGGTATTCCTCTTTAATTGTGCATACTTGGAATTTTTAACAGCGCGAGTTGGAACGGGTTTAGGGCATTTTTTCATTTTTAAAATTTGGGTTTCTCTAAGGGATGAGCCCATTTTTATGGAAACAACAAAAGATGGCAAAACCGTAATAATACAGAAATGTGTGTGAGGTATTCCTCTTTAATTCTGCACACTTAGAATTTTTAACAGCGCGAGTTGGATCGGGTTTTGGGCATTTTTTAATTTTTAAAATTTGGGTTTCTCTAAGGGATGAGCCCATTTTTATGGAAACAACAAAAGATGGCAAAATCGTAATAATACAGAAATGTGTGTGAGGTATTCCTCTTTAATTGTGCATACTTGGAATTTTTAACAGCGCGAGTTGGAACGGGTTTTGGGCATTTTTGAATTTTTAAAATTTGTGTTTCTTTAAGGGATGAGCCCATTTTTATGGAAACAACAAAAGATGGCAAAATCGTAATAATACAGAAATGTGTGTGAGGTATTCCTCTTTAATTGTGCATACTTGGAATTTTTAACAGCGCGAGTTGGAACGGGTTTTGGGCATTTTTTAATTTTTAAAATTTGGGTTTCTTTAAGGGATGAGCCCATTTTTATGGAAACAACAAAAGATGACAAAATCGTAATAACACAGAAATGTGTGTGAGGTATTCCTCTTTAATTGTGCATACTTGGAATTTTTAACAGCGCGAGTTGGAACGGGTTTTGGGCATTTTTGAATTTTTAAAATTTGGGTTTCTCTAAGGGATGAGCCCATTTTTATGGAAACAACAAAAGATGGCAATATCGTAATAATACAGAAATGTGTGTGAGGTATTCCTCTTTAATTGTGCATACTTGGAATTTTTAACAGCGCGAGTTGGAACGGGTTTTGGGCATTTTTTAATTTTTAAAATTTGGGTTTCTTTAAGGGATGAGCCCATTTTTATGGAAACAACAAAAGATGGCAAAATCGTAATAATACAGAAATGTGTGTGAGGTATTCCTCTTTAATTGTGCATACTTGGAATTTTTAACAGCGCGAGTTGGAACGGGTTTTGGGCATTTTTTAATTTTTAAAATTTGGGTTTCTTTAAGGGATGAGCCCATTTTTATGGAAACAACAAAAGATGGCAAAATCGTAATAATACAGAAATGGTTGTGAGGTATTCCTCTTTAATTGTGCATACTTGGAATTTTTAACAGCGCGAGTTGGAACGGGTTTTGGGCATTTTTGAATGTTTAAAATTTGGGTTTCTTTAAGGGATGAGCCCATTTTTATGGAAACAACAAAAGATGGCAAAATCGTAATAATACAGAAATGTGTGTGGGGTATTCCTCTTTAATTGTGCATACTTGGAATTTTTAACAGCGCGAGTTGGAACGGGTTTTGGGCATTTTTTAATTTTTAAAATTTGGGTTTCTTTAAGGGATGAGCCCATTTTTATGGAAACAACAAAAGATGGCAAAATCGTAATAATACAGAAATGTGTGTGAGGTATTCCTCTTTAATTGTGCATACTTGGAATTTTTAACAGCGCGAGTTGGAACGGGTTTTGGGCATTTTTGAATTTTTAAAATTTGGGTTTCTTTAAGGGATGAGCCCATTTTTATGGAAACAACAAAAGATGGCAAAATCGTAATAATACAGAAATGTGTGTTAGGTATTCCTCTTTAATTGTGCATACTTGGAATTTTTAACAGCGCGAGTTGGAACGGGTTTTAGGCATTTTTGAATTTTTAAAATTTGGGTTTCTTTAAGGGATGAGCCCATTTTTATGGAAACAACAAAAGATGGCAAAATCGTAATAATACAGAAATGTGTGTGAGGTATTCCTCTTTAATTGTGCATACTTGGAATTTTTAACAGCGCGAGTTGGAACGGGTTTTGGGCATTTTTGAATTTTTAAAATTAGGGTTTCTTTAAGGGATGAGCCCATTTTTATGGAAACAACAAAAGATGGCAAAATCGTAATAATACAGAAATGTGTGTGAGGTATTCCTCTTTAATTGTGCATACTTGGAATTTTTAACAGCGCGAGTTGGAACGGGTTTTGGGCATTTTGAATTTTTAAAATTTGGGTTTCTTTAAGGGATGAGCCCATTTTTATGGAAACAACAAAAGATGGCAAAATCGTAATAATACAGAAATGGTTGTGAGGTATTCCTCTTTAATTGTGCATACTTGGAATTTTTAACAACGCGAGTTGGAACGGGTTTTGGGCATTTTTGAATTTTTAAAATTTGGGTTTCTTTAAGGGATGAGCCCATTTTTATGGAAACAACAAAAGATGGCAACATCGTAATAATACAGAAATGTGTGTGAGGTATTCCTCTTTAATTGTGCATACTTGGAATTTTTAACAGCGCGAGTTGGAACGGGTTTTGGGCATTTTTGAATTTTTAAAATTTGGGTTTCTTTAAGGGATGAGCCCATTTTTATGGAAACAACAAAAGATGGCAAAATCGTAATAATACAGAAATGTGTGTGATGTATTCCTCTTTAATTGTGCATACTTGGAATTTTTAACAGCACGAGTTGGAACAGGTTTTGGGCATTTTTGAATTTTTAAAATTTGGGTTTCTTTAAGGGATGAGCCCATTTTTATGGAAACAACAAAAGATGGCAAAATCGTAATAATACAGAAATGTGTGTTAGGTATTCCTCTTTAATTGTGCATACTTGGAATTTTTAACAGCGCGAGTTGGAACGGGTTTTGGGCATTTTTGAATTTTTAAAATTTGGGTTTCTTTAAGGGATGAGCCCATTTTTATGGAAACAACAAAAGATGGCAAAATCGTAATAATACAGAAATGTGTGTGATGTATTCCTCTTTAATTGTGCATACTTGGAATTTTTAACAGCGCGAGTTGGAACGGGTTTCCATAAAAATGGGCTCATCCCTTAGAGAAACCCAAATTTTAAAAATTAAAAAATGCCCAAAACCCGTTCCAACTCGCGCTGTTAAAAATTCCAGGTATGCACAATTAAAGAGGAATACCTCACACACATTTCTGCATTATTACGGTTTTGCCATTTTTTGTTGTTTCCATAAAAATGGGCTCATCCCTTAGAGAAACCCAAATTTTAAAAATGAAAAAATGCCCAAAACCCGTTCCAACTCGCGTTGTTAAAAATTCCAAGTATGCACAATTAAAGAGGAATACCTCACACACATTTCTGTATTAATACGATTTTGCCATCTTTTGTTGTTTCCATAAAAATGGGCTCATCCCATAGAGAAACCCAAATTTTAAAAATTAAAAAATGCCCAAAACCCGTTCCAACTCGCGCTGTTAAAAATTCCAGGTATGAACAATTAAAGAGGAATACCTCACACACATTTCTGTATTATTACGGTTTTGCCATCTTTTGTTGTTTCCATAAAAATGGGCTCATCCCTTAGAGAAACCCAAATTTTAAAAATTAAAAAATGCCCAAAACCCGTTCTAACTCGCGCTGTTAAAAATTCCAAGTATGCACAATTAAAGAGGAATACCTCACACACATTTCTGTATTATTACGGTTTTGCCATCTTTTGTTGTTTCCATAAAAATGGGCTCATCCCTTAGAGAAACCCAAATTTTAAAAATTAAAAAATGCCCAAAACCCGTTCCAACTCGCGCTGTTAAAAATTCCAAGTATGCACAATTAAAAAGGAATACCTCACACACATTTCTGTATTATTACGATTTTGCCATCTTTTGTTGTTTCCATAAAAATGGGCTCATCCCTTAGAGAAACCCAAATTTTAAAAATTAAAAAATGCCCAAAACCCGTTCCAACTCGCGCTGTTAAAAATTCCAAGTATGCACAATTAAAGAGGAATACATCACACACATTTCTGTATTATTACGGTTTTGCCATCTTTTGTTGTTTCCATAAAAATGGGCTCATCCCTTAGAGAAACCCAAATTTTAAAAATTAAAAAATGCCCAAAACCCGTTCCAACTCGCGCTGTTAAAAATTCCAAGTATGCACAATTAAAGAGGAATACATCACACACATTTCTGTATTATTACGATTTTGCCATCTTTTGTTGTTTCCATAAAAATGGGCTCATCCGTTAAAGAAACCCAAATTTTAAAAATTCAAAAATGCCCAAAACCCGTTCCAACTCGCGCTGTTAAAAATTCCAAGTATGCACAATTAAAGAGGAATACCTCACACACATTTCTGTATTATTACGATTTTGCCATCTTTTGTTGTTTCCATAAAAATGGGCTCATCCCTTAAAGAAACCCAAATTTTAAAAATTCAAAAATGCCCAAAACCCGTTCCAACTCGCGCTGTTAAAAATTCCAAGTATGCACAATTAAAGAGGAATACCTCACACACATTTCTGTATTATTTTGATTTTGCCATCTTTTGTTGTTTCCATAAAAATGGGCTCATCCCTTAGAGAAACCAAAATTTTAAAAATTCAAAAATGCCCAAAACCCGTTCCAACTCGCGCTGTTAAAAATTCCAAGTATGCACAATTAAAGAGGAATACCTCACACACATTTCTGTATTATTACGATTTTGCCATCTTTTGTTGTTTCCATAAAAATGGGCTCATCCTTTAGAGAAACCCAAATTTTAAAAATTAAAAAATGCCCAAAACCCGTTCCAACTCGCGCTGTTAAAAATTCCAAGTATGCACAATTAAAGAGGAATACATCACACACATTTCTGTATTATTACGGTTTTGCCATCTTTTGTTGTTTCCATAAAAATGGGCTCATCCCTTAGAGAAACCCAAATTTTAAAAATTAAAAAATGCCTAAAACCCGTTCCAAATCGCGCTGTTAAAAATTCCAAGTATGCACAATTAAAGAGGAATACATCACACACATTTCTGTATTATTACGATTTTGCCATCTTTTGTTGTTTCCATAAAAATGGGCTCATCCCTTAAAGAAACCCAAATTTTAAAAATTCAAAAATGCCCAAAACCCGTTCCAACTCGCGCTGTTAAAAATTCCAAGTATGCACAATTAAAGAGGAATACCTCACACACATTTCTGTATTATTACGATTTTGCCATATTTTGTTGTTTCCATAAAAATGGGCTCATCCCTTAGAGAAACCCAAATTTTAAAAATTGAAAAATGCCCAAAACACGTTCCAACTCGCGCTGTTAAAAATTCCAAGTATGCACAATTAAAGAGGAATACCTCACACACATTTCTGTATTATTACGATTTTGCCATCTTTTGTTGTTTCCATAAAAATGGGCTCATCCTTTAGAGAAACCCAAATTTTAAAAATTAAAAAATGCCCAAAACCCGTTCCAACTCGCGCTGTTAAAAATTCCAAGTATGCACAATTAAAGAGGAATACATCACACACATTTCTGTATTATTACGGTTTTGCCATCTTTTGTTGTTTCCATAAAAATGGGCTCATCCCTTAAAGAAACCCAAATTTTAAAAATTAAAAAATGCCCAAAACCCGTTCCAACTCGCGCTGTTAAAAATTCCAAGTATGCACAATTAAAGAGGAATACCTCACACACATTTCTGTATTATTACGATTTTGCCATCTTTTGTTGTTTCCATAAAAATGGACTCATCCCTTAGAGAAACCCAAATTTTAAAAATTAAAAAATGCCTAAAACCCGTTCCAACTCGCGCTGTTAAAAATTCCAAGTATGCACAATTAAAGAGGAATACCTCACACACATTTCTGTATTATTACGATTTTGCCATCTTTTGTTGTTTCCATAAAAATGGGCTCATCCCTTAAAGAAACCCAAATTTTAAAAATTCAAAAATGCCCAAAACCCGTTCCAACTCGCGCTGTTAAAAATTCCATGTATGCACAATTAAAGAAGAATACCTCACACACATTTCTGTATTACTACGATTTTGCCATCTTTTGTTGTTTCCACAAAAATGGGCTCCTCCCTTAGAGAATTACAAATATTAAAAATATAAGTGCCCAAACCCGTTCCAACACGCGCATTTAAATATTTTAAGCATGGAGAACTATAGAAGGACACCTCGAAAGCAAATTTCAATCATTTTGGTTTTGCCATATTTCGTTGTTTCCATAAAATTTACAGTTTGAATGCATGACCGCATTTTATTCCTTTAACAGGGCTATGTTATCTTTCTAACAGAGCTCTGTTAAATTAAAAGGTTTGTGGCAAAGCTAAAAATTTTAAAATTTATCTTCACACAGCTGCAGGTATAATAAAATCAATTGCCTCCTCTGGCATGTTTTAAACCTTCTTTATAGGCAATTTTTGCATGCTTGAAATAATTGGGTCAGAGGCTATCAAAAACATTAAAAATGTCTTGGTTTGATTTTTCGCCTCTGCACTTTTGTGAATGAAACTCCCATATTTTCTTAAATCTTTATTTCTAGCTTCTTGAGCTTCTTCTGATAACTGACCAATAGTTAAAATAGGTATTTGACACAATTTCGGATCCGTGATTAAATTACTTGTGCAAAGTGGAAGGTATGTTATACCAAGGGTACGTTTCAACAAAAAGTCGTCCTGTATTGTGTGCATATATTAAAAATTTTTCAGTATTAATTTCATGGCCACAGGATACAGCAATAAGCAACAAGTGCATTTTTTTATTAAATTAACATCTATTTTTGTTATTTCTGCAGATTTTTCAGAGTTTTGAAAAAAAAAAACGTCTTGCCGCGTTCCCATCATTCGTGTTTCTAAAACCAGGTTTGGGTTGGTCAACTATAATTTCCATATTCTCTTTAAATTTTTTCGGATTTTCTTTTTTGTTTCAGCTACTGTTATTTTTTCAGAATCAGTTCTTGCCTGCCACTTTTGTAAAGGTATTTTATATGCCACGTGCAAAAGACATTAAAAATATCTAATCCAGCCATGAAGAACGGAAAGGTCAAATCTTAAATTGTCTACATGTACAGGTCTTTGGATCATGGCTTCTATAATATTAAAATCCTTACTTGTAGCGCCACATAAGTAACACTTTTGTATTGATGTAGTTTCTGTTAAGGCATTGCAAACTTTTCCATCTACCATTGCCTAAATTAATTTGTGGAAAAATATGTACAACTTTCTCACCAATCAAATTACCTTCTCCTCAAACGTAAGCCTAAACGGTACAATTGTGGTTAAAAAACCTGATGAATCACTAGCATCAGCCCCGTAAAAGGCTTGTTTGTATGAGCTATGGCCAGAGCTTCCATCAAAACCCCATTTTGAATATAATACTACATTCGAGTTCGTAATGCCTAATGATTCAATAATAGTTTCTTAAAGTTCTATTAGTTGCTCCGCTGTGTGATAAAGAAGACCTTGTAAAGTTACTTCATCAGAGGTCTCGCTTATTTTAAAGCTGGTCGATTTTGGGTAAGTTTTTTGTTTTTCAGTTTGAATATTGTTGTAGGAGGGAAATATTTGATTTCGTGTTAGTTTAGCTTCTACAAAAACAGTTAAAGCTTTTGTATTCGATATTTTCAAGGTGGTAAATGGTTGTTTCAACTTTTTTTTAATTTATTCCCTTAAAACACTTTTCATATATGACTTGCAACACATTTGATTCCTCGACATAACCTGCGTTTTGTAATTTAATGTGTGAAGCATAAAGTAACTCTGGCAATGATATGGTGTCTCTTAAAATCAATGTTTACTCCAACCACTGGACTCGGTAAAACTAAATCTTTTCGACCACGTTTTGCAGTCGGGGCAAGAGTAAAACCAATAGAGGATTCTAACCAGATTTTATTTTGAGTAATAAACCTCATTTTTATTATTTGCGCTCTAGTCCACCTTGATTTAAATTCATAAAAGAAAACATCAATTCTTTTATAAAAATCACACATATTATCCTCAGAGCAGTTGGTGCATTTTTTGATTTCTTCAGCTAAAAGTTTCATATTGTCATTCATTGTTTGAGCGCTTGAATTCATCATAATATCAAATAAACTTCGACGAGCATAAGAAACAACGTTCGAACTTGTTTGTATAAAAAAAATAATGCTAATACATAAAAAACCTTTCAAAAATTCTTATTACCCGATAACTTGAAACTTTACAACACTATCACTATATGCAAGATTTTGTTCGAACAACTTAAAGGTTGTGTAACAAAATTTCACAAGTAAAAGTACTCTACACACCGTAGCAATATATTGTTAAATTTTTGTCTATAAAAATTTTCACAAATTCAATTTCAATTAACTGTGATTACAGTTTAATAGCTCTATATATGCCCTCGATTTCCCAAAAGATTTGATTCGCCGAGATCGAAGGGTTTGGCCACAGCAACAAAATCCCTCACAGAACTCATTGTATATGAAAAAATTGCAATAAGTCAATTTTCCGCGTCTTATAAAAAAATTCTCAAATACAATTTGATTAAACTGTGATTACAGTTTAATAGCTCTCTATATGCGGCCTTGATTTTTCAAAAGATTTGATTCGCCGAGATCGAAGGGTTTGGCCACAGTAACAAAATCCCTCACAGAACTCATTGTATATGAGAAAATTGCACTAAGTCAATTTTCCGCGTCTTATAAAATAATTCTCAAATACAATTTGAATAAACTGTGATTACAGTTTAATAGCTCTATATATGCCCTTGATTTCCCAAAAGATTTGATTCGCCGAGATCGAAGGGTTTTGTCGCTATAATCGTTTTTGTTAAAAAAAACACTGAATTTACCATACAATTTGTACTGTATGTAGGGGGGGTAAATTTTATCGCATGCTACATTTTTTTAAAAACGTATTTAACTTGACGTATTTATCTTCACACACATTATAAAATTCTATTACAACAAATTGTATTGTAATTGTATTATATATATTATTGTAATTGTATTAATATATATATATATATATATATATATATATATATATTAAAAATTAAAGTTAGAAAATAGTTGATTAATTGTTAATGCTCTTTTAAGATTTAATATTAGGAAAACTCAGTCCGCACGGATTCAAAAATATAAGGAAGATCTTAAGGTCGTATTGGAATCTAGAGTAACCATTAATTACAAAAATAATTGCCTTTCTACAAAAGATTCGGAAGTTGACAAGGTGGGTTGTGATTGGTGTGAAATTGCCAGAAGCAAGAATTTGCCTATCTCTGGCCCAATTGTGAAGGCCAAGCCTAAATAAGTAGCTGAGAAAATATGTTATCAGTGGTTTTCTGCATCAAATGGGTGACTGCAAAAATGGCGCAAACGACATAATGTTGCTTGCGTAATTCCTTAAGAGACAAAACTTTCTTCAATACCTGCTGCTCGTGAACGTGCATTTAAAAACATATCTATTGCCGAATTACCACTTGATTGCAAGATAATAGTTGCATCCTTTGGAAAATAAAATGAGGTCATGCAATAGAAAAATCATGTCATAACAACAATAAACAACACACCACATTGTTTATACACAAATAAGACTGAATAGAAAAGAATATCTAATTACATTTGCTCTATATATGTTTAACACTAATTTCAATGTAAGAATAAACCGTAAAAAATGAAAAAATAACAAAGTATGACACACTTCATAAGCGGCACACAAACAAGACCACGCATGTAAATGCAATAAAATTCACTAACATGGGTCAAAGCACTTAAAAGGGATTGTGGATGTTTTGGATTACAGAAAATTATGATTTTTAAGTAACACAATTTTTGTAGTAATGGGTAAAATAATTGAGAATATTGAGGTCTTGGCCAATCATGAAATGACAACTGTCGTAGTGAGTCTTACTTTGTAATAGAAAGAACAAACTATAGAATTGTAAGAAGCATGGTAAATTATAAAAATTTAGTATAATCTATAATATCGTTGTATTATTTTTTTTCTGTGTATTAATTTCTTTTTTATTTTTATTTACAATGTCAAAACAGCTTTCGTTTGTAGAAGTAACATAACTGACTTGTTGATTCTTACTACCAATATTTGAGTATCCGTTTAATGTGCTGAAATAATTTGTTGCTTCTTCCAATTAACAGAAATGATAACAGTAAAGACATAAATCAGTCGAGTAAAATTTTCTAATGGTTCTTGCGACCAACTATTAATTACAAATACGAGGGCTGCTCTATATATTTCTGGCCTAATAGTGAAAATGCGAATATTTATAATCAAAAATAGTTTTATTGTTTTTTAAAGTACACTTTTGCATGCGCTCAAACCAGTTGTCGAAGTACTTTTTCCACTACGATTGAGACACCTCTAAAACATGGTTTTTGAACACTTCAACAGCTTCTTCTGGCGACGAAAATCGTTGACCACGCATTTTTTTCTTGATGTGCGGAAACAAGAAGTCATTAGGTGCCAAGTCAGGTCTGTACGGTGGATGACCCATTAATTCGACGTTTTTCCCGGTCAAAAACGCTCTGGTTTGAACCGATGTGTGAGAGCTCGCATTCTCATGGTGAACAGTGATTTGTCTTCTCTTGTTGGTTTTTCGAATTTCTCCGATGACTTCAGCCAAACAAATTGTAGTGTACCACTCAGAAGTGACCATCCTACGTTGTTCAAGCGGTACAGTCGCCACATGACCAGTTTTGCCGAAGAAACAGGCGACCATTTACTTCGAAGTGCTTCTTCCGCGAACAACTTTCGTTGGATTTTGCTCGTCTTTGAAGACCCACACGGTCGATTGTTGTTTCGTTTCAGGCTCATACGCATAGATCCATGATTCGTCACCTGTGACGATCTTATAAACGTCTTTTGAAGCACCGCAATCGTATTTTTGCAACATTTCTTTGCACCAATCGACACGAGCCATTTTTGAGCGACTTTTAAATTGTGCGGGATCCAACGAGAACAAACCTTTTTTACGGCCAGGTGTTCATGCAGTATCGAATGTATGCTGGTGGAAGAAATGTCCAAGGATGTCTCTATCTCCCGGTATGTCGCATGTCGATCTTGCATTATGAGTTCACGCACGGCATCGATGTTCTCTGGCACAACAGCCGTTTTTGGACAACCTTCACGGAATTCGTCTTTGAGCGAGCTTCGGCCACGATTAAATTCATTATACCAATTTTTCACAGTGCTATAGGATGGTGCTTCATCGCCATACAAAGATTTAAGTTCATCAATGCACTCTTGTCGTGATAATCCACGTCGAAAGTTGTGAAAAATGATGGCACGAAAATGTTCACGAGTTAATTCCATTTTTTTTATATTATTTTTTTCAAGTCACCGTAAACAACACAAATAATGGTCGTACGTCAAAACGTTTTGAGTACGATTATGCTTAAAAATAACAAACTTTTCAATGGAAATGTCAGATTGCACTTGGCAGCACTCAGTGTTACCAGGCCAGAAATATATATAGCAGCCCTCGTATTATCCTCTTGTTCTTAATATAGAGATTACATCAAGATTATAGATTGTTAGGAATAAAAATTAAATTATGATATTACTGGTTAAATTTTAATAATTTTAAGCGATTTTTTACCAATCTGTTTTCTGTGTGTTGTTTTTATATAAATGAATGCATGAATCTTTAACCCAAAGTGAATTAAAAAATAAATATACATACATATGTATGTATATCATTAGTCATAACAGCATATTTCATACCATACCACAAAGTCCTGACCTTTTTAATGAACTATTCCGTGAACGGTAAATGTTGTATAAAGAATTACGAATTAAAATAGTTTAATTCATATTTTAACGAAAGAGTGCACAAAACGAAAGTAAGCAACGTAAAATCAGTTAATATTAAAATTGATTACGGGTCGATTTAAGGTGCATTGCTGTTTATTATATACATAAACGAACTTCCAGAAATTCTCCAAATAGTGCTCTATATGGATAAATAATGAATATTTAACTCATGATTTGAATAAGATGTGTTATACCATCCATTCTCCATTTTTCCGTAATGTCCATTAATCTTCTAAGAAACGTTCAAAAATGACTATATTGAAAAAC
This sequence comes from Cistogaster globosa, assembly GCA_937654795.1. Lineage (NCBI taxonomy): Eukaryota > Metazoa > Arthropoda > Insecta > Diptera > Tachinidae > Cistogaster > Cistogaster globosa. The sequence continues at coordinate 43,656,699 of OW569407.1, forward strand.
TCAAATTTGTTTAAGTTTCTAAGGTTATTTCAGATATTCCACTACTAAGAATCGATAGAGTAGACCCCAGACCTCCATTTGTATAGGGTGCGTTTTACCAGCCATTCCCTATTTTTCCACATTAGCCACTAATCTTCTCAAGAAATGTTTAAAAATAAGTTTGTTAAAAAACTCATTTGTTTTAGTTTCTCAGATTATTTGAGATATTCCACTTATATGGAACAATAAAGTAGACCCTGGACTACGGAGAGTGTTATACCATCCATTCGTCATTTTTCCATAATGGCCACCAGTCTTGTCAAGAAATGTTCAAAAATGACACTGTCAAAAACTAAAATTTGTATTTGTTTCTAAAATTATTTCAGATATCCCACTAATATAAATTGAAAGAGTAGAACCTGGACCTCCATTTGTATAGGATGTGTTATACCAGCCGTTCTCCATTTTTCTTTTCAAGAAATTTTCAAAACTGACTATGTTAAAAAATTTGTTTTAGTTTCTAAGATTATTTCATATATTCTACTAAAATGAATCGATAGAGCATAACCCGGACCTCCATTTGTTTAGGGTGTGTTATACAAGCCATTCTCTATTTTTCCATAATGGCCACCAATCTTCTCAAGAAATGTTTAAAAATAATTATGTTAAAAACTTACATTTGGTTTATTTTCTAAGATTATTTAAAATATCTCAATGGATATCAAATATCATGGATCGATAGAGTAAACTCTGGACCTCCATTTGTATAGGATGTGTTGTACAAGCCATTCCCCATAATGACCACCAATCTTCTCAGGAAATTTTCAAAAATGACTATCAGCCCGATTATGAATGACGATTACCTGGGAATTTTCTCCGTATTCCCTGATCCTCTATTCTAAATGAAAACCCCACGGGAAATTTTTCCCTTATTCTAAATGAACTTCGAAAGTGGAAATCTTTTCCCCGGGAAAAAAGTAGGTATTATGAATGTCAATTAAAGGGAGAATGCAATGAAAAGTTTTGGGAAAAATTCCGCCAAAAAATGTAAGTATTTTAATTTATGTTGAAAAAAAATATCTAAGCAGTTTTAACACATAAATATAAATGAATTTCTTATTTTCAGGTCCAAAACAACAAATAAAACGCAATTGCCCCTAATAGTATAGAAAGGTTTTAAAAGTTCAAACTGTTTTTAGGTATGGTTTGATCAAAAAAGTAAGTTTGAAAAGAGGCCGCCCAGAACCTCAAATGAAGTAAAGGAACTGGTGGAGGGCTGAATATGGGGCAGAAGTTTTGCGCAAACGAAGAAGCCATTCATAAGTTGATTGGGATGAAAGAGTTCGTTGAAGGTAAAGCCATACGTTTGCACTATCCGGTTCTTCTTCAAACATAAATAAGCGAACAGAAGAAAATATTAAAGCAGAATTGCCACCAGAGTTTTTAGCGGACGACGATATCAACCACAATAAAAGCTGTAAAGACTCACCTCAGCCACCACCAACGAAAAAAATTAAAAAGGCTCCAATAGAAGTGGCCACCGATGTTTCCGCTACCGATGTCCTTGCGGTGGAAATATGTATTCAAAGAAATATGTTGAAAACGATATACGAGCATCTTAATGCCACAAAAATGGTTTATCGTTTAAAAGACCGGCTTTGTGACTTAAAGAAAGACGAATTAAAGGAGCAAAAGCGATATAATCGTGAAATGGAAAAGTAAAAGCTCAGGGAAGTTAAGGAGAACATAGAGAAAAAACGGAGATTTTTAGAACTGGAAAATTTAAAATATATGCAAATATTAGGTATACAACATAAAATGTTATAAAGTGGACTAAAATTGAACTGTTGCACTGAATCAAATTAGTTTTGTTTTTCTACCTATAGAATAAAGTTAGTTTTGTTTTTAAGATTTATTTTGTTTTATTAGTAATTTTAATTCTTTTTAATAAAATTTTTGTTATTGAATATTTTTATTTTGTTTATTTCTTTTTTGCTTTAATAAAAACTATAAAAATATATGTTTTGTTTGTTTTTATAAAAATGTTTTGCAAATTTCAAGTTAAAACAACACATTTCAAAGCAAAACAGCTGACTTTAGAAATTCGAAATTCATTTTCGAAAATAGTATTCACTCAGTTTGTTAAGAAGAGGGGAATTTTATTCCCGGGAGAAATTAATTTGTTTTAGTTTCTTAGATTATTTCAGATATCCCACTAGTATGGCCTTTTTTCAATAATGGCCACCAATTTTCTCAAGAAATTTTCAAAAATGACTATGTTAAAAAACTCATTTGTTTTAATTAAGGTGGTATTGCATGCCACCTCTCCATTTGGCCACACTGGCCAAAATCCTTCACAGAAATTACACATATGGACAAAATTTAGTTTTCGTGATTTTTTCACTGTTCGCAAACTCAATTTTGAAAAAGTGTTTATATGGGGCAATAGTACTGACCCTAGTAAACACTATCCATAAGGTGGTATTGCATGCCACCTCTCCATTTGGCCACACTGGCCAAAATCCTTCACAGAAATTACACATATGGACCAAATTTAGTTTTCGTGATTTTTTCACTATTCACAAACTCAATTTAGAAAAAGTGTTTATATGGGGCAATAGTACTGACCCTAGTAAACACTATCCATAAGGTGGTATTGCATGCCACCTCTCCATTTGGCCACACTGGCCAAAATCCTTCACAGAAATTACACATATGGACAAAATTTAGTTTTCGTGATTTTTTCACTATTCGCAAACTCAATTTTGAAAAAGTGTTTATATGGGGCAATAGTACTGACCCTAGTAAACACTATCCATAAGGTGGTATTGCATGCCACCTCCCCATTTGGCCACACTGGCCAAAATCCTTCACAGAAATTAAACATATGGACCAAATTTAGTTTTCGTGATTTTTTCACTATTCACAAACTCAATTTTGAAAAAGTGTTTATATGGGGCAACAGTACTGACCCTAGTAAACACTATCCATAACGTGTTATTGCATGCCACCTCTCCATTTGGCCACAGTTGCCAAAATCCTTCACAGAAATTACACATATGAACCAAATTTAGTTTTCGTGATTTTTTCACTATTCACAAACTCAATTTGGAAGAAGTGTTTATATGGGGCAGTAGTACTGACCCTAGTAAACACTATCCATAAGGTGGTATTGCATGCCACCTCTCCATTTGGCCACACTGGCCAAAATCCTTCACAGAAATTATACATATGGGCCAAATTTAGTTTTCGTGATTTTTTCACTATTCACAAACTCAATTTGGAAAAAGTGTTTATATGGGGCAATAGTACTGACCCTAGTAAACACTATCCATAAGATGGTATTGCATGCCACCTCTCCATTTGGCCAAACTGGCCAAAATCCTTCACAGAAATTACACATATGGACCAAATTTCGTTTTCGTGATTTTTTCACTATTCACAAACTCAATTTGAAAAAGTGTTTATATAGGGCAGTAGTACTGACCCTAGTAAACACTATCCATAAGGTGGTATTGTATGCCACCTCTCTATTTGGCCACACTGGCCAAAATCCTTCACAGAAATTACACATATGGACCAAATTTAGTTTTTGTGATTTTTTACTATTCACAAACTCAACTTTGAAAAAGTGTTTATATGGGGCAATAGTACTGACCCTAGTAAACACTATCCATAAGGTGGTATTGCATGCCACCTCTCCATTTGGCCACAGTTGCCAAAATCCTTCACAGAAATTACACATATGGACCAAATTTAGTTTTCGTGATTTTTTCACTATTCACAAACTCAATTTGGAAAAAGTGTTTATATGGGGCAGTAGTACTGACCCTAGTAAACACTATCCATAAGGTGGTATTGCATGCCACCTCTCCATTTGGCCACACTGGCCAAAATCCTTCACAGAAATTACACATATGGACCAAATTTAGTTTTCGTGATTTTTTCACTATTCACAAACTCAATTTGGAAAAACTGTTTATATGGGGCAATAGTACTGACCCTAGTAAACACTATCCATAAAGTGGTATTGCATGCCACCTCTCCATTTGGCCACACTGGCCAAAATCCTTCACAGAAATTACACATATAAACCAAATTTAGTTTTCGTGATTTTTTCACTATTCACAAACTCAATTTAGAAAAAGTGTTTATATGGGGCAATAGTACTGACCCTAGTAAACACTATCCATAAGGTGGTATTGCATGCCATCTCTCCATTTGGCCACACTGGCCAAAATCCTTCACAGAAATTACGCATATGGACCAAATTTAGTTTTCGTGGTTTTTTCACTATTCACAAACTCAATTTAGAAAAAGTGTTTATATGAGGCAATAGTACTGACCCTAGTAAACACTATCCATAAGGTGGTATTGCATGCCACCTCTCCATTTGGCCACACTGGCCAAAATCCTTTACAGAAATTACACATATGGACAAAATTTAGTTTTCGTGATTTTTTCACTATTCGCAAACTCAATTTTGAAAAAGTGTTTATATGGGGCAATAGTACTGACCCTAGTAAACACTATCCATAAGGTGGTATTGCATGCCACCTCTCCATTTGGCCACACTGGCCAAAATCCTTCACAGAAATTACACATATGGACCAAATTTAGTTTTCGTGATTTTTTCACTATTCCCAAACTCAATTTAGAAAAAGTGTTTATATGGGGCAATAGTACTGACCCTAGTAAACACTATCCATAAGGTGGTATTGCATGCCACCTCTCCATTTGGCCACACTGGCCAAAATCCTTCACAGAAATTACACATATGGACAAAATTTAGTTTTCGTGATTTTTTCACTATTCGCAAACTCAATTTGAAAAAAGTGTTTACATAAGGCAATAGTTTTGACCTTAGTTAACACTGTCCATAAGGTGGTATTGCATGCCACCTCTCCATTTGGCTAAGTTGGTCAAAATATATTGGAGACAAAAATTTTATGAACTGATTTTTAATAAAACTAATTTTAATTTGTATGGATATACTTCAGAAGGTCTTGAAATCTCTTAAATTTTATTATTTGTTAAACAATTATTCTTAAATTTATTTTTAAATGTAAAACAATTCGTGTTTTTCTTTGTATGTCGTTACGTCAAACATATTTAACTTCACACATATATATGTTTTACGTAAGTCGTTACGTCAAAAACATATATAACTCGACATATTTATCTTCACACACATCAGACTCAAGTCAATTTTTCGCGTCTTATAAAAAAAAATTCTCAAAACAATTTGAATAAACTATGATTACAGTTTAATAGCTCTATATGTGGCCTTGATTTCCCAACAGACTTAATTCGCCGAAATCGAAGGGTTTGGCCACAGTAACAAAATCCCTCATAGAACTCATTGTATATGAGAAAATTGCACTAAGTCAATTTTCCGCGTCTTATAAAAAAATTCTCAAATACAATTTGAATAAACTGTGATTACAGTTTAATAGCTCTATATATGGCCTTGATTTCCCAACAGATTTAATTCGCCGAAATCGAAGGGTTTGGCCACAGTAACAAAATCCCTCACAGAACTCATTGTATATGAGAAAATTGCACTAAGTCAATTTTCCGCGTCTTATTAAAAAAATCTCAAATACAATTTGAATAAACTATGACTACAGTTTAATAGCTCTATATGTGGCCTTGATTTCCCAACAGATTTGATTCGCCGAAATCGAAGGGTTTGGGCACAGTAACAAAATCCCTCACAGAACTCATTGTATATGAGAAAATTGCACTAAGTTAATTTTCCGCGTCTTATAAAAAAAATCTCAAATACAATTTGAATAAACTATGACTACAGTTTAATAGCTCTATATGTGCCCTTGATTTCCCAAAAGATTTGATTCGCCGAGATCGAAGGGTTTGGCCACAGTAACAAAATCCCTCACAGAACTCATTGTATATGAGAAAATTGCACTAAGTCAATTTTCCGCGTCTTATAAAAAAATTCTCAAATACAATTTGAATAAACTGTGATTACAGTTTAATAGCTCTATTTGTGGCCTTGATTTTCCAGAAGATTTGATTCGCCGAGATCGAAGGGTTTGGCCACAGTAACAAAATCCCTCACAGAACTCATTGTATATGAGAAAATTGCACTAAGTCAATTTTCCGCGTCTTATAAAAAAATTCTCAAATACAATTTGAATAAACTGTGATTACAGTTTAATAGCTCTATATGTGCTCTTGATTTCCCAAAAGATCTGATTTGCCGAGATCGAAGGGTTATGTCGCTATAATCGTTTTTGTTAAAAAAAACACTGAATTTACCATACAATTTGTACTGTATGTACGGGGGAAAATTTTATCGCATGCTACATTTTTTTAAAAACGTATTTAACTTGACGTATTTATCTTCACACACATGTTTTTCTTTGTATGTCGTTACGTCAAACATATTTAACTTCACACTTATATATGTTTTACGTAAGTCGTTACGTCAAAAACATATATGACTCGACATATTTATCTTCACACACATTGTCTGACACGTGATTACTTTTCTTAAATTTAGATGCAGGCAAAGCTAATATATCAGCCCCACTATCAAACTAAAATTTCCATTGTCTGTCGCCCCAAGAATGTTTTTTTTTCAGTTTTCCGATTCCTTTTGTTGAGGTTGTTCGCAATTTTTAGCTAAATCTCGTACCTATAATGACCCACCTCGCGGTAAGGACCTATCTCTTCTAAATTGCCTACTATTCGACTAATAATTAGCATCCTCCACTTGTCTCTTTAACTATGAAACTTCAATAGAAAGAATTTATACTGTTCAGCCATATTTGCAGTTGTAAGCGTAAGGTTCTCAATTAATTTACTTTAATCCGAGCTGAAAACGGTAGAATTAATAGTTGATTTCTTATAAGAACAAACTTCATTATTATAAAACACTTTCCATAATCTATCTGCTCATTTAATTATTTCATTAATATCGGACAAGTTTGAACCGGTTAAAGCAACATTTTAATTTTTTGGTAACTGTTTAACCAAATTTTCCCTAAAATATTGGTGCTAAAATTAGATCTGGCTAGCAAAACTAAGGACCGATAGAATCCGATGATTTCCGATCTCTCATTTCTGAATCTGTTAAAAGTTTGTCTATCTTCTTGTTTTCACTTAGGGAATGTCTTTCAATTTAAATATTTTTTAAATGCTCACAGGGAGTTCCAATAGCAGGTTTCTGAATAACATCCTGTGGTAAGGCTGTTATTATATATTCATACCTCGTCTGACTTTGACTTATAGCCTTAGTTTTAAATTGCATTTCTGCATGTACAAACCATGCTTCTGGGCAACTAGTCCAAAACTGTGGTAGTTTCACAGAAGAAGCCGCAACCTCCATATTAGGCTGAAAATCAATTTCTAAAGAAACAAGAGGCTGTCTTTGCGACTGCAAATTTGATTGAGTAGACGTATTAGCATTATTTTCAGAAACTAAATTTCTCGAAAAATATTGTGTTCCTGGAAGAGAATGAAACATTTTCCGGAAAAAGAGTTAAATACAATAAAACTAAGAAAAAAACTAATCACCAACACTTATAATATAAAACATTTAAATTAAAATTGTTGTCTCCAGTCAATAAATTAATTTTATAGATAAATATATTATGTAAAATGTTACCTTTAAGAAAGAATATCACTAAATCGTGTCTTGAAATCAAAAATATAACTAGTTAAAATAACTTATAGTTTTTTGTCAGAATTTCTTACACTTAGCCCTTAGGTATTTCAATTATACCAGCTTTATTTATAAACATATCTATATCTCTTAGAAATGCTCTCTGGCTTTCAAAATCTATTCCATTGTCTTCAACTCCAGACACTTGAATGGTCTTTGTTATAAAAATATTCCGGATCGCCAATTATAGATGCATCCTTATTTTCAAATGTAAATTAAAAACTGTAAGTTCCTTTTTGAACAAAAGAAAAACAAATGTATTTTCAAGAATACAAATTTTCTAAACAATTCTGAATCGATATATATAATGAAAAATATTCATAATTACGTAAAATATAAAAACAATACAAACTTGAGATCTAACTATATTTAAAAATATAAACAATCACAAGTAGTAAATAATTAAAGGTACCAACAGACCTCATTAAATGACAGTGAAGAGAAAGCTAATAAAAATCGACAATACCTTGAAAAAAGTATTGGGAGTAGAATTAGAAGGTGTAAACGAGCCTGAAAAGACAGATGAGTCTGAAATAATTTCTCAATTAAAAGCTAAATTTAAAAATACAACAAGGAAGAGTGAAACGATTCGGATTCTGATGGTTTAACCATAAGGTTGGTCTATAAAAAAAGTGCAAGAGGAATTTGGAGCCTTTAAAATTTATGGCCAGAAAGCAAATAAATTGTTTAAGGAAAAAGGCGTTCTTAATACATCAAATCCTCGACCAGGCAAGAAAAAGATAATGAATATTGCAGTTTTTACAATGATGACAACCTGCAGGTGCTTACCTGGAAAAAAACTAACTAACTAAGAGCGGTTGCTTGTTTGTAATCTGAAGGAAGCCCTTGCACTGTTCAAAGAAAAAATCCAGAATTTATAAATTTTGTAAGCTAAAACCAAAAAATATCTTAGCTGGCGGTAGTAGAAGTCACAACATTTGCGGTTGCTCTATTCATTAAAATGTTAAGCTTATACTTATTGGAGCTGAAATGAAAGAATTGAGTGCTGATCAGCATTTCGATCTACCTTCGTTAAACATGGATAATTTGCAATCCTCCATTACCCCAATGTTTTGAGCGGGAGTGCGAAAACTGCCCAAGCACATCTAGACTAAAAGAGCAGATAACTAAATTGCTCATCATCACCATTTTTACAGAAAAGTCTATAGGGTGCAAATTTTAGTTTTAAGCAAAAATGTGAGATGAAAATTTGGGGCTGACCCATAGTTTCGGAGTTACGGACCTCCAAAGTTTGTAGGCACAGTATGGCATATATCGAGTAGTTTGTGGTGGAGTGAGGCAATATAGGTATCATTTCAATGGTAATTTCAGTATCTATTCAATGGAAAATATCAAAAAGAAAATTTTAAAAAAACTGGTAACGAACAAAAAAAAGCTTTTTTCATACAACACATTTCCTATATCAAATAAATTAAGTTTATCGGCAATAATATTCGAAAAAAGATTTAGCAGAAAATGTTTATCAAGCGAAGCCGGTGTTGGTCATACCATAGAGGAGAAAACCCTTGCGCCCGACCGAAGGCCTGCTATGCAGAAAATCTTTAAAAAAATTTTAATTGTTTTTTTATTATTTTCTGGACAAATCAAGCTTACGGGCAGCACTCCAAAATTAAAAAAAGTTTTCTGCTGAGTGCAAAATGCAATTCTACACAAAAAATGTAAAGTGAAGAAATAACCGGCAACCATTAGTTTCTGAGTTACGGTACTCCAAAGTTTTTATATAATACGGCATATATCGAGTATTTGGTAATGGAATGGGACAATATGGGTATCATTGGAAAGGTTATTAAAAAGCCTTTTCAATTAGACAGAAAAAAAAATTGAAGAAAATCAGGTAATGTTAATAAAAAACTTTCTAGTGTAAAATGGTATTTTAAGCAAAAAATGTTATGAATTATATTCCGTAGAAACCTTTAATTTTGTAGTTGCCTCTATGACCAACAGCGGCTTCGCTTTGTAAGGATTTCCTGCGTAGCCGGACGTAAGGATTTTTTGCTCTATGGTAAAAGCAACAGCGGGTTCGCTTATAAACATTTTGTTTATTTTTTTAATTTTTCCTGCTTCATTAAGTAGGCTCTTTAATTTCCTTTCGAATGATACCCATATTATTCCATTTCACAATCAAATACTGGATATATGCCATATTATATATAAAAGCTTCGGAGGTCCGCAACTCCGAAAGTAATGGTAATTTTTTCACTACACATATGTTGCTTAAAATTGCATTTTGCACCCTGTAGGCAACTTTTTTTATTTTGTAGCGGTGCCCGTAAACTAGATTTATGCCAAATACTCGATTTATGCCATACTTACATACAAACATTGGATGCCGTAACTCCGAAACTAAGGGTCATCCCCAAGTTTTCAAGTTAACATTTTTTGCTTAAAATTAAATTTTACATCCTGTACCTAACTACTTTTTTTTAATTTTAAAGCTGCGTCCGTGAACTAGATTTGTTCCAAAATTACTGATGGTGGGCCGTTTTCACTGTAATTCACTGTATATAAAAAAGGTTTTTTAACTATTTCCTTTTCAATTAAATAGGTATTAAGTTACCTTTTTAATGACAATAATATTATCTCACTCCACCATGAAATTCTAGATATATGGCATATTATACATATAAACTTTGAAAGTCCGCAACTCTGAAACTTTCTTTACTTCACCTTTTTTTTAAAATTGCGTTTTACACCCCGTAGACTTTTTTATTCTTGATCTGCGACGGTTAGCTGGATTTGTTCACTAGATATGTTTTACAAATGAATCTGGTAAAAGGGACTAAATTTCATTAATATGTAATTGTGAATGTTATTTTATAATTACCATTTCTAGATAATACAGTTTTGAATACGATGTTTTTTTGTTACTACCTTTTACTTACATAAATATAAAATTAAACACGCGTAAAATTCCAACTCGTTCCTAATAAAATATTTATAATCATATCATTCAAATATTTAAATAATAAAATTTTCAGGTACAGAAACCTTATATAAAGATATGATGGAAAATGGCGCTTAATCATAAGCAAAACAATAGAACACAAATCACTTGTAAGCCAGAGGCTACCCAAAAGTATTAGTGTGAATGAACCCAATTTAAAAAAAAAATAAGGAAACTCCACAAACAAAAAATAAATAAAAAATAAGGGCGTAAATTAATACATCCATTATTCAATAATATACTAATGAATAAGCTTTTTAAGTTATTTACCAATATGTTACAGATGTATCCTCAAAAACTATGCGATGTAATTAACATATCCAAAATAAGTTTATTAAATATTTTTTAATACGTATATCGCAATTCTTTCTATTAAAAAATAATTTAGTTATTGCAACTTTAGATTTATGTATGCGTTTGTCAGTACTACAATATACTAGTAAACAATATCGACAGGATATCACTACGATTAGCTGTCGCTACACCTAGGTTTAAAGAAATTAAAAAACGTAAGGAATGAAAAGCTTCAAAAATGAACTCTTTTATTTTAATTTCACTAAGCGCTTTGTCTCCGCGAAACAAATTATTTATTTTCACAAATTAATCAATATGCACGAATTTACTGCGGTTGACAATCTATCAAAATAACTTTCGCAGCGAAAATGAATATAACACTGAAAAACAAGGCGAATTGCAACCCTTCGCCTTGACTGAAAAAGAAATATATACACATGGCCAAGGCGAATAAATTAAAATTATTCGCCTTGCACATGGCGAAATAATACAAGATACACTCCAAAGCGAATAAATGTATAGAATACTTTTGCGTTGTGTCTTGCTATGTTGTTCCTACGAAGTGTAAAGTAAAATATAATAATGTTGTGCGACATGTCCACTAACGTTGCGACCGAGTTGTACAACTATGTGCTATACGACAAACACTGCAATCTGTTGTACAACCTTCTCAAGTTTTACAACAGCTCGCAACGTGTATGGCTTGCATAATGCATCACCGCAAAATTCTGGTAAAAAAAATACTTTTGTCTGATTTTTTCCAACCACTATGAAAAACATAAAAATTTACAAAAACTATCTTTAAGTTTACCAAAAATACTCTAACACTATGTCCACACGGGGCAAATTTTCATCATAATGCCTAATATAACGCTGGCAAAACAATTGTCAAATTTAGTCGTTGATGATTTAATATTATGATGAATAATTCTTTATTGGTCATTCTAAAGGCAATAGGTCCAAATAATTCTGTCTAAATGTTATTTTTTGAACTTTCGGTTGGTTTTGATAATAATAATAATATAATAAAACAATGCCTAAGCTATTTTTATTTAAAATTTAATTAAAAAATTATACGTCAAAAATAAAATTACATATAAAATGACTTTTCATATCATGATTAATTTAATGGGCTATTAGCTCTGATGATTATATCATAACGATGATATAATACTAATAAATGAATTCTACACAGGATGAATTTTCATCATGATATAAATTTGACTTTCTCCAAGATATAAATTTATCAGGTGTGGACTCCCTGTTATATAAAATTGACTTTCATCAAGATCAAGGCATATTAATTTAACAGGTAGTGTTAGTAGATCAGGTGATGTTTTTTGTTTACGTTTTCAGGTGTCAAATTTTGTTAACACTTTTTATTTTATTAGGATTTTTTTTTAATATCATGTGTCGGGGAAATTTGTGTTTGTGTTTTAAACTTCCATAGAACAAAAAAGTGTGTAAAAATTTATTATGAAGCTTGATTTTATCCCTTTACTGCTCCTCATCCGCGAAATGACATCCATAACGGCTTCTATACGTATTTTTCTTCATCATGTAAGTCTTGTGAAATGATTGAAAATAATAATAACATTAATTTTTTTTTCTAAAGCGCACATTGGGACAAATAACCGAATTATGAATGGAATTTTGTTAAATGTAACCAATAATGCACTTAATTCGTTCTATATGGTAGTGCGCAATCAAACAATAAGTATTTATTTTTTAAGCATTACATTAGTCTGTACGTGCGTGCAAATTATCTGTTTTACGGGCTAGTTTAGTTACTTAAACTCATCATCATACATGGAATAAATATTATGATAAAAAATATGTATTTACCAAAACAAAAGATTATGACTAGCTTTAATTCCAAACATTATTTTAGGACAAGAAATATATGTTTAGTCCTAAACAAATTTAAACAAATTTTAAGACAAGAAATATTCTGGTAATAACGAAATTCAAAATTTTACTAATTATACTTTTTGGAAGAAAATTACACAAAAGAAAGTAACTTTAAATAGCGACAGTCATTAAGAGGATGCCTATGTAAAAAAATACATATATAATGTTAAGTGTACTATTAATAGGTACTAAAAAAATAAAAATACTAAAGCAATGCTTTACATACTTTGCACGTAAAGACTTATGTGATGCGTTAAAAAACAAATACTTACAAGTTTACTGGGTGCTAGGAAAAAGAACATATAAGGGCAATAGTGGTTACATTTAACGAAATAAGAAACTCCATTTTTGTCGTCGTAATTCGGTTATTTGTCCCTATGTGCAGCGTTAGTTGATTTTGACATTTGAAAACATATTTTACAAACATAAAATACATTGTTGTAGTTGTTTTAGAACTGCTTTTACCTGTTAAATTAATATGCCTTGATCAAGATATAAATTCATCAGGTGTGGAAAACCTGTTACATATTAAATAGAGCGTGCTCTAAATAAAAAACTAACAGTCCACCCTAAATACGAGCGTAAGACGTTATTTAACTGTCAAAAATTCTCATGCCCATACAAAATGTATGAGACCAACCCAAATAGCGCGACGCTAACGTTGGACAATTGAAAAATCCAATTTTGACTGCGCGTAAAAAGTGAAGTTGGCTGCAAAAGAAGTGTTGTTACTGTTTTTTTTTTTGTGGTATATACAAAAGTATTTCCAACAGTAATGACATTACAGCTACTTTAAGGTCAATTTCGCGATTTTATCTCTCTTAATTATTTTAATTTTGTGGTTTTTAGCAAATAAGATAAGTAAACAATACTGTTCGTTTCACAACGTTGGCGCTCTTATTTAAGTTACTCATTACAGCGTAAAAACTAGACGCTAAATTACGTCGTGCCTAACGCCCGTATTTAGGGTGGACTGTAACACATGTTATTACACATAGAAAAATAACATATGTAATATTTCATGAGGTTTGCACCATGTGTGTTGATTTACATATGGAAAATATAACTTTCCTTTTGATTTGTACACATAATGTAAGCACACCTTAAGTGTCAAACACTATTTAAAAAACATTATACACATTTTTTTATATATTTTTTATATATGGAGTTTGACATTTTAGTTCTTAGAAATTAATGAATTCGCCATTGCGACCACCTAGTATTGATTCACCGTGTATGTACATATTGTTTTTGTAAAAACCGTCTTCGGCTGTCAAAAAAAGAGATGTACAATAGGAACCATGGCGAAATCATGTACTAGGTGGTGGCAGTGGCGAATTTTAAGCATATTCGCATTTACCGTCCTTAAAAGAAACAAATTTAAACATATTTTAAGTCGCTCTGACTGACGAGAAAAGTTTCTTTTTAACTTACAAACGATTTCAAAAACTTATTGTCTTCTTGCAATAACTTTTCAAACTTTAAAAATTCATCCATAACTTTGAATGAACTATTAGGTATGACTAACTTTACTTCCGGTTTGTCTTTCTTCAGCTCTTTTATTTCATTGCGCATGCCACTTATCTCCTGGCGCAATGAACTTACTTCATTCGTGAGGCGTATAAACATTGGTTCAATCACCTTAGAGAATTGGGCCAGCATCCCTAAAAATTTACAGATAAAACAAACTAGAGTATTTTTTCGTTTTGAGAATAATAAGACTTTAAAAATATTTTTGTAACTAAATACCGTAGAAATAATCCAATTAAAAGATTTCATATAAATATAAATAATTATAAAATTGTCTCAACACGTCTTAAGTGCTTTTTTCAAAAAATCCAAAGATATTATAATTTTTTTTATATTTTAAAATAAAAAGGGCAAAATACTATAATTTTGTATATATAACATCGAATAATTACCTTCATATGTCACAGATTCCGCATGTATTACATGTTGACCTCCGGAAAACGAATTATTTAGCACTGTTTGAAGAGTTGTTAAATTTTGGGAATTTTGAAATAAATTATTGAAATTTGTATTATTTTCTTCAGCCATAATTCTCACAGCCAAACTTATTTGTAGAAAATGCAAGTATCGCTTTTCATCTAAAATGTCTTTTAATATAAACGGACCAACATACAGAAGAAATGTACGAAACTCAGTAGCTTTGTATCGATCGAACTCATTAATATCTCTTGTACTTCTCCTAAACTCACGTGGAAGTTGTCCTTTTAAATACAATAATTGCTTGTTTAGTTTGCAAATTTTATCTTTTTGAAGCGAACATGGTGTATTTCTTTTTTTTATCCAAGCATTCAGTAAAGTCTTTACAACACCCAAACAAACTACATACATGTAATCCATGGGAAACGATTTTATTAAGTCTATTGGCAAAACTTCTATGGCCATAGGACTAGTTATTTTATGATGATTTTTATCCAAACGTTTTCTAAAACTTTCATCAGTTCGTACTATATTATCTTCATACCTGAACACCATACGCTTGTTTATATGATCACCCTTTTGAACACATTTGTGGCAGCAACTATAGCCGGTATGCGTTTTTATTCCCATTACTAGAGACCTTGCCGGTGCATCACATATGAATGCTCGACAGTTAACTTTATACTGTTTATTACGGAAAGTTAAATGTTTGTTCATAATTTCGGTTAACTCTTGTTAGGTGTTCGTTTGTTGGCACTAAAATGAAAATTTTAGTCCACGAACCGCAAACAAAAAAACAATGAAAATACAAAAAAAACTTTAAAAGCAAACACAACAGGATATGAAATGGGAGAAAGATGGACATCTCCAGCCGCCCAACCCTACCTTGGTCATCTGTACGTCCCTGAACGATAATTAATGACCCCTCAAACCACACCATTAAACTCACCACTCACCAGCAATCCATATAATTAATTTAAGCCATTGTCTCGTTATCTATTTTACTACATTATTTATTTTAAATAGAAATAAGATTAAAAAAATAATTCTTTTAAAAAAATACACTTTTTTTCTAATAAATTATTTTTAACAAACCAAAAGAAAAATGATTTTGAAACTAAAAAAAATAAACAATAATATAATTCACAAAAAAAAAAAATAATAATTATTTTATTCCTAACGGCTGTTACAGATTTGCCTACGATTCACAATTACTTCTATTTCCTCCGGACAAAACAAACAAAAATTTACAATTACACACTAAACAGGCACTTCCTGTGTAAAAGATAACTTCCCCTGACTGAGCTCACTCAAATGGAAACTATCCCTATTAATGAGATTAAATATTAGTTCTTCTTGAGAGCGATTGATTAAATTGTGAACCCTATTGCAATCTTGAACAAGGCCTTTGTAATTTAAAGATTTCACTTTTAGATTTTGAATCTCAAAAACAATTTTAGAGGACAAATAACTAAAAAACAACTAGGTATATATATAATACTTAATTTAGAAACACAATATAAATAAATAATAATAATAATAAAAAATAACTACATGTACCAAAAAAAAAAAACAAATTTACTAAATTAATAATTTGAATAAATGAATTCACTAATCGAGTTGTTCTTAACACTGACCAAGACAATGCACTGTACTGTGTCCTTCCTTTCCTGACAATTTTTTTTTTTTCACTAATTACAGTTTACCTGTGTCTTTTGTGGCGTAATAAAAACTTCTCCGCTCGGAAGAACTTTTCGGGTGGCTTCACTAAAAAGGCGGACTCCCATACACAATAATACCCTTAGATGTTGGCCCTGCTCCAACCAGTGCTTACCACCAAACTAGACAAATGCATTAATTAAAACTAGTGAACTTTTCTTCCCGAGCTAAATATGGATAACAAAATTACTCACGTTCTTCCAATTTGACTAATTTTGCTTCTTGCAGGGAATTTATTTACTTCACTTTGCACACAATATTAATGGTAATAGATATGGATGTTTGGACTTATTAAAAATCTGAAATTTTAAGCCTGGCTTAAGTACGGAATATTCATATTGAACATTTTTTTCCATTGTCTTACCTCATCTAACCATTTATCACTTAAACGACAGTTTAGAATTTATCTCTATGAGATTTTATTTATTTTCCACTTTTTGTTTAACTTATTGAATTTAAAAATTTTTTTTTTTTTTGTAACAACTAGTTTTATATCAACCACTTTTGTAAAAAGACACTGCAGTAATGATTTTCTGTCGCTCTGCAGATTGCTACATTTGACCATTTTAAAGATGGCCTCAGGCGGTACCTTAATCTTGTTCATAGAAAAAAAAAACTATTCCAGAATATTCTTTTAATTTTTCTTGAACACATAGTTCGTCCTTTTTCCTCAAAATTTCCCCAGTAAAACTATACTTGTTTTTTTCCTTCACTTCCCCTGTTCATAAAAATCACCTTACCCTCGTATAACTTCCATTTAAACTATCCTCACTTCCCCTATTTATCTGAACCATATTATAACAGTCTTTTGATTTTAATTCATTTACAGACGCAATTTTACCAGATTTTCATCCAGTACTTTCATATAAAAATAAGTTCAAGGTATGGCAACCTTACGAATTTGTTAACATATGTTCATTTGAAGGAAAACTAACACACAGCACACGATGTAAGTAAAGTTTTTAATTTCATTAATTCCTTTATTTCTTTACAGATTTATTTTATTTATTTGGACGTGGAACAAAGGAAACATCTTTGACAACGGCAGCTGTTAGTGGTAAGATGGATGTATCGTTCCATTTTTTTAATTTCCTGCTTTAAATATTTTTATCTTTTTTACAGGTTTTAGGCCTTGATTTCACTGCAGATTGGTCGCCTGCACACTCTTCTGGTGGAATCATTTCTTTGTGCCGGAGGAAGGGGTTGGGTTTTAATTTCATTTATACCTTCTGGTTCCCCCCATGCATTATAATCCCCTTCTTCTATAAGCTAAATTAAACACACGGCCGGACAGTTCTTAAAATCTCATGAGCCCGCCGGAGTGTAATTTATATTCAAAAATGTTGTTGAAGGCTGTAGACACGGGAAATCTACGCCCAATTCCCGCCATGGACAGAATTGCCATCGCAACAAAACTCCGGGCTTGCCAGTACTACACAGGGCAAGAACGGTGTGTGTGGCAACTGAGCCAGCACAACGTGGGGAACTCCCACACCCTGAAATCTCACAAGCCGGGCAATACTTTCGAACGTTAAATCCTTTGAACATCAGATAAGTTTAAAAAAAAAATTTAAAAAAAATTCTCAATACTACGAATATTCGCTTTGTCAACATGGTTTCTTATACTTAGGCTCTTGTATCGTATGGGCGTACCGTTGGACAAATAACAACTTATTCGAAGGCTTCAGCCGGCCAAATGCATACGGTTCTCAATGGATTGTCAGCTGCATTACTAAACTACACAAACTACACATAAAAAAATCAGGTACTTTAAGATTAAAATTATGTTGGTATTCAATAAGGACTAGGCTTAGACTATTACTATAACCTAGGACCTTATTCTAATATCACAGTTAATTAACCTATTATTGCACCCTACTTTAAATATCACAGTTTATTTAGTCTATTATTGCACTATATTTTTATATCCTTGGAATGATATATCCCGATAGGTTTGCCCTGCAACGATTCTAATTCATACATATTGTTTCCTATCGGTCTTAGGACTCTACATTTAATAAATTTTCGACAAAATTTAGCATTTATATTCTTTCCAAAGTCACTTAGTACTGTGTTCCTGCGATACACTTCTTGACCAGGAGTTAGAATTATGTTTCTTGCCCTTTTATTATAGCGTTCAGCACTTTTTTCGTAAGCTACATGAAGGTTCTTTTTAATTTTCTCTCGTATTATTTCGAGTCTATCTTTGTTTTCTAAGGTAATTATTTCGTGATCAGTTAATGAATTCAATTTTCTTGCAAGCTTATAATCAGATCCACTGGTAAACATATGCATTCCAAACAGAGCGAAAAAAGGTGTTACTCCTGTAGCAGAATGAATTGAAGTTCGTAAAGCGCATTCAATCTCCGGGAGATACATATCCCAGTCTCTGTGGTCATCTTCTAAATAAGCCCTTATTGCTGCTAAAACCGATTGATTTACTCGTTCCGAAGCGTTTGATTGTGGCGAATAAACAGCCGTTTTCAAGTGTTTTATTCTATAAGAATCTAACATTTCCTGAAATCCTTTGGATGTAAATTGAGATCCGTTGTCGCTATGAATAGTTTCTGGAACGCCGAATTTTTGGAATACTTCCTTAACAAGAAAATTAATAACATTAGCAGTGGAGGCCTCTTTCATGGCTTTGAGAAAGACAAATTTTGAAAAATGGTCAACTGTTATAAATATATAACAATTGCCATTTTTTGATCGGGGATATTTTCCCAAGAAATCAATATACAATTTTTGGAATGGACGTTCAGTCACTACTTCCTGACCTATTTCTGGCATTATGTTAATGTTGGCTGGTTTAGTCTCTTTACATATACGGCAACTTTTAATATACTCTCTTACTTGGTATGTCATTTTAGGCCAGTAATAAAATCTTTTAAGTTTTTCTAATGTCTTAGCTATGCCTCCATGAGCGGATGTGCTTAATGTATGAGCTTTTTCTATTAAGGCATTTGTTAAATTCGCTGGGATCCATAATTTCCACTGGGATTCGCCGATTTCTTGACAACATGTAGTTTTTTTGTACACTTTACAATCGAGAATTTTTAAATCTGTTAGTTTATCAGCATTCTTACTTATTTCTTCGATTAAATTTTTATAGTCTTCACTCTCAAACTCTAGAGTTTCCCATTCAAGTATGTCTTCTGCATCGATTGCTTCTACAGCGGTGTCTTGGGGTACTCTTGAAAGCATGTCGGCCACGATATTTTCTGATCCTCTGCGATGCTCGATCTCAAAGTCAAAGGCCTGTAACTGTAAGGACCACCTCGCGAGTCTTCCCGTTAAATCTTTCAAGCTCATCAGCCATTTCAGACTTGCGTGGTCCGTAATAACAGTAAATGGCATCATTTCGACATACGGCCTAAACTTGCGTACAGCCATCACAGCACTTAAACACTCTTTCTCTGTAACTGTGTAATTGCGTTGACATGGATTCAACTTTTGAGAGTAGAAGGCTATTGGGTGTTCCTCATTATTTGCATTTAGCTGATACAATACGGCTCCTATTCCATAATCAGAAGCGTCACATTGAATATAAAAACGCTTCGAAAAATCTGCGTGACGTAAAACTGGTGCTGACGTTAACGCTTTTTTCAACTTTTCAAACGCTTCAATGGCTTCTGGGGTCATCACAAATTTTTTTGATTTCTTTAGGGTGTCCGTGAGCGGTGCAGAAATGGTCGCAAAATTTTTAATAAAACGCTTATACCATCCTGCTGTTTCCAAGAAACTTCTAACCTCTCTTACAGATTTTGGTAATCGTATTTCCCTAATGGCGATAACCTTGTCTGGATCCGTTTTTAACGTCCCCCCACCTACGATGAATCCTAAATATTTTAACTCTTGAAAACAAAATTTTGATTTTTTTAACCCAATAGTCAACCCTGCTTCTCTGAGACACTCAGCAACATGCTTCAATAACTTAATATGTTCCTCAAAAGTGCTTGAAATTATTAATAAATCGTCCAAATACGTAAATACATTTTCTTTTAAACATTGAGGAATAACCTTATCCATTAATCTGCATAATCTTTGTGCCGCATTACATAAGCCAAACGGCATCACTCTAAATTGATACAATGGCCTACCGGCTACTGTGAAAGCCGTATAACATTTGCTTTCTTCATCTAGCTCAATTTGCCAGAAGGCGTATTTGAGGTCGACGCTACTTATGAAATGGGTCTCGTCTATTCTACTGAGAATGCCATTTATATTTTGAAGAGGATATGCATCCTTAATGGTTAATTTATTTAACTTCCTGGCATCTAAACATAATCGATTTTTGCCTGGCTTTTTTACAATTGTCGTTCGGTTACTCCAAGCACTTTCGCTTAATTCTATTACTTTAAGTTGAAGCATATTATCCAATTCCTGATAAGTTATCTGCTGAACAGCTGGGAATATAGGGTAATAACGATCTTTTATGGGTACAGCTCCCTCAACTAATTTTATAGAATGTTTTTCTAACTTTGTCATTCCTAAACCTTTTTCCTCAAAAGTGTCAAATGTCTTAATAACATTCTGTAGTTGTTGCTGTTGGTCCTCCGTTAGGTCGTGTGGTTTCATTTTGTAGTCACTACCTTTCTCTGCGAAATCATCTTCGATTTTCTTCATATTTATTTCTTCTGCTCCTACAATCTCCGGAGCTAAGCCAAAACTCCTCCAAAAATCTACTTCAAGATATAAGACTTGTTCCAAATCCGGACAAAGAAACAGATTCATATCCTTAGTCTGATCTTTGTACGTTATGGATACTTTTATTTTCCCTAATATTCTATGATGTTGACCATTGGCAGTTACTACATTGGTCCACATGGGTAGAATATTAATTCCTAGATCTTCTACTATTTCTCTGCAGCCTTTACCTAGTAAACTTACGGAAGCTCCTGTATCTAATAGTCCTGCTAATTTTTTTCTATCTATTTCGACATTCGCAAAAACTCTCTTATCCCCATCTGTAAATAATACCTTATTTATGGACTCTACAACTAAGCGCTTAGCCCTACGTCGCTTAGCAAATTTTTCTCTTACCTTTCTTATCCGACTTGAAATATATTTTTGCCTAAAAATTTGTTCCCTAATATTATGATAATTTTCCTGCCTAATCTGAATTGGCAAATAATGTCTCATTTTTTTAATAAAATCCTTTTTACTACTTATGTCTAATTCTCTGATATTTTCCGTGTTTAGTCTTTTGAAGAGGACATGTTCTCGGAATGGCATGGCTTCCCCTTCGCTCCCAAGCCCCGATTCCAGTTTCCCGATTGACATACCGGACATTTAGGCGTTACAACGTTGGGTTTTCCACACCTATAACAGAACAGATTTCTTTCTACAGCTGGACACTCTATAAAAATGTGACCGGTATTTCTGCAGTTCCAGCACACTACTGGTTGCTTTCTTTGCGGATCTCGACCAGAAGCTACTTCATCTAGGTTTACTGATTGTTCATTATCTTCCTCAATTTGCTCTTCATATATTTCATTGACGTATTTGTGAGTGCGTGGTGGTGGTAACATTTTTACTTCTCTTTTTGGAAAATATCGTTCTGCCTCGTGACATTCGATTCTTAATTGCTCTACGGAGAACACAGCTATAGGATAAATTACTTTGCCTAAGCTTTCTTTAACGTTTCTTTTGATAATTTTTATCATGTCATATTCTGGAATTGTTTGAACGAGCTTGGAACGAATTTGATTCATGATATGAAAATAATTATCTATTGTTTCGTGGGGCTGTTGTTTTCGTTCTACCAGATCTCTCATGATTTCAAAGTTGGAGCGGGTAGATTGAAATTGACTTAATAAAGCGTGCCGCATTCCAGGCCAATCTCTTATGCCTTGTGTTTTTATAAACAGCCAATACCATTCTCGGGCGGCTCCAGAGACTAGTAAATGAAAATCCCGTAGAACCTCTGACCACTGGATTTGATAGTGTCTTTGAAGGTGTTCCAGACGAAATATAAAATCCTCCACACTCATGTGTGCTGAATTCCCATCAAACACTACACCAAGTTTATCGATACGTATTCGAATTTGTTCGATACTGTGAACTACAGGAGTGGGTAATGACTCTCTGACATAAATATTATTATCGTTCTCACTACTTATGGGGACACTATCATTTGACACGTTTTCGGAATAGTTTCGCTGATTAATTCTCGCCTCAACAATGGGTTGGTTGTTTTCAGACATATTGTTTGTCACGTTTTGGCCTAATAAGAGAGGTTGGGCTTGAACGATTCTAGTTAAATTAACCATTGAATTAGTTAGTTCAGCTATACTTTTTCTTACATCTGACATTTCGTCCTGAACCATCTTTTTAACTTTGTCTTCTAAGGTTTTCTGTACCACCATAGCCTCATCAACTACCATCTCCCTAACCTCAGGTGTTAAATTTGCTTCAAAAGTTGAATTCGGATTAGGTTGTGGCCCTACATTGTTACGTACATTAGCACCTTCTACGCCTAGATTTCTAGTATTTATACTTTGAGATAGATCAACAAATTGTGACCTACCCACATTTCCAACATTGTGGTTCATATTCGATTTGTTTTGATTATCGGCTTTTGCTATTTTCGGTACTGAGTGGGACACAGATCTATTGAGATCAAACTGCGGTTGCCTACTTCTTTTTCTGTTTAGGGACTGAGATCTAGTCTCTCTATTCATAATTTATAAAAAATAAAGGACAATCTTTCACTCTCTTTTTTTCCGAAGGAAGTAGATTGAACTTATTGAATTGAAATCTTACTATTCTAGTTTGTGCAAAAATACTTATCGCATGCAATAACGTAATATAAAAAAAATATTTACCAATAAAATAAAATTTGAAAAATTATATATATAATAACTAAAACACAATAATTACACTACAAATAAAAATTTAATTTTAAAACTTATAAATTAAATAAATAATTAAATCAACTAATTATTGTTAGAATAATAGAATATATATATATATATATATATATATATATATATATATATATATATATATATATATATATATATATATATATATATATATACGTACGATGAAAATACTATTATGAATAAGTTATTTAATAAACTTGTTTAATAAAAGCGTTGCCAAGAATTAAATCTGTTCTATAAAAATAATATATATATTTTTTT
Source organism: Cistogaster globosa (assembly GCA_937654795.1). Taxonomy (NCBI): domain Eukaryota; kingdom Metazoa; phylum Arthropoda; class Insecta; order Diptera; family Tachinidae; genus Cistogaster; species Cistogaster globosa. The sequence continues at coordinate 43,680,352 of OW569407.1, forward strand.
CTTTTCCAGGATTGCTGGTGCTTGGTGCGGAGCGGTTAGCATCCTATCTGGCTCTTTTAATCAAAAGCATTTCAATAAACATGTTGTAAATCAATTTACTAACAAAGGAAATAAAAAGGTAGTTAGTTCGTTGAATTAAATCACATCCACTTTTCTGTGATTCTCAACATCAACAGAACAAATCTTTTCGATACAACGGACCTTTAAAAATAAATTTTAAACGGATATCGTCTAAGTATTACCCTGCGACTTTAAACTAACTTATATAGCAGAGTTTACCAATTACACAAATCTGGAGAAAGATCAGCACAATTAGGTCTAGCAATAAAATCTTCCTATGGACTTTAATCTTCTCCTGGGAATTTATTTTTAAATTGTCCAATTGATATTGATATTTTTGTTTGTTTATATTTTCGTACTACATTTGCACTCATACAACTAATACAAACGGCTACGCTTAACATAAAACTGAAAATACCAAACACAATTTGACAACTTAATCTAGTCTATTGCACTCCCCTAATATTCTATTGCACTGTGTTTCGGTCATATACACACGACAGCTTCTATTTTGTCTAAAGGCGTAAAACGCCGAAGCCTTTCGATTGGGCGCCATATTGTTAGGTGTTCGTTTGTTGGCACTAAAATGAAACTCCGCCTAGCTCACCGCGGCTTCTTCTCGGGTGTGTTCCCTCCCTCATTTTAGTCCACGAACCGCAAACAAATAAAACAATGAAAATACAAAAAAAAACTTTAAAAGCAAACACAACAGGATATGAAATGGGAGAAAGATGGACATCTCCAGCCGCCCAACCCTACCTTGGTCATCTGTACGTCCCTGAACGATAATTAATGACCCCTCAAACCACACCATTAAACTCACCACTCACCAGCAATCCATATAATTAATTTAAGCCATTGTCTCGTTATCTATTTTACTACATTATTTATTTTAAATAGAAATAAGATTAAAAAAATAATTCTTTTAAAAAAATACACTTTTTTCTAATAAATTATTTTTAACAAACCAAAAGAAAAATGATTTTGAAACTAAAAAAATAAACAATAATATAATTCACAAAAAAAATAATAATTATTTTATTCCTAACAGCTGTTACAGATTTGCCTACGATTCACAATTACTTCTATTTCCTCCGGACAAAACAAACAAAAATTTACAATTACACACTAAACAGGTACTTCCTGTGTAAAAGATAACTTTACCTGACTGAACTCACTCAAATGGAAACTATCCCTATTAATGAGATTAAATATTAGTTCTTCTTGAGTGCGATTGATTAAATTGTGAACCCTATTGCAATCTTGAACAAGTCCTTTGTAATTTAAAGATTTCACTTTTAGATTTTGAATCTCAAAAACAATTTTAGAGGACAAATAACTAAAAAACAAATAGGTATATATATAATACTTAATTTAGAAACACAATATAAATAAATAATAATAATAAAAAAAAAAATAACTACATGTACCAAAAAAAAAACAAATTTACTAAATTATTAATTTGAATAAATGAATTCACTAATCGAGTTGTTCTTAACACTGACCAAGACAATGCACTGTACTGTCTCCTTCCTTTCCTGACAATTTTTTTTTTTTTTCACTAATTACAGTTTACCTGTGTCTTTTGTGGCGTAATAAAAATTTCTCCGCTCGGAAGAACTTTTCGGGTGGCTTCACTAAAAAGACGGACTCCCATACACAATAATACCCTTAGATGTTGGCCCTGCTCCAACCAGTGCTTACCACCAAACTATACAAATGCATTAATTAAAACTAGTGAACTTTTCTTCCCGAGCTAAATATGGATAACAAAATTACTCACGTTCTTCCAATTTGACTAATTTTGCTTCTTGCAGGGAATTTATTTACTTCACTTTGCACACAATATTAATGGTAATAGATATGGATGTTTGGACTTATTAAAAATCTGAAATTTTAAGCCTGGCTTAAGTACGGAATATTCATATTGAACATTTTTTCCATTGTCTTACCTCATCTAACCATTTATCACTTAAACGACAGTTTAGAATTTATCTCTATGAGATTTTATTTATTTTCCACTTTTTGTTTAACTTATTGAATTAAAAAAAAAAATTTTTTTTTTGTAACAATTAGTTTTATATCAACCACTTTTGTAAAAAGACACTGCAGTAATGATTTTCTGTCGCTCTGCAGATTGCTACATTTGACCATTTTAAAGATGGCCTCAGGCGGTACCTTAATCTTGTTCATAGAAAGAAAACTATTCCAGAATATTCTTTTAATTTTTCTTGAACACATAGTTCGTCCTTTTTCCTCAAAATTTCCCCAGTAAAACTATACTTGTTTTTTTTTCCTTCACTTCCCCTGTTCATAAAAATCACCTTACCCTCGTATAACTTCCATTTAAACTATCCTCACTTCCCCTATTTATCTGAACCATATTATAACAGTCTTTTGATTTTAATTCATTTACTGACGCAATTTTACCAGATTTTCATCCAGTACTTTCATATAAAAATAAGTTCAAGGTATGGCAACCTTACGAATTTGTTAACATATGTTCATTTGAAGGAAAACTAACACACAGCACACGAGGTAAGTAAAGTTTTTAATTTCATTAATTCCTTTATTTCTTTACAGATTTATTTTATTTATTTGGACGTGGAACAAAGGAAACATCTTTGACAACGGCAGCTGTTAGTGGTAAGATGGATGTATCGTTCCATTTTTTTAATTTCCTGCTTTTAATATTTTTATCTTTTTTACAGGTTTTAGGCCTTGATTTTACTGCAGATTGGTCGCCTGCACACTCTTCTGGTGGAATCATTTCTTTGTGCCGGAGGAAGGGGTTGGGTTTTAATTTCATTTATACCTTCTGGTTCCCCCCATGCATTATAATCCCCTTCTTCTATAAGCTAAATTAAACACATGGCCGGACAGTTCTTAAAATCTCATAAGCCCGCCGGAGTGTAATTTATATTCAAAAATGTTGTTGAAGGGTGTAGCCACGGGAAATCTACGCCCAATTCCCGCCATGGACAGAATTGCCATCGCAACACTCTTAAATAAAAGGATGTAATAACTCATTAACATCTTTTGGCTTACTTTTTCCACTATAAATACCAACTGTATTAACTGAATCGGTACCATTAACATTAATAAGAATTGGCCAGGCCTGCGCTAAAGAACTTTTCGCAACAGGCAATCCATCTATGTTTACATTCAAATCAATAGAGCTATTTAGAAAACTTTTAGACGATAAAAAATCGGTTAGACAATCCTTTAACCCATAATGTACATAGCTTCCGCCTTGTACTTGAACTATAGGCGAGTCCCGCGGTGTTTATTTTAATGTCCTTGCATCTTTTGGTAAAAAAGGAAAAGATTTTCTTAAAATGTTTAGTAAGTCATTTACAGCACTTTGTGTTATGGTATGTTTAACAGCCCAAACAGCAATTTCTTTCTTAATATCAATATCATCAATTATATCATCACAATTTTGTTCCGAACTTGAAAACTCGTAACCACTATTGTCATAATATTCTTCACTGGAAGATCGAATCTCAATGGAGCTGTCTGGTAATTCACTTGAATTGCTTCTTTTGATTCTTTACGAACACTCTGTTTTTAATTTATAGGGAATATTTACAATAAGTTTTTTACTTATTTAAAAATTTATTACTTTTTTTATTTTTTCTCTGTTTAAAACACTTTAAATAAACTTCACTTGTCGAACAAAACACAAAGAATGAAAACTTTAACTAATAACACAAAATTCAGGCACGCGTCGAATAACGGTAGATCATTCTCAAAAACACTTATAAAACTGTAGCGAGAATAAGTAATTTACAAACATTCTTGGTAAACTGTTATCTAAACTAATTGTATAGCAAATAATATTGTAAAAGGTGTTGTCATGTGAAGCATTTTCAAAGCTTATAAAAGGTATGCTTATAAAAAGTTATATGAAATCTCTTATGATAACCTTATTCTAAAACTCATTTACATTTTGCTCGCGAAATGGTCTGTTGGGACGTCATCGTAGTGTTTGTGATCATCAGTCTTCAATCGTTGTGTACGGTATTTTGTTTGCGTACGCATACACAAACGCTAAGAAATTTTTTATGCATTTTGCTTTATCAAGGCAATTAACAATTTCAAACGAGAAAATACATTAGTAAGATGTACTTTATATAAACTACGTCAAGTAACTGAGAACATATAGTTTGGAGCTCGTGTTCCTTTAAACGAACTAACTTTGTAATATTATAATTTTGTGCTAATAAATTGGTAGCCCAATAAATTTTTATTTGGACAGTAACAATTCGTGAGTTATTTCAGAAATGTAAGCATAGTAATAAATTTTAAGAGTTTTTCTATTTTTTTAACAGACATTTTAGGAAATTTTTTGGTTTACTTGATTCAAAGAATGTGGCTTGAAACTAAAAATTTATGTGGGAAAGAAAAGCAGGTAAGTGGCAAATTCAATTATTTTCGCCGTTGCAGAAAATGTTAAAATTCATATAAAAAAATGTCGCTGATTTTTTATATAAGGAGTTTGACATTTTTTGCAACGGCGAAAATGAACGAATTCGCCACAGCCACCACCTGATACATTAATTAACCATGATTCTTAAGTGTCAATCTTTATAAAATATCAGTGTATATTTTTTTAAACATTAAGGTAAACCGTATTGCTTCTGTCGAAAATTATGAAGTCGCCTGCGCTACTAATTGGTAATTATATTCTTGTAGTCTTGTTAGCAAAACAACTGAAAACTCATGCTTTATGCTTATGTATTAGGTCTGTTCATTTACTAAAAATTGTTACGAATTTGTAACAATTGTTACTGGAAGGTGTTCATTAACCCAAAAAATTTGCAACGAGAGAGTGTAAACAGAGAGTAAGAAATGAGATGCAAAAAATATCTTGCGAACTCCTTCTGGTAAAATTTTTACTTGCAAGAATTAGCCAAACAGCTGTTTCTTACTTTTGTTTACAAAATAATTTACTTTAAAAATGCCTGATAAAAGAAATTTTTGTAACATTGAGGAAAATGAAAGTATTTGGCAATTAAAAGAATGTAAAAATAATGTTATTTTGTAATTTTTCTTTAATTTAGCTATGGACCTACAAATCAAAGTAGTGTAAAACAACCGAAATTTGGTTTAGAAACTTCGAGCTTTGCAGGTGTTTGTATTATTTTTAGAATTAAAAGTAAACAGGCTAGTGATGAAACATTCGATGCAATGTGCTTTTTTCGGTGCAATTTAAAGAATAGTTATACAATTATTATGTATAATTATAAATAAGTTATATACATGGTAAAACTATTTCTCATATAAATATTTTTACTTCTAAATTACAATAATAATGTTTATTGGAACTAACTGTATAAAAAAAAATTCTATATGTACATGATGAGGTTAAACATCATAAACGCGTTTGCAAATTACCAAATATTTAAAAGAATAGTTAACACATTTTACATATTATTGCTATTTGGTTACTTGAAGTACTATTTTCAATTTTTTTCGTGTGGATACCAGTTTGCTGGCTTTCAGTGTTTTTTGTCTTACACATTTTTGCACTTTGGTACATTTGCTTTAAAAATAGCACTATTTAGTGTGCATACTGTACAGTTTTTAAGTCTTACATATCATTCCCGAAGCCACAACATTTTTCATTGCCAATTTTTGCTAAGGCGCTCATTTTCTTTTTCTATTTGCGAGAATAATTTTCAAAATTTCTGTTTTACTCTATCGTTACTAGTTTTTGCTAGCAAAGTTATTGAACAGACCTATTATAACCAAATTGTTATACAGTTGAGTAGAGGCGAATTAAAAATGAAGAAATAAAAATAAGAAAGTTGAAAGTGTTGTTATAATTTTATATAAAAAATGTACTTATTACGAAGCATGTAATGTCTAGATTACCGATAAATATTGTTACGTTTATTTAAATTTATAAACGTTTATTTTACTGAGTTCTTCTATTGCAAAATAAATAAACACAATTTATTTACTACTTTAATTAAATTACACTTTTATAAGACGATTATTCACTTATTCGCGATTAGTACACAAAAATACGCGATGGCAGCTTCGCCACTGTTTATCCGTTTTACGTTTTCACTAAGAATGATTCAGCATGTATGGCCGTTGCTTTTATATACCCAAAGTAAGGGCTCTTGCATATACTAGAACTTACTCCATCTGTTGGTAGAATATTTCTTTACTACGCATTTATCATTTGAGACACATGATGATTGTTATTTGATTCCAGAACGTTCCATTATTATTTTGAATTTATTAGTGTGTAGGTGTTTGTGTAGTTGTGTGCTGCATTTATTTTTATTGCTTTATGTTAGTTGTTAGTTATGTTATGTTAGTTTGTTTTAACAAAATAAAAGTTTATTTAAAATATAAGCAAATATATATTTAAATAAAATCAATAGTTTAAACAAAAACCTTTACATATTATTATTTATTGTAATTCAAATGCTTTAAAAGCTTATTGTAATAAAAAGTTGGCAGAAGTCTAAATAAAAAAGGTTGCCAGTTTGTTTAAAAAAGGTATTAAAAAACAGGGTGGACTATATGAAAGTTTTTTTCTATACAATATATGCTATGCATACAAAGAAAATTTGGTCTTTAAACGAAAATGGACTATAGGCGAAGTGGACTTTAGAACAAATAATTTGTATGAAATACGAAAAAACCTGCAAGTGAATAGGACTGTTTTGGCTTACATCCGTTTTTGGCCTTTAAGCGGAATGGATTATAAACGAACAGTACTGTATAAAGCCCAACCTCTGTCGCGACAAATATAAGTCAGATGTCTAAGTGCCACATTCGTAAAAAGAATTAGAATTACATTAAATTAAAATCAATGATTATAGCTTAAAAAAAAGTCGGAAAACATTATTGGAGTGTGAAAAATGGGCAATTTAATCGGTAAGTGGTTACAATACCGAGCTACACTTATAAGAAATGATTTCTTATAAAATGAATTCACGATCTTAGGGATTACTTGTCGAACGGTTAAAGGCAAATCTCTTAAATATTGATATTGGCCTACCAGTTTTAATAACCTTATGAAAGAGTTTTAACAACGAAACCTCGGAAAATTAAGAAAAGTACATCCCAGAAATTGTTTTACATAAATCGAAATATGCTGTCTCCGTCGCACCTTGAAATGAACAATAGCATTCACAATACGATTAATTCTGTATAGTACAATTGAAGTAGTTCCAGATATAATCTCAAGTCCGTATAAAACTTGCGACATCATTAGAGCATAAGCAGTGTGACCAGATCCAAAAAAAATTCGGAGCTAAGTGCCAAAAAGCGTTAAACAAAGTTTTAAGTGCTTAAACATAGTGCTAAAATTTAAATGCCTTAATTTAAGAGCTTATAGTTTTATCTTTTACGCTTATTTTACCTAAGAAAAATTAATTTCCATTGAATAAATCAAAATTTCTTAAAATAATTAATTTTTTATTAAACAAAAAAGTTTTAGAAACATAACAAAAATGATAGTTCAGTCTTTAAATTAAATGTCACATACGCATGCATGCGCGTATATTCTTTACTCAGCAAATTTATTTCACAACATTTTAATTCAGAAATATCAAAAAGTACTAAAAAAGGTGGAAAAATAAACTATTCGGCTTTAACAAAACATTACATACATATGTAATAAGTTTTGACACACACAACAGGAATAAATTTTAATGTGGTACACTCATTATCTGTTATAAATTTTTCTTTCTATGTACTTTGTACATTGTTACAAAATTAATAAAAAAAATAAATATTTTCAAATTCTTATGTACATACATAAATTCAAGGTATATTAATTACTAGGTAATCAAATTCGCATTAAAATTTTTTTAGAAGCAACGTTGAATTTTGTTTACATTTTATTGGCGTGCCATTTAAAAAACGAAAAAATTTTCAATTTTAAAATTGAAAAAATATTTTTAAATACTTAACAAGTTGATCAAATAGTGAAGGTGCAAATAAACCGTTGTGTAAAAAGTTGGATTTTACCTCCTGTACCTGGAGTAATACTCCGCATTTCATTTTTTAATTTTGAAATTTAATTTAATTTTTATATTTGAAATTAATTAAAAATTTTGGCAGCAACGTTGAACATAAAAAAATCAGCTGGTCTATTAAGGCCACTTGTAAATTAATTCGCCTTCGTCACAACCAAGGCGAATTAATACAGGTGATTGCAAGGCTACAACAATGCAACAACACAAAAAACAACAGGAATTTGTTGCTACAAAATTTATGTATGTTGTCAAAAGAAAAAATTAAAAAAACCAAACAAGAAATGTACGTTGCTACCTGGTGTACAACTTGAGAAGGATGTACAACAGATTGCAATATTTGTGGTGTAGTTGTATGAAGTTGCGTGTTAGTTGTACAACAGGTCAAGAAATTTTGATTTTTTGGCAACGTTAGTGGACATGTCGCACAACATTATTCTATTTTACTTTCCATTTTCGTAGTGACAACGTAGCAAAACACAGCCCTTGACTTCCTCCACGTTCCATTTCTAATTTTCTTAAAATTAAAATTTTAAAATGTGATTCTGTTACGCACAAATTGTTTAAGGAATTTAAATATTTCATTTTTTATTAGAAATTTAAACAAATTAAAAGTTTGTTTAATAAATAATTTATTTTTGACAACATTAATAAACAAGCACAATTCGCCTTGACAACTACAACGTATACAGCTGATGAGCTTTTTCGCCCGTGCGTTCACCTGTATTATTTCGCCATCGTTGACCCCTTTGAACTGATATGAATATAAATTTGACAATTGTTCTGCCGGCATTTTATTAGGCATCATGATGAAAATTCATCTCGTGTGGACATAGTGTTAGAGTATTTTTGGTAAACTTAAAGATAGCTTTTGTGAATTTTTATGTTTTTCATAGTGGTCTTAATTGCAAAGATAACGAAAGTTATATATTATCCAAATTTCAAAATTAAATATAATTTATCGATTAAATCTGTTATATAAATTCAAGTATTTGTTAATAAATTGAATTTACAAATACTTATAAAACACATATAGCAATTAGAATTAATTAAATTTGAATTAGATAATTTTTTATAAAAACAGGTGTTTTAAAATTATTTTACATAATTTCAAATTTGTTGCAATGTAAGAATCAATAGTTATGGAGTTTAATGTATGTGAAATGCTTTTATTACAGCATAAAGAGTGGTATTACCATATAACTTTTACATTTACAATTAATTAATTTGTAAGAATTTTTTCTTATACTTTATGGAGTAGGTAGAAACGAACGTGAATCTACTTTGCCCAATAAATTTTTAGTTGGACAATAACAATTTGTGTGTTATTTCAGAAATGTTAACATTGTAATAAAATTTAAGAGTTTTTCTATTTTTTTAAGAGAAATTTTATGAAATTTTTTGGCTAACTTGATTGAAAGAATGTGGCTAGAAACTAAGACAATAGCAACTAAAAATTTATGTGGGAAAAGAAATCCACGTAAGTGGCAGTGACAAAAAAGCAGAAAGAAAATAGAAAAGCAAGGGGTGATTAAGGAATTTGCTGTAAGCAACTGTCCTTGATGATTTTTAATCAAGCACCAATCTGTCGACACAAAGAAGGTGCCGATCTAGAAAATGTATTTCATTATGCTGATATATAAAATAAAAATAAAATCTCTTAAAAAACAAAATGTAAAAATAATATATATGTATCGATAAAATAGAAAAATAGATTGGGAATTGTTGGACAAAAAATATTTACTTCACTATTAACTGTAACAAACAATAAGAATTCAAGCTATTTATTTTTTACACATTTTATACACATATATATGAACGAACTATAAAAAAGCAATTAGGTGTATAACACAATTTTTAAGCTTAAATATAAATTGTAAGCTTAATCTTTAGACAAGCTTTAAGAACTTTTCGAAGTCTGGCTTAACAAAATTTAATAAAATCAAAAATAACCGTCTGTATTACTATTATTATAAGTTATTGTTTATTATTATTATTATTATTTTTATGAATTATTATTAAAATAAATATAATTAATTATTATTAATTTCAATGTCAATATATTTATTTATATAAATACACTAATAAGAAAATAATGCAAGAAACAAATTTATTTATAACATTTATTACGCTTTTTATATACCAGCGATGAAAGACAGTGGAATACAATAAATTCCTTAATTACCTTGGATTTTCTACTTTTTTGTCGTTGACACTGGCTTCTTATTCTTTTGCCACATAAATCTTTTGTTGCTATTATTTTAGTTTAGTTTCTTTCAATAAAAGCAAAATAAAATTTCCCTAAAATTTCTCCTAAAAGTAGAAAAACTCCTAAATTTTCTTACAATGTTAATATATATGAAATAACACACAAATTGGTAGTGTCCAAATAAAAATCTATTGCCCTTAAAATTTATTAACATAAAAATAGATTATTAAAAAGTAGATTCATGTTTGTTTATTCTCTACCTACTTCACAAAGTTGAAAAAAAATTTTACAAATTAAGGGATTTTTTAAGCAAATGTAAAAATAAATTGACTGCTCATAAAATTATGTGGTATTAACACTCTTTATGCTCCATAAATTGACAATTAGTTTTTTCAAAATTTTTCAATCAGTAATATTTGCTACTGATTTTTACATTGCATAAAATTTAAATTATTTATATTTGTTGTTTTTTATAAAAAATTATATAATTTAACTTTTGTTAATACTTATTTCTGTATTTGTTTTACAATAGATGTATTTGTAAATTCAATTTTTCTTCAAATACTTTTATTTATACAACAGATTTATTCGGTAAATAATATTAAATGTTGAAATTTTGATAATATATAAGTTGAAAGATAACTTTTTTTAGAAATGTTTTAAGTATAAAATAAAAAATTGCGTTTATTAAATTTTCAATTGTAACTTTACAAGCAAGACCACCATGAAAAAGATTAAAAATTACTAAAAACTACCTTAAGTTTACCAAAAATTCTCTAAAGAATAAACGCCAAAAGTAATTTACAAGCAAGACCACTACGAAGAACACTAAATATAACTAAAAAGTACGCTAAAGATCACTAAATTTTGCTCTACGTAGTGATCTTTAACATCAGTACGTTATCGTAGTGTTTGTGATCATCAGCCTTCAATCGTTGTGTACGGTATTTTGTTTGCGTACGCATACACAAACGCTAAGAAAATTTTTATGCATTTTGTATTTTTTGTAGAAAATTATTTTGTGTACTGATCTTAATAAAGTTCAGTACGAAACACTAACGTAGTGTACTTTAGTGTTTGTTTTCAAACACTGGTTTTAAATAAATTTTTTAGCTTCCTAAGTTTTTTTTTTATATAAAGGTGTGTATGCATCTTTCAGGTAGCAAAAACTTCAGAAAACATGCTAATAATGAGATTGTTTACAAGATCCTTTCTTCAATGGAAAGTTTTTAAATGTTTTTCTTTTTTACAACTTATCAATAACACTTGCATGTATGAACAATGAGGAAGAATGAATGCCTTATTAAGGCAATTAAATATTTGCAACGTGAAAATACATTGGTAAGATGTACTCTATACGAACTACGTCAAGTACCTGAGAATATGTAGTTTGGAGCTCGTGTTCTTTTAAACGAACTTATCCAAGTACCTAAGTGCAGACCTCTAATATATATTATAGAAATTTTTATAAGGAAAGACAGCCATGTGCTTAAACTTAAATCGTAAAGTTCTAAATTGTTATCACAAAAAAGAAATTTAATAGCTGTTATCTCTGTTTTCAGTATTAAAGTTTTCTTTTCAACGAGAAGAGATTATGTCATATATACGTAACATATGTAAGTTTGAACATGAAAATTATAAACCGTATGTTATATACTGATTTCACCATACACACGAAATTACATATGGATAGCAATTTTTACATTCCATATGACTTATACACGTAGTCTAAACACTCCTTTAAATAGATTTAAAATTAACAAGTAAGAGTGCTATATTCGGCTATGCCGAATCTTATATACCTTTCACTATCTATGTTAATATAGTTTAGTGAAGTAACTTCAATCAAAAAAGCAAATATTGGGGTGACAGAGAAATAAAAAATAAAAAAATTTTGGTACTGCATATATATAATTTTACATAAAAGTGACATCGGCTCTTAATGGGTTAAGCATCTTAAGATTGTGTTAAGTGAATTCAAGTGAACATTTATATTAATAATAATACTTACTTTTAAATTTCATTAATCTTATATAAATAAAAAAACCATACAATTTATTGTAATAAAATTTGTTTAACTTTAATGATTATTATTTTATAATAATTACAGTGTTTATTTTAAAATTATACAACAAAAATAGAGAAAAAATTTATAATTTAAATATGCAAAATTTTATGTTTTATTTTAGCAATTTTTAAACAATAATTCCAGTAATTTTAAATCTCCAACTCATGGCAATTACAAATGCATGGCTAGAATCTGTGTTAAAATATAAAAATTATAATTTCAGCGATCTACTTCCAGTTTCCAGGAATCAAGAAAAAAAATTAAATACTGTTTAGACAGGTTTTTGAAAACTGGAAGAGTACGTTCTTCTACTTGTTTTAACACACGCACATTCTTAAAAATTTAAATCTTATATGTTATCCAATTGACAATTGACTAAATTAAATAAAATTATTTACATTGAAAGAGAACATAGTTCCTCTAGTGCACAAAACCCGCCGGCAAACATTTCACTTCTCAATAAAATTACATACAAATATAAACTTACTTGGCCGAATTTTTCGGGAACTGCTGCAGTTTCTGTTGTTTTCCATTTGGGAACAAGCCATTATATAGCCGCGACTCCTAAAAAACCAAATAATTTTAAAAAAGCTAATTTGAACTAAAAATGACATTGGTTAACTAACATCTTTCCTTTATTTCCCCAATCACACACAAATGCACACCACCGAGTATATGCACACAATCGCTTTTCTTATTAATAATTTCTATTTAAGTAAATAATTTTGTGCAAAAATAATTTTTATTTTATATCTGCACCAAATTTTCTGTGCAAATTTTTGTAAATAAATAAAATGTCAAACTCCAGCTATAATCAGAAAGAGGTACTAACAAAAAAAAAAACGAAAGTACTATTACTATCCCTTTCTAACGATAGCTGGAATCTTAGCACACTGTATTTTTCGTGTCTTATCTGGTTAGTTATCTGTGGTTTTAAGTGTTCAAGTGCAAAACAAGTTGTCTTTGAGATGTTTTCCGATACAATTACTTGTCTTGCAATACTCTTGACATTGACGTGTTTTTGATTTAAACTCGTCGCAAAACACTTCACATTCAGGGTTCAGATATACTCGTGAAGTGTGTTCAGTTGTTTTATGGATTTTGGTGTTTCACAGAATAGGAATTTTAATGGCGGCAAATCAAAATTAAGCATCGTGTCAAAAAGCGTAAACAATGTGTATACATACAAACATATTTCTAAAGACATTAATTTGAATTATATATAATATAATAATATTTCATTTTTGCTTAATAATAAATGATTTAAATATTGTGGGCTTAATAATTTCCAAGCTGTTTTGCAAAATTCTAGCTAACGTGCAAAAACTGTGTGTATTCTTTAGGATCTTTTGCTGAGGAGGATACCAACTCTTTTTTTCCAGTAATATTGTCGCCCGTAATTGCATTTTTTTATTTTTGCAAACACCCCAATTTGTTGCAAATTACGTGAAATATTTGTAGATTTTTCCGAAAATAGTTTTTAAGCTCTCCTTCACTTAGCGTTTGCCAATCGAATTCCCAAAAGGAGTTTGTGCGGTGCTAAGAACAACAAAATTATTTTTTCTGATAATAGTAACTATCACAGATATTACCAATTTCAATTGCTACATTTTCTAATCAATTACAGTTTTATTAAAGGCACAACGTCTTTCAATGTAGTTCCTTTTTCCTTACTTAAATAACACTTTAAAATTCATCACTGCATATATGTATATATAATATCCAATTCAAGGCTTTTATCACTTTGCTGGAAATTATATGCTTTAATTTAATATGTACTATCTGTTTAAACAGTTGACCAAATGTCAAACTAAAACACTATAATTACAGTGCGAACGCTTGTGCTTAGTTTATTAAACATCTCGCTTAAACACGTTGTAAACATATAAGTGTGAACGGCATATAAAAAAGGGAATTTACATTGTTTAAATTCATTCTTTTTTGTTTTTTTATGAGATTCTTTTAACTTTTGCATTGCTGAACGGTAAAACTTCATTACGATTGAAGCTAACTCAAAAGAGGGTTTATATTTAATGCGTTTTTGTATTCGAATATGTTTATCCAAAATTTTATTGTGGAATTTCGGTTTGTCTATTCCTATGAAATTAACTCTTGCCATTATGAACTTTACGTTGGCATTAGTGCAACTGTTACACGCGAGAAGTAGTATTTTACAAAAAACTACAATAATTATTTTTTGTAACACTTTGTAAATTATATAAATTAAAAATGCTAGAGAAGGCTAACGGGCTGCTTACAAGACACAACTCGTCTATAAAAAGCGCTAACTTTTTGACACTTTTCTTTTTTTTTTTTGGTTTGTAGGTCGCGACTATAGACAATTTTTGTTAAACGACGTAACAGTTGTAAATTTATTTTTGTTTATAGGAAACGCATTTTTCACCAAAAGTGTCAAAGCTACGCGAATAAAAAAAGTCGCAAAACACAAAAAGTTTTTTAATTAAATTTTTAACGAAAAGTGGTTTTTTATTATAAGCTCTTTGTTTTTTAAGGAAATATAAAAGAACAAAAATAATAGAAATTTCAACTAAAAAGGGCAAGTAAATTTTAGTTACATACCTGTATAAGGGCATTTTCATCTTTATAATAATATTATTTTATTGCTTAAAATCTTAGCGTTAAACTGACAACAGGTCTGCAGTTCTAACTACTGGTTAGTTGTATGGAGGAGTTCCCACATTTAGCCACAGTTGCTTAACAGTTTGGTAGCAGTAAAACTGCAATGGAATATACTTGGGATACGGTGGCAACCAAAGTCAACGCCTACAACCCTCCATTAAGAACTGGTAGTGAGTGGAAGAATGTACGTATATCAAAATGTTTTATTTAATGGCTTAAAGGCAAGTTTTTATACTCGTAACAAAAATTTAAAAAAACTGGTGGTGTGCCTTTTCGCGTTAGTAATTTAACGGCACTGGAAGTAGACATCGATCGAATATCGATGAAAAGTTTTGAGAGTTCCCAAACAACCGATTTTTGAAGTAACACCGCACAGAGGAGACAAAAACGTGGCAGTTGTTACACCCACATCATCTTCAGTCGGCAAATACAATGTGGGAGATAAGACTTTTGTGCGGCAATGGGTGACCTTTAAAGAATACTCTTACAGCCAGCCAACAATATCAGAAAGCTCTAAGCTGTATCGAATGTCTACCTCTACCCCAAAAGCGACAACTTTGCCGCATAGAAAACAAAAAATTGCTGAAGGGCAAGAGAGAGTCAAACTTTTGCGCCAGCAATGCAAGCTTCATTTAAATACCTTAGAGGCCATAATCATCACAATCGGAAAATTCAAAAGAGGTAGCAGTAAAAGAGTGAACAGATTCATTGCAGGCCATAAGCAAGCCAATGGAGCTGATATCAAAATCCATTGTTGACATATTGTGGCATATTACTGAAAAGTAATAAAACATTAATTAAATATATCGGCATATAAATTCAAAAAAGCCCTAAGTCACATTAAAAACAATTTTTTTAAACTAATTTAAAACATGTTAATATCCTATTAGGTAAGGTTAGGTCAGGCAGGCGGCCGTGTTGCCACAGCCCACTTGGGTTCATTGATTGGTCCCTTTGTGTTACCTGCTGTTAGAAGGGAGAGAAAAGAAGACCCATTGACGAAATATCAGATAATATCAGAAAGGCCCTCATAGCACCGCTGACCAAGATATCTCAGTCGTATACACTCCAGCGCAGGGCATTGACAAAGGAGGTGATCCACAGTCTTCTCTTCGTCCTGGCAACTTCTGCAGAAGTCGTTAAAAGGGATACCCATTCTTCTGGCATGGGTTCCGAATAGACAGTGCCCAGTGACCGCTGCCACTAAGTTACGCAGTCGAACCCTAGGTAAGTGCAATAGTGCAGCCGCCCTGCCCCGATCCAAAGAGGGCCGGATTTTTCTAGCGATCGAACATGTCGACTCGTTAGACCACCTGGTTTGGGCCAGTTCGTAGATAGCAGCGTCAATGCGCCGTCCGCAAGCAGAGAGGGATATACCACAGAAAATGTCTATGTCACCATCGTCAAGCATTGTCCCCATCTTTGCCAGTTCGTCGGGAACAAGGTTGCCCAAAACGGTCCCGTGTCCCCTCACCCACTTTAGGCTGACTGTCGAAATCTCCGCCATCCCATTAAGGGATGTCCGGCATTTAGAGACAAGGTCAAATGTGGTGAACACACCTTTTAGGGACGTAATTGCGGCTTTACTGTCGGTACAGATGAAAATATCCCTGTTGGATATGTTATAGTACCTCAACCAGTATACGGCCTTTCTTATAGCAGATATTTCCGCTTGTAAAACACTACAGTCATTTTGGAGTCTGAAAATCATCCTTATCCCAAATTCCTCAATTTATACCCCACCCCCAACTCTCGTCCCTCCCTTGGAGCCATCCGTGTGTACACAGAATGCTCGAGATGGAGGAGAGTGGCCCTCCGTCACAGATAAATCTCCTTGTGAGGGAGGGTTCTGGGTTGTGGTAGTCCACAAGATCAGGAATAACATCCGTGATCCGTAGTACGCTAGCATGTCCCCATGATTTATGGTTCCATGCGCAAATAACATTCAGTCTGACTGCCATTCTCAGCGCCACCCTCTTGGCCTGAAGATCCACGGGCAGCCAGTTAAGCATGGCGAAAAGCGCCTTTGTGAACGTTGATCTAATGACCCCAGTCATTAAGATCGCCAAACTGCGCAGCACCTTCTCCAAGATAGAGACACTCGCTGCAGAGTCCAGTACTTTCCATCAGACAAGAGCTCCGTAAAGCAGAATCGGCCTTATCACCGTCTCAAGAAGCCAATTTATATCTCTTGGGTTGGTGCTCCAGCTCTTACCAATTGCCCTCCTGAAAACGTATATTGCCGTAATGGCATTTGACGCCCTGGCTTGGATATTCATTTTCCAAGATAACTTACTATCAAAGATGACGCGATGCGATGTCCTCCTCCGCTTGGGGATGAAGACCACATTGCACCTCCTCCATTGATACGGAATGTAGGACCAGGAGAGGTAGGCCCTGTGCAGTCTTAAGAGCCATGGGGTGACTAGATCCAAATTGTTCTGAAGATATGCCGGAATAATCGCATCCGGGCCCGGAGACTTGTATGGATGGAATGTCTTGATGGCCCAGTGTAGTCTATCCGTATCCATCTGTACAAAGTTTTCCACACTGTCCATCCTTACAGGTTCATACTGCATTTCTATTGACGAGTGACAACCCAGGAAATGTGTATCCAAAAAGACCTCCAGTGACTCTTGTGCACTGGTTGTCCAATTGCTGTCAGCTTTCCGAATGTACCCCGGAATTGACGAATGCTTTGCAAGTATTTTACGCAGCCTGCTCGTCTCTGAAGAGCCCTCTATCCCACTGCAGAAGGCCTTCCAGGATCTGCGCTTTGCGTTCCTTACCTGATTTTAAACTTGTTCAAGAATGTCTTATAGAGTGGCCAGTTCGTAAATAGCAGCGTCAATGCGCCGTCCGCAAGCAGAGAGGGATATGCCACAGAAAATGTCTATGTCATCATCGTCAAGCATTGTCCCTCTCTTTGCCAGTTCAAAAGAATGTTGTTTAGATAAATACTTTCTTCGTTTTGTAAATACATAATATGAAGGTACTGCATGTACATATATATGTGTGTATACACATATTTAAAAATAAAACTTACGTATGTATTTGATAAAAAACACGATTAAAAACACTTTTCAAATAAATTCTAAAATGTTTCACAAATTCATATTGTTTTGCTAATTTATTTACAATTGGTCTTAGATCTTCAGATGCAATAACAATTCTTGATTTAGGAATGGGGACAACATGGGCATTTTTCTACCCAGTTGAAAATTTAGAAGTCATTAGAATAGAGGTTAATCGGTGAACCAAAATACCAGATACATAAGAAAACACTATCTTGATAAAACGAATAGAAACATGATCAGTCCCAATGGAATTTGACAATGGTTTTTCTTTCCGATGTGTAAGTGAATCTGAAATTTTAATGGGGCAGATAAGCTACACTTATTACAATTACAATTACAACGTTTACAATATTGGAAATACATGTCTTAAATACAACCTTAAAATGTAAACTATTGGAGATATACATACCAACACCCCCACCCTAACATCATCTCGATCATTTTGACAAAATGTATATTCATTGGTATGAACTACTAGGTTCGCATTATACGATTTTTACTACGTTTTCGAGACCGCAAAAACATCCTAAAGTGATCCGCCCAAAAGCACTTTTAACACATTCGCGCCAATCCCCAAAATCGCGATTTACTCATTCAGGCCAAAATATTGTTTATCTGATAATATTCTGTCCATTTATTGTATATTTGAAAACAGAAGGTGAAAATTTTTTTGGTCGACTGATCCTATTTATAAGAATGGTATTTCAGAAGTAATGAACAGAAACTGATTTGAGTTACTGTAATCTATGTTCCATCTTTTCGACAATGCAGAAGTTTCACACTCTTCTTTGAAGGATGTATCAGACATCATACATTTCAGAAGAGGAATCCTGTATCGATGAACATAACATTCTTTTAGAGGACGACTTATCTTTAGAGGATACATACCCAATAAGAGGCAGAAGTATGGCATAAAGTTATTCAAACTTTTTGTCGGTGGCGGATATTCCTGGAATTTAATAAATATATATATATTGGAAAAGAGAAAGTTGGCGATACAGCAGTTTCTGAGAAAATTGTTTGGAGAGCTTCTAGACCATCGAAAAACCCTCTATACCATAACCAGTGTGAAATTAGCTCAAAGAATGGTAGAAAGAAAAGCTTACTTGGTTGGAACTTTGCGCAAGAATCGAAGAGGTAATCCCCTGATGTTGTACAAGCAAAATTGAGATCAAAAAGCCAGAGATGGTGTTTGACTATAATAAAGAAAAATCGTATGTTAATATCTCTGACCAGCTTTAAGCATATTCTCTATATTGTAAAATGGAACAAACGATTAGCCTTTCATCTTATCACTGCAACAACTG
This sequence comes from Cistogaster globosa, assembly GCA_937654795.1. Lineage (NCBI taxonomy): Eukaryota > Metazoa > Arthropoda > Insecta > Diptera > Tachinidae > Cistogaster > Cistogaster globosa. Next base: position 43,699,716 of record OW569407.1, read on the forward strand.
TTGTCAATGCTCTGCACCTGTACAATAAAATCAACAGTAAAAAAATGCCCATCATTAAATTCAAAGAAGAACTAGTGAGAAAACTGGTTATAGGCTAATCTGACAAACCAGCGTCTGAGATAGAAGGGGGACTAATAGATATGTCCGTGGTCTCTGAGCAAGCAGAGACAATCAAGCATATTTTGAAGGAAGCTGAAGGACCCAAGATTAAAACTAGAAAAAGGCGTTCGGTGCGCTATAAAAACATGGCTGCAGAACGTGGAACTCCTTTTGATCGAAAAACTGTAAAAATGATTAATACCTTCTGTATTAAGTGCATTTGTATCAAGTGCTTTGAACAAACACTCTGTATAGGTCATGTATAGATTACATTTTGAAATTTTAAAATTTAATTTACTTTTTTTACCTGATACATAATAAAAAAATAAAAATAGATTTGAATATTACCATTGTTTTTGTAGGGTAAAAAATTGTTTATTTCAATGTAAAAAGAAAAAATATTTATTAACCATCCACCTGTTCTCATTGAACTAAATAGCCCTATATTTTGTCCGCCACTGACGCATTAAGGGTATGCAAACTGCTCAGTACAAGCACAATTTCACGTTCTCCTGGGGCCACGGATTCATTCCAGGTATATAAACCAAGTGTAAATTGCGTGCTTTATACCACATTTAAGTTTAAAGACATAAAGCTTGCGTGTGGATACATATGTGAACATGCGGCCTAAACGAGTACTCAAGTGGCGCGCATCGCTGCCGAACATTGCGCTAAATGTGTCAAGTTAGCCGATGGCCTAATGCTCTGGCAATTTAAGTGCGCGACCTTCAATACATTCTTATCAGGGCGTAAAATATTTTTAAGTTAGCACTGCTATAAATCAATGGACCAATATTGTCGTTAAAACTCATTAAAATTTTTAAAAAACTTTACGACAAATATTAAGCAAAAAGAGATTATACATTGCATATATTAATATTGTTGCGAAGATGCTTTATTTAGGTCATAAAAAGAAAAATAATAGTTGTCACGAACAAAGTAAAACGAAATGACCCGTTGTGTTTGTTTACAAAGCCAGAAGTTTCTACAAAAACTTCTTAATCACAAAACAAAAACAACTAACATAAAGCAATAAAAATAAACGCAACACACAACTACACACACCTACATGACGACTAATAAAAATAGACAGCATGTATAAACAAATTCAAAATAATAATGGAAAGTTCTGGAATCAAATAACAGTCATCATGTGTCTCAAATGATAAATGCGCAGTAAAGAAATATTCTACCAACAGATGGAGGAAGTTCTGGTATATTCAAGAGCCATAACATTTGGTATATAAAAGCAACGGACATACAGGCTGAATTATTCTTAGTGAAAACATAAACCAAAGAAGATCTCGTGTTAAACAGTGGTGAAGTGGCCATCGCGTATTTTTGTGTACTAATCGCGAATAGGTGGATAATCGTCTAATAAAAGTGTAATTTAATTAAAGTAGTAAATAAATTGTGTTTATTTGTTTTGCAATAAAAGAACTCAGTAAAATAAACGTTTATAAATTTAAAAAAACGTAACAATATTATAAAATTTATGCTCATAACAAACTTATTAACAACCGGTCTACAGCAAATATAAAATCAGATATACAAAAAAAAAATATTAAAAATTAAAAAAGATATAGGTTAAAGAGTTTCATTAAGCAGGGTTCTCAGCTTCATCAGCGTTAATTAGGGTGGCACACTCCTTCAAACTATTTGCAAATTATATAATATATATATATATATATATATAATATATAATATAATATAATATAATATAATATAATATAATATAATATAATATAATATAATATAATATAATATAATATAATATAATATAATATAATATAATATAATATAATATAATATAATATAATATAATATAATATAATATAATATAATATAATATAATATAATATAATATAATATAATATAATATAATATAATATAATATAATATAATATATATATATATATATATATATATATATATATATATATATATATATATATATATATATATATATATATATATATATATATGCAAACCCATAGCAAGCGTTGTTTTCGCAGAAGTTTGCTGGTATTTAATAATTTGAACTTATTCAAAATATTAAGTCGAAGTAGGCGACGACAAATCGAGTTAAGTTTGCCAGCAGCAGGAAAAATGATAGTTGGGACGACGATCAATATTAAAGCCAATTACGTCACATATTTTAAGTAAACGGATCATAAGATATTGATTCATTATTGACATTGACAAATACGCTATTGGACTTTACTGACAATGCTCATGATGATTTCAGACGCTTAAAATGAAAAATATTTAAAAAACAAAGCATTTGCCAACAGCAAAATTTTTTAATTTATTTTTTGGTATTTTATTATTAATAGCTTCCAATTTAATTAATATCAAGTGTTTTCTTCTTCTTTTTTTCCATTTTGTACAAAACTTGAATGCAAAAGAATAATATAGTTCTAACATAAAAACGAACAGCTGTTTCTGAAATTAACTCAAGTGTCAAATAACCCACTATAAGCACTCTAGATTTCGTTCGTAATTTCAGTTTGAAATTACATAATTTCGTGGCAGCCTGAACGGGCTATTAAACAAAAAATTGTCAGCTGCCTCAACGATGCCACCTGGTAAAATTAGTTCGCCTTGGTACCATCCAAAACCCACTACTAGCGTCTAGTGAAGAGAAAAACTTGGAACCATTCAATTTTGCTTTACATTCTTCATAATTAGGAAATGAGTGATGTGGTCTTAAAATTGCCCTATTGAAATTTCTGGGATCCAAACAAATTCTTAAACTACCGTTCGGCTTAGTAACAAGCACTATTGAATTAACCCATTAAGTTGGTTCATGTTCATGGACAATTACACCTAAATTAACCATTTAGCGGTATCTTACGAGGAGGCTCTACTACAGGCAGGATATCATCCCTCATCATAAAATTACATTCATTTTGCAGACGACCAAGGCCACTAAACAGTTTGGAGTATTTTCTAATTATTTCGTTTATTGAAACACTATTAACCTGTCATATTAAATTCATATCTACAGCGGTTTCAAGACCTATAACATTCTTACAGTTAATGTTAACAATAAAAAATTTCACAACATAATATTTATTTTTATAGAAAACTTCTTTACCGCTCCTATAACTGGGATTTTCTCACCGCTTAGAGTACAAATTCTCACTTTCGACTCCTTTAATTTGTTTTTAATATAAAACATATCAGCAGTTCCTTTAGTGAAAATATTGGCCTGCGCACCCGTATCAATTTGGCATAAGATTTTCTGTTTATTTATTATTACCTCCACACTCCATTCTTTTTTGATTTTACCATTATTAAGTACAGCACCCACAAACAAGTCTTCTTCTTTTTCATCATCATGATCCGCAACCATCTGTTTCACAAACCTCGTTCTTCGAAAACACATTTTAACAAAGTGATTCAGCTTGCCACATTCAAGACATTTAGCTCCTTCCGCTGGGCATTTGGAGTTATGTGATTGACCACATTTCAAGCAATTCATATTTTTATTGTTAAAATTCTTATTCCTTCTACTATTAAATTTGTTGTCTTGAGTTTCACATCTATTACGTTCGCTTCGTTGTTTGATATTTCTTTGAGTTGCAATACTAATAACATTTTCAGCATCAGCCTCCTGTTGCAATATTGATGAGTTTTGTTTGGCAATCAGCATAGTGTTGGCAATAGTCACCGCCTTTTTTAATGAAATGTTTCCTTCTGTTAAAATCCTTTCTCTTATATGAGAACATTTTGGTGAAAGACCACATGTGAATATGTCTCGAATTTAATCTTCACGCAAATCGTTAAATTCACAATTCAAACTTAGATTTTGAAGAACTGTGACAAACTCATCAAAGCCTTGATCGTCTTGCTGCTTATAAGAAAAAAATTTGTGTCTCTCCATCACAATATTTATTTGCGGAGTAAAAAATGACGCCATATTCTATACTAAGTCCTCATATGTGACATTGTAAATGTCAAGGTTAAACGAGTTGAAAATTTACAGTGATTTGTTACCCAAATAATGTAACAGTAATGCTACCTTTCTCTCATCCGACTGTGACTCAAGATCTGAAGCTCTTAAGAAAATGCGGAACTGTGTATGCCACATTTTCCATTCTTTTGCCAGATTTGGCGCTTTTAAATTCATTCGTTGCAATGAAGCAGCAAACAATTGACTACCGCTCGACTTATAGTCAAGCTTCTCTTCTTTATTGGCCATTTTCTTTTCTTTTAGCTGTTGTTTTTTTTCTTATTTAAATAAATCTTAGTCTCTTTTATAATAATTTTAATTGAGCACTTCTGACACCATGTTGTAATTTTAATGTCTTTATGGCTTTATTTTATATCAGATACATAGTTGATACTTTTGTACATTAATGATACCTCATATAACATAAACATTTTGAAAAGTGCTATGTTAACGTTGTAACGTTAACGTTATTTATATTATTATAATAACTCTTCAACAGTTTCCATTGGTATAATAATTTCAAAAAAATTTTTTTTTATTTATTTATCAAATCAGATAAATGTAGCCACTTAAAAAATATACAAATTTATTTTTAAATTTCAATAATATATTTCTTTCCATAGATTTTTACATCTTTTAATTTTCCGAGCACGTTGTGTTAATTTTTGAGTAATCTTAAGAAAATTTCCTTTTCAATGGTATTAAAATTTTAGCTTACAACAAAAAAATTTGAGGAAGATTTGGCCTTGTTTACGAATCAACGACCAGGTCGCAAAATATACTACCAAATTCCATATAAAAAACTTAAGGCCGGGGCACATAGAATCCGTCATACGTTAAACTTTGACAAATTCAACTGACAAGTAAGTTAAAATACATGTTTTCTTATGAGCGTTGTCACAATCAATACGTGTCCGTCAACACAAAGTACGAAAGTTGGTCAACTTTTAACTTTTGAATACTTTGACAACTATCAACTGCTTCTTCTTCTCTGTTTTCTTTTAACACTTGCTGTGTTTCAATTGTGTTTTGTGATTTTAATAAAGCAATTTTGGTGGCAAACAATAAAATACAAATTTTATTGAATTATTATGAATAAAATACAAATTAAATTTAAAAGTGAATAAAAATAGAGAGCAAACTTTGGTTTAGCATCCGTCAGCAAAGTATTCATTGTGCCAACCTAATCCATCGTTACTTTGACTTTAGTTGAAATTGTCAAAGTTTAACGTATGACGGATTCTATGTGCCCCGGCCTTTATACATGGAATTTGGCAGTTGGGGCTACTAGCAATAATAAATTCGCCTACGCTGCCACCTGCAATTGATTCACATTGGTTACACCTGTTATAATTTCGCCGTGATTTACATCACGTATACGCAAGTTAACAACTTGTACAAAATTAGAACAAACATAAGCATCTTGCTTTTGTAAGAATTCATTAGTTGTGTAAAAAAATTAATAAAGATAATAAAATGATCAGAAATTAATCCGTTTTTATTAAAATATAAATTACAAAAATTTCTTTGCGGATCTCGACCAGAAGCTTCTTCATCTAGGTTTACTGATTGTTCATTATCTTCCTCAATTTGCTCTTCATATATTTCATTGACGTATTTGTGAGTGCGTGGTGGTGGTAACATTTTTACTTCTCTTTTTGGAAAATATCGTTCTGCCTCGTGACATTCGATTCTTAATTGCTCTACGGAGGACACAGCTATAGGATAAATTACTTTGCCTAAGCTTTCTTTAACGTTTCTTTTGATAATTTTTATCATGTCATATTCTGGAATTGTTTGAACGAGTTTGGAACGAATTTGATTCATGATAGGAAAATAATTATCTATTGTTTCGTGGGGCTGTTGTTTTCGTTCTACCAGATCTCTCATGATTTCAAAGTTGGAGCGGGTAGATTGAAATTGACTTAATAAAGCGTGCCGCATTCCAGGCCAATCTCTTATGCCTTGTGTTTTTATAAACAGCCAATACCATTCTCGGGCGGCTCAAGAGACTAGTAAATGAAAATCCCGTAGAACCTCTGACCACTGGATTTGATAGCGTCTTTGAAGGTGTTCCAGACGAAATATAAAATCCTCCACACTCATGTGTGTTGAATTCCCATCAAACACTACACCAAGTTTATCGATACGTATTCGAATTTGTTCGATACTGTGAACTACAGGAGTGGGTAATGACTCTCTGACATAAATATTATTATTGTTCTCATTACTTATGGGGACACTATCATTGAATTAGTTAGTTCAGCTATACTTTTTCTTACATCTGACATTTCGTCCTGAACCATCTTTTTAACTTTGTCTTCTAAGGTTTTCTGTACCACCATAGCCTCATCAACTACCATCTCCCTAACCTCAGGTGTTAAATTTGCTTCAAAAGTTGAATTCGGATTAGGTTGTGGCCCTACATTGTTACGTACATTAGCACCTTCTACGCCTAGATTTCTAGTATTTATACTATGAGATAGATCAACAAATTGTGACCTACTCACATTTCCAACATTGTGGTTCATATTCGATTTGTTTTGATTATCGGCTTTTGCTATTTTCGGTACTGAGTGGGACACAGATCTATTGAGATCAAACTGCGGTTGCCTACTTCTTTTTCTGTTTAGGGACTGAGATCTAGTCTCTCTATTCATAATTTATAAAAAATAAAGGACAATCTTTCACTCTCTTTTTTTTCCGAAGGAAGTAGATTGAACTTATTGAATTGAAATCTTACTATTCTAGTTTGTGCAAAAATACTTATCGCATGCAATAACGTAATATAAAAAAAATATTTACCAATAAAATAAAATTTGAAAAATTATATATATAATAACTAAAACACAATAATTACACTACAAATAAAAATTTAATTTTAAAACGTATAAATTAAATAAATAATTAAATCAACTAATTATTGTTAGAGTAAATATATTTGTATGAAAATAAATGACTGATATATATATATATATATATATATACGTACGATGAAAATACTATTATGAATAAGTTATTTAATAAACTTGTTTAATAAAAGCGTTGCCAAGAATTAAATCTGTTCTATAAAAATAATATATATATTTTTTTTCTTTTCCAGGATTGCTGGTGCTTGGTGCGGAGCGGTTAGCATTCTCATCTGGCTCTTTTAATCAAAAGCATTTCAATAAACATGTTGTAAATCAATTTACTAACAAAGGAAATAAAAAGGTAGTTAGTTCGTTGAATCAACAGAACAAATCTTTTCGATACAACGGACCTTTAAAAATAAATTTTAAGCGGATATCGTCTAAGTATTACCCTGCGACTTTAAACTAACTTATATAGCAGAGTTTACCAATTACACAAATCTGGAGAAAGATCAGCACAATTAGGTCTAGCAATAAAATCTTCCTATGGACTTTAATCTTCTCCTGGGAATTTATTTTTAAATTGTCCAATTGATATTGATATTTTTGTTTGTTTATATTTTCGTACTACATTTGCACTTATACAACTAATACAAACGGCTACGCTTAACATAAAACTGAAAATACCAAACACAATTTGACAACTTAGTCTAGTCTATTGCACTCCCCTAATATTCTATTGCACTGTGTTTCGGTCATATACACACGACAGCTTCTATTTTGTCTAAAGGCGTAAAACGCCGAAGCCTTTCGATTGGGCGCCATATTGTTAGGTGTTCGTTTGTTGGCACTAAAATGAAACTCCGCCCAGCTCACCGCGGCTTCTTCTCGGGTGTGTTCCCTCCCTCATTTTAGTCCACGAACCGCAAACAAATAAAACAATGAAAATACAAAAAAAAACTTTAAAAGCAAACACAACAGGATATGAAATGGGAGAAAGATGGACATCTACAGCCGCCCAACCCTACCTTGGTCATCTGTACGTCCCTGAACGATAATTAATGACCCCTCAAACCACACCATTAAACTCACCACTCACCAGCAATCCATATAATTAATTTAAGCCATTGTCTCGTTATCTATTTTACTACATTATTTATTTTAAATAGAAATAAGATTAAAAAAATAATTCTTTTAAAAAAATACACTTTTTTTCTAATAAATTTTTTTAACAAACCAAAAGAAAAATGATTTTGAAACTAAAAAAATAAACAATAATATAATTCACAAAAAAATAATAATTATTTTATTCCTAACAGCTGTTACAGATTTGCCTACGATTCACAATTACTTCTATTTCCTCCGGACAAAACAAACAAAAATTTACAATTACACACTAAACAGGCACTTCCTGTGTAAAAGATAACTTCCCCTGACTGAGCTCACTCAAATGGAAACTATCCCTATTAATGAGATTAAATATTAGTTCTTCTTGAGTGCGATTGATTAAATTGTGAACCCTATTGCAATCTTGAACAAGTCCTTTGTAATTTAAAGATTTCACTTTTAGATTTTGAATCTCAAAAACAATTTTAGAGGACAAATAACTAAAAAACAAATAGGTATATATATAATGCTTAATTTAGAAACACAATATAAATAAATAATAATAATAATTTAATAATAAATTAATAATTTAAATAAATGAATTCACTAATCGAGTTGTTCTTAACACTGACCAAGACAATGCACTGTACTGTCTCCTTCCTTTCCTGACAATTTTTTTTTTTCACTAATTACAGTTTACCTGTGTCTTTTGTGGCGTAATAAAAACTTCTCCGCTCGGAAGAACTTTTCGGACGTGGAACAAAGGAAACATCTTTGACAACGGCAGCTGTTAGTGGTAAGATGGATGTATCGTTCCATTTTTTTAATTTCCTGCTTTTAATATTTTTATCTTTTTTACAGGTTGTAGGCCTTGATTTTACTGCAGATTGGTCGCCTGCACACTCTTCTGGTGGAATCATTTCTTTGTGCCGGAAGAAGGGGTTGGGTTTTAATTTCATTTATACCTTCTGGTTCCCCCCATGCATTATGATCCCCTTCTTCTATAAGCTAAATTAAACACACGGCCGGACAGTTCTTAAAATCTCATGAGCCCGCCGGAGTGTAATTTATATTCAAAAATGTTGTTGAAGGCTGTAGCCACGGGAAATCTACGCCCAATTCCCGCCATGGACAGAATTGCCATCGCAACACTCTTAAATAAAAGGATGTAATAACTCATTAACATCTTTTGGCTTACTGTTTCCACTATAAATACCAACTGTATAAACTGAATCGGTACCATTAACATTAATAAGAATTGGCCAGGCCTGCGCTAAAGAACTTTTCGCAACAGGCAATCCATCTATGTTTACATTCAAATCAATAGAGCTATTTAGAAAACTTTTAGACGATAAAAAATCGGTTAGACAATCCTTTAACCCATAATGTACATAGCTTCCGCCTTGTACTTGAACTATAGGCGAGTCCCGCGGTGTTTATTTTAATGTCCTTGCATCTTTTGGTAAAAAAGGAAAAGATTTTCTTAAAATGTTTAGTAAGTCATTTACAGCACTTTGTGTTATGGTATGTTTAACAGCCCAAACAGCAATTTCTTTCTTAATATCAATATCATCAATTATATCATCACAATTTTGTTCCGAACTTGAAAACTCGTAACCACTATTGTCATAATATTCTTCACTGGAAGATCGAATCTCAATGGAGCTGTCTGGTAATTCACTTGAATTGCTTCTTTTGATTCTTTACGAACACTCTGTTTAAATTTATAGGGAATATTTACAATAAGTTTTTTACTTATTTAAAAATTTATTACTTTTTTTATTTTTTCTCTGTTTAAAACACCTTAAATAAACTTCACTTGTCGAACAAAACACAAAGAATGAAAACTTTAACTAATAACACAAAATTCAGGCACGCGTCGAATAACGGTAGATCATTCTCAAAAACACTTATAAAACTGTAGCGAGAATAAGTAATTTACAAACATTCTTGGTAAACTGTTATCTAAACTAATTGTATAGCAAATAATATTGTAAAAGGTGTTGTCATGTGAAGCATTTTCAAAGCTTATAAAAGGTATGCTTATAAAAAGTTATATGAAATCTCTTATGATAACCTTATTCTAAAACTCATTTACATTTTGCTCGCGAAATGGTCTGTTGGGACGTCATCGTAGTGTTTGTGATCATCAGTCTTCAATCGTTGTGTACGGTATTTTGTTTGCGTACGCATACACAAACGCTAAGAAATTTTTTATGCATTTTGCTTTATCAAGGCAATTAACAATATCAAACGAGAAAATACATTAGTAAGATGTACTTTATATAAACTACGTCAAGTAACTGAGAACATATAGTTTGGAGCTCGTGTTCCTTTAAACGAACTAACTTTGTAATATTATAATTTTGTGCTAATAAATTGGTAGCCCAATAAATTTTTATTTGGACAGTAACAATTCGTGAGTTATTTCAGAAATGTAAGCATAGTAATAAATTTTAAGAGTTTTTCTATTTTTTTAACAGACATTTTAGGAAATTTTTTGGTTTACTTGATTCAAAGAATGTGGCTTGAAACTAAAAATTTATGTGGGAAAGAAAAGCAGGTAAGTGGCAAATTCAATTATTTTCGTCGTTGCAGAAAATGTTAAAATTCATATAAAAAAATGTCGCTGATTTTTTATATAAGGAGTTTGACATTTTTTGCAACGGCGAAAATGAACGAATTCGCCACAGCCACCACCTGATACATTAATTAACCATGATTCTTAAGTGTCAATCTTTATAAAATATCAGTGTATATTTTTTTAAACATTAAGGTGAACCGTATTGCTTCTGTCGAAAATTATGAAGTCGCCTGCGCTACTAATTGGTAATTATATTCTTGTAGTCTTGTTAGCAAAACAACTGAAAACTCATGCTTTATGCTTATGTATTAGGTCTGTTCATTTACTAAAAATTGTTACGAATTTGTAACAATTGTTACTGGAAGGTGTTCATTAACCCAAAAAATTTGCAACGAGAGAGTGTAAACAGAGAGTAAGAAATGAGATGAAAAAATATCTTGCAAACTCCTTCTGGTAAAATTTTTACTTGCAAGAATTAGCCAAACAGCTGTTTCTTACTTTTGTTTACAAAATAATTTACTTTAAAAATGCCTGATAAAAGAAATTTTTGTAACATTGAGGAAAATGAAAGTATTTGGCAATTAAAAGAATGTAAAAATAATGTTATTTTGTAATTTTTCTTTAATTTAGCTATGGACCTACAAATCAAAGTAGTGTAAAACAACAGAAATTTGGTTTAGAAACTTCGAGCTTTGCAGGTGTTTGTATTATTTTTAGAATTAAAAGTAAACAAGCTAGTGATGAAACATTCGATGCAATGTGCTTTTTTCGGTGCAATTTAAAGAATAGTTATACAATTATTATGTATAATTATAAATAAGTTATATACATGGTAAAACTATTTCTCATATAAATATTTTTACTTCTAAATTACAATAATAATGTTTATTGGAACTATCTGTATAAAAAAAATTCTATATGTACATGATGAGGTTAAACATCATAAACGCGTTTGCAAATTACCAAATATTTAAAAGAATAGTTAACACATTTTACATATTATTGCTATTTGGTTACTTGAAGTACTATTTTCAATTTTTTTCGTGTGGATACCAGCTTGCTGGCTTTCAGTGTTTTTTGTCTTACACATTTTTGCACTTTGGTACATTTGCTTTAAAAATAGCACTATTTAGTGTGCATACCGTACAGTTTTTAAGTCTTACATATCATTCCCGAAGCCACAACATTTTTCATTGCCAATTTTTGCTAAGGCGTTCATTTTCTTTTTCTATTTGCGAGAATAATTTTCAAAATTTCTGTTTTACTCTATCGTTACTAGTTTTTGCTAGCAAAGTTATTGAACAGACCTATTATAACCAAATTGTTATACAGTTGAGTAGAGGCGAATTAAAAATGAAGAAATAAAAATAAGAAAGTTGAAAGTGTTGTTATAATTTTATATAAAAAATGTACTTATTACGAAACATGTAATGTCTAGATTACCGATAAATATTGTTACGTTTATTTAAATTTATAAACGTTTATTTTACTGAGTTCTTCTATTGCAAAATAAATAAACACAATTTATTTACTTCTTTAATTAAATTACACTTTTATAAGACGATTATTCACTTATTCGCGATTAGTACACAAAAATACGCGATGGCAACTTCGCCACTGTTTATCCGTTTTACGTTTTCACTAAGAATGATTCAGCATGTATGGCCGTTGCTTTTATATACCCAAAGTGAAGGCTCTTGCATATACTAGAACTTACTCCATCTGTTGGTAGAATATTTCTTTACTACGCATTTATCATTTGAGACACATGATGATTGTTATTTGATTCCAGAACCTTCCATTATTATTTTGAATTTATTAGTGTGTAGGTGTTTGTGTAGTTGTGAGCTGCATTTATTTTTATTGCTTTATGTTAGTTGTTAGTTATGTTATGTTAGTTTGTTTTAACAAAATAAAAGTTTATTTATAATATAAGCAAATATATATTTAAATAAAATCAATAGTTTAAACAAAAACCTTTACATATTATTATTTATTGTAATTCAAATGCTTTAAAAGCTTATTGTAATAAAAAGTTGGCAGAAGTCTAAATAAAAAAGGTTGCCAGTTTGTTTAAAAAAGGTATTAAAAAACAGGGTGGACTATATGAAAGTTTTTTTCTATACAATATATGCTATGCATATAAAGAAAATTTGGTCTTTAAACGAAAATGGACTATAGGCGAAGTGGACTTTAGAACAAATAATTTGTATGAAATACGAAAAAACCTGCAAGTGAATAGGACTGTTTTGGCTTACATCCGTTTTTGGCCTTTAAGCGGAATGGATTATAAACGAAAAGTACTGTATAAAGCCCAACCTCTGTCGCGACAAATATAAGTCAGATGTCTAAGTGCCACATTCGTAAAAAGAATTAGAATTACATTAAATTAAAATCAATGATTATAGCTTAAAAAAAAGTCGGAAAACATTATTGGAGTGTGAAAAATGGGCAATTTAATCGGTAAGTGGTTACAATACCGAGCTACACTTATAAGAAATGATTTCTTATAAAATGAATTCACGATCTTAGGGATTACTTGTCGAACGGTTAAAGGCAAATCTCTTAAATATTGATATTGGCCTACCAGTTTTAATAACCTTATGAAAGAGTTTTAACAACGAAACCTCGGAAAATTAAGAAAAGTACATCCCAGAAATTGTTTTACATAAATCGAAATATGCTGTCTCCGTCGCACCTTGAAATGAACAATAGCATTCACAATACGATTAATTCTGTATAGTACAATTGAAGTAGTTCCAGATATAATCTCAAGTCCGTATAAAACTTGCGACATCATTAGAGCATAAGCAGTGTGACCAGATCCAAAAAAAATTCGGAGCTAAGTGCCAAAAAGCGTTAAACAAAGTTTTAAGTGCTTAAACATAGTGCTAAAATTTAAATGCCTTAATTTAAGAGCTTATAGTTTTATCTTTTACGCTTATTTTACCTAAGAAAAATTAATTTCCATTGAATAAATCAAAATTTCTTAAAATAATTAATTTTTTATTAAACAAAAAAGTTTTAGAAACATAACAAAAATGATAGTTCAGTCTTTAAATTAAATGTCAGATACGCATGCATGCGCGTATATTCTTTACTCAGCAAATTTATTTCACAACATTTTAATTCAGAAATATCAAAAAGTACTAAAAAAGGTGGAAAAATAAACTATTCGGCTTTAACAAAACATTACATACATATGTAATAAGTTTTGACACACACAACAGGAATAAATTTTAATGTGGTACACTCATTATCTGTTATAAATTTTTCTTTCTATGTACTTTGTACATTGTTACAAAATTAATAAAAAAATAAATATTTTCAAATTCTTATGTACATACATAAATTCAAGGTATATTAATTACTAGGTAATCAAATTCGCATTAAAATTTTTTTAGAAGCAACGTTGAATTTTGTTTACATTTTATTGACGTGCCATTTAAAAAACGAAAAAATTTTCAATTTTAAAATTGAAAAAATATTTTTAAATACTTAACAAGTTGATCAAATAGTGAAGGTGCAAATAAACCGTTGTGTAAAAAGTTGGATTTTACCTCCTGTACCTGGAGTAATACTCCGCATTTCATTTTTTAATTTTGAAATTTAATTTAATTTTTATATTTGAAATTAATTAAAAATTTTGGCAGCAACGTTGAACATAAAAAATCAGCTGGTCTATTAAGACCACTTGTAAATTAATTCGCCTTCGTCCCAACCAAGGCGAATTAATACAGGTGATTGCAAGGCTACAACAATGCAACAATACAAAAAACAACAGGAATTTGTTGCTACAAAATTTATGTATGTTGTCAAAAGAAAAAATTAAAAAAACCAAACAAGAAATGTACGTTGCTACCTGGTGTACAACTTGAGAAGGATGTACAACAGATTGCAATATTTGTGGTGTAGTTGTATGACGTTGCGTGTTGGTTGTACAACAGGTCAAGAAATTTTGATTTTTTGGCAACGTTAGTGGACATGTCGCACAACATTATTCTATTTTACTTTTCATTTTCGTAGTGACAACGTAGCAAAACACAGCCCTTGACTTCCTCCACGTTCCATTTCTAATTTTCTTAAAATTAAAATTTTAAAATGTGATTCTGTTACGCACAAATTGTTTAAGGAATTTAAATATTTCATTTTTTATTAGAAATTTAAACAAATTAAAAGTTTGTTTAATAAATAATTTATTTTTGACAACATTAATAAACAAGCACAATTCGCCTTGACAACTACAACGTATACAGCTGATGAGCTTTTTCGCCCGTGCGTTCACCTGTATTATTTCACCTGTATTATATGAATATAAATTTGACAATTGTTCTGCCGGCATTTTATTAGGCATCATGATGAAAATTCATCTCGTGTGGACATAGTGTTAGAGTATTTTTGGTAAACTTAAAGATAGCTTTTGTGAATTTTTATGTTTTTCATAGTGGTCTTAATTGCAAAGATAACGAAAGTTATATATTATCCAAATTTCAAAATTAAATATAATTTATCGATTAAATCTGTTATATAAATTCAAGTATTTGTTAATAAATTGAATTTACAAATACTTATAAAACACATATAGCAATTAGAATTAATTAAAGTTGAATTAGATAATTTTTTATAAAAACAGGTGTTTTAAAATTATTTTACATAATTTCAAATTTGTTGCAATGTAAGAATCAATAGTTATGGAGTTTAATGTATGTGAAATGCTTTTATTACAGCATAAAGAGTGGTATTACCATATAACTTTTACATTTACAATTAATTAATTTGTAAGAATTTTTTCTTATACTTTATGGAGTAGGTAGAAACGAACGTGAATCTACTTTGCCCAATAAATTTTTAGTTGGACAATAACAATTTGTGTGTTATTTCAGAAATGTTAACATTGTAATAAAATTTAAGAGTTTTTCTATTTTTTTAAGAGAAATTTTATGAAATTTTTTGGCTAACTTGATTGAAAGAATGTGGCTAGAAACTAAGACAATAGCAACTAAAAATTTATGTGGGAAAAGAAATCCACGTAAGTGGCAGTGACAAAAAAGCAGAAAGAAAATAGAAAAGCAAGGGGTGATTAAGGAATTTGCTGTAAGCAACTGTCCTTGATGATTTTTAATCAAGCACCAATCTGTCGACACAAAGAAGGTGCCGATCTAGAAAATGTATTTCATTATGCTGATATATAAAATAAAAATAAAATCTCTTAAAAAACAAAATGTAAAAATAATATATATGTATCGATAAAATAGAAAAATAGATTGGGAATTGTTGGACAAAAAATATTTACTTCACTATTAACTGTAACAAACAATAAGAATTCAAGCTATTTATTTTTTACACATTTTATACACATATATATGAACGAACTATAAAAAAGCAATTAGGTGTATAACACAATTTTTAAGCTTAAATATAAATTGTAAGCTTAATCTTTAGACAAGCTTTAAGAACTTTTCGAAGTCTGGCTTAACAAAATTTAATAAAATCAAAAATAACCGTCTGTATTACTGTTATTATAAGTTATTGTTTATTATTATTATTATTATTATTTTTATGAATTATTATTAAAAGAAATATAATTAATTATTATTAATTTCAATGTCAATATATTTATTTATATAAATACACTAATAAGAAAATAATGCAAGAAACAAATTTATTTATAACATTTATTACGCTTTTTATATACCAGCGATGAAAGACAGTGGAATACAATAAATTCCTTAATTACCTTGGATTTTCTACTTTTTTGTCGTTGACACTGGCTTCTTATTCTTTTGCCACATAAATCTTTTGTTGCTATTATTTTAGTTTAGTTTCTTTCAATAAAAGCAAAATAAAATTTCCCTAAAATTTCTCCTAAAAGTAGAAAAACTCCTAAATTTTCTTACAATGTTAATATATATGAAATAACACACAAATTGGTAGTGTCCAAAATCTATTGCCCTTAAAATTTATTAACATAAAAATAGATTATTAAAAAGTAGATTCATGTTTGTTTATTCTCTACCTACTTCACAAAGTTGAAAAAAAATTTTACAAATTAAGGGATTTTTTAAGCAAATGTAAAAATAAATTGACTGCTCATAAAATTATGTGGTATTAACACTCTTTATGCTCCATAAATTGACAATTAGTTTTTTCAAAATTTTTCAATCAGTAATATTTGCTAGTGATTTTTACATTGCATAAAATTTAAATTATTTATATTTGTTGTTTTTTATAAAAAATTATATAATTTAACTTTTGTTAATGCTTATTTCTGTATTTGTTTTACAATAGATGTATTTGTAAATTCAATTTTTCTTCAAATACTTTTATTTATACAACAGATTTATTCGGTAAATAATATTGAATGTTGAAATTTTGATAATATATAAGTTGAAAGATAACTTTTTTTAGAAATGTTTTAAGTATAAAATAAAAAATTGCGTTTATTAAATTTTCAATTGTAACTTTACAAGCAAGACCACCATGAAAAAGATTAAAAATTACTAAAAACTACCTTAAGTTTACCAAAAATTCTCTAAAGAATAAACGCCAAAAGTAATTTACAAGACCACTACGAAGAACACTAAATATAACTAAAAAGTACGCTAAAGATCACTAAATTTTGCTCTACGTAGTGATCTTTAACATCAGTACGTTATCGTAGTGTTTGTGATCATCAGCCTTCAATCGTTGTGTACGGTATTTTGTTTGCGTACGCATACACAAACGCTAAGAAAATTTTTATGCATTTTGTATTTTTTGTAGAAAATTATTTTGTGTACTGATCTTAATAAAGTTCAGTACGAAACACTAACGTAGTGTACTTTAGTGTTTGTTTTCAAACACTGGTTTTAAATAAATTTTTTAGCTTCCTAAGTTTTTTTTTTATATAAAGGTGTGTATGCATCTTTCAGGTAGCGAAAACTTCAGAAAACATGCTAATAATGAGATTGTTTACAAGATCCTTTCTTCAATGGAAAGTTTTTAAATGTTTTTCTTTTTTACAACTTATCAATAACACTTGCATGTATGAACAATGAGGAAGAATGAATGCCTTATTAAGGCAATTAAATATTTGCAACGTGAAAATACATTGGTAAGATGTACTCTATACGAACTACGTCAAGTACCTGAGAATATGTAGTTTGGAGCTCGTGTTCTTTTAAACGAACTTATCCAAATACCTAAGTGCAGACCTCTAATATATATTATAGAAATTTTTATAAGGAAAGACAGCCATGTGCTTAAACTTAAATCGTAAAGTTCTAAATTGTTATCACAAAAAAGAAATTTAATAGCTGTTATCTCTGTTTTCAGTATTAAAGTTTTCTTTTCAACGAGAAGAGTTTATGTCATATATACGTAACATATGTAAGTTTGAACATGAAAATTATAAACCGTATGTTATATACTGATTTCACCATACACACGAAATTACATATGGATAGCAATTTTTACATTCCATATGACTTATACACGTAGTCTAAACACTCCTTTAAATAGATTTAAAATTAACAAGTAAGAGTGCTATATTCGGCTATGCCGAATCTTATATACCTTTCACTATCTATGTTAATATAGTTTAGTGAAGTAACTTCAATCAAAAAAGCAAATATTGGGGTGACAGAGAAATAAAAAATAAAAAAATTTTGGTACTGCATATATATAATTTTACATAAAAGTGACATCGGCTCTTAATGGGTTAAGCATCTTAAGATTGTGTTAAGTGAATTCAAGTGAACATTTATATTACTAATAATACTTACTTTTAAATTTCATTAATCTTATATAAATAAAAAAACCATACAATTTATTGTAATAAAATTTGTTTAACTTTAATGATTATTATTTTATAATATTTACAGTGTTTATTTTAAAATTATACAACAAAAATAGAGAAAAAATTTATAATTTAAATATGCAAAATTTTATGTTTTATTTTAGCAATTTTTAAACAACAATTCCAGTAATTTTAAATCTCCAACTCATGGCAATTACAAATGCATGGCTAGAATCTGTGTTAAAATATAAAAATTATAATTTCAGCGATCTACTTCCAGTTTCCAGGAATCAAGAAAAAAAAAATTAAATACTGTTTAGACAGGTTTTTGAAAACTGGAAGAGTACGTTCTTCTACTTGTTTTAACACACGCACATTCTTAAAAATTTAAATCTTATATGTTATCCAATTGACAATTGACTAAATTAAATAAAATTATTTACATTGAAAGAGAACATAGTTCCTCTAGTGCACAAAACCCGCCGGCAAACATTTCACTTCTCAATAAAATTACATACAAATATAAACTTACTTGGCCGAATTTTTCGGGAACTGCTGCAGTTTCTGTTGTTTTCCATTTGGGAACAAGCCATTATATAGCCGCGACTCCTAAAAAACCAAATAATTTTAAAAAAGCTAATTTGAACTAAAAATGACATTGGTTAACTAACATCTTTCCTTTATTTCCCCAATCACACACAAATGCACACCACCGAGTATATGCACACAATCGCTTTTCTTATTAATAATTTCTATTTAAGTAAATAATTTTGTGCAAAAATAATTTTTATTTTATATCTGCACCAAATTTTCTGTGCAAATTTTTGTAAATAAATAAAATGTCAAACTCCAGCTATAATCAGAAAGAGGTACTAACAAAAAAAAAAAACGAAAGTACTATTACTATCCCTTTCTAACGATAGCTGGAATCTTAGCACACTGTATTTTTCGTGTCTTATCTGGTTAGTTATCTGTGGTTTTAAGTGTTCAAGTGCAAAACAAGTTGTCTTTGAGATGTTTTCCGATACAATTACTTGTCTTGCAATACTCTTGACATTGACGTGTTTTTGATTTAAACTCGTCGCAAAACACTTCACATTCAGGGTTCAGATATACTCGTGAAGTGTGTTCAGTTGTTTTATGGATTTTGGTGTTTCACAGAATAGGAATTTTAATGGCGGCAAATCAAAATTAAGCATCGTGTCAAAAAGCGTAAACAATGTGTATACATACAAACATATTTCTAAAGACATTAAATTGAATTATATATAATATAATAATATTTCATTTTTGCTTAATAATAAATGATTTAAATATTGTGGGCTTAATAATTTCCAAGCTGTTTTGCAAAATTCTAGCTAACGTGCAAAAACTGTGTGTATTCTTTAGGATCTTTTGCTGAGGAGGATACCAACTCTTTTTTTCCAGTAATATTGTCGCCCGTAATTGCATTTTTTTATTTTTGCAAACACCCCAATTTGTTGCAAATTACGTGAAATATTTGTAGATTTTTCCGAAAATAGTTTTTAAGCTCTCCTTCACTTAGCGTTTGCCAATCGAATTCCCAAAATGAGTTTGTGCGGTGCTAAGAACAACAAAATTATTTTTTCTGATAATAGTAACTATCACAGATATTACCAATTTCAATTGCTACATTTTCTAATCAATTACAGTTTTATTAAAGGCACAACGTCTTTCAATGTAGTTCCTTTTTCCTTACTTAAATAACACTTTAAAATTAATCACTGCATATATGTATATATAATATCCAATTCAAGGCTTTTATCACTTTGCTGGAAATTATATGCTTTAATTTAATATGTACTATCTGTTTAAACAGTTGACCAAATGTCAAACTAAAACACTATAATTACAGTGCGAACGCTTGTGCTTAGTTTATTAAACATCTCGCTTAAACACGTTGTAAACATATAAGTGTGAACGGCATAAAAAAAGGGAATTTACATTGTTTAAATTCATTCTTTTTTGTTTTTTTATGAGATTCTTTTAACTTTTGCATTGCTGAACGGTAAAACTTCATTACGATTGAAGCTAACTCAAAAGAGGGTTTATATTTAATGCGTTTTTGTATTCGAATATGTTTATCCAAAATTTTATTGTGGAATTTCGGTTTGTCTATTCCTATGAAATTAACTCTTGCCATTATGAACTTTACGTTGGCATTAGTGCAACTGTTACACGCGAGAAGTAGTATTTTACAAAAAACTACAATAATTATTTTTTGTAACACTTTGTAAATTATATAAATTAAAAATGCTAGAGAAGGCTAACGGGCTGCTTACAAGACACAACTCGTCTATAAAAAGCGCTAACTTTTTGACACTTTTCTTTTTTTTTTTTGGTTTGTAGGTCGCGACTATAGACAATTTTTGTTAAACGATGTAACAGTTGTAAATTTATTTTTGTTTATAGGAAACGCATTTTTCACCAAAAGTGTCAAAGCTACGCGAATAAAAAAAGTCGCAAAACACAAAAAGTTTTTTAATTAAATTTTTAACGAAAAGTGGTTTTTTATTATAAGCTCTTTGTTTTTTAAGGAAATATAAAAGAACAAAAATAATAGAAATTTCAACTAAAAAGGGCAAGTAAATTTTAGTTACATACTTGTATATGGGCATTTTCATCTTTATAATAATATTATTTTATTGCTTAAAATCTTAGCGTTAAACTGACAACAGGTCTGCAGTTCTAACTACTGGTTAGTTGTATGGAGGAGTTCCCACATTTAGCCACAGTTGCTTAACAGTTTGGTAGCAGTAAAACTGCAATGGAATATACTTGGGATACGGTGGCTGGTAGTGAGTGGAAGAATGTACGTATATCAAAATGTTTTATTTAATTGCTTAAAGGCAAGTTTTTATACTCGTAACAAAAATTTAAAAAAACTGGTGGTGTGCCTTTTCGCGTTAGTAATTTAACGGCACTGGAAGTAGACATCGATCGAATATCGATGAAAAGTTTTGAGAGTTCCCAAACAACCGATTTTTGAAGTAACACCGCACAGAGGAGACAAAAACGTGGCAGTTGTTACACCCACATCATCTTCAGTCGGCAAATACAATGTGGGAGATTAGACTTTTGTGCGGCAATGGGTGACCTTTAAAGAATACTCTTACAGCCAGCCAACAATATCAGAAAGCTCTAAGCTGTATCGAATGTCTACCTCTACCCCAAAAGCGACAACTTTGCCGCATAGAAAACAAAAAATTGCTGAAGGGCAAGAGAGAGAGTCAAACTTTTGCGCCAGCAATGTAAGCTTCATTTAAATACCTTAGAGGCCATAATCATCACAATCGGAAAATTCAAAAGAGGTAGCAGTAAAAGAGTGAACAGATTCATTGCAGGCCATAAGCAAGCCAATGGAGCTGATGTCAAAATCCATTGTTGACATATTGTGGCATATTACTGAAAAGTAATAAAACATTAATTAAATATATCGGCATATAAATTCAAAAAAGCCCTAAGTCACATTAAAAACAATTTTTTTTAACTAATTTTAAACATGTTAATATCCTATTAGGTAAGGTTAGGTCAGGCAGGCGGCCGTGTTGCCATAGCCCACTTGGGTTCATTGATTGGTCCCTTTGTGTTACCTGCTGTTAGAAGGGAGAGAAAAGAAGACCCATTGACGAAATATCAGATAATATCAGAAAGGCCCTCATAGCACCGCTGACCAAGATATCTCAGTCGTATACACTCCAGCGCAGGGCATTGACAAAGGAGGTGATCCACAGTCTTCTCTTCGTCCTGGCAACTTCTGCAGAAGTCGTTAAAAGGGATACCCATTCTTTTGGCATGGGTTCCGAATAGACAGTGCCCAGTGACCGCTGCCACTAAGTTACGCAGTCGAACCCTAGGTAAGTGCAATAGTGCAGCCGCCCTGCCCCGATCCAAAGAGGGCCGGATTTTTCTAGCGATCGAACATGTCGACTCGTTAGACCACCTGATTTGGGCCAGTTCGTAGATGGCAGCGTCAATGCGCCGTCCGCAAGCAGAGAGGGATATACCACAGAAAATGTCTATGTCACCATCGTCAAGCATTGTCCCCCTCTTTGCCAGTTCGTCGGGAACAAGGTTGCCCAAAACGGTCCCGTGTCCCCTCACCCACTTTAGGCTGACTGTCGAAATCTCCGCCATCCCATTAAGGGATGTCCGGCATTTAGAGACAAGGTCAAATGTGGTGAACACACCTTTTAGGGACGTAATTGCGGCTTTACTGTCGGTACAGATGAAAATATCCCTGTTGGATATGTTATAGTACCTCAACCAGTATACGGCCTTTCTTATAGCAGATATTTCCGCTTGTAAAACACTACAGTCATTTTGGAGTCTGAAAATCATCCTTATCCAAAATTCCTCAATTTATACCCCACCCCCAACTCTCGTCCCTCCCTTGGAGCCATCCGTGTGTACACAGAATGCTCGAGATGGAGGAGAGTGGCCCTCCGTCACAGATAAATCTCCTTGTGAGGGAGGGTTCTGGGTTGTGGTAGTCCACAAGATCAGGAATAACATCCGTGATCCGTAGTACGCTAGCATGTCCCCATGATTTATGGTTCCATGCGCAAATAACATTCAGTCTGACTGCCATTCTCAGCGCCACCCTCTTGGCCTGAAGATCCACGGGCAGCCAGTTAAGCATGGCGAAAAGCGCTTTTGTGAACGTTGATCTAATGACCCCAGTCATTAAGATCGCCAAACTGCGCAGCACCTTCTCCAAGATAGAGACACTCGCTGCAGAGTCCAGTACTTTCCATCAGACAAGAGCTCCGTAAAGCAGAATCGGCCTTATCACCGTCTCAAGAAGCCAATTTATATCTCTTGGGTTGGTGCTCCAGCTCTTACCAATTGCCCTCCTGAAAACGTATATTGCCGTAATGACGTTTGACGCCCTGGCTTGGATATTCATTTTCCAAGATAACTTACTATCAAAGATGACGCGATGCGATGTCCTTCCCCGCTTGGGGATGAAGACCACATTGCACCTCCTCCATTGATACGGAATGTAGGACCAGGAGAGGTAGGCCCTGTGCAGTCTTAAGAGCCATGGGGTGACTAGATCCAAATTGTTCTGAAGATATGCCGGAATAATCGCATCCGGGCCCGGAGACTTGTATGGATGGAATGTCTTGATGGCCCAGTGTAGTCTATCCGTATCCATCTGTACAAAGTTTTCCACACTGTCCATCCTTACAGGTTCATACTGCATTTCTATTGACGAGTGACAACCCGGGAAATGTGTATCCAAAAAGACCTCCAGTGACTCTTGTGCACTGGTTGTCCAATTGCTGTCAGCTTTCCGAATGTACCCCGGAATTGACGAATGCTTTGCAAGTATTTTACGCAGCCTGCTCGTCTCTGAAGAGCCCTCTATCCCACTGCAGAAGGCCTTCCAGGATCTGCGCTTTGCGTTCCTTACCTGATTTTAAACTTGTTCAAGAAAGTCTTATAGAGTGGCCAGTTCGTAAATAGCAGCGTCAATGCGCCGTCCGCAAGCAGAGAGGGATATGCCACAGAAAATGTCTATGTCATCATCGTCAAGCATTGTCCCTCTCTTTGCCAGTTCAAAAGAATGTTGTTTAGATAAATACTTTCTTCGTTTTGTAAATACATAATATGAAGGTACTGCATGTACATATATATGTGTGTATACACATATTTAAAAATAAAACTTACGTATGTATTTGATAAAAAAACACGATTAAAAACACTTTTCAAATAAATTCTAAAATGTTTCACAAATTCATATTGTTTTGCTAATTTATTTACATTATTTTAGAAAGGGCTGGAAGAATTGAAATTGGTCTTAGATCTTCAGATGCAATAACAATTCTTGATTTAGGAATGGGGACAACATGGGCATTTTTCTACCCAGTTGAAAATTTAGAAGTCATTATAATAGAGGTTAATCGGTGAACCAAAATACCAGATACATAAGAAAACACTATCTTGATAAAACGAATAGAAACATGATCAGTCCCAATGGAATTTGACAATGGTTTTTCTTTCCGATGTGTAAGTGAATCTGAAATTTTAATGGGGCAGATAAGCTACACTTATTACAATTACAATTACAACGTTTACAATATTGGAAATACATGTCTTAAATACAACCTTAAAATGTAAACTATTGGAGATATACATACCAACACCCCCACCCTAACATCATCTCGATCATTTTGACAAAATGTATATTCATTGGTATGAACTACTAGGTTCGCATTATACGATTTTTACTACGTTTTCGAGACCGCAAAAACATCCTAAAGTGATCCGCACAAAAGCACTTTTAACACATTCGCGCCAAGCCCCAAAATCGCGATTTACTCATTCAGGCCAAAATATTTTTTATCTGATAATATTCTGTCTTTGTATATTTGAAAACAGAAGGTGAAAATTTTTTTGGTCGACTGATCCTATTTATAAGAATGGTATTTCAGAAGTAATGAACAGAAACTGATTTGAGTTACTGTAATCTATGTTCCATATTTTGACATGCAGAAGTTTCTCACTCTTCTTTGAAGGATGTATCAGACATCATACATTTCAGAAGAGGAATCATGTATCGATGAACATAACATTCTTTTAGAGGACGACTTATCTTTAGAGGATACATACCCAATAAGAGGCAGAAGTATGGCATAAAGTTATTCAAACTTTTTGTCGGTGGCGGATATTCCTGGAATTTAATAAATATATATATATTAGAAAAGAGAAAGTTGGCGATACAGCAGTTTCTGAGAAAATTGTTTGGAGAGCTTCTAGACCATCGAAGAACCCTCTATACCATAACCAGTGTGAAATTAGCTCAAAGAATGGTAGAAAGAAAAGCTTACTTGGTTGCAACTTTGCGCAAGAATCGAAGAGGTAATCCCCTGATGTTGTACAAGCAAAATTGAAACGGGGAGAACAGAAAGTTTTTCAAAACCAATAAAAACTGTTGTTCTTATATAGCAAGACAAACGGATGTGTTAATGCTGAGCACGAAACATGGCAATACAGAGGTGAAAAAGGTAACCCGCGGTAAAGAGATCAAAAAGCCAGAGATGGTGTTTGACCATAACAAAGAAAAATCGTATGTTAATATCTCTGACCAGCTTTAAGCATATTCTCTATACTGTAAAATGGAACAAACGATTAGCCTTTCATCTTATCACTGCAACAACTGTTGTCAATGCTCTGCACCTGTACAATAAAATCAACAGTAAAAAAATGCCCATCATTAAATTCAAAGAAGAACTAGTGAGAAAACTGGTTATAGGCTAATCTGACAAACCAGCATCTGAGATAGAAGGGGGACTAATAGATATGTCCGTGGTCTCTGAGCAAGCAGAGACAATCAAGCATATTTTGAAGGAAGCTGAAGGACCCAAGATTAAAACTAGAAAAAGGCGTTCGGTGCGCTATAAAAACATGGCTGCAGAACGTGGAACTCCTTTTGATCGAAAAACTGTAAAAATGATTAATACCTTCTGTATTAAGTGCATTTGTATCAAGTGCTTTGAACAAACACTCTGTATAGGTCATGTATAGATTACATTTTGAAATTTTAAAATTGAATTTACTTTTTTTACCTGATACATAATAAAAAAATAAAAAAAGATTTGAATATTACCATTGTTTTTGTAGGGTAAAAAATTGTTTATTTCAATGTAAAAAGGAAAAAATATTTATTAACCATCCACCTGTTCTCATTGAACTAAATAGCCCTATATTTTGTCCGCCACTGACGCATTAAGGGTATGCAAACTGCTCAGTACAAGCACAATTTCACGTTCTCCTGGGGCCACGGATTCATTCCAGGTATATAAACCCAGTGTAAATTGCGTGCTTTATACCACATTTAAGTTTAAAGACATAAAGCTTGCGTGTGGATACATATGTGAACATGCGGCCTAAACGAGTACTCAAGTGGCGCGCATCGCTGCCGAACATTGCGCTAAATGTGTCAAGTCAGCCGATGGCCTAATACTCTGGCAATTTAAGTGCGCGACCTTCAATACATTCTTATCAGGGCGTAAAATATTTTTAAGTTAGCACTGCTATAAGTCAATGGACCAATATTGTCGTTAAAACTCATTAAAATTTTTAAAAAACTTTACGGGGGGAACCGACAAATATTAAGCAAAAAGAGATTATACATTGCATATATTAATATTGTTGCGAAGATGCTTTATTTAGGTCATAAAAAGAAAAATAATAGTTGTCACGAACAAAGTAAAACGAAATGACCCGTTGTGTTTGTTTACAAAGCCAGAAGTTTCTACAAAAACTTCTTAATCACAAAACAAAAACAACTAACATAAAGCAATAAAAATAAACGCAACACACAACTACACACACCTACATGACGACTAATAAAAATAGACAGCATGTATAAACAAATTCAAAATAATAATGGAAAGTTCTGGAATCAAATAACAGTCATCATGTGTCTCAAATGATAAATGCGCAGTAAAGAAATATTCTACTAACAGATGGAGGAAGTTCTGGTATATTCAAGAGCCATAACATTTGGTATATAAAAGCAACGGACATACAGGCTGAATTATTCTTAGTGAAAACATAAACCAAAGAAGATCTCGTGTTAAACAGTGGTGAAGTGGCCATCGCGTATTTTTGTGTACTAATCGCGAATAGGTGGATAATCGTCTAATAAAAGTGTAATTTAATTAAAGTAGTAAATAAATTGTGTTTATTTGTTTTGCAATAAAAGAACTCAGTAAAATAAACGTTTATAAATTTAAAAAAACGTAACAATATTATAAAATTTATGCTCATAACAAACTTATTAACAACCGGTCTACAGCAAATATAAAATCAGATATACAAAAAAAAATATTAAAAATTAAAAAAGATATAGGTTAAAGAGTTTCATTAAGCAGGGTTCTCAGCTTCATCAGCGTTAATTAGGGTGGCACACTCCTTCAAACTATTTGCAAATTATATAATATATATATATATATATATAATATATAATATAATATAATATAATATAATATAATATAATATAATATAATATAATATAATATAATATAATATAATATAATATAATATAATATAATATAATATAATATAATATAATATAATATAATATGATATAATATAATATAATATAATATAATATAATATAATATAATATAATATAATATAATATAATATAATATAATATAATATAATATAATATAATATAATATAATATAATATAATATAATATAATATAATATATATATATATATATATATATATATATATATATATATATATATATATATATATATATATATATATATATATATATATATATATATATATATATATATGCAAACCCATTGCAAGCGTTGTTTTCGCAGAAGTTTGCTGGTATTTAATAATTTGAACTTATTCAAAATATTAAGTCGAAGTAGGCGACGACAAATCGAGTTAAGTTTGCCAGCAGCAGGAAAAATGATAGTTGGGACGACGATCAATATTAAAGCCAATTACGTCACATATTTTAAGTAAACGGATCATAAGATATTCATTCATTATTGACATTGACAAATACGCTATTGGACTTTACTGACAATGCTCATGATGAATATCTGAACAAACAATAGGTCTGTTCCAGATGCATAACAAAATAGTCCGGACTTTTGAGAGTTAAAAGGCAATTTCTCTCTGAATGTGACAAAGTAGTCCGAAATTTCTGGAACGCAAAAAACCACATTTGAACATCCTAAAATGCTAATGGTGCTGACTTAATTAAATAAATTTTATTTTAGTGATTTCAGACGCTTAAAATGAAAAATATTTAAAAAACAAAGCATTTGCCAACAGCTGTAAAAAGTAGTTATATAAACTGAAAAAGGTACAAGCCAATTATTTAAAATTAATTAGAAGGACTTTTCGGGCTTTAGACACAGTAGAGAGTAATTAAATTCTTCACTTTCTAAAATATTTTACACAAATTCAAATACAACTCTTTTGAAACTCTAAAATGTTTCATTAATTCGTCCTCTTTGTATTGAGACACCACATTTTCTAAATATTTATTAATGCTATTTCCTTTTTCTACTTCGAAAGCAGCAAGAATTAAAACAAAAATTTCTTCCTTCTCAGAATCTTCAGCAACTTAGTCTAAAATATCGTCTTGATTAGACTCACTTGATGTGTCCATGATTTCTTCAATGATCTATAAAAGCATATTTTATTAAAGAAAGTGTT
The DNA here is from genome assembly GCA_937654795.1 of Cistogaster globosa. NCBI lineage: Eukaryota > Metazoa > Arthropoda > Insecta > Diptera > Tachinidae > Cistogaster > Cistogaster globosa. Next base: position 43,728,320 of record OW569407.1, read on the forward strand.
AATTATCCACAAATATATGCACAAGTACTTACAACTTCAAGTTTATTTGAAAACTCTTCTATTTTGCTTTTAAGTAACAACTTTATGTATTTAATTAAAAATTATTTGATATTTAAATGTAATTAAAAAACAGCTGATAATTTAGTTCTAGTCCGAACTTATCCAAAGAAAAAGTTCGTACAACTTTGTACAGGAAATGAAAAATTTTACTCTCTCATTTTCTCTCAAAATTGTACAAAAATTGTTATCTGGAGCGCTTTCGGACTAATTTGTACTAGTTCGGACTGTTTTGTTATGCATCTGGAATAGACCTAATATTAATCTTATAGTGGGAGCAAGGTTGAAGCATCCACTTGTTTAATAAGATTACTGCAAGCTACCATATCACACTGTATTTTATTGCGATAGGATTTTCAAATTTTAGTTCAGACATAGCATTGAGTAAAGATTTTTTAATGTCATCTTACTAATCCTCCTTACGTTTCATAAAAATATCAATTTTCTTGTCAATACTGAGAATTTAGTCATGCAATCTCTTGTCCATATTTTTTAAATCTGTATATGATTTTGGATTGCCAGTATATTCATCGCTAATGAAAACTATATACTTTTTTGTTTGTTTTATTTAAGAGAGGTAGCACTTCAGGCAATAATGCCTATTTAGTTATTTTTGTAACCGTGCCACATTCTTTAGGAAAGGGATAGATGAGAGATAAGGCAGGTGGTGAAAAGGGAAAGATAGATATAGCTATTTTACTAGTTATTTTACTTCGCCGGCGAATATGCTATGAAGAAGTACTGACAAAGGAGGCTGCATGTTTAATGTTAATTCTGAATACGTATTTATACCAGTAAACAGAAAAAAACATTTTTATTTTTGGTTGCCACATGAGTTGAACCATGGCCAACCAGGTTTGTAGTCAACGTGTTTACAACTTTGACTACAACTTGATATGTTATCCTAATGTTGCATATTTGATTTAAGTTGTACATTTGTTCTTCCTTTGTACAAACCTTCGGTATGGCCACAGAATGAAATTTTAATTTTTAATCATTCATAAATGTCTTCTCACAATATTATAGATGCTGTTTTAGTGTCGAATTGATTGTTATGAGGTAATCATGAATGCGCAATATACATATATACATGTATGTAGGATTAGGGTTAATAAATGCAACCTTGCATTAAGAAATGCAACTTTACTTGACGAAACAACCAAGCAAGACGTAGAAAGGGACACCGACATTTGCTCGCTTTGACAAAAAGAGAGTTCGATTTTTTAAGTTAGTCGTTAAACCACCATTGAGCTAAACGCATCATTTCATAAGTAATCATTCAATAAAAGTTAATATTTTTATAATCATTAATTTAGCTTGTTTTATTCAATAAAGAATATGTATCCTACAAATTTGGGGACTCGTCCGAAATAAAAAGAAAATAATAAATAAATAAACCCTAGACAAATTGTAATAAACAAGCAGGTGTACATAACTCGTGCATGTGTAGAAAGTTCTAGAACGAATGGAATGTAAAATAAAAGAAGAGAAATAAAATTCCATATATATATGTATATTTTTTTTTCTATTTAACTAAATGTGAAGCAAATGCGCAAGTGTATGTATCGTATTGTGAAATCAATGGTCAAAAACAAAACCCACCCTTGAAAAAAGCTGATGATGCGCATGAAAAACAAAAGAGTTTTTTTTTAACAAAAGAGTAAGAAGTTTTTTTAAAAAAAAAAAAAAAAACTAAAGACGTAAAACAAATTATACGACTGAGTGTCAAATAATCTATGTTTAAACCAGAAGAAAAGAGAATTAAACCGACTGAGTGTCTAAGAAACAATTTTTTATAAAAATAGTAACGAAAATTTAAAGAGAAACAAAAACATAAAATAAAAACTAAGCCATGTGTGAACATTGTGAAATTAAAAGCAAACGGTATTTTACAGTTTTCAGAAATATTTGTCTTTGAATAACTACATACAAACATACATATCTACTTGGTTTCTCTATTAATGAAGAAAAGAGATAAGAAGACTGAAGAAAAGAGATAAGTAGACTGAGTGTCGAAAAGATTAAATGACTGAGTGTCGGAAAAATTAAATGACTGAGTGTCGAAAAGACTAAACGACTGAGTGTCGAAAAAATAAACCAAACGAAATATAAAGTGTGTGTGTGAAAAGAAGAGAAGAAGCCTAAAACAAAGAAGAGTGCAGTTTGCCTAGAGAAGTGGTAGCAGTTAATTTGAGCAGAAAAATACAGAAGTGCGCAGAAGTGGATGACAACAAGCAGAGGCAGAAGCAACAGATATTGTATTCATAATTAAATAACTACTTGAATCATTATTGTATTAAGTAAATAGCGTATGGTTGGATATTAATTTTTTTTATTGTTATTCTCAACTTTGAAGTAATTTCATACCATTTTCTTGATAACTTACAAATTTAATTTAATCTATTACCCATTAATTACATATTGATTACTTAATTTAATTTTTTTTTCTTATTACCTATAATTTAATTATTATTACTCATTATTGTTCAAAATCGATATTACCTGTAACCAATCGAAGATGGACAGATCAACAGTTTTAAACATGAGTGTTGTACAGTTAAAGACTAAATTAAGTGAACTTGGTTTAGGAGTACAGGGACTTAAACAAGATTTACAGAAACGGTTGTTAGAACATCTTGACTTAGATTTTAGTGACGCAAATGAGAATTTAGATGACAGTACTGGAAATACTGACAGGTCTCCTGAGATGAGCAATGGTGCTAACGCTAATAATAGAGAAGACGTTTTACAAAAGAGTATTTATACTTTAAAAGATGTGGAGGATAGTCTGTCTGTTTTCTCGGGTACCAAATCACCTGACATTAATCAGTGGTTGCTAGAATTTGAAGAAATGGCAGAAATAGTAAACTGGACTTCACTGCAAAAACTGGTGTACGCGAAACAATTATTAGTGGGTGCAGCAAAACTGTTCGTAAAAAGTCAAAGTGGCGTAAACAACTGGCATACATTAAAGAAATTGCTGTTAGATGAATTTGATGGTAATTTTTCAGCAGTCGAAGTTATTCGTCAAATACAAAACCGGAAATTGAATAAAACAGAGTCTTTAATAGAGTATCTTTATAGTTTGATGGAGATCGCGAAACGAATTAATTTAGATGAACGAAGCATTGTCGAATACTTTATTGAAGGGACTCTAGATTTAATAAGTCAGTACTGTACCAGGCCGAAAATATTGGTGAATTGAAAAGACAAATTAAAATTTACGAAAAAGTACGAATCAATCCCAGATCGTTAAATAAGGGAAAAGAGTTCGTTGACGTAAAAAATAAAATAGACAGCCCCAAGAAAGAAGATAGAGAGAGAAAATGCTTTAAATGCGGTGATAAAAACCATATAGCCAGAGATTGCCCTGAAAAACAAGTAAAATGTTTTAAGTGTCAAAGATTCGGGCATCGATCTTTTGAATGCGAATCAAGAAATCCGGAGATGGGCGTAGTCAAAGCGGAACGAGATCAAGCGAATGTGGTAAAAAAAGGGCCAGAACTAATTTTTAAAGATATTATGGTACGAGGCAAAAATTTGTCAGCATTAATAGATACCGGCTGTGACATATGTCTTATGAGGCTGAACTTATTATTTATAATTGGTGACATAAACTTAACCCCAGAAAAAGTGAAACTGCATGGTATCGGCGATAGCGAAATTCATACTATAGGACATTTTAACACCCGAGTCGATATAGATGGAATTGAGTTCGACGTAACGTTCTATGTTGTAGGTGAGCGCGATATTCTTCATACTGTAATGATAGGGAATAGTTTACTGAAAAGGGCAGAGGTAGTAATAAAAGATGGGGAAGCATTCTTCAGACCCCCTACTGAGAGGAATATTTTACTGGACGAATTCGAAAGTTTATGTCTGAACGTTGAAATAAGCAAACCAGATGTTGAGCTTGATTTAGAACATCTGAATAAATCAGAAAAAGAACGGGTTTTGAGAATGATAAATAGCTATTCACCAGTAAAGAACAACAACAGTCCTGTTGAAATGAAAATTATATTGAAGGACGATATACCAATATATCAACCCCCCAGACGCATCCCATGGGCGGATCAGGCTATAGTTGATAGACAAGTTAGCGATTGGTTAAAGGAAAAAATAATTCAACCCAGTACCTCAGAGTACGCTTCACCCGTTGTTTTAGCTGCAAAGAAAGATGGCACTAAGCGCCTGTGCTGTGACTACAGAAAGTTAAATCAAAAGATAATAAGAGATCATTTTTCCATGCCACTAATGGACGAAGTATTAGATAAGCTGCAAAAGGGCAATGTTTATACGACTTTAGACCTCAAAAATGGTTTCTTTCATGTACCGCTAGAGGAGACATCGCGAAAATATACGTCGTTTATTACTCATAATGGGGAATATGAATTTTTGTTTGTACCCTTTGGTATTAGTAATTCGCCCGCTGTTTTCACCAGATTTATTGCAGCCGTGTTGCGAGAGTTGATACGGGACGGCACAATAATCGTTTTTATGGACGATATTATTATTCCCTCCAAGGACGTACGAGAAGGACTCATAAGGTTAGAGAGAGTGTTGAAAAAAGCAGCATCCAGTGGTCTGCAAATAAAATGGAACAAGTGTCAAATATTACAACAGAAAGTTAATTTTCTTGGCTACGTCATTGCAGGCAGTTCGATAAAACTGTCTGACGAAAAGATAAGAGCTGTGAAAAGTTATCCCGTGCCCACTGACCGAAGAGCAGTCCAGAGATTTTTAGGGTTGACTTCTTACTTTAGAAGATTTATCGAAGACTACGCCATTAAAGCTAAACCATTAACCGACCTACTTAGAAAGAATACACCTTTCAAATTAACGGATGAAGTGTTGATTGCCTGTAAGCAATTAAAAGAGTCGTTAGTAAGCGCTCCAGTCTTAAGATTGTACGATCCTGATGCGGTGACGGAAGTGCATGCGGATGCCAGTAAGTTTGGCTACGGTGCCGTATTATTGCAAAAATGCGTGGATGATCAGCAGCTGCACCCAGTCCAGTTTATGAGCCGCAGGACTAAACCATACGAAGAACGATATCACTCTTACGAGCTTGAAGTCCTAGCAATTGTGGAAGCGTTAAAGAAGTGGAGAGTTTACCTGCTCGGTATTCCGTTTAAAATAGTGACTGACTGCAGTGCATTTAAAATGACAATGGGTAAGAAAGACGTACCGGCAAGAATCTCACGTTGGGCGATGTTTTTACAAGAGTTTGCATATGAAATAGAGCACAGGCCGGGTACACGGATGAAACATGTAGACGCCCTAAGTAGAATGTCATGTTTGATGATAGAGAGTAGTCTAACCCATAGGTTAAAAGAAGCACAACACGCTGATGAAAGAACGAAGGCCATTAGAGCTGTATTAGAACACGGAGACTATGAAGACTTCTATATGGACAATGGTGTACTGCGCAAGGATCACGTGAAGGAACTAATAGTGGTACCGGTCCAGTTGGAGGATGAGGTGATTAAACTGGCTCACAGACAGGGTCATTATAGTGCGGCGAGGACACGGGAATTGGTTGAAAAACAATACTATATACCCGATGTTACGGCTAAAGTTAAAAAATGTGTAAATGGCTGTATCGAGTGCATTATCACCGAGGCCAAAGGAGGAAAAAAGGAAGGGTTTCTTAACCCAATTGATAAAGATGATAGACCGCTAATGACTTATCACATTGACCACGTTGGTCCTATGGAGATTACGAAGAAATTGTATAACCATATTTTAGTAGTTGTAGATGGTTTTAGCAAGTTTGTTTGGCTTCATCCAACAAAGTCTACCGATTCGAAAGCAGTTATTGAGAGTTTAGAAAAGCAATCGTCCGTTTTTGGTAATCCTGCAAGAATTATCAGCGATAGAGGTACGGCGTTCACCTCTCAAGCATTTGCCGATTATTGTAAAGAGGAGAATATTCAGCATTTAGTTATTGCAACAGGAGTACCCCGCGGCAACGGGCAAGTGGAACGGATGCACAAAGTAATTATAGCTATGTTAACGAAGCTGTGCAATGAACATCCTGGGAATTGGTACAAACATGTTCGATGTGTTCAGAAAATGATAAATTCAACGACCTCGAGAAGCACAAGATTTTCACCATTCAAGAGTGGAAATGAGATTGCCTGACTATCCAGATCTTCGAGAGATGCTTAATGAAGAAGCGGTAAATTATTTTGATAATACCCGAAACGAAATGCGATCTGAAGCTAAGGAGAACATTGCGAGAATACAGAGGGAGAACTGCAAGGGATTTAACAGTAAGCGAAAGCCTGCAGAAACTTACGAGGTGGGAGAGTTAGTCGCCATTAAGCGAACTCAGTTTGGAGCCGGTCTTAAGTTGAAGGTCAAGTTTTTGGGTCCTTATAAAGTAGTTACCAAACTTCCCCATGGAAGATACGAGGTGGAGAAAGTTGGTGATCATGAAGGCCCGAATAGGACAAAGACCGTGGCGGAGTACTTGAAAAGGTGGCAATCCGAGCCGTATTGCCGTCAGGAGGGCCGACTGTAGGATTAGGGTTAATAAATGCAACCTTGCATTAAGAAATGCAACTTTACTTGACGAAACAACCAAGCAAGACGTAGAAAGGGACACCGACATTTGCTCGCTTTGACAAAAAGAGAGTTCGATTTTTTAAGTTAGTCGTTAAACCACCATTGAGCTAAACGCATCATTTCATAAGTAATCATTCAATAAAAGTTAATATTTTTATAATCATTAATTTAGCTTGTTTTATTCAATAAAGAATATGTATCCTACATGTATATATATATATATATATATATATATATATATATATATATATGTATATTTATATATATATAAATATACATATATTGTTTTTTGCATATTTTGCGGCTTGTTCCTTACGTAAACAGTATACATATAAAAATTTTTGTTGCCAGATTGCTTTTACTGCCCTTTTTGATGCCGCCGTCAAATTCTTATTAACTAACAGAATAGGAATCAAGGCGAATCAATTGCCAGGTGGTAGCGTAGCGAATTCAGTACTTTTTGCTGGTATACACCACTGTCAAACTCCATATATAAAAAATTGTGTACATTTTTTATATATTATACCAGCAAATAATACAGAATTCGCCTACGCTGCCACCTGGTAATTGATTCGCCTTGATAGGAATTTTCATCGTATGAGACAGTGGCGCCAATTAAATTTATAAAAAAGTTATAATGCTGTTATCCGTTACCAAAAAAGAAAAAAATCGTCAGAGCTTTTGTAATATAAGTAAATTTCGCAACTTGCGAATTAAAAAATATTAAATTATGAATACAAAGTTGATATTGATTTTTTCTTAAATTATAAGTTTTTAATATAATAATTAAAAATGACATAATATATTTATGTAAAACCTTATATTTTATGTACTGTTTACGCATATACAAATTGAAAAATTGAACTTTCATATCATGTCGTCCATAATACCAGACACAGTAAAAATAAGGCCAGATGTTAAGGCTTGGTACGTCGAATTCTCTCTCAGTATTAAATTCAAATTAGAAATAAGTGGATACCGGAGGTATCCAAAAATTAAAACTGAGTTAGTACTATTACTTCCTTACTTTTTTTAGAAAATATCGGAGAATGCTTTCGATTAAATTAGTTTGTTCTCAGGATTTTTTCCAATTAACCTAATGTTAATTCGTATTTCTGCCCTCTACCGATTGCTCGTAACGCGTTATGTGCGTGCGAAATAGTTTGAAGTAATGAACATAAATTTTCTTCAATACAATTTGATGATTTTTTTTAAAGTTTTTTTTGGCGAAATAACTCTTCCTTAGTATTTTGAAAACTAACCCGAATTCTCTTGAATCGTTTATATTATTTTCACTGATGATTTCAGGCAGGATAATTTGCACGCGAGAAAGTTTTAAGTAGTATATAGAAAACTAATTCTTAACATATTATCGATTTTTTTTGTTCCTACTATTTGAGATTTACATGATAATTGTTGTCATACGTTTTCACAGCACTTAAGTATTTGACAAATATGAAAACTCAGTATTATAGTGTGAAAAAGCCTTTAGCCATTGCAGCATTTATTTTATTTTTCCTTTAGAAACAGTTTCCACGACTTCGTCACCGTGTCATTTTTAATTTTCTTAAAACTCTTTTTAAATATTAATTGTAGATCTCTATAAACAATGATAAAAACTATTTAGTAAGTAGCATTATACAGATTAAATTGGATGCTCTCACATTGACATCTCCATATTCGCTACACAATGACTTGAACCAAGGTTCTAAGAGTTTTTCACAAAAATTTTTTTTTTTCAAATGCATCCAGCAGTTTTTACGTGATGTGAACACAGACAGAAAGAAAAAAAATAAAAAATAGGTGTTTTGAATTCCACATTAATGATATCGACACCAACAAAAAAAAAATGGTACTCTTATGGTTATATTATATGTATAAATTTATTAATCTTTATAGCATGTTTGATGCATATATTTATTATTATAAAAAAATACTTAAACTTACTCGATGTACCTTTTGGATGCAAAAAGTACCAATTATAATAACAATAATAATAATAAAGTAGCAAAAATAATACCAACGCTAATTAAAATAGTAATAAAAATAAATAACTGAAGCAGTAAGAATAAAAATCCCAATAATACTTTTAAAAAATAATCCAAATGATTAAATTAAAAAATAACGCGAACCAAAATGCGCTGTAAATTTAATTTTTTAAATTTGTTGACATCAATGTTTATGAAAAGACAACAATATAAAAAGGCGAATTAATTTACAGGTGGTGTTAGAAGTCCAGTTGAGTTTTGCTTACGTTCAACGTTGTTGAAAATTTGAAAATAAAATATTTTCAAATAACTTGAATTTGCTATATGAATTTATATATTCATATAGAGAATAAAATTAAAAATATTTTACTAATTAACTAATAAACAGGCTTATAAAAAATTAATTGGATTTTTAAGCTGTTTTAATAAAAATTTTATGAAAACTTTCTTTTAAAATACATCTCTATATTTGATGAATACGGGAGTAATTATGGACACACAACAGTAATTAGCACAGATAACTAATTATTATTTATCTGTGGTAATTAGTAAGCAGTAGTGCAGTAGTCATTGGCAGTTTGATGCAACATTGCAACTTTTACGTTTGAGGTTGTGTCAATAACAAAGCAATAATAAGTTCTATTTAAAATTGTTTATTTAAATATTTTTAGCATTTTTATAATGCAGAATTAACACACAAAAACACATGTTTCTGTTGTAATTTCAATGTCTCTTCTTCAAGTGCTGTCTTTATTTTATAGTGCGTTTCCATTTACGTGATTTTGTCTAAAACACTTGATTTGCTTAAATCAAGCGTTTTGCTACTTGATTTCCCATACATTTTTCATGCTAGTAAAACCACTTTAATCACTTGATTTCTTTCAAATCATGTCGAAAATGAATTTTTTCGAACTGATTTTTTGATTTGCAACACTGTGTTGTGTCTGGGATATTCAAGCCTAGCTCCGTGTTATCTATTTAGATTGGATGTTTTTATCGAAAAAGTGACATTTATTTTAAAGTTTTCTAAAATAATACACTTCTTAGTACAAAAATTGTGTTTAAAAGAACATATAATTAAATATTTGTAAAAGCAAATACGAACAAAACCACGAACTGGATTTTTTTTTTTTTTAAATAAGGGATGTTTTTCAATAACGGAGAAAAGTGTCAGTGTTGTGTCACTAATTCGAATATACAAAACAGTTTTGCTCAATGGAAACACTTCGAAGTGTTTTCCTCAAAACTAGTTGATTTCAAGTCAATGGAAACATTGTATTATATCAGATACATATGTTGATACTTTTGTACATTAATGATACCTAATATAACAGGGTGACTTGTATAATTATTATATGTAAACATTTTGAAAAGTACTACGTTAACGTTGTAACGTTAACGTTATTTATATTATTATAATAACTCTACAACATCTCCCTTTACAATAATAATACATTTTTTTATGTGTATAATAAGAGGTAATATCTAGGTAATTTAAATATTAATATAATACTAATATAATACATATATATGTACAATTTTAATTCTTAAGTTTTGTTTTACAACTTAATATTATTGGTAAACTATTTATAAAAATATTTTTTTTAATAAAAACTACAAGTCAAGCCCTTCCGGTTGCCTTATTTTTTTTCCTTTACGTGTTACATATTAATCATCAAAATTATTAGTGCTTGTATTATCCTGATGAATTACTTCATCCCTTTGTCTATCATTCTCACCACATTCATCCACTTGTTTTTCCTCGTTCTCATTGATAGCTAAGTCGTCAACATTTGCTCTTGCCTTAGTTGATTTTCTAATGTGTTCCAAACTTCTTCTATAAACTGATCCTTTACCATCTAAAACTACATAAGATCTTGGATCCCTGCATGCTTCTATTATCTCCCCATGAAACCATAATCCTTCAGGAGTCTTTTTAAACATAACTTTTATCCCTTCACTAATTTTCTTATGTGCTACAGATCTTCTGTTGTAATATTCTGAGCATTCTTTTAAATTTGATTCTAACTTATTACTATATTCTTTGGAATTTACTAACTTCGGTAAAAGATTATCCACAACTGATGGAACTATAGTGCGCAAGGAACGTGACATCTACAACTGAGAAGGACTTGGTAAATCCCCTTTTGGAGTTGTCCCATAATGCAAAAAACAATATAAGGATCTGAATTACTTTCCACTGCCTTCAACAATAATTTTTTTACTATCTGAACTGTTCGTTCTGCTAAACCATTAGATCTTGCCAAATAAGGGCTGGAAGTTCTGTGATCTATTCCCCAATTTTCGCAAAATACTTTAAAATCTCTAGAATCAAAAGGTGGACCATTGTCCGAAATGAAAATGTATGGGATACCATGTCTTGCAAAAATAGATTTTAACCTCCTTATCACGTGAAAAGCACTATAGCCCTCATTAAGCATCTTCAACAAACTTTGAAAAATAATCAACTACTAGAATGTAAGATTTTCCCCTAAACTGAAAAAGATCACATCCTACCTTATACCAAGGAACAATAATATTCTCATGTGGCATTAACTCTGGTCTTGTGTTAGAGTTCTGATGTCTCAAACAACTTTCACAATTTGACACAATATTTTCAATATCATTATAGATATTTGGCCAATATACTGACTGACGAGCCAAATTTTGACACCTTGTAACCCCCATGTGACCTTCATGAATCCTACTTAAGACCAGCTTGCGCAGACTTCTTGGAATAATAATTTGATGATTTTTAAGTAAAACATCTTTCAAAATACTAATTTCATCTTTTACTTTGTAATACGGTGCAGCATCCTGTTCAATTTCCTTTCTGTTTTAGGCAAGCCATTCTTTACATAAGACATAATTTTTAAAAACGTCTCATCTTTACTATTCTGTTCTCTTATCATATTCACACCTGCAAAAGGCACTTCAATATTTGAAGCGAAAAATTGCAATGTAAATCGATCTCTTTATCCACCTCAGATAATGTCGTATGCTTCAAAGGAGCTCTAGAAAGTGTACCCGCAATTTTCAAATCCCTTCCCGGCTTGTAATTCACTTAAATTTCGTAACATTGTAGGCGCAGCATAAATCTTTGAAGTCTTGGTGGTATTTTATGAAGAGGTCGATTAAAAAGCGTTACTAATGGTTTGTGGTCCGTCTCCACCATCACTTAAGATCCGAAGAGGTATTGGTGAAATTTTGTACAACCAAAAAGAATTGCCAAAAGTTCTTTCTCAATATGGGCGTAATTTCTTTGTGTATCAATCAGAGAAACAGATGCATAAGCAATTGGATTTCTGCCATGCATTATTGTTGCACCAAGAGCAAATTGTAAAGCATCAACTGACAGTTTTATATCCTTTTCAGGACTAAAATAGGTAAGAACTGGTGCTGTTGTAATTTCTTTCTTTAAGTTGTAAAATTCAGCATCATGTACTGCGGTCCAATACCATTGAACTTCCTTTCTCAATAAATTCCTTAAATTCCTATTCTTTAATGAAAAATTTTCCACAAATGACCCTAAATAATTCACCATCCCCAAAAACCGTTGCAAGTCCCTAAAATTCTCTGGTTTAAGCATTTAAAGAATCGCATTCACCTTTTCTTCATCTGCCCTTACACCTGACCTATCAAATACGTGGCCTACAAACTTTATTTCAGTTTTAAAAAAGTTGCACTTAGACTTGTTAAATCTCAAGCCTACGTCTTCTGCTCTCTGAAGAACTGTTTCCAAAATCTTTAAATGTTCTTCCAATGTAGAGGAAAAAATAAAAAAATCATCAATGTAAATAATTAGCCCAGAAATATCCCCGAAAAGCTTAACCATTTCAGCATTAATGCCAAAAGGCAAACTTAGAAATCGAAAACGACCAAATGGTGTGTTAAATGTGCACAATTTGGAGGAGCTTTCCCCCAATGGTACCATCCAAGGCGAATTCACATAAGGTGGCAGCGCGGCTACAACAATAAAAAGAAAAACAGGCACTTAAGTGTATGATAAACCTTAGAACACAAATAATTACTACACTTTTTTCTTACTCTTTTCAACAGCGTTTATACTATAATTCGTTTTTTAAATTGATTTAAAACTCTTCTTATAATTCTTTTTTAAAGAATAATAATAAAAAGAAATTTTATGATATAAAATTATTCACTTTTGACAGCTATTTTACACATTACAAAATTATAGCCCATTCAGGCTGACACGAAATTAAGTCATTTCGTGATTTCGGCCGAAATCAACTTGAAATTACGTAATTTCGCATACATTTTACCATTGCCCAAATTATCTCATTTTACTTAATTTCAACGAAATTAACTTGAAATTACGATAGACAACGCTGTTTTTGTGTAAAATACTACTTTGTGTGCAACCATGAACTTATTTACAGGAATACACGTATGTACATACATTGATATATACAAACATGTATGCATAATAACCATAATGATGGATTATAAAAACTGCAAGAACTTAAACATTTTTAATTTATTTTTTGGTATTTTATTATTAATAGCTTCCAATTTAATTAATATCAAGTGTTTTCTTCTTCTTTTTTTCCATTTTGTACAAAACTTGAATGCAAAAGAATAATATAGTTCTAACATAAAAACGAACAGCTGTTTCTGAAATTAACTCAAGTGTCAAATAACCCACTATAAGCACTCTAGATTTCGTTCGTAATTTCAGTTTGAAATTACATAATTTCGTGGCAGCCTGAACGGGCTATTAAACAAAAAATTGTCAGCTGCCTCAACGATGCCACCTGGTAAAATTAATTCGCCTTGGTACCATCCAAAACCCACTACTAGCGTCTAGTGAAGAGAAAAACTTGGAACCATTCAATTTTGCTTTACATTCTTCATAATTAGGAAATGAGTGATGTGGTCTTAAAATTGCCCTATTGAAATTTCTGGGATCCAAACAAATTCTTAAACTACCGTTCGGCTTAGTAACAAGCACTATTGAATTAACCCATTAAGTTGGTTCATGTTCATGGACAATTACACCTAAATTAACCATTTAGCGGTATCTTACGAGGAGGCTCTACTACAGGCAGGATATCATCACTCATCATAAAATTACATTCATTTTGCAGACGACCAAGGCCACTAAACAGTTTGGAGTATTTTCTAATTATTTCGTTTATTGAAACACTATTAACCTGTCATATTAAATTCATATCTACAGCGGTTTCAAGACCTATAACATTCTTACAGTTAATGTTAACAATAAAAAATTTCACAACATAATATTTATTTTTATAGAAAACTTCTTTACCGTTCCTATAACTGGGATTTTCTCACCGCTTAGAGTACAAATTCTCACTTTCGACTTCTTTAATTTGTTTTTAATATTAAACATATCAGCAGTTCCTTTAGTTAAAATATTGGCCTGCGCACCCGTATCAATTTGGCATAAGATTTTCTGTTTATTTATTATTACCTCCACACTCCATTCTTTTTTGATTTTACCATTATTAAGTACAGCACCCACAAACAAGTCTTCTTCTTTTTCATCATCATCATCCGCAACCATCTGTTTCACAAACCTCGTTCTTCGAAAACACATTTTAACAAAGTGATTCAGCTTGCCACATTCAAAACATTTAGCTCCTTCCGCTGGGCATTTGGAGTTATGTGATTGACCACATTTCAAGCAATTCATATTTTTATTGTTAAAATTCTTATTCCTTCTACTATTAAATTTGTTGTCTTGAGTTTCACATCTATTACGTTCGCTTCGTTGTTTGATATTTCTTTGAGTTGCAATACTAATAACATTTTCAGCATCAGCCTCCTGTTGCAATATTGATGAGTTTTGTTTGGCAATCAGCATAGTGTTGGCAATAGTCACCGCCTTTTTTAATGAAATGTTTTCTTCTGTTAAAATCCTTTCTCTTATATGAGAACATTTTGGTGAAAGACCACATGTGAATATGTCTCGAATTAAATCTTCACGCAAATCGTTAAATTCACAATTCAAACTTAGATTTTGAAGAACTGTGACAAACTCATCAAAGCCTTGATCGTCTTGCTGCTTATAAGAAAAAAATTTGTGTCTCTCCATCACAATATTTATTTGCGGAGTAAAAAATGACGCCATATTCTGTACTAAGTCCTCATATGTGACATTGTAAATGTCAAGGTTAAACGAGTTGAAAATTTACAGTGATTTGTTACCCAAATAGTGTAACAGTAATGCTACCTTTCTCTCATCCGACTGTGACTCAAGATCTGAAGCTCTTAAGAAAATGCGGAACTGTGTATGCCACATTTTCCATTCTTTTGCCAGATTTGGCGCTTTTAAATTCATTCGTTGCAATGAAGCAGCAAACAATTGACTACCGCTCGACTTATAGTCAAGCTTCTCTTCTTTATTGGCCATTTTCTTTTCTTTTAGCTGTTGTTTTTTTTTCTTATTTAAATTAATCTTAGTCTCTTTTATAATAATTTTAATTGAGCACTTCTGACACCATGTTGTAATTTCAATGTCTTTATGGCTTTATTTTATATCAGATACATAGTTGATACTTTTGTACATTAATGATACCTCATATAACATAAACATTTTGAAAAGTGCTATGTTAACGTTGTAACGTTAACGTTATTTATATTATTATAATAACTCTTCAACAGTTTCCATTGGTATAATAATTTCCAAAAAAAATTTTTTTATTTATTTATCAAATCAGATAAATGTAGCCACTTAAAAAATATACAAATTTATTTTTAAATTTCAATAATATATTTCTTTCCATAGATTTTTACATCTTTTAATTTTCCGAGCACGTTGTGTTAATTTTTGAGTAATCTTAAGAAAATTTCCTTTTCAATGGTATTAAAATTTTAGCTTACAACAAAAAAATTTGAGGAAGATTTGGCCTTGTTTACGAATCAACGACCAGGTCGCAAAATATACTACCAAATTCCATATAAAAAACTTATACATGGAATTTGGCAGTTGGGGCTACTAGCAATAATAAATTCGCCTTCGCTGCCACCTGCAATTGATTCACGTTGGTTACACCTGTTATAATTTCGCCGTGATTTACATCACGTATACGCAAGTTAACAACTTGTACAAAATTAGAACAAACATAAGCATCTTGATTTTGTAAGAATTCATTAGTTGTGTAAAAAAATTAATAAAGATAATAAAATGATCAGAAATTAATCCGTTTTTATTAAAATATAAATTACAAAAATTTCCATTAAAAATTTAAACTGAAAAAAAGCATTCTAAAATTTCCTTTGCATCCCTGATAAAACAACAGCAAACGGGAAAAAATTATAACAAATAAACTTAACACGTATATCTGAATATTAATATAAATATAAAAGTTTTCGTGAAAATAACTAAAGCAAATCAATGCAAAAAGCACAAAGTAAAACCTTATTAGTGTAACACTTTTTTATTGAAATTACTTTTTAATGGGCTTATTACAAAAGAAATTTCTTTATAAGCACACACAGCGAAAAGAATCAGCTGAGCTCCGAACCCAACCTTTTATATTTGATACCAAAGTATATCTTTATCAAGTACATGCAAGCCAACAACAAATACAACATTAAAACAACAATAGGCAATTTGTTCGTGTAAAAATCATCCATTGTGTCAAAGATCAACTGTATTCAACCCAAGGATGGTAAAGTGGACATACTTGCACTTTCTTGAATTGAAATTACAAGAATTACGCAAGAATTTATGAAAAATGTTTTAAGTGCAATTTAAGATACAATTATTCCTTTTGAAAATTTTGTTTATCCGCTTATGCAACAAAAGGAAAATTTGAATCAACTATACACAAAAAAGAAAGACTAAAAAAATATATAAGGGTATTAATAAAAATTTAATCAAAACAACGTGAGAATAGCCCAAACTAAAACTTTATTATTGCCTTAAACAATTTTTTTTTTAAACCACTTTTCAAGGCAGTTTTTCTAACGTATTTTTGTTAAATAAAAAGTATTTTTTATTTAAGAAAAAGGTGCTGAAAGAACGTTATAAAATTTTGATGTATGTAAATACATAAAAAAAGAAGCGAAAAACTTCCGGTTCAGCTTCTGCATATACTTGATATAGATATACTTTTGAGTATAAAAGCGGTGCACCCTTTTATATATGGAGTTTAACACAAATGGTTAACAGCAAAAAGTGACACGCCTTGGCGTATTATTACCAAAGTATATCTACATCAAGTACATCCTACCAAGGCAAAATAACCTAGGAGAAGATAATAATCATCGAAAATATATATTTTTTTGTAAATAAAAGGAGTGTTTCATAAATAACTCAATAAATTTTTTGCGTGCACATATCGTATTTTATTCCTTAATCGATCGTATATTGGGGGATGTGTGCAGGCGGAATACGCTTTAAGCTATTAGTGAAAAACTTAATTCTTAATGTATAGTCAGAATAGTCAAATATTTGATCAGAAAAGCGTAACCACTATCTTTTCAAATGTTTATTAAAACTTTTCTCACACGTATCAAAACGAATGACGATTTATAATATACTAAATTTGATATCTTATCTTCTACAATGTGTAGAATCTTCTATTTTTTAACAAGTGCTTAAGAAAGACAAAAATTGTTTTCAATAATTTAGTGGTTAAGTCTTTTTGATCAAATATTTGACTAGTCTGACCGTTCTTGCGATTTTCTTACATTTGAAAGGTTTGCTGCTTAAAAACTTCATTCGCACAGCCTTTCAGAAAAGAAGCTATACCACCATTGATTCGTATTTTTATTCTCTATCCATCGTACGTGGCGTGATATGTGCAGTTTACTATGTAGTGATGACAGAAGTTCTTATCACACTTGATAGATATACCCGTCACGATTGATGGATATACCCTCATTTGAAAAATGGAACTTTTTTTAATAAAACAAAATTTAATCACCCATATTCTATTTGGCGTCGTCAACATCGTCATCAATTTTAAGACAACATCAATTTAACACAAAATACAATTAAATAGTCTAAGCGCCATTATTGCAACTTGCCGTAAGTAAGGTATGATTTTTTTTGCTTGATAAAGAGCTTTGCAATAATAAAACTTTCAATTTTTAATGTTATTATTTAATGGATAAAAAAATGAGTGAAGTTTTTAATATGCAAATCCATTTATTTTCTAATATATATACAGTAGTTTTCGCTTATAGTCCACAACTAAAGTTGCACAATTTTTGTGAACTATAAGCGAATTAGGACTATAACCGAATTTCTTTTTAAGCCACTTTATGGACTATAACTGAATCCGGATATAATACACATTTTGGACTATATACAAAGTATGAAATTTCTCCAATAAAACAACTTTTTTTAAACAAAATAAAAGTTTATTTAAAATATAATCAATAGTTTAAACAAAAACCTTTACATATTATTATTTAGTGTAATTCAAATGCTTTAAAATAATAGAGGTTGTTAGTTTATTTAAAAAAAGGATTAAAAAAACAGGGTGGACTATATGAAAGTTTTTTCTATACAATAATAGCTATGTATGCAAAGAAAATTTGGTCTTTAAACGAAAATGGACTATTGGCGAAGTGGACTTAAGAACAAATAATTTGTATTAAATTCGAAAAAACCTGCAAGTGAATAGAACTGTTTTGGCTTACATCCGTTTTTGGCCTTTAAGCGAAATGGACTATAAACGAAAAGTACTGTACATGTTTCTTATTTAATATCTAAATAATATTTTACAGTATAAAAATTACTTTATTTATAATAAAATAATTAATTCATATCTCTTTAAATATTTTGTTGTTGTAGTCTGTAGTGCCTTCGGTATACTGACTTCTTCACACTTTTTTCAAAATCAAACGCTCCTTGCTGTTGGAAAACGCCTTAAACTAAAAGAAGATATACATTTATATATAAATAATTTAATACGCAATAAACAAATAACTTTTTGATTAACTAATCATACATACATACGTACATACCTCGCAGGAAGTTATTAACCAAAGAGAGCCTTCAGAGGGCTTGCTTATCCCACCTTCCGTCTCAATTATATTTTTCTAGTAGGTGGTCGGTAAAAATTGAGCGCATAACAGTGGTGACATCCTGTGGTGTCCCCTTAATCATATGTAAATGTGATGGCTAAAAAAATATAAATGTAAGATTATTAAGATATTTTAAGCATGAACTTACGTTTTTTACCATTGCTTCAGTCAAACCTTTCGACTCCTCTAACTTTCTCTCCAACTCTTCCACCGCTAGAAGGTTCTGCAAAGGGAGCATGCTGACGACATCATCTAGTTTTAACTCGTAAGTCTCCCCAGCCAGCCGACACATGAATTTCTGAAGCTTTTTGATGACCACCCTGCACTCTATCAAAATTTTTAGGCTAAACGAATTGCAAAACTTCTTAAAATTTAAAATAAATTATAATTTTATACTCATATATACTTTCCTCAAGTTTTCTAAGCCATGTTTAGATTTCCTTCTGACCCTGGACCTAATCTTTAAAGGGAAGGAATGCTTTAAATGGAATAATATTTTAAACAAATGTTATTTTTGAAACGTTTTAAATAACCTTTATATTTCTCATCATTTTTGGACGACAATGATGTTGGGGCACACATCTTGAGTATTTCTGCCAAATACTGTTGTTGTCTGAAAATCAGAGGAATACATAAAATTAAGCAAATAAGAAAAAGTTTTACACGTTAAAAAACAGCTTACAATTTTGGATTTAAAGGCTTCCTAGGTTCTTCCAACTTGAATCTTACTTTTTGAAGGCTTTGGCGGTTTTAATTACCCGCAACATGCCTGTTTCGGGCTTTCACTGTCAGCTTCACTACACTACAACTGCTTTCAATCCCAAATGCAACCTACCTTTCTGATTTCACATTGAACTTGTATATTTATTTTAAATTCTTTTTTTTATTTAATTTTTTTTTTTCTAATTTTTGCTTTTATTAAATCAACATATCAGTTTTATAACTATTTGATAAATGCGCAATTTTCAGTTTCAAAGTAGCCCTTTTATTTATTAATTTTTAAGAGTAAAAGTAGGCTTTAAATTATATTCATTCAAAATTAAATTGAGTTATTGTACCAATTTTAGTTTTAATGGGTTTATTTTTATATATATCAGCAATATTTAATTAGCACAAATTGGTGTTTAATTAATTATTTCAAACACGTTGTGTTGTTATAGAAAACAGGAAATCAATCGTATTGCCTGTGTCTGGGCCTACCCATGGCGAAATAATTTACCAGGTGGTGGCAGTGGCGAATTTATTCATTTTCGCCGTTGCAGAAAATGTCAAACTCCATATATAAAAAATCAGCGAAAATTTTTTTTATATGAAGTTTGAAATTTTCTGCAACGGCGAAAATGAATGAAATTCGCCACTGCCACCACCTGGTAAATTATTTCGCCATGGGCCTACCTATCTATGAAGTTCATTTGACACTCCCACCCTTGAAATTTACTACCCTTGGTTACATACCTGGTTCTTGCCTTCAATTGCATAACTGTTACAGTTATCGAGTACCGTTTTTGTGCGGGCGAGAAGATAACAAACTAAATGTATCAAACTAAAATTTTGACTCAATACGAAGAGAGAATTGCTCTCTTTCTTTATACTGAGAGACAAAATGAGTGATAACTCATTTTCTTTATGTAGGCTGCCAGACAAAAACTTTTTTATTTAGATAACTGTAGTTGCCAGAAAAAAATGAAAAAACAAAGTATGGCTCTGATTTTAGTACATGTTGATGAGGAAAGTAAAGGGAAAGAATACAATCTTCCAGATAACGATCAAAATCTTTTCTTGGAATCAATTGCATATAACAGCCCATTTCGAAAAATGTTCCTTTCAATTTTTAATGAAATTGAAAATGATATTAAACAAATAAATAAGGGACATGATTTAAATCCATATCGAAATGATGAAATATGTTTGTTTATACTAAACAAATATTGCCCTTTTATTATTCTCTGGACTAATATTATGGGTATTCATGTTGATTCATCTGGGGAGCATGTAAGTAATGCCCCTGTTGAATTCGCTTCCTATTTACAAAAGCATATTATATTACCTCAAAAATCAGTACGAGCTGATGTATTTGTGAAAGTTATGAGAATGGACTACCTTAGTTCACTGAAGGAATTGCGGTACAAATATAAAATGCTTGGGTCAATATCCGAGAAAATTGAGGATATACTTACCTCAAGTTTAAATAACTTAAATGAAGAAGTTACTAGTACAGGATTAAAAAAAGAACACTGTTATGTTACTTCAACACCCATCAACAAAGAAGTTGATGATGTTGATATAGTAGAAAAGGACCACAGTTATTCACAAAACAGCTCAAATATTGAACCTGTCGAAGAATGGAAAAAAAAAGACTTTAAAAAGCAAAAGGTAGTTCGACCTAAAGTGATGTTTGCTTCAAAAGCAAGCAAAAAAATTTCAAAAATTAAAAATATAGAGAATAAAATAATTAAACAAGATAAATTTTATCTGTTTAAATTTGATTTATTATATACTGAAATTAATAATATAAATAATCCAATCGAAGTTGGTTTTATGGATTATTTAGAAACTTCAGACTGGAATTCATTAAAAAATGGAAATTGGTTAACAAACTTTGTACTTGATTCTTGCCTTTTAGCAATTCTAAAGGACAGTAGATCAACTGCATGGTTCTGCATGCCTACCTAATCGAATGAAATAAATGTTGAAACAATAAGCATTTTTATTCAAAATCAAGCGGAATTGTTATTTGTTCCAATTTTGAGTTTAGCCCATTTTACTTTATGTATACTTAAGTTAGGTACTTATGAGTTTATATATGTTAATTCTTTAAAAGATTTTAGCGTTGGAAAAAGAGTTTATGATCTCTTGATAGCCAAGTTAGAAAGTAATAAAAATTTGTGGACATATAGAGAAATAACTAAAAGGGAAATGCAAGACGATGGTTCAAATTGCGGAATTTTAGTTTTAATGTATGCATTAAAAATAATTCAAAACAAACCGTTAACAAATTTATGGAATCCTAAAGATTTCCGAAAGAAAATGAGAATATTGTTGCTTAAGCATTAGGGTGACAGATCAAAATTTTGTTGTCATTGTGGTAATCTTAAAAAGACTAATGGTAATATCTTTATATATGAAGACTGCAATTTCTATATTTGTCAAACTTGTACAGTAAACCATCGTTCAATTGGTTCAAAAGCTTGTAAAGTTATTGAACAAGATATACTATCTATATAAATTTTAGATGCATTAAAACATTCTGTCAAAGATCTTTGTTGACGGAAGCCTTTTATTAAATAAACTTTATTGTAAAACTGTGATATAATATATATGTAACTATATAATTTAAGTACAAAATGAATGGTATGTAGGCCTAATGGGGAAGCCAGCCATAAAAAATAATTGGCAACGCACATCGCATGGTACCTCCTGGGTTGTGTGGAAAACTATGCAAATGTTTTTTTTTTATATATTTTTTATATAAATTTCGGTTTTTTCTTAAGACAAAAAACATGTAAGAATTCTATACAAGAAATAGACTTTAAGTTCATTAAAATAGGAAATGTATTTACATTAGTAATTTAGAAACTAGTTTTATGTTATACCTAGCTTCAAAAACCATTACCTTGTGTAATTAAAACCTTCTGTCGATTTATGGCTTTTGCGCTGTAGTCGATTATGGTTTCAGTTTTTTAACCGTAGCAGGCAATAATAAATTCTAAACAATAAATTTAAAAATTAAACACCCAAAATGCAGTGACTTTTGAAAACAAAATGCATATATGCCGCACTGAATTTATTTGAAATAAATTTTTAACATTTTTAACGTTAATAGCAACAACTAATAAAATTTTTTAAAAATTAGTAAAACAGTAAAATTATTAATAATAATATAATTCAATACATTAAAGCATTAGCATGAGAAATGTTGTCTGGCCTACCGTTTTTTGTACTAGAAAACAAAAAAAAAAACATCTGGCAGCTCAAACGCAACAGCAATCAAATGAATTACGCGGTGAGGTTATGATCTTTGAATTAGCACAAACAGTACAGGCATTTCTTCTAAAACACAATAAACCTCCGCGTGGTTCTTTCTATGATGAAATGCTGCAACAGAACCAACAACGGGAACAAGAACTTCTCCATCTTAAAAAAGAACGAGAGCATAAAGAACGACAAACGCTGTTAGATGAAGTGGAACGTCGTAAAGAAATGTTAAAGTGCGAAGCCAAACGCCGTGAGCCCCGACGAAGTATGAGTGAATCAAATCGTCATGCTAGCTCATCGGAAAGTTCTGAAAGCTCATCGCCCTACTATAGAGGTCACATATATCCCTCTAAGTGTGTGGAACACAAAAGTAGTGAAACATTATACTTTCATAAAGTAGGAAGGCAAATCAGAAGGGGTTGTTGTATGGGTCATTCGCAAAAGGGATGTATTGCTTTTAATGGCATTGACATGGACACTGGTCAGTTATTGTACATAACCGAATGGAATATAAAATACTCTCAAATCGAACAACATTGCGGCAGTGGCTCAGGTAAATGCTTCTGGTTATCATCAGAGCCCGTTGTAGATAAGAAACTCATTTTACCATGATGTTCCCGGCTAAACACATTCTGCTGCAGTCCCACGTGATGTTTACAATCTCTTCTGTTGTATGTACGATGTAGGTCACCCTGTGGCAAAAACAACCTAAAGAAAAATTAAATATTGAATTCTAGCGCAAAAAACTTCAAATTCTTATTTCCATCTTCGGGGATTTTGTTTAATAAAACTAAACTAAAAATAATCTAGTACAAAATGCCGTGAAATTCGCAAAAAAAAAAAACTTGATGGCTTTTAAAAGGTGTGATAAATTTTCATCAATTTCAAAAAACAAATGTATGACAAAAAAAATTTTTTTTAAAGACAATCAACCTAAAAACGATTATTTTAAATCTTTCCTCTTGAAAAGATTTAACTTAATGTTAATAAAACATTAGGACAAGAGTACAAATATGTTCAAAAACAAATAAGAAAACATCGTTTAAAACACAAATCGAGCCTACTTCTCATCCCTTGCTTCTATACTCTTCACGTTCTTCAGCAAACAAAGAATCATGATTTAAATCATTAAAAAAATTATTGTGGAAATGCCATTTTAAATAAAATTTTTATCACGAATATAGAAAGAAAGTTTTATTAATTTCTTTTAAATTTTTCTGTTAAAAAAATAATAAATAAAATACTGAACAATGAAAATTAAGCAAAAATAAATTCCTCAAATATATATTTATACTTTTGTATTTCTTACTTTTCAGATTTCCTAAAAATCGCCGTTATATTACGGAAATATATGATGAAATAGCTGATTATTTAAGAGATGCTAAAATAACTATAGTGGCCTTATATAGTATATCAGATTCTTATTATCGTGTCATAATGTAAACAAAGCCAAAAGGGAACGACTAAGAAAAGAAAGCCAAGGACACACATGTAATGATTCTTCATTGAAAAAAAAAATATTTACATGCATAATTTTCCTATTTTAATGTTAAAGTAAGACTTATTATTTTCCAGTTTAACTAACATATGTTTTTTATAATTTAAATATTTTATTTATTTACAACGATAAAATTTTTTATCTATGCCAGTTTCTTCTTATTATAACTGTTTGTTTATACTTTTGCATCTCAAAAACATGTTAACCTAATTATTTTTATATAGTGAAATAAAAAAATAATTTATATTGTAAAACAGAAAAATGCTTTTTAGATCTAATGTTAAAGAACTAGTTGACAATTAAAAGGAAAAAAACTAAACTTTAAATTATTAAACATTAAATTTTATACGTCTACATTATTTATACCGTAACATACATTTTATAATTATATATGCATAGATAATATACTATGATGTAGGTGTCTTTGTAGTTTGTACTACGGCTGAATGTGCTTCTTCGTGACTTTCAATTTGATCCGCTTGCTTTGCGGCAGTTTCTGAAGCACCTCTTTGCAACCTTCGTACAATACGATACAATTGCGTGTCATTTATAATTTTTTTAAGATTAAAATTTAGAAAAATGTGTTGTTAGATATTCTATATTAATATTCTGTACAGTTTTATAACAAAATTTGCTGAAGACTTTTTAGTACCATTATACCGATAAAATTTTGTAACTTCACACTTGTATCTCTATTTTCTCTAGGAAATGACATATTTTTATGAAACAAAAAGTATTCTATATTTTAAACAAGGTTCGAAAGGACCCTCTCACAAAAATTAATTCAAATCCATCCAGCAGTTTTTACGTGCTGTGAACACCAACACACAGACAGAAAAAAATTCCAAAAATAAGTATTTTGTATTCCATTTTGATTACTATCTACATCAACATCAAAATTTTCAAAAAATATTCCATGCACAGAAATGATCTCGTTGCTTTTATTAAATTTATAAATGATACAAAAAAAAAAAAAAAACACGTATTGTATTGTATTGCTTTAATACTTCCGTAAGTTAATCGAATATGAATACGTTTTTTTTTAGCCAAGGAGGAGTGGTGCCTTATACATGAAAATTGTATTAAATTGAAATTGTGTTATAATTGTAACAGCTGTCTGGATACCATGATAGCAGCAATCTTTCAAAAACTTGCTGCTATCAAATTAACTGCTTCAAAACTAGTGCAAGATACTCTCGATTCTCTTATTTATGGACGATGGTGGGTTTATTTTCGGCAGGTAATTAATTTTTTAAAGTGAAACTAATTTTTGCTGTATTGTTTCCCCCCGAGAGCATCTATTTTCAAGAGCTTCGAATCATGACATTATTGCTTCTGAAACAAATAATTTTCTAAAGCGGACAAATGTTTAAGGTGCTCAACTGGTACCACGGAAATCGACACCCTGCAGCAATGATTTCTGCACTGGGTGTTGTCAAGATCCTTCGAGAAGTAACATAGTAGCTGTGGTTTATGTGCTGTTGCATTCTCACGAATAGCAGTGAAGTAGAGTTTAAAAAAGGGTTCAAGTCTAAATAAAGGAGTGAAGTGCTGACCTACAGAACGTGTCATCGAAGTTATTCGTTGGTCCGATATTTTCCCTGAGAGCGCTGGTATATGTTTTTTATTCACCCTGGTTATAACCTCACTGTAACGCAGAAAAATTAATCTGTGGCTTTCATTTACAATTGGTCCCATCCAGGAACAACTCCTAGTTTTCGAGATATAAGCCCATTTGTAATATGAGTGAAATTTAAAAATGTATTGTTTTTAATACTTTGTTCAAGAAAATATGCTCAACAATTATAACCTATATGCCAGATTAAAGCCAATATATGTGACTTTGATTTACAATTGGTCCCTTCCAGGAACAACTCCTAGTTTTCGAGATATAAGCCCATTTGTAATATGAGTGAAATTTAAAAATTTATTGTTTTTAATACTTTGTTCAAGAAAATATGCTCAACAAATATAACCTATATGCCAGATTAGAGCCAATATATGTGGCTTTCATTTACAATTGGTCCCATCCAGGAACAACTCCTAGTTTTCGAGATATAAGCCCATTTGTAATATGAGTGAAATTTAAAAATTTATTGTTTTTAATACTTTGTTCAAGAAAATATGCTCAACAAATATAACCTATATGCCAGATTAGAGCCAATATATGTGGCTTTCATTTACAATTGGTCCCATCCAGAAACAACTCCTAGTTTTCGAGATATAAGCCCATTTGTAATATGAGTGAAATTTAAAAATTTATTGTTTTTAATAGTTTGTTCAAGAAAATATGCTCAACAAATATAACCTATATGCCAGATTAGAGCCAATATATGTGGCTTTCATTTACAATTGGTCCCATCCAGGAACAACTCCTAGTTTTCGAGATATAAGCCCATTTGTAATATGAGTGAAATTTAAAAATTTATTGTTTTTAATACTCTGTTCAAGAAAATATGCTCAACAAATATAACCTATATGCCAGATTAGAGCCAGATTAGGCTTTCATTTACAATTGGTCCCATCCAGGAACAACTCCTAGTTTTCGAGATATAAGCCCATTTGTAATATGAGTGAAATTTAAAAATTTATTGTTTTTAATACTTTGTTCAAGAAAATATGCTCAACAAATATAACCTATATGCCAGATTAGAGCCAATATATGTGGCTTTCATTTACAATTGGTCCCATCCAGGAACAACTCCTAGTTTTCGAGATATAAGCCCATTTGTAATATGAGTTAAATTTAAAAATTTATTGTTTTTAATACTTTGTTCAAGAAAATATGCCCAACAAATATAACCTATATGCCAGATTAGAGCCAATATATGTGGCTTTCATTAACAATTGGTCCCATCCAGGAACAGCTCCTAGTTTTCGAGATATAAGCCCATTTGTAATATGAGTGAAATTTAAAAATTTATTGTTTTTAATACTTTGTTCAAGAAAATAGGCTTAACAAATATATATGGCTTTCATTTACAATGTGTCCCATCCAGGAACAACTCCTAGTTTTCGAGATATAAGCCCATTTGTAATATGAGTGAAATTTAAAAATTTATTGTTTTTAATACTTTGTTCAAGAAAATATGCTCAACAAATATAACCTATATGCCAGATTAGAGCCAATATATGTGGCTTTCATTTACAATTGGTCCCATCCAGGAACAACTCCTAGTTTTCGAGATATAAGCCCATTTGTAATATGAGTGAAATTTGAAAATTTATTTTTTTTAATACTTTGTTCAAGAAAATATGCTCAACAAATATAACCTATATGCCAGATTAGAGTCAATATATGTGGCTTTCATCCAGGAACAACTCCTAGTTTTCGAGATATAAGCCCATATGTAGTATCAGGGATAGCGCAGGTAATAGTTGTAGTTATAACATATTTGTAGTTTTTTTTTACAAAAGGGGTGTTTTTGTTCATAAAATATCGATTTTTATTTTATTTATTGCATTAACTTTTGAATAATTTATTAAATTTGTTTAATTGAATAACTTTTCATTTCCGGTTTGTTAAGTTAGTTTGTTAACTTAAAAATCCTCTCCCATGAAAAATAAAAGAAGAAGAGCTGATATTCATTGTTGAGTGTGTACTTATGTAGATGTTGCCATATAATTAATAAAATCTAAGTACATTTTGTTGGATTTAAACTGGGTAGCACTCAATTTAATGTAAAGCACTCATTATTTTATGCGTGTGAGAGACTAAGGAAGCCATTTTTAATTTTCCTCTCTTTTATTTGAGTGAAACAAGTTTAGTTTGTTATTCTAGTTTGTTATCTTCACGGAGATAGTGTTTTTCCCTTACCCACGTGCATATGCTGTTTGATTAAGAGGTGATTAGACTAAGTGTACAAGACATAAGGAATGTCAGATTTTTGATACACATAGTGTAAACCACATGAAACGAAACATATGTAATTTTCCTATATGATGCTATATGTGTCAGTTTTTTATTCAGAGCACGCTCTATTTGATATGTAAAAGCAAGGCGCATTGAAGAGGTAACTGCATTAAATCATGCTGTCAACATATGGTTTAGCTTTTACGTGTATTTTGTTTTTGTAAAATCTTATTGGGCTGTCAAAAACGTCTGACAATATGTGTGCATGTATTTGTGAAAAATAAGAAAGCCACTAAAAACATATTGAAATACTTACATTAATATTGCCAGACATTTTTGACAGCTCAACAAGATTTTACAAAAACGAAATACACGTAGCAGCTAACGCACTTACCTGGTATTATTGCGCCATTTGTAATACTATGTGACAATCTCAAGCCATCAATAGAAATAACCGAAAAATTTTACACCAGCGGAGTATACAGACTAACTTGCACCTGCAACCATACATACAAACTGGACGAATATTAAAAACAAGGTTCACAGAACACATACGATCATATAAACGGAAAACAGGAGACTCCAACTTCGCAATACACCTTAACACACATGAACACGAGCCAAGGGAAATAGATGAATGTATGACATTAATACATCCTAGTAAAAAAGGACGAAGACGGGGCATTCTTGAAAACATGGAAATATAAAAAACACGAACGTTTAACGGAGATATTATTTACGAACAGGTAAATACAACATCGGACACATTTTTTACACCTCTAAAATTATTAAAACAATCTTATAAACGGAAAACACCCATAGATGGTCACACTTAACTACCCAATAATAACAGATATTAGGGAATTTACCTGCATAATACCATTTAAATAGACACAATACTAACGGACAAAACTACCTGAAACCACCACTATTTTTGCAACAAACACCTTACACAATCTAACCAGTGCTAATCAAAACGCGGCTTGAAAATAATGTTCTCACATCGAAAGCGGTCGCCAAATGTATCAAATAAACAGCCAGTGACGACGGTCTTCACCCAAAGGTATGACAACAATAATTCCTTACTTTAAACATACTTTGTGTCAAGCAATTTTTAAAAATATTGCATACACATATGTAATTAAAAACACCTATGTTTGTAGAAGAATGTTCCTAAATAATAATATAAATACTTATCTTAAACAAAAAGTCCCCTTTTTTCCAACCCTGTCAGAATAATTATCAGTGTTTTTCCCTTACCCACGTCACAGGGTATACAGAGATGTCACGAGACGGCTATAATTGTGTTTCTCTGTGCATCTCTTTCTTGACATCCTATCCACTTTACTTTTGTTTTGATTTGTTTTTCTAGCGCAAGAAAATATTAAAAGTTAAATTACAGGCAAAAATAAAGGTAAGTTTTTTGTTAAATTAATAAAAATATCAAAACTAAGTAAAATTAATGTTTTTTTTTTGTAGCAGAAAGCAAATGTGTTTATTGTTAACGTAAGTACATTTTGATATAACCATTTGAGTGTGTTTTTAATTCTTTTTTTAATTGTACAGGAAGGAAGCTAACTACAATTGGCAAACATCATGTAAGTATGCAACATACAAAAATTGAAATTTTTCTGTCAACTTTTTCTTTTTAAATTTCAGGAGTTTAAGATAAAAGGATGTCGACCAGAAGAGATCTTTCTTATCTTCCCAAGGGAGGCTAAAATCTAGTTTACGGACGAAGCTAAAAAATTAAAAAAAGTTGTCTACAGGGCGTAAACAATTTTAAGCAAAAGTGTAAAATAGAAAATTTGGGGCAGGGTCTGCCGACGTTTGTATGTACAGTATGTCATATATCGTGAGAAAATATGGGGAGGGGTAATTTTAATATCTATTTAATTGAAAAGGAGAATATTAAAAAAATTTAAAAACAGGTAACGACAAAAAAAGCTAATCAAATCATTAAGTGACAATATTATACGAAAAATGATTTAGTAAAAAATCTTTATTAAGGGGTTCTCTTAATGGTTTGGTCATACCCTTCCGTCCGGCCGAAGGCCGCTTGCTCAAAAAATCTTTAGTAAACGAAGACGGTATAGGTCATACTAAAGGGGAGAAAATCCTTGCGCCAGGCCATGAAAATATGTTTATATGAAAAAATAGTTTTTTTTGGTCGTTACATGTTTTTTTCTATTTTCTATTTTCCTTTTTAATTGAATATATATTAAATTTACCTTTTCAATGATACCCATATTACCTCATATCACCACCAAATACTCGATATATGCCATTCTGTACGTACAAACTTTGGAAGCCCGTAACTCCGAAACCAAGGGTCAGCTCCAAATTTTCCATTTAACATTTTTTGTTTAAAATTTAATTTTATACCCTGTTTTTTTTTTTATTTTTAAGCTGCTTCCGTAAGCTGTATTTGTTCCCCATGGGGTTCTTAAAGGTAAGTAAAGCTTTTCATTATAATTAATCGCTCTGATACGCGTGTGTGTATTGGTATCAGATAAGGTTCCATAGGATAGTGATTATGGTCATCAATGGTTCGCAGAGAAAATGGAGATACAAATATGAAGTCACTAAATTTTATCGGCAAAATGGTACTAAAACAGTTGTCAGCACATTTTATTTTAATAGATGGAAATTTTTTAACACTGTTTAAAGAACTCTACAATAAATGTTTAACAACACATTTTAATGCTAGCTGTAAATAAAATATGTATTTTGTAATGTAAAAAATGTAAAATAAAAAAACACAAATATTGTAAAACCTTAGTCTTTATTGTAAAAATACTGTATCATTGTTAAATAAAATATATAACTTTGTAATAAAAATGAAAATAACATTACAATAAAAACATTAACTCAAATGCTAAATTGTTTTTAATATAATTTTTGGCTGAAGGTTAACTAAAGTTAATAATATTTTGCATATTTTAATTTTAATAATACAAGTATTCAGATAATATATTGTATGTATTTCATGGGTTCAGAAGAAAACATTGTTAAGCTTAAATTGGATCGTGAAACAATTAAATATATACTTTTAAAAACATTTTTAGCAACAACATTTTTAACTCCTTCTTAAACCAAATAAGTCCTCATCATCATCACTTTCTTCGTAGGGTTTATTCTCCTCTTCGTGCAGTTCATTAACTCTTGCTACTTCTATGCGCTTCTTTTTTTCTTTGTTTAGATTTTCCCAAATTTCAAAAATTTATATTCCTCGGATTTTTTTAATACAAAAGTTAGCATTTTTAGGCAACGCCTTAAAACCATTGTCTCCAACAGATAAGGTACTTGTCTTGCAGCTTCTTTAGCCGATTACCAACTATTTTAATTGCCAACTCTAGATTTACTTTGGGTTACTTAGTATTTAGTTGTAAGAGAGATTTTCGTTCACTTCCAAAAGGAATCAACAATAGACTTGGCCTTGTTATACAAACGAACATCAATAAAGAAACTATTAAAGAAATCAGGAGATAAAATTATATCTGCCTTTTTGTCATAAAAAATTTTTACATACCCATGCAAGTTAGCTTTTAATAAATTGCTGCCTAATACATATTCCATTCTTCTAATTCCTTTTGTGTAACAAATTGATTGATTGATTTTGTGTAACAATTGGTTGATAATCGTCATATATGTTTTCTATTACCTCAGCCAACATCTTGAAAACTTCGAACAATTTTTTATCAAAATCTTTATGCAAATGGTGTAAATACATTATTCCAAAATCAATTCATGTTTTTGTTAATTCAATTTTCTCCAACTTTTGATTAATTTTGTGTGTTAACACACCAATAATGATGGTGCATTTTTGCAACAGGTCACACGTTTCTGCGTTCAAAAAACACTGCAGATTTAAAGAAGTTTTCACTTTTAAATGCTGCAATTTTCTCGTTAAACTACATCATATCATATTTTTTAACAATTTATTTATTTATTTTCACTGAAATTTATTACTTTTTTGTAGCTAAAACTTTTTGTGCTTTATGTTTTCTTGTAAAATATCTAGTTTTTGTTTTGTTTATTATCACTTGTTCGTAATAAAATAGCACTATATTTGTCTCTATCTTGAGAACCTGCAGAAAACCTGATTATATTGTTTTTCAATTGCCAAGGGTTTCACCTCTGTATACCCTGTGCCCACGTGCAAGGCAAATAAATTTAATCTCCGTGAAGATAACAATCTCCGTGAATATAACAAACTTTTTCAACAAACTTTTTTTTCACTCATTTTGCAGAGATAGACAATACAGAAATACTCTCTTGTGCATACAGAATTGAGTATTTTCCGACGTGCAAACTGAAATTTTAGTGATGCCTAGTCAAATATACACTTTTAGTACAAATTTACGTGCAATTATACGGCAACACCTCCTCATTTTCATCTTTTTTCGATCTTCAACAAACTTTTTGGAATTTTTCAACAAGCCTGCGAGAATTTTAAAATAGTATTAAAATAACAAAATATTAAACAAAAAATAAAAAATTAAAAAAAAAAAAATTGTTTTAATTTAAAAACACAAAAAATGCAAAATATACAAATAAAATTTGTTTAAACCGCTATATGAATATATGACAAATTTTGTGCATGGACACCTTTTTTAACCTATAGGACCCACACCCTAAATTCGCAAAAAATCTAAAAACGCAGTTTAATAGCCCATAGTCTTGGCTACATTTTGCCATCATTACTTTTTCCCAGACCAGTTTTTGTTCCATACGACATAGTCAAATTACTTTTTTCACATAAGTCACTCAACCCACTTTTTGGCCCCTAGGACCCACACCCTAAAATTCGCAAAAAATCTTTAAACGCAGTTTAATAGCCCGTAGTCTTGACTACATTTTGCCATCATTACTTTTTCCCAGACCAGTTTTTGTTCCATACGACATAGTCAAATTACTTTTTTCACATAAGTCACTCAACCCACTTTTCGGCCCCTAGGACCCACACCCTAAAATTCGCAAAAAATCTTTAAACGCAGTTTAATAGCCCGTAGTCTTGACTACATTTTGCCATCATTACTTTTTCCCAGACCAGTTTTTGTTCCATACGACATAGTCA
This sequence comes from Cistogaster globosa, assembly GCA_937654795.1. NCBI lineage: Eukaryota > Metazoa > Arthropoda > Insecta > Diptera > Tachinidae > Cistogaster > Cistogaster globosa. The sequence continues at coordinate 43,761,367 of OW569407.1, forward strand.
AATTACTTTTTTCACATAAATCACTCAACCCACTTTTTGGCCCCTAGGACCCACACCCTAAAATTCGCAAAGAATCTTTAAACGCAGTTTCATAGCCCGTAGTCTTGACTACGTTTTGCCATCATTACTTTTTCCCAGACCAGTTTTTGTTCCATACGACATAGTCAAATTACTTTTTTCACATAAGTCACTCAACCCACTTTTTGGCCCCTAGGACCCACACCCTAAAATTCGCAAAAAATCTTTAAACGCAGTTTAATAGCCCGTAGTCTTGACTACATTTTGCCATCATTACTTTTTCCCAGACCAGTTTAAGTTGCTACCACTACACATGAAAATATATTCAAAACATGAGCGTGTAAATAGAATATACAAAGAAAAAAGTGTTCAATAATATACTTGGTCAAATTTTGTTTTGTTAGTAAAAAGAAACACTGTGAATTTAAATAAAATTAATTTCGTTATTAAATTTTCCAGGATAATTAAAATAACATATTCGGATATTTAATTTGTATATCTTAATACAAACAGTAAGTTGAAGTCGAGTAAGTTGGAGTCAAGATTTGGGTATTCCTTGTCGGTCTACAGACAAAGAAAAAATTTAAAAAAGTGATATCTAATAAAACCATTACAAAAAAGAATATTGACAATTTAAACAATTTTTAACTAAAAAAATAATCTTATGGATGTATTTTATAAAATATAAGATACAGTCGTTATTTTTAAATTAGAAACACATGGACATATATTTAAAATCTTAAAATTTAGCACTATTTTTTACTTATTTTATTTTAATACTTTCCTCAACTATTGAATTTAATTCAAGTAAATAATCTACATCGCTAGACATAAATTTAAGTTTTGACAATTCATTAGTCCAGCCTAAGCATCTACACGTAACTCTAAACGTATTTTGTCATCATCTGAGATGGCACCAGTTGAAGTTGTTTGACTTGCTAAAGAAACAGAAGCACTGCCCTTAAGGTTCTTTAGGCGTCTTAAGGATTCTTCGATTTTTTGTACCGAAGTTAATACTTCATTAACAGCCAGCAGATAACTTTAATAAAAAGAAAAGAAATTAATTTTCTAATGATTATTTTTAAATGTGTTATTTAAATTTACTCTTTCGTTATTTTGTTTAAAACGCTTTTTAGTAATTTCTTAACCACTTTTTTTACTAAGTTTTGGTTCATATACTTCACTAAACAATTTTAAAGGTCTTAACATTTGATTAACATACGCTGAACAACGTGTGGGTACATCACGATTAGTTTTACGATATAAACGTGGCAAATCGTAAACTTGTTTGACATTTTCTGGATCACAATTTAATATCAAATTGTCTATTAGTGACTTCTGTATTTCAATAAGATGTTTGTTACGGATTTCGCTTAAGTCACAGAAGGCTTTTACTATCGAATCATTGACAACATCCAATTTTGGCATTTTTTGCTGGACTGGTGATGAACATGAGCTTTTCAATACCAGGTTTTGTTGCTGTGGCAATGCAACAATTAATTTGGTAATATCGGAATGTAGAGCTACCAATATATTGGTTTTCTTACTTCGCATAGCATTTAAGCTATCTTTTGAGTTGATCTCATTCAAAGCATCTTCAATCCAGTGTGATAATCGTAATATTATCTGAATGTGTAATTAATAGAATTTCGGAAATACTTCAGACAAATAAACACCTTCTGACCAGCATCTTATAATGGCCTGATGTGCCCGAGTTAATGGTTTGAGTTCCTAATGATCTGATAAGTTATTATTAAAACTTTCTTCAGTAAGAATGGGTTCTAAGGAAGATTCAAATTGTTCCGCAATTTCCTGACAATGAAATAAAATCTGATTATCTAATATTTTCGCATTTTTTATACCAATAAAATTTCACGTTTTTAAATGTTTTTGAAGGCATTATTATTAGTAGATATCTGATACAATACAAACAATTTATTTATTTATTTAATGAATAACTAAGAAATAATAAATTATTAAAAAGTTATTAGGTACTACGAGCACTAGCTGCTAGGGCCATCGGCTCTACAATACAAACAAATTTCATACTTCCTATGTAAAATAGTAGAAGTAAAAAATCTAGTTTTTGTATATAATAACATTTAATTTTAACAGCATTTACCTGAAAACAAATTTGGAAATAAACCGGCAAATTCCATCTAGATTGATAATTTTTCATCTGTTTATGTTGCCTAAAACCATTAACAGCTTCCTCAGACATCAAAATTTCCTCGATTTTTTTTAGAAAATCACGTGTACATTTATATTTGGCATAAAATACTTCTGAATTACCAGGAGCAAATATAGACGACATATGTGTTTCCAACCGCATTTCAACATCAGACCAAAAACTATGTATCAAAAAATTGAAACCTCTCAATTTGTCGGTATACAAAGTTAATCGCAATCGTTAATGAAATGAAATTCAAAACTTTGCTATAAATTCCAGCTAAGCCTTGTGGTGTTTGTTGTAAGCTATGTTCGCAAATAATTTCCGCCATATAGGGAGCCACAAAGTCCTCTTAAAAAGCAGTTCCTGCAACTAAACAAGCATCAAGTGTTATATAAATACGAAGACATCTTCCTAATGGTTCACTGGAAAATGAATTAAAAGTATTTAATGCTTCTTTAAAAAGCAAACGCAGTTTTTGATGAACAGAACTTTCCAACTTGCGTATAATATTTAATTGCTCTTCAGTTAAATAATTCACACAGAATTTCTCGTTAAATTTTAATTGCACCAATTCTAAGGCAGCTCTTTCCATGTGAACACATTTTACTTGGTTGCCGTTCAATTGATTTGCCAGCAAATCTTCTGATACTACATATGGGCTTATATCTCGAAAACTAGGAGTTGTTCCTGGATGGGACCAACTGTGGATGAAAGCCACATATATTGACTCTAATCTGGCATATAGGTTATATTTGTTGAGCATATTTTCTTGAACAGAGTATTAAAAACAATAAATTTTTAAATTTCACTCATATTACAAATGGGCTTATATCTCGAAAACTAGGAGTTGTTCCTGGATGGGACCAATTGTAAATGAAAGCCACATATATTGGCTCTAATCTGGCATATAGGTTATATTTGTTGAGCATATTTTCTTGAACAAACTATTAAAAACAATAAATTTTTAAATTTCACTCATATTACAAATGGGCTTATATCTCGAAAACTAGGAGTTGTTCCTGGATGGGACCAATTGTAAATGAAAGCCACATATATTGGCTCTAATCTGGCATATAGGTTATATTTGTTGAGCATATTTTCTTGAACAAAGTATTAAAAACAATAAATTTTTAAATTTCACTCATATTACAAATGGGCTTATATCTCGAAAACTAGGAGTTGTTCCTGGATGGGACCAATTGTAAATGAAAGCCACATATATTGGCTCTAATCTGGCATATAGGTTATATTTGTTGAGCATATTTTCTTGAACAAAGTATTAAAAACAATAAATTTTTAAATTTCACTCATATTACAAATGGGCTTATATCTCGAAAACTAGGAGTTGTTCCTGGAAGGGACCAATTGTAAATCAAAGCCACATATATTGGCTTTAATCTGGCATATAGGTTATAATTGTTGAGCATATTTTCTTGAACAAAGTATTAAAAACAATACATTTTTAAATTTCACTCATATTACAAATGGGCTTATATCTCGAAAACTAGGAGTTGTTCCTGGATGGGACCAATTGTAAATGAAAGCCACAGATTAATTTTTCTGCGTAACAGTGAGGTTATAACCAGGGTGAATAAAAAACATATACCAGCGCTCTCAGGGAAAATATCGGACCAACGAATAACTTCGATGACACGTTCTGTAGGTCAGCACTTCACTCCTTTATTTAGACTTGAACCCTTTTTTAAACTCTACTTCACTGCTATTCGTGAGAATGCAACAGCACATAAACCACAGCTACTATGTTACTTCTCGAAGGATCTTGACAACACCCAGTGCAGAAATCATTGCTGCAGGGTGTCGATTTCCGTGGTACCAGTTGAGCACCTTAAACATTTGTCCGCTTTAGAAAATTATTTGTTCCAGAAGCAATAATGTCATGATTCGAAGCTCTTGAAAATAGATGCTCTCGGGGGGAAACAATACAGCAAAAATTAGTTTCACTTTAAAAAATTAATTACCTGCCGAAAATAAACCCACCATCGTCCATAAATAAGAGAATCGAGAGTATCTTGCACTAGTTTTGAAGCAGTTAATTTGATAGCAGCAAGTTTTTGAAAGATTGCTGCTATCATGGTATCCAGACAGCTGTTACAATTATAACACAATTTCAATTTAATACAATTTTCATGTATAAGGCACCACTCCTCCTTGGCTAAAAAAAAAACGTATTCATATTCGATTAACTTACGGAAGTATTAAAGCAATACAATACAATACGTGTTTTTTTTTTTTTTTTTGTATCATTTATAAATTTAATAAAAGCAACGAGATCATTTCTGTGCATGGAATATTTTTTGAAAATTTTGATGTTGATGTAGATAGTAATCAAAATGGAATACAAAATACTTATTTTTGGAATTTTTTTCTGTCTGTGTGTTGGTGTTCACAGCACGTAAAAACTGCTGGATGGATTTGAATTAATTTTTGTGAGAGGGTCCTTTCGAACCTTGTTTAAAATATAGAATACTTTTTGTTTCATAAAAATATGTCATTTCCTAGAGAAAATAGAGATACAAGTGTGAAGTTACAAAATTTTATCGGTATAATGGTACTAAAAAGTCTTCAGCAAATTTTGTTATAAAACTGTACAGAATATTAATATAGAATATCTAACAACACATTTTTCTAAATTTTAATCTTAAAAAAATTATAAATGACACGCAATTGTATCGTATTGTACGAAGGTTGCAAAGAGGTGCTTCAGAAACTGCCGCAAAGCAAGCGGATCAAATTGAAAGTCACGAAGAAGCACATTCAGCCGTAGTACAAACTACAAAGACACCTACATCATAGTATATTATCTATGCATATATAATTATAAAATGTATGTTACGGTATAAATAATGTAGACGTATAAAATTTAATGTTTAATAATTTAAAGTTTAGTTTTTTTCCTTTTAATTGTCAACTAGTTCTTTAACATTAGATCTAAAAAGCATTTTTCTGTTTTACAATATAAATTATTTTTTTATTTCACTATATAAAAATAATTAGGTTAACATGTTTTTGAGATGCAAAAGTATAAACAAACAGTTATAATAAGAAGAAACTGGCATAGATAAAAAATTTTATCGTTGTAAATAAATAAAATATTTAAATTATAAAAAACATATGTTAGTTAAACTGGAAAATAATAAGTCTTACTTTAACATTAAAATAGGAAAATTATGCATGTAAATATTTTTTTTTTTTCAATGAAGAATCATTACATGTGTGTCCTTGGCTTTCTTTTCTTAGTCGTTCCCTTTTGGCTTTGTTTACATTATGACACGATAATAAGAATCTGATATACTATATAAGGCCACTATAGTTATTTTAGCATCTCTTAAATAATCAGCTATTTCATCATATATTTCCGTAATATAACGGCGATTTTTAGGAAATCTGAAAAGTAAGAAATACAAAAGTATAAATATATATTTGAGGAATTTATTTTTGCTTAATTTTCATTGTTCAGTATTTTATTTATTATTTTTTTAACAGAAAAATTTAAAAGAAATTAATAAAACTTTCTTTCTATATTCGTGATAAAAATTTTATTTAAAATGGCATTTCCACAATAATTTTTTTAATGATTTAAATCATGATTCTTTGTTTGCTGAAGAACGTGAAGAGTATAGAAGCAAGGGATGAGAAGTAGGCTCGATTTGTGTTTTAAACGATGTTTTCTTATTTGTTTTTGAACATATTTGTACTCTTGTCCTAATGTTTTATTAACATTAAGTTAAATCTTTTCAAGAGGAAAGATTTAAAATAATCGTTTTTAGGTTGATTGTCTTTAAAAAAAATTTTTTTTGTCATACATTTGTTTTTTGAAATTGATGAAAATTTATCACACCTTTTAAAAGCCATCAAGTTTTTTTTTTGCGAATTTCACGGCATTTTGTACTAGATTATTTTTAGTTTAGTTTTATTAAACAAAATCCCCGAAGATGGAAATAAGAATTTGAAGTTTTTTGCGCTAGAATTCAATATTTAATTTTTCTTTAGGTTGTTTTTGCCACAGGGTGACCTACATCGTACATACAACAGAAGAGATTGTAAACATCACGTGGGACTGCAGCAGAATGTGTTTAGCCGGGAACATCATGGTAAAATGAGTTTCTTATCTACAACGGGCTCTGATGATAACCAGAAGCATTTACCTGAGCCACTGCCGCAATGTTGTTCGATTTGAGAGTATTTTATATTCCATTCGGTTATGTACAATAACTGACCAGTGTCCATGTCAATGCCATTAAAAGCAATACATCCCTTTTGCGAATGACCCATACAACAACCCCTTCTGATTTGCCTTCCTACTTTATGAAAGTATAATGTTTCACTACTTTTGTGTTCCACACACTTAGAGGGATATATGTGACCTCTATAGTAGGGCGATGAGCTTTCAGAACTTTCCGATGAGCTAGCATGACGATTTGATTCACTCATACTTCGTCGGGGCTCACGGCGTTTGGCTTCGCACTTTAACATTTCTTTACGACGTTCCACTTCATCTAACAGCGTTTGTCGTTCTTTATGCTCTCGTTCTTTTTTAAGATGGAGAAGTTCTTGTTCCCGTTGTTGGTTCTGTTGCAGCATTTCATCATAGAAAGAACCACGCGGAGGTTTATTGTGTTTTAGAAGAAATGCCTGTACTGTTTGTGCTAATTCAAAGATCATAACCTCACCGTGTAATTCATTTGATTGCTGTTGCGTTTGAGCTGCCAGATGTTTTTTTTTTGTTTTCTAGTACAAAAAACGGTAGGCCAGACAACATTTCTCATGCTAATGCTTTAATGTATTGAATTATATTATTATTAATAATTTTACTGTTTTACTAATTTTTAAAAAATTTTATTAGTTGTTGCTATTAACGTTAAAAATGTTAAAAATTTATTTCAAATAAATTCAGTGCGGCATATATGCATTTTGTTTTCAAAAGTCACTGCATTTTGGGTGTTTAATTTTTAAATTTATTGTTTAGAATTTATTATTGCCTGCTACGGTTAAAAAACTGAAACCATAATCGACTACAGCGCAAAAGCCATAAATCGACAGAAGGTTTTAATTACACAAGGTAATGGTTTTTGAAGCTAGGTATAACATAAAACTAGTTTCTAAATTACTAATGTAAATACATTTCCTATTTTAATGAACTTAAAGTCTATTTCTTGTATAGAATTCTTACATGTTTTTTGTCTTAAGAAAAAACCGAAATTTATATAAAAAATATATATAAAAAAAAACATTTGCATAGTTTTCCACACAACCCAGGAGGTACCATGCGATGTGCGTTGCCAATTATTTTTTATGGCTGGCTTCCCCATTAGGCCTACATACCATTCATTTTGTACTTAAATTATATAGTTACATATATATTATATCACAGTTTTACAATAAAGTTTATTTAATAAAAGGCTTCCGTCAACAAAGATCTTTGACAGAATGTTTTAATGCATCTAAAATTTATATAGATAGTATATCTTGTTCAATAACTTTACAAGCTTTTGAACCAATTGAACGATGGTTTACTGTACAAGTTTGACAAATATAGAAATTGCAGTCTTCATATATAAAGATATTACCATTAGTCTTTTTAAGATTACCACAATGACAACAAAATTTTGATCTGTCACCCTAATGCTTAAGCAACAATATTCTCATTTTCTTTCGGAAATCTTTAGGATTCCATAAATTTGTTAACGGTTTGTTTTGAATTATTTTTAATGCATACATTAAAACTAAAATTCCGCAATTTGAACCATCGTCTTGCATTTCCCTTTTAGTTATTTCTCTATATGTCCACAAATTTTTATTACTTTCTAACTTGGCTATCAAGAGATCATAAACTCTTTTTCCAACGCTAAAATCTTTTAAAGAATTAACATATATAAACTCATAAGTACCTAACTTAAGTATACATAAAGTAAAATGGGCTAAACTCAAAATTGGAACAAATAACAATTCCGCTTGATTTTGAATAAAAATGCTTATTGTTTCAACATTTATTTCATTCGATTAGGTAGGCATGCAGAACCATGCAGTTGATCTACTGTCCTTTAGAATTGCTAAAAGGCAAGAATCAAGTACAAAGTTTGTTAACCAATTTCCATTTTTTAATGAATTCCAGTCTGAAGTTTCTAAATAATCCATAAAACCAACTTCGATTGGATTATTTATATTATTAATTTCAGTATATAATAAATCAAATTTAAACAGATAAAATTTATCTTGTTTAATTATTTTATTCTCTATATTTTTAATTTTTGAAATTTTTTTGCTTGCTTTTGAAGCAAACATCACTTTAGGTCGAACTACCTTTTGCTTTTTAAAGTCTTTTTTTTTTTCCATTCTTCGACAGGTTCAATATTTGAGCTGTTTTGTGAATAACTGTGGTCCTTTTCTACTATATCAACATCATCAACTTCTTTGTTGATGGGTGTTGAAGTAACATAACAGTGTTCTTTTTTTAATCCTGTACTAGTAACTTCTTCATTTAAGTTATTTAAACTTGAGGTAAGTATATCCTCAATTTTCTCGGATATTGACCCAAGCATTTTATATTTGTACCGCAATTCCTTCAGTGAACTAAGGTAGTCCATTCTCATAACTTTCACAAATACATCAGCTCGTACTGATTTTTGAGGTAATATAATATGCTTTTGTAAATAGGAAGCGAATTCAACAGGGGCATTACTTACATGCTCCCCAGATGAATCAACATGAATACCCATAATATTAGTCCAGAGAATAATAAAAGGGCAATATTTGTTTAGTATAAACAAACATATTTCATCATTTCGATATGGATTTAAATCATGTCCCTTATTTATTTGTTTAATATCATTTTCAATTTCATTAAAAATTGAAAGGAACATTTTTCGAAATGGGCTGTTATATGCAATTGATTCCAAGAAAAGATTTTGATCGTTATCTGGAAGATTGTATTCTTTCCCTTTACTTTCCTCATCAACATGTACTAAAATCAGAGCCATACTTTGTTTTTTCATTTTTTTCTGGCAACTACAGTTATCTAAATAAAAAAGTTATTGTCTGGCAGCCTACATAAAGAAAATGAGTTATCACTCATTTTGTCTCTCAGTATAAAGAAAGAGAGCAATTCTCTCTTCGTATTGAGTCAAAATTTTAGTTTGATACATTTAGTTTGTTATCTTCTCGCCCGCACAAAAACGGTACTCGATAACTGTAACAGTTATGCAATTGAAGGCAAGAACCAGGTATGTAACCAAGGGTAGTAAATTTCAAGGGTGGGAGTGTCAAATGAACTTCATAGATAGGTAGGCCCATGGCGAAATAATTTACCAGGTGGTGGCAGTGGCGAATTTCATTCATTTTCGCCGTTGCAGAAAATTTCAAACTTCATATAAAAAAAATTTTCGCTGATTTTTTATATATGGAGTTTGACATTTTCTGCAACGGCGAAAATGAATAAATTCGCCACTGCCACCACCTGGTAAATTATTTCGCCATGGGTAGGCCCAGACACAGGCAATACGATTGATTTCCTGTTTTCTATAACAACACAACGTGTTTGAAATAATTAATTAAACACCAATTTGTGCTAATTAAATATTGCTGATATATATAAAAATAAACCCATTAAAACTAAAATTGGTACAATAACTCAATTTAATTTTGAATGAATATAATTTAAAGCCTACTTTTACTCTTAAAAATTAATAAATAAAAGGGCTACTTTGAAACTGAAAATTGCGCATTTATCAAATAGTTATAAAACTGATATGTTGATTTAATAAAAGCAAAAATTAAAAAAAAAAAAATTAAATAAAAAAAAGAATTTAAAATAAATATACAAGTTCAATGTGAAATCAGAAAGGTAGGTTGCATTTGGGATTGAAAGCAGTTGTAGTGTAGTGAAGCTGACAGTGAAAGCCCGAAACAGGCATGTTGCGGGTAATTAAAACCGCCAAAGCCTTCAAAAAGTAAGATTCAAGTTGGAAGAACCTAGGAAGCCTTTAAATCCAAAATTGTAAGCTGTTTTTTAACGTGTAAAACTTTTTCTTATTTGCTTAATTTTATGTATTCCTCTGATTTTCAGACAACAACAGTATTTGGCAGAAATACTCAAGATGTGTGCCCCAACATCATTGTCGTCCAAAAATGATGAGAAATATAAAGGTTATTTAAAACGTTTCAAAAATAACATTTGTTTAAAATATTATTCCATTTAAGGCATTCCTTCCCTTTAAAGATTAGGTCCAGGGTCAGAAGGAAATCTAAACATGGCTTAGAAAACTTGAGGAAAGTATATATGAGTATAAAATTATAATTTATTTTAAATTTTAAGAAGTTTTGCAATTCGTTTAGCCTAAAAATTTTGATAGAGTGCAGGGTGGTCATCAAAAAGCTTCAGAAATTCATGTGTCGGCTGGCTGGGGAGACTTACGAGTTAAAACTAGATGATGTCGTCAGCATGCTCCCTTTGCAGAACCTTCTAGCGGTGGAAGAGTTGGAGAGAAAGTTAGAGGAGTCGAAAGGTTTGACTGAAGCAATGGTAAAAAACGTAAGTTCATGCTTAAAATATCTTAATAATCTTACATTTATATTTTTTTAGCCATCACATTTACATATGATTAAGGGGACACCACAGGATGTCACCACTGTTATGCGCTCAATTTTTACCGACCACCTACTAGAAAAATATAATTGAGACGGAAGGTGGGATAAGCAAGCCCTCTGAAGGCTCTCTTTGGTTAATAACTTCCTGCGAGGTATGTACGTATGTATGTATGATTAGTCAATCAAAAAGTTATTTGTTTATTGCGTATTAAATTATTTATATATAAATGTATATCTTCTTTTAGTTTAAGGCGTTTTCCAACAGCAAGGAGCGTTTGATTTTGAAAAAAGTGTGAAGAAGTCAGTATACCGAAGGCACTACAGACTACAACAACAAAATATTTAAAGAGATATGAATTAATTATTTTATTATAAATAAAGTAATTTTTATACTGTAAAATATTATTTAGATATTAAATAAGAAACATGTACAGTACTTTTCGTCGGCCAAAAACGGATGTAAGCCAAAACAGTTCTATTCACTTGCAGGGTTTTTCGAATTTAATACAAATTATTTGTTCTTAAGTCCACTTCGCCAATAGTCCATTTTCGTTTAAAGACCAAATTTTCTTTGCATACATAGCTATTATTGTATAGAAAAAACTTTCATATAGTCCACCCTGTTTTTTTAATCCTTTTTTTAAATAAACTAACAACCTCTATTATTTTAAAGCATTTGAATTACACTAAATAATAATATGTAAAGGTTTTTGTTTAAACTATTGATTATATTTTAAATAAACTTTTATTTTGTTTAAAAAAAGTTGTTTTATTGGAGAAATTTCATACTTTGTATATAGTCCAAAATGTGTATTATATCCGGATTCAGTTATAGTCCATAAAGTGGCTTAAAAAGAAATTCGGTTATAGTCCTAATTCGCTTATAGTTCACAAAAATTGTGCAACTTTAGTTGTGGACTATAAGCGAAAACTACTGTATATATATTAGAAAATAAATGGATTTGCATATTAAAAACTTCACTCATTTTTTTATCCATTAAATAATAACATTAAAAATTGAAAGTTTTATTATTGCAAAGCTCTTTATCAAGCAAAAAAAATCATACCTTACTTACGGCAAGTTGCAATAATGGCGCTTAGACTATTTAATTGTATTTTGTGTTAAATTGATGTTGTCTTAAAATTGATGACGATGTTGACGACGCCAAATAGAATATGGGTGATTAAATTTTGTTTTATTAAAAAAAGTTCCATTTTTCAAATGAGGGTATATCCATCAATCGTGACGGGTATATCTATCAAGTGTGATAAGAACTTCTGTCATCACTACATAGTAAACTGCACATATCACGCCACGTACGATGGATAGAGAATAAAAATACGAATCAATGGTGGTATAGCTTCTTTTCTGAAAGGCTGTGCGAATGAAGTTTTTAAGCAGCAAACCTTTCAAATGTAAGAAAATCGCAAGAACGGTCAGACTAGTCAAATATTTGATCAAAAAGACTTAACCACTAAATTATTGAAAACAATTTTTGTCTTTCTTAAGCACTTGTTAAAAAATAGAAGATTCTACACATTGTAGAAGATAAGATATCAAATTTAGTATATTATAAATCGTCATTCGTTTTGATACGTGTGAGAAAAGTTTTAATAAACATTTGAAAAGATAGTGGTTACGCTTTTCTGATCAAATATTTGACTATTCTGACTATACATTAAGAATTAAGTTTTTCACTAATAGCTTAAAGCGTATTCCGCCTGCACACATCCCCCAATATACGATCGATTAAGGAATAAAATACGATATGTGCACGCAAAAAATTTATTGAGTTATTTATGAAACACTCCTTTTATTTACAAAAAAATATATATTTTCGATGATTATTATCTTCTCCTAGGTTAATTTGCCTTGGTAGGATGTACTTGATGTAGATATACTTTGGTAATAATACGCCAAGGCGTGTCACTTTTTGCTGTTAACCATTTGTGTTAAACTCCATATATAAAAGGGTGCACCGCTTTTATACTCAAAAGTATATCTATATCAAGTATATGCAGAAGCTGAACCGGAAGTTTTTCGCTTCTTTTTTTATGTATTTACATACATCAAAATTTTATAACGTTCTTTCAGCACCTTTTTCTTAAATAAAAAATACTTTTTATTTAACAAAAATACGTTAGAAAAACTGCCTTGAAAAGTGGTTTAAAAAAAAAAATTGTTTAAGGCAATAATAAAGTCTTAGTTTGGGCTATTCTCACGTTGTTTTGATTAAATTTTTATTAATACCCTTATATATTTTTTTAGTTTTTCTTTTTTGTGTATAGTTGATTCAAATTTTCCTTTTGTTGCATAAGCGGATAAACAAAATTTTCAAAAGGAATAATTGTATCTTAAATTGCACTTAAAACATTTTTCATAAATTCTTGCGTAATTCTTGTAATTTCAATTCAAGAAAGTGCAAGTATGTCCACTTTACCATCCTTGGGTTGAATACAGTTGATCTTTGACACAATGGATGATTTTTACACGAACAAATTGCCTATTGTTGTTTTAATGTTATATTTGTTGTTGGCTTGCATGTACTTGATAAAGATATACTTTGGTATCAAATATAAAAGGTTGGGTTCGGAGCTCAGCTGATTCTTTTCGCTGTGTGTGCTTATAAAGAAATTTCTTTTGTAATAAGCCCATTAAAAAGTAATTTCAATAAAAAAGTGTTACACTAATAAGGTTTTACTTTGTGCTTTTTGCATTGATTTGCTTTAGTTATTTTCACGAAAACTTTTATATTTATATTAATATTCAGATATACGTGTTAAGTTTATTTGTTATAATTTTTTCCCGTTTGCTGTTGTTTTATCAGGGATGCAAAGGAAATTTTAGAATGCTTTTTTTCAGTTTAAATTTTTAATGGAAATTTTTGTAATTTATATTTTAATAAAAACGGATTAATTTCTGATCATTTTATTATCTTTATTAATTTTTTTACACAACTAATGAATTCTTACAAAATCAAGATGCTTATGTTTGTTCTAATTTTGTACAAGTTGTTAACTTGCGTATACGTGATGTAAATCACGGCGAAATTATAACAGGTGTAACCAACGTGAATCAATTGCAGGTGGCAGCGTAGGCGAATTTATTATTGCTAGTAGCCCCAACTGCCAAATTCCATGTATAAGTTTTTTATATGGAATTTGGTAGTATATTTTGCGACCTGGTCGTTGATTCGTAAACAAGGCCAAATCTTCCTCAATTTTTTTTGTTGTAAGCTAAAATTTTAATACCATTGAAAAGGAAATTTTCTTAAGATTACTCAAAAATTAACACAACGTGCTCGGAAAATTAAAAGATGTAAAAATCTATGGAAAGAAATATATTATTGAAATTTAAAAATAAATTTGTATATTTTTTAAGTGGCTACATTTATCTGATTTGATAAATAAATAAAAAAAATTTTTTTGGAAATTATTATACCAATGGAAACTGTTGAAGAGTTATTATAATAATATAAATAACGTTAACGTTACAACGTTAACATAGCACTTTTCAAAATGTTTATGTTATATGAGGTATCATTAATGTACAAAAGTATCAACTATGTATCTGATATAAAATAAAGCCATAAAGACATTGAAATTACAACATGGTGTCAGAAGTGCTCAATTAAAATTATTATAAAAGAGACTAAGATTTATTTAAATAAGAAAAAAAACAACAGCTAAAAGAAAAGAAAATGGCCAATAAAGAAGAGAAGCTTGACTATAAGTCGAGCGGTAGTCAATTGTTTGCTGCTTCATTGCAACGAATGAATTTAAAAGCGCCAAATCTGGCAAAAGAATGGAAAATGTGGCATACACAGTTCCGCATTTTCTTAAGAGCTTCAGATCTTGAGTCACAGTCGGATGAGAGAAAGGTAGCATTACTGTTACACTATTTGGGTAACAAATCACTGTAAATTTTCAACTCGTTTAACCTTGACATTTACAATGTCACATATGAGGACTTAGTACAGAATATGGCGTCATTTTTTACTCCGCAAATAAATATTGTGATGGAGAGACACAAATTTTTTTCTTATAAGCAGCAAGACGATCAAGGCTTTGATGAGTTTGTCACAGTTCTTCAAAATCTAAGTTTGAATTGTGAATTTAACGATTTGCGTGAAGATTTAATTCGAGACATATTCACATGTGGTCTTTCACCAAAATGTTCTCATATAAGAGAAAGGATTTTAACAGAAGAAAACATTTCATTAAAAAAGGCGGTGACTATTGCCAACACTATGCTGATTGCCAAACAAAACTCATCAATATTGCAACAGGAGGCTGATGCTGAAAATGTTATTAGTATTGCAACTCAAAGAAATATCAAACAACGAAGCGAACGTAATAGATGTGAAACTCAAGACAACAAATTTAATAGTAGAAGGAATAAGAATTTTAACAATAAAAATATGAATTGCTTGAAATGTGGTCAATCACATAACTCCAAATGCCCAGCGGAAGGAGCTAAATGTTTTGAATGTGGCAAGCTGAATCACTTTGTTAAAATGTGTTTTCGAAGAACGAGGTTTGTGAAACAGATGGTTGCGGATGATGATGATGAAAAAGAAGAAGACTTGTTTGTGGGTGCTGTACTTAATAATGGTAAAATCAAAAAAGAATGGAGTGTGGAGGTAATAATAAATAAACAGAAAATCTTATGCCAAATTGATACGGGTGCGCAGGCCAATATTTTAACTAAAGGAACTGCTGATATGTTTAATATTAAAAACAAATTAAAGAAGTCGAAAGTGAGAATTTGTACTCTAAGCGGTGAGAAAATCCCAGTTATAGGAACGGTAAAGAAGTTTTCTATAAAAATAAATATTATGTTGTGAAATTTTTTATTGTTAACATTAACTGTAAGAATGTTATAGGTCTTGAAACCGCTGTAGATATGAATTTAATATGACAGGTTAATAGTGTTTCAATAAACGAAATAATTAGAAAATACTCCAAACTGTTTAGTGGCCTTGGTCGTCTGCAAAATGAATGTAATTTTATGATGAGTGATGATATCCTGCCTGTAGTAGAGCCTCCTCGTAAGATACCGCTAAATGGTTAATTTAGGTGTAATTGTCCATGAACATGAACCAACTTAATGGGTTAATTCAATAGTGCTTGTTACTAAGCCGAACGGTAGTTTAAGAATTTGTTTGGATCCCAGAAATTTCAATAGGGCAATTTTAAGACCACATCACTCATTTCCTAATTATGAAGAATGTAAAGCAAAATTGAATGGTTCCAAGTTTTTCTCTTCACTAGACGCTAGTAGTGGGTTTTGGATGGTACCAAGGCGAATTAATTTTACCAGGTGGCATCGTTGAGGCAGCTGACAATTTTTTGTTTAATAGCCCGTTCAGGCTGCCACGAAATTATGTAATTTCAAACTGAAATTACGAACGAAATCTAGAGTGCTTATAGTGGGTTATTTGACACTTGAGTTAATTTCAGAAACAGCTGTTCGTTTTTATGTTAGAACTATATTATTCTTTTGCATTCAAGTTTTGTACAAAATGGAAAAAAAGAAGAAGAAAACACTTAATATTAATTAAATTGGAAGCTATTAATAATAAAATATCAAAAAATAAATTAAAAATGTTTAAGTTCTTGCAGTTTTTATAATCCATCATTATGCATACATGTGTGTATATATCAATGTATGTACATACGTGCCTTCCTGTAAATAAGTTCATGGTTGCACACAAAGTAGTATTTTACACAAAAACAGCGTTGTCTATCGTAATTTCAAGTTAATTTCGTTGAAATTAAGTGAAATGAGATAATTTGGGCAATGGTAAAATGTGTGCGAAATTACGTAATTTCAAGTTGATTTCGGCCGAAATCACGAAATGACTTAATTTCGTGTCAGCCTGAATGGGCTATTACATTGATTTTATATTTAGAAAAATCACGTAAGTTTCTATTAACTTTAAAAATCTTAAATAGTGATTTAAAATAAATTATGTGCATATGCCGAAGTTATTTTTAAGTATTGCCAACAAATTTTATTTTGGGAGATAGAATATGAAGTGTAAACATTTTTTATAGAAAAATTGGTGTGAAAAAGTGGTTCAATATATTTATTATATGTGTTTGTTTCACATTTTATTGGTGTGGAAAAGTGTTTCAATATATTTATTATATGTGTTTGTTTAACATTTTATTGTAAACCTCAATTTTTAGGAAATATTACTTTAGTTTATGGGGCATACTTTAAGGTATTTTAATGAATGTATGTAAGCACTGAATAAATTTCTATTAAGTATTCAATAAGTTTTTTTAGTTATCTTTTTGACAGGAAAGTTAGATAATTGTAACATTGAGTGCAATCAGGTAAGATTTAAATCCGGAAAAATCATTTTCTTTTTTTACATAATTAATTAAAACTTCAATATAAATTTGTTTAATTCAACTAAAATTACCTGATTAACGTTTCATCGATGAAAGATTTCAATATTTTATTGAATGATTGATTAAGTATACAAAAAATAATAAATGAGAGTATTAACAAAAATAATATTTTAGAAAAAAACGTCAAAATATATTAAATAAATTTGTTCTAAATTTAAAAAAAAAATTCGCATACACGTACAAAGGACGAAAAACGAATCTAAAGTATTAAGTTATTATCTAAAACTCTTTTTGAAAACACTTGGAAACATATTTTGCAAAACTAAGAAAATCGTCAAAATGTGTTAAATAAGTTTGTCATTAATTACTCACAAAATATTTCGCACACATTTACAGAGGACGAAAACCGAATCAAAAGTTTTATAAGTTATTTAATAAGACACTTTGTGAAAACAGTTGAGAAGCTAACTTTGCAAAATTAAATAAAATCGTCGAAAAACGAATCAAAAGTATTATAAGGTACTTAAGTTACAAGATGAGAAGCAAATTACGAAAAAAAAATCGCCAAAATGTATTTGATTAGCTTATCATTAATTTCTCAAAATATATTACCGCTTCTTGTTAGCGATAGAGAACAAATATATTAATCTAACGTGCTACCAGTTATCTTCTTAAAATTGAAAATTAGAAAAAAACCGTCAAAATACATTAAATAAATTATTTTTAAAATATTTTTTCAAATATGACTAATCTGTAAGCAAGATAATCGCTGTCAAATAAAATAATTTAAAAAATTTCGTTTAGCATCAACTAAAACAAAAGTCAATAAAGAAATATTTTGCTTAATATTATTTTATTGGATATTATTTTAAATTAAGTGTTTCTTGTTTAGGTTTCTTAAGATAAGTTTTATTAATTTACAAGTTAAACAAAATTTTATTCTAATTACAGAACACAAAAATGAAGAGTTATACAAGAAATCTAAGACTTGAAAAAACCCTGCTGTATTAACACCTTAAAAAAATTTAAGTTTTCTTCCAAATGTTAGGCGAATAATTCAGCACTAATATATGAAATTGAATCATTCTTTAATAATTTACAACTTTTTTTTCGTTTTTCCTCTGTATTGCATATATGTTTTGTTTTTAGTATGAAATGTAACTTAGACTCACATACAAAAAAGACTAACATTTTCCATGCCATAGATTGAATTTATTAACTTATGTTTTTGGAACCTGTTTCCCAATCTTAGTTTTAGAGTCTTATTATTATTTATCGCACCTTGAATGTTTGTAAAATATAAATCATTTAAATAAATAAAAACACCAAGAACTTAAATATTTTTAGTTCACAAAGTCCCAAAGATTTGGGTACAAAATTTAATTTATTTAAATTTATTTGTATATTGTATAAATATGGATTTATCTCTAGTTTAGTTCCTATGCAAAATAATTTCTATGTAATTTTGACCATTTTTGGCTTTATATAACAGAATGAAATAAATAAATAAATTTATAAAATAAAAAAACTATCATTAAAAAAATTCACTTACATAGTTTTAGAAATGCTTTCAACAGATTTCAAAGTGTAAACTTCTTCAGGAAGTTAATTAAATTTTTTAAATATCTATTTAATGAAATAAGAACAATTAAATATAAATATTGAATTTAATTTCTTTTCCAATATAAGCCTTTCTGGCATTCTGGTAGTATCCAGAAAGATAAATATTTTTTAACCCAAAAAAACTTTCCCACAATAATGATTCGTGCGGTACGACAATACTAATTTTCTTAGCAAAAGTGGATATACAACAAAACTTTTATACAAAACCTATAAAACATATGGGATTTAAGTTTTTGTCAAGATAATTTCGTCATGCAGATATAAAATGAATTTATATTCCTTTCATTAATTTGGTAGCACCTGTAAAAAAGTATTTATCTGGTCTAATAGCATATTCTGCAAAGCAGATGAGAAACACTCATTTTTCTGCATAATTGAGTGATTCTTTTTCTCTCTCGCTCTCAGCTAAAAAAAAGTTTGTTATTTTCTCGCGCGTAAGATAACAAACTAAAGGCCGTGTCAGATAGAACTTTTTCGCTTTGCGTGACGTTTCAAACTTTGAAAAAAAAGTGCAAAACGCAAGAGGTATGTCACAATAAAAACTTTGACAGCGCTTAATTATTGTTTGTTTACGTGAAAAGTGCATAGTAGTTTTTATATTTTCATTAAAATAATATTAAAAAATGTTATTGGAGGACATATTGGAATTGGTTCTAATCCTAATCTTAATGAATGAAGCATTTTTATATAACTACATGTATACATAAGAATATTAAAATAAACTATTTCCTATAGTTAAAATAATTTGTTACAAATTAATACTAGAAGCCTTTTTCAAAAAAAATAATAATAATAGCAGCTAATTGTCAAAGCGCGCCAAAAGATGAGTGTTGACCAACTTTGCGCTTTGCTTTGCGTTAAAAGTGCTTTATGTGACATGTTTCATATAAGTTCATACATTTTATCTTAAATGTCAAAGCGAATTTGCAACGCAACGCAAAGCAAAAGTTTTATCTGACACGGCCTTAAAATATCAGTCTAATTTTTTTCACTCAAATCAAAGAGAGCAAAATTAAAAATGGCTTCCTTAGCCTCTCACACACTTAAAAAAAATGAGTGATTTTAATTTAATTGGGTACTGCCAAGTTTAAATTCAAATGAAAAGTTTTATAAAATTAAACAAATTAAATAAATTATTCAAAAGTTAAAGTAATAAATTAAATAAAAGTCAATATTTTATCAACAAAAAAATCTTTTGTTAAAAAAGACTAAAAATACGTTACAACTACTACATTTTGGTTTTCTTTCATACTACATATAGGCTTATATCTCGAAAACTAATAGTTGTTCCTGAATGGGATCAATTGTGGATGAAAGCCACATATATTGTCTCTAATGTGGAAAAAAGCTTATATTTGTTGAGCATATTTTCTTGAACTGGTCCCATCTAGGAGTTGTTCCTGGATGGGACCAGTTGTGGATGAAAGCCACATATTGAAATGAAACTCGAATTGTTTCTGGTTTTGTTTATATTTTTATTTAATAGACAGCATAACTGTCTTGTTGTACACTTTGATTAATTCTAACTTATTTCTAATTTTACAACGTCTTATATACTAAATTTATTTGTACTATGACAAAGGGGAAACGTCAAAACAAAATTAACATTGACTCACTTCAAACTTCCGCGTGTCAGATTTACTGCAGTCGCAATGTTTCAAAGTGTCATATGCATTTGTTGCACCCGAACTGTGTGAGGTCTAGTATCAACAGACACATTACTTGACAATGGTCAGTACTACAAACAATGTAATGTGAAACCCTTTAGTACGTTTTTACTCATGGGTATTTATAATTGTTTTATGAATTTTATTTAGTTTTATTAGTTCTGACTAATTCAACTTAAGGTTGAAATACAAACTGTTGTTTTCCCTTTGTACACTATGTACCGTTTGTATGCACACTACACCCTCACCCTCAAGAGAAATCATCAAATTTCTGTAAAAAGAAAATCAACAGAAATTGGAGGATTTAAATAAGTGTGTTGTTTACTGTGCATACCCATAATATTACATTTTTTATTATTTAATTACTTGTCATTTGAGCAACTTTATAATTTTATATACACGTATTTATTTAAATATTCTTCTTTAAAGTTTTTATTTTGGTTTGTTTACAATACTTTGGTTTCTTGTTAATTAATTAGTTTTGTATAAAAATTTGTTTTGATTTATTTACAATATTTTGCTTATGAATTATATTTCTTTAATAAGTTCTTATGGTATGTCTTAATATTATTTCCTATCTTAACCGATATGTTCACATCATCAATCTACTATCGTATAAGGACCTTTATACGGTGCTTCATTTTTTCTTCTATTTTCAATTCTAACTACTACTAATTCTCCTATCTCTAATTTTATACTATTTGCCTTATCCCTAGATTCTACTTGTCTATTTTACTTTAATTTCATAGTCAGTTTTCTTGCATAGTCTAGTGAATATTTTAATCTAGCCTTCAGTTCGTTTGCATAATTTTCTAGATTGTAATCCTTCGGATGATTCATGACTTCATCACCTGGTAAACTCGGTAATCTTCCAAATAGTAGTTCGAATGGAGAGTACTCAGTGTCCACATGAGGAGTTACATTGTATGCAAATGTATAATATGGAATCCATTGCTCCCAACTATCACCTTCTACAAAAGACAAAAAATATTCATTTAGAACCCTATGATTCCTTTCTACTGTGCCTAATGTCTCATGATGATAAGGAGTCGAAAACCGTTGTTCAAATTTCAATAATTCGCATATCTCCTTCATTAATTCGTTTGTAAATTCTGTCCTTCTGTCAGATTTCAAAGTTTTGAATATTCCATACCTTAATATAAGGTTTTCAGTCAATGCCTCAGCTACAGACTTTGCTTCTTTCGTTTTTATGGGACATGCTATAACATATTTTGTTAACTCGCATTGCATAGTCAATATATATCGATAGTTCATCGAAGGACGTAACGGTCCAACTGTATCGATTACCACCGTTTCAAAACTCTGTGTAGGTGTATCCGTAACACCAAGTGGTTCTCTGGTGTGTCTTATCTGCTTGTTTCTCTGGCAGCGATCACACTTAGAAATATAATTTTTTACCATTCTGTACATGCTTTTCCATATGTAGCCTTGTTATTCTGAGGCTTATTATATAACATTATTGTTACGTCATCTTCATTCGATTTATTCGATTCATTATATCTGGCCTTAAACTCTTCTGCAGGAATTATTCTAAATATTGCATCATCTCTGGCGATGGCAAATTTTCTATTTTTACTTTTCTTCAAATAAGATGAAAGCTTCTCCAATAGAGTACCTAAGCACTTTGGATTATCACTACATCTAATGCGCATTTCATTTCTATATTTATCATTCTCTGTTATATATCTATATATATCTTCTATTGGCCTGTTTTCTACTATAAACTTTAATTTACATGCATGCTTTATATCATTGATGGAAGTGCAATCCCACATATGGAGTTGATCAGACTCACTATGAGACTTGCTATTGATATTTTCATTCACTGATGACTTCTTTTTCATACCTCTGGTTACTACTAGCGTTTTCTTTATATTTTCATCATTTTCCAATGGTATCATATTCTTTATTATTGTGGTTTTGTCCAATGCATTTAATAATCTGACGTGTTATTCCCTTTCTTTGGTACTATGGCGTTTGCCAAGAACACGCCTTTCGCAATCTCACGACTGCATATTACACCATCTTCTTCAATGTTTAAATCGAATGGTACAATCACCTCACTTCTTGGTGGAATTTTCACGAAATTTACACTGAATTTATTATCGTGTATTGGTAGTGCTATTTTGTCATCTCCGGTATTTACCGTCAATATGAATTTGTCATAATCTATGTTGCAATTATATTTACAAAGGAAATCTCTTCCCAATATACCATCGGTATGAATTGGAAAATTATATTTGACCAGTTGTATTTTGTGATCAATTACTGTTTCACCAAATTGTAACGTTAAGTAAGTGGAACCCAAAGATTTTATTTCCTCTTTCGAAATACCCGTTAGGTAACAATAATCATCTGCATCTTCTTTATGGTTATGTAATAAATCTTCTTTGCACAAAGAGACATCGGCTCCTGTGCCAATAAAAAATGTTAAAATGCTATCTGTACCGTGTACATTAATTTTACATAATTTCTAAGATCAGACGAGATGCTAAATACTCGTTTGGTGTTTACTGGTTCTGTTCCGAAGATTCCTGGTACTCTAAAATCTCCGGATACTGGGAGTTTCCCTGTACTTGTATATGACGTACATTATGGTTTCTATTATTATTAGAATTCCCATTATTAGAACGGTTATTATTTCCATTATTGTTCCTAAAAATTCCGTTATTCCGGTTATTACTCCTTTCACGATTATTACCCCAGTTATTTTGATTTTTGTTGTAACCATTGTTGTTATTTCGGTTATTGCTATTATTATTATTATTATTACTTTGGTTATTATTTCTTCCCGATCTGCACATTTTAGCAAGATGGTTCAACTTACCACAATTGTTGCAATTCTTACCATCCGCATAGCATCTATTGCCATGTGTACCACCACATTTCCCACATATGTTGCCATTAGTATTCCGGTTTCGTCCAGATGCGCTTCCTGTTTGTGCAGTTTGAAACATAAGCTGGCCTTGTCTTATGTCAGATGAAACCTCTAAAGCTATTTCGATAGCTTCGTGAAACGTCTTAGTTCTACTTGCTTCAATTGTTCTGACTATTTCTCTATTCTTTAGACCGTTCGTGTTGCTAATGGTTTCCCTACTAGTTTCACCAAGTGCGTTTACTTTAAGTTCGTTCAACTCCATTGTCAGTGTTTCTATTTTGTCAGCGAATTTTCTTATCGTTTTTGACTATACTACACTAGTCAGTTCGTTTAGGACTACATTTGTAGATTTCTTTGTGGAATATGCCTTTTTGAGTGAACTCAGAAGAGTCTCGATGTTAGTTGGCACTGATATTTGTCGTACTCTGTTCTGAACCATAGTCGTTAGCTTTGTCCTAAAGACAAAGTTGAAAAATGAGGTATGTTTTTCCTGGAAAATAGTCTCCTTTATTATTTCCAAATTAGCAATGAACGGCTCTAGCTCATCTCTTGCACCACTGAAAGATGGTAATAGTTTCGAGATAGATGCTAGCTCAGACGTGTTTAAAATACTATTGGCCATCGTGTCGGTTTCACTAGATTCTTCTTCTGTATTACTAGATTCTTCTTCTATACTATTACTACTTATCTGTTGCGCTTTGTCTTCGTGAAATTGAAGAATATTCAAAGCTTCTCTTCTCAATGTAGTGAATTTTTCTAATTGCGTATTCTTTTCTACTTCTGTTAGTTTCAAACTATTCAATGTCGTAATTGCATCTACTTGCAATGCCTCAAGTTCCTCTTTTTTGGATTTTATCGTCTCTAATGAATAAGGTCTGCCTGATGATTTCCTTGCATTTGTTAATATAGTTTCTACCTGTTTATATATTTTATCTATTAGTCTTTAATTTCAATTCAAAAATCCTCCTTTCATAACAGTATCATCATAAAATTTTTATTCATTATTTTCAATCAAAACGCATTCATAGTTTCATTAATTTCTCAGCTTATTTAAATAATCTTTGATGGAGGTGAATTTTTCCATTACTTCCGAGATCTCTAATTTTTCTACTATAGAGTCGACCTTATTCTTCTATTTGTAAATCATTAGCTTTTTCTAAGATGTATTCTTTTACATTATTTATTTGTTCGTAAGTTGTATTCACTAAACAATTTTTAATATATATAAACAATAATGCTATACTTGTTATTATAATTATTGTTATTGTTGTTAATAATAATGTAGCTTTTAACATATATTTTTTTTTAATTTGTTGTTTTTTTTTTTTGTTTTACAAAATAAACTATGATTTTTCTCTTAGATTATTTATTTATGTTTATTTAATGTCTTTTGTTTTTCTTTTTAGCTTTCTCAAGCTTTTTATATTCTCTTATTTCCTTTAATGTTATATCAAATTCTGTTTCTAATTTTATTAGTCTCTTTTTTAGATAATCCTTCTCCTTATCTACTTTTTCTGTCGCTATCCTTTTTTTATAGAAGCTATACTGTCTTCTATTATTATTTGTTTTATTTTCCTTTTACCCTTATAATTCTTGTCTTTTGATCTAGTCTCTTGGACTGGGAAAATCGGGTAGACCGGTTCCTCTTGTTTCTTACACAAAGGTTTCGGTCCTAGTAGTAGAATTTCTGGTTTCTCCTTGAGTTCACCAGTTTTCAATTTCTTCTTGGCTACTTCTATTTCCCTGAGAATATCGTTTAAATTTCTCTTATCCATTAAAGTAATATGTATAACAAAAAAAAATTTATTGTTTGTACAGTAGTATTTATGCAGAGCACTTAATACACTGTAATTTTGTAAAAAAAAATTACTTTCTTTCTTCTGAAATATTTAATAATTTTTTAATACTTAAGTGCAGCTGTAGTATTACCAACGGCGGGATTCTTTGTTCGGGCTAGGCTGGATTATCTCAGTTAAGCAGGATTTCGTTAGCATCACAGAATTTCGGCAGCGTCAGATGATTTCGGTATCGTTGGTGTCTGGAAACATCACAGGATTTCTGCAGCGTCACAGGTTTTCGCCAGCGTGGCAGGATAGCCATGAAATGAAACTCGAATTGTTTCTGGTTTTGTTTATATTTTTATTTAATAGACAGCATAACTGTCTTGTTGTACACTTTGATTAACTCTAACTTATTTCAAATTTTACAACGACTTATATACTAAATTTATTTGTACTATGACAAAGGGGAAACGTCAAAACAAAATTAACATTGACTCACTTCAAACATCCGCGTGCCAGATTTACTGCAGTCGCCATGCTTTAAAGTGTCATATGCATTTGTTGCACCCGAACTGTGTGAGGCTTAAGGCCGTGTCAGATAGAACTTTTTCGCTTTGCGTGACGTTTCAAACTTTGAAAAAAAAGTGTAAAACGCAAGAGGTATGTCACAATAAAAACTTTGACAGCGCTTAATTATTGTTTGTTTACGTTAAAAGTGCATAGTAGTTTTTATATTTTCATTAAAATAATATTAAAAAATGTTATTGGAGGACATATTGGAATTAATTCTAATCCTAATCTTAATGAATGAAGCATTTTTATATAACTACATGTATACATAAGAATATTAAAATAAACTATTTCCTATAGTTAAAATAATTTGTTACAAATTAATACTAGAAGCCTTTTTCAAAAATAATAAAGGAATAATATTTAATAAAAAAATTACATTTTAAAATACTTACCTCTTTTACTTTAGATTTTGCAAAAAATAATATACAAATGTATAGCAGCTAATTGTCAAAGCGCGCCAAAAGATGAGTGTTGACCAACTTTGCGCTTTGCTTTGCGTTAAAAGTGCTTTATGTGACATGTTTCATATAAGTTCATACATTTTATCTTAAATGTCTAAGCGAATTTGCAACGCAACGCAAAGCAAAAGTTTTATCTGACACGGCCTTTAGTATCAACAGACACATTACTTGACAATGGTCAGTACTACAAACAATGTAATGTGAAACCCTTTAGTACGTTTTTACTCATGGGTATTCATAATTGTTTTATGAATTTTATTTAGTTTTATTAGTTCTGACTAATTCAACTTAAGGTTGAAATACAAACTGTTGTTTTTCCTTTTCACTATGTACCGTAAGTATGCACACTACAATATATTGGTTTTAATCTTGCATATAGCTTATATTTGTTGAGCATGTTTTCTTCAACAAAGTATTAAAAAAAATAAATTTTCAAATTTCACTCATACTACAAATGTGCTTATATCTCGAAAACTAGGAGTTGTTCCTGGATGGGACCAATTGTGGATGAAAGCCACATATATTGGCTCTTATCTGGCATATAGCATATATTTGTCGAGCATATTTTCTTGCACAAAGTATTAAAAAAAATAAATTTTAAATTTCACTCTTACTACAAATGGGCTTATATCTCGAAAACTAAGAGTTGTTCCTTGATGGGACCATTTGTGGATGAAAGCCACATATATTGGCTCTTATCCGGCATATAGCTTATATTTGTTGAGCATATTTTCTTAAACAAAGTATTAAAAAAAAAATAAATTTTCAAACTAATGAGGCCTTAAATTTTAAGTCTGGCATGTCTTTACCATAGTTCTAAAAATGATGTGATGCCTAGTTAATTTTCGGGAATAATGGAGCCTTTTTATTTCTTCTGCAATTCTTTTTGGTAGTGAGTATGTAATTTTTGTTTTAAAGAAAAATGGTAAGTAATATATATATATATACATATTCCAATTATTTTTCATTTTTTATTTTCAGAGTTTCAACTGCCCCCACTGCCACAAAAAAAATAAAATATTTTTTAAAATTTAAAAAGGAGCAGCACAACGATCAAGAGCAGCAGCAAGCACCGGTAACTTTCCACTATCCGCCATACCTGTTTAAGGGCCACCGATGGTGCCTCAGCAACCTGTTGCTTTGCAGCACACTACCCCACCGCTGCTTACAACGGCTGTACAACAACCGCCGCCACCGATACAGGAGGAAATACAATGGTAAGTAATCAAACACCTAAGTAAAAGGACCTTTTTAACCAAAATATTACATTTCATTTTTTTTAGATCATATTTATTTCTTATATTTTTTTTTTTTTAACTTTTGTTTTTTTAAATGAAGTTTGTTTTATTATTCACGTTTTCGTTGGTTCCTTCGCTTTTATGATGTTTCACGAATGGTTACGAAAAAAATTAAGATCTCACCATTTAATGTTACCAAAACTATCTAAGGACAAAAAGATTGGCAATTGTGCTTTTGTAACATGGACTGATTGGGATTTTGGCATATGTCTAGACAAAGAATGCAGCAGAAAACAAATTAAAAAACCACCATATTTTAACAACTATTTAACAACCATTTTTTGCCAACTATAGTTATGAGAATAAAAAAGCGTTTTATTTTTTCTACTTGCTGCTATATTGTTTGTTCCTCTGCATATTCGTGTGAAATATTTTTTGGTAAATTTAGCGCTTTAGAAACAAGTAGAAAAAATAAGGCTTTGTATGAGGTCTGGTTTTTAAAATACAAAAAGCAGACACTTTAAGTATAAGTATTTTTTTGTCCGTTTGTTATCTATTTTAGTGAATAAATTCCAATCGAAAAAAAATATACATGCGGCGATAGAGAGTTAAAAATAAGAAAAACATTTCAAGCTCACCCATATTTTCCAATTTATTTGTGATTTATCATTTACTGTGGGTTTTGTTCGTGACAAAGACTTTAATATATCACGCTGAAAAAGTTTGATAAAACAGACAAATGCATTATAATGATTTATAAAAATATTTTATATTTTACCTTTGTAACAGGTGGCTCGAGATAAAGGCCCATTTGTAGTATGAGTGAAAATTGAAAATTTCCTTTTTTGTAATAATTTGTTCAAGAAAATATGCTCAACAAATATAAACTATATGCCAGATTAGAGCCAATAAATGTGGCTTTCATCCCCAATTGGTCCCAGCCTGGAACAACTCGTAGTTTTCGAGTTATAAGCCCATTTGTAGTATGAGTGAAATTTGAAAATTTATTTTTTAATACTTTGTTCAAGAAAATATGCTCAACAAATATAAACTATATGCCAGATTAGAGCCAATATATGTGGCTTTCATTCGCAATTGGTCCCATCTAGGAACAACTCTTAGTTTTCGAAATAAAAGCCTAGATATAATATGAAGGAAAGCCCAAATGTAGTAGTTGTAACGTATTTTTAGTCTTTTTACAAAGGATTTTTTTTTTGTTCATAAAATATAGATCTTTATTTAATTTATTACTTTAACTTTTGAATAATTCATTAATTTTGTTTAATTTTATAAAACTTTTCATTTCCGGTTTGTTAAGTTAGTTTGTTAACTTGAAAATCCTCTCTCAAAATAAAAAAAGAAGAAGAGCTGATATTCACTGTTGACTGAGTAATTTAATAGAAGTTGTCATATAATTTGTAAAACCTAGCTACATATGAGTGAATTTAAACTTGGCAGCATTCGATTTAATATCGACACCTTAGAATTGTTGTTCTCCAATAGCCATTCAAAAAAATTAGTTAGGTTTGGAATATATACTTGAATACACTTGAATTATTCTATTTCTGTTTAGATTTATTTAATATTGTTGTGCTCCTAACAGTAATGTTTAGAGTACGAGAAAGTTTGTACAAAAACTAAAAAAACATGAAAATAAACAAAGTTATTATTTTGCGGATCTTGCTAAAGACACCGCGTTTTCTCTTCGAAACATTAACATTTCGTTTTATAATTTTAGAAATTAATAACATTTAAATTTTATTGTTTATTTATTTAATTTGAAATGGAACTCAAAACAATAAATTTTATTTGCGTATTTGTAAAAAATATGTGCAAGAATTTATTGCTTATAAAAACATTGAGATATACTCATTTTCGCGTGTTTCTTGCTATTAGCTTTAAAAATTATGGCCACACTTGAATAAAAAAGTGTGTCTGGCAGCCTACATTGAAAAAATGAGTTATCACTCATTTTGCTTCTCAATATAAAGAGAGAGAAATTCTCTCTTCAATTGAATAAAAATTTTAGTTTGTTATCTTCTCGCCCGCATAAATTTAACGTGTAAAAGCAGTTCTAAAACAAGTACAACAATAAAAAACAGCATGTATCCTGTTTTTTGTAAATTTGCTGTGTGCTAGTATATAGAACATATAAAGTGCAATAGTGGTTACATTTAATAAAATACAAAATTTCATTTTTGTCGTCGTAATTTGGTTATTTATCCCAATGTGCGCTGTAGAGGAAAATTGATATTATTATTATTTTTAATCATTTCACAGGACTTAAGGCAGAATTAGCCGACCGTAAATGTAGAAATTAAATGCAGATATTTTAGCTGATCATTTTTGTTATACGAAAAGCTATGCAAATGCTTAGCCGACTGAAATGTCACTTAGTCGTAACGTTTCAACCTGCTGAAAATAGAATTTTAATACGAGGTTACGTGACAGATGTAGCCAGTGATGGTAAATACAATAATAAATTGAAGTGAAGTACAATACCCCTTTTCAAGTACTTATTTGTGCTTATTTATTTAAACTTTTAGTTGTTAAATTTTATGATACACAATATAATTTTTAGTAAATTATGGAGTTTACTTTTTTAAATTTAATATGTTATACATGTAATGTGTTGTAAAATTGTTAGGCTGAGTATAATTTATGCAAATATTATATTTTTTATTATTACAATACAACATCATTTTTAGTACGATTGAGATATTTACGTACTTTTTACACAAAATGGCAAAGTGGTTATCATTGGTTGAACAGCTGTGTGTTTTTATTTATTTATAATTTGAACTTAAGAAAAATAAAAAAATAATGGACGACGAAAAATTAATAAATATTATCCAGGCGAATGAATGCCTCTATAATAAACATTCTACAGGATATAAGAATCCAGACAAAAAAAGATGATTTGGAAGCAGATTGCTACAGAAATGGAATATCTATGTATTTTATTTTTTGCTCATGTCGAAAACACATGATACGTTTCTACACATTCTATAAGCACAACTACGTTTAGATTTACTGTACAGCTACAATTACTTCACATTTACGATTTCAACGGTCGGCTAATTCTGCCTTTACATATGGAAGCCGTTATGGATGTGATTACGTGGATGAGGTGCGGTAAAGGAATAAAATCCAGCTTTATAATAAATTTTTACACACTTTTTTGTTCTATGGAACTTTTAAATATATTTCGACGACACATGATATTACAAAAAAAAAAAAAATCAGAAAAAAAATGTAAACAAAATTGACACTTGAAACGGAAGCAAAAAAAAAAAATCACCTGATCTACTAACATTACCTAGTATATTAATATGCTTTGCCCACGTGTTAACATACAGTACATTGAAGCCAACCATAAAAAAATGGACGCCATTAGAATTAGCTTGTAATTTTTTGGAAAGTGTGACATCGCTCTGTAATACACAAAAAGTTCGAAATCTATATTTTATAAGAATATTGACTATATATCGGTTATATCTTGTGATTCTAGGGTTATATATATATAGTGGAATCAATTATTTGTTATTTGAAAATTCAAGAAAAAACGTCCCCAAACTAACATGTTCTCAAACTATGCGGTAGACCTACAGAATTTTGAGGATTGTCCTGAAAAACTGTCTCATAGTATGAGGGATACATATATATATATATATATATATAATAAAATAAAACAATCGTTTTGCTACTATTCTAAAAAAGTAATAAAAATAACCACTAACTGTTTATTAATCTTTTTTAAGTAAAAGGTTTAATGTCTATTTTAAGAGAAAAATATGTCGGTAGTATGTTAAAATCTTAAGCAAACAGAACACATATAATAACAACATTAACATTAAATAAATTGAAGAAATAACAATAAAAATTATTTGCGTTATATTAATATATGTATTTCTAAAATAAAAGAAAGGGAAATAGAAAAAAGAGAACATTGGAAAATTTTAAAAACAATAGTAAAATTGAATTAACTCAACTAATTAACGAGAGTTGCTGATATCCAATCATTCCCAATATTACCAGTTTCTATACACCAAATGCCAGGACTGACCGGAGTTCGCTGTGTGTATAAATTCTTTCAATAGCGCAAATCACTGCCACACGAAGCCCGTGCTAACAATAATAGGGAGAAAAAAAATAAAATCTGCTTATAACCCATTGACTGCATTGAACAAATACTCATCCTGGATTTTGAAATGGCAACAAGTTATCAACCATTACATCAAACATTGGCAAGATCTACTTGAACTGTTAATGCTGTTTTCAGTATCCTGAGTACAATTTGCTTCAAAGGTGACATGACAATGGAAAAAACGTCAATTGGAAAAAATATCAATCTTTCACGATCAGCACGTTCAGCGATCTGCTACGGTTAGATATCTATACCTTGATAAAAATTGCAACAAATATATTTTCAATGAAGGATTTTAAATAAGGATTTTGAAACCAAAACCACTCCACACGAAAATTTCCTAACTAAAGTATCTTATATCACCAGAAGTTCTGTACACACACCGTGATAAAATCTCCCTGGCAACAAAGAACTAGTTGGCGCAAGGTCACTACAAAAGCTCACAATTAGAGACTAAGGCATACCAAAAACTGTAAGTTACACAATACTGATATCAAAACAGTAACGCAGGCATCAAGATGGTATTACGGCAAATAAAAATTTAAACATCTACAATTACTTTTAAACATACTCTTCACTACACGACTAGCATTAATATCGGCTAACCACTACTAATCCTGAACATCTGAAACAGCTACAGGCATACACATCAAAATTCAATATTTACTTCATCTAATGCATAACAAATATTACTAAGATCTGATAACGACTAAAACGAGGATTCAATCTTAAAGGATATTGATTATTGTTTTCCGCAAAGAAGAGAGGGATGTTATGGAAATTCTTCGTAAATAATTTAAAATATCAAAATGCTGACAAATGTCTTTAGTAATTTGATAGTTAAATTTATTTGTTTACTGTCCGCTAAATAGCTGACCTTCGGGATAATATAGGAATCTATGACATTATTCAGGCGCAGCTGAATTATAACAATTTTAGCACAGCCTGCCTACAACATATCTAGGTATATAACAGTTCACACATATGCAAGTTAAGGTGTCTCATATGTCTCATTTTGGTTATTCTTTAATAAAAGTAAATTCATATTTTTCACATCATTTATGCTGCTGAAAAATAAACAACTATTAAGTTTCATAAATTGTTTTCCCATCAAAGTGCTGTATTTGCATAATGCGGGTAAACAATTATGAGTATTAATTATGATGATTGCAATTACATAAGGCAGTCCTAATAGATTCTTAAGCTAAGCTGTAGTTAAGAAAATAAAAAAATAAGGTTTCGGTCGCGAGTGCTATACGAAACACCTTATAAGTATCCTGCGAAAATCGGAAACAATAAACTCAATAAGCAGTGTAACAAAATAATATCAAGCAATATATATATTATGTTTAGGGAAAAAGTTTGACTAAAAAACTAAATACTAATATAAAAATAAACAATGAAAAGCTATAAGTAAAACATAGCAAGAGTGTTTTTAATAAAAAAACTCTACGAAAAAGAAACTTTTAAATAAGTAGTGTAACAAAATAAATTTAAAGAATATATATATTTAATGAAAAATAATAATGTTATTTTCATAAAAGAAGCAAGCTACAAATAAAGTTTAAGAAAAAGTTTGACTAAAAAAAGTATATACTATTATAAAAATAAAGACTGAAAAGCTATAAGTAAAATATAGCAAGAGTGTTTTTAATAATTAATCAATTACAATCAATTACAAAAATTAAAAAAGTGCAGAACAAGAACATTAAGAGACGTCCAAGTGAAATTCATAAAATGTTTATCCTGCTGGTTTTCTGAATATCAGTAGATGATGACGAGCTGAAAATAAATATCAACAACTACAACTGAATAAAAAAGGCGAATACGAATAGAAAAACTTGGGAAAACTACTTTATCGTCAAGCGTCCAGCTTATTATATTTTTAGTACAGTAGACGCTCGTAAATTAGAACTCGCTAAAATTCGAATCCTTCGGAAATTAGAGTCAACGTTTTTAATACATTACATGCTCTGAAATTAGAACTGTCGGTTCTAATTATTGAGCGTTTTTATTTTTTGTTAGCTTTTAACACTTAAAAATTGTCTCTATAGTTTTTATTTGGCTTTAACATAGTAAAAAAAGGAGAATCCAATAATATTTAGGTAATTTTTATTTTCTTTGCACTTTGTTCATTAGTGTGTGAAATTTAAAACGGTAAGTTACATTAGCGCTGTGAAACTTGAAAAGTGTGTATATAAAGTGTTGTTTGTTTTATATAAAATGCCAAATAAACGTAAAAAGAAAACGCTGTCTTTAGAAACGAAGCTAAAGATATTGGAAAAGATTGAAAAAGGCGTACAGGGAAAGCGTTTAGCTCTTGATTTTAACGTAACAAAATCTGCCATCAGCTATATCAAATCAAATAGATCAGCTATATTAAAAGAAGTTACCAACACCTACATGAGCAAACTTTTAGCCCTGCGCAATGATATTGTTATGACAAATTTAATAAAGCCAAAAAAGCAAGCAAAAATTCTGATTATATGATGAAAGATTAATAATTTCGAAATTTGACTCACTGAGCACTAAGAAGTTTAAATAATCTAACAACTCCTTCAATTTTAGACACACATACATATGTGTGTATATTTTTCTTAAATTAGCTGTAATATATTTCAATGAAATATTATGTTTTATGCTCGCTTTATATAAATAAAATTAAAATATCTATGCAGAAGAGTTTTTTTATTATATTTTCTAAACGAAGATATACTTGTTGCTTTATACATATTAAAAAAAAACCTTTGGAAATTAGAACTTCTCGAAAATTAGAATCACCCCAGTAACAAAGTGGTTCTAATTTACGAGCGTCTACTGTAGTAAGTTTTTATCTAGATAATTAATAAATTACTTGTTTTTATTAAGTGAAATCGTAGAAATTATGTTAAATATACTTTAAAATATATTTCATTAATATTAAATTGAAATAAAATTCCTTGGTGTTAAATAAATTTTTGCTAAAAATATTATATTTGTGGATCTGGCGGCAAACTGGATCCTATTAAAGAAATAGACAGACTTATTGAGTCGTTTTGGACATTTAAAACCGATAGTAAGATGAGTACATCCGAGCAGATTAGGGAACTGATAGAGGCTCAGGTAGGGCGGTTACAAGCAAAAATAAATGAATTAGCTATAACACTCTGATATCTAACGAACACAAATGCAGTGACAGAATGTAGGACACAAACTGTTGACAATTCCATCCGGTGTGAAGAAACCCTGGATGTAATCAAAAAACTTTAATTCCTACGTTAGTTGGCGCGAGGCGGCTAATAATTCAATGCGACTTCACGTTAGAAATAGTCGAAAGTATTATGGTGCCCTGACGATTTTACGAAACAAAATTATTGAAGACGCTAACAATTTGTTAACCAACCATGGAGCAGTGTTAAACTTCGATGCTATAATGAGCAGACTGGACTTTGCTTATGCTGATAAGCGTCCTGTCCATATCATCGAACAAGAATTAAGTGTAATCAGGCAAGGACATTCCACCATCCTAGAATATTACAATAAAGTAAATCAGGGGCTAACGGCACCAATTAACAAAACCATTATGACTCACGGAGCAAATTCGGAATTAACGAATGTGTTGAATAATAAAAATAGGTAATATGCCCTTCGTGTTTTTATAACAGGGTTGAATTCACTACTTTCAAATATTCTCTTTTCTCTTCGTGCGACATTTGCTCTGCAATTCGATCGCAATCAAAATCAAAATGACAGTAAAAATCAAAATGTTCTGAGACTCGCTCCAAACACATCTCAAAGAGGTCATAATAATTTTCGCCAACGAGCTGAAAACAATCCTCGTTCAGATCCGCACCCAATGGAAGTCGACTCTTCCCTCAATACACAGCAAAGATCATTTAACAGCTTCCAGCAAAATTCAAATCGATATTTTGCTCGACCTTTTTATAGTAATCAAAGGGAACCATTTGGTTACAACCCAACCGTAAAGCGCAACAAAGCATACAACGACGGCAGAATTATTTAATAATAATTAATAATATTGCAGAAAACGCTTTTTTAGAAAAAGGATCGGATTGCCCTTCTTCTACCGAACTAAAGTAGATGGAAGTAAAGTTAAAATTTTTATTGACACAGGAGCAACTAATTGCTGCTGTAAAAAGAATATGTTGACCAATAGACAAAAATTAGATATAGGAAAGCGAATGAAAACTTTTCACGGCTTCTCAACTATAACCCATTACTATGAAAAAATATTACTGGGTACTAGAGAACGTTTTTTGGAAATAGACAACATGGAATATGAAATATTGATAGAAATAAATTTGCTAAAAAAGGCAAATGTAGCAATAAGCTAAGAAGCAGCAACAATAACATAAAAATGAAAAGGAGAGAAAATTTATGTAGAATCAAATCAGGTAGAAACGAAAGAAACCTTTATTAATAATTTTTTAGATATAGATATATGTACTTGGAAATAATATAGTGAATGACATAAAAAGAACACATGGTGACATAAACACCACACTGCCGTATCGAACGGATGTAAAAGCGGAAATTAGAACAATAGTTGAAACTCCAATATGGAGTAAACAGCACCCCTATCCTTTATCGGCAAATGCTTTTATAAATAAAGAAACAAATAAATTATTGAATAATGGAATTATCCTAGAGAGCAAAAGTCAATACAATTCACCAATTTGGGTGGTGCCAAAGAAAGGCGCAAATGAAATTGGGAATCAAAAAATGCGGACTATAAAAAACTAAATGAACAAACTATAAAAAACTAAATGAACAAACAGTTGCGGATAAGTATCAGATACCAGGCTGAAATGTAATCCTTTCGAATTTGGGAAGACCAAAATACATCTCAACAATAGACCTCGAATCAGGCTTTCACCAAATTTTAATAAAGCCAGAAGACATTGAGAAAACGGCGTTCTCAGTGAATAATGGAAAATATGAGTTTGTAAGGATGCCGTTTGGCTTAAAAAGTGGTCCTGGGATTTTCCAGAGAGTCATTGATAATATTTTTTCGGGAATTCGTGGGAAAGATATGTCACGTATATATTGATGACATTATCGTTTTCTCAAAAAGCCTAGAAACCCATATTGACCACCTGCAAACTGTAATTAAAACACTGAGAAACGCAAATATGAAAATATCTTTGGACAAATCAGATTTTTTAACAGGAAGTCAAATAGGCAATATAGTGGCCCATGACGTTATTAAAATGGATCCAAAAAAAAAAAAAAAAAAATGGAAACAATTCTAAATTTTCCCAAACCAGAACACTTAGGCAATTAAGAAGTTTTGCAAAACCATTAAGAAAATATTTAGATGGAGAAAATGGAAGAGTTTTCCAGAATATGTCAAATCAAACTGAAATTGAATTATATAATGAAGCGATCGAAGCTTTTGAAAGGCTAAAAAATCTTATAATAAATCAGGTTGAACTTGTACAACCCGATTTTACATAAAAATTTGTGCTCCCACAGAGGCCTCTAATGTGGCAGTAGGAGGAGTGTTAACACAAGAAGGTAAGCCAATTACTTTCATTTCAAAGACATTAAACTCGACAGAACAAAATTACGCTACTAACGAGAAAGAGCTCTACGCTATTGTGTGGTCGTTAAAAATATTAAGAAATTACCTGTACGGCTTTAAAGATCTGGAAGTTTACACTGACCACCAGCCACTGTCTTTTTCTATTTCAACGCGCAATCCAAACCACAAGATTTAAAGATGGCGATCTTTTATCGAAGAGTTTTCCCCAAAAATAATATACAAGCCAGGATTAACCAATGCACAGTGGGGCAGAATCAAAATATTTTGGAAATAATTCAGCCATTTGAAAACGGCTAGGCCGATTGTGTCAAAATTTGGCACGAGCATAGTAGAGGAGTACTTGAGCTTAAGTTTTGAAGGTGGTTACCCTCCACTTTCCAGGGATGGCGCTATGTGGTCTCAAAGTTGGACACCTCGCTCCTGAAAATTTTTCTAACGCTTGGCATTTCTTCAATTTTTGTCTGATTTTTAAATATTTGACATGGTCTTAAAGCTCTCGTAAATACCTACAAAACGGTGCTTTAAACTGCATGTTTATGTTTAAAAATGATCGAGTTATAAGCATTTTAAAATTAAAATTTTTGATTTTTTCCATACCCTGGTCCAGTTTTTTCGAAATATTGGGTACAATTTGCAGCAAATTTGCTTGAGTTTTTTACCGTAGATAGCAAACAAAATTCAAGATTTTCTGAAAAAAATTTGAAAGTAATATCTTTTCTGGCTTAAAAATTATACGATTTTCAATTTAAAAAAACCAAAATTATTGCATTTTTGTGTATTTTAGCCTAAAATGGGACACTAATCTAATTT
Source organism: Cistogaster globosa (assembly GCA_937654795.1). Lineage (NCBI taxonomy): Eukaryota > Metazoa > Arthropoda > Insecta > Diptera > Tachinidae > Cistogaster > Cistogaster globosa. The sequence goes on from OW569407.1 coordinate 43,799,269, forward strand.
TTAGATAGAAAAAATTTTCTTAAGGAATAAATAAAAATTTTTTATTTTTATTAAAGCTAACTATATGTGTGTACGTTTAAACCAAATTTCGTATAAAACTGATCATTCTTGTAGAAGATGTAAGTCTTTCAACTTGACCTATTTTACATTGAAATTTTGACTTTACCCCATATTTTCTAAAATCCCAAAGCTGGGATCGGAAAAAGAAGAATACTATAAAAAAGCTATATATACTCCAAATTGTTTCAAAAAGTATTTCGTGAGCCCTAGTCCATATGTGGACTTTATGGGCAAAAGATTAAAAAATTCCAATTTTGGGATTTTTCGTCTTTATTTTGGGAATTATGGGATTTCCTTTAGCTTAATGTTGCAGATTTTTTTACCGTTTGATTTTGGTTAACAAACTACATATGCACAGACAATTTTATCTGATTTGCTTAATTAATAAAAGTTTTATAGCATATTTAATATTTTTACTTTTCTCAAATTGGACCGTTTTTACCATAATTTTTCGAAATTTTCGGAGCTCAGCAACGAATATTAAAATTTTGTTCCATTTTTTTATTTTTTTTATGCATGTGAATAAAGATGACGCAATTTCCTATTAAATAAAAAAAGATTCACCTCAATATCATTCTTACGTGCAAAACTATGCGTTCTTAAATATGAGTGTTTCAATATGTATCTCACTTTTATACATTTATGTTACGGAAGTAAAAATTTTCATGCCTGTGTAAAAAATTGTGTAAAAAAACAATTATACCTGAATAGAGGATAACCAAGAGGCATATCTTAAATTAATAATCATTATAAAAAACATCAGATAAAAAATAAAATTTTCTGTTAATTTTTATTTACGAAAAGTCGTTAAAAGTATTTTTTATTTCCTTAAAATTATTATTTATTTTCTATAAAATAATCTGTCATATCATTATGCATGTCTAAAAGATAAAGTAAATCCTTTAATTCTGTTTTGTTAGAAGGTGAAGAAGCCTCATAATTAATCCAACGTTTTCTCATTGATGAGAGTACAGGATCAGAAGATAACAATAGGCTATAGAAAATGTCTTCGTTTTGTGACTGCCTAGAACATTTTCGAGAACTGAATGTTTGAATGTACTTGAAATCGCAGTTTCTTGCTTCTTGGGCTTCTTCTGTTAATTCCCCAAGAGGAAGAATATTCGATTCTATAATTGTTTTACCATGACATAAAATTTTATGTACTGTGGGCGTCATATCCCTCCATGGATATAGGGAAACGAGTAGCTGAGATATTTTTGCTGTACATTCTCCAAAGCGAAAAGAATTAATTTGAGTTTTGCTATTAATTGCCATTAAAACTACGTTAACCATTCTAAGCAACTCTTTGTCAATTCCAGTTATGTTTGAAGTAGTTTCAAAATCCCCAAAAAAATTTCTTGCAGTATTTCCGTCGTTAGTGTTTCCTCCACTACGAAGAGGCTTATCAATGATTAACCCCGTTTGTACTCTAAACTCTTCTTGGATTCTACTTTTCTCAGAAGCTCTTAGAGCTTTTAGTTCATCATTGTTTTTTTTTTTTTTTTGTTATTAAATTTTCTGTCGTACTTCTGTATTTTAAGTCGTATGCAATATGCAGAAAATGCTCCAAAAATCTTATTCTAGCATGAAGGGGGGATATTCCGAAAGATAGAACTTCTTCGTTGACTACGTTGTTTTTTTTTTTTTTTATCTGAGAAGTCTGACTTCTTCTTATCACACATGAAACATTTCCAATAAGAAGTTGTGTTAGTTATAGCGTTACTAACTTTTCCATCAATCATTGTTAAACTAAGTTGAAAGGATATGTTAACACAGTATTCTTTTATTTTTATTGATATTGGTTCCAATGATCTTATTTCGTCTTTGATATGCTCGACTAATTTTTTTGTCGTAGTATTTGATTCCTTTACATACTCAAAACAAATAGGCCTACAAAAATTTTTGGATCCTGGGGTTGTGTTTTTCCATATATCTTCAAAAGTGTTTGCACGTACTGATGAAGATGCAACCACTGAGTATGAACGAATTCTTAGTGGTACTAAGGATGCCATGAATATGCTCTTAAAATCTATTGTATGTTTTTGTTTGTACTCAGGAAGGGCTGATATTCCATCACATCCCCACTTACACATTAGTACTACATCGCAGTTTTTAACCTTTTCTAGTTGGTCAGTAGAAAAATCTGAAATAATCCGTGACGCCGTATTTTCTAGCAAAGAAGATAGTCCAATAGAAGCTTTCGTTTCATCAACTGTTATTGGAGATGGTATAATCGCTTTCTTTTTTTCTTGAATAGAATTATATGATGGTAATATTGCATGTCCTTTCTCAAGTAAAGCTTTTCTCAAAATTTGGTACTTATTTCGGCTTATTTTCATTTCCAACATCAGAGCAATAGCTTCTTCCTCCGTAAAATTTGACTGCGATGTCGGAGTAGGTACGCTGTTAACAATTCGTTTCAACCGTTTTGGAGATGCGCTGGGAAGAATATTGGCGATGTGCACTGCCTCGGAAGGCTGATTTTCTTTTTTTTAGCAATTCTTTGAACGTATCGGAAACTTCATTTTTTAAAACTGAAGAAAGTTTTTCGGTTAACCTTTTTTTTCTTAGACTTCGAACATAAGTCATCATAAGATTTGCAGGGAGCTCCACATAATGCGATGTAGGTTGAGAATTTCGCAACAGTATCCATCCAAGTAAGATACTTTACTTTAAACTTATTTTTGTTTCCGCGAACTGATTTCATTTTTTGATCAAATAATTTTAAAATTTTTTCCAGTTTTGCAGTACCAATGACATCAACTCTGCAGTTGTATGTAGCCTTAATAAATTTTTTCATGGCCTTAATTCTATCAAGTCCTTTTGTAGCATCAGTCCACAAAAAAGAACACAATGTCTCAAACTTCAATGTGATCGGCATGATGTTTTTTTTTTTTAATATGATATCTATTGTATTTATGCAAATATTTATATGCGTGTTCAGGTCATCGAACAGTTGGGTACCTAAAGAAGCAAAGCAGCTAGCTAAAAATCAAAAAAGGCACTTAGGTAAGACATAATTAGTCATAGGTCATCCTAAAACGAACACCTGCACCATTATTTTTTAACCCTTACATTTTTAACCCTTTTTTCAGGTATAATTGTTTTTTTACACAATTTTTTACACAGGCATGAAAATTTTTACTTCCGTAACATAAATGTATAAAAGTGAGATACATATTGAAACACTCATATTTAAGAACGCATAGTTTTGCACGTAAGAATGATATTGAGGTGAATCTTTTTTTATTTAATAGGAAATTGCGTCATCTTTATTCACATGCATAAAAAAAATAAAAAAATGGAACAAAATTTTAATATTCGTTGCTGAGCTCCGAAAATTTCGAAAAATTATGGTAAAAACGGTCCAATTTGAGAAAAGTAAAAATATTAAATATGCTATAAAACTTTTATTAATTAAGCAAATCAGATAAAATTTTCTGTGCATATGTAGTTTGTTAACCAAAATCAAACGGTAAAAAAATCTGCAACATTAAGCTAAAGGAAATCCCATAATTCCCAAAATAAAGACGAAAAATCCCAAAATTGGAATTTTTTAATCTTTTGCCCATAAAGTCCACATATGGACTAGGGCTCACGAAATACTTTTTGAAACAATTTGGAGTATATATAGCTTTTTTATAGTATTCTTCTTTTTCCGATCCCAGCTTTGGGATTTTAGAAAATATGGGGTAAAGTCAAAATTTCAATGTAAAATAGGTCAAGTTGAAAGACTTACATCTTCTACAAGAATGATCAGTTTTATACGAAATTTGGTTTAAACGTACACACATATAGTTAGCTTTAATAAAAATAAAAAATTTTTATTTATTCCTTAAGAAAATTTTTTTCTATCTAAAAATTAGATTAGTGTCCCATTTTAGGCTAAAATACACAAAAATGCAATAATTTTGGATTTTTTAAATTGAAAATCGTATAATTTTTAAGCCAGAAAAGATATTACTTTCAAATTTTTTCAGAAAATCTTGAATTTTGTTTGCTATCTACGGTAAAAAACTCAAGCAAATCTGCTGCAAATTGTACCCAATATTTCGAAAAAAACATGTAAAATATTTAAAAATCAGACAAAAATTGAAGAAATGCCAAGCGTTAGAAAAATTTTCAGGAGCGAGGTGTCCAACTTTGAGACCACATAGCGCCATCCCTGGAAAGTGGAAGGTAACCACCTTCAAAACTTAAGCTCAAGTACTGCTCTACTATGCTCGTGCCAAATTTTGAATCAATCGGCCTAGCCGTTTTCAAATGGCTGAATTATTTCCAAAATATTTTGATTCTGCCCCACTGTGCAATGTCGTGACAGATACTTTATCCAGGCAATTTTTAAACAATCTATCGAATACTCATCAGTCACAGAAATACAGCGATAAATATTTAATACCCGAAACAAAAAAATTATTGAATGAATTTAAGCAACAGATTTTATAATCGAAAATTTATTTTACCATTCACGAGTGACTTTGGTCGCCTCGTCATACAATTGAGTATGATTCCACAAAAAATCTTCTGACAATATTAAAAGAGTTTCTGCAACCAAGGTTTTGGTAACAGCAATATATTGTACCCTGGAGGACTTGTACGATTTCAAGGAGACGGTAAAAGGAGTATTTTCCAATAAATTTGTTTACACACAAATATTTGCAGTGGACGATACAAATACAGATGACTATGGGTTATTATAGAGCAGGTTCACACCTGAGCTCATAGAAATTATAAGAAGAATTGTAAACAGATATACAGACAATACTATTGGCCAAAAATGGCAGACTATTTTAAGCAGTATATGAAACATTGTGAAATTTATAATAGGTCAAAATATAACAGGCACCCCCAAAGAACCAAAATAGGAGAGACTTCTATTCCTGAAAGGGAGGACATAATTTGGATATTTTTTATGCCCAAAACCTGAAATTTATTATTTATGTATAGATTCATATTTAAAATTTTTAGTCATTAGACAAATTGACGACAAACTGAATTTGGGCGAAAAATTCATGAATGTTTTGCAAACCTTTCCAAGGGCAAATAAAAAATCATCCTAGATAATGATGGCTCAATTCAAATCATTAATGCAAGAGCTGGGGATAGAACTATACTACTGTACACACAGACATAGCTGTACAAACGGGCAGGTGGAAGGGGTTCATTCTACTCTGGTGGAATTGGCGAGATGTGTGAAAAACGAAAATCATGTACTGTATGATTCTTAGTGTTTTTACAGAGCAAGTCAGCTATATAATCAATCAATTCATTCAGTGACTGGTAAAAACCATTTGATGTTTTTTTCAAAAGAAAACTTAGTAGACAAATTAAAAAAGGCACAAGAAAAGATGCTGCAAAGAGGTAGAGGCACAACTGAAAAGACTTATCAACATGACGATATAATTTACGAAAAACTTATTGGACAGAGAAATAAACTCGCACCCCGTTATAAAAGACAAAAGGTTAAGGAAGACTTAGGAGACAAAGTAAAAATACATTCACGGAACAGAATAATTCCTAAAACTAATATTAAAAACTGAATTATGTTTTTTTCTAGTACATGACCAAACTATTTATAGTATTTCTGGCAATATTTCGGACTTGCAAACTAGAAGTCCAAATATTAGACTATACTGGCTCTCAATTAATACTAATCCATTTAAGACAGGCTCCCGTGCAAAACGGAAGCTTTAAGATAATTCGTACTTTGGACATAGTCAAATATAAAGAGACTGTCAGTTGTCTTTCTTCACAAATTCAGACTAAAATATTTAGAAATAGTTTAGCGCTTCCATTTTTACTGCATGACATACGACAAGTAGAGGATCATCTGAAGAGACTAAAACCTAGAAGAAAACGGTCAATAGATTTAATAGGAACAGCATGGAAGTGGATAGCGGGTACTCCAGACAATGAAAAGCATCAAATAGTTGTAGACAAAATAAACGGATTGTTAACGAATACTAAACTTCATAGAGTCATTAACAAAGACTCTTTTGACAGAATTAACACATTGACTAAAACCACAAACGAAATTTTAAAGACAGTTCAATCCTTAGAAGAAACTAGAAGGACCATAGAAGAGACTATAGCAAGTAAAATCAAAATTATAAAAAAAAATCACCAATATAGAATACGCCTTGCAATGGGCAAGATAGGCGTAGTAAACTCCTTTCTATTGTCAGAAAACGAAATGGACGAAGCTAGAATATTTTTGGACCCTAAATTATTGTAAGGAAAATAATTTAGAGGAAGCCTTAGGTTTTGCCAACATCAGAGTAGCTACAAACAATGCCGCAATAATATATATTGTAAGTTTACCAGCCGTGTACGATATAAGTTGTAAATAATTGTTAATTAAAGCTGTAAAGAAGAATAAAACAAATTAATGATTTAAGCATGTGTCGCAGAACTTAAATATTAAATTTAAAAAATACAAAATGTGTAACACAAATTTTGCTAAACAAGCATCATAATTGCACTATTGTAAAAAATCAACATGTTCCATCTGTGGCAGAAATCTATCCAGGAAAAATTCTTATAAATCATTTTAAAGGGCTCGTGAGAATTGCAGAAGCAAACTCTTTTGAATTATCGGGCACTTATTTTATACAGTTTCATAACCATACAATACAAGTAGAAAATGCGACCTATGTTTCAAATGAACTTCCCTTCTTCAAATCACTACCAGCTGTATTACAGATTTCGGGCAATAAAACACAAGTCGAAGAAATCCTATCGCTAGAAATAATAAAGGATCTTCAAATAAATAACATTGAACAAATTAGCTCTATATCAACCAAAGAAAAGGCGATGATTTCTATTAATTTAATATTTTTTTTTTGTTTTCCAGCATGATTTTGCTGATCTTTAAGTTTAAAAGAACTTTAAATCTTGAAGTAAAAATTACCAATGTTTTGAGAAGAGAACCAGGAGGTTCAAAAGATCCAAAGAAATCAATTCATGAGAAAATTTGTAAATTTAAAATAAAGCCAGAATTACGTAGTGTCAATGACTTGCCAGTTCTTTAAATAATCGGGACGATTAATTTACCAAGGGGAGAGTTAAGGTGTTACATATGTCTCATTTTTGTTATTCTTTCATAAAAGTAAATCCATATTTTTCACATTATTTATGCTGACGACATGTCTAGAAAAATAAATAACTATTAAGTTTCATAAATTGTTTTCCCATTAAAGTACTGTATTTGCATAATGCGGGTAAACAATTATGAGTATTAATTATGATGATTGCAGTTACATGAGACAGTCTTTAATAGATTCTTAAGCTAAGCTGTAGTTAGGAAAATAAAGTTTTTTTTTAACCAAACCAAAAGAACTAATTTGCATACGTATTACACTTTTATACGTATCCTATTTGCAAATAAAAATTATTTCTATTATTTAACTCACTGCTTGTAGGCAAGAATATTTTCGACATTCGAGGGGTACTGGATAGCATTTTTATATGTATTTAATATCGACATAAAACTTTTAAGCATTTAATAATTATAGACGCCATAATACTTTTCTTTAAATTTTTTATTCAAAAATTAATTATGAACAAGTTTTTGCTTTTAAAAAATAATTTTTCCTTTAAAATATTACTTTTTTAAATTTTTATAAGGGCTAATAGACAAAAACACTTTAAGACAAAAAAATGTGGCAGCATTTTACACCTTATTTGCAACTAGTGTAGTTAATCAGGAATTGTTTTTATGATTAAGTTATTTGCAAATAAAAATTTAATTCACAGTTTATGCGGCAACATTTTCTGTTTTGAATATTTTTATTTGCGATTAGTTTTTCGTATAAACGTAATTATAGCAAGCTTACACAAAATTATTAAATTATTATATATTCCATAAGAAAATTTTTTTCTATCGAAAAAATATTAACGGTCCTTTTTGAGCAAAAATACACAAATCTACAATTATTTTAGCATTTTTTTTAATTAGAAATCGTCTAGGTATTAAGTCAGAGAAGATAATATCTTATAATTCTTTCAAAATATTTTAAATTTTATGCGTTACTACGACCGACGACTGGACCAGGGACATATATGTTTGGTATGTGTATGAATTTTACACTTTATACTAGTATGAACATGTAAAACTCCACACCACATTTGTGCAGAGGTTCTGTTATCAATTATAAATTTTCATTTTTAATTTGCCATGTGCTATTATATCAACATTAAAGGGCTTAAAAGTTTGATTCACTCTAAATATACCGAATATCTATGGAAAATTAGGTAAAAAGTTCCGAATGCCTCATCTGTGTCGAACTTCCTTCTGTTTTCGAATTCATTGCAAATGTTATGCTAGTAATTTATGATCGAAAGACCTAATTTATTTTCAGAGGGTACTAGGCTTTTTTTTGAGAATAAATGCCTAGAGCTCAATTTTACCACAAAAACTTGATGCAATACCGCTTTTATTTAATTTGAATGAAATCAGTTACATGGGGACTTTTCAACATAAATGCAGATATCTCTGGACCCAGTGCATAGATTTTGTTCCAGATAGCGCATTGTGTACATAAAACGGTTTTCTTTAAGAATGTGCAACCACTTTTTAAGCATTTTTTTAGTTTCCAAGTAAAAACCACTTTCATTTCATTTTAATGAAATCATTTACATGGTGACTTTTCAACATAAATGCATATATCTTTGAAACCACCGAATACATTTTGTTCCAGCTAGCGCATTGTCTACATCTAACTTTATTGTTTAACAGTGCACAGTGGGGCAGAATCAAAATATTTTGGAAATAATTCAGCCATTTGAAAACGGCTAGGCCGATTGATTCAAAATTTGGCACGAGCATAGTAGAGGAGTACTTGAGCTTAAGTTTTGAAGGTGGTTACCCTCCACTTTCCAGGGATGGCGCTATGTGGTCTCAAAGTTGGACACCTCGCTCCTGAAAATTTTTCTAACGCTTGGCATTTCTTCAATTTTTGTCTGATTTTTAAATATTTGACATGGTCTTAAAGCTCTCGTAAATACCTATAAAACGGTGCTTTAAACTGGATGTTTATGTTTAAAAATGATCGAGTTATAAGCATTTTAAAATTAAAATTTTTGATTTTTTTCATACCCTGGTCCAGTTTTTTTGAAATATTGGGTACAATTTGCAGCAAATTTGCTTGAGTTTTTTACCGTAGATAGCAAACAAAATTTAAGATTTTCTGAAAAAAATTTGAAAGTAATATCTTTTCTGGCTTAAAAATTATACGATTTTCAATTTAAAAAATCCAAAATTATTGCATTTTTGTGTATTTTAGCCTAAAATGGGACACTAATCTAATTTTTTAGATAGAAAAAAATTTTCTTGAGGAATACATAAAAATTTTTTATTTTTATTAAAGCTAACTATATGTGTGTACGTTTAAATCAAATTTCGTATAAAAATGATCATTCTTGTAGAAGATGTAAGTCTTTCAACTTGACCTATTTTACATCGAAATTTTGACTTTACCCCATATTTTCTAAAATCCCAAAGCTGGGATCGGAAAAAGAAGAATACTATAAAAAAGCTATATATACTCCAAATTGTTTCAAAAAGTATTTCGTTAGCCCTAGTCCATATGTGGACTTTATGGGCAAAAGAGTAAAAAATTCCAATTTTGGGAGGATAACCAAGAGGCATATCTTAAATTAATAATCATTATAAAAAACATCAGATAAAAAATAAAATTTTCTGTTAATTTTTATTTACGAAAAGTCGTTAAAAGTATTTTTTATTTCCTTAAAAATATTATTTATTTTCTATAAAATAATCTGTCATATCATTATGCATGTCTAAAAGATAAAGTAAATCCTTTAATTCTGTTTTGTTAGAAGGTGAAGAAGCCTCATAATTAATCCAACGTTTTCTCATTGATGAGAGTACAGGATCAGAAGATAACAATAGGCTATAGAAAATGTCTTCGTTTTGTGACTGCCTAGAACATTTTCGAGAACTGAATGTTTGAATGTACTTGAAATCGCAGTTTCTTGCTTCTTGGGCTTCTTCTGTTAATTCCTCAAGAGGAAGAATATTCGATTCTATAATTGTTTTACCATGACATAAAATTTTATGTACTGTGGGCGTCATATCCCTCCATGGATATAGGGAAACGAGTAGCTGAGATATTTTTGCTGTATATTCTCCAAAGCGAAAAGAATTAATTTGAGTTTTGCTATTAATTGCCATTAAAACTACGTTAACCATTCTAAGCAACTCTTTGTCAATTCCAGTTATGTTTGAAGTAGTTTCAAAATGCCCAAAAACATTTCTTGCAGTATTTCCTCCACTACGAAGAGGCTTATCAATTATTAACCCCGTTTGTACTCTAAACTCTTCTTGGATTCTACTTTTCTCAGAAGCTCTTAGAGCTTTTAGTTAATCATTGTTTTTTTTTTTTTTTTGTTATTAAATTTTCTGTCGTACTTCTGTATTTTAAGTCGTATGCAATATGCAGAAAATGCTCCAAAAATCTTATTCTAGCATGAAGGGGGGATATTCCGAAAGATAGAACTTCTTCGTTGTATACGTTGGTTTTTTTTTTTATCTGAGAATTCTGACTTCTTCTGATCACATATGAAACATTTTCAATAAGAAGTTGTGTTAGTTATAGCGTTACTAACTTTTCCATCAATCATTGTTAAACTAAGTTGAAAGGATATGTTAACACAGTATTCTTTTATTTTTATTGATATTGGTTCTAATGATCTTATTTCGTCTTTGATATGCTCGACTAATTTTTTTGTCGTAGTATTTGATTCCTTTACATACTCAAAACAAATAGGCCTACAAAAATTTTTGGATCCTGGGGTTGTGTTTTTCTATATATCTTCAAAAGTGTTTGCACGTACTGATGAAGATGCAACCAGTGAGTATGAACGAATTCTTAGTGGTACTAAGGATGCCATGAATATGCTCTTAAAATCTATTGTATGTTTTTGTTTGTACTCAGGAAGGGCTAATATTCCATCACATCCCCACTTACACATTAGTACTACTTCGCAGTTTTTAACCTTTTCTAGTTGGTCAGTAGAAAATTCTGAAATAATCCGTGACGGCGTATTTTCTAGCAAAGAAGATGGTCCAATAGAAGCTTTCGTTTCATCAACTGTTATTGGAGATGGCATAATCGCTTTCTTTTTTTCTTGAATAGACTTATATGATGGTAATATTGCATTTCCTTTCTCAAGTAAAGCTTTTCTCAAAATTTGGTACTTATTTCGGCTTATTTTCATTTCCAACATCAGAGCAATAGCATCTTCCTCCGTAAAATTTGACTGCGATGTCCGAGTAGGTATGCTGTTAACAATTCGTTTCAACCGTTTTGGAGATGCGCTGGGAAGAATATTGGCGATGTGCACTGCCTCGGAAGGCTGATTTTCTTCTTTTAGCAATTCTTTGAACGTATCGGAAACTTCATCTTTTGAAACTGAAGAAAGTTTTTCGGTTAACCTTTTTTTCTTAGACTTCGAATATAAGTCATCATAAGATTTGCAGGGAGCTCCACATAATGCGATGTAGGTTGAGAATTTCGCAACAGTATCCATCCAAGTATGATACTTTACTTCAAACTTATTTTTGTTTCCGCGAACTGATTTCATTTTTGATCAAATAATTTTAAAAATTTTTCCAGTTTTGCAGTACCAATGACATCAACTCTGCAGTTGTATGTAGCCTTAATACATTTTTTCATGGCCTTAATTCTATCAAGTCCTTTTGTACCATCAGTCCACAAAAAAGAACACAATGTCTCAAACTTCAATGTGATCGGCATGATGTTTTTTTTTTAAATATGATATCTATTGTATTTATGCAAATATTTATATGCGTGTTCAGGTCATCGAACAGTTGGGTACCTAAAGAAGCAAAGCAGCTAGCTAAAAATCAAAAAAGGCACTTAGGTAAGACATAATTAGTCATAGGTCATCCTAAAACGAACACCTGCACCATTATTTTTAACCCTTTTTTCAGGTATAATTGTTTTTTTACACAATTTTTTACACAGGCATGAAAATTTTTACTTCCGTAACATAAATGTATAAAAGTGAGATACATATTCAAACACTCATATTTAAGAACGCATAGTTTTGCACGTAAGAATGATATTGAGGTGAATCTTTTTTTATTTAATAGGAAATTGCGTCATCTTTATTCACATGCATAAAAAAAAAATAAAAAAATGGAACAAAATTTTAATATTCGTTGCTGAGCTCCGAAAATTTCGAAAAATTATGGTAAAAACGGTCCAATTTGAGAAATGTAAAAATATTAAATATGCTATAAAACTTTTATTAATTAAGCAAATCAGATAAAATCAAACGGTAAAAAAATCTGCAACATTAAGCTAAAGGAAATCCCATAATTCCCAAAATAAAGACGAAAAATCCCAAAATTGGAATTTTTTACTCTTTTGCCCATAAAGTCCACATATGGACTAGGGCTCACGAAATACTTTTTGAAACAATTTGGAGTATATATAGCTTTTTTATAGTATTCTTCTTTTTCCGATCTTAGCTTTGGGATTTTAGAAAATATGGGGTAAAGTCAAAATTTCGATGTAAAATAGGTCAAGTTGAAAGACTTACATCTTCTACAAGAATGACCAGTTTTATACGAAATTTGGTTTAAACGTACACACATATAGTTAGCTTTAATAAAAATAAAAAATTTTTATATATTCCTTAAGAAAATTTTTTTCTATCTAAAAAATTAGATTAGTGTCCCATTTTAGGCTAAAATACACAAAAATGCAATAATTTTGGATTTTTTAAATTGAAAATCGTATAATTTTTAAGCCAGAAAAGATATTACTTTCAAATTTTTTTCAGAAAATCTTAAATTTTGTTTGCTATCTACGGTAAAAAACTGAAACAAATTTGCTGCAAATTGTACCCAATATTTCGAAAAAACTGGACCAGGGTATGGGAAAAATCAAAAATTTTAATTTTAAAATGCTTATGACTCGATCATTTTTAAACATAAACATGCAGTTTAAAGCACCGTTTTGTAGGTATTTACGGGAGCTTTAAGACCATGTAAAATATTTAAAAATCAGACAAAAATTGAAGAAATTCCAAGCGTTTGAAAAATTTTCAGGAGCGAGGTGTCCAACTTTGAGACCACATAGCGCCATCCCTGGAAAGTGGAGGGTAACCACCTTCAAAACTTAAGCTCAAGTACTCCTCTACTATGCTCGTGCCAAATTTTGAATCAATCGGCCTAGCCGTTTTTAAATGGCTGAATTATTTCCAAAATATTTTGATTCTGCCCCACTGTGCAGTGGTGGGTTTAGTATTAATATAAAAAAAAAACTTATATCAATATTGGCTGTATAATTTTTTAATTTGAAAACAAGAATAAATATTTTCAAGAGTAAGTTTTTAATAAGCTGTGTGGTCCTGTGGCGGTTAAAAATTTTACTTTTTAACTTTTTTCTGACGATAGTGACCTTTTCAAAGTTTTGATCTCGCCGTACGAAAACAAATCTAAGACAAACTTATATTGAATAAATATTGTTGTTACTGAGGTTTGCTACGCAAAAGCTTAGCAAAGTCATTTTTCGTTTTTGGGCGTGGTTAAGTAACACGTGTCTTAATGAATTATCAATTGAATACTTTGGTTTTTATATATTGTAAGGTTTTCCCTTTTAAGAACAAACGTACAAATTATTTTGATTGCAAATACCTTATTAATCCACTATTTTTTTTACTCCTCTTTGGCTTCTGACTACACTTCTTATCCTCTACGGTCTTTAGGATTCTATGGTATTCGTATTTACATGTTATTACAAACGCAGCCATCCACGCTACAGTACTGTATTACTGCGGCGAGAAATGAACTATTCGATACCTTGATTAGTAACCTAACCATTTACAGACAGTTATCTCCTTTAAATCTAATAGCCACAACTTATAACTCATCTGCCGTACACTGTATTAATGTGTTTACTTCCTTTCGCTTACAGCTAGAACTCTTTTTTATAAAGGGCGTCTTGAAAATTATCTGCTAATCTCGTACTAAATAGACGTCTCATTTTATTTATCTGGCCATGGTTTCACACAATAATTGTCTTCCTCTTTCCAGGAGGTTTGTACTGCTGTTTCTTAACATTAAATTGCTTTACACAATTATTAATCTTTCTTTGTACGCATGTCCGAAGGTGGGCTCGAACTCATGATCTTCTGTTTTGTACCATGCACCTCTACCAACGCAGCCATTGATGTTGCTCAACTTGTGTTACCTAATTGTCGTATTATTCTATACCCCACGTCGCCACTAGTCATCAAATTGAACAAGATATGATCATAACGCCGGCATGCCGGCGTGTCTACATTAGCCAAATTCATGTGCGACATGATGTGCACACCAAGTTAATGACTCGTAGAGACGTAGGGATACACACACCCAATGGTGGTGGAAGTAACTTATTCACCTTATGTTTTTACAACGCACATATAGGCAACAACAACAAGGGTTGTCAGATCTTCGTAACAATATGTTATAACTGCAGACTAACTGAAATATTAATAACTGTTCATAAAATAATTTAAGTTTATTTTAATCGGAAAATATATTTTGTCACAATTTCTCTGAATTGGGATAGCAATCTACTACTCCAGCAAAGAATGTATTTTATGATGGAAAATTTTCCTGACTTAACCGTAGAAGATTAACGACGTAAATGTAAAGAAGCCAGTTTATCATGTTCCGTTAAAAATATCCAATTATTCGAATGCCTCGAAAAAAAAACACAGAGCACCTGATAAAAACAAACAAATCGCTCAGTTGGAAAACATAATTGCAGATTTGCACTGGCAATTTACTCGTTTCCAAATAGCGAATTTCTACGGCACAAAAGTTTTAGTCGCCTCTTAGTATACCAGTACGCGCTTTATCCAATAATGTTCCATCTGGAAATGAACAACCCGTAGCAGCCGTACGCCTTCAACATTGTTCACAACATTTAATTTGCAACTTCCCGAAACTGTGCAGCCATTTTTATCACAACAGGTTTCAGCACCTAGTTATATCTATCAGCAATCTGTTTGTACATCCTACCCAACAACACGTTCGTTAACTCGCAGTATATTCATAGGTCCACAACAAAAGGAATAAGCTTCAAGGCTGATACTGGTAATTTTGCGCAGTGTTATAGACATTTAGTCCATAAAAAATAGTAAACGTTACAATGTATCTAACTTAATTGTTTGTAACATTTTTACGAGTATCAAATAAAATTTTTGTGTTTGTATATGTATATTGTTTTTTGTATATTTTAAAATTTTAAAAATTTGAATGTATTTTGAGAATTGAATTTTTTATATGTATGTTTATGTTAATATGTTAGAATTTTTTGTCTTTGTTTTTTGAACATTTTTTGAGTTAGTTTGAAAATTCTTTTAAATGAAGATGCCACCTAACGGTGTGGCGAAATATTGAAAAAATAAATAAAAAAACAATATTTTTATTTTTGAAACCTGACCTAATGCTTAATGAATAAAAAAAGAATACTTCTTATTCAAGTTTCTGGGAAGAAA
The DNA here is from genome assembly GCA_937654795.1 of Cistogaster globosa. Classification (NCBI taxonomy): domain Eukaryota; kingdom Metazoa; phylum Arthropoda; class Insecta; order Diptera; family Tachinidae; genus Cistogaster; species Cistogaster globosa. The sequence goes on from OW569407.1 coordinate 43,814,872, forward strand.
TGCATAAGAGTACCAAAGTGACATTGATACAAAATCTTTATATGCGTAATACAAACATTTTATTATTATTTTCCAACCGATTTTCATGGAATGTCTCAGCACATATTGGCGAGAATAATAAAAAACAAGAAATGCAGAAAAAATTTCATTATTGCTGCCACTGTTTGCGTGTTCAAGAACTAAAAATGCGATTATTATGTAGTTTTATTTCAGATATTATATTGTTACGTTTATTTAAATTTATAAACGTTTATTTTATTGAGTTGTTTTATTGCAAATTTAATACACACAATTTAATTACTACTTTAATTAAATTACACTTTAATTAGGCATTATTTACTTATTCGCGATTAGTACACAAAAATACGCGATGGAAACTTCACTACTGTTTAACACAAGATCTTCACTGGTTGATGTTTTCACTAAGAATGATTCAGCATGTATGGCCGTTGCTTTTATATACCCAATGTTAAGGCTCTTGAATAACACAGAACTTCCTCCATCTGTTGGTAGAATATTTCATTACTACGCATATATCATTTGAGACACATGATAATTGTTATTTGATTCCCGAACCTTACATTATTATTTTGAATTTATTTATATATGCTATTTTTATTAGTCGTTATGTAGGTGTTTGTGTAGTTGTGTGTTGCGATTATTTTTATTGCTTTATGTTAGTTGTTTACATGGTGACTTTTTAACATAAATGCATATATCTTTGAAACCACCGAATACATTTTGTTCCAGCTAGCGCATTGTCTACATCTAACTTTATTGTTTAACAGTGTGTAAGTACAGCTTGAGCACCATTTTTAGTTTTCAAGTAAAAGCCGCTTTTATGCCATCTTTAATGAAATCAGTTTCATGGTGACTTTTCAATAGAAACGCATATATGTCTGGAACTACCGCTTAAATTTGATTCCAGCTATCGCATTGTGTACATCTGAAGTTCTTCTTTAAGAATGGATACGTAATTATTGTAAATGATTCACTTATATTTTTAGAATAATGCTATTCTATTTAAAATACTCCTACTGAATACATTTACAATAAGTGTATATGTATGTATGTGTAAATATCTGTTTACATATATATATATATATATATATATATATATATATATAGATGGCTTAATGTAAAAAAGTCCTAACTCAATTTTTATTTACTTTACAGAAGAGGGAAAAAACTTAATAAACACCATTCCGACTTATTCAGATTCATTCGAATGTTATCTCTTTCTAAACGGCATAAAACTTCTTCGAGGCGCTGTATGTGTGTGATCATATGTTGCAATTATTTTTATGTTATCACGAAAAACCGATACTCCTTCCATACCGTCAGAAAGTGTTTCCGTCAATATTTGCAATTTTGGTGGTTCACAGGCAACTCTAAACATCAGCCGCGTTAGCATGAACAACTCTTTGTGAGTGCTAAGTGTTAAAATATTTCTATCTGCAGCATCCACTTCAAGTTGCAAATAAGCTTTGACAAATCTATTTTTGTAAATTTGGTTCCCCTTGTCTTGCGGCTAAGCAGTTCGTCAGTAGTAGGCAGTGGGTGTTCATCCACCACAGCATATTCGTACTGACCGGTCTGCCAGGGTACCACACCTATCGGCGTTGCCCACTCACTTTTTTCCACTTTCTTAAGTATTCCTTCATCCAGTGGTTTTTGTAATTTAGTTTCTACTTTTTCCCATGATGAGAATGGGACACGTCTTGTCTTTGCAAATTTTGGTTTCGCTTCAGACTTTAAATACAACCGGGCTTGAAATCCCACTACCTTGCCGGGCGTGGATGAAAATACTGTTGGCTACTTCTTTATTACCAACCCTACATCATAGGTTTTCCTTTCATGATTTTACGCTACAGTGATCGTGCCACATTTCATTTCAATTTAATTTTATTGCCAGCAACCACTCTCTTCCCACCAAAAGCTGTCAGCTCACCATATTTGCAGCTTCCTCAATTGTTAAGGTTTTCTTTTCTAGCAATCTACTTTGCAAATTTTTTAACCCAAATACGAATTGGCAATAATTTATTACAGAGCACATTATATATTGTTGCTCCAATATAATATAAAATGAGCTTGCGCTTTTTGCTTACGTCAGCACCACCATTGTAATTTTCAACTGCCGTCTCAAATCACCTCAACGTACGAATACCCAAGTAGTGGTGTTCGGGTCAAATGACCCAAATTGAACACAACTGCTAATGACGATGTTGACGCTTCCTGTTGGTTAGGCATTTTAAACGTGATTACTTAACCTTCACTTGTACTGTAAAAAGTGAGGTTACAAACGTTGTCTGTTTCTTCTTTTTTTCCACGTCGCCAAAGCACACGTTCATTTCTATATACAGACTAAAGGCTATTTTATTTTAAGTATTCTTATTGACTACATTTGCAATAAGTGTATATGTATGTATGTATGTGTAAATATCTGTTTACATGAAAATACATATATGTATATAAAAACATAAATGCAGATATCTGTGGAACCACCGCATAGATTTTATTTCAGCTAGCGTAAAGTGTACATCTAACATTCGTCTTTAAGAATGTGTAAGCATTGTTTGAGTATCAAATTTGGCTTAAAAGTAAAATCCACTTTCAGTCCATTTTTAACGAAATCAGTTACATGGTGGCTTTCAACATAAATTCTGATATCTCAGGAACCACCGCATAGATTTTGTTCCACACTGTGTACATCAAACATTACATACATTAAGTATCTTTTAAGTTTCCAAGTAAAATCCACTTTCATTCCATTTTAATGAAATCAAATTTCTAGTGACTTTTCAACATAAGTGACTTTTCAATATAAACCCAGATATCTCGGGAACTACCGTATAGGTTTTGTTCCAGGTATCGCATTGTGTACATCTGAAGTTCTTCTTTAAGAATGAATGTGTAATATATTTTTACTTTCCAAGTAAAATCAACTTTCATTCCATTGCCGTATTCGGAAATATTATGACCTAAAAAATCTATATTAGTCACTTAAAAAATATATTTTCCTGGTTCTAAGTTTATACTAGATTGATCGTGACTTCTAGATAATTTTCCTAAATGTTTGATATGCTGTTGGCCATTTTCACTAGCTATCTACACATCATCGATGTAAGCAAAAATGAAATCGAGTCTATTAAACACCTATTTTATGAAACATTAAAAAGTTTGAACCGAATTGCGTAATCCGAAACAAAAACATTCCAAATGGTGTAGTTACAGCATTTTTGTATATTTCATCATTAGCCATAGGTATCTAGTGATAACCCTGAATTAGGACGTTTCCTCACGACCGAGTAAATTGTTGAAGCTACAAACGAGTTTAATGGACTGCATTTTTTATTTTACTAAACAATTATTTTCTGATATAGCAGCCATTTATTTGAATGGTTCGGTAAACGCAAGCGTCCCTTCAGTAGTAAGCTAATGATCTGTTAAATGTTTTACAGGTGTGGTATAAGGTTCAAAGAAGAAAGCGCTTTCCATAATTGAATGCACTTATCGGTTACGTAAAATAACTTTGGTAGCGAGTAACAGAAAAAAGTAATATCAGAAATTTTATTTTTTTTTTCTTTTAAATTGGAGAAAGGGTGAAACGAAAACATCGCATCTGCTGTCTATTAAGGAATTTAGTTTATTACTTTTGTCGAAAACAAAAAGGCGATGAGATGTTGTAAATATTATCACTGTTTGTCGCATTAACAGTGGGATGTTTTTTAACGATGCTTTCAAAACGAATCAAGGCTTTGAATAGTTACATCCCCAAAACGACAATGATTAATATTGTTAGTTTTAGGGAGTGGAAATTTCTTTTATAACCATTCCTAGAAAACGAACACGATTGTCTATCTCTTAATTCGCTTAGAATTTATTTCTATACATAACTTGTTTATATTGTCGCATAAAATCTTTGTTAAATGTTCCACAACGTGTTCTTTATCAATTGCAAAGTGTTTTTTAATACCAGTCCTTCATCCAGTGGTTTTTGTAATTTGGTTTCTACTCTTTCCCATGATGAGAATGGGACACGTCTTGTCTTTACAAATTTTGGTTTCGCTTCTTGTCTGAATTGATACTTACCCATATGAAATATAGGCGCTCTATATTCGTTTTGCAATAACTATACAATTTGATATCACTCGGACATAACTTCAGTTTCGGAAAATATTTTCTTTCGTCTTCTACACCCAATATAGTTACAGGCGCATCCGTGTCTATTTAAAATTCTATCAGTTTGTTGTTTACTTCCAACGTAACGCAAGACTTTTTTAACCAGGGGTCCTTTTGGCTCTTGTTCATCTGCAATGCAACTTACTTGTTTATTTGACTTAAAACACATTTTCTGTATATGTCCCTTTTTTTTGCAAAAATGGCAGGTATTCTCTTTGTGTTTGCATTTGTCTGCCATATGATCGAGGTTGCCATACCGAAACATTTATTTTTCTTTGGTTTGTTACAACTTGTCGATGTGTATGTGTTATGGCGGTAAGTTTCTTATTATTTTATTTTATCCTATTCTTCTTTTTTAAGCAAACTCGTATAAGCTCGCCATATTTGCAGCTTCCTCAATTGTTAAGGTTTTCTTTTCTAGCAATCTACTTTGCGAATTTTTTTTTTTAACCCGAATACGAATTGGTTTTTATGGGCTGTATTTAAATACTCTCCAAATCCACAGCTTACCTTTAAATGACGTTATGCTGTCAGAAACTCTGCACATGTTTCCTCTACTTTCCAATATTTAATTTGGGCGGGGATCGAAATGATTCTTGATTAATAAAACGATTTCTTCATACGAAGTAGTATCCATTTCTTTCGGCAACAATTTATCACAGAGCACATTATATATTGTTGCTCCAACATAATGTAAAAGGAGCTTGCGCTTTTTGCTTACGTCAGCACCACCACTGTAATTTTCAACTGTCGTCTCCAATCGCTTCAACGTACCCAAGTAGTGGTGTTCGGGTCAAATGACCCAAATTGAACACAACTGCTGATGATGATGTTGAAGCTTCCTGTTGGTTAGGCATATTAAACGTGATTACTTAACCTTCGCTTGTACTGTAAAAAGTGAGGTTACAAACGTTGTCTGTTTCTTCTTTTTTTCCTCGCCGCCAAAGCACACGTTCATTTCTATATACAGACTAAAAGCTATTTTAATTTAAGTATTCTTATTGACTACATTTGCAATAAGTGTATATGTGTGTATGTATGTGTAAATATCTGTTTACGTGAAAATACATATATGTAAATAAAAACATAAATGCAGATATCTGTGGAACCACCACGTATATTTTATTTCAGCTAGCGCAATGTCTTAAAGAATGTGTAAGCATTGTTTGAGTATCAAATTTGGTTTAAAATTAAAATCCACTTTCAGTCCATTTTTAACGAATTCAGTTTCATGGTGGCTTTCAACATAAATTCTGATATCTCAGGAACCACAGCATAGATTTTGTTCCAGCTAGCGCACTATGTTCATCAAACATTACATACATTAAGCATCTTTTAAGTTTCCAAGTAAAATACACTTTCATTCCATTTTAATGAAATCAAATTCCTAGTGACTTTTCAACATATGTAAATGTATAAATCTCTGAAACCTCCGAATACATTTTGTTGCAGCTAGCACATTGTGTATATCTAACTATCTTGTTTAACAATGTGTAAGTACAGCTTAAGCATCATTTAATTTTTCAAGTAAAAGACGCTTTTATGCAATTTCTAACGAAATTAGTTTCATGGTGACTTTTCAATATAAACGCAGATATCTCGGGAACTACCGCATAGATTTTGTTCCAGGTATCGCATTGTGTACATCTGAAGTTCTACTTTGAATGAATGAATGTGTAATATATTTTTACTTTCCAAGTAAAATCCACTTTCATTCCATTACCGTATTCGGAAATATTATGACCTAAAAAACTATATTAGTCACTTAAAAAATATATTTTCCTGGTTCTAAGTTTATACTAGATTGATCATGACTTCTAGATAATTTTCCTTAATGTTTAATATGCTGTTGGCCATTTTCACTAGCTATCTACACATCATCGATGTTAGCAAAAATGAAATCGAGTCTATTAAACACCTCGTTTATGAAACAATAAAAAGTTTGAACCGAATTGCGTAATCCGAAACAAAAACATTCCAAATGGTGTAGTTATAGCATTTTTGTATATTTCGTCATCAGCTACCATCCAGTTTAATGGACTGCATTTTTGATTGTACTAAACAATTATTTTCTGATATAGCAGCCTTTTATTTGAATGGTTCGGTAAACGCAAGCGGCCCTTCAGTAGTAAGCTAATGATCTGTTAAATGTTTTACAGGTGTGGTATAATAAGGTTGAAAGAAGGAAGCGCTTTCAATAATTGAATGCACTTATCGTTTACGTAAAATAGCGAGTAATAGAAAAAAGTAATATCGGAAATTTTATTATTTTTTTTTTAAATTGAAAAAAGGGTAAAACGAAAACATCGCATCTGCTGTCTATTAAGGAATTTAGTTTATTACTTTTGTCGAAAACAAAAAGGCGATGAGATGTTGTAAATATTATCACTGTTTGTCGCATTAACAGTGGAATGTTTTTTAACGATGCTTTCAAAAAGAATCAAGGCTTTAAATAGTTACATCCCCAAAACGATAATGATCATTATTGTTAGTTTTAGGGAGTGGAAATTTCTTTTATAACCATTCCGAAAAAACGAACACAATTGTCTATCTCTTAATTCGCTTAGAATTTATTTCTATACATAACTTGTTTATATTTTCGCATAAAATCTTTGTTAAATGTTCCACAACGTGTTCTATATTAATTGCAAAGTGTTTTTTAATACCTGCTACTTCACCAGTAAACACGACATATCCAATTTTATATGCTAATTGTATTGTCTCATTTATATAATTATTATAAGAACCAGTTCGAGTTACATTAACCATAGTTTCTTCGGGATTTCGGAACTAAAGCTTATGCAGGTAGGAAGGCCAGCGACTGACAAAACTCAGTTTTCTGTTAACCATTCACTGACTGACAATATTTTTCTAATTTGTTGGTTTTACTTAAAGATTTTTGAGCCTTAATCATTAAATATTTTGCTTTTGTGAAGGCTGAAACTTCCTCGCCTCATTTAAAATTTTACATTTTTTCTTAAAAAGTCTGAAAGCGGCATCGCAATTACGTCGAAAAAATGAATAAAGTCCCAAAATTCTGTGCAATGCTCTCACATTAGTTGGAAATGTGAAATTCATCTTTTCAGGTAATAGCGAAACTATTGAATTCTCAAATACATACCCTAAAAACTAATTTTTCGTTTTAACATTTTTTATATTTTATGTTAAATTGGCTTCAGCTTTGCTTTTCGATAGAACAGGAATAGCATCCGTATAAATAACTAATATGGCGTCATTATTTACCTTGCAAAAAGAGGAAGCTATATATCTGCAAAAGAAAGGCAGGGGAGTTTGACATGTCCCTACGGGTCATAACTTGTGCCACTCGGAATGTGAAAAAACCCTTTCATTAATCCATCGTCTTGAAAACAATAGCACTTTTAACATATGGATGACGTCGTCTTTCAGAATCATTAGAAAACAGCTCGTTAAGCTTATGGAGAGTGCCTGTCTTTTTTCATCACCAACACCACTTGTGTTATTTTGCCGTCCGCTAGTCGGTTGTAAATGAAACTTTGATCGATTTTTGTTTTATCTGTAGATTTACATAAAGATGCATTAACTGAATTAACAAGGCCGCTTGTTTCTTCTGAATGAAAAAGAGAACACGGAAAATTACAAGATCCAGTGAAAATAAATTTTTGATACAAATTATAAAGATATATAAAGGCTGTGAATAATAAAACTTATAAAAATAAAGTAAATTAAAACAAAATTTAACTCAGTGATGGCTGATTGTAAAAAGTGCAGAACTTCTATAAGAGGTGAAAGTGGCATTAAATGCGAGGAAGTATGTGGAAAATATATCATAGTGCAACAAATGTTAAAATATTGATCAATATTCTCTTGCAGGCGCTATATGTATGTGGTCATATGTTGCAATTATTTTTATGTCATCACGAAAAACCGATACTCCTTCCATACCCTCAAAAAGTGTTTCCGTCAATATTTGCAATTTTGGTGGTGCACAGGCAACTCTAAACATCAACCGCGTGTGCATGAACAACTCTTTGTGAGTGCTAAGTGGTAAAATATTTCTATCTCTATATTTCGTAAATTTGGTTCCCCTTGCCTTGCGGCTAAGCAGTTCTTCAGTAGTAGGCAGTGGGTTTTCATCCACCACCAAATATGGATTTACCTTATAATCACCGCATATTCGTGCTGACCGGTCTGTCAGGGTACCACCACTATCGGCGTTGCCCACTCACTTTTTTCAACTTTCTCAAGTAGTCCTTTATTCAGTGGTTTTTGTAATTTGGTTTCTACTTTTTCCCATGATGAGAAGACGTGTCTTGTCTTTACAAATTTTGGTTTCGCTTCAGACTTTAAATACAACCGGGCTTGAAATCCCACTATCTTGGCGGGCGTGGATGAAAATACTGTTGGCTACTTCTTTATTAGCAACCCTACATCATAGGTTTTCCCTTCATGATCGATTTTATTTACGCTACCGTGATCGTGCAACATCTAATTTCAATTTAATTTTATAGCCAGCAACCACTCTCTTCCCAACGACGGCTGTCAGCCCGATCGCACAGTGTAAATTTTCAACTTAAACATTTTCTTGTCTGAATTGATACTTACCCATATGAAATATAGGCGCTCTATATTCGTTTTGCAATAACTATACAATTTGATATCACTCGGACATAACTTCAGTTTCGGAAAATGTGTTCTTTCGGCTTAAACACCCATAATAGTTACAGGCGCACCCGTGTCTATTTAAAATTCTATCAGTTTGTTGTTTACTTCCAACGTAACGCAAGACTTTTTTAACCAGGGGTCCTTTTGGCTCTTGTTCATCTGCAATGCAACTTACTTGTTTATTTGACTTAAAACACATTTTCTGTATATGTCCCTTTTTCTTGCAAAAATGGCAGGTATTCTCTTTGTGTTTGCATTTGTCTGCCATATGATCGAGGTTGCCATACCGAAACATTTATTTTTCTTTGGTTTGTTGCAACTTGTCGATGTATTTGTGTTATGGCGGTAAGTTTCTTATTATTTTATTTTATCCTATTCTTCTTTTTTAAGCAAACTCGTATAAGCTCGCCATATTTGCAGCTTCCTCAATTGTTAAGGTTTTCTTTTCTAGCAATCTACTTTGCGAATTTTTTTTTTTTTAACCCAAATACGAATTGGTTTTTATGGGCTGTATTTAAATACTCTCCAAATCCACAGCTTACCTTTAAATGACGTAATGCTGTCAGAAACTCTGCACATGTTTCCTCTACTTTCCAATATTTAATTTGGGCGGGGATCGAAATGATTCTTGATTAATAAAACGATTTCTTCATACGAAGTAGTATCCATTTCTTTCGGCAACAATTTATCACAGAGCACATTATATATTGTTGCTCCAACATAATGTAAAAGGAGCTTGCGCTTTTTGCTTACGTCAGCACCACCACTGTAATTTTCAACTGTCGTCTCCAATCGCTTCAACGTACCCAAGTAGTGGTGTTCGGGTCAAATGACCCAAATTGAACACAACTGCTGATGATGATGTTGAAGCTTCCTGTTGGTTAGGCATATTAAACGTGATTACTTAACCTTCGCTTGTACTGTAAAAAGTGAGGTTACAAACGTTGTCTGTTTCTTCTTTTTTTCCTCGCCGCCAAAGCACACGTTCATTTCTATATACAGACTAAAAGCTATTTTAATTTAAGTATTCTTATTGACTACATTTGCAATAAGTGTATATGTGTGTATGTATGTGTAAATATCTGTTTACGTGAAAATACATATATGTAAATAAAAACATAAATGCAGATATCTGTGGAACCACCACGTATATTTTATTTCAGCTAGCGCAATGTCTTAAAGAATGTGTAAGCATTGTTTGAGTATCAAATTTGGTTTAAAAGTAAAATCCACTTTCAGTCCATTTTTAACGAATTCAGTTTCATGGTGGCTTTCAACATAAATTCTGATATCTCAGGAACCACAGCATAGATTTTGTTCCAGCTAGCGCACTATGTTCATCAAACATTACATACATTAAGCATCTTTTAAGTTTCCAAGTAAAATACACTTTCATTCCATTTTAATGAAATCAAATTCCTAGTGACTTTTCAACATATGTAAATGTATAAATCTCTGAAACCTCCGAATACATTTTGTTGCAGCTAGCACATTGTGTATATCTAACTATCTTGTTTAACAATGTGTAAGTACAGCTTAAGCATCATTTTTATTTTTCAAGTAAAAGACGCTTTTATGCAATTTCTAACGAAATTAGTTTCATGGTGACTTTTCAATATAAACGCAGATATCTCGGGAACTACCGCATAGATTTTGTTCCAGGTATCGCATTGTGTACATCTGAAGTTCTCTTTTGAATGAATGAATGTGTAATATATTTTTACTTTCCAAGTAAAATCCACTTTCATTCCATTACCGTATTCGGAAATATTATGACCTAAAAAACTATATTAGTCACTTAAAAAATATATTTTCCTGGTTCTAAGTTTATACTAGATTGATCATGACTTCTAGATAATTTTCCTTAATGTTTAATATGCTGTTGGCCATTTTCACTAGCTATCTACACATCATCGATGTTAGCAAAAATGAAATCGAGTCTATTAAACACCTCGTTTATGAAACATTAAAAAGTTTGAACCGAATTGCGTAATCCGAAACAAAAACATTCCAAATGGTGTAGTTATAGCATTTTTGTATATTTCGTCATCAGCTACCATCCAGTTTAATGGACTGCATTTTTGATTGTACTAAACAATTATTTTCTGATATAGCAGCCTTTTATTTGAATGGTTCGGTAAACGCAAGCGGCCCTTCAGTAGTAAGCTAATGATCTGTTAAATGTTTTACAGGTGTGGTATAATAAGGTTGAAAGAAGGAAGCGCTTTCAATAATTGAATGCACTTATCGGTTACGTAAAATAGCGAGTAATAGAAAAAAGTAATATCGGAAATTTTATTATTTTTTTTTAAATTGAAAAAAGGGTAAAACGAAAACATCGCATCTGCTGTCTATTAAGGAATTTAGTTTATTACTTTTGTCGAAAACAAAAAGGCGATGAGATGTTGTAAATATTATCACTGTTTGTCGCATTAACAGTGGAATGTTTTTTAACGATGCTTTCAAAAAGAATCAAGGCTTTAAATAGTTACATCCCCAAAACGATAATGATCATTATTGTTAGTTTTAGGGAGTGGAAATTTCTTTTATAACCTTTCCGAAAAAACGAACACAATTGTCTATCTCTTAATTCGCTTAGAATTTATTTCTATACATAACTTGTTTATATTTTCGCATAAAATCTTTGTTAAATGTTCCACAACGTGTTCTATATTAATTGCAAAGTGTTTTTTAATACCTGCTACTTCACCAGTAAACACGACATATCCAATTTTATATGCTAATTGTATTGTCTCATTTATATAATTATTATAAGAACCAGTTCGAGTTACATTAACCATAGTTTCTTCGGGATTTCGGAACTAAAGCTTATGCAGGTAGGAAGGCCAGCGACTGACAAAACTCAGTTTTCTGTTAACCATTCACTGACTGACAATATTTTTCTAATTTGTTGGTTTTACTTAAAGATTTTTGAGCCTTAATCATTAAATATTTTGCTTTTGTGAAGGCTGAAACTTCCTCGCCTCATTTAAAATTTTACATTTTTTCTTAAAAAGTCTGAAAGCGGCATCGCAATTACGTCGAAAAAATGAATAAAGTCCCAAAATTCTGTGCAATGCTCTCACATTAGTTGGAAATGGGAAATTCATCTTTTCAGGTAATAGCGAAACTATTGAATTCTCAAATACATACCCTAAAAACTAATTTTTTCGTTTTAACATTTTTTATATTTTATGTTAAATTGGCTTCAGCTTTGCTTTTCGATAGAACAGGAATAGCATCCGTATAAATAACTAATGTGGCGTCATTATTTACCTTGCAAAAAGAGGAAGCTATATATCTGCAAAAGAAAGGCAGGGGAGTTTGACATGTCCCTACGGGTCATAACTTGTGCCACTCGGAATGTGAAAAAACCCTTTCATTAATCCATCGTCTTGAAAACAATAGCACTTTTAACATATGGATGACGTCGTCTTTCAGAATCATTAGAAAACAGCTCGTTAAGCTTATGGAGAGTGCCTGTCTTTTTTCATCACCAACACCACTTGTGTTATTTTGCCGTCCGCTAGTCGGTTGTAAATGAAACTTTGATCGATTTTTGTTTTATCTGTAGATTTACATAAAGATGCATTAACTGAATTAACAAGGCCGCTTGTTTCTTCTGAATGAAAAAGAGAACACGGAAAATTACAAGATCCAGTGAAAATAAATTTTTGATACAAATTATAAAGATATATAAAGGCTGTGAATAATAAAACTTATAAAAATAAAGTAAATTAAAACAAAATTTAACTCAGTGATGGCTGATTGTAAAAAGTGCAGAACTTCTATAAGAGGTGAAAGTGGCATTAAATGCGAGGAAGTATGTGGAAAATATATCATAGTGCAACAAAATGTTAAAATATTGATCAATATTCTCTTGCAGGCGCTATATGTATGTGGTCATATGTTGCAATTATTTTTATGTCATCACGAAAAACCGATACTCCTTCCATACCCTCAAAAAGTGTTTCCGTCAATATTTGCAATTTTGGTGGTGCACAGGCAACTCTAAACATCAACCGCGTGTGCATGAACAACTCTTTGTGAGTGCTAAGTGGTAAAATATTTCTATCTCTATATTTCGTAAATTTGGTTCCCCTTGCCTTGCGGCTAAGCAGTTCGTCAGTAGTAGGCAGTGGGTTTTCATCCACCACCAAATATGGATTTACCTTATAATCACCGCATATTCGTGCTGACCGGTCTGTCAGGGTACCACCACTATCGGCGTTGCCCACTCACTTTTTTCAACTTTCTCAAGTAGTCCTTTATTCAGTGGTTTTTGTAATTTGGTTTCTACTTTTTCCCATGATGAGAAGACGTGTCTTGTCTTTACAAATTTTGGTTTCGCTTCAGACTTTAAATACAACCGGGCTTGAAATCCCACTATCTTGGCGAGCGTGGATGAAAATACTTTTGGCTACTTCTTTATTAGCAACCCTACATCATAGGTTTTCCCTTCATGATCGATTTTATTTACGCTACCGTGATCGTGCAACATCTAATTTCAATTTAATTTTATAGCCAGCAACCACTCTCTTCCCAACGACGGCTGTCAGCCCGATCGCACAGTGTAAATTTTCAACTTAAACATTTTCTTGTCTGAATTGATACTTACCCATATGAAATATAGGCGCTCTATATTCGTTTTGCAATAACTATACAATTTGATATCACTCGGACATAACTTCAGCTTCGGAAAATGTGTTCTTTCGGCTTAAACACCCATAATAGTTACAGGCGCACCCGTGTCTATTTAAAATTCTATCAGTTTGTTGTTTACTTCCAACGTAACGCAAGACTTTTTTAACCAGGGGTCCTTTTGGCTCTTGTTCATCTGCAATGCAACTTACTTGTTTATTTGACTTAAAACACATTTTCTGTATATGTCCTTTTTTCTTGCAAAAATGGCAGGTATTCTCTTTGTGATATGTGATATGATCGAGGTTGCCATACCGAAACATTTATTTTTCTTTGGTTTGTTACAACTTGTCGATGTATTTGTGTTATGGCAGTAAGTTTCTTATTATTTTATTTTATCCTATTCTTCTTTTTTAAGCAAACTCGTATAAGCTCGTCATATTTGCAGCTTCCTCAATGGTTAAGGTTTTCTTTTCTAGCAATCTACTTTGCAAATTTTGGTTTTTTAAACCAAATACGAATTAGTTTTTATGGGCTGTATTTAAATACTCTCCAAATCCACAGCTTACCTCTAAATGACGTAATGCTGTCAGAAACTCTGCACATGTTTCGTCTACTTTCGAATATTTAATTTGGGCGGGGATCGTAATGATTCTTGATTAATAAAACGATTTCTTCATATGAAGTAGTATCCATTTCTTTCGGCAACAATTAATCACAGAGCACATTATATATTGTTGCTCCAACATAATGTAAGAGGAGCTTGCGCTTTTTGCTTACGTCAGCACCATCACTGTAATTTTCAACTGTCGTCTCCAATCGCTTCAACGTACCCAAGTAGTGGTGTTCGGGTCAAATGACCCAAATTGAACACAACTGCTGATGATGATGTTGAAGCTTCCTGTTGGTTAGGCATTTTAAACGTGATTACTTAACCTTTACTTGTACTGTAAAAAGTGAGGTTACAAACGCCTTTTTTTTTTTCTTTTTCTCCGCGTCGCCAAAGCACACGTTCATTTCTATATACAGACTAAAAGCTATTTTATTTTAAGTTTTCTTATTGACTACATTTGCAATAAGTGTATATGTATGTATGTATGTGTAAATATCTGTTTACATGAAAATACATATATGTATATAAAAACATAAATGCAGATATCTGTGGAACCACCGCATAGATTTTATTTCAGCTAGCGCAATGTGTACATCTAACATTCGTCTTTAAGAATGTGTAAGCATTGTTTGAGTATCAAATTTGGTTTAAAAGTAAAATCCACTTTCAGTCCATTTTTAACAAAATCAGTTTCATGGTGGCTTTCAACATAAATTCTGATATCTCAGGAACCACCGCATAGATTTTGTTCAAGCTAGCGCACTATGTACATCAAACGTTTTACTTCAAGAGTGTGCAAGCACGTCTTAAGCATCTTCTAAGTTTCCAAGTAAAATCCACTTTGATTCCATTTTAATGAAATCAAACTCCTGGTGACTTTTCAACATATGTAAATGAATATATCTCTGAAACCACCGAATACATTTTGTTGCAGCTAGCATATTGTGTACATCTAACTATCTTGTTTAACAATGTGTAAGTACAGCATCATTTTTAGTTTTCAAGTAAAAGTCGCTTTTATGCCATTTTTTAAGAAATCAGTTTCATGGTGATTTTCAATATAAACGCAGATATCTCGGGAACTACCGCATAGATTTTGTTCCAGGTATCGCATTGTGTACATCTGAAGTTCTTCTTTAAGAACGAATGTGTAATATTTTTTTACTTTCCAAGTAAAATCCACTTTCATTCAATTACCCTTTTTGGAAAAAATATATTTTCCTGGTTCTAAGTTTATACCAGGTTGATCATGACTTCTAAATAATTTTCCTAAATGTTTGATATGCTGTTCGACATTTTCACTAGCTATTTACACGTCATCGATGTAAGCAAAATTGAAATCGAGTCTATTAAACACCTCGTTTATGAAACATTAAAAAGTTTGCACCGAATTGCGTAATGCGAAACAAAAACATTCCAAATGGTGTAGTTATAGCATCCCTACAAGAACAGTGACCATCATTTGATCAATCAAATGACAATCACTGATGATGGAAATATCTATCATCGCGTAGAACAAAGTTTCTATCACATTCTTAAAGGAAAAATAAAAAGCTTGAAAGAAACTTATGTGTACATGTGATTTTGCATCTCCCTCTAACTAATGCATCTTTCCATTATGAAATACATATATATGCACTGCTCTCACTACTGAAGTTTACTATGTAGTGATGACAGAAGTTCTTATCACACTTAATGGATATACCCGTCAAGATTGATGGATATACCCTCATTTGAAAAATCGCAATTTTTTTAATAAATCAAAATTTAATATTTTCTAATATATAAACATGTTTCCTTTTTGATTTCTAAATAATATTTTACAGTATAAAAATGACTTTATTTATAATAAAATAATTAATTCTTATCTCTTTAAATATTTTTTTGTTGTAGTGTGTAGTGGCTTCGCTATACTGACTTCTTCACACTTTTTTTTAAATCAAATGCTCCTTGCTGTTGGAAAATACCTTAAAGTAAAAGAAGAGATACATTTATGTATACATAAATTAATACGCAATAAAAAATTAACTTTTTGATTCACTAACTTGTAGTATATACCTCGCATCCCAATTATATTTTTCTAGTAGGTGGTCGGTAAAAATTGAGCGCATAACAGTGGTGACATCCTGCGGTGTCCCCTTAATCATATGTAAATGTGATGTCTAAAAAATATAAATGTTAGATTATTAAAATACTTTAAGCATGAACTTACGTTCTTTACCATTGCTTCAGTCAAACCTTTCGACTCCTCCAACTTTCTCTCCAACTCTTCCACCGCTAGAAGGTTCTGCAAAGGGAGCATGTTGACGACATCATTTAGTTTTGACTCGTAAGTCTCCTCAGCCAGCCGACAGATGAATTTCTGAAGCTTTTTGATGACCACCCTGCACTTTGTCAAAAATTTTGGGCAAAACGAATTGCAAAACTTCTTAAAATTTTAAATAAATTATAATTTTATACTAAAATATACTTTCCTCAAGTTTTATAAGCCGGGTTTAGATTTCCTTCTGACCCTGGACCTAATTTTTAAAGGGAAGGAATGCCTTAAATGGAATAATATTTAAAACAAATGTAATTTTTGAAACGTTTTAAATAACCTTTATATTTCTCATCATTTTTGAACGACAGTGATGTTGGGGCACACATCTTGAGTATTTCTGCCAAATACTGTTGTTGTCTGAAAATCAGAGGAATACATACAATTAAGCAAATAAGAAAAAGTTTTACACATTAAAAAACAGCTAACAATTTTGGATTTAAAGGCTTCCTAGGTTCTTCCAACTTGAATCTAACTTTTTGAAGGCTTTGGCGGTTTTAATTACCCGCAACATGCCTGTGAAGTCTCGGGCTTCCATTGTCAGGTTCACTACACTACAACTGCTTTCAATCCCAAATGCAACGTACCTCTCTGATTTCACATTGACTTGTATATTTATTTTAAATTCTTTTTTTATTTATTTTTTCTTTAATTTTTGCTTTTATTAAATCAATACAACAGCTTTTTAACTATTTGATAAATCCGCAATTTTCTTAATGTCACGAAATAAAACATATATTAGTTGTTTCAATCTTGCATATAATTTGTTTGTTTGGTACAAACAACGTTGCAACTGACAAGAAATTTCGTTTCCCTTTTTTTCTTTCAAAAAGTACCGAAATTCCTTAAAACCGACAAGCTTTTTACAACAAAATTATTTAAAATTTTGTTTGATCTTTGGCACAAGTTTAATTACAGTTTGTAATTTGAAGTTTGCTGCACTATTGTCTGTAAATAAAAGCGAAAAATAAGATTTAGTCCAAGCCACATTAAAATACTAGGTAGTGTTAGTAGATCAGCTGGTTTTTTGTTTATGTTTTCAGGTGTCTAAAATTATTTACACTTATTTTTCCTAGAATTTTTGTTGTTATATCATGTGTCGTGAAATATATTTTAAACTTCTATAGAACAAAAAAGTGTGTAAAAATTTATTATGAAGCTGCATTTTATCCCTTTACCGCACCTCATCCGCGTAATCACACCCAAAACGGCTTCTATACGTATATATCTTCATCGCATGTTAGTTCTTTGAAATGATTAAAATTAATAAAAAAAATTTTTTCTCTACAGTGCACATTGGGCCAAATAACCGAATAACGACGACAAAAATGGAATTTTGTTAAATGTAATTTTGTAATATATTCTATGCTAGTACGCAAGCAACCTATAAGTATTTATTTTTTTATTTTATCACATTAGTCTATACGTGCGTGCAAAGTGTTATTATCTGTTACACGCGGTTAAGTTACTTAGATCCATCATCATACATGGGATAAATATTATAATAAAAAAATATATATTGTAACAGACTTCGGCTAACCAAACAACAGGTAATATGATACTGGAACAGCATCTATAATGTTGTAAGAAAACAAATAAGAATGTTTTACCTTTTTCTAAACAAATTAATACTGATTAATTGGTTTAAAAGATGATGTTTACAATATGCACAACCTAAGTAGATAGATGCGAGGAACCTGATGAAGGAAGTAGCGATCCAAAAATAGATGCATTTCGTTCTGCTAGTGTCTAATATTTCTTATTTTCTTTGGAAAACGCCCGCGTACATTTGTAAACCATTTTGTTTTTTCTGAAAATTTTTAGAAATTAAATTATTAATTCATTTACCTAAGCCAAAAAAAGTAAAAATGTTAATTCATCTATAATATTCACGGCTCCAAACCTGATTGGAAAAAAAATAAAAAATAAAAATATATATTTACCAGAACAAAAGGTTATGACTAGTTTTAATCCCAAACATTATTTTAGGATAAGATATATTTGTTTTGTCCTAATGATTAATATTTTGTAAACATATTTTAAGATAAGAAATATTATGGTAATAACAAAATTCCAATTTCTACTAATAACATAAACAGTTTTGAGATAAAGTTTTTGGAAAGAAATTAAGTAAAAGGATGTTCCCTTAAAATAAAGACAGTTATTAAGAGGATGTCATGAAAAACACATATATATATAATGTTAAGTGTACTAATAATACTCAAAAAACAAAAATACTAAAGTCATGTTAATAGCATTATAAAGAAACATTACAAGAAACAAGTCTTTTAATTCGCTTATATCTCAGCATTATAACTTCCACGTTCAGACTAATATAACTTTACTGTGTACTAGTATATAGAACATATAAAGTGCAAATACAAGATTCCATTTTTGTCGTCGTAATTCGGTAATTAGTCCCTATGTGCAGCTTTAGTTGATTTTGACATCTGAAAACATATTTTATTATTATTGTTGTAGTTGTTTTAGAACTGCTATTACCTGTTAAATTAATAGGCCTTGATTTAGTCTATTAACAAAAAGTTCATCCCAATTCAGAACCAAAAACGCTACAACGGCAACGCTGTTCAATACAAAGTTGTTGCAAATGTGTTAGTGTAAAAATTGTGTTAGTATTAGTTTCTGTCAAGCATTTCTTGCTGGAATTTTTGTATATTTCATCATTAGCCATAGGTATCTAGTGATAACCCTGAATTAGGACCTTTCCTCATGACCGGGTAAATTGTTGAAGCTACAAACGAGTTTAATGGTCTGCATTTTTTATTTTACTAAACAATTATTTTCTGATATAGCAGCCTTTAATTTGAATGGTTCGGTAAACGCAAGCGGCCTTCAGTAGTAAGCTAACGACCTGTTAAATGTTTTACAGGTGTGGTATAATAAGGTTCAAAGAAGGAAGCGCTTTCAATACTTACGGCACTTATCAGTTACGTAAAGTAACTTGGGTAGCGAGTAATAGAAAAAAGTAGTATCGGACATTTTATTATTTTTTTAAATTGGAGAAAGGGTAAAACGAAAACATCGCATCTGCTGTCTATTATTTAGTTTATTACTTTTGTCGAAAACAAAAAGGCGATGAGATGTTGTAAATATTACCACTGTTTGTCGCATTAACAGTGTGATGTTTCTTTAACGATGGTTAGAAAAATAAACAAGGCTTTGAATAGTAACATCCCCAAAACGATAATAATTAGTATTGTTAGTTTTTGGGAGTGGAAATTTCTTCTTAACCATTCCCAGAAAACGAACACAATTGTCTATCTCTTAATTCGCTTAGAATTTATTTCTATACATAACTTGTTTATATTTTCGCATAAAATCTTTGTTAAATGTTCCACAACGTGTTCTATATCAATTGCAAAGTGTTTTTTAATACCTGCTACTTCACCAGTAAACATGACATATCCAATTTTATATGCTAATTGTGTTGTCTCATTTATATAATTATTATAAGAACCAGTTCGAGTTACATTAACCATAATTTCTTCGGGATTTCGGAGCTAAAACTAATGCAGGTAGGAAGGCCAGCGACTGACAAAACTCAGTTTTCTGTTAGCCATTCACTGACTGACAATAATTTTCTAATTTGGTGGTTTTACTTAAAGATTTTTGATCCTTAATCATTAAATTTTTTGCTTTTGTGAAGGCTGAAACTTCCTCGCCTTATTTAAAATTTTACATTTTTTCTTAAAAAGTCTGACAGCGGCCTCGCAATTACGTCGAAAAAATGAATAAAGTCCCAAAATTCTGTGCAATGCTCTCACATTAGTTGGTAATAGGAAATTCATCTTTTCAGGTAATAGCGAAACTATTGAATTCTCAAAAACATACCCTAAAAACTAATTTTTCGTTGTTACATTTTTTATATTTTATGTTAAATTGTCTTCAGCTTTGCTTTTCGATAGAACAGCAATAGCATCCGTTTAAATAACTATTGTGGCGTCATTATTTACCTTGCAAAAAGGGGAAGCTATATATCTGCAAAAGAGAGGCAGGGGAGTTTGACATGTCCCTACGGGTCATAACTTGTGCCACTCGGAATGTGAAAAAACCCTTTCATTAATCCATCGTTTTGAAAACAATAGCACTTTTAACATATGGATGACGTCGTCTTTCAGAATCATTAGAAAACAGCTCGTTAAGCTTATGAAAGGTGCCTCTATTTTTTCATCACCAACAATACTTGTGTTATTTTGCCGTCCGCTAGTCGGTTGTAAATGAAACTTTGAGCGATTTTTATTTTATCTCTAGATTTACATAAAGATGGATTAACAAGGCCACTTGTTTCTTCTGAATGAAAAAGAGAACACGGAAAATTACAAGATCCAGTGAAAATAAATTTTTTAATATAAATAAAATAGTGGTTAAAAACTAAAAACAAAATTAATTACATTATAAAGATATATAAAGGTTGTGAATAATAAAACTGTAACGATTTTATGCACTCTGAATTATCAGCTGTCATAGGCGCACATTCCCCAAATTGTTGCATGTGATAAATCTTGATTTATTATTTTGCTACTTTGTATTGTTGTACAAACATATTAACAATTACCAGATACTCATTTTTTATTATCCAGTGGTGTGATATTTTTTGTCTTCTTTATGCAGATAGACAGCCTATTGATCTTTTTAATTCCTCTCATATTAATTAATTTATTTCTTTCACTTGCATTGAATATTAGTGCAAGTTAAACTTTCCTTTTTATATGACCAAGTGTGACCTTGAAAGCCTTTTCAGTTAAACATCATTTGTAGTCAGACATTCGTAAAGTAAGGAATTAAAACAAATTTTCGTTTCAAAATTATTAAAGTGAGGTGTTAATTAAAGTGGAAAAGTGTTTCTATAATCCAAAAATTTGTCTATCAAAGTTCCTGAAAAGTATACAACAATAAAATGTATGATTATTTAAAATTTGTTGGGGTAGATATTTATCATTTTTATGTCATTAGGAACGCCTATGGTCCAGAATTGTAGCTTATTTCCATTATACCTGCATTTGAATGATATAATCCCCTGAAATAAGGCCGAATGCCAGGGTTTTACCCCGTAGTTAGACGGGAGATCGTTTTATGTATATATATGTATATCTTTTCCTTTTCTAATTTTAATTTTGCATATATTAAAATACATACATATTCAAAAACTTATTTCCTTTCTGTTGATGGTTAATTTAACTTCCTTTTAATAACTTGTGGCATCAAAATTATTCCTCAGAGTCCAAGCACGAGTTCCTTCAACGATGGACGATGAACAAAGGCAGATAAATGGAGCTGGGTCTCCCTCGCTGGGAGTGTGGCGATGATGTGGCCGCAGTTAATTTTATGACAAATTTTGGACTTATTAGTTTTTGATATTTATTTTAACTTTTGTATATTGATAAAATTTACATTCAAATGCTTATATGTAAAAAGGTAATATCTACAGGCACAAAATGTATATGTCTTTAAGTGGCATAACATGAA
Source organism: Cistogaster globosa (assembly GCA_937654795.1). Taxonomy (NCBI): domain Eukaryota; kingdom Metazoa; phylum Arthropoda; class Insecta; order Diptera; family Tachinidae; genus Cistogaster; species Cistogaster globosa. The sequence continues at coordinate 43,836,756 of OW569407.1, forward strand.
GCCAGTTTAACAATTATATGATGTATCGTAATTTTCGTTTTAATTCTCGATGTAATATTATTCTTAAGTTTTTTTATTAGGTTGGACTCGTAATTTTTGGTTTTAATATGTCACTTTTGTGATTTTAAAGCTTCTTTAATTGTCTATTTCTTTTACATAACTTTACATTATTTTAGGAGGTATAATATCACAACTTTTGATATTAAACATATTTTTTTAAGACCTTGTCTTTTAATTATATATTATTTTTGGATATTATTCGCTTAAAATGTAACTTTCTCATTAACATTTGTTTTGTTGTTTTAAGGTAACTTACACTAAATTAGTGTGTGCAAAAAACACAAACCAAAAAAATGTTATATTTTTTTTTCAAAATAAAACAAAACATACACATTGTTGAATTTGATTTTATTTTTTTATTTATTTTTATTTTATTCACCACAACCGCCAATACACCATCTTCTTCTTTAGCTAACTCCAGAATGATCTCCATCATCCTGCGCCAAAATCCACTTAAATTCAAAAATTTTAAAAAAGAGGTCTCCTTTCTCCATCTTATCTATTTATTTTCTTGCCTTACATAATTCTTCAACACTCCGAAAAGGTAATTCTATGTTTTGTTTGTTTTTCTGTTGCTCCTTTTTTTTCTACTACCATCTGAAGTTAAAAATTTACATTGCATGATCGGGCTGACAGCCGTTGTTGGGAAGAAAGTGGTTGCTGGTAATAAAATTAAATTGGAATGAAATGTGGCACGATCACTGTAGCGTAAATAAAATCGATCATTAAGGGCAAACCTATGATGTGGGGTAGCTAATAAAGAAGTATTCAACAGTATTTTCATCCACGCCCGGCAAAATAGAGGGATTTCAAGCCCGGTTGTATTTAAAGTCTGAAGCAAAACCAGAATTTGTAAAGGCAAGACGTGTCTTATTCTCATTATGGGAAAAAGTAGAAACCAAATGACAAAAACCACTGGATGAAGGACTACTTGAAAAAGTAGAAAAAAGTGAGTGGGCAACGCCGATAGTAGTGGTACCCATAGCAGACCGATCAGTGCGAATATGCGGTGATTATAAGGTAAATCCATATTTGTTGGTGGCAAGGGGAACCAAATTTACAAAAATAGATTTGTCAAAAGCGTATTTGCAACTTGAAGTGGATGCTGCAGATAGAAATATTTTAACACTTAGCACTCACAAAGAGTTGTTCATGCCAATGCGGTTGATGTTTAGAGTTGCCTGTGCACCACCGAAAATGCAAATATTGATGGAAAAACTTTTTGGCGGTATGGAAGGTGTATCGGTTTTTCGTGATGACATAAAAATAACTGCAACATATGACCACACACATACAGCGCCTCCAAGAGAATATTGATCAATATTTTAACATTTAGTTGCACTATGATATATTTTTCCACATACTTCCCGGTATTTAATGCAACTTTCGCCTCTTATTGAAGTTCTGCACTTACTACACTCAGCCATCACTGAAATAAATTTTGTTTTAATTTACTTTATTTTTATGAGTTTTGTTACGTGTTGCTTCTATTAATAATAAAAGCTGGAGTAAATAAAGTAAAACTACATTTGAAATAAATAGGTTTAGTGGCAATAAAGTTTGTGTCCGGCTAGTTCTGTACCTAGTATTAGTAGTTTTTAACCCATTTTATACCGCATTAATATACCCTGAGTTTTAACAATGCCGTCCCTATCAATACATGACTTAATTTACTACACAAAATAACCCATTATTGTTGCCATTCCCGTAAAATTAAACTAGCAAGAATTCATATTTACAATGTTAATTCATTGAGAAATTTATTGATAAAAAAAATAAGAAATAAAAAAAAAATTTAATACAAAATTATATAACTAATTGCTTACATATTTACATATTGAACGCACAGAGTTTACTAATTCAGTGTAACAAAATATATTAACATTATCAAACTATTAAAATAAGAGATAGCTAAAATGGAATAAGATAGAATCGGACTGGACTGAACTGTTTAAATGTAATTGGAATATAGGTACGTAAATTAATTATGAATGAAATTTAAATTTTTATAACATGGTTACTTACAGAGATTTGGATGGTTTTAAGATGTTTCGTTTTTAAAAATGTTTCAGTTGGTGGGCCTAGCAATGCAGGAATATTTATGACGTTATAAATATTTTAATGTAGATAAGATATTTTTTTTTTAACTCGAAAATTTAAGTTAGTCAATTCATAATTAAAATTGTGATTATACAATTAAAATACAATTAAAATATACGTTAAAGCCACAATTTTTTCTTTAGTTATTACTTTTTGATGATTTACATAATTTTGATACAACAAATTAAGAAAGAATTTAAACCAATAGTATATAATATAATAATAATAATAATAATAATAATAATAATAATAATAATAATAATAATAATAATAATAATATATAATAATAATAATAATAATAATAATAATAATAATAATAATAATAATAATAATAATAATAATAGTAATAATATAGTATAAAAATATTAATATAATAATAATTTCTAATTATTAACTTAGAAAAAAAATTATTTATATAAATTATAAGACAAATTAAAAGTTAAATTTGGATGTGTAATCTTAAGTTACAAACTTTACTTTGGAACTGGTTATTTTAATTTACACCAATATTTTATTTAAAAACAAGAGGCAATGAAAATAAAGACTAATTGCTAAAAAGTTTTGTATGATCCATTCTAATGAAATATTATAAACAATTTCACGTATGTAGTTACGTGAGGTTATATAACATTTAATATGATAAATTGATTGCATAAAACTACACAGAAAATTATGTGAGGTTAGGTTAAAACGATATCCCGTCTAACCACGGGCCTTATTTCAGGGGATTATATCATTCAAATGCAGGTATAATGGAAATAAGCTACAATTCTGGACCATAGGCGTTCCTAATGACATAAAAATTATAAATATCTACCCCAACAAATTTTAAATAATCATACATTTTATTGTTGTGTACTTTTCAGGAACTTTGATAGACAAATTTTTAGGATTATAGAAACACTTTTCCACTTTAATTAACACCTCACTTTAATAATTTTGAAACGAAAATTTGTTTTAATTCCTTACTTTACGAATGTCTGACTACAAATGATGTTTAACTGAAAAGGCTTTCAAGGTCACACTTGGTCATATAAAAAGGAAAGTTTAACTTGCACTAATATTCAATGCAAGTGAAAGAAATAAATTAATTAATATATGAGGAATTAAAAAGATCAATAGGCTGTCTGTCTGCATAAAGAAGACAAAAAATATCACACCACTGGAAAATAAAAAATGAGTATCTGGTAATTGTTAATATGTTTGTACAACAATACAAAGTAGTAAAATAATAAATCAAGATTTATCACATGCAACAATTTGGGAAATGTGCGCCTATGATAGCTGATAATTCAGAGTGCATAAAATCGTTACAGTTTTATTATTCACAACCTTTATATATCTTTATAATGTAATTAATTTTGTTTTTAGTTTTTAACCACTATTTTATTTATATTAAAAAATTTATTTTCACTGGATCTTGTAATTTTCCGTGTTCTCTTTTTCATTCAGAAGAAACAAGTGGCCTTGTTAATCCATCTTTATATAAATCTAGAGATAAAATAAAAATCGCTCAAAGTTTCATTTACAACCGACTAGCGGACGGCAAAATAACACAAGTATTGTTGGTGATGAAAAAATAGAGGCACCTTTCATAAGCTTAACGAGCTGTTTTCTAATGATTCTGAAAGACGACGTCATCCATATGTTAAATGTGCTTTTGTTTTCAAGACGATGGATTAATGAAAGGGTGTAGAGTGGCACAAGTTATGACCCGTAGGGACATGTGAAACTCCCCTGCCTTTCTTTTGCAGATATATAGCTTCCCCTTTTTGCAAGGTAAATAATGACGGCACATTAGTTATTTATACGAATGATATTGCTGTTCTATCGAAAAGCAAAGCTGAAGACAATTTAACATAAAATATAAAAAATGTTACAACGAAAAATTAGTTTTAGGGTATGTATTCGAGCATTCAATAGTTTCGCTATTACCAAAGAGATGAATTTCCAATTACCAATTAATGTGAGAGCATTGCACAGAATTTTGGGACTTTATTAATTTTTTCGACGTAATTGCGAGGCCGTGGACAAACTTTTTAAGAAAAAATTTAAAATTTTAAATGAAGGAACTCCAGTTCGTGCTTGGACTCTGAGGAATAATTTTGATGCCACAAGTTATTTAAAGGAAGTTAAATTAACCATAAACAAAAAGAAAATAAGTTTTTGAATATGTATGTATTTTAATATATGCAAAATTAAAATTAGAAAAGGAAAAGATATACATATATATACATATATATATTGTGAAGACCCAAATATGGAGTAAATTTAGGCCACACGGAAGTAAAAAAAAAAAAAAAAGGATTGAGAATTGAGAATTGTTTCCTTGATAATAAATATAAAAAAAGCGGAATTAAACGTGCGTGTGTTTTGCTTGGGGAACGACGGATTACATCCATCAACTGGGGGGCGGATAACATTCGCCAAGTTTCGTTTATTTTCAGATTAATCGGCGATCGAAGGTATCAAGGAAGAGCAATAGAAGAACGAAGGGGTACTAAGGCTGGTGCATAACTTACTAAGGGGGCAGGTGGAGGGTTAAACTGGCTATCAGGGCCAGCATACACTAGAAGGACTGATAGCCTGAGCAGAAGTAAGCATGGGCAGAGAAGATGTATGAGCGGAGAAGACATGTGAGCAGAAAATATGTGTAAGCAGAATCCAAAGTGAGAGCAGAGCAGATGTGTGAGCAAAGAAGATGTGTGAGCAGAGAAAATGTATGAACAGAGAAGTCGTGTGAGCAGAGAAGATGTATAAGTAGAGAAGACGTGTGAGCAGGAAAGATGTGTAAGCAGAATTCAACGTGTGAGCAGAGCAGATGTGTGAGCAGAGAACATGAGTGAACAGATACCGCAGAGAGTTTTATACAAGCAGAGCGAACAGAGGAAAAAACATCATACGAAGAGAGGCTGTAGTAATCACTACCGCTATCGGTTCGAACGTAGCTAAGATGTAGTAGCTACAAAATTTTGTAGTAAGCAACAGGTATAAAAAGAAGAACAAATTGAGGTTTGGGGATGGTTTTATTTTGGTGCGGGAACAAGTGAGTACGTTGACAAAGGCCGGAAGAAAACAAAGTGAAAAAAAAAATAATACTAAACACAAAAGAAAACAATTCGAGCAGTGCTAGATTAAATGTTGGATTGGAAACAATCCTAGCGACAGTGAGTACAGGGCGTTGGTTTATAACCAGCGTAGCAAGTTGGATAACATCCGACCATATCTCAACCAAGTTGGGAAGGAGTTTATGGCACTGGCTCAGGGCTAAGTGAAAGGGTTTTCGCTGAGGATCACACCCCGAAAACATAGGGACCAGTTAGACTTCGAATTACATTCGAAGTGAACAAAGAGTAGAAAGAGAGAGGCAGGAGTGGGTAGGGACCCGGCTGGAGGCACGTACTATACACCAGAGTCTTAGTCTGCACAAAACCTCAGGCTGTGAAAACGTAAACCGAGAAACAATAAAGAAAATTTAAGTGTTTTAATAATTTATGTAAAGGGACCTTGGACTGCACTGAACTTACCCTAGCTTCAAGCCCGAAGAAATCGGAGGTACCTTACATTGCCGCCCGAGCAGGGACCCAGGGTCACAAAGAAACGTTGAAATAATGGTCCGTACATCGTGGGTTTACACCCTACGGAAGGATGAACTATCCGAGTATTTAGAGGAGTTTGGCATAGATGCCAGTGGCACCGTGAAAGAGATGGGGAAGAGATTGGTCGCATTTATTAGCAGTGTGCCTGGAGGGGAAGTACTTACAAGGCTAGAGGAGCTTGAACAACAACACAGGTGTTCCACGCCCATACTAGGGGCGGCCACTCAACTGGATGTGCCCAGCGTACCGTCTACGTCTTCTAAAATGGAGCAACAGGCAGCCACAGGCTACCTGTTGTGCCCAACACAAGTCAACCCGCAAAACACAACACAAGGCAACCCACAAAATACAGGCCTAGATAACTACGCCACACATACAACACGGTCTAATTTTTCGGCGATTTTACCTTATCCAGCGGTAATGGGTATAGTGCGGAAGTGGTCATTTCGTTATGATGGTGGTAAGGACCCAATATCTTTTGTAGAACGTGTCGAGGAGCTGGCAGTGGTTTACGGTCTGGACAAGGATATGCTGCCAAGAACAATGCCGGAGCTGTTAAAGGATATGGCTCTTATGTGGTTCCGGAACAACAACCGTCAGTGGCAAACGTGGAAGGAGTTTCGCGAGGATTTCCTGAAGTATTTCCTGCCACCTCGTTATTTCGAGCGACTTGAAGACGAAATTTGGCGTAGGCAGCAGAGACCTCAGGAGTCGTTTAAAGATTTTGTTATAGTGTTGCAAAATCTAATGGGGCATGCGGGATATACGCTAGAGCAGCAGGTAGAGCGAATTTTCCGTAACTGTCTAGTAGGCTACCAAATGTATATACGGAGAAAGGATTTCACCTCTCTAGAGGTGAGATTATCCGAGAAAGTCACCCAGAAGTAAGTCGAAAATACCGTGATAACCGCCAGCCACAGCGCCGAGAGGACAGAACACGTCAAGTTTTCCCACTGACGACACCGCCCCAATTAACCCGTTAACGGCATGCAGAAGGTGTGGCCAAAATGGTCATGGGTATCGATTCTACCAAAACCCGAGCGTGCAATTCTGTTGGCAGTGTGGGGAGGAGTGAGGACTCGAGAATGTTGCAGAAAGAATTCGGGAAATGCCCAAGGACCGCGACTAGGCCGGGGGGAGGTGGCGGCCCAGATAAATCATATCCCTCACTAATGAGTATGTTTCGACAAACGGAGTTACGGCTGCTTGCCGAGGTCCAGCTTGGTAATCAACGCCGGGAGGCTACCAGTGATACAGGAGCTTCAAGGAGTTATATGAGCGAGAGTATGGCCAGAGAGTTTCGAGATGGCACGGAGGTATTAAAAGTGCATAATCGGATCAGACTGGCAAATGGGTCGACGATAGAGGTAAGGGAGGCCATTAAATTAGAGGTGCAATTGGGAGGCAAGAAATGCATGCTGGAAATTGGGATTATGCCCCAGATGCTCGACGAGGTACTGCTAGGCCTAGATTTTCTCAGAGCTTTAGAATGTGAATTGCGATGTGGTGATCAAACTATCAAATTTACGGCTATTACCTACCAGGTAATGACAGCGGTAGACGAGCAAAGTCCCGGGATAACCAAAGAGGATAAAACTAATGAGGATGAGGTAGTTAATGCGTTTCTGGAACATGAGCTGGAAAAGTTAAAGGACATCAGAGGGCCGACAACTTTATCGGAGCATAAAATTGTTCTTACAGACGATCGGCCGGTCCGGAAAAGATACGCCCAACGCAATCCTGAAATGCAAAGACGGATAAACGAGGAAATAGATGATCTTTTGAAGAATGGATGTATAGAACCTTATAAGAGTCCATATAGCGCTCCCATTGTCATGGTCCCTCAGAAGAATGGCACGTTACGACTTTGCATTGACTATAGAATGCTCAACGCCAAAACTGTAGCTGATGCGTACCCATTACCTCGCATAAATTCCATTTTCGAGCGCTTACGAAATGCAAAGTTTATTAGCAGTATAGATCTGAGGAACGGCTACTGGCAGATACCGATGGCCGAAGACAGCAAGGAGTATACTGCGTTTACGGTGGCTGGTAAAGGATTATTTCAGTGGAAAGTAATGCCTTTTGGTCTTACCTCAGCTCCGGCAAGGTTTCAAAGGACACTTGACCGCGTCATTGGCGCAGAAATGGAGCCGCATGCGTTTGCGTATCTGGATGATATTGTGGTCCTGGGCGCAATATTAGAGGAACACATGGCCAACTTAAAGGAGGTGTTCAGAAGGCTACGAAAGGCACGACTCTCCATCAATCGTGAGAAATGTAAGTTTTTCCAAAAGGAAATTAAGTATTTAGGTCATGTGGTCAACGAGGGGGGAATACATACAAATCCGGAAAAGATAGCTGGCATATTAAAACTAGTGCCCCCAAGAAACGTAAGAGAGCTACGACGATGTCTAGGGATCGTTTCATGGTACAGACGGTTCGTACCGGATTTCTCCCTGATCGCGTATCCTTTAAACATGCTGTTGAAGAAAGGAAAGCACTTCAGGTGGAATCAGGAGCAAAACGATGCATTCGAGCTCCTAAAGAGAAAGCTTACCGAAGCCCCGGTGTTAGCCTGCCCGGATTTTTCACAGAAGTTTGTCCTACAAACTGACGCGTGTGACTATGGCCTAGGGGCAGTTTTGACTCAAGAACACGACGGCCAGGAGAGAGTTATTTCGTATGCTACTCGACGGTTAAATCCCGCCGAAGCAAATTACTCAGCAACAGAAAAGGAATGTTTGGCCATTGTGTGGGCTGTTCGAAAATTGAGGCCGTACCTGGAAGGCTATCGTTTTACAGTGGTCACCGATCACCTTGCCCTTAAGTGGCTTAATTCACTTGAAAGTCCTTCTGGTCGTATAGCTCGATGGGCCCTAGAGCTTCAGCAATACCACTTTGATGTACAGTACCGAAGAAGCCAGTTGAATGTAGTAGCTGATGCTTTGTCCCGCGATCCTGTAAATATGTACCAGGCCGTGAGGAGGGATACTCAAAAATGCAAATGGTGGGAGAAGAAGTGCGAGGAAGTGCAGAGGGAAAGCGGAAAATTCCCAGATTTTACAGTTCAAGGAGGGCAATTATACCGCCATCTACCGTCGGCCGATAGAGACAAAGTGTGTGTGCCCTGGAAACTGTGCGTGCCGTCATTTCAAAGGAAAAGAGTGTTGGAGGAGAACCATGATGCACCCGCAGCCGGTCACCAAGGCATTAGAAAGACTATCGCACGTATTAGCAACAAGTATTATTGGCCAGGAATGGCTACAGACATAAAGGCGTATATAAGGAGGTGTACGAAGTGTCAGCAATATAAGCCAAGCCAACAGCTCCCAACAGGGTGGATGCTGACTCGAATAGCAAAGGAACCTTGGGGTATTGTATGTGCCGACTTTGTAGGGCCATTACCTAGATCCAAACATGGGAACGCTATGCTACTAGTGTTTACCGACAAGTTCTCGAAGTGGTCGGAGTTAGTGCCATTACGCAAGGCGACAAGTGAAGCATTGCGGAAAGCGTTTCGTAAGAGAATTTTGGCAAATTTTGGTGTGCCCAAAATGCTTATTACTGATAACGGCTCACAGTTCACCAGTAACATATTTAAGGAGTATCTGAGAGAAGTTGGTGTGCACCAACAGCTTACAGCACCGTACACGCCTCAAGAAAATCCAACGGAAAGGGTTAATCGCACAGTAAAGACTATGATTGCGCAGTACGCCGGATTGAAACAAAAGATATGGGACGAAGCGTTGCCGGAACTACAGTTAGCCCTGAATACGGCCAGGTCCAATACTACAGGGTACAGTCCAGCCTTTTTGGTACAGGGTAGAGAGCCCGGGCTCCCAGCCTTGTGTGATGAAGTGACGACAGGGATGGGGACAGGAGGCAAAAATCCACTGGAAAAGCCAGAAATGTTAAAAGAAATTTTTGAAATCGTGAAGAAGAACCTTGCTAAGGCAGCCCAAGATCAAGCGCGATACTACAATTTACGTCGCAGGAAATGGAGGCCTAAGGTTGGTGACTTGGTTTGGGCAAAAGCTCACTATTTGTCGAACGCTGCTGATGGATTTGCCGCCAAGCTCACTCCAAAGTTTGAAGGACCCTACCGCATTGGATAATTAATATCCCCGGTCATTGTAGAACTAAGGAAGGAAGGCGATAAGGAAACGTGCACAGCGCACATTAGTGATATGAAGTTATTCAGTTGCACATCCGGAGACTAAGAGTCTATAAAACAAGGGTTAAAAAAAAAAAAAAACAAAAAAAAATATATATATATATATATAAAAAAAAAAAAAATTTTAAAAGTGAACTTGCTGATGTACATATAACATTGAATATGCATTAAAATTTGAAAGAAAAGTAGAATACCAAAAAAACAAAAAAACGCTACTACACAATAGTGTTCGATGGTTCGATCAAACAAACAAACACATGCAATAACCTCTACGCATTCTCAAATCACACAATGCACTTAGTTTTCATTTGACTATACGCAGACGCGGTAGAGTTTAGTGTTGTAAAAAAAAGAAGAAATAAAACAGAATAACATATAAATTGTTACAAACAAAACAAACGTTTACTTAAATTTTAACAACAACAACACTGTACGCAGACATAATCAAAGTGGTTGTATTGTGAAACAAAAATATATAAAAGAAAACATACTTGTATAAGTTTTAAACAAACAAAACAAACGTTTACTTAAATTTTAACAACAACAACACTGTACGCGGACATAAACAAAGTGGTAGCTTAGGAACAACAACAGCAAAATAAGAACGGTAAATAAAACTAACAGAGTGAGTAATAAATGTTTGTGTGTGGTTTTAAACAAAAAAAAAAAAAGAATAAGGTAGCGGTGATAGTTTGGAAAATTAAGAAAGTACATACATGTTTATTAAAAAAAAAGGGTAACTTAATTGATCTGTGGAAATTGTGTAGTAGCGTAGAGGTTATGTGTAGTACGGTGGAGGTATGTATGAAGCAAGGGAGTCAAATATGCCTTAATGTTGTTGCAGATGAATGGACAACAAAACGGAAACCCACTTTTCGATGGGGAGGTCATCGTCTTGACGGATACGGATGAAGAGGCATCCGAAACCGAGCTCTCCCAGGTGACCCTTGCCTCCGTGGGCAGTCTTTTAACGGTGGGTGACGGCTACCATCTAAGCGATGAACCCATGTGCTCCCAGGGGACCGAAACCGAAAGTGGGTGGTTCGACCTGGACCGTGTGAGGAGTTCACAAGAGACGGAGGTGTCACAACCCGACTGCGAGCAGAAGGTATGGGTTGAGGCCACAATCGATCGCCACATTCGTCGGCGTCGTAAATACCGGCAGTATATAGCGCAGGTCCGGGTTACGTGGACGGTAGAGGCTTCGGACAGTGAGGTGGAGGACCTGGAGCCGCTGGTCGAATTTCCGGCCTTGCCCAAAAGGTGTGCCATCATGGACGGTCGCGCCAGTCCGAGAATGGTGCAAACTGAGGATCCACTGCTGGTGGACGAAGATGAGCAACTCAGGCTAAGTGGGGTGGATGAGGATGTTCTGTCACTCGAAGCATCAGCTTGGGCAGCTTGGAGGGAATTTTGCAGCCGGCCCTGCAACAGCCGAGTGAACTAGAGGAGCGCGGCCCAGCGGGACATAACGCGGAGGAGAATCTGGACCAGCTGCCAGAGGGATTGCGGCAAGAGATGATGGCTGCGGTGGCAAAGAGGCGGCGGTTGTGCTTCCGGAGGGTCGTCGACGGGAAGGCGTACCGGATTAGGATCTTGGCGGGAGGGCGGGTGGTAATTCGTTGCCTGCCGGAAGAGGGGAGGAAGTGTGAAGACCCAAATATGGAGTAAATTTGGGCCACACGGAAGTAAAAAAAAAAAAAGAATTGAGAATTGTTTCCTTAATAATAAATAAAAAAAGCGGAATTAAACGTGCGTGTGTTTTGCTTGGGGAACGATGGATTACATCCATCAACTGGGGGGCGGATAACATTCGCCAAGTTTCGTTTATTTTCAGATTAATCGGCGATCGAAGGTATCAAGGAAGCGCAATAGAAGGACGAAGGGGTACTAAGGCCAGGTTAAACTGGCTATCAGGGCCAGCATACACTAGAAGGACTGGTAGCCTGAGCAGAAGCAAGCATGCGCAGAGAAGATGTATGAGCGGAGAAGACGTGTGAGCAGAAAAGATGTGTAAGCAGAATTCAACGTGTGAGCAGAGCAGATGTGTAAGCAGAGAAGATGTGTGAGCAGAGAAAATGTATGAACAGAGAAGTCGTGTGAGCAGAGAAGATGTATGAGCAGAGAAGACGTGTGAGCAGAAAAGATGTGTAAGCAGAATTCAACGTGTGAGCAGAGCAGATGTGTGAGCAGAGAACATGAGTGAACAGATACCGCAGAGAGTTTTATACAAGCAGAGCGAACAGAGGAAAAAACATCATACGAAGAGAGGCTGTAGTAATCACTACCGCTATCGGTTGGAACGTAGCTAAGATGTAGTAGCTACGAAACAATAATTTTGTAGTAAGCAATAGGTATAAAAAGAAGAACAAATTGAGGTTTGGGGATGGTTTTATTTTGGTGCGCGAACAAGTGAGTACGTTGACAAAGGCCGGAAGAAAACAAAGTGAAAAAAAAATAATACTAAACACAAAAGAAAACAATTCGAGCAGTGCTAGATTAAATGTTGGATCGGAAACAATCCTAGCGACAGTGAGTACAGGGTGTTTGTATATAACCAGCGTAGCAAGTTGGATAACATCCGACCATATCTCAACCAAGTTGGGAAGGAGCTTAGGGCACTGGCTCAGGGCTAAGTGAAAGGGTTTTCGCTGAGGATCACACCCCGAAAACATAGGGACCAGTTGGACTTCGAATTACATTCGAAGTGAACAAAGAGTAGAAAGAGAGAGGCAGGAGTAGGTAGGGACCCGGCTGGAGGCACGTACTATACACCAGAGTCTTAGTCTGAACAAAACTCAGGCTGTGAAAACGTAAACCGAGAAACAATAAAGAAGGCAAAATAATAAGAAAATATAAGTGTTTTAATAATTTATGTAAAGGGACCTTGGACTGCACTGAACCTACCCCAGCTTCAAGCCCGAAGAAATCGGAGGTACCTTACAATATATATCAACAAACCTCGGCTTAAACCATCTTTTGGAATCAAAAAGATTATTCAAAAATATTTTCTGATTTCATTATAACTTTTATTAATTCATAATCTAAAAATAGTCTACGTAAAAAGTTACAGTGATACAAATGCCGAAAATTCAATTTTTAAACAAAGATAGAAAAATATAATTTTATAAAAAATCTATTTACATTAAGATAAGGAAAACAGAATTATCTATTTGGCTAATATAAAGGTACATAAAAAAAATATATCCAAAACTAAATTTAATCTTTGGTTTTCTTCTATAAGTTTTATAATTGTAAATTATAATCTCTGTTTTTTTCTTAGGTTAACAAATCCCTCCTGTTTATATGGCAACTTATGTCTTTCAACTAACAACGAAACAACGGAGACCTGCATGTATGTCCCTGTACATACAACAACAAACGACGCTCTGCCGCAGCAAATAAAGCAGTTGACAAAAGAGGTCAGCAATTTGAAGGCATAACTGCAGCGTTCACGTAGTCGCAACAGATCGTCATTCAACAACCGAAACCGAAATAATTCTTGTACAGATTCTCTCACAAACACCAAATGCTGGTACCACAGTAAATACGGCCCCAAAGCCAAAAAATGTAGGGAGCCATGTAGCGAACATTTAAACTAGACAGTCCGTCATTATCGGCGGTATATGGCGGACAACCGGTTTAACATCACCGCCTAATAATCTTTGATAAAAATACTAATTTATAGTTTTGTGTAGATACAGGTCCAGAAGTAAGCGTAATACCCCCCGATCGTCAACAACAAAAATATTCAGACAATAACATGTTTTTATTTGCTGCTAACAAATCGCCAATCAAGACATACGGCAGAAAGAATTTGACATTAAATATCGGCTTGCGACGTAATTTGAAATGGAACTTCGTCATCGGTGAAGTATCTCGGCCCATTTTGGGTGCGGATTTTATAACTCATCATAATTTAGTAATTAGTATGAAGCAACGTAAATTATTCGATGGTAGCACAAATATTGCTACCAAATGTAAAATCGCGTCAATAGAATCGCCCAACGATTGTCAATAACGAAAAATTTCACCAACTACTAAAATCGTTCCGCAAATCACACAGCCTCAACGAAAACTACCCGCAGCCACACATAATATCCAACACCATATAGTCACAAGCGGACAGCCCGTTTTCGCAAAATCGCGACGCCTCGCTCCAAGTATGTTGAAAGCCGCCAAGGAAGAAATATCATCGTTACTCGATGATGGTATCTTTGTTCCTCCTCCAGCCCATGGGCAAGCCCGCTTCACATGGTGATGAAGAAGAACGGCGAGTGGAGACCTTGCGGCGACTACCGAAGGCTGAACGCCATCACGGAGCCGGACCGTTACCCGATCCCACTAATTCACGATTTCACCCATTGGCTGCAGGGCAGCAAAATTTTTTTTACAATTGATTTGCGCAGGGCGTATCATCAAATCCCCGTAGCCCCATCAGACGTCCCTAAAACGGCCATAACGCACCTTTCGGCATGTGTGAGTTCACGCACATGACATTCGGCTTAAGAAAGGCAGGGCAAACCTTCCAACGCTTGATGGACCATATACTTCGTGATTTTGATTTTGCTTACTTCTATTTAGACGATATTTTAATTGCTTCAAAAAGCATCGAGCAGCATACACAGTACGTACGGATGGTATTTAAAAAACTACAGGATAACGGAATCGTCATAAACCCATCAAAGTCTAATTTCGGTGAGTCTGAAGTAAAATCTCTTGGCTTCATAGTAAGCGAAAATGGCATACGCCCACCATTGCAAAGAGTCGAAGTTATAAATAATTACAAACTGACAGAAAGAGTTTGTGAATTAAAACGATTTATGAGCATGATTAATTTCTTTAGAGGGTTTTGCCTAAGGCCGCCGCACACCATCCAACGTTATTCGAATTTACTCGTAGTAATAAAAAAAATGACACATCAGTCATTGAATGGAATGAAGATGCAAAGCTCGATTTTGAGCAATGCAAGAAGCAGCTACGTGAAGCTAGATACCTTGCTTTTCCTAAATCTAACGCGAAACTCGCACTAATGGTGGACGCCTCAAACACTGCTATAGGCGCCGTCCTACAACAGGAGGACAAAGATAGTTTCCAGCCACTTGGTTTCTACTTGGAGCGTTTAACTGAAGCGCAGCGTAAATATAGCACTTATGATAGGGAACTTTTGAGCGCATACAAAGCCGTTAAACTTTTTGGCCACCTACAAGATGGACGGGAGTTTTGTATATATACGGATCACAAGCCATTACAACTCGCATTTAAACAAAAGTTGGACAAGGAAAAGTCCTAGGCAAATTCGTCATTTAGACTTTTTAAGCCAATTCACTACAGATATAAGACACATATCTGGCAGAGATAACGTACTCGCCGACAACTTGTCACGTATAGAAAGCACTCATGTAAGCCACACGATTGATTTTGAAAAATTGTCAATCGCTCAAGACGATGATAAAGAAATCAAATCATTGTCGAACGACGCTTTTGGTCTCCAACTCAAAACATACATGCTACCTAACACGAACACTTCCATATATTGCGACATTTCAACCGGTGCACTCAGACCTTTTTTAACCAAAGAATTTTGCAGAACAGCATTCGAATCCATTCACGCAAAAAAAACTACCAGGCTCGTAGCCGGAAAATTCGTCTGGCCAAACATGAGAAAGGATTGACGTCTTTGGACTAAGGCTTGTGTAGCTTGTCAAAAAAGCTACAACAAAGCACCACATTGTGAATATTTTACCACCGCCGATCGTTTCGATCACGTCAATATCGACATTGTTGGTCCCCTACCCGTATCTAGAGGATTCCGCTATTGTTTAACGATGATCGATAGATTCACCCGCTGGACCGAAGTATGTCCCATAGAAGACATCACTGCAGGAAACGTAGTTAATTTTATTCAACGTGGATCGCAAGATTCGAAATGCCGACCAAGGACGCCAATTCGAGTGCCACTTTTTTAAAGAATTAACGAGCCTCCTCGGCATCAAACATCTAAGAGCTACAGCTTACCATCCAGCCGCAAATGGACTTATTGAGAGATTCCACCGTTCTCTTAAATCCGCTATCAAGTGTAACGGATCGGAAAATCGGGTTGAAATACTACCACTAATTCTCTTAGGATCTGTAGTCACGTATAAAGAAGACATCAACGCAAAGCCTTCTCAACTAGTCTATGGATTTAGCTTACGACTCCCAGGTGAATTTTTAACGGTTAGTAAGGAAAAAGAAACGTGACAAAACGACCTCGTCAACAAACTAAAAAAAAATTCATGAACGATTTACGTCCCACTAGTACGTCTTCTCATGACAAACAAAAACCGTTTATAGAAAGAGATTTGTTTACTTCACCACAAGTATTCATACGCAACTCTATGGTATGCAAACAACTAAAAACTCCTTACGAAGGTCCATACCCCGTTGTAAAACGCTACGACAAATATTTTACTGTCGACGTAAAAGGAAAAAAGATGAATATTAGTGTGGATCGCCTGAACCGATGCGCAAACAGTCGCTAAACCGCCAGCCAAAGAGCCTGCAATGTCAAAGACGCTTATATCCTTCTCGACCCTAGGGGCCAAACAAAAATTATTACTTCTCGATATGGTCGCAAAGTACGATTCTGTCTCAACCGGAAGTAATGTGAAAAAGATAATAAGAGCAACTCGGTAACACTAACAAAGAAGATTTTAACTGTTCGATTATTTTTCTATAAAATAAAAAGAAGAACATTCTAGTCTTTTGACAACCGTATATAGAACGACACGTGCTCTTAACAAAAAGATATAAGGTCTCTTTTTTATTAAATAAAGCTTAATTTTATTTCAAGATTACCTTTAATAAAAGTGTTTTATTCATACGAGATCCAAACTCAATTCGTTGTGAGGATTATTAAATCCCCACATTATCAAATCAGAGAGGGAGAATAATGTAGTTGGCAATAACACCAGCCAACTGAGAGTGCGAAAGGCTAACGATCATGAACGTTTATTTATTTGTGTGTGTGTATCTTAGTTTATTTTGCAGTACTCACTTTGGGCTCCATATCTTTTTCTTATAGTTTTTTTTCATCTTCAAGTTATGACTGGCATATGTAATTTTTTGTAGTACTAAAGAGCTTAGATTGGTTGGCAAGAACTCCACCCCATACGGCGAGCCAAAGCCGGAACATACGCCATCATGCCAGCCCCGCCGACAATCTGGCCACAATTTGAATTTTTGTTTACCATCACCATCAGCTGTGTGCCTGTAATTTTACTGGCAACGCGAATGGTAATTAAAAAGTTCTACTACACATATGCAATATAGGCACTCTATATTCGTTTTGAATAACTATACAATTTGATATCACTAGGACATATTTTCAGTTTCAGAAAATGTTTTCTTTCATCTTCTACACCCATTATAGTTACAGGTGCACCCGTGTCTATTTCAAATTCTATCAGTTTGTTGTTTACTTCCAACGTAATGCAAGATGAATAAAGTCCCAAAATTCTGTACAATGCTCTCACATTAGTTGGTAATGGGAAATTCATCTTTTCAGGTAATAGCGAAACTATTGAATTCTCAAATACATACCCTAAAAACTAATTTTTCGTTGTAACATTTTTATATCTTATGTTAAATTGGCTTCAGCTTTGCTGTTCGATAGAACAGCAATAGCATCCGTATAAATAACTAATGTGGCGTCATTATTTACCTTGCAAAAAGGGGAAGCTATATATCTGCAAAAAAAAGGGGGAGTTTGACATATCCCTACGGGTCATAACTTGTGCCACTCGGAATGTGAAAAAACCCTTGCATTAATCCATCGTCTTGAAAACAATAGCACTTTTAACATATGGATGACGTCGTCTTTCAGCATCATCAGAAAACAGCTCCTTAAGCTTATGAAAGGTGCCTCTCTTTTTTCATCACCAACACCACTTGTGTTATTTTGCAGTCCGCTAGTTGGTTGTAAATGAAACTTTGATCGATTTTTGTTTTATCTGTAGATTTACATAAAGATACATTAACTGGATTAAAAAGGCCGCTTTTTTCTTCTGAATGAAAAAGAGAACACGGAAAATTACAAGATCCAGTGAAAATAAATTTTTAATACAAATAAAATAATTACATTATAAAGATATATAAAGGTTGTGAATAATAAAACTTATAAAAATAAAGTAAATTAACACAAAATTTAACTCAGTGATGGCTGAGTGTAGAAAGTGCAGAACTTCTATAAGAGGCGAAAGTTGCATTAAATGCGAGGAAGTATGTGGAGAATATATCATAGTGCAACAAAATGTTAAAATATTGATCAATATTCGCTTGGAGGCGCTGTATGTGTGTGGTCATATGTTTTAGTTATTTTTATGTCATCACGAAAAACCGATACTCCTTCCATACCGTCAAAAAGTGTTTCCATCAATATTTGCAATTTCGGTGGTGCACAGGCAACTCTAAACATGAACCGCGTTGGCATGAACAACTCTTTGTGAGTACTAAGTGTTAAAATGTTTCTATCTGCAGCATCCACTTCATTTGGTTCCCCTTGCCTTGAGGCTAAGCAGTTCGTCTGTAGTAGGCAGTGGGTGTTCATCCACCACCAAATATGGATTTACCTTATAATCACCGCATATTCGTACTGACTGGTCTGCCAGAGTACCACCACTATCGGCGTTGCCCACTCACTTTTTTCCACTTTCTCAAGTAGTTCTTTATTCAGTGGTTTTTGTAATTTGGTTTCTACTTTTTCCCATGATGAGAATGGGACACGTCTTGTCTTTACAAATTTTGGTTTCACTTCAGACTTTAAATACAACCGGGCTTGAAATCCCACTATCTTTCCGGGCGCGGATGAAAATACTGTTGGCTACTTCTTTATTAGCAACCCTACGTCACAGGTTTTCCCTTCATGATCGATTTTATTTACGCTACCGTGATCGTGCCACATTTAGTTTAAATTTAATTTTATAGCCAGCAACCACTCTCTTCCCAACGACGGCTGTCAGCCCGATCGCATAATGTAAATTTTTAACTTAAACATTTTCTTGTCTGAATGGATACTTACCCATATGAAATTTAGGCGCTCTATATTCATTTTGCAAATGTTTTCTTTCGTCTTCTACACCCATTATAGTTACAGGTGCACCCGTGTCTATCATTTTGTTTTTTACTTCCAACGTAACGCAAGACTTTTTTAACCAGGGGTCCTATTGGCTGTTGTTCATCTGCAATGCAACTTACTTGCTTATTTGACTTAAAACACATTTTCTGTAGATGTCCCTTTTTCTTGCAAAAATGGCAGGTATTCTCTATGTTTTTTTTTTTTTTTTTTTTTTTTTTTTTTTTTTAATTAGGACCAGCACTCAGGGGATGACCCCTACTTATGCAATGCATTGTGCCAGAACTAGGAAATTAGGTTTTGGGATGGGGGATAGAGGGAGTAGTGCTTGTGAACATTTGATTTGAATCTTTGCACATTGAAAGTGGCAGGAAAGACCTCTGCAGGGAGTTTATTCCACATACGAACTGTTCGGCTAAAAAACGAATTCTCTCTGAAATGCGTTGTGCGATTAACTGGCCAATCGACCACAAAGGAATGCGCTCTTGATGCAGACCGCGTTGCGCGTATGAAATTACGGTTTTCAGGAACAAGTTCCCTGATTTCATAAGAGCACATTCCGTTGTAGTAACGATAAAACAGTGAAACACACCCCACATTGCGTCGATGCTCCAGTGAGTCAATAGAGCTGGATACCCTACTGTCACCGATGAGTTTCTTCGCTCTCTCCTGTACGCGGTCGAGTAACTCCAAAATAGACTTTGAAGCACCGGCCAATACATGAGAGTTGTATTCCATTTTCGGTCTGATAAAGGTGACATAGATAGTAAGGAGATCAGATGGAGTGAAGTATTTCTTACACCGTTTCAGAAAACCTAGGCACTTGAATGCTTCTTTTGCAACATGAAAAATGTGCTTGTTCCAACGAACATCGCATTGAATTTTCATGCCAAGAACATCGAGAGTTTCTGATTCCTTAATATATGTATCACCCATAATAACAGATGACGTAGCATGTTCAGCAGTACGCCTATGCGAAAGCACACAGCACTGGGTTTTATTAGTGTTAAACTGAACCCTGTTCGCCAGGCCCCATTGTCCATGTGCTTTTTCACAGCCCCAATTTCCTGAAGGCTTGGTCTACGGCGAAACGAAAATGAATGGCATATGCTACTGTCATCTGCAAAAGAATAGATAGGGTTGGAAGTCTGACGTAGAAGGTTATTAAGAAAAATAAGAAATAGGGTAGGGGAAAGGACGGAACCTTGCGGTACCCCTGAATTAAACTTGAACTCGTTTGATGAGATCCCATCTATAACAACTCGTATAGTGCGATCCCTGAGAAAGCTTGATATAAGTCGAGTGAAGCTATTACCGACACCAAAAGCAATAAGTTTTGATATGAGTGCACCATGCCACACTCTATCAAACGCCTTGGAAATATCTAAAGCCACCACCTTACTTTCGCCGAAATGGTGAATGGATTGACACCATTTTTTCGAAAGGAAGGCCAATAAGTCACCCGTAGAGCGAGCCCTACGGAAGCCGTACTGCCGGTCACTAAGTAAGCTGTTGGACTCCAGATATTTCACAAGATGAAAATTAAGCATACTTTCCATTACTTTGGAAAGCGCAGAGCAAATTGCGATTGGGCGGTAATTTTCAGGGTTGCTAACCTCTCCCTTTTTGGGGATTGTTGTTACATTAGATACCTTCCAACATGATGGGAACTCACCAACATGGTACAAAATGTTGAAAAGTTTTGCTAATGGACGCGCTAACGTCGAAGAGCACTGCTTCAAGACCAGTGCTGGAATTTCATCCGGACCAGGAGACTTGTGTATGTTGAGATCCGCTAAAACCTTTTTAACTGCACGTGCTCGAAAGAATATATCTGGCATAGTTACTGATACTCTTTCCAGTGCGGGCAGTGGTTGATTGCTCTCCGGCAAGTAGGAGTTACTTGCAAAAATTTCAGCCAAGACGTTAGCTTTATCAACCGGGTCGTTAATTATTTGATCATCCTTTAAAAGAGGCGGAAATGGTGCAGTGATCCGAGTTACCGAGAGGCGCTAGAATACTTACCTCATACTTATCAGGGTGTGAGGTAAGGAAAAGGTCGAGAGTATTATGTTGTTGCCCTTCAACACACGAAATATGTGTTGGCTCGTTAATTAATTGCGCGAGGTGGTTGTGCGCGGCGAATAGCTCAACATATTGGCCCTCTAGGGTTGTACGGTTCGAATGGCGAATCCAGGACGAGTTGTGAACATTGAAATCACCAGCAACAACAATTTCACTGTTCGGACAGCTTTCTAGGATTCTAGATATGGAATCGGAAAGGGCATCGAAGCCGGAAATAGATTTATCCCTTCCCGCGTTTGGGCTTCTGTATAAAAACCCGAAATGTAAGAATGTGGCCAGATTTTGAATTTAACCCAAAGACAGTTAAATTCAGGATCATTTGTGCCTAATGATTGCTGGCACTGGTACACGACTTCATTACGAATGTACATCGCAAGGCCCCTATGTAGACTAAAAAAAGGTAGAAGAGAGTACCCAGTCAAATGAAAATCCTGTGGATCAGCATCCTCAGATACCTGGGTCTCACATAAGGCGAAAATATCAGGCCGATGGAGACAACTGTGTGCATACACAGAGAAGAAATTCGCTCTTAATCCACGTATGTTGCAGAAATCGATTCTAAATCTTCCTGCCATTACAAATACAAAGACTCAAACCTTTTGTTTATTTTATAATACCAACACCCCTGTGAAAAACTGATGTTTTTGTGACTATTTAGTGACCAGTGTTATACCTTCGCCACTAACTAGTCAAACAACAGTCACCACAAAGGTGCAAGTAAAATAAAATTACAGTTACTATAAAAAAAGAGGAAAAAAAACTAGGAAAAAGGAAAGGTACTATTTGTGGTACAATTTGCGTCGCAAAGAGCCATAAAAGCCCTGAGCTGGTCACATGCGACTTGTCGTGCCATTACTGTTATTATTATTGCATTTTTTTTTTGTCTTGAACTGATATATTTTTTTCTTTGTTGATTTTATATGTATTGTTGTTGTAAATAATTCTTTGGTTGCTTTTTTTCTTTCTTTTTTGTAAACTGTTACAAAAATTTATTGTTTTTGTTTGTTTTCTTATATGTAGGTATGTTGATAATTTTTGGTTTTATGTTTTTGATTTTTTAATTTTTGTTATTATTATTATTATTATTGATTATATTTCTGTTCTTATTTTTTTGTATATTTTTTTTATGGCACATTTAATTAAAAAAAATTGACACTAAATTTAAAAACACAACATAGATTAAAATAACGACGACACAAAAACGCGTGCGGACAGGTCAAATGACAGAACACATTTGTCTGTAATATGATCGAGGTTGCCATACCGAAACATTTCTTTTTCTTTGGTTTACTACAACTTGTCGATGTATTTGTGTTATGACGGTAAGGTTCATTTTATTTTATCCTATTCTACCTTTTTCAGCAAACTCGCATAAGCTCGCAATATTTGCAGCTTCCTCAATTGTTAAGGTTTTCTTTTCTAGCAATCTACTTTGCAAATTTTGGTTTTTTAACCCAAATACGAACTGGTTTTTATGGGCTGTATTTAAATACTCTCCAAATCCACAACTTACCTCTAAACGACGTAATGCTGTCAAAACTCTTCACATGTTTCCTCTACTTTCTGCTTTCTAGAATGAAATCTGTAATTTCCCAATATTTAATTTTGGCGGGGATTTAAAACGATTTCTTCATACGAAATAGTCTCCATTTCTTTCGGCAACAATTTATCACAGAGCACATTATATACTGTTGCTCCAATATAATATAAAATGAGCTTACGCTTTTTGCTTACGTCAGCACCACCATTGTAATTTTCAGCTGTCGTCTCAAATTGCTTCAACGTACCCAAGTAGTGGTGGCCGGGTCAAATGACCCAAATTGAACAAACTGCTGATGATGATGTTGAAGCTTCCTGTTAGTTAGGTATTTTAAACGTGATTACTTAGCCTTCACTTGTACTGTAAAAAGTTAGGTTACAAACGTCGTTTTTCTCGTCGCCAAAACACACGTTCATTTCTATCTACAGACTAAAAGCTATATTATTTTAAGTTTTTTTCATGACTACGTTTACAATAAGTGTATATGTATGTATGTATGTGTAAATATCTGTTTACATGAAAATACATATATGTACATACATAAAAACATAAATGCAGATATCTGTGGAACCACCGCATAGATTTTATTTCAGCTAGCGCAATGTGTACATCTAACATTCGTCTTTAAGAATGTGTAAGCATTGTTTGAGTATCAAATTTGGTTTAAAAGTAAAATCCACTTTCAGTCCATTTTTAACAAAATCAGTTTCATGGTGGCTTTCAACATAAATTCTGATATCTCAGGCACTATGTACATCAAACGTTTTACTTCAAGAGTGTGCAATCACGTCTTAAGCATCTTTTAAGTTTCCAAGTACAATCCACTTTCATTCCATTTTAATGAAATCAAATTTCTGGTGAATTTTCAACAAATGTAAATGCATATATCTCTGAAACTACCGAATACATTTTGTAGCAGCTAGCACATTATGTACATCTAACTATCTTGTTTAACAAAGTGTAAGTACAGCTTAAGCATCATTTTTAGTTTTCAAGTAAAAACCGCTTTTATGCCATTTTTAATGAAATCTGTTTCATAGTGACTTTTCAATATAAACGCAGATATCTCGGGAACTACCGCATAGATTTTGTTCCAGGTATCGCATTGTGTACATCTGAAGTTCTTCTTTAAGAATGAATGCGTAATATAATTTTACTTTCCAAGTAAAATCCACTTTCATTCCATTACCGTATTCGGAAATATTATGACCTAAAAAACTATATTAGTCACTTAAAAAATATATTTTCCTGGTTCTAAGTTTATACTAGATTGATCATGACTTCTAGATAATTTTCCTAAATGTTTGATATGCTGTTGGCCATTTTCACTAGCTATCTACACATCATCGATGTAAGCAAAAATGACATCGAGTCTATTAAACACCTCGTTTATGAAACATTAAAAAGTTTGAACCGAATTGCGTAATCCGAAACAAAAACATTCCAAATGGTGTAGTTATAGCATTTATGTATATTTCATCATCAGCCATAGGTATCTAGTGATAACCCTGAATTAGGACCTTTCCTCACGACCGGGTAAATTGTTGAAGCTACAAACGAGTTTAATGGTCTGCATTTTTTATTTTACTAAACAATTATTTTCTGATATAGCAGCCTTTTATTTAAATGGTTCGGTAAACGCAAGCGGCCCTGCAGTAGTAATCTAATGATCTGTTAAATGTTTTACAGGTGTGGTATAATAAAGTTCAAAGAAGGAAGCGCTTTTAATAATTGAATGCACTTATCGGTTACGTATAATAACTTTGGTAGCGAGTAATAGAAAAAAGTAGTATCGGACATTTTATTATTTTTTTTTTGTTAAATTGGAGAAAGGGTAAAACGAAAACATCGCATCTGCTGTCTATTAAGGAATTTAGTTTATTACTTTTGTCGAAAACAAAAAGGCGATGAGATGTTGTAAATATTATCACTGTTTGTCGCATTAACAGTGGAATGTTTTTTAACGATGCTTTCAAAAAGAATCAAGGCTTTAAATAGTTACATCCCCAAAACGATAATGATCATTATTGTTAGTTTTAGGGAGTGGAAATTTCTTTTATAACCATTCCGAAAAAACGAACACAATTGTCTATCTCTTAATTCGCTTAGAATTTATTTCTATACATAACTTGTTTATATTTTCGCATAAAATCTTTGTTAAATGTTCCACAACGTGTTCTATATTAATTGCAAAGTGTTTTTTAATACCTGCTACTTCACCAGTAAACACGACATATCCAATTTTATATGCTAATTGTATTGTCTCATTTATATAATTATTATAAGAACCAGTTCGAGTTACATTAACCATAATTTCTTCGGGATTTCGGAACAAAAACTAATGCAGGTAGGAAGGCCAGCGACTGACAAAACTCAGTTTTCTGTTAGCCATTCACTGACTGACAATAATTTTCTAATTTGGTGGTTTTACTTAAAGATTTTTGATCCTTAATCATTAAATTTTTTGCTTTTGTGAAGGCTGAAACTTCCTCGCCTCATTTAAAATTTTACATTTTTTCTTAAAAAGTCTGACAGCGGCCTCGCAATTATGTCGAAAAAATGAATAAAGTCCCAAAATTCTGTGCAATGCTCTCACATTAGTTGGTAATGGGAAATTCATCTTTTCAGGTAATGGCGAAACTATTGAATTCTCAAATACAAATCTTAAAAACTAATTTTTCGTTGTAACATTTTTTTATATTTTATGTTAAATTGGCTTCAGCTTTGCTTTTCGATGGTACAGCAATAGCATCCGTATAAATAACTTATGTGGCGTCATTATTTACCTTGCAAAAAGGGGAAGCTATATATCTGCAAAAGAAAGGCAGGGGAGTTTGACATGACCCTACAGGTCATAACTTGTATCACTCGGTATGTGAAAAAGACCCTTGCATTAATCCATCGTTTTAAAAACAATAGCACTTTTAACATATGGATGACGTCGTCTTTTAGAATCATTAGGAAACATCTCGTTAAGCTTATGAGAGGTGCCTCTCTTCTTTCATCACCAACACCACTTGTGTTTTTTGCCGTCCGCTAGTCGGTTGTGAATAAAACTTTGATCGATTTTTATTTTATCTGTAGATTTACATAAAGATGTATTAACTGGATTAACAAGGCCGCTTGTTTCTTCTGAATTAAAAAGAGAACACGGAAAATTACAAGATCCAGTAAAAATAAATTTTTAATATAAATAAAATAATGGTTAAAAACATAAAAACAAAATTAATTACATTATAAAGATATATAAAGGTTGTGAATAACAAAACTCATAACAATAAATTAAATTGAAACAAAATTTAACTCAGTGATGGCTAAGTGTAGTAAGTGCAGAACTTCTATTAGAGGCGAAAGGTGCATTAAATGCGAGGAAGTATGTGGAAAAATATATCACAGTGCAACAATATGTTAAATTATTGATCAATATTCTCTTGGAGTTTTAAATAAACAAAATTATGTAAGACTTATTTGTGAAGATCGTATGCAGTATATCAGCAATATTGATGAAGTACTAAGGGAAATTCAAGATGGAGTACAAAAGAATAAACAACAACTAAATGAATATAAGATTGAGTTCAAAACATCACTGAAATGTAACGAAAACGAAATAAAAAAACTTTTGGAGGCAATAGAGAGTAGATACGAAGTAAGTTTAAATACGTTTAATTACAATTATAAAAACTGTAAAAGAAATATAACAGAAGTAATAAATCTTAACGGTAGAATAATGGAATTTGAAAATAAAAATAAAGAAATGTATAATTCGATTGAAGATACAAATTTAAAAATGTGCAATGAAATTAAAAAATTTATAAAAGAAACAAGTACAAAGACAAACCAAATGTCATATACACAAACACTTAAAAATAAAATGATGCCAGACGTATCAAAACAAGTCCAATTAATAATAAAGCCAAAAGAAAAACAAAGGGTGGAAAAAACTAAAAAAGAGTTAAATAAAGTTGATCCAGTTAATTTAAAAATTAAAAATGTTGAAAAAAGAAAGAATGGCACATTAGTAATACAATCTGAAAATTACATTGAGCGAGAAAAAATCAAAACAACTATACAAAAGGAGATGGATGAAAAATATGAAATAAAAATTCCTAAAGAAAGTGAAAAAAGTAATTGTGTCTGATATGTCATTTAAAATTGATGAAATTGAATTAATAGATAATATTAAAAGCAGTACCCAATAGTAAAAATAGATGAATTTAACGTAAAAAAAAATGTTTGAATATAAAAGGAATAATAAAAAAGTATATAATGCCAGATTAAAAATTGACAATATATTCATATCGTAAAATTGTTAAAGAGTTGAGAGTTAATGTTGGATGGGAGAAATGTAGAGTGTTCGATGAAACCGAAATAATGCAATGTTTTAAATGTTGAGGTTAAAAGCAGCTGAATGTAAAAATAAAGAACTATGTTTTAAGTGTCATGGGCTACACAATAGTAAATAGTGCAATGAGGAAACGTTAAAGAAACGTATAAATTGTATGCGCAATAACAAAAAATTAAACTTAGGACTAGATGAAGACCATTACACAAATAGTATGCAATGTCCAGTTTATAAAAATAATCTAAAGTTTTAAAAGAAACAGTTAGGCCTAAGATTTTAACAACCACAGTGGATTCGCAGCATATATTGAAATGTACAGGGACTAATAAACAATTTTTGTCAATTCGAAAATATTGTAAAAAATTAAAATTCTGAGTTTTTAGAACTATCGGAAACACATATAACAGAAGATATAGACGAATCAGAGATAATATTACAAGGATATGAGCAAATAAAAACTTTTTCAAACTCGAAAAGAACAGGTGGTCTCAGTATCTATTTAAAAAAACATTGGAAAATACAAAAAATAGTTGAAAAAGTACGTGAATTTAAATATTGGATAGTTGCTTGGTTACAAGCAAATATGAAAACATACAATTTATAGTAATGACAGTATATAGATCACCTAGTAGCAACGGAGGAGAGTTCCGTGAAATTTTCGAAGACACAATTGATGAGATTGGTGAGAAAAAATTGTGACATAGTTGCGGGAGATTTTAATGTGGACTGGTTAAAAGATGGACTATATAAAAGAAGAATTGAAAACATAATAAAAGATAATTTTCTTAAAAGAAATTGTAAATGGTTAAAAAGGCGAGTGCCATTGAATTTCTTATTTTGTTTCACATTGGACGTTAAAATATTGGTGGTTCGTTAAAAGTGAGGTTATTTATACCAGCTAATTTAAGCGCGGTTCGACAAAAGTGCCATTTTTCACGGCCCGTAATAAAAGTATTTGTTGTTTAAATTTTTTTGTCATCCATCTTTTTTCTTTCCTTAAGTTTTTTGTGTGTCTCACGACTTTGATTTTGTCGCGGTTTTTATTGTTTCTCGTAATTCATATTTCGTTGTCAGCTTTATTCATATTTTCGAAAAGTGCTACTCTTTTGTCGCTCAATTGTAACTCTTTTTAAATATAACTTAAAATGTCGACTTTTGAAAAGTTTATGCGTGCGGCAGAAGAATTGACTAGCATTGAGGCTATTCTCAGTGAGGAAAACTTTTCGGCATACTCTAAAGATGCCTTCGAATTTGAAAAAAAAAAAGAATTAACAAAATCATGGGCAAAATACAAGAAACTGTATGATAAGTGTTCTGCTGAGATAGTAGAAAAGAAAAAAGAATTAGTGGTAACTTAATCAAAACACCCACAATTACGTAAATCATATATACGGTGTAAATATTCTTGCTAAGGCTAGAAAAGATGAAGGTGAAGAATTTAAGGAAAATGCAGAAGCAGTGGCTTCCAACCTTTGTGGTTTGATGAACGTGCTTCATGTGACACAGCGGTTTCTCATGGGGACTACGTATCGTAGCCCACATTTAGAGACATGTTTAATGTCATCTATATAAATAATTCTAGACTTAGCCCAGTTGAAATACTTTTTTATTTGTTTAAAAAAACGGATAGTGAGGATGAGAAATATAGCTCTAACTGGCGATAATTTTGAAGTTGCGTGGAACAACTTAAAATCACAGTACGAAAATAAGCGGGTGTTAATAAATAGTCAACTTAAGGTTCTTTTTAACTTGGCTTCATGTACGGGTGAATCTGCTTTTGATATAAAAAGGCTCCAAAGAGAAATAAATAATTGCATGACAGTCTTAAAACTGTACAGTGTTGATATTGAGTCTTGCAACCAATTTTTTGTGTTCCAATGTTCATCACGATTCTCAGAGTACATTTTGAATTTATGCGAGCAGTCTGTGAAAAACAAGACAGAGGTTCCCAAATGAGATGAATTAAATAACATTTTGACTGATAGGTTTCACGTGCTGAAAAGTGTTTCAGACATTATGGTCACAAATAATGCAAGAAGTGACAGAAGAAATATTTCCAATCATAGTTCTAATCAAGTTCCACCTAAAGTAAAATAGTATAAATCTCACCATACAAAAGTTGATTCTGTGCCATGCAAATTATGAAGGTAAAACCATAAATTAAGTCATTGCAGTAAATTTTTAAATATGGACCACAGGAATCGTATCTCGATTCTAAAAAAGTTTCGATTTTGTTTCAATTGCTTAAATACTGGCCATTTATATAATGAAGGTAGTAGTGCAAATAGTTGCTCGACATGCAAAAGGAAGCATTACACTTTACTTCATACAGATTTTGCAAGAGTCAGAGTCAACAAAAGCGGGGCAAAAATGAAAATAGTACTAGCCAATTACAGTCCACTAATTTTGCTAGTCCATTTGGCGTTGTACAGTCGCATCACACTACAGTAGCCAAGATGTCATGCTAGGCACAGCGTGGGTGAAAATTTGACACTTTGGTTCTTTTTATAAAGTTAAAGCTTTAATAGATCCGTATTCTGATGAAAGCTTCATTCCTCAAAAAATACAACGACGGCTTAAGTTGCCCACTGTTCCGGTTGCAGCCGAGGTTACAGGTTTAGGCGGAGAAGTTGTAAGCAAAGCTTCTAAAACGGCCACGTTTGTAATCGTACCGTAGTACGATCAAAATATGTCTTTCAATGTCGATGCGTTAGTAGTACCACGCTTGAGTGGTAGTATCCCGACATGTTCTTTTAAACCAACAAAAAATCTTATATTGCCAAATCTTCACTATGCTGATAAAACTTTTTATGAGAGCGGTGATGTAGATTTGTTATAAGGAGGTGATTTGTACCTTATGATTCTGCGTGAAGGAGTCCAACATGGTAGTCTTGAATCCCTTGTGGCTCAGCAGACAGTACTTGGCTAGATTGTGAGTGAACCAACCACTTCATGTTAGAATGTCTCATATGACAAAAGTTTTTATTGATGACCAGTTGAGAAAATTCTGGGAGTTAAAAGATGTGTCTCAAAAGAAAATTTTATCAGAAGAGGATAAAAAGTGTGAGGACATATATTCTTCTGCGACCGTAAGATATTCCGAAGGGAGATATACAGTCAGTCTGTCCTTTAAGAATATCTCTTTTGCTCTTGGTCCCAATGGACATATTGCTGTTAGTCAATTTTTACGAAATGAAAAATCATTATTGCGCAACTCTGGAGAAAAGCTTAGTATGATGAGGTCCTAAATGAATATTTGACATTGGGTCACATGGAATAAGTCAAAAGTATGACAAGTGGTCCAAGTTATTATTTACCCCATCATGGCATTTTTAAGCCAGAAAGTACAACGACAAAGTTGAGAGTGGTCTTTAATACCTCTAGCGCATCCTCTAGCGGTAAAAGATAAACGACTTGTTGTACACTGGGCCTATTCTGCAAGCTTAAATAGTAAATCTAAGTTGGCAATCATATGCTTACAAAGTCGTTTATTTCTTATTCGTTTACGAAATTTTTTTTTATGATATTAAATAAATTGGTAATAAAAACTTTTATATAAAGTATTGTCGTGCATTGCATATTACAATATCTATTAAATACGTAATTTGTGAAGAATGTCTGGAAAATGCCGCCGCAGTGTAAAAAATAACATAATTCTTTGGGGTCAATGCAATTTGGAAGAACAGGAAGAAGAAGAATGCATTCAATGTGACAAATGCTAAAAATACTTCTATGTAGTTTTTACACAATTAGATAAACCAAAATACGAATATCTGTTAAAGCATAAAAACGCAGAATTTGCCTGTCATCTGTGTGATGTTAGTAACAACAACAATAGTGGTACCATAAAAATGGAGTTAAATGAAATAAAAACAGAATTGAAGAGACTATCTGTGTTGACAGAATCGTTAAGTTTTATGTCAAAACAATTTGATGATTTAATGAAAGGTGTTACCAAGAATAAAAAAAGCTAGAAATTGTTCAAAAAGAAAACAAAGCGTTAAAAACAGAAGTATAAACTTTAAAAAAATGACTGTTTGATAAGTGGTGTTATCGCTCCCAAAGAACAAACTGCTTCTAAAACTGTTTTAAAGGTAACAAAAGATGTTGGTGTTAACTTGCAAGCTGAATGCATTGATGATGCTTATTTTATCAATAAGAGGAAAAATCCTGCTGAGAGGAAGGATGAAAAAAAGTTTTGGTGGTTAAATTAAACTCTAAAAAATTTAAAAAAACACTTATGTCAATAAAAACAAAATTAAGTGATATTAAATGTTCAGTGTTTGTGAATGATTTTTTAAGTCGTGACACGTTAAGCTTGTTAAATTATGCTGTAGTGTATCCCATCAGTCACTGGTGCATACACAATGTAGTGTGTCTCACTGGTCATTGACACAAGTACGGTGCATAAAACAAGCCAATAACAGAGTATTGGATAACCAACACTTATCGTCATATGCATTGTGCTGAGTTGTCAGTAATTGAGTGACACACTTTGTATTGAGTGCATTCCATTGTGGTTGCACTACGATTGGTTGCGATCAATTTGTAATTCAACTCCTTTGGATTTCCATGGTGCCGACAGAGACAAATGTAATATTGCAATAAGCTAGAATAAGTTAGAGAGACTAAGTTTTATTCTCATAAGTACTATATAAGACCTTGTAAATTTAAATAAAACAGGAAAAACTTGATTAAACAGAATTGGCATAACTGCCTTGTTTAAATTCAAATAATACATCTGGCAGTTCCTTTGAACGCCTCGACATCAAGCTGATCCCCGTACAGCTGTATAAAAACAGAACCGGGCTATAGGAAAAATAACAAACGAAAAACCTTACATGGCGATCCTGCCAAACACGGCAAAATAGGACCAAATTATTTTACATTTTTGACCATATGGCCAAACCGACCATTTCTGAGAAATCAACAATACATGTCCGCAGAAATAGACGAAATTGTATCCCGCTGGGAGAAATACTTGGAGCAATACCATCCAGAACAAGCTCCGGAGTCAACACCAGTATATGAGCCCACCCCATTAACAGCAGGCCCTAAAGCTATTACTATAGAGGAATACAAAAGAAGGACGGTAAAAAAAAAAGGACCAGTACCAACAAATTATCACAAAAAAGAAGAAACGCGCTGGAAAAAAGTTCCAGAAGAAAAAGAAACTAGCAATACTATACTATGAGTTAACCATAGCAGATACCACTAAAAAAAAAATAAACCTAAAAAGAAAAATAAAGAAAACTAAATTAACTTAATTTAAAAACAATAGACTTAATCTAGAAAAATGACGTGGTGGAAAAACATTTTAAAAACCATCCCTGCGTTGTTTGCAGCATACGAAGTAGGCAAACTCGAAAATGAACAAGACAAAAACAACAAAATTATAGAATACATGAAACCAGATATACAGCATTTAGAAAAAGAGGATGATATAGACACATTCGAAATCATCATAATCGTTATGTTAATTCTAATGGCTATTGCCTATATTATAAAATCAATACTATCAAAAAGGAATTAAATTGTAATATTTTCTCATTAAATCAAATTTTATATATATATAGATAAATAATGTACACAAAATTAAGCATAATACTATTCATAATCTTTTTCTCATTATTTAAAATCTTCAATTATTTGTATAATCTAAGAAACATTAACAAGAATAAAATACCACAAATAACAGAGGTCTAAATGGAAGAAAAATTGTTTGAACTTAAAGAAATACTGAAAAATTTAAAGAAAAGTCCAAAAAGAACATATTCATCTAAAACTATACAGATAAAACTAGATCTAATACATAATATAAGAAAGGAATTTCTGATAGCAGAAACTGAGAAAGAAGATAAAGAAGAAATAATAGCACTGAAAACAGAATTTAATAGCATTTTTAAAATTATTACTCAATATCTAAAACAGACAGAAAAAGAATTAATAACAGAAATGACAGCATTTAATTTAGACACAGTTTCCAAAGCTTTACCACTCTTCAATGGCAAATACGAAGAGCTAGAAAGTTTCATTGTAACAGCGGAATTAATTGAGACGACTCTAGCAGAAACAGCTAAACAGGATTTCTTAAAATATGTCTACCATGGCAAATTGACTTCAGGAGTAAGAACAGCGATAGGTTGTTATACAAAACCAGAAAACTTTAATACACTAAAAAATTACCTTCAAAAAAGATACAAATCAACTTTGACAATATCAGAACTACAGACAAAATTAGCAAACATTCACCAAGGAAAGCAATCAATCAATATGTACAATGACAGAATAACGACAATAATAGATAACCTAAACAAACTAGATATAGAACAATTAGGAAATGACCCAACTGAGGCAGAAAAGAGTGTCATCATTAGATTAAACGCTAAACTAGCATTGGATGCATTTAAAAAAGGCATCAATGAAATTTTAAAAACGACTATATTTGCTGCTCGTCCCAAAACTCTGCAAGATGCAGTAGAACTAGCTATAGAATTTGAAAATGAAACCAAGTTTAATGAGAACTCAATAATGCACATTCAGAGAAGACGACCTTTACATAACGACAGCATTCATTACAACAACAATAATAGAAACAACAATTTTCAAAATAGAAACAACAATGCTTTTCGCCAAAATTACAATAACAACAATACAAATTCCAATAGAAATAACAATAACAATTTCAACAATAATAAACACAATAACTTACCTAACAGATATAACAAAAACAACAATTCAAACCACAACAGAAATAACCAAGCAAATAATAACTACAATAGACAAAACCAAAATTATATAAACAGGAACACAAGTAACAATAACAACTATAATAACTACAGGAGACGTATTCATACAATACAAAATGAGGGAAACTTTCAAGGCTCGGAACATATAGATGTTCCGGACAGCCACAATTAAGAGTTTACAAAATTTCAAATAATAACACTAATTACATAATCGCATACCACAAGAATAAACAACTAACATTTCTAGTCGACACAGGCGCGGACATTTCACTTTGCCGCATGCGAGGGTATTTCAATCATGAACAATTAATCGATGAGAACAAATGCAAATTAACAGGCATCAGCAAAGAGGAGATACAGTCATTAGGAACAATAGAACTCGATCTAGAATTTACGGAACAGAATTGCAAACACGATTTTCACATGGTAAATGACAACTTCCCCATCGAAACAGACGGGATAATAGGAAGAGACTTTTTTAAGAAATATCTTTGTAAAATAGATTACGAAACTTTTACAATCTCTTTATTTATAAATGATTCCACCATAATTTTGCCCATGCAGTCGAAACCAATTTCTTCACTACAAATAATAATTCCACCCAGAACAGAAATTATTCAAGCTATAAAATTGGATCTAAAAGAAGATTGCGTCATATTTAATAAACAATTACAAGAGGGAATATTTTTAAGTAATTCAATAACACCAAAAAGCGGCATGACACACATAAAAATTTTAAACACAACTAACGAAACGGTGACAATAAAAGGCATTCAACTTCAGACTGACCCACTTAAAAATTATGAGATATTAAGTTACAATAAAGTGAGCAACAACAAACGTTTTGAAAGAATAGTGAATGAACTGCAATTAGACCATAATGATGATTTTGCAAAAACACAATTAATAGGAATATTTAAACAATATCAAAATGTTTTTCACTTAGAAGACGAAAAATTAACCGTCAACAATTTTTATAAACAAACAATCACGACCTCAGACAACACACCAGTTTACATAAAAAAACTATAGATTACCACACTTACATACTGACGTAATAAATAAACAAGTACAAAAAATGCTTGACGACGACATAATAGAAGAATCAATTAGCCCATATAATGCTCCACTCCTTTTGGTACCAAAGAAAAATATAGAAGACAAAAAGAAATGGAGACTTGTTGTAGATTTTAGAAAGCTTAATGATAAAATTGTCAATGACAAATTTCCTCTGACCAGATTAGAAGACATTTTAGACAAATTAGGTAGAGCAAAATGGTTTTCCACACTTGATATGACCAGTTCATTCCACCAGATTGAATTAAATAAAGAATCCAGACCACTAACTGCTTTTTCTACACCACAAGGCCATTTTCAATTTGAAAGACTTCCATTCGGATTAAAAATTTCTTCAAATAGTTTTCAAAGAATGCTTACAATAGCACTCTCCGGATTAGAATCCGAAGCATTTCTTTACGTAGATGACATAATTGTATATGGCTGTAGTTTAAAACACCATAATCAAAATTTAATAAAAGTACTAGACAGATTACAAAAATACAATCTAAAACTGAATCCAAAGAAATGTTGTTTTTTAAGACCAGAAGTAGTTTACTTAGGACATTTAATAACCAAAGACGGTGTGAAAACAGACCCATCCAAATACGATGTTATAAAAAACTATCCAATACCGAAGAACGCGGACGAAGTTAGACGATTCGTTGCATTCTGCAACTACTACAGAAAATTCATACCAAACTTTGCGGACATTGCCAAAAATTTGAACGCACTATTAAAGAAATCAACAAAATTTATATGGACGGAACAATGCCAACATGCTTTTAAAGAATTAAAAAACAAATTAATCAACCCACCGGTATTGCAATATCCAGATTTTGAAAAACCATTTATTTTAACAACCGACGCATCAAACTATGCGTTAGGAGCAGTCTTATCTCAAGGCGAAATAGGACAAGATTTACCAATTTCATACGCCAGTAAATCACTGCAAAAACATGATATTAACAAACCGGTAATTGAAAAAGAACTTTTAGCTATTCATTGGAGCGTAAATTTCTTTAAACCTTACTTATATGGCAGAAAATTCATTGTAGTTACAGACCACAGACCATTAATTTCACTATTTTCACATAAAAATCCTTCATCAAAAATGACAAGAATAAGACTGGATTTAAGTGATTATGATTTCACAATTGTTTATAAAAAAGGAAAAATGAATACAAATGCTGATGCACTTTCTAGGATAAAACTAGACTCGGACATATTAAAACAAATGATACCACAAGAAAATGACGAAAAAGAAAAAAAAGTATTAATCTCGACAAGGGCTATGCAAAATAAATTGAAAATTACAAACGAGGCAAATAAAATAATAAATAACGAAAAAAAGATATCGAAAATAATACACGTGTAGAAGAGAACAATTCTCAGAAGTCTGATCAACTTCAAATATGGGAATGTATATCCATTAATGATATCAAAAATATGAAAAATTGCAATTTTATAAATTTGAAAATATAGAAGAAAAAGATATAATTATTAAAGATAATATGGTGCACATTGGACATAATGATAATTCATCGAAACCAGATTCGACCATGAAGAAGTTATGTGCCAAAAATAAGATTAATAAGAATGATGTGAATAAAGTACGTAACGATAATTCTCCGAAACTAGATTCGATTATGAAGAAGTTACATACAGAAGATATGAATAATGATAGTATGAATGCAAGATTCAGCGATAACTCAGCGAAACTAGATTCGATTCTGAGGAAACTGACATCTAAAATGACTAAAGAAAATATTAAAGAATTAGCGCTCTCAAATGAAGATAAAATATTTAAAATGTATACAAAAGAAGAATTTAAAGACGCATATGCAAAATTAAAAATAAATAACAAAAGTCCTCAACTTAAGATATTAATATACAATGCCCCGAAAAGAATAACAGATGACATTTTAAAATATAAACTAATTGACCAATTCCACAATACCACCCATGCAGGACACTTAGGAATACGAAAAACCGTCATTAAATTAAAACAGCGATACATCTGGAAAAACATGAACAAAATGGTAAAGACATTCATATCATATTGCGACAATTGTAATAAAAATAAACAAACTAAATACATAAAAGAACCACTTACGATTACAGACACACCGAGCAACAGTTTTGAAATAATATCAATTGATACAGTAGGACCTCTTACAATTTCAAACGAATACCGATACATATTGACTATGCAATGTGAATTGACAAAATTTGTCATTGCACACCCTATGCCAACAAAAGACGCACTTGTG
Organism: Cistogaster globosa; assembly: GCA_937654795.1. Taxonomy (NCBI): domain Eukaryota; kingdom Metazoa; phylum Arthropoda; class Insecta; order Diptera; family Tachinidae; genus Cistogaster; species Cistogaster globosa. The sequence continues at coordinate 43,873,852 of OW569407.1, forward strand.
ACGGCAAAAACACTTGTAGAACAACTAATTTTAAAATTTGGAAAATTTCAAGTACTCAAATCAGACAGAGGGACAGAATTTACAAACGAACTGATGCGCAACATATGCTCATTACTTGACATAAAACAAACCTTTTCGACTCCCTACCACCTTGAAACAATAGGCTCAGTAGAAAGAAATCACAGAGTCCTCAACGAATTCTTGCTAACAACAGCAACTGACTACGAATGGGATAAATGGATTCCATATTTTACTTTTGCTTATAATACGGCACCCCATATTGACACTGGCTACACGCCATTCGAACTTGTATACGGAAAATTACCTCATTTGCCAACTGAAATATATGGAACAAATGAAACAAAAAATTACAATTACGATGATTATGCCCAAGAACTTAAACGTAGACTTAAATATTCTTTACACAAAGCTAAAGAATTAATAATTAGAACTAAAGAAAAAAGAGTAATAGAAAATAGATACAGCAATAGATTAGATTCAAAGATAGGAGACTTAGTTTTAATCAAAATAGAAAATAAAAAAAAAAATCAAAGTCCATACAAAGGACCTTACAAGATAATCGGAAAAAATGGTGTAAATACAATAATAGATTATAACGGACAAGAAAAAGAAATCCATAACAATAATTTAAAACCTTACAATATGTTTTTTTTGAGCAACTAGCTTATACCATTATTATATATAACAAAATTCGATATTCACAACACTATTATTAATATTTTTCATAATTATCAAAATACAATCAAATTACACATACATTTAAGAATCGTTGTAACGGTATTATGGGAATGGAGATGGAGATAAAAAGAAAAATCATTTTCATAATTTTTCTCTTAAGGTAAATGCAAAAGTTATCTGTGGCCAATGTTTAATGGAGGTAAAAGAGAATGAAGATTACATTGACTGTGATAAATGCGCCAAATGTTACCATTCAATATGTACGAGCTTAAGTAAACGTCAATTTGAACATTTATTAAAAATTGAAAGTGAAGAGTATGTATGTAATGCTTGTAAAAAATGTGATGGAACAATAAAAGAAGAACTAATTGAAATAAAAAAACAACATCTGTTTTCGTTACAAGAAACAATAACATTCATGTCAAAACAATTTGATGAGATTATACGAGGGGTGGCTGAAAACAAAAAGAAAATTAATTAAGTACAAAAAGAAAATCTGTTAATAAAGAATGAAGTAAACAATCTGAAAGATTCTGTAAAGCTATTAAATGATGAAAGAGTTAAAAATAATTGTCTTATTAATGACATTAAAGTAAAAGAAGGTTTAACAGCAGTTAATACGTTGTTAGACATTGCAAAAGATGTTTGTGCAGAATTGAGAGAGCATGATGTTGAGGAAGCATTTTTTATTAAAAGAAAAAATACCTCAAATAAAATTAAAAATGAAAAACAATCTATTATTGTAAAATTTGGGTCGAAAAAAACTAAACAAAAACTAATGTCAGCTAAACCGAAATTGAAAGAAAAAGAAGAAACAAAATCAGTTTATGTGAATGATTATCTTAGTAAAGAGGCTTTAAATCTTTTTATACATGCTAAAAGCCTACATAAAGTGGGATATCAATCCGTGTACACCTATAGTGGCGCAGTATATGCAAAACGAAGCGAAATTTCTAAGCCAAGATTAATCAGATTTGAAGGGGAGGTTGATGATATGCTTTTGGAAGACACAACAAACAAGCTTCTAAGACGTAGATTTAATCCTCAGCCACCAGTAGCAGTTGAGAATACATATGATGATGAGGATAAAACCAATGCTGCATTTATGTCACCGTCTTAATAACTTAAATAAAAAATTAGTATTATATTTTTGAATATTTCTTTTTTTTATGATTAATAATCAAAATTTTTTTAATTTTGCATATTTGAATACTTATTTTTGTGGAATAAATTTACCTATTTTGAATATTATTTCTATAAACATAAGAACCATTTCTCCCATTGATAAATTTAATAAATTTAAATATACGATTTCTAAATTACCAAAACTACCAAGTATTATAGCAGTTCAAGAAACGTGGTTTATTTCAAACTTAGTTCAGATTTATAATATTCCTGGTTATGGTGTTGTTCATTGCTGCAGATCAGATGGATATGGTGGGACAACAATTTACATAAATAACAGTTTTCATTACAATGTTGAAACTTATTGTAGCAAGGATTTTATTGAAAGTATTACAATATCTTTGCTTAACTATAAAGTCAATGGAAAACATTTAAAACTAACAACGTTTTATAGATCTCAAAAGTGCAATGTGGAAACGTTCTTAAGTTTTCTTGGAAACTTACTTGAGAGTTATGGTCGCTTTCCAAGTATTATAGTTGGAGACTCGGAATTTAGAACATGTATAGATAATATTTATAGTAATATCCCAGATGAACTTTTGATAAATACCATGGAATGCTGTTTGACAGATCACTATATAATATCTTGTATACTAAAAAGTAATGCTACGAATTCCGAGTATGTTAAAAAAGTTAACCGAATATGCAATTTTGAACGAGCAAAAGAAAGTTTAACTAACTATTTAGAAGCTTTTCAAGAAACTGGTGACCCTTCGATTTATACTTCGCAAATTATATCACATATTTTAAATGCAACGGCAAATTCTACTGTAGAGAAAACTGAAAAAAAAACTAATAAAACTAGAGTTGACACCATGGCTAAATCAAAATTTACAAGCTCTAATATTATATAGGAAAACTCTTTTGAAACAAGGAAAAAAACGTGATGTTAAAAGTAGATTAAGAAGAATTAGTAACGTGTTTAGAAAAGCTTGCAAGCAGTCTATGAACAACTTTTATTAGTCATTTAAATCAAATACAACAGGAGCCGAAAAAATGGAAATTTTTGAATGAAAATTTTGGTAGAAAATTAAAGAATCAAATAAAAGTAAGAGATTCTGACGGAGAGTTTATTTTAGACAACCACCTTAAGAGAGATCTCTTTAACCAGTACTTTCTTCAAATACCTAAAATATTAAAACAGCAAATTGATCATTTACCTGGTGGCTCGTGTAATGCCCTTAGACATTAAACAAATGTCAAGGCATCTTTAATTTTTCTTTTACTACAGAGCTGAAAATAGCTGAACTCATCTCAGAACTTGATGTTAAAAAAGCTCTGGGTCTGACGGAATTCTTAAAGGCAGAATTAGTCTCTACTTTCTGTTCCGTGATGAATCAGCTGATCAGTTTCTGTTAAATGAAAAATATGTATTTGTGGTTTGTTATTACTTTGACGTTCTGTTCTGTTCCGTTCGAATCAGTAGAAAATAGAATTTAACGTTGAGTTACTTGGAAGTTGTTTGGTAGTGTGAGTGCAAAATTGTAAACAAACCATTTTTGTCATTGTAATTAAAGTTTATCTTTTGTGTTATTGTGTATTGTGTCCTCTTTGTTTTTTTATAAACAGCTGATATGTTGCTACAGGAAAACTAATTATAATAATTTAAAAAGCAGAACGGCACGGAACAGAACAGCAACTAAAAGTAAAGACTAATGAGGCCTTTATGCTTACAAGAACACTACTGAATTAAAATCACTCCAGATTATGCAAAATAAAGCCCTTAACACAATCTAATCTTCCATTATTACATCCGACGCTTTCATTATATATTGATAAATGCAAAAGCATTTTGCCAATACACAGCCTCTACAAACTTCAACTGTTGATTTATGTTTTCAAATGTTTAAATAATATTGGACATCACACTGTAAAATTTTGGAGAAACGATCACATCATATATACAAGAAGCAATGGGAATTTAAGAATAGCCTGGTGTCGATTGGAAACAACAAAACAGCACGTCGATTTAATGGGTAGTCGTACATACAACAACTTGCCACAGCGTTTAAAAAATATTAATAGAATATCAACATTTAAAAAAGATACAAAGGAATTTTTATTGCAACACATTAATGATGATCTAATGTAATTGATAATGTAAATATGATTAATAAATTTTCTCTTTTATTGTTTTTTTTTTTATATATTAATAATTTATATGTACATATGTATATAAATTTAAGTTACTTTATACATATATTTGCCAACTTGACTCAACAAAGACTTTAAGGCGCTGAGGCTCTATTAATTGTACTGAATTGAAAATATTGAAAATAAATATACATAAAATAAAAAAAAGATGGAAATTTTTTCAGTTTGTTTTTAATGCGGACATTTCAAAAATGTACCGACAAATTTTTGCAAAAGCTGAAGCCTTCCAAGAAATCGTTTCTCGTAGCTCAGAAAATGATAACATAGAAGATTATCAGCTTAAAACGGTTACTTTTGGCGTAAACTGTGACCCATTTTGGCCCTTAGGACCGATGATGAAAAGCGACGCTTTCCACCAGGGTCTCGAATATTACGTGAGTGTATGTATGTTTATGAAGCCCTAATCGGAGCGCATGCTGTTCCAGATGCTTTGGTTGCGCGTGACCAATTAATTGGTATTTTAGAAATGGGAGGTTTTGAGCTGCGTAAATGGACGTCTAACTCAAAACAAATTTTAAAAAAGCTGTCCCAAGAGAATCTTTTGAACTCCTCTTTTTTGTCGCTCAATAATAAATGTACTACAAAAACGCTAGGGATCCACTGGAACGCGGCAGAGGATATGTTCTTATTTACAGCTGAAAAATCGTTTATAAGCAGTCGTACAAAAAACGAGAGGTTCTTTCGGTCTTTGCTAGGCTATTTCATCCAGCAGGTTGGTTGGCCCTAGTAGTTATTACGGTATAAATCTTAATGCATCAGACGTGGCTCGGTAAAATAGAATGGGACGAGCCTATAAAACCAGCAGCTTTGCAAAAGTTGCAGAATTTTATTGAAATTTATAAAGATATTGAAAGTATAAAATTGCCACGTTGGATTCAATACTCTCCAAGTTGTTATATCGAATTTCATGGTTTCTGTGTCTCGTCTAAGTTAGCTTAAGCGGCCGCATTGTACATAAGCTTTGAGAATATAGTTCACATAAAGTTACTCATATGCAAAACAAAAGTAGCCCCTATAAAAAGCCAACACTTTTTAGATTGGAGTTATGTGGTACGGTTCTTTTGGCCAATCTAGGCGATAGCGTGATTCCTACATTTAATATAAATATGCAGTTTACATATTTTTGGTCTGACTCACAATATTAAAAAAAGTAGGGAAAAAAATTGGTATCGTGTAGCGTCTAATAGTAACCCTGCCGATCTAGTTGTCCTCCGGTGTGAGACGTTAGGGTCGACAGAGTATCGCTTAGGTCGGGTCTTAAAGGTTTATCGTGATTCTGATGGTCGTGTTCAGGTTGTAGAGCTAAAAACACTGAATGGAGTTATAACTCGTCCGATTCATAAATAACACCATCGTCATAAATGCTCCAATATTTGCCCTTACTACTTTCTAGTGGTATAAAATGCCTGGGCGTCTTTTTAACGTAAACTTTCTGTGCCCACTTTGTAATCGGTTTCACGCAATTCGGCAATGCACACGTTGTTTGGTGATGGATGTAGAACAAAAATGAAGGGTAGTAGCTCACCGCTCTCTGCTCTAAATGTAAAGTCACAATCGGCCGAAGTGTAAAATACCGATCGCTGCAGACGTTGTACTCAAGACCAGAACTCCTCGTGGACTCGAGTTTTGATTGACCCTAATGCCAATCGGTCTTCAATAATGATAGGAGAGGCAGAGGCACTAAACTGCGAGGTTCATAACGGCCGAACCCGTGTATTAGTATGCCACAGTGAGATGGAGGGTCGACAGGTGTATGTGACTTGCATCATCGAGAATAAGGTGTACGGGTACAGCCCTCTGGCGGAGGTTGAAAAGGAACAACTAAAAACAGCAAGCTCGATTCATAATGCGAAACCTAAATGGTACCCGAGCCTTCATTACTACCTGATTTTGGGTGCACTCAGTTCTCAGTGGTCCAGCCAGTTACACCGCCGGGAAACTATATTCGGTAGAACATATTTTGGTGAAGCCTATCCGGCACTTTACACTTTCTTACGAAATACAAAATTTTGTGTTATATTAGCTCTTTTGATACACTTTTCTATTTTTTCATTAATAAGATTAATCAACTGTAAAATATTTAGATTATTTCTCTAACATATTTTGTGATTAACTAATAATTTTAATGAAATGTTTAGTATATAATTCGTCTTGAATATATATTTTTGTTATTTAGTTTTATTGATAAATATGTTTTTTGAATTACAAAATATAATATTATAGTATAAAATCACATAAAGACATAAGTTTATATTTTTATATTTAAGTGTGTTGCTCTAGAGTTGCAAAGTGGGCGGTATGTTGGCTTCAATCATTACATTTGTGGTTCGTCGGTGTAGACACCTGAATAAGGGTGTCGAAACGCCCAATTTTCTTAATTCGCCGTGATACTTCATTTTCCTTTTTATACTTATTTTATAATCGAGGTCATAGCAAAATAATACAGGTGAACGCACGGGCGAAAAAGCTCATCAGCTGCATACGTTGTAGTTGTCAAATAAAATTGTCGAAAATAAATTATTGGTTAAAAAAAAATTTTTAAATTTAATTAGTTTTGATTTCTAATAGAAAACAAAATAATTATTAAAACTCCTACAGAAAACGAGTACAAAATGGACCGTATTTGCAGTTCCTGATGTGTATAATCAAATAATGCGTAAAGAGTTATTGACTTTTGTAAACACGTTTATAATTTCTTGCTTGTTTTCTTGTGGAAGATTATGTGGCCTCTGCATGTACTTTTGGTGGTGGTGATGTGACAAAGTAAAGCTTTTTATTGGGAGATGAATGTGTTATAGCTTCAAGATCGCGTTTTCACATTGAACTGTTGAATGTATGTAATGTAAAAACGTCATTTAGAGAGTTTACAATTTCGTTCAGATCCAAAACATTGTTTTGATACTTAGTTTCAACAGATTTTCTAATGGTTGTGATAATCAAGTTGAAGAGATTCTGCTCGCTACTTGACAAACTGCCGGCGATGAACTTGTTGTGGTAAACAATAAAAGATGAAGATTTTACTGTTCGTCTTCAAATGGTCAACGAATGAAAATGGAACGATGCATGTGATTTAATATAATAATAATTTTTCCTGGATTTTTATATACTTTAATTTTTTTATTATATTTTTTATTCTGAAAACTGCAACCACTTTATATATTTTTTTTATTTTGTTTTTTTAAACAATATTTTTTGACAACATACCTAGATTTTGTAGCAACAAATCGCCTGTTGTTTTTTGTGTTGTTGGATTGTTGTAGCCGTACGGTCACCTGTATTAATTCGCCTTGATCGAGGTGCTTTACTAGGGTGTCAGACGATCAAGTCTTCATTCAAGTTTTAAATGTTTCTCTCAAATTGTAACCAATACACTCACACTTTAAAAACTTGCTGAGAATTTGCTTTCAAGTTTTCGCTCAATTGAGACTTTCAAATTTCATTCAAGAAAACAGCTGTTTGAAGTTTTTTCCTCCAAATTTGCATTAAAAATTCTTCTGTCAGTGTTTTCTTGACTATGCGTGCAGCCCACGTTACAGCTTTAAATTTTTGTGAATTTTGACCGCATGAATTGTAGAGTGTTTATGTTTAAATCCAAATTGTTGATCATAAAATAGTTTTTCTTCTTTACAAATATTTACTACATTGTTATTCACACAAATTTCAAAAATTTTGCTAATGTTTGGAAGTAAACTAATAGCTCTTAAGTATTTTGGTATACTTGTATCTTTATCTTTTTTTGGTATTAATACTACTTTAGCTTCCTTCCAATAATGTGGAAAGTACGAGTTATTGAGTATGTTATTAAATAAGGTACAGTACTCTCCTATAATTTCATCTGGAAAATTCTTTAACGCAATATTAGGAATATTATCAAAACCCGTTGATAATTTCTTTCTTAAATTTTTAAAAATATATTGAATTGAATCAACCGTTATGAAATAATGATTAACTGAATTAGGTGTATCTATGTTATTAGCTTTGTTTATAGTACTAAATGTAGTAAATGTAGATTTTTTATTTTCATAACATTCTTTTTCTTTTAGAAATCTGTTAAAATATGTCTCTATTTGTAGCTGAATTCTGTTCTGGCTATCAATCTCTTTAAAAGCATTGACTGATTCAAAATACGTGCTAAAAAATTAGTTAATTTATTAAAAAGAAAAGAGTAAAAAAATTGTTATTTTAATTCAAAAAGATGAGCTCAAGAATGATATACATCTAAACAAGGCAGAATTTTCAAGACAACCAATACTTTTTAATTAATCAAGAAAATCAAGATCATCAAAATTCCAATTTTTAACATACTCAAAATTTTTTGTACAATCAAGACTTGCAACATCATGAAGACTTTCAATTTTATAGGAATTATCATCATACTCAAGATTTTCACCTGCATCAAAATTTTATAAACAATCAAGAATTATTAAGAAGAAACTATTTTGAAATTAAAAGAAACAACGCAACAAGAAGATTAATTAATAGATTTAAGACGGTAAGGGACAAAATTATAAAACTAAAATCTACTATAACGTTTCTTATAAGATGTAGAAATTCCCGAATCATTCCAAATTTCATTATAAATTCGACAAGAGATATTTCAAATATTTTTAAAGTAAGAAGTTCGGTTGGAATTAAGAGTAAGATTCGTACATATATAAGCGATTTAAATAGCAAAATTCTGAAACTATCCATCAGAGATAATCATCATATATTGGAGCATTTTCAAAGTGAGTTGTTGTTTAATTCACAAAGAACAGCATTATCTTCCCACTGTTCTGAATTAGGTCACTATCCAAACTTTGAAAATGCTTCAGTTATAAATATTGAAAAGAATTATAAGAGACGTTATATTTTAGAAATGCTACATATAGTTAATACACCAATGACAAAAAGAATTAATTTTAAAGCTGATACTGACAATGTTGCACATATATATAGATATTTAATACATAAAATTACATAATTATTTGTTTATACATGGACGAACACAAAAACATTAGTAAAGTTTTTTGTTTTTTCATATATGTATGTATATTTGTTTTTTGTTAATATGACTTAAAAAGTTTTTCTTTTAACTTCATTATGAAAAAAAGTTTTTTCATGTTTTCAAATTTTGTTTTTTGTTCAAAAATTTTTTATATACATGTAAAAACATTTTAATTCCTCAAGATGGTACACAGAGGAGTACCGAAATATTGAAAAATAAATTTAAAAATATTTGCAATTTTTTTAAATTAATAAAGGACTCTATTAGCTAAAAAATTAGTTAATTTATTAATAAGAAAATGAGTCAAAAAAATATTTATTTTAATTCAAAAAGATGAGCTCAAGAATGATATACATCCAAACAAGGCAGAATTTTCAAGACAACCAATACTTTTTAATTAATCAAGAAAATCAAGATCATCAAAATTTCAATTTTCAACATACTCAAAATTTTTTTGTACAATCAAGACTTGCAACATCATGAAGGCTTTCAATTTCATAGGAATTATCATCATAATCAAGATTTTCACCTACATCAAAATTTTATAAACAATCAAGATTTTTATCAACATCAAAACTTTCAATATAACCAGCATTCCTATTATCAAAATTTTCAAAACAACCAAGAATTATTAAGAAGAAACTATTTTGAAATTTAAAGAAACAACGCAACAAGAAGATTAATTAATAGATTTAAGACGGTGAGGGACAAAATTAAAAAACTAAAATCTACTATAACGTTTCTTATAAGATAAGGAAATTCGGGAATCATTCCAAATTTCATTATAAATTTGACAAGACATATTTCAAATATTTTTAAAGTAAGAAGTTCGGTTAGGATTAAAAGTTAGATTCGTACATATATAAGCGATTTAAATAGCAAAATTCTGAAACTATCCATCAGAGATAATCATCAAATATTGGAGCATTTTTAAAGTGAGTTGTTGTTTAATTCACAAAGAACAGCATTATCTTCCCACTGTTCTGAATTAGGTCACTATCCAAACTTTGAAAATGCTTCAGTTATAAATATTGAAAAGAATTATAAGAGACGATATATTTTAGAAATGCTACATATAGTTAATACACCAATGACAAAAAGAATTAATTTTAAAGCTGATACTGACAATGTTGCACATATATATAGATATTTAATATATAAAATTACATAATTACATGGACGAACACAAAAAAATTAGTTAAGTTTTTTTTCATATATGTATGTATATTTGTTTTTTGTTAATATGACTTAAAAAGTTTTTCTTTTAACTTCATTATGAAAACAAGTTTTTTCATATTTTCAAATTTTGTTTTTTGTTCAAAAATTTTTTATATACATGTAAAAACATTTTAATTCCTGAAGAAGGTACACAGAGGAGTACCGAAATATTGAAAAATAAATTTAAAAATATTTGCAATTTTTTTAAATTAATAAAGGACTCTATTAGCTAAAAAATTAGTTAATTTATTAATAAGAAAAGAGTCAAAAAAATTGTTATTTTAATTCAAAAAGATGAGCTCAAGAATGATATACATCCAAACAAGGCAGAATTTTCAAGACAACCAATACTTTTTAATTAATCAAGAAAATCAAGATCATCAAAATTTCAATTTTCAACATACTCAAAATTTTTTGTACAATCAAGACTTGCAACATCATGAAGGCTTTCAATTTCATATGAATTACCATCATAATCAAGATTTTCACCTACATCAAAATTTTATAAACAATCAAGATTTTTATCAACATCAAAACTTTCAATATAATCAGCATTCCTATTATCAAAATTTTCAAAACAACAAAGAATTATTAAGAAGAAACTATTTTGAAATTAAAAGAAACAACGCAACAAGAAGATTAATTAATAGATTTAAGACGGTGAGGGACAAAATTATAAAACTAAAATCTACTATAACGTTTCTTATATGATGTAGAAATTCGGGAATCATTTCAAATTTCATTATAAATTCGACAAGAGATATTTCAAATATTTTTAAAGTAAGAAGTTCGGTTGGAATTAAAAGTAAGATTCGTACATATATAAGCGATTTAAATAGCAAAATTCTGAAACTATCCATCAGAGATAATCATCAAATATTGGAGCATTTTCAAAGTGAGTTGTTGTTAATAAAAAGAAACTTAACTGAGTATTTTACGGAAGCTGAAATAATAGATTTTGTAAATTTTGAAGATATAATGGCAGCTTCTTTTGAGAAAAAAGTTAGGAAAATACATATTAAAAAATTTAGTTGTCTTCGAGTTTTACAAGAAAAAGAGTTAGGTATTAAATTTAATGATAATTGGTTTGTCAATAAAACCAATTTAGACATTCCGTTAGAAGTAAAATCTATTCTCTGATTAGGACCCAAGCATGCACTTCCCTATACAAAGAACGATTTTGAAGGTTTAAAAATGATAACTGAAGGAGAAGATTTTGTACAAACATTAGAATATAAGGAGGAACACGAAGTAGCTAGAACAAATTTATCTTTAATTATAGATAATCATTTTAACAGAATGAGATTAACCGATGGAGATAAGTTTATATTAGATAAAGTTAAAAAAACTGAGATTTTTATAAGAAGAAATAGAGACATCCTTATTGTTAAAGCGGATAAAGGTAACACTACAGTAGCTTTAACAAAACATGACTACAATATTCGAATTAATAACATTTTAGAAGATACTAGTAAATATCAATTAGTTAAGAAGGATCCAACTAGTAAATTACAGAAGATAAACAATGATTTAGTATATGAACTTTTTAAAAAGCAAATTATTACCATTCTTGAAAAAAAGAAACTTAAGACTAATATAGCTAATGCTTCTAGGTTATATGGACTTCCAAAGAACCATAAACCAGATTTTCCCTTGAGACCAATTTGTTCTTTTGTAAATTAACCTTCATATGAATTATGTAAATTTGTTACAAATATTTTGAAAAAAATAACTCAATTTTCTAAATATAACGTTAGAAATTCTTTAAAGTTCAAAAATAAGATAAAGAATCTTAAAATTGAAAATAATGAAAAATTGGTTTCTTTAGATGTTATATCTCTATTTCCTAGCATACCAGTTGATTTAGCAATTGACACCATTAATGAAAAATGGGATATAATTAGACAACAAACCAAGATTGAAAAATGTTTATTTTTACGAATTCTAAAATTTTGTATTGAGGATAATAGATATTTTCGGTTTAACGAAAGAACATATGTTCCTATTATCGCTGATATTGTTATGGAGAGACTAATGGATTCGTGTATAGAAAGGCTTATCATAGAGCCGAAAGTAATTACTAAGTACGTAGATGATTTATTTTGCATTATTTCAGATAGTGCAATTGATGATATGTTTACAATATTTAATTCATTCAATGATGATATAAAATTTACGATTGAGAAGGAAATCGATTCCAAACTTTCTTACTTAGATACCTTATTGATGAGACAGGGTAATAAATTGTTAATGGACTGGTATCAAAAACCGACAGCATCAGGTAGAATTATTAACTATTTTTCTAAACATAACAAAAGTTTAATTATTAATACAGCTAAAAATTTGATAGATAAAGTCTTAACAATTAGTGATAAGGAATTTCACTTAAAGAATAAAGAAAAGATTAAGAAAATTCTATATGATAATAGCTTTCCTAAGGGACTTACTTATAAATTAATTAATCAATTTAGAAATAGTAATAATATTAACACAAGAAACGTTATGGAACCTAAAATTTACAAATCTTTAACTTATGTACCAGGTTTTTCCGAACGTTTAAGAAAATCTAATATCTTTGATAAGAATAAATACAATATAGTCTATAGGACAGATAACACATTGAATCGGTTATTTAGTAGGACTAAGGATAAAATTAATAAATTTGACATTTCTAATATAGTCTACAGAATACCGTGTAAAGGAAACGATCAGGAGAACTGTAGTAAAGTATATATAGGAACAACCAAGAATAAGCTTAAAACAAGAATAGCTGGACATAAGTCTGACTTAAGATATGTTAATTCACAAAGAACAGCATTATCTTCCCACTGTTCTGAATTAGGTCACTATCCAAACTTTGAAAATGCTTCAGTTATAAATATTGAAAAGAATTATAAGAGACGATATATTTTAGAAATGCTACATATAGTTAATACACCAATGACAAAAAGAATTAATTTTAAAGCTGATACTGACAATGTTGCACATATATATAGATATTTAATATATAAAATTACATAATTACATGGACGAACACAAAAAAATTAGTTAAGTTTTTTTTCATATATGTATGTATATTTGTTTTTTGTTAATATGACTTAAAAAGTTTTTCTTTTAACTTCATTATGAAAACAAGTTTTTTCATATTTTCAAATTTTGTTTTTTGTTCAAAAATTTTTTATATACATGTAAAAACATTTTAATTCCTGAAGAAGGTACACAGAGGAGTACCGAAATATTGAAAAATAAATTTAAAAATATTTGCAATTTTTTTAAATTAATAAAGGACTCTATTAGCTAAAAAATTAGTTAATTTATTAATAAGAAAAGAGTCAAAAAAATTGTTATTTTAATTCAAAAAGATGAGCTCAAGAATGATATACATCCAAACAAGGCAGAATTTTCAAGACAACCAATACTTTTTAATTAATCAAGAAAATCAAGATCATCAAAATTTCAATTTTCAACATACTCAAAATTTTTTGTACAATCAAGACTTGCAACATCATGAAGGCTTTCAATTTCATATGAATTACCATCATAATCAAGATTTTCACCTACATCAAAATTTTATAAACAATCAAGATTTTTATCAACATCAAAACTTTCAATATAATCAGCATTCCTATTATCAAAATTTTCAAAACAACAAAGAATTATTAAGAAGAAACTATTTTGAAATTAAAAGAAACAACGCAACAAGAAGATTAATTAATAGATTTAAGACGGTGAGGGACAAAATTATAAAACTAAAATCTACTATAACGTTTCTTATATGATGTAGAAATTCGGGAATCATTTCAAATTTCATTATAAATTCGACAAGAGATATTTCAAATATTTTTAAAGTAAGAAGTTCGGTTGGAATTAAAAGTAAGATTCGTACATATATAAGCGATTTAAATAGCAAAATTCTGAAACTATCCATCAGAGATAATCATCAAATATTGGAGCATTTTCAAAGTGAGTTGTTGTTAATAAAAAGAAACTTAACTAAGTATTTTACGGAAGCTGAAATAATAGATTTTTTAAATTTTGAAGATATAATGGCAGCTTCTTTTGAGAAAAAAGTTAGGAAAATACATATTAAAAAATTTAGTTGTCTTCGAGTTTTACAAGAAAAAGAGTTAGGTATTAAATTTAATGATAATTGGTTTGTCAATAAAACCAATTTAGACATTCCGTTAGAAGTAAAATCTATTCTCTGATTAGGACCCAAGCATGCACTTCCCTATACAAAGAACGATTTTGAAGGTTTAAAAATGATAACTGAAGGAGAAGATTTTGTACAAACATTAGAATATAAGGAGGAACACGAAGTAGCTAGAACAAATTTATCTTTAATTATAGATAATCATTTTAACAGAATGAGATTAACCGATGGAGATAAGTTTATATTAGATAAAGTTAAAAAAACTGAGATTTTTATAAGAAGAAATAGAGACATCCTTATTGTTAAAGCGGATAAAGGTAACACTACAGTAGCTTTAACAAAACATGACTACAATATTCGAATTAATAACATTTTAGAAGATACTAGTAAATATCAATTAGTTAAGAAGGATCCAACTAGTAAATTACAGAAGATAAACAATGATTTAGTATATGAACTTTTTAAAAAGCAAATTATTACCATTCTTGAAAAAAAGAAACTTAAGACTAATATAGCTAATGCTTCTAGGTTATATGGACTTCCAAAGAACCATAAACCAGATTTTCCCTTGAGACCAATTTGTTCTTTTGTAAATTAACCTTCATATGAATTATGTAAATTTGTTACAAATATTTTGAAAAAAATAACTCAATTTTCTAAATATAACGTTAGAAATTCTTTAAAGTTCAAAAATAAGATAAAGAATCTTAAAATTGAAAATAATGAAAAATTGGTTTCTTTAGATGTTATATCTCTATTTCCTAGCATACCAGTTGATTTAGCAATTGACACCATTAATGAAAAATGGGATATAATTAGACAACAAACCAAGATTGAAAAATGTTTATTTTTACGAATTTTAAAATTTTGTATTGAGGATAATAGATATTTTCGGTTTAACGAGAGAACATATGTTCCTATTATCGCTGATATTGTTATGGAGAGACTAATGGATTCGTGTATAGAAAGGCTTATCATAAAGCCGAAAGTAATTACTAAGTACGTAGATGATTTATTTTGCATTATTTCAGATAGTGCAATTGATGATATGTTTACAATATTTAATTCATTCAATGATGATATAAAATTTACGATGGAGAAGGAACTCGATTCCAAACTTTCTTACTTAGATACTTTATTGATAAGACAGGGTAATAAATTGTTAATGGACTGGTATCAAAAACCGACAGCATCAGGTAGAATTATTAACTATTTTTCTAAACATAACAAAAGTGTAATTATTAATACAGCTAAAAATTTGATAGATAAAGTCTTAACAATTAGTGATAAGGAATTTCACTTAAAGAATAAAGAAAAGATTAAGAAAATTCTATATGATAATAGCTTTCCTAAGGGACTTACTTATAAATTAATTAATCAATCTAGAAATAGTAATAATATTAACACAAGAAACGTTATGGAACCTAAAATTTACAAATCTTTAACTTATGTACCAGGTTTTTCCGAACGTTTAAGAAAATCTAATATCTTTGATAAGAATAAATATAATATGGTCTATAGGACAGATAACACATTGAATCGGTTATTTAGTAGGACTAAGGATAAAATTAATAAATTTGACATTTCTAATATAGTCTACAGAGTACCGTGTAAAGGAAACGATCAGGAGAACTGTAGTAAAGTATATATAGGAACAACCAAGAATAAGCTTAAAACAAGAATAGCTGGACATAAGTCTGACTTTAGATATGTTAATTCACAAAGAACAGCATTATCTTCCCACTGTTCTGAATTAGGTCACTATCCAAACTTTGAAAATGCTTCAGTTATAAATATTGAAAAGAATTATAAGAGACGATATATTTTAGAAATGCTACATATAGTTAATACACCAATGACAAAAAGAATTAATTTTAAAGCTGATACTGACAATGTTGCACATATATATAGATATTTAATATATAAAATTACATAATTACATGGACGAACACAAAAAACTTAGTTAAGTTTTTTTTTCATATATGTATGTATATTTGTTTTTTGTTAATATGACTTAAAAGTTTTTCTTTTAACTTCATTATGAAAACAAGTTTTTTCATATTTTCAAATTTTGTTTTTTGTTCAAAAATTTTTTGTATACATGTAAAAACATTTTAATTCCTGAAGAAGGTACACAGAGGAGTACCAAAATATTTAAAAATAAATTTAAAAATATTTGCAATTTTTTTAAATTAATAAAGGATGTTTTGATGTTAAACGGGTTGGTTAGACAACCTTGGAAGGGTAGGAATTAATTAAATTTAGAGCCGAGGGAAACACACAAAATAATAGATTTATTTTGTGTTTCTCCGAAATGCATAAAACCCCAACAGGAAATCGTACGAATATGAAATAAAAAACAAATATATTAGGATTTTATGGAAAAGCGTTTATTGGAAAACTATTTGTACCTTTTTGTTCTGCTGCAAAATTAAGAAGGAAAATAATTTTTGTTCAAAACGGAAACAACATTTTTGGCCGTTCTTGACTCTTGACATTTCAAATTAGGCTTTTTGGGCCAACAGAACAGGGCGAGTTTCATAGCATTCAGCATCCATGTAAATCGATACAAAAAATGGGAAAATCTTTACCCGTCACTGTTGTTAATGCCGAATGAAAAGAAGATATTTTGGCATTAACATTGCCGCCCGCCTTGCAGGATATATGCAAAGAGAAAATGGATCATGTCAAGCAGCCACACCAAATATGTCGTTTCTGAAAAGAATACAAGAATTTTCATCGTTAATACATAAATAATTCATTTTAAAGCGTTATATAAAAAAAGGGTATAAAAGTAGCTTAAAAAATAAAGGATATTGGAACGTTTTCTAATTTGCTTGCCCAAAAGTGCATTTTCTGTAGTTTTTTTTTCTTTTTTCTTTTAAATTTATATGCTGCATGGACCATAGATGGTCCAACCGAATAGAGTACTTTGAGCGGTCGGAAACCCGGTACGGAAAATACACCCTCACACAAAACTTTTGGATATAAGTCGACTCCTATGACTATGTCAATGGAGGCGGCTTCGTAAAATCTTGAATCGGCGAGAAACAAATCGCGAAAATTCTTTTTGTACGATTCTGGAAGAGATTGTGTCGGAGTTTTAAGTATAATGCGATTGTCAACCCTAAAAGTGCCTTCAATACTGGACGTGCTATCAAACCTGGACTTTAGCACCATTAGACAAATAGTTTCGTCATGTAGAGTGTAGGAGGTTAGGTCTAGATTATCGACCAGCTTTTTCGAAACGCGACTTACTGGTGATCCGGAATCCAACAAGCAGCGAGCATGAGACGTAGTCGACCCTACTTTGACTAGGACTGTGGGAAGAAGGATCAGAGAATTTTGGCGCAGAATCGCAGACAGTGATTTGGATTTCAATTTAGCCGGAGGTGAAGTGTTTCCCTTTAGTTTTTGTACGGCTGAATTCTGCTTTTTAGTTGAAGTCGATGGTTTGGGACTTGGCGATCGTGAACGAGATCGAGATGGAGAAGACAATAGGTCCTTTAACAGTCTAGGATTGACATGAAGTAACGTGTGGTGGAATCTATGGCAATGTTTACATCCGTGTTTAGAAAAGCAAGTGCCTTGGGAATGGTCATGCGCCAGGCAGTTATGACAATAATTGTTTGCACGCACTACACGAAGGCGCTCGGAAATGTTCATCGCTAAAAACTTCCTACAGATACGAAGCGGATGGGGGCGCTTGCAAATTCGGCAGGGAAATGCGTGGTAATTTTTAAGAGTTTCTATCGACGCTGACTTTGATTTGTTAGAAATTTTAGGCATAATGATCTGGAAATAAAAAAAAGTAGTATTTTTGTTCAAAGAAATGTTTAACCTTATCTAGAATTACGCAGGAAGCAAAATAAGTTTCACGATTGGTCGTGTAATCAGCCCCCGTTGAGTTAAGATATCTGCAACGCGGATGCGATTATCTGAACCAGAATAAGTTTTAGTAACTCGTCCGAGGCGCCAAGAATTTGGTGGGAGGTTTTCATCCTTAATCACTACCATCGCGCCCACTTGCACATTAAGTTCAGGTCTTTGCCATTTGTTTCGCTTATTCAATTCCTTAAGATATTCATTTTTCCACCGTAAGCAAAAGGTTTGATGAATTAGCTTTAATCTTTGCCACCGGTTAATTAGCGAAATTGATGCCTCACTCACCTGCGGATCGACAGGTGTTAGAAATGGACTTCTGATCAAAAAGTGTCCTGGGGTCAGTGCGCACAGTTCAGCCGTGTCAGTTGAAACAGGTGAGATCGGTCTTGAATTCAAACACGATTCAATTTTGGACAATAGAGTCGACAGTTCTTCGAACGTATATTTGTTACACCCTGCAACCTTGCGGAAATGGGTCTTAAAACTTTTTACTCCAGCTTCCCAAAGTCCACCCATTTGGGAGCACCTGCTGGAACGAAGTGCCACGAAATATTCTGGTGAGCATAATTAGTCAGGATATATTGACGGGAGGACTGGATAAAATCACGCGCTATAACCTTAGAAGCACCAACAAATGTGGTGCCGTTATCAGAGTGGAGATGTAGTGGACAACCTCGACGAGATACAAATCTGCTAAAAGCACCCAGAAACGTCTGAGTAGATCGATCTGACGTGGCTTCTAAATGAATTGCCTTCGTCGAAAAACAGACAAAAACGCATACGTATCCTTTAGAAATGCGACAGGCTCGACCAGAATAACTTTTAATGTCAAAGGGTCCAGCGAAATCTATGCCGGTGTGAGTAAAAGGGCGAGTTATTTCTGTTCGCTCTGCTGGCAAGGCTGCCATTAGTTGTTTTTGACATCTTTTTTTGTAGATGACACACACCTTGCATCTATTTATAGTAGCCTTTATTAGGTTTTTCGCCTTCGGGATCCAATATTGTGTTCTGAGAAGTCGCAGAAGTAGTTGATTTCCTCCGTGTAGACTTATGTCATGGATAAACTTTACTAGAAGCCGGGCGAACTGAGAATTGTACGGTAGGATTATTGGGTGTCTCTCATTGTAAGAAAGGCCAGGGCAAGACTCTAGACGGCCACAGGAACGTATTATTCCATCTGAATCTAGAAAGGGATTCAAGTTTAAAAGGCTGCTAGATTTCGATAGTGGCTGTTTTAGAGACAGACTCTTGTAGTCGTGCGGATAGAAAGCTTTCTGAGAAACGGATATCAGCCGATCACGAGCGGAACTTATTTCGGATCTAGAAAGAGCTATTGAATCTTTAGAGAAATTTAAACGAAGCCTTGGATGTGTCCTATAGAAAAATCGATAGACATATGCTATTACTCGCATTGCCTGACTGAAAGAGGAAAAACGTTCGAGAATATCTTCAAACTCTGTGAAATAAGAAAAGTGCACACTAATCGCCTTAGCCTCGAGATTCGCATATGCAATGTTAAATAGATCAGAAACTGGCCAAGAAGGTTCTGCTTCTCTGAGCCACGGTGGCCCAGTCCACCATAAATCATTGTTTTGCAGATCTTGCGGGCGAATGCCCCGAGTGGCCAGATCAGCTGGATTCGAATCAGAGCTTATATGTTTCCATCTTGAGTAGGGTACAACTTGTGTAATTTTCGACACCCTATTAGCCACAAAAGTAAGCCAACAACATGGTGGTTTTGCCAGCCAAGAGAGCACAGTGTTGGAATCCGTCCAGCAGAAAACAGAATATTTTTCATTTTCTAACCGTGATAATAAGGAATCTATCATATCCGCCAGAAGAACTGCCCCACAAAGCTCTAATCTAGGAATAGAAAGCGTCTTAATAGGAGCCACTTTAGTCTTGGATAGAAAAAGGTGTGTCGAAGTGGAATTACCATCGGCTATTCGAACGTATAATGCCGCAGCGTATGCTTTCTCAGAAGCATCGCAAAATCCATGGAATTGGATTTCGGAACTTGGACAATAATCAATCCATCGTGGAATACGAATGGTATTGATTGCGGTGTAATTAGATTGAAAGGTCTTCCATTGATTAAGCGTATCTGGAGATAAAATTTCATCCCAATCTGTACGGTCTATCCATATTTTTTGCATAAGTATTTTAGCCACAACAATGCAAGGCGCCAACCAGCCAGCTGGATCAAACAACTTTGCGATTTGTGATAACACTTCTCTCTTTGTGTACTTTGCCTGGGCGGGGAATGGATTTGTCACGAAGTAAAAATCATCTGTACACGCATTCCATCGTATGCCAAGTGTTTTTGTTGAGCTTTTGTCCTCTAATTTCAAAAAGTCCTCATGTAAAAGATGATCTTGTGGAATTTCCGCTAAAATATCTTTAGAATTTGATGTCCATTTTCTCAATGGAAAACCTGCAGAACCTAAAGCTCGGATCAGCTCATTCTTTGCTTTTATGGCATCATGTTTTGTATGCGATCCAGCTAGAACATCGTCAACATACATAGAATTCCGCAAAATGGTACTTGCAATTGGACAAGAGGATTGAACATCATCTGCTAGTTGAAGTAGGGTACGGATAGCTAAATAGGGTGCACAATTGACACCAAATGTAACAGTTTTTAACTCGTAATCACAAATTGGACTATTTGGATCATTTCGATATAAAATTCTTTGGCACGGTGTATGATCAGGATTGACTAAGATTTGACTATACATTTTCTGAATGTCAGCATTAAATACAAATCGGTAAAATCTCCACTTTAGAATCAACAAAGTGAGGTCGTTCTGGAGAATTGGTCCAACATGTAGTACAGAATTCAAACTTTGGCCATTGGAAGAAGGCGCGGAGGCATTAAATACTACGCGGACTTTTGTTGATACGTTATCGGGTTTTACCACGGCATGATGTGGCAAGTAATATCTCTTTGAATTATTGGCAAAGTCTGGTATTTCAACTTTCATCATATGTTTTAAATCTTCGTATTCCTGAAGAACTTTATCGTATTCAATTTTCAAATCTGGATTGCGAATCAACCTGGCTTCATTGCGAAAAAACTAGGCCATGGCACTGGACCGAGAACTACCTAAGCTCACGAAGTCAGGAAATTCGTCCTTAAAGGGAAGCGAGACTATATACCGACCATCAGAACTTCTTTTTGTTGTACGGTTGAACAAATCTTCACAAACTTGATCAGATGGGGATAAGTAGTTCTTCCGCGGAATATTCTCCACCTCCCAAAACCGTGAAGTTTCTTTGTACACAGAAATTTCACAAAAATTTGACACAATAGTTGAATTCGAATGGCCGCGATCAGAAATGGGGCCAGTAAGAATCCACCCAAAAATGGTTTCCTGGGCTATTAGTGAATTGCACACATTATGTTTTATCCGCGGACCTACAATTGAGGGAAAAAGGTCACCACCAATTAACATATCAATCCGAGAACTAATGTAGAATTTAGGATCTGCTAATGGAATTTCAGGCAGTTTTGAAAATTTGGACTTTGGAATGGTGTGCGAAGGTAAGCTGCTCGAGAGTTGTGGAACAACCAGTGCTGTCACTGGAATCGCGATATCTTCATGTAAGCGTGAACTAAGAACAAAAGAGCACCTGTATTGAACTTTAGCAGAAATGGTTTGGTTTAATCCTGATATTTGTGCATTAGTGGGATAGGAAGGAAGTCTCAAAAGGTTAAAAATACGTTCAGAAACAAAAGTGCCTTCCGATCCAGAATCAATCAAAGCACGCACTTGGTACTTTATTCCCAAATGGCAGATGTTCACCCAAGCGGTACCCAGTAAAATGCCTCTTGTATGGGCCGCGAAACAGGATTGCACTTTATTTGAACCAAAGCTGGTTAGAACCAGTGCTTGAATATGATGCTGAATTTGGATTAAGGTTTGACCGCGGCCCTTGATTATTTAAGTTTAGATTATTTAGCTCTTTATGAAGAAGAGTATTATGTCTCTTTTGACACTTAAAACAATTGTGTTTACTTGTGCAATTCCGTACGCTGTGTGTTTTTGAAAAGCAATTCAGACATAAACCTTCCTTCTTAATTTCATCTAACCTACGTTGATAATCCATCTTTAAGAACTTGGGACATTTTCGAATAGTGTGGCTTTCCCTTGGGCACAATTGGCACGTTGGTCCCGATATGTTTACTTGAAAACTATGAACCTTTTTGCTGGAGTTCGAAGCAGAAGTAGGTTTTGGCTTTGTATCCACATTTCTACAATTGTTAGTTCCCCGGATTTTAGAAACCGATTCCAGTGTTCTGTAACGATTTGTAAGGAATTCATCGAGTTCGGACCATTTTGGAATAGCTGTTTTATCCTTTAATTCTTGTTCCCACAAGGTAAGGGTGCTCTCAGGAAGCCTATTTGTACAGATAAACAAAAATATTGAATCCCAACTAGCGACGTCTATATTATAAATTTTTAATATCGAGATACAAGAGTTTATATCTCTTTGTATTTGCTTTAAAGCCTTCCCCGATTCACAACTAATTATCGGAAGGTTGAAAAGTATCTTTAACTGCCCATTTACGAGAACTCTCCGATTTTCAAAACGCAAACACAAATTTTTCCAAGCTAAAGCAAAACCTTCATTTGTAAGGGGACTTTTCTGAACAATTTCCTTAGCCTCACCCTTTGTTTTCTGTGTAAGATAAAAAAGGTTTTCGACATCGCTAGCTTTGGAATTTGAAACAACGGCCGTAAACATATCTCGGAACGTGGGCCAAGCGGCATAGTCGCCGTGAAATGTTGGGATCTCAACAGGAGGCAAGTGAAGATTGTGGTGCTCGACTGGCCAAGGATTCTGAAAAACTAAATCATGCGTGGTGGTTGGATGAGAAGTATTGCCTATTTGGCATTTTGAACCTTCAGAAATTAAGGCTTGTCTAAGCGATTCAGAAATTTCGGATAACTTTGTAAGGCAATTGCAATAAGTAGTATAAGTACTTTTATACTTTGAATGACTCAAGATCAAGTGGATAATCATTTGCCTGAGATTCTTTCTCCGCCTCGTGAAGGTATTTTTCATAAGCCGTCTTAATACGAGCCCAATTTGATTTCAGCTCATTAGAATGTACTTCGACAGCGTGACACGAAGCCTCGAATTCAATGAGCCCATCTGCTAAGCGGATAAACTGATCTAGCGACATTTTTATTTAATACAAAAGAATAAAAAAAAAACTATCTGAACGGAATAATGTTTTACCTACTTTCAGTACAATTTTGTTATCTACTAACTTTCAAGAAATTAACAATACACCTCCATAAATATCAAGTAAGTATAAACTTAAATTTTGAAAAAGAATATATTAATTTAAATATCTGACTTACTAAAAGATTTTCTTTTTGTGACTGGAAAAACGAACAGCTGTGAAGTGTTTTACGATTTTGTTGAAGATCGTATTATATTTCAGGATTCAGCTTACATAATAGGGTAGTTCCAGCACAAATGTGTCTTACCCCAGATAATGAAAAAATTCTTCAAATGCAAGCTTAGCAACAGTTTACTATATATTAAGCTTAAATTATTGACATACCATACAGGAAAAAATGACAAACAAATATTCACCAATAATCTTTTTACTTAAACTTTTATGAAAAGGAGTAAAAAAATTATTTCCCTTTTTTTTTTTTTTTTAATAAAATTTTTACGAAATGAATGAAGCCTGATTTCTTTTATAGGATCAGCTTCGAAACAGGAATAATAAGTAAAAAAAAAATTATGAACTTTATTAAACATAACAAATGGCTATAAACAGACCCATTGTAGTTTGTTCCTTTTATAAATTAAATAAACAACTGGAACTACTTTCTAATTATTTCAATTGAAGTATTGGAAAATTTCAATGAAATTGTGTTGCCGTAGATAAAATTATATGTGAAAAGTTTAATTACCTTAAATTAACACATGTATTACAAATAATTTTTTTTATTGAAAAAAAAATACAATACCAAGTTCGAACTGTATCATTGAATATTATTACGATTAGTACAAATCGTACTTTCCTTTATAAATTTATATTCCCTTCTTGGCCAAATTTGTAATTTTTTTTTTTATTTTATTTATTTTTATGTGTTTTTTTTCTCTACGGCAACACTTATCTTAAATAAACTGGGATTTACAATACATAACTAAGAGAGTAAATTATTATTAGATATGAGCTGTAAGAGTTTATAAAGTAGCCGTTGTAGGGGAATATGGCATTTGCCTTAGAATAATCTCTGAAGAGAGTTTAAATGAACCGAAATTAAGGTAAATAATTTAATGGAACGTAAGAATAATTTTACCCGTATGAGTATTAAGAGCCCGAATTTTAAATCAATAAATATAAGGGTGGCTTTATAACAATAATAAGAGAGGATAATAATCGTTTTTATGAGTAACAAATAAGGAGAAAGAAAAGCTTTCTCCTCCTTTTCCCCTCCAAGTAAAGCTTCAATCTGGATCCAAAAAGAAGAGTATAAGAATTATTTTAAGGGAAAAAAAGCTTTCATATGTGCATATATGTAGATTTATACATACACTTACATGCAGGAGAACCTGAAAGAAAAAGGCGCGAAGTAATTAGAACAAAAAATTCCTCTTGCCCCGCAATATATTCCCGTTGTTATTCTTTTTCCTTCTAGAATTTGCACATTTTTTTCTTTTTCTTAGATTTTTTCAATATATATATTTATAAATTTTACAGGACTTACTGCTGATAGTGACCGATGAAAACCTCCACAATTTCGCCTTTACTTGTATTTGCCCCAATCATACAAACTCTTTCCTTCTTCCTCTTTTTTCGCACATTACACTTTCATCAATTATATTCAGTTTTTAATTTCTAATTTTTATTATTAATTTTTCTTTCTTTTTTATAATATTTATGAAATTTATATCAGTATGCAGCAGAATTAAGCGAAAATTGAGACACACATTTAAAATTTTTAATGACCCGTGATAAATAAATAAGAGCAAGCAAAAAACAAAACGTACCTGTTGATACACAGAATAATAAGCTTGTATATATCTAAGAACAGATTTGCTTCTCAGGCGACCAAATAGTACTCCAGTGTAGAAATCTCTGGGAATTTAATTTTTCCTATCCGGCTCGAAGGACCAAATGTTTTGATGTTAAACGGGTTGGTTAGACAACCTTGGAAGGGTAGGAATTAATTAAATTTAGAGCCGAGGGAAACACACAAAATAATAGATTTATTTTGTGTTTCTCCGAAATGCATAAAACCCCAACAGGAAATCGTACGAATATGAAATAAAAAACAAACATATTAGGATTTTATGGAAAAGCGTTTATTGGAAAACTATTTGTACCTTTTTGTTCTGCTGCAAAATTAAGAAGAAGGAAAATAATTTTTGTTCAAAACGGAAACAACATTTTTGGCCGTTCTTGACTCTTGACATTTCAAATTAGGCTTTTTGGGCCAACAGAACAGGGCGAGTTTCATAGCATTCAGCATCCATGTAAATCGATACAAAAAATGGGAAAATCTTTACCCGTCACTGTTGTTAATGCCGAATGAAAAGAAGATATTTTGGCATTAACAAAGGACTCAATAAGCTAAAAAATTAGTTAATTTATTAATAAGAAAAGAGTCAAAAAAATTGTTATTTTAATTCAAAAAGATGAGGTCAAGAATGATATACATCCAAACAAGGCAGAATTTTCAAGACAACCAATACTTTTTAATTAATCAAAAAAATCAAGATCATCAAAATTTCAATTTTCCACATACTCAAAATTTTTTGTACAATCAAGACTTGCAACATCATGAAGGCTTTCAATTTCATAGGAATTACCATCATAATCAAGATTTTTACCTACATCAAAATTTTATAAATAATCAAGATTTTTATCAACATCATAACTTTCAATATAATCAGCATTCCTATTATCAAAATTTTCAAAACAACCAAGAATTATTAAGAAGAAACTATTTTGAAATTAAAAGAAACAACGCAACAAGAAGATTAATTAATAGATTTAAGACGGTGAGGGACAAAATTATAAAACTAAAATCTACTATAACGTTTCTTATAAGATGTAGAAATTCTGGAATCATTCCAAATTTCATTATAAATTCGACAAGAGATATTTTAAATATTTTTAAAGTAAGAAGTTCGGTTGGAATTAAAAGTAAGATTCGTACATATATAAGCGATTTAAATAGCAAAATTCTGAAACTATCCATCAGAGATAATCATCAAATATTGGAGCATTTTCAAAGTGAGTTGTTGTTTAATTCACAAAGAACAGCATTATCTTCCCACTGTTCTGAATTAGGTCACTATCCAAACCTTGAAAATGCTTCAGTTATAAATATTGAAAAGAATTATAAGAGACGATATATTTTAGAAATGCTACATATAGTTAATACACCAATGGCAAAAAGAATTAATTTTAAAGCTGATACTGACAATGTTGCACATATATATAGATATTTAATACATAAAATTACATAATTATTTGTTTATACATGGACGAACACAAAAACATTAGTTAAGTTTTTTGTTTTTTCATATATGTATGTATATCTGTTTTTTGTTAATATGACTTAAAAAGTTTTTCTTTTAACTTCATTATGAAAACAAGTTTTTTCATGTTTTCAAATTTTGTTTTTTGTTCAAAAATTTTTTATATACATGTAAAAACATTTTAATTCCTGAAGAAGTTACACAGAGGAGTGCCGAAATATTGAAAAATAAATTTCAAAATATTTGCAATTATTTTAAATTAATAAAGGACTCTATTAGCTAAAAAATTAGTTAATTTATTAATAAGAAAAGAGTCAAAAAAATTGTTATTTTAATTCAAAAAGATGAGCTCAAGAATGATATACATCCAAACAAGGCAGAATTTTCAAGACAATCAATACTTTTTAATTAATCAAGAAAATCAAGATCATCAAAATTTCAATTTTCAACATACTCAAAATTTTTTGTACAATCAAGACTTGCAACATCATGAAGGCTTTCAATTTCATATGAATTACCATCATAATCAAGATTTTCACCTACATCAAAGTTTTATAAACAATCAAGATTTTTATCAACATCAAAACTTTCAATATAATCAGCATTCCTATTATCAAAATTTTCAAAACAACAAAGAATTATTAAGAAGAAACTATTTTGAAATTAAAAGAAACAACGCAACAAGAAGATTAATTAATTGATTTAAGACGGTGAGGGACAAAATTATAAAACTAAAATCTACTATAACGTTTCTTATATGATGTAGAAATTCGGGAATCATTCCAAATTTCATTATAAATTCGACAAGAGATATTTCAAATATTTTTAAAGTAAGAAGTTCGGTTGGAATTAAAAGTAAGATTCGTACATATATAAGCGATTTAAATAGCATAATTCTGAAACTATCCATCAGAGATAATCATCAAATATTGGAGCATTTTCAAAGTGAGTTGTTGTTAATAAAAAGAAACTTAACTAAGTATTTTACGGTAGCTGAGATAATAGATTTTTTAAATTTTGAAGATATAATGGCAGCTTCTTTTGAGAAAAAAGTTAGGAAAATACATATTAAAAAATTTAGTTGTCTTCGAGTTTTACAAGAAAAAGAGTTATGTATTAAATTTAACGATAATTGGTTTGTCAATAAAACCAATTTAGACATTCCGTTAGAAGTAAAATCTATTCTCTGATTAGGACCCAAGCATGCACTTCCCTATTCAAAGAACGATTTTGAAGGTGTAAAAATGATAACAGAAGGAGAAGATTTTGTACAAACATTAGAAAATAAGGAGGAACAGGAAGTAGCTAGAACAAATTTATTTTTAATTATAGATAATCATTTTAACAGAATGAGATTAACCGATGGAGATAAGTTTATATTAGATAAAGTTAAAAAAACTGAGATTTTTATAAGAAGAAATAGAGACATCCTTATTGTTAAAGCGGATAAAGGTAACACTACAGTAGCTTTAACAAAACATGACTACAATATTCGAATTAATAACATTTTAGAAGATACTAGTAAATATCAATTAGTTAAGAAGGATCCAACTAGTAAATTACAGAAGATAAACAATGATTTAGTATATGAACTTTTTAAAAAGCAAATTATTACCATTCTTGAAAAAAAGAAACTTAAGACTAATATAGCTAATGCTTCTAGGTTATATGGACTTCCAAAGAACCATAAACCAGATTTTCCCTTGAGACCAATTTGTTCTTTTGTAAATTAACCTTCATATGAATTATGTAAATTTGTTACAAATATTTTGAAAAAAATAACTCAATTTTCTAAATATAACGTTAGAAATTCTTTAAAGTTCAAAAATAAGATAAAGAATCTTAAAATTGAAAATAATGAAAAATTGGTTTCTTTAGATGTTATATCTCTATTTCCTAGCATACCAGTTGATTTAGCAATTGACACCATTAATGAAAAATGGGATATAATTAGACAACAAACCAAGATTGAAAAATGTTTATTTTTACGAATTTTAAAATTTTGTATTGAGGATAATAGATATTTTCGGTTTAACGAGAGAACATATGTTCCTATTATCGCTGATATTGTTATGGAGAGACTAATGGATTCGTGTATAGAAAGGCTTATCATAAAGCCGAAAGTAATTACTAAGTACGTAGATGATTTATTTTGCATTATTTCAGATAGTGCAATTGATGATATGTTTACAATATTTAATTCATTCAATGATGATATAAAATTTACGATGGAGAAGGAACTCGATTCCAAATTTTCTTACTTAGATACTTTATTGATAAGACAGGGTAATAAATTGTTAATGGACTGGTATCAAAAACCGACAGCATCAGGTAGAATTATTAACTATTTTTCTAAACATAACAAAAGTGTAATTATTAATACAGCTAAAAATTTGATAGATAAAGTCTTAACAATTAGTGATAAGGAATTTCACTTAAAGAATAAAGAAAAGATTAAGAAAATTCTATATGATAATAGCTTTCCTAAGGGACTTACTTATAAATTAATTAATCAATCTAGAAATAGTAATAATATTAACACAAGAAACGTTATGGAACCTAAAATTTACAAATCTTTAACTTATGTACCAGGTTTTTCCGAACGTTTAAGAAAATCTAATATCTTTGATAAGAATAAATATAATATGGTCTATAGGACAGATAACACATTGAATCGGTTATTTAGTAGGACTAAGGATAAAATTAATAAATTTGACATTTCTAATATAGTCTACAGAGTACCGTGTAAAGGAAACGATCAGGAGAACTGTAGTAAAGTATATATAGGAACAACCAAGAATAAGCTTAAAACAAGAATAGCTGGACATAAGTCTGACTTAAGATATGTTAATTCACAAAGAACAGCATTATCTTCCCACTGTTCTGAATTAGGTCACTATCCAAACTTTGAAAATGCTTCAGTTATAAATATTGAAAAGAATTATAAGAGACGATATATTTTAGAAATGCTACATATAGTTAATACACCAATGACAAAAAGAATTAATTTTAAAGCTGATACTGACAATGTTGCACATATATATAGATATTTAATATATAAAATTACATAATTACATGGACGAACACAAAAAACTTAGTTAAGTTTTTTTTTTCATATATGTATGTATATTTGTTTTTTGTTAATATGACTTAAAAGTTTTTCTTTTAACTTCATTATGAAAACAAGTTTTTTCATATTTTCAAATTTTGTTTTTTGTTCAAAAATTTTTTGTATACATGTAAAAACATTTTAATTCCTGAAGAAGGTACACAGAGGAGTACCAAAATATTTAAAAATAAATTTAAAAATATTTGCAATTTTTTCAAATTAATAAAGGATGTTTTGATGTTAAACGGGTTGGTTAGACAACCTTGGAAGGGTAGGAATTAATTAAATTTAGAGCCGAGGGAAACACACAAAATAATAGATTTATTTTGTGTTTCTCCGAAATGCATAAAACCCCAACAGGAAATCGTACGAATATGAAATAAAAAACAAATATATTAGGATTTTATGGAAAAGCGTTTATTGGAAAACTATTTGTACCTTTTTGTTCTGCTGCAAAATTAAGAAGAAGGAAAATAATTTTTGTTCAAAACGGAAACAACATTTTTGGCCGTTATTGACTCTTGACATTTCAAATTAGGCTTTTTGGGCCAACAGAACAGGGCGAGTTTCATAGCATTCAGCATCCATGTAAATCGATACAAAAAATGGGAAAATCTTTACCCGTCACTGTTGTTAATGCCGAATGAAAAGAAGATATATTGGCATTAACAAAGGAATCTATTAGCTAAAAAATTAGTTAATTTATTAATAAGAAAAGAGTCAAAAAAATTGTTATTTTAATTCAAAAAGATGAGGTCAAGAATGATATACATCCAAACAAGGCAGAATTTTCAAGACAACCAATACTTTTTAATTAATCAAAAAAATCAAGATCATCAAAATTTCAATTTTCAACATACTCAAAATTTTTTGTACAATCAAGACTTGCAACATCATGAAGGCTTTCAATTTCATAGGAATTACCATCATAATCAAGATTTTTACCTACATCAAAATTTTATAAACAATCAAGATTTTTATCAACATCATAACTTTCAATATAATCAGCATTCCTATTATCGAAATTTTCAAAACAACCAAGAATTATTAAGAAGAAACTATTTTGAAATTAAAAGAAACAACGCAACAAGAAGATTAATTAACAGATTTAAGACGGTGAGGGACAAAATTATAAAACTAAAATCTACTATAACGTTTCTTATAAGATGTAGAAATTCTGGAATCATTCCAAATTTCATTATAAATTCGACAAGAGATATTTTAAATATTTTTAAAGTAAGAAGTTCGGTTGGAATTAAAAGTAAGATTCGTACATATATAAGCGATTTAAATAGCAAAATTCTGAAACTATCCATCAGAGATAATCATCAAATATTGGAGCATTTTCAAAGTGAGTTGTTGTTTAATTCACAAAGAACAGCATTATCTTCCCACTGTTTTGAATTAGGTCACTATCCAAACCTTGAAAATGCTTCAGTTATAAATATTGAAAAGAATTATAAGAGACGATATATTTTAGAAATGCTACATATAGTTAATACACCAATGGCAAAAAGAATTAATTTTAAAGCTGATACTGACAATGTTGCACATATATATAGATATTTAATACATAAAATTACATAATTATTTGTTTATACATGGACGAACACAAAAACATTAGTTAAGTTTTTTGTTTTTTCATATATGTATGTATATCTGTTTTTTGTTAATATGACTTAAAAAGTTTTTCTTTTAACTTCATTATGAAAACAAGTTTTTTCATGTTTTCAAATTTTGTTTTTTGTTCAAAAATTTTTTATATACATGTAAAAACATTTTAATTCCTGAAGAAGTTACACAGAGGAGTGCCGAAATATTGAAAAATAAATTTCAAAATATTTGCAATTATTTTAAATTAATAAAGGACTCTATTAGCTAAAAAATTAGTTAATTTATTAATAAGAAAAGAGTCAAAAAAATTGTTATTTTAATTCAAAAAGATGAGATCAAGAATGATATACATCCAAACAAGGCAGAATTTTCAAGACAATCAATACTTTTTAATTAATCAAGAAAATCAAGATCATCAAAATTTCAATTTTCAACATACTCAAAATTTTTTGTACAATCAAGACTTGCAACATCATGAAGGCTTTCAATTTCATATGAATTACCATCATAATCAAGATTTTCACCTACATCAAAGTTTTATAAACAATCAAGATTTTTATCAACATCAAAACTTTCAATATAATCAGCATTCCTATTATCAAAATTTTCAAAACAACAAAGAATTATTAAGAAGAAACTATTTTGAAATTAAAAGAAACAACGCAACAAGAAGATTAATTAATAGATTTAAGACGGTGAGGGACAAAATTATAAAACTAAAATCTACTATAACGTTTCTTATATGATGTAGAAATTCGGGAATCATTCCAAATTTCATTATAAATTCGACAAGAGATATTTCAAATATTTTTAAAGTAAGAAGTTCGGTTGGAATTAAAAGTAAGATTCGTACATATATAAGCGATTTAAATAGCATAATTCTGAAACTATCCATCAGAGATAATCATCAAATATTGGAGCATTTTCAAAGTGAGTTGTTGTTAATAAAAAGAAACTTAACTAAGTATTTTACGGTAGCTGAGATAATAGATTTTTTAAATTTTGAAGATATAATGGCAGCTTCTTTTGAGAAAAAAGTTAGGAAAATACATATTAAAAAATTTAGTTGTCTTCGAGTTTTACAAGAAAAAGAGTTATGTATTAAATTTAACGATAATTGGTTTGTCAATAAAACCAATTTAGACATTCCGTTAGAAGTAAAATCTATTCTCTGATTAGGACCCAAGCATGCACTTCCCTATACAAAGAACGATTTTGAAGGTGTAAAAATGATAACAGAAGGAGAAGATTTTGTACAAACATTAGAAAATAAGGAGGAACAGGAAGTAGCTAGAACAAATTTATTTTTAATTCTAGATAATCATTTTAACAGAATGAGATTAACCGATGGAGATAAGTTTATATTAGATAAAGTTAAAAAAACTGAGATTTTTATAAGAAGAAATAGAGACATCCTTATTGTTAAAGCGGATAAAGGTAACACTACAGTAGCTTTAACAAAACATGACTACAATATTCGAATTAATAACATTTTAGAAGATACTAGTAAATATCAATTAGTTAAGAAGGATCCAACTAGTAAATTACAGAAGATAAACAATGATTTAGTATATGAACTTTTTAAAAAGCAAATTATTACCATTCTTGAAAAAAAGAAACTTAAGACTAATATAGCTAATGCTTCTAGGTTATATGGACTTCCAAAGAACCATAAACCAGATTTTCCCTTGAGACCAATTTGTTCTTTTGTAAATTAACCTTCATATGAATTATGTAAATTTGTTACAAATATTTTGAAAAAAATAACTCAATTTTCTAAATATAACGTTAGAAATTCTTTAAAGTTCAAAAATAAGATAAAGAATCTTAAAATTGAAAATAATGAAAAATTGGTTTCTTTAGATGTTATATCTCTATTTCCTAGCATACCAGTTGATTTAGCAATTGACACCATTAATGAAAAATGGGATATAATTAGACAACAAACCAAGATTGAAAAATTATTTTACGAATTTTAAAATTTTGTATTGAGGATAATAGATATTTTCGGTTTAACGAGAGAACATATGTTCCTATTATCGCTGATATTGTTATGGAGAGACTAATGGATTCGTGTATAGAAAGGCTTATCATAAAGCCGAAAGTAATTACTAAGTACGTAGATGATTTATTTTGCATTATTTCAGATAGTGCAATTGATGATATGTTTACAATATTTAATTCATTCAATGATGATATAAAATTTACGATGGAGAAGGAACTCGATTCCAAACTTTCTTACTTAGATACTTTATTGATAAGACAGGGTAATAATTGTTAATGGACTGGTATCAAAAACCGACAGCATCAGGTAGAATTATTAACTATTTTTCTAAACATAACAAAAGTGTAATTATTAATACAGCTAAAAATTTGATAGATAAAGTCTTAACAATTAGTGATAAGGAATTTCACTTAAAGAATAAAGAAAAGATTAAGAAAATTCTATATGATAATAGCTTTCCTAAGGGACTTACTTATAAATTAATTAATCAATCTAGAAATAGTAATAATATTAACACAAGAAACGTTATGGAACCTAAAATTTACAAATCTTTAACTTATGTACCAGGTTTTTCCGAACGTTTAAGAAAATCTAATATCTTTGATAAGAATAAATATAATATGGTCTATAGGACAGATAACACATTGAATCGGTTATTTAGTAGGACTAAGGATAAAATTAATAAATTTGACATTTCTAATATAGTCTACAGAGTACCGTGTAAAGGAAACGATCAGGAGAACTGTAGTAAAGTATATATAGGAACAACCAAGAATAAGCTTAAAACAAGAATAGCTGGACATAAGTCTGACTTAAGATATGTTAATTCACAAAGAACAGCATTATCTTCCCACTGTTCTGAATTAGGTCACTATCCAAACTTTGAAAATGCTTCAGTTATAAATATTGAAAAGAATTATAAGAGACGATATATTTTAGAAATGCTACATATAGTTAATACACCAATGACAAAAAGAATTAATTTTAAAGCTGATACTGACAATGTTGCACATATATATAGATATTTAATATATAAAATTACATAATTACATGGACGAACACAAAAAACTTAGTTAAGTTTTTTTTTTCATATATGTATGTATATTTGTTTTTTGTTAATATGACTTAAAAGTTTTTCTTTTAACTTCATTATGAAAACAAGTTTTTTCATATTTTCAAATTTTGTTTTTTGTTCAAAAATTTTTTGTATACATGTAAAAACATTTTAATTCCTGAAGAAGGTACACAGAGGAGTACCAAAATATTTAAAAATAAATTTAAAAATATTTGCAATTTTTTTAAATTAATAAAGGATGTTTTGATGTTAAACGGGTTGGTTAGACAACCTTGGAAGGGTAGGAATTAATTAAATTTAGAGCCGAGGGAAACACACAAAATAATAGATTTATTTTGTGTTTCTCCGAAATGCATAAAACCCCAACAGGAAATCGTACGAATATGAAATAAAAAACAAATATATTAGGATTTTATGGAAAAGCGTTTATTGGAAAACTATTTGTACCTTTTTGTTCTGCTGCAAAATTAAGAAGAAGGAAAATAATTTTTGTTCAAAACGGAAACAACATTTTTGGCCGTTCTTGACTCTTGACATTTCAAATTAGGCTTTTTGGGCCAACAGAACAGGGCGAGTTTCATAGCATTCAGCATCCATGTAAATCGATACAAAAAATGGGAAAATCTTTACCCGTCACTGTTGTTAATGCCGAATGAAAAGAAGATATATTGGCATTAACAAAGGAATCTATTAGCTAAAAAATTAGTTAATTTATTAATAAGAAAAGAGTCAAAAAAATTGTTATTTTAATTCAAAAAGATGAGGTCAAGAATGATATACATCCAAACAAGGCAGAATTTTCAAGACAACCAATACTTTTTAATTAATCAAAAAAATCAAGATCATCAAAATTTCAATTTTCAACATACTCAAAATTTTTTGTACAATCAAGACTTGCAACATCATGAAGGCTTTCAATTTCATAGGAATTACCATCATAATCAAGATTTTTACCTACATCAAAATTGTATAAACAATCAAGATTTTTATCAACATCATAACTTTCAATATAATCAGCATTCCTATTATCAAAATTTTCAAAACAACCAAGAATTATTAAGAAGAAACTATTTTGAAATTAAAAGAAACAACGCAACAAGAAGATTAATTAATAGATTTAAGACGGTGAGGGACAAAATTATAAAACTAAAATCTACTATAACGTTTCTTATAAGATGTAGAAATTCTGGAATCATTCCAAATTTCATTATAAATTCGACAAGAGATATTTTAAATATTTTTAAAGTAAGAAGTTCGGTTGGAATTAAAAGTAAGATTCGTACATATATAAGCGATTTAAATAGCAAAATTCTGAAACTATCCATCAGAGATAATCATCAAATATTGAAGCATTTTCAAAGTGAGTTGTTGTTTAATTCACAAAGAACAGCATTATCTTCCCACTGTTCTGAATTAGGTCACTATCCAAACCTTGAAAATGCTTCAGTTATAAATATTGAAAAGAATTATAAGAGACGATATATTTTAGAAATGCTACATATAGTTAATACACCAATGGCAAAAAGAATTAATTTTAAAGCTGATACTGACAATGTTGCACATATATATAGATATTTAATACATAAAATTACATAATTATTTGTTTATACATGGACGAACACAAAAACATTAGTTAAGTTTTTTGTTTTTTCATATATGTATGTATATCTGTTTTTTGTTAATATGACTTAAAAAGTTTTTCTTTTAACTTCATTATGAAAACAAGTTTTTTCATGTTTTCAAATTTTGTTTTTTGTTCAAAAATTTTTTATATACATGTAAAAACATTTTAATTCCTGAAGAAGTTACACAGAGGAGTGCCGAAATATTGAAAAATAAATTTCAAAATATTTGCAATTATTTTAAATTAATAAAGGACTCTATTAGCTAAAAAATTAGTTAATTTATTAATAAGAAAAGAGTCAAAAAATTGTTATTTTAATTCAAAAAGATGAGATCAAGAATGATATACATCCAAACAAGGCAGAATTTTCAAGACAATCAATACTTTTTAATTAATCAAGAAAATCAAGATCATCAAAATTTCAATTTTCAACATACTCAAAATTTTTTGTACAATCAAGACTTGCAACATCATGAAGGCTTTCAATTTCATATGAATTACCATCATAATCAAGATTTTCACCTACATCAAAGTTTTATAAACAATCAAGATTTTTATCAACATCAAAACTTTCAATATAATCAGCATTCCTATTATCAAAATTTTCAAAACAACAAAGAATTATTAAGAAGAAACTATTTTGAAATTAAAAGAAACAACGCAACAAGAAGATTAATTAATAGATTTAAGACGGTGAGGGACAAAATTATAAAACTAAAATCTACTATAACGTTTCTTATATGATGTAGAAATTCGGGAATCATTCCAAATTTCATTATAAATTCGACAAGAGATATTTCAAATATTTTTAAAGTAAGAAGTTCGGTTGGAATTAAAAGTAAGATTCGTACATATATAAGCGATTTAAATAGCATAATTCTGAAACTATCCATCAGAGATAATCATCAAATATTGGAGCATTTTCAAAGTGAGTTGTTGTTAATAAAAAGAAACTTAACTAAGTATTTTACGGTAGCTGAGATAATAGATTTTTTAAATTTTGAAGATATAATGGCAGCTTCTTTTGAGAAAAAAGGAAAATACATATTAAAAAATTTAGTTGTCTTCGAGTTTTACAAGAAAAAGAGTTATGTATTAAATTTAACGATAATTGGTTTGTCAATAAAACCAATTTAGACATTCCGTTAGAAGTAAAATCTATTCTCTGATTAGGACCCAAGCATGCACTTCCCTATACAAAGAACGATTTTGAAGGTGTAAAAATGATAACAGAAGGAGAAGATTTTGTACAAACATTAGAAAATAAGGAGGAACAGGAAGTAGCTAGAACAAATTTATTTTTAATTATAGATAATCATTTTAACAGAATGAGATTAACCGATGGAGATAAGTTTATATTAGATAAAGTTAAAAAAACTGAGATTTTTATAAGAAGAAATAGAGACATCCTTATTGTTAAAGCGGATAAAGGTAACACTACAGTAGCTTTAACAAAACATGACTACAATATTCGAATTAATAACATTTTAGAAGATACTAGTAAATATCAATTAGTTAAGAAGGATCCAACTAGTAAATTACAGAAGATAAACAATGATTTAGTATATGAACTTTTTAAAAAGCAAATTATTACCATTCTTGAAAAAAAGAAACTTAAGACTAATATAGCTAATGCTTCTAGGTTATATGGACTTCCAAAGAACCATAAACCAGATTTTCCCTTGAGACCAATTTGTTCTTTTGTAAATTAACCTTCATATGAATTATGTAAATTTGTTACAAATATTTTGAAAAAAATAACTCAATTTTCTAAATATAA
Organism: Cistogaster globosa; assembly: GCA_937654795.1. Classification (NCBI taxonomy): domain Eukaryota; kingdom Metazoa; phylum Arthropoda; class Insecta; order Diptera; family Tachinidae; genus Cistogaster; species Cistogaster globosa. The sequence goes on from OW569407.1 coordinate 43,911,857, forward strand.
CGTTAGAAATTCTTTAAAGTTCAAAAATAAGATAAAGAATCTTAAAATTGAAAATAATGAAAAATTGGTTTCTTTAGATGTTATATCTCTATTTCCTAGCATACCAGTTGATTTAGCAATTGACACCATTAATGAAAAATGGGATATAATTAGACAACAAACCAAGATTGAAAAATGTTTATTTTTACGAATTTTAAAATTTTGTATTGAGGATAATAGATATTTTCGGTTTAACGAGAGAACATATGTTCCTATTATCGCTGATATTGTTATGGAGAGACTAATGGATTCGTGTATAGAAAGGCTTATCATAAAGCCGAAAGTAATTACTAAGTACGTAGATGATTTATTTTGCATTATTTCAGATAGTGCAATTGATGATATGTTTACAATATTTAATTCATTCAATGATGATATAAAATTTACGATGGAGGAGGAACTCGATTCCAAACTTTCTTACTTAGATACTTTATTGATAAGACAGGGTAATAAATTGTTAATGGACTGGTATCAAAAACCGACAGCATCAGGTAGAATTATTAACTATTTTTCTAAACATAACAAAAGTGTAATTATTAATACAGCTAAAAATTTGATAGATAAAGTCTTAACAATTAGTGATAAGGAATTTCACTTAAAGAATAAAGAAAAGATTAAGAAAATTCTATATGATAATAGCTTTCCTAAGGGACTTACTTATAAATTAATTAATCAATCTAGAAATAGTAATAATATTAACACAAGAAACGTTATGGAACCTAAAATTTACAAATCTTTAACTTATGTACCAGGTTTTTCCGAACGTTTAAGAAAATCTAATATCTTTGATAAGAATAAATATAATATGGTCTATAGGACAGATAACACATTGAATCGGTTATTTAGTAGGACTAAGGATAAAATTAATAAATTTGACATTTCTAATATAGTCTACAGAGTACCGTGTAAAGGAAACGATCAGGAGAACTGTAGTAAAGTATATATAGGAACAACCAAGAATAAGCTTAAAACAAGAATAGCTGGACATAAGTCTGACTTAAGATATGTTAATTCACAAAGAACAGCATTATCTTCCCACTGTTCTGAATTAGGTCACTATCCAAACTTTGAAAATGCTTCAGTTATAAATATTGAAAAGAATTATAAGAGACGATATATTTTAGAAATGCTACATATAGTTAATACACCAATGACAAAAAGAATTAATTTTAAAGCTGATACTGACAATGTTGCACATATATATAGATATTTAATATATAAAATTACATAATTACATGGACGAACACAAAAAACTTAGTTAAGTTTTTTTTTTCATATATGTATGTATATTTGTTTTTTGTTAATATGACTTAAAAGTTTTTCTTTTAACTTCATTATGAAAACAAGTTTTTTCATATTTTCAAATTTTGTTTTTTGTTCAAAAATTTTTTGTATACATGTAAAAACATTTTAATTCCTGAAGAAGGTACACAGAGGAGTACCAAAATATTTAAAAATAAATTTAAAAATATTTGCAATTTTTTCAAATTAATAAAGGATGTTTTGATGTTAAACGGGTTGGTTAGACAACCTTGGAAGGGTAGGAATTAATTAAATTTAGAGCCGAGGGAAACACACATAATAATAGATTTATTTTGTGTTTCTCCGAAATGCATAAAACCCCAACAGGAAATCGTACGAATATGAAATAAAAAACAAATATATTAGGATTTTATGGAAAAGCGTTTATTGGAAAACTATTTGTACCTTTTTGTTCTGCTGCAAAATTAAGAAGAAGGAAAATAATTTTTGTTCAAAACGGAAACAACATTTTTGGCCGTTCTTGACTCTTGACATTTCAAATTAGGCTTTTTGGGCCAACAGAACAGGGCGAGTTTCATAGCATTCAGCATCCATGTAAATCGATACAAAAAATGGGAAAATCTTTACCCGTCACTGTTGTTAATGCCGAATGAAAAGAAGATATATTGGCATTAACAAAGGAATCTATTAGCTAAAAAATTAGTTAATTTATTAATAAGAAAAGAGTCAAAAAAATTGTTATTTTAATTCAAAAAGATGAGGTCAAGAATGATATACATCCAAACAAGGCAGAATTTTCAAGACAACCAATACTTTTTAATTAATCAAAAAAATCAAGATCATCAAAATTTCAATTTTCAACATACTCAAAATTTTTTGTACAATCAAGACTTGCAACATCATGAAGGCTTTCAATTTCATAGGAATTACCATCATAATCAAGATTTTTACCTACATCAAAATTTTAGAAACAATCAAGATTTTCATCAACATCATAACTTTCAATATAATCAGCATTCCTATTATCAAAATTTTCAAAACAACCAAGAATTATTAAGAAGAAACTATTTTGAAATTAAAAGAAACAACGCAACAAGAAGATTAATTAATAGATTTAAGACGGTGAGGGACAAAATTATAAAACTAAAATCTACTATAACGTTTCTTATAAGATGTAGAAATTCTGGAATCATTCCAAATTTCATTATAAATTCGACAAGAGATATTTTAAATATTTTTAAAGTAAGAAGTTCGGTTGGAATTAAAAGTAAGATTCGTACATATATAAGCGATTTAAATAGCAAAATTCTGAAACTATCCATCAGAGATAATCATCAAATATTGGAGAATTTTCAAAGTGAGTTGTTGTTTAATTCACAAAGAACAGCATTATCTTCCCACTGTTCTGAATTAGGTCACTATCCAAACCTTGAAAATGCTTCAGTTATAAATATTGAAAAGAATTATAAGAGACGATATATTTTAGAAATGCTACATATAGTTAATACACCAATGGCAAAAAGAATTAATTTTAAAGCTGATACTGACAATGTTGCACATATATATAGATATTTAATACATAAAATTACATAATTATTTGTTTATACATGGACGAACACAAAAACATTAGTTAAGTTTTTTGTTTTTTCATATATGTATGTATATGTGTTTTTTGTTAATATGACTTAAAAAGTTTTTCTTTTAACTTCATTATGAAAACAAGTTTTTTCATGTGTTAAAATTTTGTTTTTTGTTCAAAAATTTTTTATATACATGTAAAAACATTTTAATTCCTGAAGAAGTTACACAGAGGAGTGCCGAAATATTGAAAAATAAATTTCAAAATATTTGCAATTATTTTAAATTAATAAAGGACTCTATTAGCTAAAAAATTAGTTAATTTATTAATAAGAAAAGAGTCAAAAAAATTGTTATTTTAATTCAAAAAGATGAGCTCAAGAATGATATACATCCAAACAAGGCAGAATTTTCAAGACAATCAATACTTTTTAATTAATCAAGATAATCAAGATCATCAAAATTTCAATTTTCAACATACTCAAAATTTTTTGTACAATCAAGACTTGCAACATCATGAAGGCTTTCAATTTCATATGAATTACCATCATAATCAAGATTTTCACCTACATCAAAGTTTTATAAACAATCAAGATTTTTATCAACATCAAAACTTTCAATATAATCAGCATTCCTATTATCAAAATTTTCAAAACAACAAAGAATTATTAAGAAGAAACTATTTTGAAATTAAAAGAAACAACGCAACAAGAAGATTAATTAATAGATTTAAGACGGTGAGGGACAAAATTATAAAACTAAAATCTACTATAACGTTTCTTATATGATGTAGAAATTCGGGAATCATTCCAAATTTCATTATAAATTCGACAAGAGATATTTCAAATATTTTTAAAGTAAGAAGTTCGGTTGGAATTAAAAGTAAGATTCGTACATATATAAGCGATTTAAATAGCATAATTCTGAAACTATCCATCAGAGATAATCATCAAATATTGGAGCATTTTCAAAGTGAGTTGTTGTTAATAAAAAGAAACTTAACTAAGTATTTTACGGTAGCTGAGATAATAGATTTTTTAAATTTTGAAGATATAATGGCAGCTTCTTTTGAGAAAAAAGTTAGGAAAATACATATTAAAAAATTTAGTTGTCTTCGAGTTTTACAAGAAAAAGAGTTATGTATTAAATTTAACGATAATTGGTTTGTCAATAAAACCAATTTAGACATTCCGTTAGAAGTAAAATCTATTCTCTGATTAGGACCCAAGCATGCACTTCCCTATACAAAGAACGATTTTGAAGGTGTAAAAATGATAACAGAAGGAGAAGATTTTGTACAAACATTAGAAAATAAGGAGGAACAGGAAGTAGCTAGAACAAATTTATTTTTAATTATAGATAATCATTTTAACAGAATGAGATTAACCGATGGAGATAAGTTTATATTAGATAAAGTTAAAAAAACTGAGATTTTTATAAGAAGAAATAGAGACATCCTTATTGTTAAAGCGGATAAAGGTAACACTACAGTAGCTTTAACAAAACATGACTACAATATTCGAATTAATAACATTTTAGAAGATACTAGTAAATATCAATTAGTTAAGAAGGATCCAACTAGTAAATTACAGAAGATAAACAATGATTTAGTAGATGAACTTTTTAAAAAGCAAATTATTACCATTCTTAAAAAAAAGAAACTTAAGACTAATATAGCTAATGCTCCTAGGTTATATGGACTTCCAAAGAACCATAAACCAGATTTTCCCTTGAGACCAATTTGTTCTTTTGTAAATTAACCTTCATATGAATTATGTAAATTTGTTACAAATATTTTGAAAAAAATATCTCAATTTTCTAAATATAACGTTAGAAATTCTTTAAAGTTCAAAAATAAGATAAAGAATCTTAAAATTGAAAATAATGAAAAATTGGTTTCTTTAGATGTTATATCTCTATTTCCTAGCATACCAGTTGATTTAGCAATTGACACCATTAATGAAAAATGGGATATAATTAGACAACAAACCAAGATTGAAAAATGTTTATTTTTACGAATTCTAAAATTTTGTATTGAGGATAATAGATATTTTCGGTTTAACGAGAGAACATATGTTCCTATTATCGCTGATATTGTTATGGAGAGACTAATGGATTCGTGTATAGAAAGGCTTATCATAAAGCCAAAAGTAATTACTAAGTACGTAGATGATTTATTTTGAATTATTTCAGATAGTGCAATTGATGATATGTTTACAATATTTAATTCATTCAATGATGATATAAAATTTACGATGGAGAAGGAACTCGATTCCAAACTTTCTTACTTAGATACTTTATTGATAAGACAGGGTAATAAATTGTTAATGGACTGGTATCAAAAACCGACAGCATCAGGTAGAATTATTAACTATTTTTCTAAACATAACAAAAGTGTAATTATTAATACAGCTAAAAATTTGATAGATAAAGTCTTAACAATTAGTGATAAGGAATTTCACTTAAAGAATAAAGAAAAGATTAAGAAAATTCTATATGATAATAGCTTTCCTAAGGGACTTACTTATAAATTAATTAATCAATCTAGAAATAGTAATAATATTAACACAAGAAACGGAACCTAAAATTTACAAATCTTTAACTTATGTACCAGGTTTTTCCGAACGTTTAAGAAAATCTAATATCTTTGATAAGAATAAATATAATATGGTCTATAGGACAGAAACGATCAGGAGAACTGTAGTAAAGTATATATAGGAACAACCAAGAATAAGCTTAAAACTAGAATAGCTGGACATAAGTCTGACTTAAGATATGTTAATTTACAAAGAACAGCATTATCTTCCCACTGTTCTGAATTAGGTCACTATCCAAAATAAGAAAATGCTTCAGTTATATATATTGAAAAGAATTATAAGAGACGTTATATTTTAGAAATGCTACATATAGTTAATACACCAATGACAAAAAGAATTAATTTTAAAGCTGATACTGACAATGTTGCACATACAGTACGTTCATAAATAATAGCACATTTGCGTATCTGTAAATTAATAATTCATAAAATTTGTGTAAACTTTATTAATATGTTCTCTTTTCAAAATTGAGCTCATTTTACACAAAACTCTCAGGAATTACAAATACCGTTATCAAAATTGCTTACATTTATATATTTAGCATATTTAAGCGTTCAAATTGTATAGCACAAATGCAAAAAATTCTTTGTATAACAAAGACTAAACAACAACTTCATTTATTTATTTAACAAAAACAATAAAAGAAAACCTTTTAATAATTTATTAGACCACCTTTCGATTTAATGCAAATTAATATTCTATTTTTCATAGAACTTGTTAATTTTTTCAGAAGAGCCTGATCCAGTGCCTCCCATTCCTTGAAAATTGAATTTTTGAGCTCATTAACACTCATGAATTGACGATTGCCAGCATAAATTACCCTGACGAGAATTTCCCATATGTTTTCTATAGGGTTCATATCTGGAGAGCAAGAGGGCCATTCCAAAACATCGACATTATTTGAGCTTAACCATTCTTTTGTAAATTTGCTGGCATGGCAGGATGCATTATCTTGCTGGAAAATATATTTCTTATTTATATTATTATGTAAAAATGGCAATAAACTGCACTTAAGCAATTCACAATATTTTTCAGTATTCATTTTGGTTGGTACGATTTGCAACTCCAAACAGCATTCTTCAGTAAATGCACCCCAAATCATAACAGAACCACCACCAAAGTTTCTTCGTGAGAAACATTGGGGTTCTTTTCGTAAGTCACGTCAGTAACTATTATTGCCGTCAGGGCCATCTTAATTAAATTTTTTTTCATCTGAAAAAATTATTTGTATTCACATTATTTTTGCAAAACTCCAAACGTGCATTGATATGACGTTTCAAAAGGCGAGGAGCTATTTTCATTCTCTGTCTTTGAATATGTTTGGAAGAGTTTAGAACATTCCAAATGGTCGTTTTGCACACTTTGTTGGAAACGCATGCAGCAAGTTGGTTACAGCTTTTGGTACTGTTGCTTGCTGTCCTTAGAATAAGACTGCGCTCGCGTTCATTCAACTTTTTTTTTCTACCACTGCTTTTATTTTTGCCATAATTTTCAATATTTGCCAAATAATTATAAACAACCTTTCGACTTCTGCAGATTTGAATTGCAATTTCAGCTTTCGACGCACCAATTTCTGTCAATGTTAAAATTTGACCTTTCTCAAATTCGCTAAGTACTTTTCCGCGTGGCATTTTGCTTATAACTAATATTTTTAATAAAACTGAATGCAATATGTTGTTTTAAAACGGTAGTTTTTTTTATAAAAAGAATTTTTTGCATTTGTGCTATACAATTTGAACGCTTAAATATGCTAAATACATAAATGTAAGCAATTTTGATAACGGTATTTGTAATTCCTGAGAGTTTTGTGTAAAATGAGCTCAATTTTGAAAAGAGAACATATTAATAAAGTTTACACAAAGAGATGAAAATTATAGCATGCCCTGTTAAAATTTTATGAATTATTAATTTAAAGATTAGCAAATGTGCTATTATTTATGAACGTACTGTATATATAGATATTTAATACATAAAATTACATAATTATTTGTTTATAAATGGACGAACACAAAAACATTAGTTAAGTTTTTTGTTTTTTCATATGTATGTATATTTGTTTTTTTGTTAATGTTACTTAAAAAGTTTTTCTTTTAACTTCATTATGAAAAAAGTTTTTTCATGTTTTCAAATTTTGTTTTTTGTTCAAAAATTTTTTATATACATGTAAAAACATTTTAATTCCTGAAGATGGTACACAGAGGAGTACCGAAATATTGAAAAATAAATTTAAAAATATTTGCAATTTTTTTAAATTAATAAAGGACTCTATTAGCTAAAAATTAGTTAATTTACTTAATTCTTTTCTTTTTAATAAAGCACTAGGTCTGGTTTAAAATAATAAAAATATTGTTTTTTATTTATTTTTTCAATATTTCGCCACACCGTTGGGTGGCATCTTCAGGAAACAGGAAACAGGAAACAAATTTATTAAAATTAAGTTATTTCAAATACAAATTATTAATTCATATGAAAAAATTTGTCAAACGAACTCAAAAAATTTTTTCAAAAAACAAAGACAAAAAATTCAAACATGTTATACATAAACATACATATAAAAAATTTTCAATACTCAAAATACATTGAAACTTTTAAAAATTTTCCAAAACATTTAAATTATACAAAAAACAATATACATATGTATACAAACACAAAAATTTTTATTTGATAAAAATGTTACAAATAATTAAGTTAGTTACATTGTAACGTTTACTATTTTTTATGAACCAAATGTCTATAACAATGTGCAACATTATCAGTATCAGCTTTAAAGTTTATTCTTTTTGTTGTTGGAAGTTTAATTATTTGTAACATCTCTAACATATACCGACGTTTATAATTATTTTCAATATTTAAAACTGATGCATCTTCAAAGTTAGGATGATGATTTAGACTCGCACAATGGGAAGATAATGCAGTTTTTTGAGTATTATTTACGTCTCTATATCTTTGATCAGATTTATGTCCAGCTATTCTAGTTTTAAGTTTATTCTTTGTTGTACCTACATATACTTTATTACAATTTTCACTATCATTACCATTACAAGGTATTTTATATACTACATTAGACAAGTTCCATTTTTGTATTTTATCTTTTGTTTTACTAAATAATCTGTTTAAAGTATTAAAAGTTTTGTAAGCCATTTTATATTTTTCCGAATCGAAAATTTTTGCTTTTTCTATTCTTTCTGCTAATTCTGGTACATAAATTAAAGACTTGTAAACTTTTGTTTCTATCACATTTCTTGTGTTACATGCTCTTCCGTACCTAATTTGTTTAAACAAACTCTTTATTAATTGTATTGGAAAATTATTATCGGTTAGTATCTTTATAACTTTATCTTTATTTATCTTGTGAAATTCCTTATCACTTATCTTAAATACTTTTTCTATCAAATTTTTGCCTGTATTAATAATTATTAATACATAAATTAAAGATTAATAATTATTAATACAGGCAAAAATTTGATAGAAAAAGTATTTAAGATAAGTGATAAGGAATTTCACAAGATAAATAAAGATAAAGTTATAAAGATACTAACCGATAATAATTTTCCAATAAAATTAATAAAGAGTTTGTTTAAACAAATTAGGTACGGAAGAGCATGTAACACAAGAAATGTGATAGAAACAAAAGTTTACAAGTCTTTAATTTATGTACCAGAATTAGCAGAAAGAATAGAAAAAGCAAAAATTTTCGATTCGGAAAAATATAAAATGGCTTACAAAACTTTTAATACTTTAAACAGATTATTTAGTAAAACAAAAGATAAAATACAAAAATGGAACTTGTCTAATGTAGTATATAAAATACCTTGTAATGGTAATGATAGTGAAAATTGTAATAAAGTATATGTAGGTACAACAAAGAATAAACTTAAAACTAGAATAGCTGGACATAAATCTGATCAAAGATATAGAGACGTAAATAATACTCAAAAAACTGCATTATCTTCCCATTGTGCGAGTCTAAATCATCATCCTAACTTTGAAGATGCATCAGTTTTAAATATTGAAAATAATTATAAACGTCGGTATATGTTAGAGATGTTACAAATAATTAAACTTCCAACAACAAAAAGAATAAACTTTAAAGCTGATACTGATAATGTTGCACATTGTTATAGACATTTGGTTCATAAAAAATAGTAAACGTTACAATGTAACTAACTTAATTATTTGTAACATTTTTATCAAATAAAAATTTTTGTGTTTGTATACATATGTATATTGTTTTTTGTATAATTTAAATGTTTTGGAAAATTTTTAAAAGTTTCAATGTATTTTGAGTATTGAAAATTTTTTATATGTATGTTTATGTATAACATGTTTGAATTTTTTGTCTTTGTTTTTTGAAAAAATTTTTTGAGTTCGTTTGACAAATTTTTTCATATGAATTAATAATTTGTATTTGAAATAACTTAATTTTAATAAATTTGTTTCCTGTTTCCTGTTTCCTGAAGATGCCACCCAACGGTGTGGCGAAATATTGAAAAAATAAATAAAAAACAATATTTTTATTATTTTAAACCAGACCTAGTGCTTTATTAAAAAGAAAAGAATTAAGAAAAGAATAAAGGTCAAAAAAACATTTAAATTTAATTAGTTAATTTATTTACAAAAAATAATATTAATACTAAGGTGAATATTCCTGAAACGTGCTTTGAAGTTGTAATTAAGAAATTAGTTGTTAAAAAACATTTAAAACAAAAGTATAATTATAACTGGCTTAATAACGAAGTAAAAAATTTAAAACAAGAAAAGATAAGTAAATATAGAATAACAAAAAGAACGAACATAAATTTAGCATGGAGCAATTACAGGATAATATGAAATATTTATAAGTAAAAGACTATTAAAGAAAAAAAGGCTTAAATCTTGTTTACGGGCACCGCTCCAAAATAAAAAAAGCTACCTATGGGGTGCAAAATGCAATTTTAAGCAAAAAATGTTAAGTGAAAAATTTGGCGGCAACCTTTAGTTTCGGAGTTACGGCCCTCCGAAGTTTTTTTTTATCTAATAGGGCATATATCGAGTAGTCGATGGCGGAATGGGACAAAATGGGTATCATTAGAAAGGGAATTAAAGATCCTATTTATTGAAGCAGGAAAAATTAAAAAATAAACAAATTAAAAAATCTGGTAAGGAAAAATATTTTTTTTTACAAAATGAAAGTTATTCGGAATACTTCATTAAAAAAGTTTTATAAAGGTGTAAAATATAATTTTAAGTAAAAAATGTTAACAGATAATATCTGGGAAAACCCTTTGTTTCCTAGTTATGAACCTCGAAAGTTTTTATGAATAATGTGGTCTAAAACGAGTATTTTATGGTGGAATGAGACAATATGGGTAGCATTGGAGAAAATCTTTGCGCCCGGCCGAAGGCCGGCTACGCAAGAAACCTTTAGAAAACGAAGCCGCTGTTGGTTATATCAAAGAGCAGAAAATTTTTGCGCCCGGCCGAAGGCCGTCTACGCAGGAAATCTTTAGAAAGCGAAGCCGCTGTTGGTTATACCATAGAGGAGAAAATATTCCTATTAAAATAAAGATTTTAAGCAAAGTTATATTTATATAGAAAATATCGTTTTTTGGAGCCTTACCTGATTTTTTTATTTTAATTTTACATTTTTCCTATTTAATTAAAAAGGCCCTTGACTTCCCTTTTATTTTACCATTTTACCATCGAATGCTCGATATATGCCCTATTAAGTACAAAAACTTCGGAGGTCCGTAACTCCGAAACTAAGAGTTGCCGCCAATTTTTTCACTTAACATTTTTTGCTTAAAATTGCATTTTACACCCTGTAGGCAACTTTTTTATTTTGAAGCGGTGCCCGTAAACTAGTTTTGTTCCGAAAAAACAAGCTCATCAGCAAAAAATTAGCAATGCCAAAGATCAAAAGAATATGTGGAAACAAATCAAAGAACTAGTCCTTAAAAAACAAAAACCTTGTAATAAAATCTGTGATATTTAATCAAAAAGAGTATAGTAAAAATTATCAAATTGCTAGCAGATACCTTTTTTCAGCTAAAATTTGGCTAAAAGTTAGCCGCTGACGTTTAGTTAAACCCGACTTCAAAAAATTAAAAAAGGTACCAATCAATTTTTTGTTAGGTTAAATGGTAAAAACTGTCGCGATACAACCCATGGTTATTTTTATAGAAAAGGAAGAGAATATTAAACAATAATAAGGCAAATATAGAACTATTTTAATATTATAAACAAATCTCATTAACCTTACCGTTTAGAATTTATATTTTGTTTGGCATAACTATTTACATGAAATTTTGTAAAAATGGTGCATACAACGATCAAACTCCTTTATTAGTTTACTAGAATTGCCAAAATAATTAAATAAAACGGAGTTTCACAAAAATTCTTTAAAATAATTTTATTATAAAATATTTACTTTTATAAACAGGTTCATAACTGGATTATAATTTATATTGAAAAACTATTTGTATGACCGCTATAATTAAAAGTAAACACATACAATATAAATCTAAAATGTGCACTATATGATGTTATTCTTACCTATGTTACGAGTGTATTAATTTATCCGCTTTGTCAGTAGTTACAGTAAACAAGATTAAAAATAATTATTACTACCTTCTTATACATTCTAAATTTTTACTTGATGCCTCTATGTTTCGAAGTTGTTTTTTTATTTTCAAGAATATTTAGAGCCATTTTATATTAAGGGCATTGTAGCTGACTTTTTATTGTTTTCTCTTTTGGAGTATCTTCGAAGTCGTCACGCCTTTACATTATGCATCTTTTGTAGCAAGTGCGAACATTTTTCATTCTACGTATTTATACGTAACAAGTGTTGTTTTGAGTTTAGCACAAAAATGCTTTGTGGATAACACTAACAATAAAACAAAAAACAATAAAATAATAATAGTAATAAATAATAAATATATAATATAATAATAAATATAATATTATAAAAAAATTAAACTTATAAAGTTTTAATTTTATATTTCCGTTTGTTTCTATACAGTATGGGCAAAAATTTATCTTAAAAAAATGTTTGAATAATATAAAAAAACGCGATTTCGGAAACACTGCTCACGCATCAAACTGCAAATATACGAAAGAGAGAAACAGGAGTAAGAGAAAAACAGAAAAGAGTTTTGAATATTAATTTCGTCCTACTTTTTCTACCCCGTAAGCTTCTCTACACCTCTTGCCTAGAATCTTCTTTATCATGACTTTTGATAAAATGCCCTTAATGTAAACTGGTTCTTATTATCTATTTATATTGCATCTGGTTTATTGAGCAGTATATTGTGACCGATTTTGGCGCCTAGGCTAGGTTTTCATAAAACAGCGAATATATGAAATTATTATAGTTAAAATTTAATATCCAAATCATATCTGTGTGGGGGTTATGATAAACGAGATTTTTTGATATTTGACGTAGTGTCAACATCTATTTCGTAGTCTTGATAAAAATTTAATTTTTATCAATACATATTTATTTTTTATTGAAGTTAAAGCTAATTTCTTTCAATTTGTATGAATATTGCTCCCTACATATTAAGTATTATATCCACGAGTGCAGCTGCCAACGCAGTTTTTTCCAGTGCAATTTTTTTTATTTGAAATAAGTAGTATTTATAATACTTTATAAGAATGACATATTAGTAATAAGTGTATAAATAAAATATTTTACATGCTCTGAATAATAAAATTATTTTTAATTAAATTTACAATTTCGTTTTTAATTTTTTTATGTTTGTTTCATTTTTAATATTAATTGGTATTGAATTATATAACATCAGTCCTTTATAAAATAGTGAATTTTGCATCGTATTTGTGTGTGCCAGTTGAAGCCGGAACTCATTAGCATTTCTAGCACGGCGCATCTCCCATATCTAACTTCTTTGTAAAGCAAATTGTGTTGAGTTGTTGCCTCTGACAGATATTTAACCATTTTAAGGATTCTAACATTAAGTTTATTGAAGTATATCGATTACATTTTAGTATGAAGCGCATAGCTTTATTTTGCATTTTTTGTAACCTTGTTAGTTGTTGATCTGAATAGCTGGAATATATTATTGTTGATCCAAATTCAAAATGTGGTTAAATAATAGTATTATATATATATATATATATATATATATATATATATATATATATATATATATATATATATATATATATATATATATATTAATTGCCGTTAATGTGGACATTTTATTTCTTATTCGTTTAAAAAAACTAATTTTTTTTACCAATTTTTTACAAACGTAATCATTGTGGTCTTTAAACTTAAAATTTTTATCAATTATAAAGCCTAAATATTTTAAATTATTAACTTTTTCTATGTTTGTGTTATTTTTTTGAAATATTCTGCTTGTGTTCATATTTATTTTCATTAGTTTTGTTTTCTTTTAATTTAACTTTAATTTATTCATTTTAAGCATTTATTTATGTTGGAAATGTCTTCTGATATATTGTCGTAACACTTTTCTTCAGTTTCAGCTTCCGTAAAGATTAATGTGTCGTCAGCATACATTACTATTTTACACTTCTCCAAAACGTTTTTAATATCGTTTATATACAGTATAAATAAGAGTGCTTCTAATATTGAGCCTTGTGAAACACCATATATGTATGTTTTCTATCGTACTTGACTCTATATTATTAACCTTAGAGATTTGCATTCGAGTAGCGAGGTATGATTTAAACCAATTTCCCTTGTACGCCATAGCAGTACAGTTTTTTTATAATGATGTCTCTATCTATTGTTTCAAAGGCACGTTTAAAATCGAGAAAAACAGCTAAAGTTTTGTTACTTTTCTTGGTAAATTTCCATCTATTTAGAACATAGTTCACAGCAGTTTCGCATGATTGTTTTTTTCTAAACCCAGACTGGTATTTAGATATTAATAAATTTTTTTCAATGTAGTCTCTCAGTTGTTGTTTAACACATGCTTCAAGAATTTTCTCGCAAATTTTTAAGTTATTTATTGGGCGATATTCTTCACATTTATTTGTATTTTTTACTTTCTCAACCGGGGTAACCATTGTTTCTTTCCAGTTTTGAGGGAAGACATCTGTATGCAATGACTTGTTTATTATATTAAGTAAAATATTGCCAATTTTGTTCCAGTTATCTAATATAATGACTTTTGATGTTTTTTTATAGTCCGGTTTATTTTTAATATTTCGACATATCGACTTTAATTCCAACATAGATATTGCACGAAAATTAAATTTTAAATTTATCACAGGTATTATATTTTCATATTGCACGTATTTGATAGTGTTTCTTATTTCTCTAATGCTGTCGACAAAGTAGTTATTAAACTTAATGGCTATTTCGATTTCTTCTTTGTACTCTATGTTTTCAAATATAACAGATTTTATTACATTTTTAGATTTTCTTAAAACTAGGTCTTTTATTGCACTCCACATTTCTTTTTAATCGTTCGATGCTGTTATTTTATCATTTATATATTTATTTTGTTTGATATTCAATTTTAGCTTTGTATTTATTTCTTATTATTTTATAATTTGTCCACGCAACATTAGCATTTTGAAATTTCGCTCTATGGTAAGAGTTTACTTTTTCTAGTTTTAGGATTCTAGTTCATTATTAAACCATTTATTATTAATTTTGTTATTGTTTTGTTTCTTAACAGTAAATTTTTTTATTGTATCTTCAACACATTTATGGAAGTCTTCTACCATTTCATTTATATTAATTGTAAAATTATATTTTATTTTTGTATTTAGTTCATTTGTAAATTTTTGCTTATTATATTTAAAAAGCTCTATTGTTTATTATTTACTTCCGATTGTCTGCAGTTAGTATCAATAAATATGTCTATAGATTCATGATCGGATATCTTGTTATTAATATTTAATTTTGCACAAATCATTTTGGTATAATTGTTTTGGAACTCTGTGTTACCCGAGTTTCCTCGCTAAATATCTGTTTTAATCCATTGTCGCTAAAAGTGTTCTGAGTTTGATGTTTGTAAAAATCGTTTTTCCAGTCTATATTAAAATCGCCAGCAATTAATATGTCGCAGTTTCGTTCACATATTTCTTCTATAAAGTCTTGTAGAGATTCACAAAACTCCACTTTAGAACAACTTGGAGACCTATACACTGCAATTATTATTAATGATAAATTTAGGTGTTTTGCCATATGCGCACTAATCCAGTAAGCATAATTTTTTACTGTGACTTTGATTTCAAA
This sequence comes from Cistogaster globosa, assembly GCA_937654795.1. Classification (NCBI taxonomy): domain Eukaryota; kingdom Metazoa; phylum Arthropoda; class Insecta; order Diptera; family Tachinidae; genus Cistogaster; species Cistogaster globosa. Next base: position 43,927,550 of record OW569407.1, read on the forward strand.
AATATTCCACTGTTGGTAAAAGTATATAATTACGCCACCGGTTTTTGATGAATTTGAGACTGTGCTAAATTGATTGTAGCCTTTAAGTTCAATTTTTGCTTCACTAATTTGATCTGTCAAATGTGTTTCGGAAAGGACTATAAAATCGGGTTCATTAAATTCAACTAATTTTTCCAATTGTGTAAAATTATTGATTTAACCTTGAATATTCGTATATACTCCACTCGCTTTGGTCGTTAAATATCACAGTCTAAACCAATTTTTTTCCTTTTTAAGTTTAGCTTGTTTCGATACACTGGGTATTCCTTATTTGTAGTGGCGTGATTTTCATCTAATCCAAGATTTAACCTTTTGTTTTCTTTAATGCAACTTATACATTTATTTGCAATTTGTGTTTTACATTCTCTGCTTTTATGGTTTCTATGACATTTGTAGCATATCTCTTCATTTTTGCATTCTGACACTTTATGGTTATATCCTTGACATTTTAAGCACTGTATTATGCTCGTGCCATCAAAAACTCTACATCTATCCCATCCGACATTCAGTCTTTGACTTGATAAGATTTTTAAATATGTTTCATTGTCTGTTTTTATTCTTGCATTGTATATTGTTCTGTTATACCGTTTAGTTTCAAAACATTTTACAATTTCTATTTTACTGTTTTTTATTTCATTTTGCTTTTTTAGTTTTTCCATTAGTTCTTATTTTATTTTAAAATTCATGTCTGTTAATATTAAATGTAAACCGTCTTGTTTAAGAATTTTAACTTCATAGTTTTCACTTATTTCATTTACAATAGCATTTCGAATTTTTTCTCGTTCCTCGATATTTTAGCTTTGTAAAATTACTGTGCCATTTCGACGATTTTCAACGTTAGTTATTTTAAAATTAACGGGATTCACTTTTTCATTAAGTTCTGTCTTAGTTTTCTGTACATTTTGTTTTTCTTTGGGATTTATAATTAATGGGACATTTTTTTAACAGTCTGGCATCACGTTATCGTTTGCAACCGTTTTAGCATGTCACCTTTGTTTTTATATTTGTTTCTTTTACAATTTTCTTGATTTCGTCGAACACCTTTAAATTGTTGTTGTTTTTTTTCACACATTTTATTATTTTTATTTTCAACTTGATTAACATTTCCGTATAGATATTTTAAGGTTTCCATATTCTTTTCACAAGATTTTTGTATATTATCCATTTTTTTAAATCGTTCATCATACCGCTTCTCAATTGCCTCTAGTAAAGATTTTAATTCGTTTTCGTTTAGCCTTAAGGCATTTGAAAATTCAAGTTAATATTCTTTAAGTGCTTCGTTATTTTTGTTTACATTATCTTGCATATCTCTTAGCGCAAGATCAACATTTTGGATATAAAGCATACAGTCTTCACAAATAAACCTTATGAAATTGCTTTCCTCAATCATTTTGGACGCATGTTGGTCAATGCCCGCGCACTTTTTTGATAAATGGTAGATTTTGTTACACACACCATTACATCTTAATCCACTTTCTTCTCTTATTGCCGATCTGCATTTACTGCACTCAGCCATTTTTACAATTTACTTAAAAATGACAATATCATTTAATGTTTTTAAAATTTTTAGTACTTTTATGATCTTTTTATTTCTATAAATGTATTGCTTAAACTAATTGAACATAGAAATTATGTATATTCATATTGTTTACACATGGTTTTTATTTTTCCTTTCAATTTGAGAACTGTAATAATTTTGGTTCTATTTACTTTAACTAATAATCATGTTAATGTGCGTTTGCTATTTACTGAAACTAATGAGGTCATTTATTTAAGCAAGTAGTTAAATAAATGATCATATTAGAGTCTGTCCTGTATTTACTTAGGATAATATTCAAAAATAAAAATACGTGGCACACATGGCCATGAAAATTATGTTTTCTATTTGTTTAAACTAATGATGTCTTCTACTAATGATCATATTAGTGTCTGTATAAAAATTCAAAGACTAAGATACGTGCCACACAACCCTTAATACTGAAGAAAAATAGTAACTAGAGCATTAGCGATAAGAAATAAGTATAACCTATGTATATTAGAATTGATCGATAGTATATAAGCTGAACCATTGATAAATAAATTTAGTGTCTTACAAACATTCCAAATATAAAGAGTTTTATTCAAATCCTCTAAACTTGTATTAACACTATTTTAAAGTTCTATTTAAATTATATTTTTCAAAATATTTTCAGAGCTTTATTGTTTTGCTTGTTGTTTATCTAAGGGTTGCCGCAAATAGGTTAAACAAAAATTCTCTAACTGGTAACAGAGTTCTTTTTTCATAATAACTATAATTTAGTTAATGAATGATTTAATGACCGATAATCTTTGCCTTACTGTTTACTTATTTAAATAAATTTTGGAGGTTCATACAAGCCGAGATTATTTTTATGAGCCGTTCAAAAAAAGGCTAGCTGATAAAACATTGGTTAATAGCTGGCTTACAGCCACTGCCGCCCATTTTTCAGTTAGGCGCCGCCGCCGACCAAAATCCCCCGGCACAGGTCTCTGATTGCTGCTGTAGTCAAAGTGGTAAACACGTTGACTACAAACCTGGTTGTTTCAGGGTTCAAATCTTGCGGCAATCAAAATACAAAAAAAATGCTTTTTCTGTTTAATGGTATTAATACATATTCAGAATTTAACATAAAAAAGTGCAGTCTCCTTCGTCGGTACTTTCTCATAGCAGATTCGCCGGCGAAGTAAAATAACTATCTATCTTTCTCCTTTCACCACATGTCTTATCTCTCATCTATCCCTTTCCTAAAGAATGTAGCACGGTTACGAAAAATAACTAAATAGGTTTTAATACCTAACACTTCTCTTTAAAAAAAAATCAATTTAATAAATATTTGAAAAATATACGGAATAGTACGAGCATAGAAGATGTGCAATACGTAAATAGAATTCCTGTGATAAATACATATAAAATTCAAATTTCGCGAAATAGATTTACAAGAGCTAAATATACATGCAAAATATTGAAAAATAAACCAGATTTTAATAGTGTCAATAAATATTATTCTAGATAATTGGGACATTTTAGGCAAAGTATTACTATATGTAATCAACCAATCCTTAATTACAGGTATTTTTCCTAAATGTTGGAAAGAATCTGTGGTCACACCTACAGAGAAAATAAAAAAATACAAAAAAATGCGAAGAATTCCCACCAATCAACACATTAAATACTTGTGAAAAGATAATTGAAAAAGTGGTTAATGGACAGTTGGAGAAATATATGGAAGAAAGCTAATTATTCTCTAAATATCAATCAGATTTTCGTAAAACCTATTAGTGTGAAACAGCATTAAATTATGTAATAAACAGATGGAAAAAATGATAAGAACAATAAAATTATAGCAATTTTTTGATTTTAAAAGAGCTTTTAAAACTATAGATAGAAAAATTTTAAAAAATAAATTATATAAATAAACTGTAATATAAATAAATTATATAAATATGGTATAGTTAAAATGGTTTAATTCATATTTAAAAGAGAGAGTGCAAAAAACGAAAGTAAACAATAAAAAATCAGATAATATTAATAACGATAACGGCGTGCCACAAGGCTCTATTTTAGGTGCATTGTATTTTATATATATAAATGAACTACCAGAAATTCTCGAAAAATCCGAAATTGTGCTTTATGCGGATGACACATTAATATTTACTGAAGCTGAAACCGAAAAATTATGTCATGAAAACCTAACACACGATTTAATTAATGTAAACAAATGGTTAAAAATGAACAAATTGAAGTTAAACGAAACAAAAATCATGAAAATAAATATAAGTACCAACATAAAAATTAAAACAAATAACGAAGAAATAGAAAAAGCTAAAAATATTATATACAGGGTGTTTTTTATAGACGAATAGAACTTCGAATTGAAATAAAACACAAGAAAATCGTTTTAATGTCCATCAATTTGGCTTTATTGGAAGGATAATTTTATGCCATTAATGTTTAAATATGATTTCGGGCATGTGGCCGCCGCGGCTGGCTCGAATAAAGTCAATTCTACAGGTCCAATTTTCAACCACTTTTTTGAGCATGTGGGGCCGTATGTTGGCAATAACGCCACGAATGTTGGCTTCCAAGTCCCCTAACGTTTCTGGTTTGTTGGCGTAGACGAGCGACTTCACATATCCCCAAAGAAAATAATCCAATGGTGTCAAATCGCACGATCTTGGTGGCCAATTGACAGGTCCATTCCGCGAAATTATGCGCTCATCGAATGTTTCCTTCAATAAATCGATTGTAACGTGCGCTGTGTGGCATGTAGCGCCGTCTTGTTGGAACCACAACTCATGCACATTCATGCCATCCAATTGGGGAACAAAATAGTCGGTTATCATGGCTCTATACCGGTCTCCATTAACGGTAACTGACTCTCCAGCATTATTTCGGAAGAAGTATGGCCCAATGACTCCACCAGCCCATAGAGCACACCAAACAGTCAGTTTTTGTGCATGTAATGGCGTTTCAAGGGTCTCATGTGGATTCCCTTCACTCCAAATGCGGCAATTTTGCTTGTTGACGTAGCCATTCAACCAAAAATGAGCCTCATCACTGAACAAATCAAAAATCTCATTTTCGGCCCATACACCAAAATCACGACGCATTGCATGGTCTCGCGGCTTTAATTCTTGCACAAGCTGGATCTTGTAAGGTCGCAAGCCAAGATCTTTGCGCAAAATCTTCCATAAAGTTGATGGACAAAGCTCTAATTGCTGTGCACGGTGGCGAATCGATTCTTTCGGGTCCTCTTCAACACTTTGCTCTACAGCGGCAATTGTTTCTTCGGTGCGCACTGTTCGACATCTCTGCGGATGCGTATTATCACATAGAGTAAACGTAGTGCGAAAACGATCCATGGTTAACCGAATTAATTGCTCTGATGGCCGATTATGTCGACCATAAAATGGACGGAGCTTGCGGTAAACTTCGCGAACTGAACCATTATTTTCGAAATAAATTTGCACGATTTGCAAGCGTTGTTCTTTTGTCAACCTATTCATGATGAAATGGCAAACCAAACTAAATATTAATCACTTGACAGCTGACAAAATGGCCGCCAGTTAAAAAAGTGATGCCAACTTAAAGTTCTATACGTCTATAAAAAACACCCTTTATCTTGGTTTTATAATAGACAAGGATTTAAAATTTAAAGAACACATCGATTAAATAAGTAAAAAGATTACCAAAAATTTGCTTTTTATAAGACTAAGGAGTCAGATATCGCTAATTACTGCGGTGAACATTTATTACATAATGATTAAATAATAATTTTCACTTGCTGTACGGATCAACAAATAACAAGACTGCAAAAACTTCAAACTAGAGTGTAAAGTGTGTACAATATTCATTATTACTGTACATGCAAACAAAGTATGTTGTTGTACTATATTAAATTTCGTAAAAGTCAAGTGGCACTTTTTCGTAACCCAAATATTAGTACGCTGTGTGTAACCCACTTATTTGTTTCTTTGTTTCATTGAAGTATAGCGACAGACCGTACTTTTGTGTGAAAAACAAATATGAGTTGTGTGATTAGAAATGGGTTTGACCACACACGAATTATGACACATGTAAATTACAACATGTGAGCGAAATAATTACAAAGGGGAGACGCATGTCTCTGAGTACAACAGAATACTTATCTAGGTGTAGTCATAAGATATTGAGAAGACTTTAGAAAGTCTCTCTTAGAGAAGTCGTCTAGAACGTCTCATAAGTAATATATAAGCAGGGCATTTTTGTAAATAAAAGCAGAACTTAGTCTTAACACAAAACGAAACAACGTGTTTTGCTTCATGGCGATCCTGCCAAACTAAATATAAAGCAAAAAGTTTAAATATACAGCATAATTTGCTAAATTAAACTTGCTTAATCTAGGGCAAAAGGAAAAAGACATACACAGCTTATGCTAAGTCTTATCCTTGTGGAACGAAAACGAACACATTTTTTTTCCTTCAGATTTACCTGATGGAACAACCGCTTCACCAAGTATTAGAAGAAATCCGGGAAGCCGAAATAAGATGGGCAAAGTTGATTGAGGAAGGTCACGAATATGAAGACAAACCAACAATACTAAAAACTGGCCCTAAACCATTGGTCCTAAAGAAGAAAAAAAAATAATAGAACCCATTATTTTGCTCTACAATAGTAGCTACTTAACATTAACAAAGACGTTTATTTTTATAGTTTATTTTAATTCATATGTTGGCCATCCCTGCTAAATATTTTAAATATAAAAAGTTTGTAATATGTTGCATACTTTTAGGCGAAGCATAAAAATGTTTAGATGTGACTTTTTACTACCAAATTGCTTTTTGTGGTAAACATTCAGTGTTGCCATGTATTAATTTTTTAGAGGAATGTTTATTATTATTTTATAAAAGTACCTCATTTAATACATCATTTCTAACACTTAATCCAATTATTATTATTCTCAACCCAATTATTTATGTTCTGAGGCTATTGCTGCAATGTGGCATTTCTCTTTGTCTTTTTTATTCTTAAAAAATATGCTCGTTATCGTTATTCTAAAGAATTATTAGCAGAATTAGTCAATTTTTATTGTCTTGCTTTATAATTTTTAGTATCTTATAACTTTAGGTTTTTGAAGTAGCAAACATGTTGTTACAAACAAAGTTTCTTTTTGGCAAAAATCTACGATATATTTTTAATTAACAATAACTGAAGGATATACATCTACTTTTATTAGAATAAGAATATTCCGAACTACTTTATATTGTATTGTACTCAAACTTTAATAAAATTTTCATTTGCTCCTCAACAATTTATTGAATATGATTCTTTTAAATATCACTGTCAGAAAATAAAATTTTACAAATTTTCATTTTTATTTTATTTTTCATTATACTCAGCATAACGTAAATGATGCCTTTAAATTTAAAATATCCAATATCCAAAAATCAAGAGGAGGCGCTGTGGCAAGGACGAAGAAACAATTGTCCGTGAAGATCAACGAACTGTCCTACGAAAAGGATAAAAATAGAATTAGAAGATTAGAAAAAGAAATACAAAATCTAAAAAATTAAATTAAAATTATAAAAAAAGATAAAATTAATAAGAAAAGATCAAATGTATAAAAGTCAAATAAATACACAAAAACATAAATATATAAATATTTTATCTTTGTATACTCTTCTTAACAAATTGTTTTAAAAAGAGAAAGAAAAGCTACGTTAAAAGAAACGATATGTGTAGTAATTATAACTCAGTATTGTAGTTATTGTTATTGTCATTGTTTGTAATAAAATTTTTGAGTTTATTATGGCTTTTTTGCCTTATTGATTTAATTGAGTTTTCATTTAATTAATTTGGCTTTTGGTATAAGACTCTGAGGTTTTCTTTACAAAATTTGGGTAAAATCCACTGATGAGCAGTAGCGAAATGGCCATATGGATATGCTTTCCCCGCAGTAATACATTAAATTTTTTAGTTTAAAATAATAAATGTTTCATGAAAATATCATGAAACATTTATATTTGAAGGAATCAGGCACAATTAAAGTAAATTATTATATAAGAAATTATTTAATTAATGCAGCTTTAGATCAAGTTGATAAAATAAAAGGTTATGTAATAAAAAAAGTAGAAAAGTTAGACATAATCGATGAAATAGGTTCTGTTAAAAGATATTTAAATAAGTTTAAAAACCAATAAAAAATTTCATTTAAATTTTCACAAAAATAGAAATAAAATTGTTTGTATGGGTTCCATATTTAATTCATTAAGGTCGATAATTTTCAACGCGAAAAAATCTCTAAATCGCCCATATTCGAGGGATACAGTAAGGGAGAAACAATTAGAGGTAACAGGATTAGCGGAAGCATTTGATAAATTCGTTGAAGAAGGGAAAATTCCTGCGGAGAGAAGATCAGAATTTGAAAAACTAAAGTTAGAAGCAATAGAATTATAAGATTCACATACAACTAAAAATCAGAATAATTCAAAGGCAACATCACCAATAACAATGACGAATATGGACAATGACGAATATGGAATATCACTGCAATTATCAAATTAGTCCCACTATTCACAGGGAAGAAGGACGATTTGCACAGTTTTATAACAAATTAAGATATAGTCAGCTGCGAAACAATCTTCATTTTTTAGTTTCATTTTTAATTCCAGATTAGACCTGAGGGTTCAAAACAGAATCAAACAAGATACTGTTCCAACTACCGTAGAAGGATTAATACAGAGTTTGAGAAAATCTTATAAGTCTATAAGAAATCCGAATTGTATTTCAAATAAATTGACAGGTATAGCTCAGAAAGGGGACAGCCCTATGGGATTCGCGAACAAGATTGAGAGTTTAGTGGCAGAGATTAACGAATTACAGATAGCCGAAGAAGGGGAGGCAAATAGAATTTCCATTATTAGATCTAACGGTAGAATAGCCTACAATTCCTTTTTGAATGGATTGGCCGATCATCAGATGGTTGCCACCATAGATGCTAGCCGTGCTTCTACATTTGCTGAAGCATTAGAGATAGCAGAAAGAGCCTCATCTAGAACAAAACAAAGGCAAATAATGTACCAAAATGCAACCCAAAGACAATATAATTCGTCAAACCAGTGCGGGAAGTGTGGTAGATCACATGGGGACAGTTGTCCAGCCGAAGGAAGAAAATGCAATAAATGTGGAAAACCCAACCACTTTGCTAACAAATGCCGCTCAGGAACAAATAATTTAAATCCAAATAACAGAAATAACTATAACAGTAGAAATAATAATCATAGAAGCAACACTAGAGGAAATCAGAATCGAAGCAATAGGAACCGAAACCTAAATCACGTCGAGAATCAGGGAAACTTGCAAACACCGGAGACCGTACATCAGGATTCTCCGGATTATCAAGAATAATTAAAGAAAAGAAAGTTAACAGTATATCACGGAACCTCAAAAATTATGTAAAATTGAATATTTTGAATACAGACTATCCCTTAACATTTTTAATAGATACGGGAGCTGATGTTTCTGGTATATAATTACAATGAGGATCCGGATGATTACTGCAATTTGACAGGAATCTCAGATAAGATAATAAAATCTTTGGGTTCCACGGATGTGAAAATAGAATTCAATGAAAATATAATTAAACATGAGATACAACTAGTAAAAGACGATTTCCCAATAAGTACAGATGGAATTCTTGGTAGAGATTTTTTCTCTAAATACAGATGCAACATAAGTTACGATACATATATCTTATCATTTAAAATCAACGATGATTTGATTACTACTTTTAATATTAATCAAATAAGAGTACCTAAAAGAAGTGAAATTATTGTTCCATTTGATATCAAATTAAAGGAGGATGGTGTCGTATTAAATGGAGAAATCACTAAGGGATTATATTTGGCTAATGCGATCGTACCTAAGAATGGCAATCAGCATATAAAAATATTAAATGTTACGGATAGAACGATGACAGTGTCTAATTTAAAGATAGAGACTGTTCCGTTGAATAATTATGGAACCTGTTCTATAAATCAGAAAATAACGACAATACGAAAGCAAGATTTCAAAAACTATTGAAAACGTTGGAATTGGATAATTTGGAAGAAAATGACAAAAAAGAGATTGTAAATATATTGCATAAATACCAGTCAGTATTCCACTTGGATGATGAAGAATTGACAACTAACAATTTCTATAAACAAACGATAAATCTACATGACAACAATCCTGTATATATAAAAAATTATCGTTTACCACAATCGCATACAGACGAAATAAATTCACAAGTGCAAGGTTTGTTGGAAACCAATATAATAGAACCATCCGTTAGTCCATATAACGCAACACTCTTATTGGCACCAAAGAAAGGCCAAACTAAATTCAAGAAATGGAGACTAGTGGTCGATTTTAGAAAATTAAATGACAAAATCGTTAGTGATAAATTTCCTTTGAAACAATTAGATGATATTTTGGACAAATTAGGTAGGGCAAAGTATTTTTTTACATTGGACATGACAAGTTCATTTCACCAAATAGAACTTGATCACCAATCTAGACCATACACAGCTTTCTCCGCACCTAATGGTCATTACCAGTATACTAGACTACCCTTTGGATTGAAAATTTCATCAAATAGTTTTCAACGAATGTTAACTATTGCTTTATCTGGATTAGAATCTGAAGCTTTTCTATACGTTGACGATATAATTGTCTTTGGATGTAGTCTCAGACACCATAACTCAAATTTTACGAAAGTATTTGATCGATTAAAAAAATATAATCAAAATTAAATGCAAACAAATGTCATTTTCTGAAACCAGAGGTAATATATCTTGGCCATTGGATAACTCCAGACGGAATAAAACCTGATCCTGAAAAGTTTGCAGCCATAACTAATTATCCAACACCAACTAATGCAGATGACGTAAAACGATTTGTAGCATTTTGTAACTATTACAGAAGATTTATAGAAAATTTTGCTGATATAGCAAATTGTTTAAATCAGTTGTTAAAGAAAGGAGTGACATTTGAATGGACAGAACATTGCCAAAAGGCATTCCAAACATTAAATCAAAAACTAATATGTCCACCAATTTTACAGTATCCTTATTTTGAAAAACCTTTTGTACTAACAACAGATACAACAGATTTTGCATTGGGAGCTGTATTATCACAAGGGGAGATTAGAAAAGATAAACCGATATTATACGCTAGTCGTTCGCTTAATAAACACGAAAAGAATAAACCTGTAATAGAAAAGGAACTACTTGGCATCCATTGGGGTATACAATTTTTTCAACCATATCTATATGGTAGAAAATTTGTAGTTGTGACAGACCATCGTCCGTTGATTGCATTATTTTCGCATAAGAATCCGAGCTCAAAATTAACGAGAATACGTTTGGAACTATCTGATTATGACTTTCAAATAATATACAAAAAGGGTATTAACAATGCTAATGCCGACGCTCTTTCCAGAATACAATTACATTCTGAGATGTTGAAAGAGATGATACCTAAACAGACTGATGAAAAAATAAAAAAATCGCTGGTGATAACGAGAAGTACAAAAAACAAAATGATACAAGAGGAAGCTATAATTGAGGAAAGAAAAAGAAAAACTGATGAGGATAGTGCAACTCCTATTGGGTCTGATCAACTCAAGATGTGGGAATGTACATCCATGAATGATATAAAATGTGCACAAAAATTAAAATTTATATTGGAAAAGTCGACAGAAAAGTTAAAAATTGAAAACAATCGTGCTAAAAAAGAAACGGCCTTCTGTATTAAGCAGTTTGGGTCATGTCGTTTACGCACTAGAGAAAAGTGACGAAATATTCAAGGAAATAAGTCATGAGAGAATGAAGAAAATAATAAACGATAGCAAAGAAAAAATAAAAATCTTGCTATATGCGAGTCCTCAGAGAATAACAGATGATAGAAAGAAAATCGAATTAATTAGCTTGTATCATAATACACCATGCGGCGGGCATTCCGGAGTAAGGAGAATGTTGCTTAAATTGAAACGAAAATATATATGGAAGAATATGTACAAAATGATAAAAAAATATGTCTCAACGTGTGATCTATGTCAAAGAAATAAACAAATAAGACACACAAAAGAACCATTGTGTACTACGGATATGCCAACACAAAGTTTTAGCACTGAAGTAATTGATACAGTTGGTCCGCTTCGACCATCAGAAAATAATAGATACATATTGACAATACAATGTGAATTAACGAAGTACATTATAGCAGCACCTATGGAAACAAAGAAGGCTAAATCCATAGCAAAACACTAGTTGAGAATTTTATACTAAAGTATGGACTATTCAGGATTTTAAAATCGGATAGGGGTACTGAATTCGTCAATGATTTGATGAGGGAGATGTGTAAACTGTTACAAATCGAAAAAGCTTTCTCTACTCCATACCATCATGAAACCTTAGGAACTATTGAGCGAAATCATAGGGTTTTAAATGAATATTTTCTACCATTTGTTAACAATGAAAATTGGTCTGAATGGATACCTTATTATTCTTTTGCTTACAACATAACAGCGCATGTTGATAGTAATTATTCACCGTTTGAATTAATTTTTGGGAAAATACCATGTCTACCAGGTGAACGAGTACTTAATTCCGGTAAGGTTTATGACATGGATAATTACGCAAATAAGTTGAAAATTAGATTGAAATATTCATTAGATAATGCTAGAAGATTATTAGTAAAAGTAAAAGAGAAAAGAGGGTTAGACTCTTTAGGTAAATCGAATAGTATAGAATTGAGTGTAGGAGATTTGGTGCTTGTAAGGGTTGGAAACAGAAGGAAAAATGAATCTCCATACCAGGGTCCATACAAGGTAATTGAAATTGAAGATTTGAATGTGACAATTGAAAGAAATGCTAAAAGAAAAACCATTTATAAAAATTTGTTAAAAAGTATAATGAAAAGTAAGAATGTACTTACAAAATTCTTAAGAAAATCAAAATAAAATTTTTTATGTATAAATGTCTAGTAAGTAAAGAGTAATAAGTAAAATAGTATTAAAAAAAAGAAGAAAATATATATATATATACAAACAAATGAAAATAAAAACAAACAAAAAATGAGTAATTTAAGAATCAAAACATTTTTTTTTTTTGAAATTTACACTTGAAATTGTTATTATTGGTTACGTACAAATATTAAATAACCAAAAGTTTTAAAATTTGTAATTAAAACACATATGTACATTATTATTGTTTGTATTGAGTTGGTATATATATATATATATAAATAAAACAATTAAAACACACTCGACACTTAAACATGAAATCATACAATTATACGATTGTACGATTTTCTTTTAAGGGTAAGGGTGTGATGTATGTACAATATTCATTATTACTGTACATGCAAACAAAGCATGTTGTTGTACTATATTAAATTTCATAAAAGTCAAGTGGAACTTTTTTGTAACCCAAATATTAGTACGCTGTGTGTAACCCAATTATTTGTTTCTTTGTTTCATTGAAGTATAGCGACAGACCGTACTTTTGTGTGAAAAACAAATATGAGTTGTGTGATTAGAAATGGGTTTTACCACACACGAATTATGACACATGTAAATTACAACATGTGAGCGAACCAATTACAAAGGGGAGGCGCATGTCTCTGAGTACAACAGAATACTTATCTAGGTGTAGTCATAAGGTATTGAGAACACTTTAGAAAGTCTCTCTTAGAGGAGTCGTCTAGAACGTCTCATAAGTAATATATAACCAGGCATTTTTGTAAATAAAGGCAGAACTTAGTCTTAACACAAAAAGAAGCATCGTGTTTTGCTTCAAGAGCTATGCATGCAATATTGAGATGTAGTCGCTATACACCAATACAATACATGCTTAATTGTCTAAAGTGGCTTAATATTCATCGGAGACTTGAACTGAATATGTTTAACTTTATTTAAAGTAGCCATATTAGCTTTAATATTATTAAAATTTTGTATATTTCGACTCTGAAAAAATTTAAAATAAAAAGTTGGTGCAATTAATTATTTTTTAATGTAATACAAAAAAAATTATCCAATAAAATATGTTGCCTCTTAATACAAATATAAATACGACATACGACCGACTATAAAAAAATAAATAATTAGAGAACCAAGTATTGTAAAAGTGAATGTCTATATAGAGCCAGTCAGTTCTGAATAATTTCCATAAAGTACTTGTTTTTTCCTAATATTTTTTAGGAAATTTAAATTAATTAAATTAGATTTAGTGCACTAAACTGAAAAATAAACACAAAACTTCTATAAAGGAAACACGACAGTTTTAACTAAGGATTACTTTGCAAGTAAAAGTATTTATTATGTATACTGATGCTACAATATTTTTCAGCATAACAATTACTTTTAACATTTATAAAAAAACTTAGAAGTAAGGTATGTATTAGGGGTAAGTATTAGTTTTAGCATTATTTATTTTAGTTTTATTAAATTCATTTATTATTATTATTATTATTATTATTATTATTATTATAATTATTATACTGGCTCAACATTCCGGCCCCATTGAAGGAGCTGAGGTCTTCAATCATCAGGTAGAGGAGCCAATTTACATATTGGGCGTTTAAATACGCCGTTTCTGGTCTTGACCTCCGCCACCCTGACCTTGCCGTCGCACTGTGGTCAATATTTTGAGATAGCGACCAAAACTACTTTTGGTTTTTGTTCTCCGATTTTAAAGTTATTAGACTCATAAAAAAGTAGACAGTAGTAAACCTCGGGAGCCAAAAAACTAGAACTCTATTTCAACTATTTCACTGAGAACAGGGTGGTCCAAAATGGGCTTTTTCAGAATTTAGTAAATTTATGATATTTTTAGTTAATTTTTAAAGTTTAAATTATCATAACTTTTTTGTTTTTCAAGATTTTTGGACGAAATAAATTTTGTGTTTTAACTTAACTTATTTCCTATTACTGGTAAAAAAAAATTGAAGCTCTACTGTTTTCAGAACAATTTAAATATTTTTTTTTAAAAAGGTCAAATTTCTCGGAAATTTCCTACTTCATAGAGCACAACTCCTGTGAGTCAAGCTGAGTCAAAACACAAATTTACTATTTTGTAGTCCTAACTCTCCACTACATTCCTATATACACATGTCCATGCATCGGGACTGCACTTTTGAGCTACAGCAATTTTTCTGACCCAAGGTAAGATATTCGGTACAAATGAACGTCATATTTTTTGAGAAGTTATTTGTATGTGAAAGTGGCTATTATGCATATATTTTGATGAAATTTTGTACAAGAGTTCTTATTGATCCAAAAAATAATTCTGTTGAAATTAGGAGAAGTTGGCCCATATTTGGACCTAGTCCACATAGAAGGGTGTATCAAAATTTTGACAAAAATGACAATAGAACTCCCAAATTATGTGGTATCTAGCAATTAATTTGGAAAAGGTAAAAAATGATTTTATTGCCATCTAATATTACATAACTTAAATACCTGAAAATTGCAAATAAATTTAAAACAAATGGAAGTGGTAAAACCAAGTACCTGTTATATTATTACCAGTACCTATTAACTCTCAAATTATGTGGTATCTAGCAGTTCATTTGGAAGAGGTAAAAAATGATTTTATTGCCATCTAATATTACACAACTTAAATACCTAAAAATTGCAAATAAATTTAAAACCAATGGAAATAACTGGTAAAACGAAGTACCTGTTATATTATGTTTCAAAGAGGAAAAAAAGATCATGTTGAAACTTCGAGCAATAGTATATTAATCCATGCTTTCATTTTTTTTTTCTTCATTATTGTTTCAACAATGGCTAAATTCAGTTATAGTGTTCTATCTGATATATATTTTGAACGAAAAGATGAAAACGACATTATTTTACATATAATGAATAATCCATTCTTCAAAATATGCGACAAACAAGAAATTAAAATTCATAAATTAAAAATAAAAAACTTTTTAAATACTTTAAGAAAACGGTACAATCAATGTTCCAGAAACAAGAAATTGTTTTACTCACGCAACCAAGAATGGCTAAGAAATAAACTTATTTTTAAAAAGGCATCAGTAACTACCACGGAAACTGGAAAAGGTGGTCGACCAGCAAAGCCAATTGATAATTGTAGTGAAAGATCACGAAGACGCAAGCTTAAACATATCAATGAAGAAGTTTCTTGTAGCATCAAAAAGGATTCATTTCTGCATCAAATTCAACCATCGAAACCTAAAAAGAGTAAAATTGCTATCATTAATAAAATAGTGGAAGCAAGCCCCAGACGCACAAAAAGGATTTTAAAAAGTATGCCGACACCAACTAAAGAAAATAAATTTACTCCAGCAGAAGCATTTGCACTATTTTTGGATTTGAAAATGACTAAAAACCAATATACAGAATTGCGGAAACGAACCAATAAAAAAATTGTGGAATTTTTCCATCATATCGAGATATAGTTTCTGCCAAAAAAGATTGCTTACCTTCACCAACTGCTATAAGTGTAAGTTCAAGTTCAGCAGAAATAAAATTGCAGGATCTTCTTGAACACACTGCAGAACGATTACTAAAGACATTTGATGCTGACTATTTAAAGAAGTTTAAAAATTGCAGCATGACTTTAATTTCTAAATGGGGATGTGATGGGTCCTCTGGTCAGAAACAATACAATGTAATGCGGAAAATTCATCAGATGCCAATTTATTCATGATTTCTTTCGTTCCATTACGTTTAACAAAAACAAAACATCAAGTCAATTGCGCCAACCACCAACACAAGACGATAGTTTTAATGAAGCATATGAATTTGGAATGTCACCTCTTCATGCTAGAATTCGTTTTATGGAGCATATTCTTAAATTGGGATACGATTTGGAATTTGGCCCGTTAGGCAAAACAGTGAGAAACAACAAAGAAAATTTGGAAAAAAGAAAGCAAAAAAAAAAGATATTCAAGAAAAATACCGTGAGATAGGCCTTATAATTGACCAGCCAAAGCAAGGAGAAGGAAATTGTAATGATGGAAACACAGCAAGGAGATTTTTTTCCGATCCAGAAACTGCAGCTTCTATAACTGGAGTAGATTATGATTTAATACGACGATTCCAAATCATATTAGAAGTAGCAAAAAGATAGATGCAAAAAAATTTGGTCAGTATGCTAATGAGACAGCAACCCTTTATAACCAAAAATATTCTTGGAGACATATGCCAACCACAGTTCACAAAATTTTGTTCCATGGGGAACAAATAATTCAGCACAATATGCTTCCAATTGGAGATCTCTCAGAAGAAGCGCAAGAAAAAAGGAACAAAGACTACAGATTCTTTCGCGAGCACAATACAAGAAAATTTTTCAGATATTGTACTAATGAAGATCTTATTAATATTTTGTTGTGCACATCAGACCCGTATATGTCCAGTATTCGACAAAAATGGAAATCAACCTCATTAGAGTTAGATGAAGAAGCTAAACAACTACTGCAAAATGAAAATCAAAGCTATTTGGAAGAAATTTTTACTAATATTGTTTAATTAATACTAGTTTAAAGATTATAATTTGTTTCTAATTTTAGTATAAATTTTTATTAATACATTTAAATAAAATATATGTGCACTTTAAATCAATAGTAAAAGTTTACTAAAAATGTTTTCGATGTTGTGTTCTGTATATAATATATCCAAATGGTATTGATATTGTTGGGAATTTCAGTGTTATTTTTCAGTTTAATCCTCACAAGAATTAGCTTTCTTCCAAAAAAAAAAACTACCTTTGGCCCCTGTGAATATTGAGACTAAATAAATGTCAGGGGCCAAATGTTGGCATTTTCTGACCAAAATTAAGTTTAGGAATAATAAATAAGTATTGGTTGTAAAATACGATTGAGGAAAATAAGAAATTATAAAAAAAATACCTATTTAAAATGTAAAAATATTCAACTTTTACATGGAAACTCAACAAAAAATTAAAATGCATTTTTAACTCCACATTACTTACGTTCCTATCGGTCGATTTTTACGTTTGAACACGCAAATTGAAGCTTAAAGTCCCTCCTATTGAACAAAACAAATTGCGTAAAAAAATACCAATCCGGTCAAAAGTTATAGAGTTTTGACCGCTATCTCGCGAAATTGACCACTGTGCGTCGTCTCCTTCGTTGACGTTGACGACTTTCCCGGTCAGCCAGTGCTGTGGGGTGCAATTGTCTTCGTAGATTATCACCACTTGACCGACCTTGAGACTGGGCATCTCCTCGCACCACTTGCCTTTGCCCTGAAGTCCCAGGATATAGTCGCGAGACCAAGCCTGCCAGAATGTCTGCTTGAGACCGAAAAGCAGACACCATCGCTTCCATAATTTCACCTCTTTGTCCGTCACGTCTTCTGCGGATTCTGGCGGCAGCGAACGCAGACGCTCGCCTATCAGTAGGTGCGCTGGAATTAGCGCTTCCCCGTCGTTGGGGTCTGGAGACAGCAGTGCGATTGGCCGACTGTTGAGCACCGCCTCTACTTCTGAAAGCATTGTGCCTATCTCTACTTGAGTGAGCGATGCGTTGCCCACGGTTCGCAGAAGTAGGAACTTCGCCTGCTTCACGGCTGCTTCCCACAGCCCTCCGAAGTGTGGCGCCCGAGGTGGTATGAAGCTGAACCTCACCCCGGACGACGCTTCGTATAATGCGACGACCTGTTGCAGACCTTTCAGCACTCGGCTGGCTCCGACGAAGTTCGTCGCGTTGTCGCACCAAACTATTGTTGGCAGTCCTCTCCTGGCAGCGAACCTTTTAAAAGATAAAAGAAAAGAATCAGTAGACAGGTCAGGCACTAATTCTAAATGAACCGCCTTAGAAGTGAAACACACGAAAACCGCTATATACATTTTAATTGGTGGTCTACCATGTATTCTCAATGACACGTTAACGGGACCACAGAAGTATACGCCGACGGTTAAAAATGGTCGCGTAGCTCTCACTCTACTAGTAGGTAAATTGCCCAATATTTGCGACATTAATTTTGGTTTTTAACGGAAGCAATGAACACACCGGCAAACTATTCTGCTGCATTCTTCTTTCGCATTAATAAGCCATATATTCTGCCGCGAAAGAGCTACAAGTGCTTTTGTGCCAGCATGACAATTTTCAAAATGAAGATTGCGCAAATACAGTGTGACAAAGCTATTTCTTTTCGGTAATAAGTGGGAACTTCGTATTATACTTCAAAATTGCATTAAGCAATCTCCCACCTTCCCTTAAAAGTGAAAATGTTCGTTTCTCTTCTGTGAAAGTATGAACAAATGGTGTTAATCTTTGAATGTTTTACGGCAAGACAAAAGATTTTTGCAATTTCGATATCTCCTCAGAAAAGTAATTTTTCTGGATTGTCTCTACAAGCCGAAAGAATGACCATTTCAATTCGATTGCAGTAGGTCTAGATCCTTTGTCTATTTTGCGTTTTCTTAAAACGTCAACAAATCTAAGTACAAAAGACGTCACTCGTACTAGCTTTTTGTAAGACGAATATTTTTCTATAAGATCCAATAAGTAATTATGTGGATCCTCTACTGCAATAAGTACATTCATTTTTCTTTTTTCCAATAATTCCTGGTTCTCTGTTACCTCAAAGTGTTCGTTAACAGGCCAGTAGGAACTTTCGCTTAGTAAAAACGAAGGTCCTTCAAACCAAATCGAATTTTTTAATTCTTCAACAGTGCATCCTCTTGAAACAATATCAGCTGGATTTTGCTTGGTGGGAACATGGCGCCACGAAACGTGGTCTGACCATTCTTGAATCTCAGCCACTCGATTTGAAACAAAAGTGGATAGCGAGGATGGATGCGTTTTAATCCAATACAGTGTATTTTCTGAATCAGTCCAGAAATTAGCACACTCGATTTCAAAGCTCATCATTAACTTATTTCGATTCCACAACTTAGCTAATAGGTATGCAGCACATAGCTCAAGTCTCGGAAGAGACATGGTCTTAAGAGGAGCAACTTTTGATTTCGCCGTAAGTAGTCTCGAAACAATTCTGTTTGATTCGGAGCTTCGAATGTAGATGCAACAACCATATGCTCGAATTGAGGTATCAGCAAATCCGTGAATTTGAATTTTTGCTTTAGAAGTTGTATAAACGAATCTTGGGATTGTTATTGAAACAATTTTCAGTAAATTAGATTTGAAATTTTCCCATGAAGTATTTAGTCTCATGGGAATGGATTCATCCCAGTAAAGTTTTTGAATCCAAAGTTATTGTAATAACATTTTGGGTTTTGTTACTATAGGGCATAATAGTCCGAGAGGATCAAATAACCGCGGAGAAACTGACAATATGTTTCTTTTAGTAGCTTTTAATTCTTGAAAATTATTTTTCGAACGAAACTTAAATGAATCGTTCTTCGGAATCCAATGTATGCCAAGAGCTTTTGCTGAATCGGAATCGCTATGTAATAGTTTTTCATTCTGTATTGAACTCATAAATTCAGGATGATTCGAAAACCATTTCGTAAGTTTAAAACCAGCAGAACTCAAAATTTCATTAACCTGGTTACGAATCATACTCAGGTCTTGGTAGCTATCAGCACCAGTTAAAAAATCATCTACGTAGAAATCACTGCGAACAACTTTTGAACCAATAGGTAAAGTCTCTTTGTACAAATCGCTTAAATGAATCAAACATCTGATTGCTAAAAATGGCGCTGACGCCGTGCCATATGTAACAGTGTTTAAACGAAACACTTTTAAGGAATCAGATGGACTTTCTCGCCAAAGGACGAATTGAAAATTTCTGTCATTTTCGTCAATTAAAATTTGACGATACATCTTTTCAATATCTGCAGTGATTACATATTTATGAAATCGAAAACGGATTAATGTTGAATATAATTCTTCTTGAATCGTCGGACCAACCATTAGCAAATTGTTAAGCGATACACGCGAAGAAGTTCTACATAAAGCATCAAAAACTACTCGAAGTTTTGTAGTTGTACTCTGAGGTCGCAAAACACATTGATGTGGAATAACATAATAAGGAAAATCTGGCATATTATTCAAAAGTGACATATGACCTAAACCGAAATACTCTTTAATAAAATCATGATACATCTGCCTCATGATGTCATCTTTGAAAGTCTCCGTTCCAAAGAGAGAAATCGCCTTTTGGCAGTTTCAAAAGATAAGCCAAGCAATTTTGTATCAGATTTGAAAGGCAGTGAGACTTCAAATCGTTCTGACATTAAGCGTCGTACTGAATTTCTAAATTTGTCCTCACATTGTTGCTGTTCCTCAGAATATATTTTTGTTGACTCATTTGGAAGATCTTTTAATTCCCAGAATTTCCTGACTATTGAATCAACATTGCTCTCGTTTTTTACAACAGTACTTAAATGAAAAACATTGTTATTGGTCGAGCGCTTTGATTGGTATTTTCCAGTTACAATCCAACCAAGCGACGTCTTTTGAAGAATTGGCAGGCTCGGACCAGACTTTATTTGACCAACACACATCAATTCAAAGAAAATTTCAGCGCCAATCAATAAATCAATTTTTTGTGGCCTATGAAAGCAAGGATCAGCAAATTCTATATTCTTAGGAATATTTAAGCTAGTTGTATTTATTCTAAGATCAGGTTGCAAATTAGTTATATGACTCAATACCCAAAACTTTGAAGTAAAGTTAGTACACTTAACCCCCGACGTGACAGTTAAATTCACACAAGATTTAGAAACCGAATTTGTTTTACTTATGCCATTTAGACTTAATCTGCCTCCTTCTTTTTTCAGTCTTAGTAGTTGCGCAAGTTCCTCAGTTTTTAAGTTTGGTTGAGAACCGGAATCTAAAAGTGCTCTGGCCAGTATATATTTGCCAGAATTACTTCTCACTTTCACAACAGCTGCGGCAAGAATAATTCTTTTATCCGATGATGAATAATTAACAGACGCGTGTGAAGTAGATGGCTGTTCAGCATAATTATTCGAATTATTAGAACTACTAGAACTTGCATTAAATTTGTGCAATAGTGAATTGTGTGAACCACTATATATTCTGCACTTAGAAGATTGACATCTTGCTACTGTATGACCTTTTCTCAAACAGTTAATACTGCTGGCACACATTTTATGAAATCAAATCTTTTGATTACGGGCTCAGCAGTAAAAGAAGGGCAATTATTTATTATATGCTGATTTGATCTGCAAAACAAGCACTTATCAGCATATGGATTTGATTTTGTACAATTTAATGATGTTTTGTAATTTTTCCTTTTAGAATTTTCAGTTTTATTAGTATTATTATTACTATTAAACCTTGGTATTGAACTAGAAGATTCGTCAGCAGAAATATGCTGGTACAGTTTGTTCAAGGCGGCTTCGCAGTCTGACCACAAAGGGAGCTTTTCGAAATCAAGCTGTTCTTCCCACTTTGATCTGGTCACTGGATCTACTTTTGACATCACTAAATGTATTAATATGGCATTCGTTATTTTCTTATCGTCACCTATTGACAACAGCGAATCGTAAATAGCAGAAACCGTATCAATCATGCTTCGCAAAGCCGAAGGTTTTGTGATCTCTGGCAAATCAAAAAGTTTTACAATATTATCAAAAAATATTAGGCATTCATTGTCGTAAACCTTCTTTAAGGTGGCTAATGTTTTGGGATAATTTTCTTCTGAAATCTGAAAAGCTTTCACTGTACCTAAAGCTGAATCGGACAAGCATGATATTAAATGATTTAACTTTTCAATATCTGTCAACGTCGGATCATTGTGGACTAAGTTCTCAAATAAGCTCATAAAATTCTTATAATCAGAATATTTTCCATTAAATTTGGGGAGCTTTATATTTGGGAGTCTTGTCTGTGCACTGAAAGGAATTTCAGGCAAGTTTGGCTGCCTATTTTTAGCCAGTAGACTCAAAAACATTGATTTTGTTGTCACACAAATGTCCTCAAGCTCAGCTCTATCGTCATTATCGGGATCGTAATTATCAACCTCTGACTGGAGCTTCATTGCTTGGTTAATATAAGTTTTTAAAATGTCCAAGCGACATTCTAATTCTATAGAGTTAAAAGATATCGTCTTTTCCCTTATAGATTGCTGAACTCTAACTACATTTTGTACAAACTTTGCTTTCTTTGCCATTAATTTCTCCAAAGTTTCCGATCTGGAAGGAGAATCTTGATGTTTTCTACTAGGCATTGTATAACTTCTACTTTACCTTATTCCTCAAAACAAATTTTAAATTTACCAAATTAATTTATTGGCCAAATTTTATTTAAAACAAAAAAATTTAAATTGTTTTGGACTACAAGAATTATAAAATATTTTCTCTCGTCGGTTACACGATATTCGGATTTTTTTTTACAATTTTAAGATCTATTTTCTTTCGCAAAAAATATTAAATTTTGAACTGTGTTTTTTTTTTTTTTTTATTAAAATTAATTTATATAATTTTTGTCTAAAACCACTTAAAACAGCCTTTGATATACTAAAAATATTTATTTTACCAAGTAAAAATCGTTTTAAAATTAATTTTCCAAATATGATAAAATATAATATGCTAGTGTGAACACGCTAAGCAATTTTGTCTTATAAAAATATAAAATAAAAATTTTGGATGCTAACTTTTCAATGCTAGTGTGAACGCACCACACTGTTATTAGCTGAGAGTAAATAATATTACAAGTGGTATAGGAACACTCGGAATGAAACACTGATCTTCATAATTTAATAACAACGAATTTGAAAATTAAAGAAAATGCAAACATAGTAATAATTAATTTATTTAAAATAAATAAAATTAACACTCGGGAATATTTTCCTGTATTTTTTAAGGCAATAAAAATTATTTTGACAATATTGCAATAGCGACGGCAATTAAAGAATATTAATTTATCTCTCAATAATAAAGAGAAAAAATTATATATGTATGTTTGTATATTAACAAAATGATAAACACTCGCGTTAAGTTTCACTTTTAAGGGTGGTTTTTGTTTAAATATAACAAATAAATAAATTGTTTCACAATTATTTAAGTGTAAAAAATATATTTTGTGTTCGACTTGAAAAGCGAAATTAATTTTTGAATAATTTACAAAAATCTCTTAAATTTGATTAATTTACAAATTTAAGGTAATTACACAAATATTTTTTACACTTTTTACCTCTGGTTCTGTTTCGGAGTTACTCCCCTGATTATGCTCTGCTCTACAGATGATACAGCGGCAACGGGGCATCTGGATTAACTTCTCTGGATGAGGATGAAGATGAATTGGTTGTTTCTGTTGTTATTTTATATTTGTTTTGTTGAAAACAATTTAGTTTGTGTTTGTGTTCTGTGTTATTTGCTTTTTGATTGTTTGACAATTTTTTATATTTTTATGTTTAATCACTGTTTTTTGTTTCTTGTATTTACTTATGTTTGTATGTTTAATAAACTTGTCATAATGTTTATTATATTTTAATGTAATGTAATTGTTTCTTGTTTTTAAACACTTGTTTGTTTATTTTCAACTGTTCACTGTTTTTATTGTTTTATTTTTTAAGTTTTAATTAAATTATAAAACTTAGTTTTTATAATAATGAAATAATTTATCACTTTTAATTTTTTGTTTTAGTTTTCACTCCTCCCTGCTTGGGCGCCAAAATGTTTTTTTCTAATATTTTTTAGGAAATTTAAATTAATTAAATTATAATTTAAATTAGATTTAGGGCACTAAGATGAAAAATAAACTTTGATAAAAAACACAAAACTTATATAAAGAAAACACGACCGTTTTAACTAAGGATTACTTTGCAAGTAGAAGTATTTATTATGTATACTGATCCTACAATATTTTTCAGCATAACAATTACTTTTAACATTTATAAAAAAACTTAAAAGTAAAGTAAGTATTAGGGGTAAGTATTAGTTTTAGTATTATTTATTTTAGTTTTATTAAATTTATTTATTATTATTATTATTATTATTATTATTATTATACTGGCTCAACAGTACTGAAGGCGTCTGATCAAAAATGTTTTTAAACAAAATACGGCATAACCAGGGTTAACGCATGATAAACTGCCCGATAATTGCAGTACCCAGTTTCTTAACATTGGTGACTCTGGTAACGCAATTAACCCTCTGCGACTGATATGGTAGTCTAGCAGACACTAACAAATGCAAAGAGTATTTTAAACAGACCTGGAAGATGTCAATTACAATTTGTAATTTATTACACATGCAATTCAAAATCACATGTAATTGTAATTGAAATTTTTTCAGTTACAATTACATATAACTGTAATTGACTTTAGTCCCTGATTTCAATTACAATTACTTGCAATTGTAATTGAAAAATTTAATTACATAATTACATAATTGAATTAAAATTGTGTAATGATTACTTTTTAAATTATTTTTAGTCAAAAATTATTTAATTACAAAAATCATCAATTACGTACACATAATAAACATACAAAAAATACTAACAACCTTAAGGAAGGTATAACACATACATATGTATATACATAACATACTAAGAAAGTGCAAATTTAAACTTAATGTTTTTTTGCTTTAAATAAAACCATTTTTTCAAAATTGTCATTATACTAGCGAATAAAAACAACCTTTCAACCGGCGCTGAGGATGTTAAGGGAGAATTTGATCGTAGAAAATCCTTTAGTTTGTAGGATAATTCTTGAGGCACTTAAGAGATGAATTTAGATCACGCAAGTAAAAGTTGAGTTCAAATTATAAACTACTTTCTTCTTTACA
This sequence comes from Cistogaster globosa, assembly GCA_937654795.1. Classification (NCBI taxonomy): domain Eukaryota; kingdom Metazoa; phylum Arthropoda; class Insecta; order Diptera; family Tachinidae; genus Cistogaster; species Cistogaster globosa. Next base: position 43,952,846 of record OW569407.1, read on the forward strand.
ATCGGATGTATTAATGACTATGGAATATAAAATGAAAAAATATATAAACGAAATCAAAGTTTTTAATTTTTCGTACGGGACTATTACCTTCATTTACGTCCTCACCGTAATATTCTTCTGAGCTTTTTTATAAAGTTTAATAAAGTCCAGATTTACACTATGCAATTTTTTGAGGCATTTTTTTCTCAATTCCTTATTTAAGTTGTAGCGATATGCGTTATTTAAAAATAAACATAAGCAAAAATAATATACCCTCAAAATCCCAGTAATACCATATTGCTTACTCCTCCTGCTTCACCAACAAGCAAAAATTTCATGCAAGTTTCATGAAAAATTGCCTAGTCCAAATGCGGTAAAACTTGTTCAAATTATTCGAAACGTTTTAGAAGTTCATTTTTAGTTGCACTTAATGTTTTTAGGAATGTAATTGAATTTTATTTAAGTACAAGTAATGATTATTGCCTAATTACAATTACAATTACATGTAATTTGTAATTGAAAATTCCCAATTTCAATTACATGTAATGTGTAATTGGATATTTTCAATTACAAATTACAAGTAATTGTAATTGAAATTTTTCAATTACAAATTACAAGTAATTGTAATTGACTTTAGTCCCTGATTTCAATTACAATTACTTGTAATTTGTAATTGAAAATATTCAATTACACATTATGTGTAATTGTAATTATAATTGAAATATAATTGAATCGCCCCAGGTCAGATTTTGAACCGTTATTTTCCACACATCTACTCTCTAAAATTTTTGCTTTGAATTAAAAAAATAACTATATAGATAATAGCTTACACTCAAAAGCAATAAACAAAAATGATTGTGTTAATTTTACAACACGGAGCTTTTAAAAATATAAGCCATGAAATGGTGTTTGTATCACGTCAGTCGCAGAGGGTTAAAAACAAGTAATAGTGCTATACTCGGCTTTTCCGAATCTTATATACCCTTCACGATATATGTATGTAAATCTATCTTTGTGAAATAACTCGAATCAAACCAAAAAAAAAACACCTATTTGGCTGATAGAATAAAAAAAAAAAATCACATAAAAATATCATTGGCTTTTAATGCGTATTTCCTGAAGGTCTCTTCACAAGCTTTTAAATGACACTCATATTGATATCTTAAAAGATATAGTGCACACTCGTGCTTTTCTACGAAAAGTTCTGAGGCCTATAACTCGGAAAATATGGGCGATCGTCAATTCTTTTACTTGATGTTTTTTCTTACTTCATATATTTGTTTTTTCTTGATTGGAGTTACTCACTTAACTAGATTTGTTCCAAATGATATGGAAAAATATGTTGCAGGCGCGGCGATTTGCATGCTGCTTCGAAGGACATCAACCGATCTGAGTGATTTTTAATCGCAAACTCTTTGAAACTATGTCTGATCGATTGGCGTGTTTAAATTTTCTTTAGCTTATCTATCGCCTTGGCAAAGTTGATTTCAACCCGAACACGGACGGACAGACGGCAAAACGGACATCGCTCGATCGACTTCGCTATGCACAAGAGGTCAGAATATACTGAATATACTTTATGGGATCGGAAAAGAATATTTTAGAAATGACAAACTGAATGCGGGACAGCTTGATTTCTGTTAAGGTGTGTTTATATAAATAAAATTATAATACAATTAAAAATTTAGTTGAAAATGAAAAAAATAGTTTTTATGAATTTTATTTTAAATTAATTTATTTGCAAATACCGAGTTTCAGTTAAAAATAAAAAAATAAATAAATAAAATAAAAAAGAAAATAAAATAAAATAATAATGGCATATCAAGCGAGACGGACAAGTGGCAAAGAAAAACTTTTTGAACAAGCAGAGATTGCTGCTGATGAAATTGAAGATATTGAAGTAATTGAAATATCACAACATGGCTCCGTGTACAATCGCATTTCAATGTTGATAGAAAAATTTGCCAGCAGTCGCTTGGGCCAATTGGTGATGAAAAAAACCGATCGTGTATTGAAAATTATTGAAGATACAGCAAAATGGAGTTTGCCACAAGATGATTCCGATATTCTACTCAAACGTCCTTTGCCTGGGATTTTTTTTCTCACACTAATTGTTTGGTTGCGCATCTTACGTATATGGCTTTCAATGGGAGTGTATATAATCGGATTACAACTCATAAAGCCTTATTCTATAGTTTATTGCATACAAACACAAAGACGTCGTTCAAGGCCATTAAAGTCCGCGGCCTTAAAATGAAAAGAGATCGAGGGATTAAAACAACTGTAATGAGTGGTTCAAACAAAAATGTTACATTTATGAAAGTTCGAAAACTATTTAGCAGTGCCATCTGTAAGCCAGGACTGCTACGCTGATACATCTGCTAAATGTGTGTTTGCTATAGACGGTAAAATTGTTAAAGATGTGGCTGAACGTTCTTTTGAAAAAATCCTTAGCGATGATGTGGTGCAAAATTGAACAGATAGTGAAATGTTGGATAAATTTTCCAACGAAGATTCGGATGATGATTCCGATTCTATACCTAAAGAGGATGAAAGCGATCATGATAATAACTCAACTTCCCATACTTTGAGCTTTAGTGCAGAGGAAACGGAAGAGCAAACTGAACAAGAATCGCAAGAAGAAACAGTTACCCGTAAAGAGGAAGAGGAAATCAAAGGAAATGGTGAAACAAAACAAATCGAACCCAAACACTGTAAACAAGGCTCAACTGAAAACAACCTGACAGCAGAAAAAGACAAGGAACAAGTGCATACACCTAGAGAAATCTCTGCTAAAGCAAATAATGAAGAAGTGCATACGCCTAAAGAGATAACTAATAGAAAAACTTTGATCCATGAGGCGGGACAAGCTAATAAAACGCCAGTGATAACAGCAGCAGTCGCCCCACAAACCCCCAAAACTATACTCAATCATTTGGTAGTTCCTGATGAAAATATAAAGAAGTCTACTCCTGGTCATGAATCTGCAGCCGCTTTAAAACCACCCGCCTTACCCACAGCAAGTACAGGCTGCCTTCAAGATTTCCATTCCATACTCCATCCTGTTCCTCTTATAAATGGTGCCACTGGTGAAGCAAAATCTTCCACACCTAACGAATCTGATCAGTACGAAAGTTCTGCTAGTAATGAGACTACAGAAACTACAGCCGCTAACAATCAGAAAAAATATTTCAATTATTCTACACATAATAAACACAAATTCGGATATACGTTTTTTCCACCTGTGGTATAAAAAAACTCAATTAAAGCAACATTAAAAATAAAGTGCATCTTTCTTTAAATTTTTAATAAGTTCAGTTTTTCATTGTTGAGTTCGATGTTTCATTCAGATTAAAATAAAATACGTTAAAATTTGAAAACTTGTACATACAACAAGTTTAGGATAAAGAAAATAAAGAATAAAAAATTAAAACTAAAATAATGTGAAACATAAGCAGAGTTGTAACTTAGGGGTAGAATATAACACCCTTTCCTAAATCTGCATATTTTTCGATTTCCAAACTTTAAAAAATTACATTAAATTAATATTTTACTTCAAACCAAAAATTCTTAAAATTTTTTATGTTTTCGCTTAAATAAGCTCTTTGAAGAATATCAGCAGGCATGCTGTCTCTTAAAGTGTAGCTGATCTCGAAATCATTGGCCTTCCAAGTAGTACCAGAGTCTTTGCCAAATTTTGTGCCATAAATTATCATTGGACTATCATTTGGGTAACAATTTATCTCACTCTACAAACTCTTGAATAACCTGAATAGAATTTTCCATCGTGCGCAAGTTAACGCATAATATACCCTACACTTTTTAATGTCGCTCTGAAAACAAACACTTGATACGAAACATAGCAAACAACGCAAAAATGACAAAGATCCTTTCCTTGACATTCATTAGCACATCACACAACAACTACACTTAGACGAACATTTCATACCAAGAGTTGATGTATAAGCAAACGCAGGCAGACCATAAAATATAAGAATTATCATAACCAGACCTAAATAAATATTGAAAACAATTAACAAATAGACGACACTTGCAAAATAAATTGTTTAGGACGAAAACTAAAAACAATCAAACTAGACAAATAACACAAGGCCATAGACAACAAAAGAACATTTTTCCTAAAGATAAGGTTTACACTTATATAAATACATTGTAAACTTGAACATAAGATAAGGCTTAAGAATATATTCAATAAAGAAGGACAAAAAAAACGGGATCCTTATTTAAAGTTTTTTACATAACAAGAGTAATAATCCCAGGAATAGACACAAACAAAATGTCTTTCCAAGATTTAGGCACTCTGCAAGCTCAAGTCGCAACTCATTTAGCCGCTCAAGGTGAGACACAAAGAACTTTTGCAGCATTAATAAATAACAAGCCATTCAATGTAAAACCAGTTAAACAATTGACTCCATGTTCAAGTGAAATTACAACCGAAAACCAAATAAATTATGAAGTTTTTAAAATCCTTCCAATATTTGAAAGAGACAAAAAAACATACCGTGCCTGGATATCATCAGTGGGGATACATATGGAAACCATTGAAAGATTTGGAAACACCCCGACATACTATACAGGACACGCTATTGTACGAGCAAAAATCCAAGGTGTTGCTTTGGATATACTGATCAACCACAACTATATATTCAGTTTCTATTCAATAAATAGGCTTGACTATACAAATGCTAAACAACGTCCAATATGCGTTTTGCTTGAAAAAATGAAGAAGATAATACAAGGAAGAAAAGATTTGTCTGTGTATCATTTAGGCACCAATGAAAAGTTGAATTTAATTCTATAAAAAATTGAAATGGAATAAGGCGATAAAAATATGAAAACATTCGTTAATCAAGCAGCAGTTAGAACATTTACTACTGGTTTTAAAATGTTTTGAAACTGCGTATGCAATCGCGTGTACTGTTTACCACGACGACAGAAGCTTACAATTCGATACGACCACATTCAGTGACTTATAAACGCTTTCAACAAAAACCACGCCATCAACAATTTTAGCAGCGAAAAATCAGGCCAAGTGTGTAACAATTATTACATGTAATTGTTAAATAAAGATTCTCTGTTCTGACAACTCAGGTTTTATAATTTATTTAAATTTCTTTTAATTATATATTAAACTGACAACTCAGGTTTTTTAATTTATTTAAATTTCTTTTAATTATATATTAAATTTTACAAATGACTTTTAATTTTGCTCTTGCTTGTTCTCTCCTTTGCAGCTCACGTAGAAGTGAAGCATATATGGGAAAAAACCATTCTCGTGCTTTTTGCATGGTTGTAAGTAGGTAAGACATCTGTTACACGCTTTTTTTTTCCTCACTATATCTTTTTGGTGGTCTCACTAAACGCCCACTTCTAGTCTTCTTATTTCTAAACGCGTTCCTATATCCTCCTGCTGACTTTGAACCTCTGTCAATTCCAGTCGTTCTATCGCTCCTTCAACATTCTGTTCCATTATCCCGTCATTATCAGAAACAGTACCTAACCCAGGTCCAATCACAATATCCTTACTAACATTCCTTTCATAATCTTTTCTTATATTTCCCCCATTTTCCTTCCCCATATAACGATTGTGATCTGGTGGCACTTGGTTGCTCCCTGGTATTCCCCCGTTATGCTGAGTCTCTCTGTCGTCCTCCAAAAATAACTCACTAGTATTAAAGTCAACATTATTAGTCCTAGCAATGAGCCGTCTATTACGCCTAAAAGAGTTACCAAAGCTATCCCTGATTACATATGAACGACTGTTCCTTCCCGCTTTTCTTAAAGATAACTTAATCACCAGGTTTAAATACCGGTAACAATTTCGCATTTCGATCATAGTAAAACTTTTGTCTATGCTCCTTTTGTTCAATTTTTTCCTTTATTAAATCTTCTGCGACATTATTTCTAATCAACAATGAGCCAGATATAGGGAGCTTTGTTTTAACTAGTCTTTCAAAAAATAAACTGGATAATGATAACTGCATACCTGCCACAGGAGTCGTATTATATTCCAGAATTCTATATTAATAAGACTTCAAGTCACCCGTCTCATAGCAACGTTTCAATATGTTCTTTGCGAAAGCTTCACCTTTCTCGGCTAATCCAAGCCCTGTGGATGTCGCCGACTTGAAAATTTAAATCTAATATTAAATTGAGACGCATAATTATAAAATTCTCTTGATCCAAACGGACTATTGTCACATTTAATTATGGTCGGAAAACCAACTGTGAAAAATATTTGATTAATCTCTTCAATGATGTGCTTCGATGTTTTGTTGCTGAGCGAGGTCGCTGCTAAGAAATTAGAATAAGCATCATAAATTGCCACAAAATCTCGTCCAGCGTATTCAAATAAGTCCATTCCTACAACATGAAACGGATATTCTGGTGTCTGTTCCTGCAGCAAAGGTTCTGTTTGATTATTACGATGGAATTTTTCACAAATACTACAAGACTCTATAACTTCCCTGATCCCACTACTCATTCCCGGCCAATAGTATAACTTCCTAGCCCTCGCAAGGGTCTTCTCAATACCGAGATGTGGCCCATGCAACCACTTAAACCAGCCTGTGAGCTAACAACAATCCGTTCTCAACATGCAGTTCGGACACCTGACAAACCCTTGATCTCCTCCTCCTCATCTAATTTAGCACGCGACAGGCATTCAGCTATCAGCATTTCCTTCTCCGGTTTGTAAATGACAGTCATTTGTGGATATTTAAGTAAGAACATGAACATACGCTGAAGACGCATCGTAACATCATCAATATCACCTATGTCTCCAGCGGCTTGTGGTCACTTTCCACTATAAACTCCCGGCCATATATAAAATAGTGAAACAGTTGATATGCGAAAACAATAGCCAGCAGCTCTTTCTAGATCTGTGCCCACTTCTTCTCACTTTTTGTGAGTGTGTGAGATGCGAATGCAATTGGGTGACCCTCCTGAACCAGCACACACCCCAATCCATTTCTGGAGGCATCGGTCTGAATTCTTACAGGTAATTTAGGATTGTAAATTGCAAGAACGGGCTCCGAAGACACAACCTTCAATAATTTCCTGAATTCTTCTTCATGGTTCTTATTCCAATTGAAGTCAACATCCAGCCTTGTCAAATACCGTAATTCAGCAGTTATCCTCGATAGATTCGGAATAAACCGTGCTAAATACTTTAATAACCCCAGGAACCGTAAAACCCCCAACCGATCTGTCGGTCTCTCCATATCAAGTATGGCCTCACAATATTTTCTCCCTGTCTTCATCTGGTTGTGTGATAGATCATGCCCCATAAACCTGACAGACACTCTTCGATATTGTATTTTTTCCGCGTTAAATTATACGTTGTTCTCCCTGGCCCGCTGCATTACCAATTCTAAAATCCTGTCATGCTCGGCCAAGTCTGATGCACAAACCAAAATGTCCTCAAAATAAATATAAACACCCGCAATATCCCCAAATTTTTGTACCATAATCCTTTGAAACATTTCCGAAAGGTAAACGGTTAAATCTATATCTGCCAAAAGGAGTCATAAATGTCGTAAAATCCGATGTTGCCCTGTTCAATGATATATGCCAAAACTCACTCGTAAGATCAATAACCGAAAAAACCGTCGCCCCAGCTAGTCCTGAGGTAAGATCGTCTATCGTAGGTATCCGCAAATGCTCACGCTTTATGCACTCGTTAAGCGGCCTTGGGTCTAAACAAATGCGCAATCGCCCGTTCGCCTTTTCAACTAGTTGCAAATTATTAACCCAATCAGTGGGAAAATCCACTCGAGAAATTATTCCATCCCGCACCATCAAACCCAATTCCGTTTTCAATCTTCCCATTAACGCCTGAGGGATCCGTTTCCTGTAGTGAAGTGCCGGCTTTGAACCTTCCCTCAAAAAAATCCCATATTCACCTGGGAACCGTCCAAACCCATGAAACACATCATTGTACCTTTCAGCAAACGACTCCTTTCCATCAGGCAATGCAACTTTATCCACATCCATCCGTTTGACCAATTTCAATTCAATACAGCTGTCCAACCCAATTATTGGCTCAAATTTATCATCAACGATCAGAAATAATACGTTTTTCCTATATTTGAACTTAAACCAACATAATTTAAAATTACAGTACCAAATATTTTGACTTTATTATTACTATAATCGAATACGGGAAATTCTGTTTTCTTATTATTTATATGAATATCAAATTTTTTTTTAAAACCTAAAGAAATACAATTTACATCTGCTCCGGTATCAATTTTAAACTTCACTATCTTTCCTTTAACACGGTATTCTTTCGTCCATCTTGCCCAATTCACTCCTATTAAATTTGTCCTTAAATAATTTTTATTATTGGCTCTAATCCCTATTTCATCTAAACAATTACTTGACGTACCTTGAATATCACTCCATGCAATATTACCAATTCCCCGCCTAATGTGGTGGTTACTGTTGTTTTTTTCGTCCTTTTCCTCTTTCTTTTGCCCGGCTTGCTGTGTTTTTCCATTTCTTCGACACATACGAGCATAATGCTCCAGTTTCGAACAAATCCGACACTTAATATCTTTCGCCTTACATTCAGTAGGGTGTTTTTGAGACCAAGAAAAACCACAATTATAACAAAACCTTTTAATAGTTTCAACCATTGCTACTCCTTCCTTTTCTTCAGCCGTAATGCTTGCAACTAACGATGTTTTCGATTCTAAAATATGTTTATTGACATGAGCTGCTTCATAAATTTTGCATTTTTCAAGTACTTTTGCCAATGATTCATATCTTCCATCTAGTAATTTCAATTGTAGTTTACTGTCGTTTACTCCAATTATAATTCTGTCCCTCAACATTCGCTCTTCATAGTATGCACCACACGAACATTTGAAGTTACAAAAAGGTAACTGCTTTCGCAGTTCGGTTTCAAATTCATTTATGGACTGTTTTTCCTTTTGCGAGATCATATTGAATTTGAATGACTCCATAACTACGTTCTTCTGCGGTAGACAGTAATCGTCAAATTTTTTAATCACCTCGTCTAACGAGCATTGCATCACCTCTTCTCCAACACGCGTCTCCCCCAGCATCGAATTTTGTGAGCCATCATTTGGAAACAACGTGTTGTAGATTACCGCGCCCTGCTCACCAATCAGCCATATAAACGTTGCGATCTTGTTCTTTTCTGATTGACTCATTTTTTCTGTGCCAATCATCTAGACAATGAAATTTTGTTTCCACTTCGGCCACTCGGTGGCTATATTGGCACAATCTAGAGAACGTGGCGTACGACTTTGCCCTTCGTCCGCCATTTTATAATTTTCCTTTTATGTATACCGACTTGAACACTATCCGTTCACGTTTCTTCTGACACCATGTAACAATTATTACATGTAATTGTTAAATAAAGATTTTATGTTCTGACAACTCAGGTCTTATAATTTATTTAAATTTCTTTTAATTATATATTAAATTTTACAAATGACTTTTCACGTGGCTCTTGCTTGATCTCTCCTTTGCAGCTCACGTAGAAGTAAAGCATATATGGGAAAAAAACATTCTCGTGCTTTTTGCATGGTTGTATAATTCCGTAGTATTTGCTCTGGAGTGATATTCTGCGTACTAGGTAAGACATCTGTTACAAAGTGTACAGTTTAATCCAAATCAACATACAAAGACAACCCCAAGTACAACCAATGGAAGTGGACACAGCTAACAGATATGCTCGTCAACCAACATAACTCCAAGGGAACAATCAAAGGTACAGCAATCCCTTCATGCAACAACCACCTTTCAAGAGAGAATTTATCCACTCCAACAACAACTCCAACCCTAATAAGCAACGAGGAATTAACCATATCCAAAACGAAGATGAAACTATTTCAAATAAAGTTGAGCATGATGAAGACGAAGACAATAAAGTAGCTTTTTTAAACTAAATGGTGGCCTACCTCATCTACAAAGACACGATGGAAAAACAGGTTAGACCATCAATATACTAATAGACTGCGGTGCAACAAATAATTATATAGATAAAAATTGTAAAATAGGTTATAGTAAAAGATTAGAAACTCTTATAAAAGTAGGAACTTTACAGGGGTATTCATACATATGTTAAAAGTAAAAGTTGATAAACCTATTAAATGATGAGTTGACATTCTGTGAAATTGATTCACTGACAATGTGTGTATTTTCAAAAGTTGAATGCACAAACAATAATGGACAGATATCCTATTCGACATGTGAATATGACCATTCAAAACCGTGGTAAAGCAACATTACAACATTAGATTTAGTCAGGCTTGTACCTTCGCTTAAAAAAAGAAGACTGCAAAAAAACAGACTTCTTAATCAACAGCGCTAAGTATGAATTCCTTCGGATGCCATGCGGTTTAAAGAATTATCCTGCATCCGTTTAAATCGACGATGTGCTCATATATTCTTCTACACCGGAGGAACATACTGAATACATCGACAAAACAGTCGAATGAGAAATTTTACTTTTTTAAGAGGAAATATAATATTTTGGTCACATCATTAAACATAATGGAATTAGTATTAAGTTAATTGGATTTATTCCGCCAGTAAATAAAATACTGTTGTCATACCTTTCGGTGAAGACCGTCGTCACTGGCTGTTTATTTAATACGATTGGCGAGAGCTTTCGATGTAAAGACATCATTTTCAAGCCGCGTTTTGACTAGTACTGGTTAGATAGTGTAAGGTGTTTGTTGCATAGATAGTGGTGGGTTCAGGTACTTTTGTCCGTTAGGATGGTGTCTATTTAGAAATGGTATTATGCAGGTAGATTGCCTGATATCTGTCATTTTTTTATTGAAGGTATATAATTTTAATATTTCAGTCTTTTATTATTAGGTAGGTAAGTGTGACCATCTGTGGGTGTTTTGCGTTTGTAAGTTTGTTTTAATAGTTTAAGTGGTGTAAAAATTGTGTCCGAGGTTGTATTTACCTGTTCGTTAATAATATCTCCGTTAAACGTTCGTGTTTTGTATATTTCCATAAGGATGAACTTGAGGCCAAAGTACAAGCGTTCCAACCTGATTTCAGAGAAGCCTTTGAATTAACTACATATGCATAAAATTTTACTATAGGCGTTGTACTTTCCGAAAAAACAAGGACATATTTCATTTATTTCAAGAACTCTCAACGATACTGAACAAAATTATTCAACAAATGAGAGGGAACTTTTGGCCATAGTCTGGGCTTTACAGAAATTATTTTTATGGAATAGCAGATTTAACAGTTTATACAGACCACCAATCATTAATATTTCCTGCGTCTAATAAAAATCCAAATACAAAATTGAAACGATGGAAGAATTTTATTAAAGAATATGGTGCAAAAAAAGTATATAAGCCTGGACACCAGAATGTAGTTACTGACGCTTTGTGAAGGCAACAAATAAATTCAAGTACGAACGAATCTCAACACCCAACCTAAAGGTCACCGGCTGAGAAAATAACAAGAGGTCATAAGCCCTTGAATCATATCAAATAGTTTTGACACACGCCAATGAAGATTCATTGGAATTAGAGAATGGTTCTAAATTCAAACGCCACCATATTAAATTTATGACCAACGAAAAATTGACTAATGAAATTAATACTGAAACCAAAGGTAATTAATGCATTGCTCGTTGACGCAGAGACAATGTCTATTATAAGGGATACATGGAAAAAAACCTTCCTAACAGTAAGATTTGTAGAACCGAACAATTTAGTCGAGGATATATTAGACAAAGAAACACAGAAATAATATTTACGTACGAAATAATATTTTAGAATTAGAAATAGAATATTTTTAGTCTGATTTAAAAGAAAAAAAATCTTGCCAAGAATATAATAATAACTTCGAGTCATGTCCAACTTACAAATACGACAGAAAACCTAAGTTCCTATTGGCGAAGCACCAATACCTATAAAACCTGGTAAGAATATACTTATGGATATATTTTACTTTAACGGAAAAATGTTTATAACCAGTTTGGACAAGTTCTCTAAATGTTGTCATGCATGAAATATACCAACAAAGAAACACATGTACAAAATATTTACAAAGTTCTTTATCTCTCACTTATCCAAACGCAAAATTCGTTGTTATTTCTAACGAAGCGAGCTTTAATGGTATTTTGGACAGAAAAGACTACATTTTGTCGGTCACTTGTTAACAACTTCTAATTTTCAAAAAAAATCGAAATGGTTATTATTTATTTTAATTCTTAATAAAGAATAATTTCAATAGCTTTGTCCTCTTTACATCATCCCACAATCAGTGTACCCATTTTAGCACTTTTGGTAGATTTAGCGCTTTCTTTTGCTATTTAGCAGCACAATTTTCGGATTAGCACTTAGCACTTTTTCAGCACTTTCCAATTGCTCAATTACCATTTTCTAGCACTTTAAATTAGTATAATTTAAAAAATTTTCCTTTTCTGTAAAATACTACTTTCCGCGTGTAATAATATCAATAACGGCATGAAGTCCATAAAGGCAAAAGTAAAGTTTATATGAATGGACAACTAAAATTCCATAACAGAAATTTGGATAAACGTATTCGAATACATAAACGCATTAGTTGTACCGTTTAGCAATGCAAAAGTTGAACGGCTTTTTATAGAAATGAATCACATAAAAACATAAATAAGAAATAGAATGAATTTAAAAACTGTAAATTCCCTTTTTTATATAAGATGCGGATTAAAAAGGCTAAACCTATGTTGTCATAGTTTTAAAACTACGGAAAATATCATAAAAACATATATTATAATAACAATTTTAATAACAATGTTAAATCTAATGAGGAATACTAATTTGGTGATGTATTTAATATTTAACAAATGAATTTATGTATATAAGAATTTAAAAATATTTAATTTTTATACTCTGTACCATAAAAGTGAAGAAAGGATATAACTAACTTTTTCATTCCATTTGCAATTTCTACAATATCCATTTCCGACCTCATAAAGTATATATATTCTAACTTCTTATGCATAGCAAAGTCGATTGAGCGATGTCCGTCTGTCCGTTCATGTTAGTGTTGAAATAAACTTTGCTGAGGCACTACGTTACGATCAGACATAGTGTCGAAAGAGGTGCTATCTCTAATTTTTTACATCATTTAGAACAATGAAGTAACTCCAATCAAAAAAGCAAATATATAGGGCGATAGAAATTTAAAAAACATCAAGTGAAAAAATTGGTGCTCGCCTATAGGTCTGTCTGGGTACTTTTCCACTAGCTAATACTCAGTAATTTTTTTTGGGAGAGTAAGACCAATTTTACTCTGTCGGATGAAAATATATCAAAAAGTACGCAGACAGTATCCAGTAAAATCTTGCAAGAAAACAGCTGATCGGTGTGTAAACAATTAAAATAACAAAACAAAATAAATGCGCAAAAGTGAATTTTCGCGGTAACTTAAAAAATTATTAATTAAAGTGCGCCTAAAAAGTGTTGTAAATAAAAAAAAACTTTTTTATTACACTGTTTATTACACTTGTTAATTACACGGTCCAATTCACAAACATCACAGTCGCACTGTATATTTGGACGTTTCTAGCATAAAATAAAATGTTTTGTTTATTATTATTTATTATAAACATTAAAAATCAACACAATTCCAACTACTTACCTCTTCCATTGTTAAATTTCAATTTTTATTTATTTCACAAAAATTATTTCATTACAAAAGTAAATAAAAATAGCTGTTCAAACTAGTTGCAAAATCTTCCAAGAAGAAATTTCTCCAGCAACATTTTGCAAGTACTCTAACTGCCAACTGTCAAAAAATTCTCTTTTTGGCTCTCTCGCTGCAAGAGATTTGGAGTACGCAGACAACATTTTGCAAAAAATGATGCAAAATATGTGTACGCAGACAGACCTTATATTTTCTGAGTTACGGGCCTCTGAAATTTAAAATTTTTTTAAATATCAACATGGATATTTTAAGGCTTTTGAAGAGATCTTTAGGAAAATACTAAAATTTATAAAAAATGCTTAACCCATTAAGAGCCGATGGCATTTTTATGCAAAATTATATATATGTAGTACTAAAAATTTTTATTTTTTAATTCACTGTCAGAAGAACATTTGCTTTTTTGATTCTAGTTACTTCACTAAACTAGATTTACATAGATGGTGAAGGGTACATAAGATTCGACATAACCAATAGCACACTTACTTGTTTTTTATTAATTTTGTAACAATGTACAAAGTACATAGTAAGAACAATTTATAACAGATAATAGCACCTGAAAATTATTGCTTTTTGCTTGTGTAAAGTTTACTACAATTGTCAAAAATTATTACATATGTATGTAATTTTTTGTAGGGTACAAGGCCGAATAATTTAGTTTTCTACCTCTTTAAGCACTTCTTGATATTCTGAATTAAAAAGTTGTAAGATAAGTTTGCTAAGTACAGAATATATGTGAATATATGTGATATTTAATTTAAAGACCGAATTACTATTTTTGTTATGTTTTTAAAACTTTTTATGATCAATAAATGATTTATTGTTTAATCAAATTTTGTTTTATTCAATGGAAATAAATTTGTATAATGCAACGTAAGCGTAATTGATGAAACTATGAACTCTCAAAGAAAATAAACACATTTAAATTTTAGCACTATGTTTTAGCACTTAAAATTTTGTTTAGCACTTTCTTTAGCACCAAAAATTTTTTGGATCTGGTCACACTGCCCACAATAAATATCTCCTACTAATATCGTTTTTTTATTTACTTCTAACAGGGTTTACAAACGGAGTAATAACGTTTTTTATTTTGTCTCTTAAAAGGAACAAAAACATGTTGTCAACCTGTGACCGATGATATACAGCATATAGTTACAGCTCCATTTCATTCAACAACAAATGGTTAAGCCGAACGTTTTCATAGTGCAATTATCGAACTCGCAAATTTGTTGACGTGGACGTGTTCCTTAACCAGCGGGAGTATCCTCATATACACGATATAATTAAGGACTCTCAAACAAAAACTGTAGCCTACCACAATAAGGAGCGTAAATTTATCCAACATATTCACTCTAGGACGCGTAGAAGAAGTAAGAACGTAGCTAAATTTGCTAAATATATTGTTGACACAGACAACGGCGAAACAATTACCACATCTAGAAAATAATCAATAAATTGCAAACTTAAAAACACAATTAAGTAATAATAGAAATAAAAAATCTCTAAACTTTTTAGGATCAGCTCTTAAATTCATCACTAATGCTCCAGACCATGAGATTGAAATAAAAGCCAGATTAAACCAACTTGTACAAAATAGTAATCAACAAAAACAAAATTTACGAGTACTCACGATTTGAAAAAATATTAACATTAAAAAAAATAAGAACTCATATTAAACGAAGTGAACTAATGGCGTTAACTAATACAATAAATTTTGCAAAAAAAAAAACAATATTTATTCAGGAACACTAAACGTAAAAGAAATCAAATTCATTATAAAAAAGGATATAATAGAAAATACCTGTTATCAATATACTTGAATATTCAGATATACATGTTTGTGAATTTTACTAAGCAATTGTTGTAATTTATAAATGTCCTATTATCGAAGAATGTAAACTGTACAACATCTATCACTTAGCAAATAAACTCGGAAAATTATTATTAGATGATAAGATTGCTTTTTGTAAAAATAATTATCAAAGAATAACTAAATGCAAAAACATTGTTGGTTCCCATTATTGAATCTGAAGATATACAACGAACTTGCACAATGTAAAAGAAAACTTGAGAATAACCCAGGTTTTAAGGCCTTAGGCAATGGAAACATTTATATCGACAAAGAACAACTTAACTATAAACGGACCACACTTGCTCTAAATTAACCAAAACATAACCATAGATGACAAAATATTCTTTAACGAAAAAAAAAAGATTTATACCATCATTCATAAATGACAAAGAATTATGTACATATACTCAAAATCTTATATACTTACTCAACAAAATAAATTTACAAACATATAAGTAATGTCTGCATTACTCATTCCTATTGAAAAACATCCATTTATGACTACACTACACATAATTTTAATATAATAAAATGAGGCAGAATTACTTAGACATAGGTATAAAAATGAGGACGTTTTCTTTTCAAAACAGACTCAGGTACAAAAACGAGGACGTTTTCTTTTCAACACAGAGAGGAGTTAACGCATATATAACGAATAATATAAAATCGATCTGATAACAAACAAACGCAATAGAGCAAACAGTGAAAAAAGGACAAAAACCCTTTCCTTGATATTCACTAGCACATCACACAACAACTACAGTTAAAAAGTGTAGAATAATAATAACCAGACCTAAATAACTATTGAAAACAATTAAGAAATAGTGTTGTGATCAATGCTTGTAAATAATTTAAAATACAACAAATGTCAAGACTAACCGGATAGTTAAATTTATTTGTTTACTGTCTGCTAAATTCTGACAGTACTCTTTAAACTGTTGTCATATCTTTTAGTGAAGACCGTCGTCACTAGCTGTTTATTTAATATGTTTGGCAAGCGCTTCCGAAAAAACATCATTTTCAAGCCGCGCTTTGATTAGTACTTGAGAGATAGTGTTAGGTGTTTGTTGCATAGATAGTGGTGAGTTCTGGTAGTTTTGTCCGTTGTGTAGTTTTTCTAAATGTTGCATAAAAATCTCTGTGAAAATTGCGGATGTCGGATTTCCTTTTCCGAGTCCATGTGCACATTTAAACATTAATGGAAAACATAAAATAACTTATTATAACATATTCGTAGACGACATAATATGCATCCTAGAAAAGGGCAACGCTGAAGAAATTCTGACGGATTTAAACACAATACATAACAACATTACATATACAATAGAAAAAGAGAAAGACGGAACTTTACATTATCTTGACATAACAATAACACGAGAAATTGACTCCTTAATTTTGGACATTTATAGAAAACGAACCACAACAGACACAACTATCCACAGTTCCTCAAACCATCCCACCCAACATAAACTCGCAGCTTTTAGACATATAATTCACAGACTTAAGACAGTCTGACTTTCTTCAGACAAATATAACAAAGAACTCGATACAGTTTACACTATAGCTAAAAATAACGATTCCTACTACACTACTATCGACAAACTACTTAAACAATATAACAATAAAAACAAAGAAAGAAGAAAGTTTTACAGACAGCACTAAAAGCGAGCAACACTCTACGAAATAATCTCAAGACATCAACAGAAATAACCGATAAATTTAACACCAGCGGAGTATACAGACTTTCTTGCACCTGCACCCATACATACATATGACAAACTGGAAGAACTTAAAAACAAGGTTCACAAAACACATACGATCATATAAACGGGAAAGAGAAGACTCCAACTTCGCAATAAACCTTAACTCATATGAACACGACATTAATGCATTTTGGTAGAAAAGGATGAAGCTGGACATTCTTGTGGACATAGAAATATAAAGAACACGAACATTTAACGGAGATATTATCAACGAACAGGTAAATACAACCTATGACATAAATTTCACACCACTAACATTATTAATACAATCTCACTAATAAAAGACTGAAATACTAAAATTATATACCTTCAATGAACAGGACAGATATGAAGCAATCTACCTGCATAATACCATTTTAATAGGCACATTCCTAGCGGACAAAACCACCTGAACCTACCACTATCTATGCAAGAAACACCTAACACCATCTCTCCAGTACTAATTAACACACGGCTTGAAAATGGTGTTCTCACATCGAAGGCGATCAGTAGATTTTATTATTATTATCACACATTGTAAATTAAGTTTTAAATTAAGATTTTATGTATAAAGGAAAATTAAAAAATAAAATGAAACGAATCCCTTGGGACCCTCCAAGGTAATATAAGAAAGACTATTACAGCAGTTAAATTAGTTTCCTAATATTTTCCTGCGAATCCCACAGGACCCTCCTGGATAATATAGGAAGCTATAAAATCTATAACATTATTTTGGCGCAGCCGGTTTAGGCGCAGTTTTAAGATCGCTGAAATAGATAAACTAATTTCGCGCAATCGCAAACAACCACAACCTTATTGAGAATTCAAACCAACAAATACTATTTAACAATGGATTTAACAAATCTATCTCAAGCCTTAATGACGTAATAATCTCAGGAAAAAATTAAAGATCGCTTGGACAGTACGGGCAACTCTAGCAAACAAATCAAAAGTGAGCGGTTAGTCTTAACGCAACTGCTTAAAACTCAAGCATTGAAACACAAAATCGCGGACATTCATCAGACAATAGTAACTGCGAAGATAGGATTTTTTCTCCGCAACTGTTAACACTAGAGGACGTTGCAAAGCTCAACATTAAGTTTGAAACAATTAAAGGCACACTTAAGGGACTAGTGAAATGAGTTAATGAAAATCTAAGTGTAGTAATTAACGTACCCTGCGACACAATCAAAGTAGAAAGAAAAATCATTGTACCGATATCAAATGGTTCACAGAACTTGATTAACGAAGTACCCGAGCTTATAGTCAGTATCAACAACTTTTACCTTTGTGGAAGTCAAGTCTATTTTCGAATTAAGACCATCCACAAAATGCATTACAAGACGTAATGCGACATCACAAGGAACACGAGAAGCCACGTAATGGAAATCAGCAGCGATATGATAATCCTGGTGAACACGTACAATAAAACTTATCGCAGCAACTGTGACCATAGGGTAATACAACTACAGAGTCACTATTTCTTTAATTTTGACAACTTCACTATTCGTGTAGGGAGCTTGAACTTGTCGAATAGAGTATACAAAACAACCCACTCCTTTTCAATACCTAATTACAAAGGACATTTCAGAAAATTTTTCTCCAACAGGAAGAAAACATAAAGATGTAGAGGAACTCAAATATCAGAAAGTAACCAATATCGTGGGTGGTAACATTATAATTTTTAATGGGCTCCGACTCACAGTCATACGAGTTTTATTGTGTAGAAAAAAACTGATTAAAATAACTCAAAGGAGAATTAACACACAAACGGAGAGAATTTCAGTGATACGTCGGAAATCCCCAGTGCAGGATGACACAACACACATCTAAACCATTGAAACAACAGCAACAACAACAAATATTACCACAAACAATCAACAATATGCCAGTAGTGGGACGTAATATATCAGTCTTAGAAATGTAAAAAATTAGAAAAAATACTAAATATTATACATATATATATATAATAGTACATCTATATATATATATATATATATATATATTATTTTCATCCAACATGCCACTAATGGCATATTGTTGATTGTTTGTGGTGATATTTGTTGTTGGTGCTGTGGTGGTTGTTCTATAAGGTGGTTTTTGTTACATATTTATATATGAATATATATATACAGACATTAATTGCTACATGTCCAAATGGATGGTGTGTGTATTAATTGAAACAATAACAAAAACCACCTTATAGAACGGTATTTGGATTCGAATTTGAAGTTCCTATTAAAACTGAAGAAGCAACCATCACCAAGCATCGATGATCAAAGTAGTTATCAGATAGTTAAGAAAAATCAACAGCAGGCGAGTAGAAGAATAAAGGTTCTAAAAAACGAGAATACAAGGTCGGCCAAAAGGTATGGTTAAAAAATCAAGCACGGAAAGACAAATTTTTACAACTACGGTTAGGACCATATGATATAGCCGACGTACCCACATCGGTCAACGTCAGGCTGAAAATTAAAAAATTTAAATTAAAAAAATAAATAAATAAATAGTTTATTAATAATAAAAAAGAATACCTGAAAAAACTAATTAAAAGAGAATCACAAAATATAAAAAAAAACAACTCACTTAGTAATCAATATCAAAGAAAGAACAAAGTTATTATCATTGGTTTTTAATAGTTTTAACAAGTAAGCATAGGCTTACCTTTTAATCCGTTTCCCCATTTTTATAGACGATGATTTTCTGGTCTCAATTTTTGCATAGTATAATTTTTTTGGTTTTTTTCCTTCTCCTTTAAAATGTTATGGCAACTTGATATCAATCAGCTTAAAATGCACTGAACATCGTTACAATGCCAACTTGCTGACTCTTTTAGACTGGAATCACGGAATTCTGGTGGTGATGATTATGATAATAGAGTTCTTGTTAATTTTCTAATTACAAATCTTCAGTCAATGTCGAGACAACAATGACTGAAATCATAAGAATGACTTTATTTTAGGCCATAGGAGGAAATAATTCAGATTTTGTGAAAAACATTCTTTGATAAAAGTAAACAGTAAGCCACTAAAGATTGTAATTTATTAAATTTCATTGAACCAAACAAAAAGAAAACTTTAATAACAACAATAAATATTACTTTATTCGCACAACTTCTTTTCGAAATCTCTTCTACATTGCACTAGTAGCATATTTTAACTCACAACAGAAAAATGCTAAGGAAATAATCACGAACGAAATAATAACTCCTACATCACATTCACAACACTACCAGTTCCTTCACACCAATTGCCTGGACTGACCGGACTTTGTAATGTTTGAAAATTCTTTCAATAGGATAATAGGTAGAGAAAAAATAAAATCGGCTGATAACCTATTGTGCCTTCAACAAATATTCATCTAGATTTTGAAATGACAAAAAACTATCAACCATCACATCAAACATAACACTTTACCGGCAAGATCCACTTGAACCGTTAAAGTTTTTTTTTTGTATTCTGAGTACAATTTGCTTCAAAAGTAAAATAAACAGTAACTCTAACGATATACCGTTGTTGATTTAGTGATCTGATACGTTTAGGCATCTAAACTTAAATAAGAATCGAAACAAATATATTTTCGTTGTACGAAAATTTCCAAACTAAAGTTACTTATATAACCAGGACTTCTGCGTGACGAAATCTGCGTGGCAAAAAAAAACTAATTGTCTCCAGGCCACCACAAGAGACCAAAGACCAGACACAACACTGGTATCAATAGTAATGCAGCGATCAAGATGGTATTACGGCAGACAAAAATTAATCATCTGCAACTACTTGCAGTATCAGCGGTATCTTTTAGTTATTGCAACAAATCAGATAGCATTTAAAACAGCTTTACACCATTTACTTTATAACTCACCTCTACAACAGACAAACACAATTAAGATCTCAGCATAACAGCTACAACAAGGACTCAATCTTAAATCTTACTGAATATTTTTTTCCGCAAAGGATGGGATGATGTTATGAACAACCTTCGTAAATAATTTAAAATAAAAATGTCTAGAGTAACCCGATAGTTAAATTTTTTTGTTTACTGTCTGCTAAATTGCTGACAGTAAATTCTTTTAACTTGGTTTCTAAATTTATTTATATATTATTATTTGCTTTAAACTGCTGACAGTAGATTTTAATTATTATTATCACACATTGTAAATTTTTAAATGATTACACTTGAGTAAAATGCAGATGCTGGTAAGCTGCTGAGTAGTACTTGTCAACATAAAAATAGCTTTCTTAATAATTTCGTACGAATTCCACGGGACCCCCTAGGATAATATAAGAAAGATTATAACAACAAATTAGTTTCCCAATACTTTCCTGCTAATATTTCGGGATCCTCCAGAATAATATAGGAAACTATAAAATCTATAACAATAGGCAACACACGTTGTTAGCAAAAATAACCAAGTACGATAAACTGTTTAGAGACGAAAACTACAAACAACATACAAGACAAAAAACACGAGGCCATAGACAATAAAGAAAATTATTCCTAAAGAACAGGTTTAGTCTAAAATACATTGGAGACTTGAACATAAGAGAAGGCTTAAGATAATATTCAATAAAGAAGCACACATTTTGAGTGCGACAAAAAATATATATTTTTTAACTTATTTCCTTGGAAAGGAAATTAACTCGCACAGCTTGGCCAATCTGCATCAACAAATCCGTCCGAAACTTACCAGTTTCGGTGTAGTGTAGCTTGGAGTTCACTCATATTTACACGTTTACATTTCTCATTTCTACACTCAATTTGAAATCCTGGATCAAGCAGAGTATATGCTGGTATACAAGATTCCATACGGCATTCTTTTAAAAGATTTGTTATATTTTATTCCCCACACTTATTTTGCCAATATCGCCATCACGGTCGATATTGAATATCTTTGCAGTACCCTCTTTTATACATATCAAGTCATTATATTCGAGCAGAAAATCAATGCCATCAACATATACAATAATCACAACAAACTTATTGTCCTCTTTTATACTACAAGTTAACATATAATAAGTTTAGACTTATAAATAATTATTTCCCACATCTCTATACCAAATTGCTGATAACACGTCTGGACTTAAAAATAATAAATCTATCAACTTGCATTTTGGACAAACAAAAGTATCAGATGACTGCATGTGCATTGTCAACAACAACAGTAACATCAGTATTTAATTAAGTTCTGGTTAAAGTGGATTTAAGTGCACTTATAACTGAATTATAAAGAAGATTAAACGTGACGTGGCACACGATTTTTTTAATATTAATTAATAATCTTTTTTAATAACTGGCGCCCGACCCGGAAAAAGAGGCCCTTTGCAAAGCTTTGATCGGCGGGAGTGATTTTTATGTCACGGCCGTTCAAGCCGTAAGTTAAGAAGAACAAATTTAAAATAAAAATGTCGCTAAAAAATATTTAAAGTAAAAATAAGTGTTGGAAAATAATATATTTAAAGAAAAACTATAAAATAAAAATGTCGCTAAAAAATCTTTAAAGTAAAGTTAAAATAAAAGTGTAAAAAAAATATATTAAAGAAAAGTTTGAAATAGAAATGTTGCTTATTTAAAAAGAATTAATGATAAAATTAAAATTATGAAATGATTATTTAAGGAACTGATGATAAAATTAAAATTATGAAATAATTAAGAAATGTAAAATTTGAAATATATATGCGTTGAAGAAAATAAAAAATGTTTTGAAAACTACGTAACGTAAATTAATAAAATTAAAAAAAGGAATATTAAGAAATAAGAAAAATACGAATGTGTCTTGAAAATATAAGCAAGTGTTAAAATAAAAAGGAAAAAAATTAAGTGGAAAAAATTTTTTAAGAAATAAAAAAATTAGAAATATAAAAATAAAAGTTTATTGAAAATCTGAAAGTAAAATTTTTAGTAGTAATAAATTTTTTTTGTATGAAATTTAGCAAAATAAAATTAACTTGTAATTATTAAATTAATATATATCATGGAATTATGAGAATTTTCAAAGTTTTTGGAGTTAGAACAATCAAAAAATTTTAAATGAGAGAAGACGAAATTGTTTAAATAATAAAAGAGAATTGACAAAAATACAAAAAAATATTAAAATTTGTGGAAAGGTACAACCAAGAAATTTTATTTAAGATTTAAATGGACAATGTTCTTTTAGTAAGTAACAATTGTAGATGTTCAATCGTTAAAAATGAAAATAAAATACAGAAAAATATAAAATAAAGCTTAATACGAATTCTTCCTTTAAAAATATAATCCTAAGAAATGCCGGACGAAAGTTTAGAACAGAAAGATTACGACAAACATTGTGTCTAGCGAATAACGTGGAACAGGAAATTTGACAGGTCTGACAGATTTGCAGTGAACCCAAATTAGACAATTAATAGGTGAAGTTTTGAGCAATTGCCCTGATAATTCATTAGAAGAAGGACAGGATGTTCCCGTAGAAATTTTAACAACAAGATTAGAAGATCTTGATATTAGACATCTGCATTCAAAGCGCCTCATTCATTTTTTTTTTCATGTCACGATTTGTTTTGTGCCGAAGTTTTCGAAACGAATCACGCATTACAAAAATTAGCTACGAATCAAAACAAAACATGAATCAAATGTGTAGAATCAGTTTTACACTAAAAAACAACAAATTATTTTTAATTCTATGAGTTGATTTTAATCAGCTTAAAAAAACAATGCAATATTGCCATTTTTTAATTTGCGTTTTGGGTAAAAAATTATAAGTAAAAACATTAAAATATGTTTTTAAAGCTATTATAAAGATCTACCATTTAAAAAAATGTAGTTTTTAATTTTTGTTTATGTATAGGTATGTACATAAATACTTACATACATATGTTTGTGCAGACAGTATTTATTGGATGTTAGGCCATATCCAATAGAAATTTCAGATAACGATAATTACACTGGATATAGGGCAATTACATGTTACTTTTTAACTACTTTTGCTTGACCGACGCATGAAAACTTACATATCTGTTCAGTTTTTGTAATATTAAATAATAATCTATCTTTTAGTCTAGGAGGTCAGACATATAAGGCCTTTTGTAATCATTTTATATAACCGATTTTTGCGAAACTACGTACATGTGTTGCGTTCCCGATATTTTAACTAAATACGAGGGCAGTTGCATAAGTTACTTTTCAACTACTTTTTATTGACCGAAGCATGAAAACTTATACTTGTGCTTACTTACTGTAATATTAAATAATAATCTATATTTTAGTCTAAGAGGTCAGACATATAAGGCCTTTTGTAATTATTTTATATAACCGATGCTTGCGAAACTTCACATATCTGTTTGGCTTTTCTAAAAATTGGATAAAGGTTTCCTGATGAGCTGGCTTGAGCAACCAGCGAAATACGTATCAATACTTGCTTTTCCAACCAACGAATAAATTGTCTTTTTATTTAAAATGTTAAATGGGATATTAGCATAATATTATAAATAATATTATAAAAATTCCCAAACAATTTTTAATAAAAAATATGCAATTGCTTGTGCAAACTGTTGGCATCATTGTTATTTTTTTCTTCTTCTTGAGTAATTAAAAAATAACTTTGTTGTTTTTATTTTAAACACGCCTTACGTCTGCATTAAGTGTCGGCATGTAACCAACCTATTGCAGAGGGGAATGTAAAAAAAATAAAAACGTGGTTTGTTTGTTGGTAATTTTTGTTAAAGCCTTAACTTTTTTGTTTTGGCTTCTGAAATAACTCTCATGTTGTTTTTGAAGTTTTTATACATAATAGAAATGTTTTTGGCTTTTCTAAAAATTGGATAAAGGTTTCCTGATGAGCTGGCTTGAGCAACCAGCGAAATACGTATCGATACTTGCTTTTCCAATCAACGAATTAATTGTCTTTTTATTTAAAATGTTAAATGGGATATTAGCATAATATAATAAATAATATTATACAAATTCCCAAACAATTTTGAACAAAGATATTACGATTTTTTTACTAAATACGAGGGTAGTTGCATAAGTTACTTTTAAACTATTCGTATTAAAGTCTGGCCGGGGAGAACTACATAAAAGTATGAATGACGACAGGTGTATGTACATATGTATATACACATATTACCATATCAAAAACAATCTGAGCAAGTATAAATCGGAATTCTCAGGAAAATAAAGTTTAAAAATTAAAATATTATGAAACAAATGTAACAAAAGAAACAAATTAAATTAAAGTTTTATATATGTATGTATGTTTATGTAAGTATACGTTTTTAAACTAGTTTTTGGAACTTTATTTTTACAATAAAAAAATATAACTTATATATACAAAAAAGTTATTTACAAACTTCATTATAAGTTTTTATTTAGATTTATTTCTAAAATCGCATTTTGTTATTCAAAATGCATACAAACATGCATATATTAGGCATAAAATTTACATATTCCAAATAGTTTTTATATTTCTTTATTACAATGACGAATGATTCACAACTGTGATTCGTGCGTTTTTTGTTGAAATAATAACAATGTTGGCAATCAACATTGTTATTATGATTCATGAACATGATTCATGTAACATGTTTGTATTTCTCATTCGATTTTTTGTTTCACATTTTAAGAAGAGAGTGCACTCATGCAGATCTCTACTTGAGAAGGTGCCGGACTTAGTCAAGTCGTTAAAAGAATTCTCTGGGAAACCAGGAAAATTTTATTCCTGGAGAAAATTAGTTTATAGGCACGGGACGTTATTATGCGAACCTTCATACTATTCGAACAAATCTAATTGGAGATGCCGATACGGCATTAGTATCTTATAGGACACCCCTTGACTGGGGAAGAATAAAGTAGTGTTTTTTGCTTCATTATTCTGACAGAAGGGACATCGGTACCTTGCAGTACCAAATTACTATTTTATGCCAGCAAGGCAAGACCATTACAACATTTTATAACACGGTTTATCGGCATCTGTCCATAATTTTAGATAAAGTTGCTTGTTTAGACTTGGATTAATCTAGTCTACGAGCCTTAGCAAACACTTACAGGAATAAGGCCCTGGACACCTTCGCGAGAGGTCTGAATGGAGATGTTCCACGCTTGCTAAGCATACGCGAACCAACTTCAGTACCGCAACCTTTACATATTTGTCTCAAACTAGATAATATGTCGTTCCACATGAATCATGCGTATTCTGAATACTCCAATAATAATGAGAGGATAAAATTAACTGCCCCAAAAAATTCTATCCTGAACTGGCACACATCAGTAATATTCCGCGAATAAGACCACTCGTTGCCCCCCGCAATTTCGCAAGCTTTAACCCTTAATTTGACCCAAATTATTGTCCTAATTTACAATTTAGTAGAAGCAACCCAAACCAAGGTCCAATTTGATTATTCCAAACACAGGATAGACATTTTAATAATTTTAGTTCACGAAACAATTTTCCTGATGTCCAAGGTTCAGTACAAATGGATATAGATTCATCGATACAAACAAGTCGATTTGACCATACTAATAGGCCACCACTTAACTCAGCTAATAAAAGGCCACAAGGGTCCTTTCAAGGTCCTGCTAATAAAATTCAACGGACTTTCATGTAGAAAGCGAAAGAGCAATCAATTTAAGTCCCATATTATGCAGACATGCTAATGGGTATTCAGAACCTGAGACTTACGACAATGTATGCAATTACGAAAATGTGGAAGATCTGGCTTCTCGTTTTAAGATGACACCTGATGAGACTGTCGAAGATTTAAACGCAGATCTTAATTTTTTTGGTTAAATAGCTCCTCTTTACCATATTTTAGGGTAAATTTGAGGAACGGAAAGGCACTGAAATTTTTTTTAGACACTGGTAGTAATAATATTATATATTATATTAAATATAATTTAATTAAAAATTCTCTTTCCAATGAAGACACTTTTTTTGCCAAATCAATATCCGGAGATGTTGAAATTACTCATCATACTCTTTTAAACCTTTTCGGCCCTTCGAACAAACCAATTGAATTCTTCCTTTTACTAGGATTGCGTACTTTCGATGCAATTCTGGGAAATAATACTTTAAAGGATCACAATTTATCAGTATTGTTCCAATGACATGAATCATTTGAACATAAGATTAGGACATCTTTCGCAATATCAGTCTAGCTCACTAATAAACATTATAAATACACATATGAACCTTTTTTCAGAACCCAATGATAAACTACCTTATACTACACGAGTTGTAGGAGAGATAAGAACAACTACAGATAACCCTACCTATACAAGACCATATCCTTACCCAAGGCGTTAAAATATGTTGTAGATCGAGAGAAAATTACTAAATGGTGGGATCATTAGACAACACCAAAATGAATAAGTTACGCAATTTGTTTTTATTTTTCAGGAATTAATACAGTCAATCAACAAAGTTTAAGTAAAAGTTTTGTACAAAATATATCTATTTTAAGTAAAAAAATAAAAAAATGTCGGCAGTATATTAAAATTTATATGAAATAGAGCACAAATAATGAAAACATTGAATAGATTTAAAAATATAAAAATAAAACTTATGTATTTTCGATATATTAAAATACGTATGTATCATTAAAAAAAAAAACAAAACAAAAAAGAAAAGAAAATAAAAAACTATTGAAAATTGTAAAAAATAAATGTGAAATTTTATTTGATCAACTATTTAATGAGGGTTGGTAAGATCCGACCCTTGACAACATTACCAGTTTCTTCACACCAATTGCCTGCGCTGACCGGACTTCGTAATGTTGGAAAAAATAAAATCGGCTGATAATCCATTGAGTGCCTTCAACAAATATTCATCTGGATTTTGAAATGTCAAAAAACTATCAACCATCACATTAAACATAACACTTTGCTGGTAAGATCCACTTGAATTGGTAAAGTTTTTTTTTTTATTCTGAGTACATTTTGCTGCAAAACTAAAATAAACAGTAACTCTAACGTCGTAGCGTTATTGCTTTAGTGATCTGCTATGTTTAGGCATCTTAACCTAAATAAGAATCGAAACAAATATATTTTCGATGAAGTGATTTAAACAATGATTTTAAAACCAAAGCCACTCCGTTGTACGAAAATTTCCAAACTAAAGTTACTTATATAACCAGGAGTTCTGTACACAGGCCGTTAGAGCTGTGTCGTTCGTGAACGAACGGGTTAAATTGACCGAATCACTTAAGTGAACGGAATGATCCGGTCATTTAACTGAGGTTCTTTCGTTCAATAGTGTACGGGTTAAATTGAACGGAAGACCTAAGTGAACAAAAGACCTAAAAGACCGAAAGACCTAAAAGACCGAAGTGACCGAAAGACCCAAGTGAGCGCAATGAGCCAGACATATAAATGCCACCTTTCATTCAATAGTGTACGGATTATTATACGGTTCACTTTCGGTCGAGGAGAAGATAACAAACTTTTTGGCAAACTTTTGTTTTGTTTTGGCAAACTTTTTTCAGAGTTGCATGGAAAGTACTTTTTCCCATGCGTGTGAACATGTTGTTGTTTTTTTTGTAGGTGTATTAGTGCCACGTGCTTTCATGTTATACATAAAAAAATGTAAACAAACTAAACCAAAAAATAGCATTTTTCAACTCGATCGCAATTCCTTAATTTATTATTAATTTTAATACAAAAATAAACAAAATTAAAAGCCTACAGATCATAGAATCAAATTTCGCAACTGTCACTTTTGATAATTAAGAAATAAAGTTGGTGCACATCCAGGTATTTAGAGTAGTTTTTCATTCATAACTCGAAAACTATTCCGCGTGCACATATACTGCTATATACGATCGAAAGAGGATAAAAATACGAATCGATCGTGGTATAGTTTGTTGTCTGAAAGACTGTACGAAAAAAGTTATTAATTGGCAAACTTTTCAAAATTAAAAAAATCGCTGAAATTAATAAGTTTAGTTTTTTGCTTATATCTCGGAAACTGTTCTGCGTGCACATATACCGCTATATACGATCGAAAGAGGATAAAAATACGAATCGATCGTGGTATAGTTTGTTTTCTGAAAGGCTGTACGAAAAAAGTTATTAAGCGGCAAACTTTTCAAAATTAAAAAAATCGCTGAAATTAATAATTTTAGTTTTTTGCTTATCTCTCGGAAACTATTCCGCGTGCACATATACTGCTACATACGATCGAAAGAGGATAAAAATACGAATCGATCGTGCTATAGTTTATTTTCTGAAAGACTGTACGAAAAAAGTTATTAAGCGGCAAACTTTTCAAATTTGAGAAAACCGCTGAAATTAATAAGTTTAGTTTTTTGCTTATATCTCGGAAACTATTCCGCGTGCACATATACCGCTATATACGATCGAAAGAGGATAAAAATACGAATCGATCGTGGTATAGTTTGTTTTCTGAAAGACTGTACAAAAAAAGTTATTAAGCGGCAAACTTTTCAAAATCAAAAAAATCGCTGAAATTAATAATTTTAGTTTTGTGCTTATATCTCGGAAACTATTCCGCGTGCACATATACCGCTATATACGATCGAAAGAGGATAAAAATACGAATCGATCGTGGTATGGTTTGTTTTCTGAAAGACTGTACGAAAAAAGTTATTAAGCGCCAAACTTTTCAAATTTGAGAAAATCGCTGAAATTGATCATTTTAGTTTTTTGCTTATATCTCGGAAACTATTCCGCGTGCACATATACCGCTATATACGATCGAAAGAGGATAAAAATACGAATCGATCGTGGTATAGTTTGTTTTCTGAACGACTGTACGAAAAAAGTTATTAAGCGGCAAACTTTTCAAAATTAAAAAAATCGCTGAAATTAATAATCTTGGTTTTTTGCTTATATCTCGGAAACTATTCCCCGTGCACATATACTGCTACATACGATCGAAAGAGGATAAAAATACGAATCGATCGTGAAATAGTTTATTTTCTGAAAGACTGTACGAAAAAAGTTATTCAGCGGCAAACTTTTGAAATTTGAGAAAACCGCTGAAATTAATAAGTTTAGTTTTTTGCTTATATCTCGGAAACTATTCCGCGTGCACATATACCGCTATATACGATCGAAAGAAGATAAAAATACGAATTGATCGTGGTATAGTTTGTTTTCTGAAAGACTGTACGAAAAAAGTTATTATGCGGCAAACTTTTCAAATTTGAGAAAATCGCTGAAATTAATAAGTTTAGTTTTTTGCTTATAATATATCCTGTGGTTTAGGTATTTGTTCTTGTTTGTTATGTCATGTTCTTTTATTTCAGTTGATTTTTTGTGTATTAAAAAGAGTTGCTGTACATATTCGAATGTAAGTACATATTTTCTTTGAGCATTGGTGTGGCGTTGCCATTATTGTTTTTATTTGAATTAACAGTCTTTTTAAAAAAAATAAGTTTTTTGATAGTGTTTCTTTTATACTGGAAAAGATTTAATATTTCAACTAATAAAAAAGTGATTTGAATAAACAAAAGAAATGGCACAGAGAAAAAGGAGTGAAATTTGGTTGCATTTTATGGAGGATGGAAAAAATCGGGCAAAATGCAATTATTGCAAAAGTTCCTTAAGCCTTACAGGTGGATCTACTGGGAATCACAGCCGGCACTTGAAGTCCAAACATCCATTACAGCCTCGGTCATTACAGCGCCAGATAGTCACTGCGCCAGGAGATCAACAGCTTTTAAGCAGCATACAAACTTCTACAAGCTACATATTTTAGCTGTCTGTCTATAGCGGTTTAAGAGGTTGGCCTCATACTTCAACTATTAGACAACCTTTAATTTCCAAATCCAAATTGTTTTCTTGTTGTTATAGCGGGCTTATCAATAAAGGTTCTTTGCAAGTTTCAACTATCTGGCTATAACAGTTCAAAAGTTTGGCAACATACATCAAATTACATTAAGTATTGGGTCGGCCTTTAATTTATAATTTTGCATGTTTATACTTGTTAGTATAACAGTCGCAGTAATCGACATCCTGTCGAATTTTCAAGCGTTTTTCTATGACGATTCAAAAACTAGGCGCATGTAGGTCAATTTTTGTATTAATTTTTGCAATTGGCAGCTATAGTAAGACGCACTTTTTATAAATTTTAGAAAACTGCCCTTTACGGTTCATAATAAACTTAAAAAACATGTATGTTGTATGGGGACACCCTTTAATTTTTAAGATGTATGAACTGGTTTTAAAACGGAACCTATGTGTAAGCATAATCTATCAAATTACAAAAAATGTTTAAATCGGTTCAGAAATGGCTGAGTTCTGCAGGCACAAACATAAAAAAGCAACATTCAGTCGAATTAAAATAATAATAAATGAATTGAAAAGTTACCTAAATTGTTGTTTTAATAAGCAACAATGTCAACTGTTATTAAATTAAAAGATGCAATAGAATTTTTCATATTATTTCCATTTTTGTGTATTTTGTGTTTAAATATATAATAAAATTAAACATACATATATTTTAAATATATATTTTTTCTTGATTTAGTTTAAACAAAAATAATTTTTTAAATTTTACATACTAAACGATTCTCCACAGCCAGAGGTGCCCTTAAAATTGGGATTAAAACCAATTCGCTTGCTAGTTTTGCTTCAACGAAATTCATTTCAGTGCCTGTAAATAAAAATAACAAAGCCAATACAGTTTAACAAATGTTTTTTTAATACAATTTATAGATTTGTATTAATGCAATTTTTAATTTATAATATACCTACATAATTGTGTAGTGCATGTATATAATTTTATATCACGAAATTGAATTGATAAATTTTACATAAAATAGTGAAGATATTATATTAGAATTTAACTGTTCAATTTTTATAGGCTTAAAGTAAACTTATTTTAATGAAAAAAATTTAGTTTGATTTGGCTTTAATAAAAAAATGAACAATTTACTATACATAATAAAATCCTCTGACAATTAGCCCATATGAAGTTTTGTTTAATCAAATTTAAATATGCCATTTCACAATCTTAAATTTTCAAATTATATAACAAATCAATACAATTAGTTTATATTTAAACTTACCCTTTTTGTCACTAAAAACTTTAACACCATCTTGTACTACCTCATCCTCAAGTTTATCTGTTGAAAGTGAGGTGAAAAATCATCAAAATCAAGGAAAACAATCAATACAAAATATATAAATAAATAACCTTTTCCGTCGCATAGTTAAGGGTATAGAAAAGGCCATTGCAAGCAAACATGTTGCACATTCAGGTCTTTCTTTCCATACATTTTTAGTTCGCTGCACTGCGGCCGAAGTCTGTGGAAAATAAAGAAAAATTGGTTTATATTTATTTCAATATACGAATTTTTTATGAAATCTATTATTTTGTTACCTCAGGGCTGATAGATACAGAATCAGACAGTTTTAGCGACGAAAACTTTACTGACGACACTGTGCAAATGAGCTGTTGCCGAACGCACCATAAAGACACCTTGTTGCTACTCACTTACTTCTCTGTCGTTTCAGTGTGTCGCCTGCGAATAAGAGAAGCAATTGTACATTTGGATTCGTCTGGATAGGTCTGTTCAGCCAACTCCAGGCTAGGTTGTAGGTACAAACAATAATAGAACATTTCTGCCACAGATCACAATTTCTGCGTTCAAAAAGACTGATTCAAAGAAGTTTTCTTTTGCATATGCAAGTTAATAATTTATTTTTTTTTTTATTTTCACGAATAACTCTCTACAGAAAACTTGATTACATATACCGTTTTCTAAGTGCCAAGGGTTCACTTCTATATACTTGTGGTTCTGATAAAAAGAGAAGAAATTCAAATACAATAGGGATTGTTGTTCAAATTCGTTCATTCGTTCAAATTGACCGATTGATCGAATTGAACGAACGGATCAGTCTCTGATAAATGAACGAAAAAGACCGGTCAGTGAAATGAACGACCGGGCACAGCTTTACAGGCCGTGACGAAATCTGCGTGGCCACAAACAATTAATTGTCGCCAGGCTACCACAAGAGACCAAAGACAAGACACAACACTGATATCAACAGTAATGCAGCGATCAAGATGGTATTACGGCAGACAAAAATTAATCATCTGCAACTACTTGCATTATCAGCAGTAACTTTTAGTTATTACAACAAATCATATAGAATTTAAAACAGCTTTACACCATCTACTTCATAACTCACCTCTACAATATACAAATACAACTAAGATCTCAGCATTACGGCTACAACGAGGACTCAATCTTAAATCTTACTGAATATTCTTTTCCGCAAAGGATGTAGTGATGTTATAAACAACCCTCGCAAATAATTTAAAATAAAAATATCTAGAGTAACACGTTAAGTTAAATTTTTTTGTTTACTGTCTGCTAAATTGCTGACAGTAAATTCTCTAAGCTTGGTTTCAAATATTTATATATTATTTGCTTTAAACTGTAGACAGTAGATTTTAATTATTATTATCACACATTGTAAATTTTAAAATGCTTAAACTTAAGTGAAATGCAGATGCTGGTAAGCTGCTGGCTAGTACTTGTCAACATAAAAATAGTTTTCTTAATAATTTCGTGCGAATTCTACGGGACCCCCTAGGATAATATAAGAAAGACTATAACAACAAATTAGTTTCTCAATACTTTCCTGCGAATATTTCGGGATCCCCCAGAATAATAAGGAAACTATAAAATCGATAACAATAGGCAACACACGTTGTTAGCAAAAATAACCAAGTAGGATAAACTGTTTAGAGACGAAAACTACAAACAACATACAAGACAAAAAACACAAGGCCATAGACAATAAAGAAAATTATTCCTAAAGAACAGGTTTAGTTTAAAATACATTGGAGACTTGAACATAAGAGAAGGCTTAAGATAATATTCAATAAAGAAGCACACATTTTGAGTGCGACAAAAAATATATATTTTTTAACTAATTTCCTTGAAAAGGAAATTAACTCGCACAGCTTGGCCAATCTGCATCAACAAACCCGTCCGAAACTTACCAGTTTCCGTGTAATGTAGCTTGGAGTCTTTGGTTTTAGATAAATGATGCAGCAAGCGCTTAAACGCTTTTTGATGCTGACTGATATTCACTCACATTTACACCTTTACATTTCTCATTTCTACACTCAATTTCAAATCCTGGATCAAGCAGAGTATATGCTGGTATACAAGATTCCACACGGCATTCTTTTAAAAGATTTGTTATATTTAATTCCCCACACTTATTTTGCCAATATCGCCATCACGGTCGATCTTGATTATCTTTGCAGTACCCTCTTTTTTACATATCAAGTAATTAAATTCGAGCAGAAAATCAATGCCATCAACTTATATAATAATCATAACAAACTTATTGTCCTCTTTTATACTATAAGTTAACATATAATAAGTTTAGACTTATAAATAATTATTTCCCACACTTCTATACCAAATTGCTGATAACACGTCTGGACTTAAAAATAATAAATTTATCAACTTGCATTTTGGACAAACAAAAGTATCAGATGACTGCATGTGCATTGTCAACAACAACAGTAAAATAATGAGTAATAGATAATATTTAAGTTCTAGTAAAGGTAGTTTTAAGTGCAGTTATAATTAAATAATAAAGAAGATTTAACGTGTGCTAATGCGCACGAATTATTTAAAAAACAAAATTAATAATTTTCTTTAATAACTTATATAAGCAGGGCTCGTTAGAACAAGGCTTAAAAACAATTTCTCTAAGAGTATTTTTCGAGAGAAAAATTCGGCCTAAATAGTCCTCATTGAATTCCTTGGTAAACTGCATAAAGTGTCAGTATAGTTAATACCATACTTCTGGTTTTATCCCTTTACAACTAGGCGGGCTTTAAATTTTGTGACTTCCCCACGTTCATTTCTCGACTTCAAATGTATCTATTCCAATTGTCTCTGTTAATTCAGGGTTTATCAGTTTAGGAAAATGTTCCTAAAACTTCAAATCAAATTTTTAACTAATACATTTTCTGTCGGCATCATACAAGCGATACGGTTTTGTAGTTGAAGAATATTCTATAAATATATATATCCTTAGCAGAAAACTTTCGTGAATGTTTTTTGTACAGCCCGGTAGCAGCGCAATAAAAAATACGTAAATAGCTGTCATTTGGTTTTTTTATGGTTCCAACATTCAAATGTTATTCTTTTGTTTAAAACTGCTGTAACTGATTGATTTGTATTATATACCGCAGTATTTACGGCCTCCTCCCAGAACGATTCACTGACGCCAGAGTTAACTACCATATCTTATGCTATCTTAACTATAGTTCTATTTGCTCGTTCTGCGATTCTATTTTGCTGAGGGGTGAGAGTAACAGTTAATTGCCTTTGGATACCATTTTCTTCTAAGAACTTGTTGAATTGATTATTTATATATTTACGATCATTATCGCTGCTTATGGCCTTTCTTGAAAAACTTAAATTTTTTTATAGGCTCAAAACTTAAATTTTTTAAAAGCCTTACTTTTATTTTTTTATTGTACTGAATTGTATCTTGAGTGATCGTCAATAAACGTGAGAAAATAACGAGCATCTATTACTGATGCAACATTTATTGGACCACGTACATCAGTTTGAATTAAATCAATTAAGTTGTTTTCTCTTTTTTGGAAATGGCTGGAAACTTATTTTCAGCGATATTACCTCTAAATTGCAAAATGAAACCATTTTTACAAACTTTTCAACAATATCCAATAATGGTTCATGTCTCTCTGGTAATAATTGCAAAGCTTTGCAACCAGTCGTTTTTAATTTTAGCAGCCATGTGTCCAAAAGTTAAAGAAAGAAGCTTAGATATTAGAAATCTCATTGTTGGGCGAAATTTATGAAATTGTTGGGCACTCAAAGTCTAGTGTACAAATATTTTTAAGGAATTGTAAAAAGAGCAGCAGATTAATTGTAGACCAAGAAGTTGCCGTCCGCCAAAAATTACTCAACGTATAAAACGACACATAGTGAAAGAAACTGACAAAAACCCAAGGACAACGGCTTTTGATATAGCAAAAGCATGGAAACAATGTCGATTGCCACTGTTCATCTAGAAACAGTACGCAGTGTTTGAGAAGTGAAGGTTTTCATAGCCGAGTGCCTCGGACAAAACCAATCATAAGTGATATTAATAAGACCGAGCAAATGGAGTTTGCTAAAAACCATAAAAATGACGATGAAAACTTTTGAAAAAACGGAGGAAAGTAAATTTAACATAGTCATTTTTGATGGAAAACAAATAGTTTGGCGCAACAAGAATGGAGGGCTGGAACATAAAAACTTGATGCCCACAGTAAAACACGGAGGCGGTCCCATTATGATTTAGGAATGTATGTCGGCGGCTGGGGTTGGATATTTAGTTTTTATTAAGACAGCAATGAATAGATTTATGTATTTGAACGTATTAAAAGATAATTTTACGGACTCAGCATCCAAAATAAGTCTGTTTGGAAGTTAGAACTTTCAGAAGATAACGACCCAAAGTACACTGCGGCCATTAGAAGGAATGGCTGTTGTACAATGTGCTTAAACAACTACCGGTATATTATATGAAGAATTGCTTGAATGTTGTGTTAGAAAGTAAAGGAGGTGCAACAAAATATTAAAATATCAATATTTTTTTAAACTCAAATAGTAAACTACGGAGTATGTACACTTTTCTGGGTATTAAAAACTGACTTTTTTGATAAAAATATCTATTTTTCAAAAATCATTTAGTTTAAAAATGTTTTTTTTTTTTTTTAACGAATGACAGGGGATAAAAATTTTACATAAAATGTAGTTTTTTGGGGGGGATGTAGAGTTTTTTCTGACACTGTAGATAATTGTCGCAGGCTAACATAATTTCCTCTCTAATATTCTAGACTGTGAAAAACCTTTCACGGTTTCTGTACATATGCGCAGTAGCGCCGCTGTCAATGACCAATTATTTTTATTAATGGCCTTTTCATTAAACGCTGCAGGCACACCAAACGCACTATGTTTTTCTTCTTTTTGCACACTTTTTTTTAGAGTTGTGACCGGTCATTCGTTTCAGTGTTTGGTATCTTTTGGTCGCTTATCAAAGACTGATCTGTTCGCTCAATCTTTCAATTTGATCAATTGAACGAATTGGGATAACAATTCTTATTGTATGAGATTTTCTTGTCTTTTTATTAAAACCACAAGTAACAGAAGTGAAACCCTTGATACATAGAAAACAATACAATCAGATTTTCTGTAGATTAATATGGAGAAAACACAAAGCACAAAAAGTTTTTTCCACAAAACAAGTATTTTTTTACAAAGAAATTAATTATAAAATTGCTTGAAAATGTTACATACTATGATTTTAAGCGATAATTCCAACATATGCAAGCGAAAAAGTCCGTAAATCTGCAGTGTTTTTTGAACGCAAAAATTGTGATCTGTGACAAAAATACAATATCATTGTTTATGTGTTAACACTTTAAATATAACAAAATTTGCATTTTCTCCATCCTCTATAAAATGCAACAAAATTTTGCTTGTTTTTCTGTCATTTCTTTAATTTATTTTTAATCACTTTTTTTATTAATTTTGTTTACGCGCATAGTGTGAACGTCTTGCATTATTGTTTAGCTGACGTTTCTCCACAGTAGTCGTTAAGTTGTTGGCGCATAATTGTTATGTATTTTATTTATATATACTTACTTACTTTTGTAAACCCGAAGCGTACGGTACGTACATATTAAAGAAAAAGAAAACCCCAAACAAAAAATTAAATAATAAAACCCCATTAATAAATAACTAATCCCTGTTTTTTATTTTTCAAAATATTTTCGAGGAAATATTTCTAGGAAAATATTTTTTGGTCCTTCGAGCCGGATAGAAACCCCCGAATCTAAAAATATTTTCAAGAAAATATTTTTATTTTCAGATTCCCCGTGGATTTTCATCCATCCAACCATTTTTATTTTTCATTTACAAAAACCCGTGGAAATAAGGTACGTTTTGTGCTTTTTATTAAGATTTAAAAAATAAATATACAAGAGTGATCTGTGTTAAAAAAAAGAGACAAAATAAGCAACAAGTGTAAAAAATCACAAAAACAAACATGTGTTTATTTTCATTTGCCGTCGGCAAAACACAATTGTGCTGTTGTTTGTATTAATTCCCACTCTTAATTTATTTAAATCGCGTGTGGTCCAAAAAGTAAAAAAAAAGTGAAACAAAAATGGTTAACTCTTAGTATACTATATTTAAAAAGTAAATTTATTTTTTTAAACTCTTATTACTTTTGTTTCAAAGTGATATTCATTTTATATATACACTTTTAAAAGTGGTTTTTTGCTGTTTATTTGATTCGTGCTTATTTATTCCCTGTTAACTCCTCTGTTAACAAAAAGTTTTATTATTCATACATTTTTACCCAACTGTGCTAGTTTACTTGTAAACAGACGGACGACCGCGATTTAAATAAAATATTTTCTTTTATTTTTGTGTGTTTTTAAAATTTTCAATAAAACAACAAAGAAATAAGGTATATTATTTACTCAGTAATATTGTGAGAGTGATATTGTGTTTACAAAAACAACCCCCGTTTTTTTTTTTTCATAGTCACTCAGTATATGCTGTTAGTTGTTTTTTCTTTTCTCTTGTTTATATATTATTACACCCAACAAACATTAGTGCTGTAAATTTATAATTTTACAAATAAACGGGCGAAAATTTTAAAAAGTGAATATTTTTACTCTTTTAAATTATTTGTTTACTCTTATTTCACAAATATAATAATTTTGTGCATTTTTAAACGAATTATAAATAAATAAAAATTATTAAACTGCATAATAATAATCGTTTAATGAAAGTGAGTACCCGTGTTTAATTGTCAGCAGTACTAATAAATTAATAAAGTGATTTTACATTGTTTTTTTTTTGCTTCTTATTTTTTATTTAACTCTTAAATTCCTTTTGAAAGTGCAAAATTTAAATTCCTACTCATTAGAAAAAAAAACAACGTGTAAAATTACTTTGTTGTGTGTATTTCTTATAATTTACTTGTACCCATTATATAATCGAACAAAACCCGTTTTTTTAATTTCTTAAAA
Organism: Cistogaster globosa; assembly: GCA_937654795.1. Lineage (NCBI taxonomy): Eukaryota > Metazoa > Arthropoda > Insecta > Diptera > Tachinidae > Cistogaster > Cistogaster globosa. Next base: position 43,992,159 of record OW569407.1, read on the forward strand.
CCCATTTTTTGAACTTTTGCTTTGAGATTTTGATCCATTTTGAAGATAGTGTTCATTTGAAATTAGAAATTTGTTTGATTTGTGAGTTTATCCCTTATTACGTGATAGCTTTAGGCCATTTTTCAATATTTCGTGGTAGATTCATTTATTTTACATTTGCTTAAGGATTTCTCGTTATCACCTAAGATCAAGAATGGACATGGCTACTTTAATCCGAAATGGCGATCGTTTGGCTGAATTTGAGGCGTATAAATACCTATGGCGGACCACCAAATTGGATCGTTAAGTAGCCATGAGAAGGAAATAAATCGTTTATGGGAAGCTGTTCGGTCAACTTACTATTCATTGTTAGTTGAGGCAGATAAAGTGAAAGGCATTCAGATTGTAAAGATAAAAGCGAAATATATGACATCTTATAGTACCTACACCCGTGGGGTCTCGCTGATAATGGCTCAGCTAGACCGTTTAAAAACGGCTACTCAGGCAGTAAGGTCAATGGATCTGGCGATCCATTCAATGCCAATGGTTAATTTACTCCCTTGTGATACACCAGTTTTCTACGGTGACTATAAGGGTTGGCCATCCTTTCGCGATATGTTCTCTGCTTTGTATGGCGATAACCCCCGTTTGACCCCACTACAAAAATTGTACTATTTGTTGCAAAAAACTGCAAAAGATGCCAATGATGACATGTAAACTGTACCTCTAAACAATGATGGCTATGCAATTGCATGGAAAAAGTTGGTGGACACTTATGAGAACAAAAGTGCCCTTATAAATGAACAGCTCCGAACCCTTTTGAGTATTAAGCCCATTACTCAGGAATCAAGTTCAAATATAAAGAATTTACAACGAATAATAAACGATTGTATAACAAATCTGTCTTTGCTAGAAGTAACCCCAGAAATATTTTATCACGTAATGTTAGTGTATATTTGTGCTACAAAACTACCCGAGAATATGTTGAGTCTGTGGGGGCAGTCTAAAAAATCATGCCAAAAAACCCCTGAATGGAAGGACATGGATGCATTCTTAACAGCCCATTTTAAAACACTTGAGTCAATTTCTGACATAAGGCAGTCGCACTCCAGCCCTGTTCAAGAACGTTAGCACTGTCATTGCGCGAAAAGGTTCTAAAAAAAAATCTTCCTTTGACACTAGGAAAATGCAAAGTTTTGCGACAAAAAAATGACACAACCCCAACAGTTTGTCGCTGTTTTCTTTACCAAGGCTCTCACCCCCTGAGACTTTGCCCGAGTTTTCTAAGTCAGAGTGTTGAAGAAAGAATGTCGACCGTCAAAAAACTAAGACGTTGTTCAAACTGTCTGGCAACCTCTTATGAATTTCGGCAATGTAAGAGCATTCATGTTTGCACATTGTGTAAGCAGAAGCACCACTCTTTGCTTCACAGAGACTTAAGGTCAAATATATCTTCTAATAATTCACCCCCGCTCGTTTTAGCTTCTGATATGGCTGCTTCATCCTCAAACCCACAGAAATCAGCTAGAAACCAATTGCAACCCCATCTTAATTTTAACCCTTCAACATCCTCAACGACTGATAATTTGCAAACTTAATTTGTGAACGTCTTGCATTATTGTTCAGCTGACTTTTCTACACAGTAGTCGTTAAGTTGTTGGCGGATAATTGTTATGTATTTTATTTATATACACTTACTTTTGTAAACCCGAAGCGTACGGTACGTACATATTAAAGAAAAAAGAAAACCCCCAAACAAAAAATTAATTAATAAAACCCCATTAATAAAAAAACTAATCCCCGTTTTTTTATTTTTCAAAATATTTTCCAGAAAATATTTCTAGGAAAACAAATTTAAATATTACTTTTTTGTTCAAAAAGAAAACACTATATCAAAACCCAAACTTTTCAAAAAAAAAAAAAAAAAAAACATGTACAGCAACAGCTTTTATTACACAAAAAATCAACTGAAATAAAAGAACACCACAAAAAAAATCTAAAACTAGCACCTGAACGAAAGTGAACCGTACCTCATACAATAATCCGTACACTATTGAACGAAAAGAGCCGGTTAAATGTCTGGCTCATTCCGTTCACTTAAATCACTCATTAAAATTAACCCGTACACTATTGAACGAAAAGTCCTTAGTTAAATGGCCAGATCATTCCGTTCGCTTGAGTACTTCGTTCAATTTAACCCGTTCACTCACGAACATACAGTTTATTTTTTTACTTTGCACTTCTTTGCAAAATGCCCACGCTTATGATATTTGTAACACTTAAACTTGCGACCATTGTCACCACCACCAATGCCGTTTCCCTTTTCATTCCGTCTCCGTATGTTTGCCAAATTTCGTTCTGTTGTGTCCGACGATCTCCTTCTTCATCTAAGTTTAAGTATTTCGGGAATTGGTAAGTTTTTAAAATCTATCAGCAAGCTTGAGAATAAATAGTTACTATCAACTCTTCTCCCACTACGATTCCAACCTCACATAATTTTTCAGTTATATGTTGTTCGGTCATGTTACAGTCTAGAAATCACATAGAACTTTTCCGTTTTGCTTTTATATAGTTTTAACAATTCCCCCAAAAAGTTGTTGTATTGGAATACGAAAGAATGAATGTAAATGCAAAATTGTTAAACTTGAAAGCGTTAAACCTGTGAACACACACAGTATGCAGAATAAAAAAAAAACGCTCATTAAAAATTGGTTAATATGGAGTAAGCGAGTTTTAAAGAGTCTCTAAATGTCCCAGCGTGCTAGCTTCTCCTGTATTTTTTACACTAAAGGTCCCCAGTTGTGGAATGCATGAATATGTTTATATAATGAATCGATTTATGAAGCTGAGCAAATTAATGAATAAATGCTCACTTCTACAAAAAATCACTTCAGAAGCCTCAAACATATAAATAAAATCTTAGATATATCAAAGCGATCATTATAAAAAGGCATAAGAAGTCATATGGGAAATAAAAGAGCCAAAAGCAAAATGTTGGTTTAGATGAAATGCATTAAAAATGACTAGATGCTACCGAAAACTCTCTTAGTGGGCTTATAAGAAAAGCAGCTCTTTGGAAGATTAATGGTCTAGCAAAAGCTTCAAGAGATGAAAACATCATCGAAAACTTCAGACTTTTTGCATTAAAAACCCGACTTAGTTAAGCAGCAAGTAAAAATTTACATAATGTGTATTGGAGGAATTAATTTTAATGCTTTTTTTAAATAAATGCAATTTTATTTAAAAGTAACAATTGTGCTTAAAATAAACCTTGTTTGGTTCGATATAAGCTCATTTAAAATTGGCATAAAAATTTTTGACTCGGTTATGAATGACCTTAGTTTTCGCACCAGCCTAAATTTCTTTTGAAAGGAAAATTCATAGTAGTTGCCTTTTCGTCATATGCTGTATTATTTAATGCATAATATAAAAGTTATAATTTTAATAAAAATTTAATATTTGTTGTTATTTTGTTAATATTCTATTTATTTTACAAAATAAAATATTTGTTTGACATATAACGATTACAATTAACATATAAAGGTGTATTGGTCAGAGTTACAATATTTTAATTGTTGACTGCAATAACATTAAATAATAATTTAAAAGTAACAAGAATTACAAATCGTCTAGGCTAAAAATGTAAAAATTTATATTAACACAAATATTTACGAACTCTTTTAATTTCCACCTGTAATTAAGTACTGATTATTACATTATAAGAAATAATAATTTATATTAAACGTAAAGATGTGAATTTTTTGCTTTTACGGTTTAAATTCAAATTTTAACTTTTCACAAGTTTGGTGATATGTTTAAATGTGCAGTAACATTTCGTTTTTTCTCATATATCCCCTTCGTCCATGGCAGTATTAATATCAGCGACAATTTTAACCATTATTTCGCGATATGGAGAACTTGGTTTAAATGCTACTTCTAAAAGTTTTTGATCGCCAAAAAATGCAAAAATTTCATCAATGCTCTTTAGTGACTTTTCAGTTAAATGTCTCTGAACAATATTTTTTAAAGATGCGTGTGATTCTGCAATTGTCTTTTCTAAATAAGACAAGTCTAATATGTAATCAACTTCAAAAAAGGATATAATAGCCAATTGAGTATTCTGAAAAAAAAAATTAAATAAATAAATAATTGAAAGCATTACAATAATCTATATTGTAAAAACATATATGTTTATCATAAATAATATAAATGTACCAGAAACTTTCGTTTAAATATTTCAGCTTGTGACTCTTCTTCTGCATTAAATTGGTTATTGCGATGTAGAACTCCAATTTTTATAACTATTTTAATTATATCTTTAATGACTTTCTCTGCTTTAACTTTGTTCGCACACTGTAAAAAATAATTATTAATAAAATTTTAATTAATTAATATTAATATAAAGTTTGGCTGACTTCTAAAATGTATGAATACAAAGTTTGTATACAGTTATACTGCGGTATTTAAACTTTTTTCATATGCAAAGTTCCGATACAATGCAACTATATGCTTTGTTTACATTTTCATTATGATACAGAAATGTTGCAATGCACCATTTTTATTATTGACAAACACGAAAATGGAAACGTCGGGTGTAAAATTTTTATTTGATAATTTTTTTTTTAAATTATCAGAAAATTCGAGTGGAAACTCGCTGTAATAAAATCTATTAAAAAAAAGGAATGTTTTACTGGAGCCAAAATAGTTACAACGTAGAAAAATACCAAAAATTGTTAATTTTTGGGAAGATGACGTTTTCAGCAACCACTTCAGGATTAACGTAAGAAATAGGAAGTTTTTTTTACTCGATTTGTAAAATTTTTTATAGGCTTTAAAAGACATGCTTGAGCCTTTGTGGCCAAAGCACGACCAAGGGCGGCCTTGTTTACCATTAACCAAATCGATATACCTTACTCTATGGAAGCTTAGCAACCAAAACAGCTTTAGAGAATTGGGTGATCGATTTTGTGTTGGAGCTAGAACGGCATATAGGTCATTTAAAAAACAATATAGTAATTTTGCTACTCAAAAGCAAAATTATAACATTCCCATCGACCGAAACAAGCCAGCGAATAGCAATGGAACATTTTGAGGCTAATCGTGCACTCCCATTCCCTTTTGTATTGGGTTGCATAGATGGAACCCACATCCGAATATCGCAACCATTAAGGGACAGCATCTGCTATTTTAATAGAAATGGAACATACTCCTTGATAGTGCAGGTAATTTAAGTTATAGTTTTCTACACTCATAATTTTAACAAATTTGTCCAGGCTATTGTTGATAGGAATATGCGATTTCTGGATGTTTTTGTTGGCTTTCCCGGGAGATGTCATGAAGCTTCTGTTTGGCATAATAGTCCAATTAGAAAAGCGATTGTAGGTAAATCCATAAAAATACCACCTTAAAGTCCCCTAGGTGCTTATCCCCTAGAAACATTTTTAATGACACCGTATAAGGATAACGGGTATCTAACACCAGAAGAAAACAAATTCAATTACGTGTTAAGTTCTATAAGGGTTTTTGTAGAGCACGGGTTCGGTGTATTGAAGAAACAATTTCTTATACTAAATTATACTGAAATACAAAGACTTGCTCTTGCAAAGCAAATTATCATGGCATGTTTGATATTACAGAATATAATAATTGAAAATGAGAAAACAAAGAAGGATAGAAGTTTCAGCATGGACAGTGAAGTACTAAGCAGCACTGCTTCACAAAAGGAGAAAGCTAAAAAAAAGCGAATGGAACTGACAACGCTTATTTCAGCTTAACAATAAATTAATACTTAATACTCAACCATTTCGAAATTAGTCTTTGTGCTTTTTATTTATTATGTATATATCTTTTAAAAGAATAAATATCTTAATTTCATTTCATTTTTTAAATATGTATGTATTTATTATTTAGTAAAAAAAACCAAAATAAAAAACAGCTTAACACCCAATTTAAGCCATGTTTTTTTATTATTTATATATTTTTAAACCACGGTTTAGATTAGGTGTTATTAACTAATAAAAATAACTTAAAATAATTCACAGGTACAATAAAGGCACTTAGACTTTTAATTATTTAAAAATTATTAAATTTACTCAAGCTTATTAATAAATAAATCTTTTTTAAACACATTTTTATATTATGTTCTTGTAACAATTTCACTCAACAGAATACGCAAACTGCGCATTTCTTCCAATTTCTGTTTTTCTGCTCTTCTATTTTGATCAAATTTTTCAGTGTTTCCTTATCATCGCAGGCCTGCTGCTGTAAAAAATCTAATACCTCACATTTTTTCTTTTTCGCAGGAGGTTCTGGTGTCGATACAATCCCTTCTGGAGAATCCAGCTGCGTTTCCGATAGAATATCATACAAAGAACTCTCTAACGTTGAGGCAGGACACATCAGCCCGAGAACCGTAGACTTCGTACATTTCTTCAAAAAACTCCCAAGATGTGGCTACTTCTCCAGAAGTGTTGTTGTGCTTTTTGATTCTTTTATAAGTCACACAAAATTTAAAAACTTTCTGGTGACATCATCCCTCGAGAAGGGAAAGGTCTCATCCACCTCCTTAATTTCTCTCAAGACCTTTTCCCACAAAACGGTGCGTTCAGGTTCGTTTCGCAACCTTGTTATTAAAAGCAATTTTTTTTTGCTCATAATTCCATTTTTTCCACTGAAATATGTTAAAAATTTTTTTTGCTGTATATATATATATATATATATATATATATATATATATATATATATTAAAAACAAATTAGCTTTCATTTGTGAGTTGGTCATTATTTATAATTTATGTTTTTTTTTTTTTCTTTACGAACAAAAACGTTTTGTGGTTGTTTTTTATTTTTTATGAGTAAACAAACGAATACCAAACAAAACATCAACTAAAAAACTGATGCCTGGTTGCTTTTTAACTGCCTTAAAAATACTCATTGTTGACGTTTTGAAATCGTATACATTGTAAATATTTTGTACAGCGGCTTTATGAATCAGTATACTTTGTTCGAATGCAAAGCAATTAATATTTTGGAAGTCAGCCTTTATAATAAAACAGTTTAATCTGAACTTTTATTTGTTTGTGTGTTAATATAGTTTTTATTCGACGTTTTAATTATTTATATTTTATTTTATTTTCAAGCAATATGTCTATTTTTTATCTATATTTTTTAATATTTCACTACTCATTTGTGTAGTATAATCGGAAAAATCAAATCTTTATTTAAATTTAACAACAACAAAAATGTAATACTAAACATAACATATTTCAAAAAACAAAAAATTATTTTGTCATATTCACCCCTATCACTTTCATATAAAATGCTTTTCCTTTTCCCCAAATTACAATAGTGAATAATTCACATGAACAATTTTTTACGTAAACAAAAATTCCCCTTATCGTAATTAGTATTTTTCCTCGAAATTTTTTACTTTTCCCCAGGATTTGTTAACTTAAATTTTACTGGGGAACTGCATACATTATACAAGTAAAACTTGCACTTATAATTAGAATATTAAAATTATTAATAAATTTTTTAATTCAAGATCAGTTTCTGCAGCGCTGACTGACATTATACCCGACAAGATGCAAAATTTATAAAAAATGTCATAAAATGGAGACATACAAAAATTTAATACAATTTTTTTATGAAATACGCGTCTTACAAGTCACGTTTTTGTAATAAAAATTTTATTTATTTATTTTTGAACTTTAATTTACAAATTTTCACTAAGCTTATTCTTCTTACTTTTAATCAATGTCCACTGATAGCTTATTAATTTTGAACAGCTGTACAATGAAGTAAACAAATATTTCATGGGAAATCCATGATAGCAATTTTCACTTCGAGGGGAATGAAAATTTCATGAGAACAAAACTTTCACTTCTTATTCACGATAGGAGTGATTAAAAATTTTAAAACAAATGCAAAGTACTAAAATTATTTCTTAGTTACTAAATGCCTATAAAGCTGAGCTACTTTATCTATATCTGCCATAGTATTAATTCTCTGTGCTGTTGGTGTATTAAGACTTGTAACATTTCTAACATATAACGTCGTTTATAATTGTTTTCTGTGTATCTAGCGTTAAGCAATGAACTTCATGCTTTTATTCCATTCGTTTTCTTACCATGCCTTTTCGAGTCTATGTCTAAAGAGTATTTCATAGAACTTTTTCTTCTGATCGTAAAATAATATTGGAACCCGAACACAAATGGGACCAAAACTGAAACATACGAACGCCAAACTCTTTGAGGGTTTTACTATACTGAACTAATACCATCACCCTGATTTGGAATTTCTCACACCCCAGACAATAATCCCAAAAATATTCCACAGTGTAATTGAAGATATATAATTTACGAAGCAATATTAATTTTATAACTTTCTTATAGTTATTTTGGTCGCACGTGCGACGAAATAAATTTTTTTATTCCATAAGCCTGGTTTCACTTTGTTTGTTGCCAATTTAGTGGGTATACAAGCACACATAGAAACAAAACTTTTTTAATTCTTTACTTTTTCAAACAGGTACTTCGCAGCACGACTCCCAAAAGACGAGCTAATCCAACTTATTTAAAGAAAATATAGAACGACCCGACCTCAATATCAACCGCTACGACATAATACTATCATCAATTAAATCTCTTTTCACTATTACCTCATAATACGACCTACAATCGACTTAAGGCCTAAAGAAAGCTTTAGAAGTGAAAGGACGTTTTATTAAATCGCATCGTAAAGCAAAAACTGAACAAAAGATGCATACAGTTAGCAATTTAAACAACAACAAAATAACTTAATATCGTTTATTTAATTATTTAATATTATAAACATAACAAACGTACTACATTATGTCAAGGTTTAGAAAATTAACCTTTTATCTTATTTTTCAAATAAATATTTGCTTTTATTTGAATACAAGGGATGTAGCATAGATCGCTTCCACGTAGTGCATCCTGGGTAAAGCTAAGTGATCTATACCCCCCACCCTCACCTTAATCGGCACGGCATTTTCTGTCCAAGGAATTCTCTCTCCATTTTCGGCACTTTTTTTTTTGTTATGGCTTCTGTATCTAGTATCACGAGGGTGAAACCTTGTGAGAACGGCTCCAGTTTAGGGTCATAACCATCTCCATCCCGTTAAAACCTTAGCAGGCCTCATAGTACGTTCGATACCCGTCACCGTTAAGTTTGTGGTATAGGTTTGGTTGAGACATACTCCCAATTAGCACTGGTCTGGCTCTGAGCACCTGTCCCCATGAAGGCTGGTGCCAACCCTTGCATGGCCTCCCTGCTTGCATAGATAACCATGGGACCGTTTTAAGGTGACTACACAAACGGGTAGAGATAGCGGCTACGAGTGGGGACCCTGTTTGCACGGAAAAATCTAAAAACCACAAAGGCCTACCCTAAAAGGGAGCCAACTGGATTGAAACGGCATAGGCCGGCAATGCAAAAGCAACCTTCATTGTCTGAGACGTCTGTCTCTAGGCCGCAGTTGGGTGTAAAGACTCTATTGTCTGCCGCAACACCTCGCACCACCATCTCCTAAGGTTGCGTAGTGTCCTCCTCGAGCACCTCAATCACCCCTGCCTTTCGGATCCTGCAAAAGTTCGGTGAGCTAGATCCGAACACTTTGTCTGAAAGGGGCCAGACAAAGCTTAAATGGGCCAAACAAAACTTGGAGACTCGCCCTCCACCCAATTTGGCATCCCAGAAATGATGAAGGTCGGCTGAGGAAACCGTGACGACATTCCCTCAGTTGCCCAAGCGGCCCAAAATTTCTACCTTAAGACCGATGTTCCACGTCCCCCTTAGCGAGATAGTTAAGGATAGCCTCGTATTAGCTATCATAGACAATGGTAAAGGTGACGGGACTATATCTCCAGATAATTGGAGGGACCAACCTCCTGCTCTTCACAGTGTCTACAAGGACATATTTTCCCCTCTCCTCATTCCATGATGCGGGCTGGTATCAGGGGCATGTTATTTTGATTGCTTGTGCTGATCAACGCTCAGCGGACTTATACAAACAGGTAATTGACAGCCTCAGGGAGATCTGGTCGGGTGCTAAGCTCTCAGCTGTACACAAGGATCAAATTCCGAACCGTCCAAGATCCTTCGCCTCGATCGTTTTACTCCGGATGAAATTCTGGAACTCACTAAACTCAGCAACAAAGAGCTGCCTACGGCCGACTGGAAGGTCGTTAAAGTAAGCAAACCCAAGGGCCACTTCTGCGACGCTCTCATCGTAATTAACGAAGAGTCCCTCGCCCCACTCAACACCTGTAAGGGAGAGATCAACTACGGGTTCGATTCGATCTCTCTTAAGATCTATAAAAGCGACATGGGGAAAGTTCTAAATCCCTTATTGGACCTCTGGTACCAGAGGCCCCCTTGGGACAAACTGAACCCATGCATAGGGTCTCAGCCTCTACATGCGGTTCAGATACATCGGATGACACAAGAAGTGTCATTTCTTCATCCGGGTTTGTCGATGACTTTTTCCGGCAAATGAGGTTCGGACCCAAATATGTGAAAGCGAGGAGTCACTTCTGTCTAACGAGGCTGATTCCAACGCTACCCTACGGCCAAAAACAATGACGATAAAGGTTGTGCAAATTAACCTTCATCATTCCATTGCTGTTCCGGCAGCCCTACTCCTCCGCCTGTCACAAAAAGGAGAGGATATTGTTTTGGTCCAGGAACCATGGGACGTCAATGATCGGGTTTTCGGACTATCTATGGACGGTTTTTAAACTGTCTACGTCAAAGACCAAGGTAAGTCCAGGGCCTGCATTATAATAAAGTATAATATTAACGTTCTTTTTTTCCGCAGGTTCAGCGACAGGGACAGCGTTGCCATAGCAGTGGAGACAGGCTCTATGGATGTCTGGGTGGTCTCCAACTATATGGCCCACGATCATGGGGATTCGCCACCACATGAACTGCTGAAGCTTCTGCTTGCAGAGGCTAACAATCGTCAAATGCCGGTCATCATTGGGGCCGATGCCAACGCTCATCACCATATGTGGGGCTGCACGGACATAAATGAACGGAGTCACTATTTGATTTTATGTTATCCTATAACTTGAGTATTGTCAATAGGGGAAGCGAGCCCACCTTTATGACTTCGAGTAGAAGGGAGGTCCTCGATCTTACCCTGACAAACGGCGGCTTGTTTGATATTGTCAGGAATTGTAGTGTCTCTCAAGAGTGCTCCTTTTCTGACCACAGGTATTTAATTTACAGTTTACATCTGGAATCAGTAGTTTCCAGAGATTCCCACTCCTACATATATAGGAAGCAAACGGACTGGAATATATTTCGACCTAAATTAGAGCCTGTCTTAAGGCCTGCTCCTTTGAGATTAACGACTTTTGCGGTATTGATCAGTCGGTTGAATTCTTAACATTGCAGATCTGCTCTGCAGCAAAAACGGTTTGCAATCCACCGAAGCCAAGGAGTAAACCGAAATCCCCTTGGTGTAACACGGAGATTGCAGAGTTCTGCAGAGAATGCAGAAAGCTCTTCAAAATGACAATAACTGGGTGCCCTATAACGAAAAGCAAAGGGAGTTTAAGTATGCCATACGAAGATCCAAAAGACCGTCATGGAGAAATTTCTGTGGTAACATAGAAAATTCGTCCAAAACTAGCAGACAACGCAGAATTCTTAGCACGTCCCTGAGAGCTTTTCAGAGTATACAGAGGTCGGACGGTCAATGAACGGACTATGTAATCGTTACCTTAGAAACGTTGCTCGATACTCATTTTCCTGGTAGTGAGGGGATTAGCGAAGTGACAACGACTATAAATTCCGCGTCGGTTTGCCCACCCACTTTCCAGGTGACCAATGCTGTCGTTTGATGCTTTTAAGTCTCCTAAAATTGACACCATCATCCCAGCGGACTTGCAACATGGCATGGACTTCATAAAACAAAGGCTATTTCTGATCTACAGTACTTGCCTGAAATATAACTACATGCCGAAAAGTTGGCGTGTGGCTCGAGTTGTTTTTATCCCTGAAGCGGGAAAGGCATCTCATATTAAGCCAAACATTCTCTATGGTGCGTTTTTTGGTGGCCCCCTTTCGAGACAGCGGTAAGCCAAAAGCCTCTTGATAAAGTTAGGAGAACAGCCGCCATTTTGATTACTGGGCTTTTCGAACTACCTCGACAAGGGCTCTGTATGTCCTTCTCCACTGGTTACCAACCAAACTCCTGGCAACAGGCCAAGTGCTGTGCAGCCAGACTTAATGCCCTCTCACGCTGCCTTAGGCCGGATATGGGTCAATCCAAAATTATCGTTCGGGACGTGTCCATACCACCAATGGTGGACTACATCTCTTCTATACCTGCTCTGGACTACGGGTTTCAGATCAACATTCCCAGTAGGGAGGAATGGGTCTGTAACGAAGTGGTTGTAAGCAATACTGTTGACATCTACACGGATGGCTCCAAAGTGGATGGCAGGGTCGGTTGCGGAATCCTCGCCAATAACCTTGGTACAAGACTCTACTTTAGACTACCTGACTATTGCAGCGTCTTCCAAGCGGAGGTAATGGTTATTCTGAAAACATCCGAAATAGTGCTTGGGGGCACACACTTCGGCCTTGCCATTCTGATCTTTTCGGACAGTCAGGCGGCAATCAGGGCGCTTGCTGGTGCATATTATACATTTAAGCTGGTCCTGAGATGTCGCTCCTCACCAAACACACTATCAGAGCGATCAGAGATTGACCTGATTTGGGTCCCTGGTCACAGGGATATCCTGGGAAACTATAAGGCCGATGATCTCGCCAAACGGGGCAAATTGCTTTCTAGCAGCTCCTCATTACCCGACGTTGGGATTCCTCTGGCAACGGTTAAACTGTCCATAAGGAAGCACTACCTCAATTTGGATCGCAAATTATGGGTGGAGAAAAGTTCGTGCTGTATCTCCAGACAACTGTGGACTACACTGGACCTCAGGCAACTGCTCGGACTGGACAGGAAATTCGTAAGTATTGCGATCTCGGTACTTACTGGTCACTGTCTAATAGGCAGGCATGCTGAAAGAATGGGTTTGCCCTGTAATGATTTCTGTCGCAGCCGTGGCTCGGAGGATAAGGAAGAGACCGTTCTGCGCCTCCTGTGCCATTGCCCATCCCTAATTAGGAGAAGATTTAGAACTCTGGGCTCTCCTTTCCACAAGACTCTTACGGAGCCACCATCTAACTCTATAGGGGACATAGCGAAGTTCATCCGGGAATCTTCATGGTTCTCAATTGAGTAGGGGGAGTCGCACCGCCATCCTTGTGGTATCACAACGGGCTCAAGTGAGCTTCGTCGAGAGGCTGCCACTCCTAACTAACTAACTACCATTTGAATACAATTTTATTTAATTCACTGTAATTAAATCCCCTAATATCTAACATTTAAAAAAAAGTTGAGTTTAATTAAAAAATAAGCAAAAAACAAATCTGCTACTTAATTTTCGTGGTAACAAGAAACTCTTTTTAAAAAAGATTTGAACTGAACTGTTTCTAGTTTTAATAACTATCGTTGGCTAGGCATTGTACTCTAGTTTAATCAAGAGGATTAATTTATCTAAGTCATAGTTGGCTGGTATGCTTTGCGACTGTCATATTACTTTGTTGACGTTTAGCGTCCCTTTTTTGAAATAATAGGATATAGTCCGTAATTTGAGCAGAGTATTTCTGTCTTTTTCACAGTTATAAAGTACCCGTAGCCTCCTTAAATTTTACTTTTTTGCACAGTAATCAAATGTGTCTACAAAATGCAAAAATAATTTTGCGCATACATTGTTGTCAAAGATATTCATTGACTGACAACTAGATTTTCTCAGTACTTAAAAAAAAGTATTTTGGTTTTTTTTTTTTTTGTTAATTATAACGTACACATTCGGAGTTCAGATCGCTCTAAAGGTAATTTTGAAACTTGAGTTCAAATACTCTTATGCTATAGTCACGTGAAATTTTGGTTTAATCGGCCTAGCCGTTCACAAATGGATGATATATTTTCCAAAATGTTTTAATTCCGCCCCACTGTGCACTGGTAAAACATCAACAATTAATGGATATGTTGAACTGGATGAGGCCAAAGCGTGTGTAAACAAATAACTACTAATGACATGGCTAATCAACGTTTAAGGCTGAGAAGAGAAACCTCAGAGTATTTGAAAAATCCTTGACAACTTTTTGCGTCCAATATTATTCCAGAATTCGAAGGAGTAAAAAATTCTTAAGGCGAAATTTTAAATTGATAAATAACCTAACCTATTGTAAACGGGAGAAATTTTGACTTCTTCTTAATAATAATTAATAACAATTAAAAACGTAAATAAAAAAATTAAAAAATTCTAAATTAAAAGGACTAAAATAAAAAAAGTTGAGTTTTTTTGCTTCAAAAAGTGAATGCTTATTTCGAGCCTTCGCAAGAAAGTAACGGTGAACATCAGTTTTAGTATTTTGTTTATTACCCTTTGTTCTAGTCTTCTGGGGAAACAATCGACAAAGTTTTGGGTAATCTGGGGTGGAATTTTTTTACGTTCTTCCTGCAAAGCATTTACAACTTCAGCTTCGCTTCTTATATGTTATGTAATAACCATAACTTGGTATTATGTGTCGTGTGGAGTCGTGATCTTGTGTAAATATAAAGTTTCAGCAATACCAATTTTTTTTAACACTAGGCTGGAGACTTGTTTCTAATATACCAATTTACTTCTTGTGATCCATAATTCAATAAATTTTCCAGCAGTGGTCATACATCCTCAAACAAATATCGATTTTCCCCTATGTTTATATGTTGGACAAAATGGTTTTTCATTAAATTCTTCATTCTGATATCACAGCTCTCCATCTGCCATCGTTTTCATAATTAATAAATTTGCTTTCATCTGTAAAAACCACTCTGTTCCAAAAGTCGTGAGACCTTTCTCTGTGTATGTAAGGCGTACTTAAGTCGCTTAGATTTGTTCACTTTGCTAATGTATGATTTCTTACGTGTAGCACAACTTATGCTTTTTAAAGCTGTTATTGATAGTTCTCGTTATTCCTGTTGCCGGTCATTTAGAATTTTTCGTTATTTCCCGCACAATATACCTGTTTTGAGCTTCAGAAAATGCCTGAGGGTGTCCGCATCTTGGATCATTGGCAATTTATTTCGTTTTATTATACTTATCGATGATTTTTTTAATAGTAGAACAAGGCCTTTTGAGCATCTCACCAATTTTGCTAAGCGTGTTATTGGAATTTCGCAAGAAAATTATTATTTTCCGCTCCTCTTCCGTAGTTTCTTAACCTTTTGGTGCCTTTTAATAAAAATTTTAAATACTTTTCGCTAGAACTCTAATTTTAATTATTTTTTTGTCATTTTCTGTTTTTTTTTCCTGTTTTTTTTGGCACAATATACTGTTATTTGTTTTTGAATCGAAAGTGACGAGCACTCATTTTTGAAATTAAAAAATTGTTTTCGTGTTCTACTTTGCAGGTAAAAGCATTTGAAATTTCCACTTTAAGGAGTATTAAGGGCATTAAAATAATACTTATTTTAACTAAAACTATATATATATATATATATATATATATATATAGATATATATATATATATATATATATATATATATATATATATACAGTTGACTAAAAAAGCGTTCATCCAAAACAAATTTTTTAAATGTTTTCATTAAAACCTTCACGGTTTTAGTTAAAATAAGTATTATTTTATATGTGTATTTAAAATAGTCTCAACTTACATGAAGTTTACACAGGCGATATAAATTATCCAAAAGTGATGCTGTTGTACCATCAATAAATGTTTTTGCAATATTTTTTGTAGCCATGCGGGAAAGAATCTTTTTTTGAGCTCGCAAGCCAATGTCCCTTGATTTGAAAACTCCATCAGCCATTATAACTAAATAAGAAAATTTTTATTATTATTATTTTTTTTTAACTAAACATAACTCTTTAAGAACAAAATAGTATGAGTGCTATATTCAGCTGTGCCGAATATTAAATACCATATTGATGTTAGATATTACCTTACGCTGCAGCGCTGTTATGTTTTCCAACTTTGCTGCGTCATATCTTTGGCTTCTTATTTTGTTTTCGTTTGCTCGATCGTTTTATATGAAGCTTTGATTTTTCGATAAAAAAAAACTAATTAAATTTTACTTTTTTCCCTATTTTTTAATAAAATTTATTTATTTATTTATTATTATTATTTTTCTTTGCTGTTCTTACTTTTTATTATGAAAATTTTGTGAAAATATAACACTGATTAAATTTCGATTGTTTAGTGAAGTTTTAATTTTTTGTTATATAAAGTTTTTTGTGTATTTTCGTTCTTTAACACAACACAATACAAAAAATAGTTAGGACATACGAAAATATAACAGCATGGAGAAAACGTAATGAAAATAGAGGCATCCATCTGTAAAGTATGTCTGAGAGGTTAAAGTCCTCAAAATTTCTGAAAGACGTATAGAACCTCTGTACACCCCATTTAAACAAATAGGCGCAGAAATGGACATCGATAAGTCGACTTCTCTAAATAAAGGGTTTAAGAAAATAACAATTATTAGGGTGCCAGAAAAATAAGAAAAATTAATAAGAAAACTATTTGAAATTATTATCGACATGCAATAATGCTGCGCCGGATTTATTTTTCAAATTCCAATAGTTAACACTTTAAAGAAGACATCGACGTATTTCCTCGGCAGCCATAATAGTAGCCTTGTTCCGATTACAATTTAATAAACGATTATTCATATACTTATATACATACACAATTAATTGCTAAGAATTTTAAATATCAATAACACCATTAAACAAGGAATTATTTAATTTAAAGTATAATTTACCTTTTAAAATTAAAATTACAATAATATATATGATCAGTTGGGATTGCTTTATTCGCCCCTTCCAAATCTTATACTAAAAACATTATAACGATTTAAGAAAGCAATTAACCCTCTTTTACTCTTCCATGTTATACACTTTCCTTTAGGTGATGGAATGTTTTTTTCTTTTTTTTTTAATGTTTCTGAATCATAAATTTTATACCCCCACAAATATTTTTATTTAACTATATATAATTCGTTTGTGAAAAATTAAAAAAATTCATAATTAAATTCTTTCGTTGTTCTTTATACTAAATTTGGTTTGGAAATCTTGTGAATCTTTAAAATAAATATTTATTTAATACTTGATATATCTCGAAAATTCTGTTCCCTAACGTGCCAAAGATATTTAAAATGCTGCACCTCAGCTGCACCACGTTTGAATTCCGCTAAGCTTCCGGTTAGGTGGCTCAGTTGGAATATTGAAGAAAGCTTTTGTTTCCTCTTTTACTACAAAATGAGTTCTTGTATTTATTCAAATTTTACAGATATTTATACTAAATTTTTATAATTTACAACGCTTCTTACAATTCTATAGTTTGTTCTTTCTATTACAAAGTAAGACTCACTACGACAATTGTCATTTCATGATTGGCCAAGACCTCAATATTCCAAAATATCCACAATCCCTTTTAAGTGCTTTGACCCATGTTAGTTAATTTTATTGCATTTACATGTGTGGTCTTGTTCGTGTGCCGCTTATGAATTGCATCATACTTTGTTAATCTTTTCATTTTTGACTGTTTATTGTTACATTGAAATTTGTGTTAAACATATGTAGAGCAAATGTAATAGATATTCTTTTCTGTTCAGTCTTATTTGTGTATAAACAATGTGGTGTGTTGTTTATTGTTATGGCATGATAAACACACTACAATACATAGGCCAGACGAGAAGGGCCTAAAACATCCTAGAAAAGGACAACGCAAAGAAATTCTGATGGATTTAAACACAATACATAACAAAATCACACACACAATGAAATTAGAGCACAATGGAATTTTACATAACAATAACCAACCACAACCGACAGAACTTTCCACAGTTCCTCAAACCAACCTACCCAACATAAACTTGCAGCATTTAGACATATGATTTACAGACTTAAGATAATCCCACTTTCGCTAGATAATTATAACAAGGAACTCGATACAATTTACACTATACCTAAAAATGACGGTGTTACAACTGCCGTACAATCGACAAACTACTAAGACAATATAACACCAAAATCAAGAAGCAAGAAAACAAAGAGACAATCGATACAACACGACGACATATTTTTACTTACACAGATCCAGAAATACATAGATAAAAGCCTTTTTCAGAAAGAAGGTTTACAGACAACACTAAAAACAAGAAACACTCTGAGAAACAATCTCAAGACATCAATAGAAACAACCGACAAATTTAATACCAGCTGAGTATACAGACTTACTTGCACCTGCAACCACACATACATGGGACAAATTGGACGAACATTAGAAACTAGGCTCACAGAACACATACGATCATATAAACGGAATAGAAAAGGCTCCAACTTTGCAATTTACACACATAAACACGAGCCAAGGGAAATAGACGAATGTATGACATAAATACATCCTAGTAAAAAAAGACGAAGACTTATCTTGAAAACATAGAAATATACAAAACACCAACTGTTAATGGAAATATTATTAACGAACAGGTAAATACAACCTCCGGCACAATTTTTGTTTGCTCGTTTGCTCGATCGTTTTATATGAAGCTTTGATTTTTCGATAAAAAAAAACTAATTAAATTTTACTTTTTTCCCTATTTTTTAATAAAATTTATTTATTATTATTATTTTTCTTTGCTGTTCTTACTTTTTATTATGAAAATTTTGTGAAAATATAACACTGATTAAATTTCGATTGTTTAGTGAAGTTTTAATTTTTTGTTATATAAAGTTTTTTGTGTATTTTCGTTCTTTAACACAACACAATACAAAAAATAGTTAGGACATACGAAAATATAACAGCATGGGGAAAACGTAATGAAAATAGAGGCATCCATCTGTAAAGTATGTCTGAGAGGTTAAAGTCCTCAAAATTTCTGAAAGACGTATAGAACCTCTGTACACCCCATTTAAACAAATAGGCGCAGAAATGGACATCGATAAGTCGACTTCTCTAAATAAAGGGTTTAAGAAAATAACAATTATTAGGGTGCCAGAAAAATAAGAAAAATTAATAAGAAAACTATTTGAAATTATTATCGACATGCAATAATGCTGCGCCGGATTTATTTTTCAAATTCCAATAGTTAACACTTTAAAGAAGACATCGACGTATTTCCTCGGCAGCCATAATAGTAGCCTTGTTCCGATTACAATTTAATAAACGATTATTCATATACTTATATACATACACAATTAATTGCTAAGAATTTAAAATATCAATAACACCATTAAACAAGGAATTATTTAATTTAAAGTATAATTTACCTTTTAAAATTAAAATTACAATAATATATATGATCAGTTGGGATTGCTTTATTCGCCCCTTCCAAATCTTATACTAAAAACATTATAACGATTTAAGAAAGCAATTAACCCTCTTTTACTCTTCCATGTTATACACTTTCCTTTAGGTGATGGAATGTTTTTTTCTTTTTTTTTTAATGTTTCTGAATCATAAATTTTATACCCCCACAAATATTTTTATTTAACTATATATAATTCGTTTGTGAAAAATTAAAAAAATTCATAATTAAATTCTTTCGTTGTTCTTTATACTAAATTTGGTTTGGAAATCTTGTGAATCTTTAAAATAAATATTTATTTAATACTTGATATATCTCGAAAATTCTGTTCCCTAACGTGCCAAAGATATTTAAAATGCTGCACCTCAGCTGCACCACGTTTGAATTCCGCTAAGCTTCCGGTTAGGTGGCTCAGTTGGAATATTGAAGAAAGCTTTTGTTTCCTCTTTTACTACAAAATGAGTTCTTGTATTTATTTAAATTTTACAGATATTTATACTAAATTTTTATAATTTACAACGCTTCTTACAATTCTATAGTTTGTTCTTTCTATTACAAAGTAAGACTCACTACGACAATTGTCATTTCATGATTGGCCAAGACCTCAATATTCCAAAATATCCACAATCCCTTTTAAGTGCTTTGACCCATGTTAGTTAATTTTATTGCATTTACATGTGTGGTCTTGTTCGTGTGCCGCTTATGAATTGCATCATACTTTGTTAATCTTTTCATTTTTGACTGTTTATTGTTACATTGAAATTTGTGTTAAACATATGTAGAGCAAATGTAATAGATATTCTTTTCTGTTCAGTCTTATTTGTGTATAAACAATGTGGTGTGTTGTTTATTGTTATGGCATGATAAACACACTACAATACATAGGCCAGACGAGAAGGGCCTAAAACATCCTAGAAAAGGACAACGCAAAGAAATTCTGATGGATTTAAACACAATACATAACAAAATCACACACACAATGAAATTAGAGCACAATGGAATTTTACATAACAATAACCAACCACAACCGACAGAACTTTCCACAGTTCCTCAAACCAACCTACCCAACATAAACTTGCAGCATTTAGACATATGATTTACAGACTTAAGATAATCCCACTTTCGCTAGATAATTATAACAAGGAACTCGATACAATTTACACTATACCTAAAAATGACGGTGTTACAACTGCCGTACAATCGACAAACTACTAAGACAATATAACACCAAAATCAAGAAGCAAGAAAACAAAGAGACAATCGATACAACACGACGACATATTTTTACTTACACAGATCCAGAAATACATAGATAAAAGCCTTTTTCAGAAAGAAGGTTTACAGACAACACTAAAAACAAGAAACACTCTGAGAAACAATCTCAAGACATCAATAGAAACAACCGACAAATTTAATACCAGCTGAGTATACAGACTTACTTGCACCTGCAACCACACATACATGGGACAAATTGGACGAACATTAGAAACTAGGCTCACAGAACACATACGATCATATAAACGGAATAGAAAAGGCTCCAACTTTGCAATTTACACACATAAACACGAGCCAAGGGAAATAGACGAATGTATGACATAAATACATCCTAGTAAAAAAAGACGAAGACTTATCTTGAAAACATAGAAATATACAAAACACCAACTGTTAATGGAAATATTATTAACGAACAGGTAAATACAACCTCCGGCACAATTTTTGTACCGAAAAACATCCACAGATGGTCACACTTACCAATCCAATAATAAAAGACTGAAATATTAACATCAAACACTTTCAAGGAACATGACAGATATCAAGCAATCTACATGAATAATATCATTTCAATATACTTCTAACTTAAACTACCTGAACCCATCACTATCTATATAACAAACATCTAACACTATCTCTCCAGTACGGCTTGAAAATGATGTTCTTACATCAAAAGCGCTCGCCAAACGTACCAAATAAACAGCAATTGAAGACGGCCTTTACAGAAAGGTATGACAACTACAGCCATTTCGTTTAACAAAAAAAAAAAAAAAAATAATTGACGCGCCCAACAATAATAGATTCCATCTACTGTCTAATGATAAAGACTAACGAAAGTTTAGCTTAAATGATGCGGTATGTTCGGTGAAAACTTAATATATAAAAGGATGTCAATCGGTAGAAAAGTAATTTCCAAAACAATGAAGAAGCGTTTATGTACTTAAGTATTATTCAGTCTACAGACAGCCAAAATAATGGACGAGTACAAAAGAACCCATTACATTACGCCCATAAACGTAAAACACATCAATGCAAAAAGATCAAACGAGGATGTTGGGTTTAATTTAATTAAATTCGATAAGCAACGCCTTTCAAAGCTTTGAATTTCAAAACTTAAATATTTCTGCAACATTGCTATCCATTAGAAAAGACCATACAAGGGAAGCTGAGGCTCTATACAGTGCATCAAATGTGTAATGTATGATAATAGTGCCAAAAGTTTCAACACAGTGAAAGTGTAGTCATGACTTCAGCGATTCATTAAAGTTTAATTGTAAAACGTCGCACATCCGACCGGAGTCGTAAAACTAACTTAATCATGGGCTATAACTATTCATACGCATGGCAAAAATCGGAGGACGACGGCTGTTGATATAGCAAAAAGCATGGAACATTTTCGATTACCACTGCTTATCCAGAAACAGTATGCAGTTGCTGAGGTTTTGTAAATTATGTAGCACAGTTATTAATTAAATATGCATTCATACCCAGTCGCCTGACCTAAACCCCTTTGAAAATGTATTAGATAATTTAGACCGAAAACAGAACAAACAAGACCTACAAACAAAATGTTTTTATCAAAGAATGCTACAAAATTTCTTCGAAAACCAACGGAAAACAGGTATATTCTATGAAGAATCGATTACATGCCGTATTAAAGAGCAAAGGAGGTGCAGCAAACTAATAAAATCTCAATAATTTTAATGATCTTTAGCAATAGATATTTTCGTCTTAAAAATTTAATTTTTTATAACGAATGAAAGGGTATAAATATTGTAGATAAAAATTTTGAGTTTTACCTAAAATGCAGTTTGTTGGGGAGTATGTATAGTTTTCTGTGAATAATGGCCATCTTCCCAATATTTTTAGAAGTTATACTTAGCCATAAAACGGAAAAGGACCCTAAGCTTTCCTTTATAAGTAGAGGCCAATAAGCATTTTAAGCTTAATGAAAAGGTTTTTGAAAAAAAATTTCTAACTTATTAGTAGGTTTCGCAAACCAAACTAATATTTTTACCCACCAACAGTGAATCGCTGAAATGCCAGCAAAATTTCCCTCGATATTGAAAAAGCTTTTGATACTACCATGCACAATGCAATGTATTCAACCTTAATATACACATATAATTTTCTACATAATAGTAATAAATTAATCAAAACTTGGTAAAGCACCGGCCATCTGTCTTTAAAGTCAGTGGTGAATTTTCTCATGAGAAACTAATTGCTGCAAGTTTACCCCAAGGCTTAGTGCTATCACCTATACTTTACTCTCTATACACGTTCGATATAAACGTTCACAGAATTCAATAAAAACCATTTTATGCTGATGTCAGTGCTTTTATATGCATTCAACAAGGATCAAGAAAGCCTGAAGCCAAAAATTTTGAAACAAATATACATGACAAATCGTATATGCCCTTCACAATGTATGTAGATCTAGTTTAGTAAAGTGACCCTATCAATAAAAAAATATATTATTAAGGTGAAAGAGACTTATAAAATTAAAAAAAAATAAATTGTTTACACAAATATGTCTTCGGCTCTTAGTGGGTTACGCATTTAAAAAAAATTCTGTATTTCCTTAACCCTAGTATGACTTTTACAAAAATTTATCTGACACAAATAATTTTTTTTTGTAATTTCCTTCGTTGGAAAATTGCTCAAAATAACTAAAAACTTTTTTTACATAATTCGGCATTACGTAAATATTTCAACGATAACATAAAAGTCCCTCGTGTGAGCAAAGATTAATTCTGGATCTTATCAAAAATTAAAAAAAGCAAAATATAGCGTGACAATTTTTTCATGTCGTTCGATCTTGCTCTTAGCTGCTAACGAAATTATACTGTTCTGGGTACAGTTCGGTCCAATAAAACGTCTTTTTCCTTAATAAACCAAAGAAGAGCTTCGTAAGTAATAAGATTTCAAGTCATTTTTAACGATAAAATTTACTGGTGCAATACATTCCAAAAAATTACAAAGTTGTCAATTGCATGGACGAAATCAGTTGCCAGAGATTATATCATGTTATAATAACACTAAAGCAGGTGTAAACGCTTTAGATCAGTTGGTGAGTACTTACGTTTTGCTTGGCAAACGAATTGAAATCTCAGCAGGTAATGTTTATCTCTTATGGCAAGAAATGAATAACATTTGAAAAAAGGAAAACTATACAAAAGAAGATTATTTTTTTACGAACTGGGAACGACATCAGTAAAGCCAGAAAATCAACAGCAATCTTGTTTACCAAGGTCAGATTCTTCAATAATTTGTGGTACACCATACATCATTTAAGCGAACAGCCTTCTACGTCGTCAAGTATCAAAACAAAACTGACTTTGGCTTCTCAAGGCTAACTTTGCCCTAAAATTATAGAAAAGCTTACACGACTTGTACATCTTGCCAAAAATCTATTTGCGGACAGCCTAAAATTGAATATTTAGTTTTCGTTATTTTCATTATATCCCATTGAACTTAGAGGATGATTTACGTCGTTGATGTTCTTCTAGTAATTTTATATTGAACTCTGCTGATAAAAGTACATTAAATAAAACAAAAGAAATATTATTAGAAAATCAGTATAGTTTATACGTGGCTTATTTTTCACCCGAAGAACTCTAACGGAATTTTGTTTAAAGAAAGTATGAGGGTAAAAGATCTCTTCAAAAGCTTTAAAAAAATACCCAAATTGATTTTTTAAAAAATTTCAGAGTTCAGAGCCCCGTAACTCTAAATGTTTTTTTTTTATTATTTTTTGATCTCTATCGCCATACCATATGTTTTTTTGATTGGAGTTGCTTCATTGTTCCAAATGATATAGAAAAATTAGAGGCAGCGTGATGTTTTGCTCGCTGCATCGAAGGACATGGATCTCTTCAAAAAATTTTAAATGATACTTATATTGACAATCGAACTTTGTTATGAAAATTTCAGAGGCCCACAACTCGGTAAATATAGGTAAGCGTCAATTTTTTGACTTAATGTTTCTGTTTCCTATTTTTAATTCTCTATGGCTTCATATTTTTGTTTTTTTAATGGGAGTTACTTTATTGTTTCAAAATGCACAGAAGAAATCGAAATTTCAGAAAACTTTATTCACCTTTATTCATGTAGAGAATATGTCAACTTATGTAAAATGAGCAGAAGCTAACCCTGCTTTTTCCAACATTGGGATTTACTCGACAGAAAATTTAAAATTGTTTTATATCTTCAGCCCAAATAAAACTCTGTTTTTCTATTAAACTTTGTATGTTAAATGAAAATTTATCTCTTTATAATAAAGAACATTTGAATTTTTGGTTGGTGACCTTTTAAAATATCATTGCTATATTTTGCATATTGACATTTTTGAAAATAAAGGAATTAAATTTATAAGTTTTACTAAAGAATTCTCGCATAACCTTGCCTAAATTGCTATCGTGTTCAATCGAAAACTCGGCGCTGCAACATAAGCAGGCATTCACGTCCCTCAGGGAATGGGGCCCGGCGCGAGATTGGATGCGGTCCCGGCCAGCGATATACCTTAAAGGCCAAGATCCATCGCGATCATACCGAGGAAACCACACGACCCTGCGACTATTCTTGCAATCATCCAGAGAGAAAATTCTGATCTGCCGACTAGTAACTGGAAGGTAGGTCTCCGAACCGGAAGGATTGATAAAAAGGCGGTTGTGGTTCTTAACAAGAAATCGTTGTCGCCACTTCGAAAGAAGGCACAAACCGGTGGAAGCCAGTTTAAACATGAGTGAACTGGTGGAAGCTAGTTCGGACATAAATGAACCCACTGCCCACTGCCAATCAGACTCTTGCCTGGTTGGAGAGCTCTTTGAGCGCCTGGACGTTGCGGAGGACAAAGACGCTCTTCTGGATTCCGATCCAGACGACGTTAACGACACCGTCATTTATGATCCGGACCAAGAAGATGGTGAGGGTGATCCAAATCAACCTCCACCACTCTAAAGCAGCGACTGCTGCATTAATTCTTCGCCTGGCAGAACAAGGCGAAGACATCGCATTGGTTCAAGAGCCGTGGTTAAATAACGGCGAAATATGTGGACTCAATGCAAGAGGCTACAAATTACTGTATGTCGCAACTTCAGGTAATAATAGAAAGATTAGAGCGTGTATTTTGGCGAAAAGTCACCTAAATATCTTCATTTTATCTGATTACAGTGATGACGATTCGGTGACAGTGGCATGGGAGGCATAGGAATCCGCGATGTGAATTTCTTCCACCTATATGCCTTCCACCTATATGCCTTCGTAGTATCAAACAGGCAGGAGGTGTAAGACATCACGCTTGTTGATACACACCATGCGTTCTTGATTGAGGACTGGAAGGTCTCCAAAGACTATTCCTTCTCTGATCATCGATACGTTGTCTTTTCTATTGTGAACGGAAGGGGCACAAATGCTGTTTATGTTAACAGACGCAAAACGAACTGGGAGGATCAGAACACGATCCTATTGGGATATTGAAGATGCCGTGAGCAGACTTAACGCTTTTAAGAATGCAATCGAAGGGTCTTGCAGACCATCAGTGCAACGCCGAGTCTCGTAGAGCTTGCCGAAGACTCTTCAATGAAGCAAAGAGGTCGGGAAACTGGCCACTCTACAAGACTTTCTTTAAAAAGTTTAAAAATCAGGTAAGGAACGCAAAGCGCAGATCCTGGAAGGCATTCTGCAGTGGGATAGAGGGCTCTTCAGAGACGATCAGGCTGCGTAAAATACTTTCAAAGCATCCGTTAATTCTGACAATTCTGACATTCGGAAAGCTGACGGCATTTGGACAATCAGTGCACAAGAGTGACTGGAGGTTCTCGACAATGGAAGTGCAAAACGAAGCTATAAGAATGGACAGAGTGGAAAACTCTGTACAGATAGATACGGATAGACTACACTAGGCCATTAAGACTCCATCCATTCAAGTCTCCGGGCCTGGATGGGATTATTCCGGCTGATCTTCAGAACAATTTGGATCTGGTCACCCCATGGCTCTTACGACTGTACAGGGCCTGCCTCTCCTGGTCCTACATTCCGGATCAAAGGAGGAGGTACAACGTGGTCTTCATCCCCAAGGGGGGAAGGACATCGAATACATGGGCAAAGGACTTCAGACCGATCTGTCTGACGTCTTTTCTGCTCAAGACACTGGAAAGGCTTATCGAGATCCTCATGACGATGAAAATAGATAGAAGCCTTCTTTCTCCATCTCAACATGCCTACACAAGGGGCAGATCGGTTGAGACAGCTTTACATTCGCTCGTGGGTTATATAGAGAACTCACTCGAGAATAAGAACTACACCATGGTAGCCTTAATGGACATTGAAGGGGCCTTCAACAACATCGACCCGACTGCGATCACTGAGGCTCTCAGAGAGCTGGGTTCGTTTTGTCTCCGCTGTTGTAGAATGTCGCGATTAATAAACTGCTTGTGGAACTAGATTCCATGTGCTTTAAGACTGTCGCCTACGCCGATGACGCGGCGGTGGCAGTGTCAGAGATACACGCCGATACGGCATCACAAAGGTTGGAAGCAGCGCTCAGGGCAATCTGCACCTGGAGGCGGCGGAGCGGACTGAGTGTTAATCCAACCAAAACGGAACTTCTTCTCTTCTCTAGGAAATATAAAATTCCTTCTTTTGGTTTACCTAGACTGAATGGGGTTCCACTTAATCTATCCAACAGCGACACATCTGAACTTGTCGCAAAATGCCGGCCATCCCTTAACGCGATGGCGGAAGACTCGACAGTCACCCTAAAGTGGGTAAGAGAATACGGGACCGTTTTGGGCAACCTTGTTGCCGACGAACTGGCGAAGAGGGCGGCTGCACTATTGCAGCTACCGAGGGTTCGACTGCGTGACTTGGTGGCAGCGGTCACTGGGCACTGTCTATTCGGGACCCATGCTAGGAGAATGGGTATCCCTTTTAACGACTTCTGCAGAAGTTGCCATGACGAGGAGGAGGAGACGGTGGAACACCTCCTCTGTCAATGCCCTGCGCTGGAGTGTATACGACTGAGATACCTTGGTCAGCGGTACTATCAGGGGCTTTCTGATATTTCGTCAATGGGTCCAGGCAGGATTAGCTCCTTTTTAAGGTACAGTTGGTGGTTTACCAGCCCACAACCGGACACCGTGACTCATTCATGCATTTTTTTTCGGGCATTCTCCGTATTCTCAGACCCGCGGTTCTTTCTTCTCTCCTTCTATTTCTGCCCTTTTCATCTCTTCATCCCTAATTCCCAACTAAAAAACGTGTTGCAACACTTAATGCATTTGTTTTTATCTTGTGTTTTTAATATGTATGGCTTTGCCAATAAAACGTACGCAGGAACGTACAAAATTAGAAAATAAGAGTTATGGGCCTCTGAAGTTTTTATTAACCACTCCATCCTTAAATTTGATCGTCCTCGATTAGATATGTCATGTATTATTGTAACAGGTATTTCAATTTTAGTTTTTTTTAACCTTTAAAATGTATGTGGGTTGAAAAGCTATTGTTTTTGTTGTTTTTTTGTTATCTCTTTAGATCCCAAAATGGTTAGATAGCTGTACTATGTATCTCCTTTATGTTTTTAAAATGTTATTCTCTAAGTGATTCTTAGAACATTAGGTTAAGGCTTCGTTCCTGCAGTTTCCTGCACCATTTGGTTCGCTTTGATTTTCTTAACTTACAAGTCATGGTATCTGTAAAATAGTTTTACTAGCATCATTTATTAGTATAGCTTCATCGGCAGCTTACTCAAGGCGAGGTATGTAGTGAACATTGATTGTTGTGCATGACAGTTTTTAATTAATAAAGGGATTTTTCGTAAATGCATCACTGCACTGCATATGATGCGGAGTACGTTAGTTAATGCAA
Source organism: Cistogaster globosa (assembly GCA_937654795.1). Lineage (NCBI taxonomy): Eukaryota > Metazoa > Arthropoda > Insecta > Diptera > Tachinidae > Cistogaster > Cistogaster globosa. The sequence goes on from OW569407.1 coordinate 44,020,687, forward strand.
AAAGTGTCAGCACTGCATATGTGATCTGTTCGTAAATGCATCACTCTAGTATATTATGCGCAAATAAAAGCAAAAAACTAATCATAAAAATAGCTAACGCAATGAACGTGTGAGTATAAATTTTGTTTACTTTCTATTATTTATTTTTGTTTAATATTTTTTATTTTTATTATTATTTTTGTAATATATTTAATAATTAATTAAATTATTACTAATAATACCTTAAATCCCAATACAACTTATTTCTATTATATTACAACACTTAATCCTAATACGCTTAATTGCAACCTTGTACACTTGAGAATTGGAACAATAATGCAATAAAGTCAGTTTCGTTACAATCATGAATGCGTGCAGATCTTTTAATTAAACAGAACAATTGGCGACGAGGAAAAAAGTGACAGTTATTATATAAAACAAACTGTTGTGCAGCTATTGTTGGAAAGTGTATGTGTTTATGAATATTAAAAAAAAAATACATAAAAAAAGTTTTTTTATCGTAACAAATAAAAGAAACAACATACATACATGTACAGTGTAGAACAAATCGTGTGCTATAACAAGCAAACGAATTACAAATTTTAACAAACAGTGCTTCTTGTAGGTAACAATAAAAAATTAAATACAAAGCAGAAAAAATAGTACGGGTTTTTCAATTATTCAGTTTTTACAAGTGTTGCAACAACTACAAAAATGGCAACAGCCAATTTAAGCGATTCTGAAATGCTGTTAGAACAACAGCAAGAATTCACAAAAAATTTGCTAACCCAGCAACAACTGTGGATGCAATCTATTTTGGAAAACAAACCAGAGGCTGCTTCCGTAGCGAAACTAAACGACCAATTGATGGTGCCAGCGTTCCATAAGTTCAAAGAACAACAACAAAAGGACTCATATTTACAACAACTACAAAAACATTTTGTAGCTTACTCAGTGAATTCAGTAGGTAAGAAAAAAACGTTTTTTTTTATCATGGTGCGGAGCAGAGGTGTTTGAATTGCTTAAAAATTTATTCGCAGTAACAAGCCTTGAAAATCAAACATACCAAGAGTTAACGGAACATTTTTCAGTTAGTCAGCACATAGTAGCAGCTCGTTATAATTTCTTCAAAAGACAAATGAAGGGCACGCAAACATATAAAGAGTGGATTGCAGCTCTTCGTGGCTTGGCGAGAGACTGTAAGTTTTTTTTCTGCAACTCTAATATATGCTCAGCAAATTATGTTGATGACATGATACGTGATCAAATAATTGTGAATACACTACACGATGTAGTTCGCTCTGCAGCTTTGCAGAAGCAGAAAACAACACTCGCTGACGTAATACTTATTGCAAAATCTTATGAAGCAAGAACAATGGGTACATTAAAAGAAACTTCAAGTGAAAAAACGATAGACATAAACTCAGTAAAAAAAACGTTCGGTTGAAAATGAAAATCAAAAACACAAAAAAGAAAACAATAAAAATAAATCGTGTTCGGGATGTTTTAATTTTCATAAAAGAGAAGAGTGTAAATTTAAAAATGCAATCTGCAATAAATGTGGAAAAAAGGGACACATAGCGCCCGTGTGTATGTCAAAGCAAAAAACAGAATACAAAAAAGTGAGCAAAAACAGAAACCGAAACAATAACGTTGATATGATTGAAACAATTTATGGAATTTCAGGCAAACTAAAAACAGGAAATCTATGTTGAAATTAATAATAAAAAATTTAAATTTCAAATGGACTCTGGTGCATCAATTTCAATTATTAATTTAAAAACATTTGAACAGTTGAATAGACCAACATTAATAAAAACAGAAAGTTTTATATGGTTTTGGAAAAAAAATAATACCTATATTAGGTGAATTGCACATAAATATGAAATGTGGTGATCGTGAAAAGAAAGTGGTTTTAATTGTTGTGAACACCAACGTGGGTGAAAATTTGTTTGGCTTTGATTTATTTAATACATTTGGTTTTCAAATTACGCAAATGAATTCCGTTTCAGAAAAAGACAGTGGTCAGTTAAAAGAACTTTGCGAGAAATATGGTGAGGTGTTCCTCTTGGTACGGTGAAAAATTTTAGGGCCAGTGTTCGTTTAAAGCCTGATGCCCAACCGAAATTTTTTAGAAGTCGAACAATTCCGTTCGCGCAAATGCCTCAGTTTAAAAAGAAAATAGAAAGACTTGTTGAACAAAAAATTATTAAGCCAGTAAAGTTTAGTGATTGGGCTTCTCCCATTGTACTAGCAAAAAAACCGAATAATTTGATTCGTATATGCGCCGATTTTAAAGTGGCTGTCAATTCGCAAATCGATATAGAACAGTACCCGCTACCAACTCGTGAAAGCTTGTTTCATACCGTCCGCAACGGTAAATATTTTTAAAAAATCGACTTGAAGGATGCCTATCTTCAAATGGAGTTGGATGATAAGTCAAAAGTAATAATGGTAATAAACACACCGCTTGGACTTTTCCAATATCAACGTTGCCCTATGGCATAGCTAGCGCCCCAGCTATTTTTCAAAAGTACATCGAACAGCTTCTTCACGGCATTGAATGATGTGCCAATTATTTAGATGATATCATAATATCAGCACCAACTGTAAAACAACATCTCCAACGACTCGAGCAGGTATTTCACATCTTGTTATCTAATGGTGTACGATGCAAGAAAGAGAAGTGTACGTTTTTACAACGTTCCTTTCCGTTGGGGAAAAAGTCAACAACAATCTTTTGAAAAACTTAAGAGAAACATTGTTAACGCAACGCAGCTGTCACATTTTCAAGACAACTTGCCGCTTGCGCTTTCTACGGATGCATCACCCTTCGGTATCGGTGCTGTTATTTCACACCTGTATACAGATGGTTCTGAAAGGCCAATCGCTTTTGCTTCTAAGACTCTAGACAAGCACCAACCAAACTACAGCCAAATTGAAAAGGAGGCTCTCTCAATTATATTTAGTGTTAAGCGTTTTCATTAGTTCCTGTATTGTCGTAAGTTTACCCTTATTACCGACCATAAACCACTGGTAAGCATTCTAAACCCTAAAAAGGAATTACCTACTATGATTGCGCATCGCATTCAACGCTGGGCTATTACGCTCATGGCTTATCAATTTGGAATAACGTATAGAAATACTGCCGATCTTGTTAATGCATATGCATTATCTCGCCTACCAATTGGGGTAGATGAAAGTTTCGATAAGGAAGAAGACTCATGTTTGTTAATATCATTTAGTGAGTTTCTTCTAAAGACACAGAAGCTAAATAAACAAAACTTTACGCGCCGTTTATTTTTTGCTAAAACATGGTTGGCCGGACATGGTTCTCAAGAACAATTAAATCTTAAACCATTTTTCAATCGCAGACATAATTTATCCATTTACAATAACTTACTTTGCTTAGAAATGGATTATATTCGTGTCATTATACCAGACAGCGAATATTAAAACTGTTGCATGACGGACATTGGGGAGTTGTTAAGATGAAGCAACTTGCTAGGCAACATGTATGGTGGAACAACATCGATTCTGATATTGCAAGAATTTCTTCTGATTGCGAAATATGCGAAGTTCACATCAAGCTCCTTCTAAGGAATACAAAAGCTGGCCAAAGTCGTCGAAACCCTGGGACAGAGTACACGTAGATTTCGCTGGGACAATTTTTAACTCCATGTGGCTCGTATGCGTCGATGCATTTTCCCAGTCTCCATACATCTCATCAATGAAAAAAACAACAACAGAAGACATTATTTCGTTGCTGTCTGCAATATTTTCCATCGAAGGAATACATAGTACAATCCGAAAAATTCGAACAATTTTGTACAACACTTGGTATTCGCCATATCACAACCACGCCGTTTCATCCAGCCTATAATGGCTTGGCTGAACGTTTTGTCAAAAGATTTAAAACTTCTGTTTGCAAAAACATCAAAAACAACCTATCAATAAAATATGCTATCCATAAATTTCTTTCGACTTATCGTTTTATGCCAACAGTTGAAGGCAAATCTCCTGCAGAACTTATGCGAGGCAGACCTATGCGTACAATCTGGTTACAATTATTCGAATCTTCTAAACAGTTCAAACAAACTCTTCAAGTTCTTCAAAATATGAAATCAATGACCCCGTTTCATTAGAAATTATGGTATGGGAAGAAGTGGATGCCAGGCAACATTCAAGCTAAAATTGGCAAAGTCATTTTTATCGTAAGCACAGAAAAGGAATTTGCAGACGTCATATCAACCAGATCAAACCTCGTAGTCTTCCAGTAATTTCTGCCGAGCCCAAATGACGAAGAGTCACACCCGTCAACATCACCAAATCGTTCAGTTTCAACATCGCAACCAACAACAAATGAAACATTACCAAATCATTCAGTTTCAACATCGCAACAAACAACCAATGAAACATCACCAAATCAATCAGTTTCAACGTCACAACCAACAACAAATGAAACGTCACCAAATCAATCATTTTCAATACCACAACCATCAACAAATAGAACAACTTATAAGGCAACTTCACCAAGGACTTCATATCATCAAGAAAACAATAGTCAACAGAATCTTCAGGTTCGCAAAACAGCAATAAATCGTAGAGAAGTATTACGTTACCAGCCAGATGATTTCAAAAAACATCAATAAAATTTTATGATTTATTATATATTTTATTATCATTAACTGTTGAGTCTTACCCTGAATTTTAAACTGCTAAGCCTACATAATTTTGTGCGAAAGTTAAAATGAATTGAAATAGATGGAATCAACTACTATGTGGTCTTAAAAATTCGGAGTTAAGTAATGTAATATATTTAATAATTAATCAAATTATTACTAATAGTACCTTAAATCCTAATATAACTTATTTTATTTAATTACAACACTTAATCCTAATACACTTAATTGCAACCTTGTACACTTGAGAATTGGAACAATATTGCAATAGTCAGTTTCGTTACAATCATGAATGCGTGCAGATCTTCTAATTAAACAGAACAATTTTTACACGAATTTTTTAATTTTTTATCATGTAGTTCACAAATCGAGTTTATTATTAATTTTTCCATTTTCACAGTATTTCTTCGTTCGTAAATGCAAACTAAAATGAGCAAAACAAAGCATACGCCACATCTGTTAAGCATTGGCAGTGCAGAATAATCATATTATGCAGTGCATTTACAAACAGGCCCAAAATATTCTTTATATAAAACTGTGCTTATATAAATGTTTTTTCTTACATATATTAATTTGTTATATGTTTTACAATTTTCTTTTATTGCATAGATATCATTTTCATTTAGAAATTTTTCTGCAAAACTTAAATTTATTATAGTATTATTCTCTTTAATTGGCATCACAATCGTTTTTTATATAGAATTGAAATTGGTCATAGAAATTTTAGTAACACATAAAATATTTTAATTATTACTTAGTTAGTTAATGTTTGCTAATTATAAGGCTTCTTGGATATTGCTGAAGGTCATATTTTTCTATTTACTGGTTAACTACAAAAAATAATTTTCTCCTTTTGTTTAACAAAAATAAATTACATTATATTTTGTATCTTCCGGTAACCATCACCCATCATTAAAATGTCAGTGTACAAATGGTAAGAACAAACTAAAACCAATGACAATTTATCAAAAAGGATGTAATTAATTTTATTATATTGTTTTCTTAGATTCTGTCAGTACAATACTTTTTTGTTTTTTTAACAAACTCTTCTCTTGAGCCTAATCCTTTTGTTCATATTACACCGTTGCTCATATGGTTCGGACGTTTTATTTTGAGGGCGGCTGATATATTCGTAATAGAAAAAAAAAATAAAAAACCAAGTGTACCAAGTGAAATATTAGTACTAGATGAAAATTGATTTATAATTTCGTTTGAAAACTTTACAAATTAAAAAAATAGCTTTTTAATAAATTTGTAAAAAATAAAAAAAAAAAAAATTTGAGTGTTGATGTAATTCGGAAAAGAGTTAAGGTCTAGCCGTAAATAGCTGAAAATTTGTAAGAAAATCTCTGGAGAATCTTTTCTTAACATTGTTGTCATATCCGTCATCATCAATTTCTATTAACGTTAATACACCAAAAAGGCAAGAATCAGCACTCAGGGGATGACCCTTATGCAATGCATTGTGCCTAAGGTTAAGGATTTCCCAGACAGTTAATAAAACTTAAAAACAATTTAGCTGACAAGACATACATATGTATATTTGTACTTTATAACGAGATATAACACAGATAAAAATACTGAAAAAGTATTTTAATAATTATTTTTTGAAATATATGATATTAAAACTGCAATAAAAAGCCCTTTCACTTTCTACTGACGTATTTTCTTAACAATGCGTTATAAAGATTGTCCATGTTCGTGTTTTAAATGTTATTAGCTTCAAATAACTCAAATTCCTTTCTAAACAAATTAGTAACCTTTTGTTCTGTTTTATATCTTACTCTACTATCGTCCGAGTAAAATTTCTAATTTTCTTAAAATTTATTTAGAAAAAAAACATATGTTGTAGAATTCTGTAAACAGTGTTAAAAACTTTTCATCTACAAAAATAAAATGTTTTAACTACTAAATAACATATTTTTGTAAAATAAAAACTATTCTTCATTTAAACCAAGGTTCTAAGGGACCTCCTAACCAAATTTTATTCAAATCCATCCAGCAGTTTTTACGTGGTTCGAACACAGACAGACAGGCAAAGATTCTAAAAACAGGTGCTTTGTATACCATATCGATTACTATCTACACCAACATCAAAATTTTCAAAAAATATTTCATGTACAGATGTATAGATGTAGTAGAATTAACACGAAACGAGATGTTTGAAAATTTTTATATGTCACAACCAAAATATTTGAAAAACAATCAGTGTATTTTATTAAAGTTCTAATGATTTTAAACTTCCCGTTTCCCTGGAATGTAGCCAAAATTTACCCGGAAATTGTGGAAAACCTTTCCCAAATCCTAATCAGGGTTACCGTTCGCCCGACTAAAGTTGCAATTTGATCCTTTTTAGCGGTATACGACTTTTTTTCACCGACTTTTGGAACTTTTTAATTTTTAGGACTTTCTACCTTTTTTTGTAAAGTTTCTCACAAAAAACATTTAATTTCCAGTAAATTGTCAACACGACAACCAAATTTATTAAACTTAAGTAATGCATTTAGTATACATGAAAATATGTATAGATAAATGTGTATATCGATGGTCTCATGTAGAAAGGCCCTAACTCGCATAATCGTGATTTTACAGGAGGAGGTAAAAACATAGTAGAAACTGTATTTATCACAATGCACAGTGGGGCAGAATCAAAATATTTTGGAAATAATTCAGCCATTTGAAAATGGCTAGGCCGATTGATTCAAAATTTGGCACGAGCATAGTAGAGGAGTACTTGAGCTTAAGTTTTGAAGGTGGTTACTCTCCACTTTCCAGGGATGGCGCTATGTGGTCTCAAAGTTGGACACCTCGCTCCTGAAAATTTTTCTAACGCTTGGCATTTCTTCAATTTTTAAATATTTTACACGGTCTTAAAGCTCTCGTAAATACCTACAAAACGGTGCTATAAACTGCATGTTTATGTTTAAAAATGATCGAGTTATAAGCATTTTAAAATTAAAATTTTTGATTTTTTCCATACCCTGGTCCAGTTATTTCGAAATATTGGGTACAATTTGCAGCAAATTTGTTTGAGTTTTTTACCGTAGATAGCAAGCAAAATTTAAGATTTTCTAAAAAAAATTTGAAAGTAATATCTTTTCTGGCTTAAAAATTATACGATTTTCAATTTAAAAAATCCAAAATTATTGAATTTTTGTGTATTTTAGCCTAAAATGGGACACTAATCTAATTTTTTAGATAGAAAAAAATTTTCTTAAGGAATATATAAAAATTTTTTATTTTTATTAAAGCTAACTATATGTGTGTACGTTTAAACCAAATTTCGTATAAAACTGATCATTCTTGTAGAAGATGTAAGTCTTTCAACTTGACCTATTTTACATCGAAATTTTGACTTTACCCCATATTTTCTAAAATCCCAAAGCTGGGATCGGAAAAAGAAGAATACTATAAAAAAGCTATATATACTCCAAATTGTTTCAAAAAGTATTTCGTGAGCCCTAGTCCATATGTGGACTTTATGGGCAAAAGAGTAAAAAATTCCAATTTTGGGATTTTTCGTCTTTATTTTGGGAATTATGGGATTTCCTTTAGCTTAATGTTGCAGATTTTTTTACCGTTTGATTTTAGTTAACAAACTACATATGCACAGAAAATTTTATCTGATTTGCTTAATTAATAAAAGTTTTATAGCATATTTAATATTTTTACTTTTCTCAAATTGGACCGTTTTTACCATAATTTTTCGAAATTTTCGGAGCTCAGCAACGAATACTAAAATTTTGTTCCATTTTTTTATTTTTTTTTATGCATGTGAATAAAGATGACGCAATTTCCTATTAAATAAAAAAAGATTCACCTTAATATCATTCTTACGTGCAAAACTATGCGTTCTTAAATATGAGTGTTTCAATATGTATCTCACTTTTATACATTTATGTTACGGAAGTAAAAATTTTCATGCCTGTGTAAAAAATTGTGTAAAAAAACAATTATACCTTAAAAAAGGGTTAAAAATGTAAGGGTTAAAAATAATAGTGCAGGTGTTCGTTTTAGGATGACCTATGACTAATTATGTCTTACCTAAGTGCCTTTTTGATTTTTAGCTAGATGGTTTGCTTCTTTAGGTACCCAACTGTTCGATGACCTGAACACGCATATAAATATTTGCATAAATACAATAGATATCATATTTAAAAAAAAAACATCATGCCGATCACATTGAAGTTTGAGACATTGTGTTCTTTTTTGTGGACTGATGCTACAAAAGGACTTGATAGAATTAAGGCCATGAAAAAATTTATTAAGGCTACATACAACTGCAGAGTTGATGTCATTGGTACTGCAAAACTGGAAAAATTTTTAAAATTATTTGATCAAAAAATGAAATCAGTTCGCGGAAACAAAAATAAGTTTAAAGTAAAGTATCTTACTTGGATGGATACTGTTGCGAAATTCTCAACCTACATCGCATTATGTGGAGCTCCCTGCAAATCTTATGATGACTTATGTTCGAAGTCTAAGAAAAAAAGGTTAACCGAAAAACTTTCTTCAGTTTCAAAAGATGAAGTTTCCGATACGTTCAAAGAATTGCTAAAAAAAGAAAATCAGCCTTCCGAGGCAGTGCACATCGCCAATATTCTTCCCAGCGCATCTCCAAAACGGTTGAAACGAATTGTTAACAGCATACCTACTCCGACATCGCAGTCAAATTTTACGAAGGAAGAAGCTATTGCTCTGATGTTGGAAATGAAAATAAGCCGAAATAAGTACCAAATTTTGAGAAAAGCTTTACTTGAGAAAGGGCATGCAATATTACCATCATATAAGTCTATTCAAGAAAAAAAGAAAGCGATTATGCCATCTCCAATAACAGTTGATGAAACGAAAGCTTCTATTGGACTATCTTCTTTGCTAGAAAATACGGCGTCACGGATTATTTCAGATTTTTCTACTGACCAACTAGAAAAGGTTAAAAACTGCGATGTAGTACTAATGTGTAAGTGGGGATGTGATGGAATATCAGCCCTTCCTGAGTACAAACAAAATAATACAATAGATTTTAAGAGCATATTCATGGCATCCTTAGTATCACTAAGAATTCGTTCATACTCACTGGTTGCATCTTCATCAGTACGTGCAAACACTTTTGAAGATATATGGAAAAACACAACCCCAGGATCCAAAAATTTTTGTAGGCCTATTTGTTTTGAGTATGTAAAGGAATCAAATACTACGACAAAAAAATAGTCGAGCATATCAAAGACGAAATAAGATCATTGGAACCAATATCAATAAAAATAAAAGAATACTGTGTTAACATATCCTTTCAACTTAGTTTAACAATGATTGATGGAAAAGTTAGTAACGCTATAACTAACACATCTTCTTATTGGAAATGTTCCATATGTGATCAGAAGAAGTCAGAATTCTCAGATAAAAAAAAACCAACGTAGTCAACGAAGAAGTTCTATCTTTCGGAATATCCCCCCTTCATGCTAGAATAAGATTTTTGGAGCATTTTCTGCATATTGCATACGACTTAAAATACAGAAGTACGACAGAAAATTTAATAACAAAAAAAAAAAAAAAAAAACAAAAAAAACAAAAAACAATGATAAACTAAAAGCTCTAAGAGCTTCTGAAGAAGAGTTTAGAGTACAAACGGGGTTAATAATTGATAAGCCTCTTCGTAGTGGAGGAAACACTAACGACGGAAATACTGCAAGAAAATTTTTTGGGGATTTTGAAACTACTTCAAACATAACTGGAATTGACAAAGAGTTGCTTAGAATGGTTAACGTAGTTTTAATGGCAACTAATAGCAAAACTCAAATTAATTCTTTTCGCTTTGGAGAATATACAGCAAAAATATCTCAGCTACTCGTTTCCCTATATCCACGGAGGGATATGAGGACCACAGTACATAAAATATTATGTCATGGTAAAACAATTATAGAATCGAATATTCTTCCTCTTGGGGAATTAACAAAAGAAGCCCAAGAAGCAAGAAACTGCGATTTCAAGTACATTCAAATATTCAGTTCTCAAAAATGTTCTAGGCAGTCACAAAACGAAGACATTTTCTATAGCCTATTGTTATCTTCTGATCCTGTACTCTCATCAATGAGAAAACGTTGGATTAGTTAGATTAGAGGCTTCTTCACCTTCTAACAAAACAGAATTAAAGGATTTACTTTATCTTTTAGACATGCATAATGATATGACAGATTATTTTATAGAAAATAAATAATAATTTTAAGGAAATAAATATAATAAAATACTTTTAACGACTTTTCGTAAATAAAAATTAACAGAAAATTTTATTTTTTATCTGATGTTTTTTATAATGATTATTAATTTAAGATATGCCTCTTGGTTATCCTCTATTCAGGTATAATTGTTTTTTTACACAATTTTTTACACAGGCATGAAAATTTTTACTTCCGTAACATAAATGTATAAAAGTGAGATACATATTGAAACACTCATATTTAAGAACGCATAGTTTTGCACGTAAGAATGATATTAAGGTGAATCTTTTTTTATTTAATAGGAAATTGCGTCATCTTTATTCACATGCATAAAAAAAATAAAAAAATGGAACAAAATTTTAGTATTCGTTGCTGAGCTCCGAAAATTTCGAAAAATTATGGTAAAAACGGTCCAATTTGAGAAAAGTAAAAATATTAAATATGCTATAAAACTTTTATTAATTAAGCAAATCAGATAAAATTTTCTGTGCATATGTAGTTTGTTAACTAAAATCAAACGGTAAAAAAATCTGCAACATTAAGCTAAAGGAAATCCCATAATTCCCAAAATAAAGACGAAAAATCCCAAAATTGGAATTTTTTACTCTTTTGCCCATAAAGTCCACATATGGACTAGGGCTCACGAAATACTTTTTGAAACAATTTGGAGTATATATAGCTTTTTTATAGTATTCTTCTTTTTCCGATCCCAGCTTTGGGATTTTAGAAAATATGGGGTAAAGTCAAAATTTCGATGTAAAATAGGTCAAGTTGAAAGACTTACATCTTCTACAAGAATGATCAGTTTTATACGAAATTTGGTTTAAACGTACACACATATAGTTAGCTTTAATAAAAATAAAAAATTTTTATATATTCCTTAAGAAAATTTTTTTCTATCTAAAAAATTAGATTAGTGTCCCATTTTAGGCTAAAATACACAAAAATTCAATAATTTTGGATTTTTTAAATTGAAAATCGTATAATTTTTAAGCCAGAAAAGATATTACTTTCAAATTTTTTTCAGAAAATCTTAAATTTTGCTTGCTATCTACGGTAAAAAACTCAAACAAATTTGCTGCAAATTGTACCCAATATTTCAAAATAACTGGACCAGGGTATGGAAAAAATCAAAAATTTTAATTTTAAAATGCTTATAACTCGATCATTTTTAAACACAAACATGCAGTTTAAAGCACCGTTTTGTAGGTATTTACGAGAGCTTTAAGACCATGTAAAATATTTAAAAATCAGACAAAAATTGAAGAAATGCCAAGCGTTAGAAAAATTTTCAGGAGCGAGGTGTCCAACTTTGAGACCACATAGCGCCATCCCTGGAAAGTGGAGGGTAACCACCTTCAAAACTTAAGCTCAAGTACTCCTCTACTATGCTCGTGCCAAATTTTGAATCAATCGGCCTAGCCGTTTTCAAATGGCTGAATTATTTCCAAAATATTTTGATTCTGCCCCACTGTGCAATGTAATATTTGAAATGAAAATGCTTGTAAAATCGGTATTCTTGATGCCATTGCATTAAAATTTTGTGACGAGGAGTATCTCTGTAAAATGAATTGGAATCTTTAAAAAACTTAATTTCGTAAAAATTCGAGTTAAGGCTTTTCTACATGAGACCAGCGATATGTATAATGGCTACTGTATATCTTATGATATATGATAAAAATGGGTTCTGTAATGAGCGTTTTGTTTTGCTTGAATTGTTTTTTTTTTTTTGTGATTTTTGCTTTTTTTGTTTTGTTATGATTTTAATTATCAATAATACTAAAAAAAGATTTGTGGCTTTTTTTTCAAACGACTTTTTTGTGGGACTTTATTTTTATAAAACGACCTTTTGTGAGACTTTTTGAAAATTGCTAACGGTAACTCTGACCCTAATTATGCCAGAACTAGGAAATTGGAATCAGAAGGGGGATATTGCTGTAGTTAAGCGTCAGAGAAACCTAAAATGTGCGCAAATATCATAAAATCCAAAAATTACTAAAAGTGATAGTAGAGGAAAGACAACTGGCCAAAACAGGCTTGCTTTTCTCCAAATGGATGAGCCAAACAATGCACTAAATCTATTAAAATTCACCAAGTAAATTGACAAAAAATTACTGCAGTAATTGGAGTGGACACTGTAAGTGTAAATTCTATCAAGCACGGCAATACAAGTGAAACTAAAATTCATGTTAGAAACAAAGACGATTATCGAAAATTTGGAGAGGACGAAAAGGCAAACTATACATTTATCAGCTTAAAAGTGTGGAGGGACTACAAGTTGTTTCAGTCTATGTTTAAGAAAGATGAAAAACCAGGAGGCGTTGCCTTTAAAAAATGAGTTCCATCCAATTCATAACCTAAAATAACTTTTAAATCAAAATTATTGCTGTCTTAACTACCAAGAATTTTGCCTCACCAAACTCCACGGAATTGCTCAGTGCAATAGGTAAAAAACTCATTAAAACTTTAGGAAATTAAGTCATTTCAAGCGAATAATTACCAATAAACTTTTAGCAGTACCTAAACAGCCCACAGTGCAGTGGGGCTGAAAATAAATTTGCCATTTGTAAAGGGCTGAGCCGATTTAGCATGAGCATAGCAGAGGAGTATTTGAGCTAAAGTATCGAAGCTGGATGCCATCCACTTTTCGGGGATGGCGATATAAGGTCTTAAAGTTGGGTACCTCGCACCTGCACACTTTTCTAATGCTTGATATTTCGATTTTAAAGCCCTAGTCTACATGTTTTGTTTTGATTTTTAAAATTTCAAAGGTGGTGTTGTTGGAAAAACCTCTATAATTTTTAAAAAACAAAATGTTAATATATTTGACTTTAGGAGTTTAATTCACAATAACTTTTTTTCGCCCAATATCTTTCATTTACGAGAAAAGGAGCAAAGCCCTTTTTCAAATATCAAAAGTGGTGTTTTTGGAAACAACTCTATAATTTCTTAAAAAACAAAACGTTAATATATTTGACTATAGAAGTTTAATAAAGACACTACTAGAGGTCTTCTCCAATAATTTTTTTTGCCTACTCTTTTTCATTAACGAGAAAAGGAGCAAAGTCCTTTTTCAAATTTCAAAAGTGGTGCCTTTGGAAAAACATCTATAATTAAAAAAAAAACCATGCTGTTAATATATTTGGCTATTGGAGTTTAATAAAGGCACTACTAGAAGCCTTCTCCAATAATTTTTTTCTTTCGCCCACTCTCTTTCATTAACGAGAAAAGGAGCAAAGTCCTTTTTCAAATTTCAAAAGTGGTGTTTTTCTAAAAACCTCTATAATTTCTTAAAAAATAAAATGTTAACATATTTGAATATTGGAGTTTAAAAAAGACACTACTAGAAGTCTTCTCCAATAATTTTTTTTCACCCACTCTCTTTCATTTACGAGAAAAGGAGCAAAGTCATTTTTCAAATTTCAAAGGTGGTGTTTTTGGAAAAACCTCTATAATTTCTTAAAAAACAAAATGTTAATATATTTGACTACTGGAGTTTAATAAAGACACTACTAAAAGTCTTCTCCAACAATTTTTTTCGCCCACTCTTTTTCGGTTACGAGAAAAGGAGCAAAGTCCTTTTTCAAATTTCAAAAGTGGTGTTTTTGGAAAAAACCTCTATAATTTAAAAAAAACACAATGTTAATATATTTGATGATTGGGTTTTAATAAAGACACTACTAGAAGCCTTTTCAAATAATTTTTTTCGCCAACTCTTCTTCATTTACGAGAAAAGGAGCAAAGTCCTTTTTTCAAATTTCAAAAGTGGTGTTTTTGAAAAAAGCTCTATAATTTATTAAAAAACAAAGTGACTATTGGAGATTAATAAAGACACTACTAGAAGTCTTCTCCAAAAATTTTTTTCGTCCACTCTCTTTCATTTACGAGAAAAGGAGCAGTCATTTTTCAAAGGTGGTGTTTTCGGAAAAACCTCTATAATTTCTTAAGAGAAAATGTTAATATATTTGGCTATTGGAGTTTAATAAAGACACTACTAGAAGCCTTCTCCAATAATTTTTTCCCCCACTCTTTTTCGTTTATAAGAAAAGGAGCAAAGTCCTTTTTCAAATTTCAAAAGTGGTGTTTTTGGAAAAACCTCTATAATTTCTTAAAAAACAAAATGTTATTATATTTTACTATTGGAGTTTAATAACACTAGTAGAAGTCTTCTCCAATAATTTTTTTTTTCGTCCACTTTCTTTCATTTACGAGAAAAGGAGCAAAGTCATTTTTCAAAGGTGGTGTTTTTGGAAAAACCTCTATAATTTCTTAAGACAAAATGTTAATATATTTGACTATTGAAGTTTAAGAAAGAAATTACTAGAAGTCTTTTCTAATATTTTTTTTCCCTCGCTCTTTTTTATTTACGAGAAAAGGAGCAAAGTCATTTTTTCAAATTTCAAAAGTGGTGTTTTTGGTAAAACCTCTATAATTTCTTAAAAAACAAAATGTTAACATATTTGACTATTGGAGTTAAATAAAGACACTACTAGAAGTCTTCTGCAATAATTTTTTTTCGCCCACTGTTCTTCATTTACGAGAAAAGGGGCAAAGTCCTCTTTCAAATTTCAAAAGTGGTGTTTTTGGAAAAACATCTATAATTAAAAAAAAACACAATGTTAATATATTTGACTATTGGAGTTTAATAAAGGCACTACTGGAAGCCATCTCCAATAATTTTTTTTTCGCCCACTCTTCTTCATTTACGAGAAAAAGGGCAAAGTCCTCTTTCAAATTTCAAAAGTGGTGTTTTTGGAAAAACATCTATAATTAAAAAAAAAACCACAATGTTAATATATTTGACTATTGGAGTTTAATTAAGACACTACTAGAAGTCTTCTCCAATAATTTTTTTCCCCCACTCTCTTTCATTTACGAGAAAAGGAGCAAAGTCCTTTTTAAAATTTCCAAAGTGGTGTTTTTGGAAAAACCTCTATAATTTCTTAAAAAATAAAATGTTAATATATTTGACTCTTGGAGTTTAATAAAGACACTACTAGAAGTCTTCTCCAATAATTTTTTTTCGCCCACTCTTTTTCATTTACGAAAAAAGGAGCAAAGTCCTTTTTCAAATTTCTGAAGTGGTGTTTTTGGAAAAACCTCTATAATTTAAAAAAAACACAATGTTAATATATTTGACGATTGGGTTTTAATAAAGACACTACTAGAAGCCTTTTCTAATAATTTTTTTTCGCCAACTCTTCTTCATTTACGAGAAAAGGAGCAAAGTCCTTTTTCAAATT
This sequence comes from Cistogaster globosa, assembly GCA_937654795.1. Lineage (NCBI taxonomy): Eukaryota > Metazoa > Arthropoda > Insecta > Diptera > Tachinidae > Cistogaster > Cistogaster globosa. The sequence goes on from OW569407.1 coordinate 44,036,806, forward strand.
TCAAAAAAGGTGTTTTTGAAAAAAGCTCTATAATTTCTTAAAAAACAAAATGTTAATATATTTGACTATTGGAGTTTAAGAAAGAAAGTTTAAAAAAGACACTACTAGAAGCCTTCTTCAATAAATTTTTCCCCCACTCTTTTTCGTTTATAAGAAAAGGAGCAAAGTCCTTTTTCAAATTGCAAAAGTGGTGTTTTTGGAAAAACGTCTTTAAATTCTTAAAAAACAAAATGTTAATATATTTGACTATTGGAGTTTAGTAAAGACACTACTAGAAGTCTTCTCCAATAATTTTTTTCGCACACTCTTTTTCATTTACGAGAAAAGGAGCAAAGTCCTTTTTCAAATTTTAAAAGTGGTGTTTTTGGAAAAACCTCTATAATTAAAAAAAACACAATGTTAATATATTTGACTATTGGATTTTAATAAAGAAGCTAATAGAAGTCTTCTTCAATAATTTTTTTTTCGCCCACTCCTTTTTTAAATATCAAAAGTGGTGTTTTTGGAAAAACTTCTATAATTTCTTAAAAAACAAAATTTTAATATATCCGACTATTGGAGCTTAATAAAGACGCTACTAGAAGTCTTCTCCAATATTTTTTTTCGCCCACTCTTTCATTTACGAGAAAAGGAGCAAAGTTCTTTTTCAAACTTCAAAAGTGGTGTTTTTGGAAAAATCTCTATAATTTCTTAAAAAACAAAATGTTAGTATATCTGACTATAAATAAAGGAACTACTAGAAGTCTTTTCCAATATTTTTTTTCGACCACTCTTTTTCATTTACGAGAAAATGAGCAAAATCCTTTTTCAAACTTCAAAAGTGGTGTTTTTGAAAAACCTCTTTAATAAAAAAAAAAAAAAAAACAAAATGTATATTTATTTGACTATTGGACTTTATTAAAGACACTACTAGAAGCCTTCTCCAATAATTTTTTTTGTCGTCCATTCTCTTTCATATACGAGAAAACGAGCAAAGTCATTTTTCAAATTTCAAAGGTGGTGTTTTTGGAAAAACCTCTATAATTTCTTAAAAAACAAAATGTTAATATATTTGACTATTGGAGTTTAATAAAGACATTACTAGAAGTCTTCTCCAACAATTTTTTTTCGCCCACTCTTTTTCATTTACGAAAAAAGGAGCAAAGTCCTTTTTCAAATTTCAAAAGTGGTGTTTTTGGAAAAACCTCTATATTTTAAAAAAACACAATGTTAATATATTTGACTATTGAAGTTTAAGAAAGAAACTACTAGAAGTCTTTTCCAATATTTTTTTTCGCTCACTCTTTTTCATTTAAGAGAAAAGGAGCAAAGTCCTTTTTTAAATTTCAAAAGTGGTGTTTTTGGAAAAACCTCTAATAAAAAAAAAAAAACAAAATGTTAATATATTTGGCTATTGGAGTTTAATAAAGACACTACTAGAAGCCTTCTCCAATAATTTTTTCCCCCACTCTTTTTCGTTTATAAGAAAAGGAGCAAAGTCTTTTTTCAAATTGCAAACGTGGTGTTTTTGAAAAACCTCTTTAATAGAAAAAAAAACAAAATGTATATATATATTTGACTATTGGACTTTATTAAAGACACTACTAGAAGCCTTCTCCAATAATTTTTTTTTGTCGTCCATTCTCTTTCATATACGAGAAAAGTGGTGTTTTTGGAAAAACCTCTAAAACTTCTTAAAAAACAAAATGTTCATATATTTGACTATTGAGTTTAAGAAAGAAACTACTAGAAGTCTTCTCCAATATTTTTTTCGCCCACTCTCCTTCATTTATGAGAAAAGGAGCAAAGCTCTTTTTCAAATAACAAAAGTGGTGTTTTTGGAAAAATCTTTATAATTTCTTAAAAAACAAAATGTTAGTATATCTGACTATAAATAAAGGAACTACTAGAAGTCTTCTCCAATATTTTTTTTCGACCACTCTTTTCCATTTACGAGAAAATGAGCAAAGTCCTTTTTAAAATTTCAAAAGTTGTGTTTTTGGAAAAACCTCTATAATTTTTAAAAAAACAAAATGTTAATATATTTGACTATTGGAGTTTAATAAAGACACTACTAGAAGTCTTCTCCAATATTTTTTTTCGCCCGTTTTTTTTTTTCATTTACGAGAAAAGCAGCAAAGTTATTTTTCAAATTTCAAAAGTGGTGTTTTTGGAAAAACCTCTATAATTTATTAAAAAACAAAGTGACTATTGGAGTTTAATAAAGACACTCCTACAAGCCTTCTCCAATGATTTTTTTTTCGCTCACTTTTTTTCGTTTACGAGAAAAGAAGCAAAGTCCTTTTTCAAACTTCAAAAGTGGTGTTTTTAGAAAAAACCCCCTATAATATCTTAAAAAACAAAATGTGAATATATTTGACTATTAAAGCTTAATAAAGAAGTTATTAAAGTCTTCTCCAATATTTTTTTTCGCTCACTCCTGTTTTTGGAAAAACCTCTATAATTTCTTAAAAAAGAAAATGTTAATATATTTGACTATTGGAGTTTAAAAAAGACACTGTTAGAAGACTTCTCTAACAATTTTTTTTCGCCCACTTTCTTTCATTTACGAGAAAAGGAGCAGTCATTTTTCAAATTTCAAAGCTGGTGTTTTTCGAAAAACCTCTATATTTTCTTAAGACAAAATGTTAATATATTTGACTATTGAAGTTTAAGAAAGAAATTACTAGAAGTCTTTTCTAATATTTTTTTTTCGCTCACTCTTTTTTATTTACGAGAAAAGGAGCAAAGTCATTTTTCAAAGGTGGTGTTTTCGGAAAAACCTCTATAATTTCTTAAGAGAAAATGTTAATATATTTGGCTATTGGAGTTTAATAAAGACACTACTGGAAGCCTTCTCCAATAATTTTTCCCCCACTCTTTTTCGTTTATAAGAAAAGGAGCAAAGTCTTTTTTCAAATTTCAAAAGTGGTGTTTTTGGAAAAACCTCTATAATTTCTTAAAAAACAAAATGTTATTATATTTGACTATTGGAGTTTAATAAAGACACTACTAGAAGTCTTCTCCAAAAATTTTTTTCGTCCACTCTCTTTCATTTACGAGAAAAGGAGCAGTCATTTTTCAAAGGTGGTGTTTTCGGAAAAACCTCTATAATTTCTTAAGAGAAAATGTTAATATATTTGGCTATTGGAGTTTAATAAAGACACTACTAGAAGCCTTCTCCAATAATTTTTTCCCCCACTCTTTTTCGTTTATAAGAAAAGGAGCAAAGTCCTTTTTCAAATTTCAAAAGTTGTGTTTTTGGAAAACCCTTAAAAACAAAATGTTAATATATTTGACTATTGGAGTATAATAAAGAAACTACTAGAAGTCTTCTGCAATAAAAAAAATTTTTTTCGCCCACTCTTCTTCATTTACGAGAAAAGGGGCAAAGTCCTCTTTCAAATTTCAAAAGTGGTGTTTTTGGAAAAACATCTATAATTAAAAAAACACAATGTAAATATATTTGACTATTGGAGTTTAATAAAGGCACTACTGGAAGCCTTCTCCATTAATTTTTTTTTTCGCCCACTCCCTTTCATTTACGAGAAAAGGAGCAAAGTCATTTTTCAAATTTCAAAGGTGGTGTTTTTGGAAAAACCTCTATAATTTTTTATGAGAGAATGTTAATATATTTGACTATTGGAGTTTAATTAAGACACTACTAGAAGTCTTCTCCAATAATTTTTTTCTCCCACTTTCTTTCATTTACGAGAAAAGGAGCAAAGTCATTTTTCAAATTTCAAAGGTGGTGTTTTTGGAAAAACCTCTATATTTTCTTAAGACAAAATGTTAATATATTTGACTATTGAAGTTTAAGAAAGAAACTACTAGAAGTCTTCTCCAATATTTTTTTTCGACCGCTCTTTTTCATTTACGAGAAAATGAGCAAAGTCCTTTTTAAAATTTCAAAAGTGGTGTTTTTGGAAAAATCTCTATAATTTCTTAAAAAACAAAATGTTAGTATATCTGACTATAAATAAAGGAACTACTAGAAGTCTTTTCCAATATTTTTTTTCGACCACTCTTTTTCATTTACGAGAAAATGAGCAAAGTCATTTTTCAAATTTCAAAGGTGGTGTTTTTGGAAAAACCTCTATAATTTTTTAAGAGAGAATGTTAATATATTTGACTATTGGAGTTTAATTAAGACACTACTAGAAGCCTTCCCAATAATTTTTTTTTTTTCGCCCACTCCCTTTCATTTACGAGAAAAGGAGCAAAGTCATTTTTCAAATTTCAAAGGTGGTGTTTTTGGAAAAACCTCTATAATTTCTTAAAAAACAAAATGATAATATATTTGACTATTGGAGTTTAATAAAGACACTACTAGAAGTCTTCTCCAATATTTTTTTTCGCCCGCTTTTTTTCATTTACGGGAAAAGCAGCAAAGTCATTTTTCAAATTTCAAAAGTGGTGTTATTGGAAAAACCTCTATAATTTATTAAAAAACAAAGTGACTATTGGAGTTTAATAAAGACACTACTAGAAGCCTTCTCCAATGATTTTTTTTTCGCCCATTTTCTTTCGTTTACGAGTAAAGAAGCAAAGTCCTTTTTCAAACTTCAAAAGTGGTGTTTTTAGAAAAAAACCACTATAATATCTTAAAAAACAAAATGTGAATATATTTGACTATTAGAGTTTAATAAAGAAGTTACTAAAATCTTCTCCAATATTTTTTTTCGACCGCTCTTTTTCATTTACGAGAAAAGGAGCAAAGTCCTTTTTCAAATAACAAAAGTGATGTTTTTAGAAAAATCTCCATAATTTCTTAAAAAACAAAATGTTAGTATATCTGACTATAAATAAAGAAACTACTAGAAGTCTTCTCCAATATTTTTTTCGACCACTCTTTTTCATTTACGAGAAAATGAGCAAAATCCTTTTTCAAACTTCAAAAGTAGTGTTTTTGAAAAACCTCTTTAATAAAAAAAAACAAAATGTATATATATTTGACTATTGGACTTTATTATTAAAGACACTACTAGAAGCCTTCTCCAATAATTTTTTTTTGTCGTCCATTCTCTTTCATATACGAGAAAAGTGGTGTTTTTAGAAAAACCTCTAAAATTTCTTAAAAAACAAAATGTTAGTATATCTGAATATAAATAAAGGAACTACTAGAAGTCTTCTCCACTATTTTTTTTCGACCACTCTTTTTCATTTACGAGAAAATGAGCAAAGTCCTTTTAAAATTTCAAAAGTTGTGTTTTTGGAAAAACCTCTATAAAATCTTAAAAAACAAAATGTTAATATATTTGACTATTGGAGTTTAATAAAGACACTACTAGAAGTCTTCTCCAATATTTTTTTTCGCCCGCTTTTTTTCATTTACGGGAAAAGCAGCAAAGTCATTTTTCAAATTTCAAAAGTGGTGTTATTGGAAAAACCTCTATAATTTATTAAAAAACAAAGTGACTATTGGAGTTTAATAAAGACACTACTAGAAGCCTTCTCCAATGATTTTTTTTTTTCGCCCACTTTCTTTCGTTTACGAGTAAAGAAGCAAAGTCCTTTTTCAAACTTCAAAAGTGGTGTTTTTAGAAAAAAACCACTATAATATCTTAAAAAACAAAATGTGAATATATTTGACTATTAGAGTTTAATAAAGAAGTTACTAAAATCTTCTCCAATATTTTTTTTCGACCGCTCTTTTTCATTTACGAGAAAAGGAGCAAAGTCCTTTTTCAGAAAACAAAAGTGATGTTTTTAGAAAAATCTCCATAATTTCTTAAAAAACAAAATGTTAGTATATCTGACTATAAATAAAGAAACTACTAGAAGTCTTCTCCAATATTTTTTTCGACCACTCTTTTTCATTTACGAGAAAATGAGCAAAATCCTTTTTCAAACTTCAAAAGTAGTGTTTTTGAAAAACCTCTTTAATAAAAAAAAACAAAATGTATATATATTTGACTATTGGACTTTATTAAAGACACTACTAGAAGCCTTCTCCAATAATTTTTTTTTGTCGTCCATTCTCTTTCATATACGAGAAAAGTGGTGTTTTTAGAAAAACCTCTAAAATTTCTTAAAAAACAAAATGTTAGTATATCTGAATATAAATAAAGGAACTACTAGAAGTCTTCTCCACTATTTTTTTTCGACCACTCTTTTTCATTTACGAGAAAATGAGCAAAGTCCTTTTAAAATTTCAAAAGTTGTGTTTTTGGAAAAACCTCTATAATTTCTTAAAAAACAAAATGTTAATATATTTGACTATTGGAGTTTAATAAAGACACTACTAGAAGTCTTCTCCAATATTTTTTTTTCGCCCGCTTTTTTTTCATTTACGAGAAAAGCAGCAAAGTCATTTTTCAAATTTCAAAAGTGGTGTTTTTGGAAAAACCTCTATAATTTATTAAAAAACAAAGTGACTATTGGAGTTTAAAAAAGACACTACTAGAAGTTTTCTCTAACAAATTTTTTTCGCCCACTTTCTTTCATTTACGAGAAAAGGAGCAGTCATTTTTCAAATTTCAAAGGTGGTGTTTTTGGAAAAACCTCTATATTTTCTTAAGACAAAATGTTAATATATTTGACTATTGAAGTTTAAGAAAGAAATTACTAGAGTCTTTTCTAATATTTTTTTTCGCTCACTCTTTTTTATTTACGAGAAAAGGAGCAAAGTCATTTTTCAAAGGTGGTGTTTTCGGAAAAACCTCTGTAATTTCTTAAGAGAAAATGTTAATATATTTGGCTATTGGAGTTTAATAAAGACACTACTAGAAGCCTTCTCCAATAATTTTTCCCCCACTCTTTTTCGTTTATAAGAAAAGGAGCAGTCTTTTTTCAAATTTCAAAAGTGGTGTTTTTGGAAAAACCTCTATAATTTCTTAAAAAACAAAATGTTATTATATTTGACTATTGGAGTTTAATAAAGAAGCTAATAGAAGTCTTCTTCAATAATTTTTTTTTCGCCCACTCCTTTTTTAAATATCAAAAGTGGTGTTTTTGGAAAAACTTCTATAATTTCTTAAATAACAAAATTTTAATATATCCGACTATTGGAGCTTAATAAAGACGCTACTAGAAGTCTTCTCCAATATTTTTTTTGCCCACTCTTTCATTTACGAGAAAAGGAGAAAAGTTCTTTTTCAAACTTCAAAAGTGGTGTTTTTGGAAAAATCTCTATAATTTCTTAAAAAACAAAATGTTAGTATATCTGACTATAAATAAAGGAACTACTAGAAGTCTTTTCCAATATTTTTTTTCGACCACACTTTTTCATTTACGAGAAAATGAGCAAAATCCTTTTTCAAACTTCAAAAGTGGTGTTTTTGAAAAACCTCTTTAATAAAAAAAAAAAAAAACAAAATGTATATTTGACTATTGGACTTTATTAAAGACACTACTAGAAGCCTTCTCCATAATTTTTTTTGTCGTCCATTCTCTTTCATATACAAGAAAACGAGCAGTCATTTTTCAAATTTCAAAGGTGGTGTTTTTGGAAAAACCTCTATAATTTCTTAAAAAACAAAATGTTAATATATTTGACTATTGGAGTTTAATAAAGACACTACTAGAAGTCTTCTCCAAAAATTTTTTTCGTCCACTCTCTTTCATTTACGAGAAAAGGAGCAGTCATTTTTCAAAGGTGGTGTTTTCGGAAAAACCTCTATAATTTCTTAAGAGAAAATGTTAATATATTTGGCTATTGGAGTTTAATAAAGACACTACTAGAAGCCTTCTCCAATAATTTTTTCCCCCACTCTTTTTCGTTTATAAGAAAAGGTGCAAAGTCCTTTTTCAAATTTCAAAAGTGGTGTTTTTGGAAAAACCTCTATAATTTCTTAAATAACAAAATTTTAATATATCCGACTATTGGAGTTTAAAAAAGACACTGCTAGAAGTCTTCTCTAACAATTTTTTTTTCGCCCACTTGCTTTCATTTACGAGAAAAGGAGCAAAGTCCTTTTTCAAATTTCAAAAGTTGTGTTTTTGGAAAACCCTTAAAAACAAAATGTTAATATATTTGACTATTGGAGTTTAATAAAGAAAGTACTAGAAGTCTTCTGCAATAAAAAAATTTTTTTTCGCCCACTCTTCTTCATTTACGAGAAAAGGGGCAAAGTCCTCTTTCAAATTTCAAAAGTGGTGTTTTTGGAAAAACCTCTATAATTTTTTAAGAGAGAATGTTAATATATTTGACTATTGGAGTTTAATTAAGACACTACTAGAAGTCTTCTCCAATAATTTTTTTCTCCCACTTTCTTTCATTTACGAGAAAAGGAGCAAAGTCATTTTTCAAATTTTAAAGGTGGTGTTTTTGGAAAAACCTCTACATTTTCTTAAGACAAAATGTTAATATATTTGACTATTGAAGTTTAAGAAAGAAACTACTAGAAGCTTTTCAAATATTTTTTTTCGCTCACTCTTTTTTAGTTACGAGAAAAGGAGCAAAGTCCTTTTTCAAATTTCAAAAGTGGTGTTTTTGGAAAAACCTCTATAATTAAACAAAACACAATCTTTATATATTTGACTATTGGATTTTAATAAAGAAGCTACTAGAAGTCTTCTGCAATAATTTTTTTTTTGCCCACTCCTTTTTTAAATATCAAAAGTGGTGTTTTGGAAAAACTTTTATAATTTCTTAAAAAACAAATTGTTAACATATCCGACTATTGAGTTTAAGAAAGAAACTACTAGAAGTCTTCTCCAATATTTTTTTTTCGCCCACTCTCCTTCATTTATGAGAAAAGGAGCAAAGTCCTTTTTCAAATAACAAAAGTGGTGTTTTTAGAAAAATCTCTATAATTTCTTAAAAAACAAAATGTTAGTATATCTGACTATAAATAAAGGAACTACTAGAAGTCTTCTCCAATATTTTTTTTTCGCCCACTCTCCTTCATTTATGAGAAAAGGAGCAAAGTCCTTTTTCAAATAACAAAAGTGGTGTTTTTAGAAAAATCTCTATAATTTCTTAAAAAACAAAATGTTAGTATATCTGACTATAAATAAAGGAACTACTAGAAGTCTTCTCCAATATTTTTTTTCGACCGCTCTTTTTCATTTACGAGAAAATGAGCAAAGTCCTTTTTAAAATTTCAAAAGTGGTGTTTTTGGAAAAATCTCTATAATTTCTTAAAAAACAAAATGTTAGTATATCTGACTATAAATAAAGGAACTACTAGAAGTCTTTTCCAATATTTTTTTTCGAACACTCTTTTTCATTTACGAGAAAATTAGCAAAATCCTTTTTCAAACTTCAAAAGTGGTGTTTTTGAAAAACCTCTTTAATAAAAAAAAAAACAAAATGTATATTTATTTGACTATTGGACTTTATTAAAGACACTACGAAAAGCCTTCTCCAATAATTTTTTTTGTCGTCCATTCTCTTTCATATACGAGAAAACGAGCAAAGTCATTTTTCAAATTTCAAAGGTGGTGTTTTTGGAAAAACCTCTATAATTTCTTAAAAAACAAAATGTTAATATATTTGACTATTGGAGTTTAATAAAGACATTACTAGAAGTCTTCTCCAACAATTTTTTTTCGCCCACTCTTTTTCATTTACGAAAAAAGGATCAAAGTCCTTTTTCAAATTTCAAAAGTGGTGTTTTTGGAAAAACCTCTATAATTTAAAAAAACACAATGTTAATATATTTGACGATTGGATTTTAATAAAGACACTACTAGAAGCCTTTTGAAATATTTTTTTTCGCCCACTCTTCTTCATTAACGAGAAAAGGAGCAAAGTCCTTTTTCAAATTTCAAAAGTGATGTTTTTAAAAAAAGCTCTATAATTTCTTAAAAAACAAAATGTTAATATATTTGACTATTGGAGTTTAAAAAAGACACTGCTAGAAGTCTTCTCTAACAATTTTTTTTCGCCTACTTGCTTTCATTTACGAGAAAAGGAGCAGTCATTTTTCAAATTTCAAAGGTGGTGTTTTTGGAAAAACCTCTATATTTTCTTAAGACAAAATGTTAATATATTTGACTATTGAAGTTTAAGAAAGAAACTACTAGAAGTCTTTTCCAATATTTTTTTCGCTCACTCTTTTTCATTTAAGAGAAAAGGAGCAAAGTCCTTTTTTAAATTTCAAAAGTGGTGTTTTTAGAAAAACCTCTAATAAAAAAAAAAAAACAAAATGTTAATATATTTGACTATTGGAGTTTAATAAAGACACTACTAGAAGTCTTCTCCAATATTTTTTTTCGCCCGCTTTTTTTTCATTTACGAGAAAAGCAGCAAAGTTATTTTTCAAATTTCAAAAGTGGTTTTTTTGGAAAAACCTCTATAATTTATTATTGGAGTTTAATAAAGACACTACTACAAGCCTTCTCCAATGATTTTTTTTCGCTCACTTTCTTTCGTTTACGAGAAAAGAAGCAAAGTCCTTTTTCAAACTTCAAAAGTGGTGTTTTTAGAAAAAACCACTATAATATCTTAAAAAACAAAATGTGAATATATTTGACTATTAAAGCTTAATAAAGAAGTTATTAAAGTCTTCTCCAATATTTTTTTTCGCTCACTCCTGTTTTTGGAAAAACCTCTATAATTTCTTAAAAAAGAAAATGTTAATATATTTGACTATTGGAGTTTAAAAAAGACACTGCTAGAAGACTTCTCTAACAATTTTTTTTCGCCCACTTTCTTTCATTTACGAGAAAAGGAGCAGTCATTTTTCAAATTTCAAAGGTGGTGTTTTTGGAAAAACCTCTATATTTTCTTAAGACAAAATGTTAATATATTTGACTATTGAAGTTTAAGAAAGAAATTACTAGAAGTCTTTTCTAATATTTTTTTTTTCGCTCACTCTTTTTTATTTACGAGAAAAGGAGCAAAGTCATTTTTCAAAGGTGGTGTTTTCGGAAAAACCTCTATAATTTCTTAAGAGAAAATGTTAATATATTTGGCTATTGGAGTTTAATAAAGACACTACTGGAAGCATTTTCCAATAATTTTTCCCCCACTTTTTTTTGTTTATAAGAAGAGGAGCAGTCTTTTTTCAAATTTCAAAAGTGGTGTTTTTGGAAAAACCTCTATAATTTCTTAAAAAACAAAATGTTATTATATTTGACTATTGGAGTTTAATAAAGACACTACTAGAAGTCTTCTCCAAAAATTTTTTTTGTCCACTCTCTTTCATTTACAAGAAAAGGAGCAGTCATTTTTCAAAGGTGGTGTTTTCGGAAAAACCTCTATAATTTCTTGACTATTGAAGTTTAAGAAAGAAATTACTAGAAGTCTTTTCTAATATTTTTTTTTTCGCTCACTCTTTTTTATTTACGAGAAAAGGAGCAAAGTCAGTTTTCAAAGGTGGTGTTTTCGGAAAAACCTCTATAATTTCTTAAGAGAAAATGTTAATATATTTGGCTATTGGAGTTTAATAAAGACACTACTGGAAGCATTTTCCAATAATTTTTCCCCCACTCTTTTTTGTTTATAAGAAGAGGAGCAGTCTTTTTTCAAATTTCAAAAGTGGTGTTTTTGGAAAAACCTCTATAATTTCTTAAAAAACAAAATGTTATTATATTTGACTATTGGAGTTTAATAAAGACACTACTAGAAGTCTTCTCCAAAAATTTTTTTTGTCCACTCTCTTTCATTTACAAGAAAAGGAGCAGTCATTTTTCAAAGGTGGTGTTTTCGGAAAAACCTCTATAATTTCTTAAGAGAAAATGTTAATATATTTGGCTATTGGAGTTTAATAAAGACACTACTAGAAGCCTTCTCCAATAATTTTTTCCCCCACTCTTTTTCGTTTATAAGAAAAGGAGCAAAGTCCTTTTTCAAACTTCAAAAGTGGTGTTTTTGGAAAAACCTCTATAATTTCTTAAAAAACAAAATGTTATCATATTTGACTATTGGAGTTTAAAAAAGACACTGCTAGAAGTCTTCTCTAACAATTTTTTTTTCGCCCACTTGCTTTTATTTACGAGAAAAGGAGCAAAGTCCTTTTTCAAATTTCAAAAGTTGTGTTTTTGGAAAACCCTTAAAAACAAAATGTTAATATATTTGACTATTGGAGTTTAATAAAGAAACTACTAAAAGTCTTCTGCAATAAAAAAAATTATTTTCGCCCACTCTTCTTCATTTACGAGAAAAGGGGCAAAGTCCTCTTTCAAATTTCAAAAGTGGTGTTTTTGGAAAAACATCTATAATTAAAAAAAACACAATGTAAATATATTTGACTATTGGAGTTTAATAAAGGCACTACTGGAAGCCTTCTCCAATAATTTTTTTTTCGCCCACTCCCTTTCATTTACGAGAAAAGGAGCAAAGTCATTTTTCAAATTTCAAAGGTGATGTTTTTGGAAAAACCTCTATAATTTTTTAAGAGAGAATGTTTATATATTTGACTATTGGAGTTTAATTAAGACACTACTAGAAGTCTTCTCCAATAATTTTTTTCTCCCACTTTCTTTCATTTATGAGAAAAGGAGCAAAGTCATTTTTAAAATTTCAAAGGTGGTGTTTTTGGAAAAACCTCTATATTTTCTTAAGACAAAATGTTAATATATTTGACTATTGAAATTTAAGAAAGAAACTACTAGAAGTCTTTTCAAATATTTTTTTTCGCTCACTCTTTTTCATTTACGAGAAAAGGAGCAAAGTCCTTTTTCAAATTTCAAAAGTGGTGTTTTTGGAACCTCTATAATTAAAAAAAAACACAATGTTAATATATTTGACTATTGGATTTTAATAAAGAAGCTACTAGAAGTCTTCTCCAATAATTTTTTTTGCCCACTCCTTTTTTAATTATCAAAAGTGGTGTTTTGGAAAAACTTTTATAATTTCTTAAAAAACATAATGTTAATATATCCGACTATTGAGTTTAAGAAAGAAACTACTAGAAGTCTTCTCAAATATTTTTTTTCGACCGCTCTTTTTCATTTACGAGAAAATGAGCAAAGTCCTTTTTAAAATTTCAAAAGTGGTGTTTTTGGAAAAATCTCTATAATTTCTTAAAAAACAAAATGTTAGTATATCTGACTATAAATAAAGGAACTACTAGAAGTCTTTTCCAATATTTTTTTTCGACCACTCTTTTTCATTTACGAGAAAATGAGCAAAATCCTTTTTCAAACTTCAAAAGTGGAGTTTTTGAAAAACCTCTTTAATAAAAAAAAACAAAATGTATATTTATTTGACTATTGCACTTTATTAAAGACACTACTAGAAGCCTTCTCCAATAATTTTTTTTGTCGTCCATTCTCTTGCATATACGAGAAAACGAGCAAAGTCATTTTTCAAATTTCAAAGGTGGTGTTTTTGGAAAAACCTCTATAATTTCTTAAAAAACAAAATGTTAATATATTTGACTATTGGAGTTTAATAAAGACACTACTAGAAGTCTTCTCCAATATTTTTTTTTGCCCGCTTTTTTTCATTTACGGGAAAATCACCAAAGTCATTTTTCAAATTTTAAAAGTGGTGTTATTGGAAAAACCTCTATAATTTATTAAAAAACAAAGTGACTATTGGAGTTTAATAAAGACACTACTAGAAGCCTTCTCCAATGATTTTTTTTTTCGCCCACTTTCTTTCGTTTACGGGAAAATCACCAAAGTCATTTTTCAAACTTCAAAAGTGGTGTTTTTAGAAAAAAAACCACTATAATATCTTAAAAAACAAAATGTGAATATATTTGACTATTAGAGTTTAAAAAAGAAGTTACTAAAATCTTCTCCAATATTTTTTTTCGACCGCTCTTTTTCATTTACGAGAAAAGGAGCAAAGTCCTTTTTCAAATAACAAAAGTGATGTTTTTAGAAAAATCTCTATAATTTCTTAAAAAACAAAATGTTAGTATATCTGACTATAAATAAAGAAACTACTAGAAGTCTTCTCCAATATTTTTTTTCGACCACTCTTTTTCATTTACGAGAAAATGAGCAAAATCCTTTTTCAAACTTCGAAAGTGGTGTTTTTGAAAAACCTCTTTAATAAAAAAAACAAAATGTATATATATTTGACTATTGGACTTTATTAAAGACACTACTAGAAGCCTTCTCCAATAATTTTTTTTGTCGTCCATTCTCTTTCATATACGAGAAAAGTGGTGTTTTTGGAAAAACCTCTAAAATTTCTTAAAAAACAAAATGTTAGTATATCTGACTATAAATAAAGGAACTACTAGAAGTCTTCTCCACTATTTTTTTTTCGACCACTCTTTTCCATTTACGAGAAAATGAGCAAAGTCCTTTTTAAAATTTCAAAAGTTGTGTTTTTGGAAAAACCTCTATAATTTCTTAAAAAACAAAATGTTAATATATTTGACTATTGGAGTTTAATAAAGACACTACTAGAAGTCTTCTCCAATATTTTTTTTCGCCCGCTTTTTTTTTCATTTACGAGAAAAGCAGCAGTCATTTTTCAAATTTCAAAAGTGGTGTTTTTGGAAAAACCTCTATAATTTATTAAAAAACAAAGTGACTATTGGAGTTTAAAAAAGACACTACTAGAAGTTTTCTCTAACAATTTGTTTTCGCCCACTTTCTTTCATTTACGAGAAAAGGAGCAGTCATTTTTCAAATTTCAAAGGTGGTGTTTTTGGAAAAACCTCTATATTTTCTTAAGACAAAATGTTAATACATTTGACTATTGAAGTTTAAGAAAGAAATTACTAGAAGTCTTTTCTAATATTTTTTTTCGCTCACTCTTTTTTATTTACGAGAAAAGGAGCAAAGTCATTTTTCAAAGGTGGTGTTTTCGGAAAAACCTCTATAATTTCTTAAGAGAAAATGTTAATATATTTGGCTATTGGAGTTTAATAAAGACACTACTAGAAGCCTTCTCCAATAATTTTTCCCCCACTCTTTTTCGTTTATAAGAAAAGGAGCAAAGTCTTTTTTCAAATTTAAAAAGTGGTGTTTTTGGAAAAACCTCTATAATTTCTTAAAAAACAAAATGTTATTATATTTGACTATTGGAGTTTAATAAAGACACTACTAGAAGTCTTCTCAAAAAATTTTTTCGTCCATTCTCTTTCATTTACGAGAAAAGGAGAAGTCATTTTTCAAAGGTGGTGTTTTCGGAAAAACCTCTATAATTTCTTAAGAGAAAATGTTAATATATTTGGCTATTGGAGTTTAATAAAGACACTACTAGAAGCCTTCTCCAATAATTTTTTCCCCCACTCGTTTTCGTTTATAAGAAAAGGAGCAAAGTCCTTTTTCAAATTTCAAAAGTGGTGTTTTTGGAAAAACCTCTATAATTTCTTAAAAAACAAAATGTTATTATATTTGACTATTGGAGTTTAATAAAGACACTACTAGAAGTCTTCTCCAAAAACTTTTTTCGTCCACTCTTTCATTTACGAGAAAAGGAGAAGTCATTTTTCAAAGGTGGTGTTTTCGGAAAAACCTCTATAATTTCTTAAGAGAAAATGTTAATATATTTGGCTATTGGAGTTTAATAAAGACACTACTAGAAGCCTTCTCTAATAATTTTTTCCCCCACTCTTTTTCGTTTATAAGAAAAGGAGCAAAGTCCTTTTTCAAATTTCAAAAGTGGTGTTTTTGGAAAAACCTCTATAATTTATTAAAAAACAAAGTGACAATTGGAGTTTAAAAAAGACACTACTAGAAGTTTTCTCTAACAATTTTTTTTCGCCCACTTTCTTTCATTTACGAGAAAAGGAGCAGTCATTTTTCAAATTTCAAAGGTGGTGTTTTCGGAAAAACCTCTATAATTTCTTAAGAGAAAATGTTAATATATTTGGCTATTGGAGTTTAATAAAGACACTACTAGAAGCCTTCTGAAATAATTTTTCCCCCACTCTTTTTCGTTTATAAGAAAAGGAGCAAAGTCTTTTTTCAAATTTAAAAAGTGGTGTTTTTGGAAAAACCTCTATAATTTCTTAAAAAACAAAATGTTATTATATTTGACTATTAGAGTTTAATAAAGACACTACTAGAAGTCTTCTCAAAAATTTTTTTCCTCCATTCTCTTTCATTTACGAGAAAAGGAGAAGTCATTTTTCAAAGGTGGTGTTTTCGGAAAAACCTCTATAATTTCTTAAGAGAAAATGTTAATATATTTGGCTATTGGAGTTTAATAAAGACACTACTAGAAGCCTTCTCCAATAATTTTTTCCCCCACTCTTTTTCGTTTATAAGAAAAGGAGCAAAGTCCTTTTTCAAATTTCAAAAGTGGTGTTTTTGGAAAAACCTCTATAATTTCTTAAAAAACAAAATGTTATTATATTTGACTATTGGAGTTTAATAAAGAAACTACTAGAAGTCTTCTCCAAAAATTTTTTTCGTCCACTCTCTTTCATTTACGAGAAAAGGAGAAGTCATTTTTCAAAGGTGGTGTTTTCGGAAAAACCTCTATAATTTCTTAAGAGAAAATGTTAATATATTTGGCTATTGGAGTTTAATAAAGACACTACTAGAAGCCTTCTCCAATAATTTTTTTCCCCCACTCTTTTTCGTTTATAAGAAAAGGAGCAAAGTCCTTTTTCAAATTTCAAAAGTGGTGTTTTTGGAAAAACCTCTATAATTTCTTAAAAAACAAAATGTTATTATATTTGACTATTGGAGTTTAAAAAAGACACTGCTAGAAGTCTTCTCTAACAATTTTTTTTTCGCCCACTTGCTTTCATTTACGAGAAAAGGAGCAAAGTCCTTTTTCAAATTTCAAAAGTTGTGTTTTTGGAAAACCCTTAAAAACAAAACGTTAATATATTTGACTATTGGAGTTTAATAAAGAAACTACTAGAAGTCTTCTGCAATAAAAAAATTTTTTTTCGCCCACTCTTCTTCATTTACGAGAAAAGGGGCAAAGTCCTTTTTCAAATTTCAAAAGTGGTGTTTTTGGAAAAACCTCTATAATTTTTTAAGAGAGAATGTTAATATATTTGACTATTGGAGTTTAATTAAGACACTACTAGAAGTCTTCTCCAATAATTTTTTTCTCCCACTTTCTTTCATTTACGAGAAAAGGAGCAAAGTCATTTTTCAAATTTTAAAGGTGGTGTTTTTGGAAAAACCTCTACATTTTCTTAAGACAAAATGTTAATATATTTGACTATTGAAGTTTAAGAAAGAAACTACTAGAAGTCTTTTCAAATATTTTTTTTTTCGCTCACTCTTTTTCATTTACGAGAAAAGGAGCAAAGTCCTTTTTCAAATTTCAAAAGTGGTGTTTTTGGAAAAACCTCTATAATTAAACAAAACACAATGTTAATATATTTGACTATCGGATTTTAATAAAGAAGCTACTAGAAGTCTTCTCCAATAATTTTTTTGCCCACTCCTTTTTTAAATATCAAAAGTGGTGTTTTGGAAAAACTTTTATAATTTCTTAAAAAAACAAAATGTTAATATATCCGACTATTTTTTTTTCGCCCACTCTCCTTCATTTATGAGAAAAGGAGCAAAGTCCTTTTTCAAATAACAAAAGTGGTGTTTTTAGAAAAATCTCTATAATTTCTTAAAAAACAAAATGTTAGTATATCTGACTATAAATAAAGGAACTACTAGAAGTCTTCTCCAATATTTTTTTTCGACCGCTCTTTTTCATTTACGAGAAAATGAGCAAAGTCCTTTTTAAAATTTCAGAAGTGGTGTTTTTGGAAAAATCTCTATAATTTCTTAAAAAACAAAATGTTAGTATATCTGACTATAAATAAAGGAACTACTAGAAGTCTTTTCCAATATTTTTTTTCGACCACTCTTTTTCATTTACGAGAAAATGAGCAAAATCCTTTTTCAAACTTCAAAAGTGGTGTTTTTGAAAAACCTCTTTAATAAAAAAAAAAAAAACAAAATGTATATTTATTTGACTATTCGACTTTATTAAAGACACTACGAAAAGCCTTCTCCAATAATTTTTTTTGTCGTCCATTCTCTTTCATATACGAGAAAACGAGCAAAGTCATTTTTCAAATTTCAAAGGTGGTGTTTTTGGAAAAACCTCTATAATTTCTTAAAAAACAAAATGTTAATATATTTGACTATTGGAGTTTAATTAAGACATTACTAGAAGTCTTCTCCAACAATTTTTTTTCGCCCACTCTTTTTCATTTACGAAAAAAGGATCAAAGTCCTTTTTCAAATTTCAAAAGTGGTGTTTTTGGAAAAACCTCTATAATTTAAAAAAACACAATGTTAATATATTTGACGATTGGATTTTAATAAAGACACTACTAGAAGCCTTTTGAAATATTTTTTTTTTCGCCCACTCTTCTTCATTAACGAGAAAAGGAGCAAAGTCCTTTTTCAAATTTCAAAAGTGGTGTTTTTAAAAAAAGCTCTATAATTTCTTAAAAAACAAAATGTTAATATATTTGACTATTGCAGTTTAAAAAAGACACTGCTAGAAGTCTTCTCTAACAATTTTTCTTCGCCCACTTGTTTTCATTTACGAGAAAAGGAGCAGTCATTTTTCAAATTTCAAAGGTGGTGTTTTTGGAAAAACCTCTATATTTTCTTAAGACAAAATGTTAATATATTTGACCATTGAAGTTTAAGAAAGAAACTACTAGAAGTCTTTTCCAATATTTTTTTCGCTCACTCTTTTTCATTTAAGAGAAAAGGAGCAAAGTCCTTTTTTAAATTTCAAAAGTGGTGTTTTTGGAAAAACCTCTAATAAAAAAAAAACAAAATGTTAATATATTTGACTATTGGAGTTTAATAAAGACACTACTAGAAGTCTTCTCCAATATTTTTTTTCGCCCGCTTTTTTTTCACATACGAGAAAAGCAGCAAAGTTATTTTTCAAATTTCAAAAGTGGTGTTTTTGGAAAAACCTCTATAATTTATTAAAAAACAAAGTGACTATTGGAGTTTAATAAAGACACTACTACAAGCCTTCTCCAATGATTTTTTTTTTCGCTCACTTTCTTTCGTTTACGAGAAAAGAAGCAAAGTCCTTTTTCAAACTTCAAAAGTGGTGTTTTTAGAAAAAACCACTATAATATCTTAAAAAACAAAATGTGAATATATTTGACTATTAAAGCTTAATAAAGAAGTTATTAAAGTCTTCTCCAATATTTTTTTTCGCTCACTCCTGTTTTTGGAAAAACCTCTATAATTTCTTAAAAAAGAAAATGTTAATATATTTGACTATTGGAGTTTAAAAAAGACACTGCTAGAAGACTTCTCTAACAATTTTTTTTCGCCCACTTTCTTTCAATTACGAGAAAAGGAGCAGTCATTTTTCAAATTTCAAAGGTGGTGCTTTTGGAAAAACCTCTATATTTTCTTAAGACA
This sequence comes from Cistogaster globosa, assembly GCA_937654795.1. Lineage (NCBI taxonomy): Eukaryota > Metazoa > Arthropoda > Insecta > Diptera > Tachinidae > Cistogaster > Cistogaster globosa. The sequence continues at coordinate 44,055,955 of OW569407.1, forward strand.
AAATGTTAATATATTTGACTATTGAAGTTTAAGAAAGAAATTACTAGAAGTCTTTTCTAATATTTTTTTTCGCTCACTCTTTTTTATTTACGAGAAAAGGAGCAAAGTCATTTTTCAAAGGTGGTGTTTTCGGAAAAACCTCTATAATTTCTTAAGAGAAAATGTTAATATATTTGGCTATTGGAGTTTAATAAAGAAACTACTGGAAGCCTTCTCCAATAAATTTTCCCCCACTCTTTTTCGTTTATAAGAAAAGAAGCAAAGTCTTTTTTCAAATTTCAAAAGTGGTGTTTTTGGAAAAACCTCTATAATTTCTTAAAAAACAAAATGTTATTATATTTGACTATTGGAGTTTAATAAAGACACTACTAGAAGTCTTCTCCAAAAATTTTTTTCGTCCACTCTCTTTCATTTACGAGAAAAGGAGCAGTCATTTTTCAAAGGTGGTGTTTTCGGAAAAACCTCTATAATTTCTTAAGAGAAAATGTTAATATATTTGGCTATTGGAGTTTAATAAAGACACTACTAGAAGCCTTCTCCAATAATTTTTTCCCCCACTCTTTTTCGTTTATAAGAAAAGAAGCAAAGTCCTTTTTCAAATTTCAAAAGTGGTGTTTTTGGAAAAACCTCTATAATTTCTTAAAAAACAAAATGTTATCATATTTGACTATTGGAGTTTAAAAAAGACACTGCTAGAAGTCTTCTCTAACAATTTTTTTTCGCCCACTTGCTTTCATTTACGAGAAAAGGAGCAAAGTCCTTTTTCAAATTTCAAAAGTTGTGTTTTTGGAAAACCCTTAAAAACAAAATGTTAATATATTTGACTATTGGAGTTTAATAAAGAAACTACTAAAAGTCTTCTGCAATAAAAAAAATTTTTTTCGCCCACTCTTCTTCATTTACGAGAAAAGGGGCAAAGTCCTCTTTCAAATTTCAAAAGTGGTGTTTTTGGAAAAACATCTATAATTAAAAAAAACACAATGTAAATATATTTGACTATTGGAGTTTAATAAAGGCACTACTGGAAGCCTTCTACAATAATTTTTTTTTTTCGCCCACTCCCTTTCATTTACGAGAAAAGGAGCAAAGTCATTTTTCAAATTTCAAAGGTGGTGTTTTTGGAAAAACCTCTATAATTTTTTAAGAGAGAATGTTTATATATTTGACTATTGGAGTTTAATTAAGACACTACTAGAAGTCTTCTCCAATAATTTTTTTCTCCCACTTTCTTTCATTTACGAGAAAAGGAGCAAAGTCATTTTTCAAATTTCAAAGGTGGTGTTTTTGGAAAAACCTCTATAATTTCTTAAAAAAACAAAATGTTAATATATTTGACTATTGAAGTTTAAGAAAGAAATTACTAGAAGTCTTTTGTAATATTTTTTTTTTCGCTCACTCTTTTTTATTTACGAGAAAAGGAGCAAAGTCATTTTTCAAAGGTGGTGTTTTCGGAAAAACCTCTATAATTTCTTAAGAGAAAATGTTAATATATTTGGCTATTGGAGTTTAATAAAGACACTACTAGAAGCCTTCTCCAATAATTTTTCCCCCACTCTTTTTCGTTTATAAGAAAAGGAGCAAAGTCTTTTTTCAAATTTAAAAAGTGGTGTTTTTAGAAAAACCTCTATAATTTCTTAAAAAACAAAATGTTATTATATTTGACTATTGGAGTTTAATAAAGACACTACTAGAAGTCTTCTCCAAAAATTTTTTTCGTCCACTCTCTTTCATTTACGAGAAAAGGAGCAGTCATTTTTCAAAGGTGGTGTTTTCGGAAAAACCTCTATAATTTCTTAAGAGAAAATGTTAATATATTTGGCTATTGGAGTTTAATAAAGACACTACTAGAAGCCTTCTCCAATAATTTTTTTCTCCCACTTTCTTTCATTTACGAGAAAAGGAGCAAAGGCATTTTTCAAATTTCAAAGGTGGTGTTTTTGGAAAAACCTCTGTATTTTCTAAAGACAAAATGTTAATATATTTGACTATTGAAGTTTAAGAAAGAAACTACTAGAAGTCTTCTCCAATATTTTTTTTTTCGCCCACTCTCCTTCATTTATGAGAAAAGGAGCAAAGTCCTTTTTCAAATAACAAAAGTGGTGTTTTTAGAAAAATCTCTATAATTTCTTAAAAAACAAAATGTTAGTATATCTGACTATAAATAACGGAACTACTAGAAGTCTTCTCCAATTTTTTTTTTGACCGCTCTTTTTCATTTACGAGAAAATGAGCAAAGTCCTTTTTAAAATTTCAAAAGTGGTGTTTTTGGAAAAATCTCTATAATTTCTTAAAAAACAAAATGTTAGTATATCTGACTATAAATAAAGGAACTACTAGAAGTCTTTTCCAATATTTTTTTTCGACCACTCTTTTTCATTTACGAGAAAATGAGCAAAATCCTTTTTCAAACTTCAAAAGTGGTGTTTTTGAAAAACCTCTTTAATAAAAAAAAAAACAAAATGTATATTTATTTGACTATTGGACTTTATTAAAGACACTACGAAAAACCTTCTCCAATAATTTTTTTTGTCGTCCATTCTCTTTCATATACGAGAAAACGAGCAGTCATTTTTCAAATTTCAAAGGTGGTGTTTTTGGAAAAACCTCTATAATTTCTTAAAAAACAAAACGTTAATATATTTGACTATTGGAGTTTAATAAAGACACTACTAGAAGTCTTCTCCAATATTTTTTTCGCCCGCTTTTTTTCATTTACGAGAAAAGCAGCAAAGTCATTTTTCAAATTTCAAAAGTGGTGTTTTTGGAAAAACCTCTATAATTTATTAAAAAACAAAGTGACTATTGGAGTTTAATAAAGACACTACTAGAAGCCTTCTCCAATGATTTTTTTTCGCCCACTTGCTTTCGTTTACGAGTAAAGAAGCAAAGTCCTTTTTCAAACTTCAAAAGTGGTGTTTTTAGAAAAAAACCACTATAATATCTTAAAAAACAAAATGTGAATATATTTGACTATTAGAGTTTAATAAAGAAGTTACTAAAGTCTTCTCCAATATTTTTTTTTCGCTCACTCCTCTTTTTGGAAAAACCTCTATAATTTCTTAAAAAAGAAAATGTTAATATATCTGACTATTGGAGTTTAATAAAGACACTACTAGAAGTCTTCTCCAATAATTTTTTTTGTCGTCCATTCTCTTTCATATACGAGAAAAGGAGCAAAATCCTTTTTCAAACTTCAAAAGTGGTGTTTTTGGAAAAACTTTTATAATTTTTTAAAAAACAAAATTTTAATATATCCGACTATTGGAGCTTAATAAAGACGCTACTAGAAGTCTTCTCCAATATTTTTTTTCGCCCACTCTTTCATTTACGAGAAAAGGAGCAAAGTTCTTTTTCAAACTTCAAAAGTGGTGTTTTTGGAAAAATCTCTATAATTTCTTAAAAAACAAAATGTTAGTATATCTGACTATAAATAAAGGAACTACTAGAAGTCTTTTCCAATATTTTTTTTCGACCACTCTTTTTCATATACGAGAAAAGGAGCAAAGTCCTTTTTCAAATTTCAAAAGTGGTGTTTTTGAAAAACCTCTTTAATAAAAAAAAAACATGTATATATATTTGACTATTGGACTTTATTAAAGACACTACTAGAAGCCTTCTCCAATAATTTTTCCCCCACTCTTTTTCGTTTATAAGAAAAGGAGCAAAGTCTTTTTTAAACTTCAAAAGTGGTGTTTTTGAAAAAATCTCTATAATTTCTTAAAAAACAAAATGTTAGTATTTCTGACTATAAATAAAGGAACTACTAGAAGTCTTCTCCAATGTTTTTTTTCGACCACTCTTTTTCATATACGAGAAAAGGAGCAGTCATTTTTCAAAGGTGGTGTTTTTGGAAAAACCTCTATATTTTCTTAAGACAAAATGTTAATTTATTTGACTATTGGAGTTAAATAAAGACACTACAAGATGTCTTCTCCAGTAATTTTTTTTCGCCCACTCTCTTTCGTTTATGAAAAAAGGAACAAAGTCCTTTTTCAAATTTCAAGTGGTGTTTTGGGAAAAACCTCTATAATTTCTTAAAAAACGAAATGTTACTATATACGACTATTGGAGCTTAATAAAGACGCTACTAGAAGTCTGCTCCAATATTTTTTTTCGTCCACTCTTTTTCATTTGCGAGAAAAGGAGCAAAGTCCTTTTTCAAGTTTCAAGTGGTGTTTTTGGAAAAAACCTCTATAATTTCTTAGGAAACAAAATGTTAATATATTTGACTATTGAATTTTAAAAAAGAAGAAGCTACTAGAAGTCTTCTCCAATATTTTTTTCGCCCACTCCTTTTTCAAATATCAAAAGTGGTGTTTTTGGAAAAACTTCTATAATTTCTTAAAAAACAAAATGTTAATATATCCGACTATTGGAGCTTAATAAAAACGCTACTAGAAGTCTTCTCCAATATTTTTTTTCGCGCACTCTTTTTCATATACGAGAAAAGGAGCAAAGTCCTTTTTCAAATAACAGAAGTGGTGTTTTTAGAAAAAAAAACCACTATAATATCTTAAAAACAAAATGTGAATATATTTGACTATTAGAGTTTAATAAAGAAGTTACTAAAATCTTCTCCAATATTTTTTTTCGACCACTCTTTTCCATTTACGAGAAAATGAGCAAAGTCCTTTTTAAAATTTCAAAAGTTGTGTTTTTGGAAAAATCTCTATAATTTCTTAAAAAACAAAATGTTAGTATATCTGACTATAAATAAAGGAACTACTAGAAGTCTTTTCCAATATTTTTTTTCGACCACTCTTTTTCATATACGAGAAAAGGAGCAAAGTCCTTTTTCAAATTTCAAAAGTGGTGTTTTTGAAAAACCTCTTTAATAAAAAAAAAACATGTATATATATTTGACTATTGGACTTTATTAAAGACACTACTAGAAGCCTTCTCCAATAATTTTTCCCCCACTCTTTTTCGTTTATAAGAAAAGGAGCAAAGTCTTTTTTCAAATTTTAAAAGTGGTGTTTTTGGAAAAACCTCTATAATTTCTTAAAAAACAAAATGTTTTTATATTTGACTATTGGAGTTTAATAAAGACACTACTAGAAGTCTTCTCCAAAAATTTTTTTCGTCCACTCTCTTTCATTTACGAGAAAAGGAGCAGTCATTTTTCAAAGGTGGTGTTTTCGGAAAAACCTCTATATTTTCTTAAGACAAAATGTTAATTTGTTTGACTATTGGAGTTAAATAAAGACACTACAAGATGTCTCTCCAGTAATTTTTTTTCGCCCACTCTCTTTCGTTTATGAAAAAAGGAGCAAAGTCATTTTTCAAATTTTAAAGGTGGTGTTTTTGAAAAAAACCTCTACATTTTCTTAAGACAAGATGTTAATATATTTGACTATTGAAGTTTAAGAAAGAAACTACTAGAAGTCTTTTCAAATATTTTTTTTTCGCTCACTCTTTTTCATTTACGAGAAAAGCAGCAAAGTCCTTTTTCAAATTTCAAAAGTGGTGTTTTTGGAAAAACCTCTATAATTAAACAAAACACAATGTTAATATATTTGACTATTGGATTTTAATAAAGAAGCTACTAGAAGTCTTCTCCAATAATTTTTTTTGCCCACTCCTTTTTTAAATATCAAAAGTGGTGTTTTGGAAAAACTTTTATAATTTCTTAAAAAACAAAATGTTAATATATCCGACTATTGAGTTTAAGAAAGAAACTACTAGAAGTCTTCTCCAATATTTTTTTTTTCGCCCACTCTCCTTCATTTATGAGAAAAGGAGCAAAGTCCTTTTTCAAATAACAAAAGTGGTGTTTTTAGAAAAATCTCTATAATTTCTTAAAAAACAAAATGTTAGTATATTTGACTATAAATAACGGAACTACTAGAAGTCTTCTCCAATTTTTTTTTTTACCGCTCTTTTTCATTTACGAGAAAATGAGCAAAGTCCTTTTTAAAATTTCAAAAGTGGTGTTTTTGGAAAAATCTCTATAATTTCTTAAAAAATAAAATGTTAGTATATCTGACTATAAATAAAGGAACTACTAGAAGTCTTTTCCAATATTTTTTTTTCGACCACTCTTTTTCATTTACGAGAAAATGAGCAAAATCCTTTTTCAAACTTCAAAAGTGGTGTTTTTGAAAAACCTCTTTAATAAAAAAAAAACAAAATGTATATTTATTTGACTATTGGACTTTATTAAAGACACTACGAAAAACCTTCTCCAATAATTTTTTTTGTCGTCCATTCTCTTTCATATACGAGAAAACGAGCAGTCATTTTTCAAATTTCAAAGGTGGTGTTTTTGGAAAAACCTCTATAATTTCTTAAAAAACAAAACGTTAATATATTTGACTATTGGAGTTTAATAAAGACACTACTAGAAGTCTTCTCCAATATTTTTTTCGCCCGCTTTTTTTCATTTACGAGAAAAGCAGCAAAGTCATTTTTCAAATTTCAAAAGTGGTGTTTTTGGAAAAACCTCTATAATTTATTAAAAAACAAAGTGACTATTGGAGTTTAATAAAGACACTACTAGAAGTCTTCTCCAATATTTTTTTTCGCCCACTCTTTTTCAATTACGAGAAAAAGAGGCAAAGTTCTTTTTTAAACTTCAAAAGTGGTGTTTTTGAAAAAATCTCTATAATTTCTTAAAAAACAAAATGTTAGTATATCTGACTATAAATAAAGGAACTACTAGAAGTCTTCTCCAATATTTTTTTTCGATTGCTCTTTTTCATTTACGAGAAAATGAGCAAAGTCCTTTTTAAAATTTCAAAAGTGGTGTTTTTGGAAAAATCTCTATAATTTCTTAAAAAACAAAATGTTAGTATATTTGACTATAAATAAAGGAACTACTAGAAGTCTTTTCCAATATTTTTTTTCGACCACTCTTTTTCATTTACGAGAAAATGAGCAAAATCCTTTTTCAAACTTCAAAAGTGGTGTTTTTGAAAAACCTCTTTAATAAAAAAAAAACAAAATGTATATTTATTTGACTATTGGACTTTATTAAAGACACTACGAGAAGCCTTCTCCAATAATTTTTTTTTGTCGTCCATTCTCTTTCATATACGAGAAAACGAGCAGTCATTTTTAAAATTTCAAATGTGGTGTTTTTGGAAAAACCTCTATAATTTCTTAAAAAACAAAATGTTAATATATTTGACTATTGGACTTTAATAAAGACGCTACTAGAAGTCTGCTCCAATATTTTTTTTCGCTCACTCCTCTTTTTGGAAAAACCTCTATAATTTCTTAAAAAAGAAAATGTTAATATATCTGACTATTGGAGTTTAATAAAGACACTACTAGAAGTCTTCTCCAATAATTTTTTTTGTCGTCCATTCTCTTTCATATACGAGAAAAAGAGCAAAATCCTTTTTCAAACTTCAAAAGTGGTGTTTTTGGAAAAACTTTTATAATTTTTTAAAAAACAAAATTTTAATATATCCGACTATTGGAGCTTAATACAGACGCTACTAGAAGTCTTCTCCAATATTTTTTTTCGCCCACTCTTTTTCAATTACGAGAAAAAGAGGCAAAGTTCTTTTTTAAACTTCAAAAGTGGTGTTTTTGAAAAAATCTCTATAATTTCTTAAAAAACAAAATGTTAGTATATCTGACTATAAATAAAGGAACTACTAGAAGTCTTCTCCAATATTTTTTTTTCGACCACTCTTTTTCATATACGAGAAAAGGAGCAGTCATTTTTCAAAGGTGGTGTTTTTGGAAAAACCTCTATATTTTCTTAAGACAAAATGTTAATTTGTTTGACTATTGGAGTTAAATAAAGACACTACAAGATGTCTTCTCCAGTAATTTTTTTTCGCCCACTCTCTTTCGTTTATGAAAAAAGGAACAAAGTCCTTTTTGAAATTTCAAGTGGTGTTTTGGGAAAAACCTCTATAATTTCTTAAAAAACGAAATGTTACTATATACGACTATTGGAGCTTAATAAAGACGCTACTAGAAGTCTGCTCCAATATTTTTTTTCGTCCACCCTTTTTCATTTGCGAGAAAAGGAGCAAAGTCCTTTTTCAAGTTTCAAGTGGTGTTTTTGGAAAAAACCTCTATAATTTCTTAGGAAACAAAATGTTAATATATTTGACTATTGAATTTTAAAAAAGAAAAAGCTACTAGAAGTCTTCTCCAATATTTTTTTCACCCACTCCTTTTTCAAATATCAAAAGTGGTGTTTTTGGAAAAACTTCTATAATTTCTTAAAAAACAAAATGTTAATATATCTGACTATTGGAGCTTAATAAAAACGCTACTAGAAGTCTTCTCCAATATTTTTTTTTTCGCCCACTCTTTTTCATATACGAGAAAAGGAGCAAAGTCCTTTTTCAAATTTCAAAAGTGGTGTTTTTGAAAAACCTCTTTAATAAAAAAAAACATGTATATATATTTGACTATTGGACTTTATTAAAGACACTACTAGAAGCCTTCTCCAATAATTTTTTTTTGTCGTCCATTCTCTTTCATATAGGAGAAAAGGAGCAAAATCCTTTTTCAAACTTCAAAATGGTGTTTTTGGAAAAACCTCTATAATTTCTTAAAAAACAAATTGTTAATATATTTGACTAATGAGTTTAAAAAAGAAACTACTTAAAGTCTTCTCTAATATTTTTTTTCGCCCACTCTCCTTCATTTATGAGAAAAGGAGCAAAGTCCTTTTTCAAACTTCAAAAGTGGTGTTTTTAGAAAAAAACCACTATAATATCTTAAAAAACAAAATGTGAATATATTTGACTATTAGAGTTTAATAAAGAAGTTACTAAAATCTTCTCCAATATTTTTTTTCGACCGCTCTTTTTCATTTACGAGAAAGCAAAGAACCTTTTTCAAATAACAAAAGTGATGTTTTTAGAAAAATCTCTATATTTTCTTAAAAAACAAAATGTTAGTATATCTGACTATAAATAAAGGAACTACTAGAAGTCTTTTCAAATATTTTTTTTCGCTCACTCTTTTTCATTTACGAGAAAAGAAGCAAAGTCTTTTTTCAAATTTCAAAAGTGGTGTTTTTGGAAAAACCTCTATAAATAAACAAAACACAATGTTAATATATTTGACTATTGGATTTTAATAAAGAAGCTACTAGAAGTCTTCTCCAATAATTTTTTTTTGCCCACTCCTTTTTTAAATATCAGAAGTGGTGTTTTGGAAAAACTTTTATAATTTCTTAAAAAACAAAATGTTAATATATCCGACTATTGAGTTTAAGAAAGAAACTACTAGAAGTCTTCTCCAATATTTTTTTTCGCCCACTCTCCTTCATTTATGAGAAAAGGAGCAAAGTCCTTTTTCAAATAACAAAAGTGGTGTTTTTAGAAAAATCTCTATAATTTCTTAAAAAACAAAATGTTAGTATATCTGACTATAAATAAAGGAACTACTAGAAGTCTTCTCCAATATTTTTTTTCGACCGCTCTTTTTCATTTACGAGAAAATGAGCAAAGTCCTTTTTAAAATTTCAAAAGTGGTGTTTTTGGAAAAATCTCTATAATTTCTAAAAAAAAACAAAATGTTAGTATATTTGACTATAAATAAAGGAACTACTAGAAGTCTTTTCCAATATTTTTTTTCGACCACTCTTTTTCATTTACGAGAAAATGAGCAAAATCCTTTTTCAAACTTCAAAAGTGGTGTTTTTGAAAAACCTCTTTAATAAAAAAAAAAAAAACAAAATGTATATTTATTTGACTATTGGACTTTATTAAAGACACTACGAGAAGCCTTCTCCAATAATTTTTTTTTTTTTTTGTCGTCCATTCTCTTTCATATACGAAAAAACGAGCAAAGTCATTTTTCAAATTTCAACGGTGGTGTTTTTGGAAAAACCTCTATAATTTCTTAAAAAACAAAATGTTAATATATTTGACTATTGGAGTTTAATAAAGACACTACTAGAAGTCTTCTCCAATATTTTTTTTCGCCCGTTTTTTTTCATTTACGAGAAAAGCAGCAAAGTCATTTTTCAAATTTCAAAAGTGGTGTTTTTGGAAAAACCTCTATAATTTATTAAAAAACAAAGTGACTATTGGAGTTTAATAAAGACACTACTAGAAGCCTTCTCCAATGATTTTTTTTTCGCCCACTTTCTTTCGTTTACGAGTAAAGAAGCAAAGTCCTTTTTCAAACTTCAAAAGTGGTGTTTTTAGAAAAAAACCACTATAATATCTTAAAAAACAAAATGTGAATATATTTGACTATTAGAGTTCAATAAAGAAGTTACTAAAGTCTTCTCCAATATTTTTTTTCGCTCACTCCTGTTTTTGGAAAAACCTCTATAATTTCTTAAAAAAGAAAATGTTAATATATCTGACTATTGGAGTTTAATAAAGACACTACTAGAAGTCTTCTCCAATAATTTTTTTTGTCGTCCATTCTCTTTCATATACGAGAAAAGGAGCAAAATCCTTTTTCAAACTTCAAAAGTGGTGTTTTTGGAAAAACTTCTATAATTTCTTAAAAAACAAAATTTTAATATATCCGACTATTGGAGCTTAATAAAGACGCTACTAGAAGTCTTCTCCAATATTTTTTTTCGCCCACTCTTTTTCATTTACGAGAAAAAGAGGCAAAGTTCTTTTTTAAACTTCAAAAGTGGTGTTTTTGAAAAAATCTCTATAATTTCTTAAAAAACAAAATGTTAGTATATCTGACTATAAATAAAGGAACTACTAGAAGTCTTCTCAAATGTTTTTTTTTCGACCACTCTTTTTCATATACGAGAAAAGGAGCAGTCATTTTTCAAAGGTGGTGTTTTTGGAAAAACCTCTATATTTTCTTAAGACAAAATGTTAATTTATTTGACTATTGGAGTTAAATAAAGACACTACAAGATGTCTTCTCCAGTAATTTTTTTTCGCCCACTCTCTTTCGTTTATGAAAAAAGGAACAAAGTCCTTTTTCAAATTTCAAGTGGTGTTTTGGGAAAAACCTCTATAATTTCTTAAAAAACGAAATGTTACTATATACGACTATTGGAGCTTAATAAAGACGCTACTAGAAGTCTGCTCCAATATTTTTTTTCGTCCACTCTTTTTCATTTGCGAGAAAAGGAGCAAAGTCCTTTTTCAAGTTTCAAGTGGTGTTTTTGGAAAAAACCTCTATAATTTCTTAGGAAACAAAATGTTAATATATTTGACTATTGAATTTTAAAAAAGAAGAAGCTACTAGAAGTCTTCTCCAATATTTTTTTCGCCTACTCCTTTTTTAAATATCAAAAGTGGTGTTTTTGGAAAAACTTCTATAATTTCTTAAAAAACAAAATGTTAATATATCCGACTATTGGAGCTGAATAAAAACGCTACTAGAAGTCTTCTCCAATATTTTTTTTCGCCCACTCTTTTTCATATACGAGAAAAGGAGCAAAGTCCTTTTTCAAATTTCAAAAGTGGTGTTTTTGAAAAACCTCTTTAATAAAAAAAAACATGTATATATATTTGACTATTGGACTTTATTAAAGACACTACTAGAAGTCTTCTCCAATAATTTTTTTTGTCGTCCATTCTCTTTCATATAGGAGAAAAGGAGCAAAATCCTTTTTCAAACTTCAAAAGTGGTGTTTTTGGAAAAACCTCTATAATTTCTTAAAAAACAAAATGTTAATATATTTGACTAATGAGTTTAAAAAAGAAACTACTAAAAGTCTTCTCTAATATTTTTTTTCGCCCACTCTCCTTCATTTATGAGAAAAGGAGCAAAGTCCTTTTTCAAATAACAGAAGTGGTGTTTTTAGAAAAAAAACCACTATAATATCTTAAAAACAAAATGTGAATATATTTGACTATTAGAGTTTAATAAAGAAGTTACTAAAATCTTCTCCAATATTTTTTTTCGACCACTCTTTTCCATTTACGAGAAAATGAGCAAAGTCCTTTTTAAAATTTCAAAAGTTGTGTTTTTGGAAAAACCTCTATTATTTCTTAAAAAACAAAATGTTAATATATTTGGCTATTGGAGTTTAATAAAGACACTACTAGAAGTCTTCTCCAATATTTTTTTTCGCCCGCTTTTTTTTCATTTACGAGAAAAGCAGCAAAGTCATTTTTCAAATTTCAAAAGTGGTGTTTTTGGAAAAACCTCTATAATTTATTAAAAAACTAAGTGACTATTGGAGTTTAATAAAGACACTACTACAAGCCTTCTCCAATGATTTTTTTTCGCCCACTTTCTTTCGTTTACGAGAAAAGAAGAAAAGTCCTTTTTCAAACTTCAAAAGTGGTGTTTTTAGAAAAAAAAACACTATAATATCTTAAAAAACAAAATGTGAATATATTTGACTATTAAAGCTTAATAAAGAAGTTATTAAAGTCTTCTCCAATATTTTTTTTCGCTCACTCCTGTTTTTGGAAAAACCTCTATAATTTCTTAAAAAAGAAAATGTTAATATATCTGACTATTGGAGTTTAAAAAAGACACTACTAGAAGTTTTCTCTAACATTTTTTTTTCGCCCACTTTCTTTCATTTACGAGAAAAGGAGCAGTCATTTTTCAAATTTCAAAGGTGGCGTTTTTGGAAAAACCTCTATATTTTCTTAAGACAAAATGTTAATATATTTGACTATTGAAGTTTAAGAAAGAAATTACTAGAAGTCTTTTCTAATATTTTTTTTTTCGCTCACTCTTTTTTATTTACGAGAAAAGGAGCAAAGTCATTTTTCAAAGGTGGTGTTTTCGGAAAAACCTCTATAATTTCTTAAGAGAAAATGTTAATATATTTGGCTATTGGAGTTTAATAAAGACACTACTAGAAGCCTTCTCCAATAATTTTTCCCCCACTCTTTTTCGTTTATAAGAAAAGGAGCAAAGTCTTTTTTCAAATTTCAAAAGTGGTGTTTTTGGAAAAACCTCTATCATTTCTTAAAAAACAAAATGTTATTATATTTGACTATTGGAGTTTAATAAAGACACTACTAGAAGTCTTCTCCAAAAAATTTTTTCGTCCACTCTCTTTCATTTACGAGAAAAGGAGCAGTCATTTTTCAAAGGTGGTGTTTTCGGAAAAACCTCTATAATTTCTTAAGAGAAAATGTTAATATATTTGACTATTGGAGTTTAAAAAAGACACTGCTAGAAGTCTTCTCTAAAAATTTTTTTTCGCCCACTTGCTTTCATTTACGAGAAAAGGAGCAAAGTCCTTTTTCAAATTTCAAAAGTGGTGTTTTTGGAAAAACCTCTATAATTTCTTAAAAAACAAAATGTTATTATATTTGACTATTGGAGTTTAAAAAAGACACTGCTAGAAGTCTTCTCTAACAATTTTTTTTCGCCCACTTGCTTTCATTTACAAGAAAAGGAGCAAAGTCCTTTTTAAAAATTTCAAAAGTTCTGTTTTTGGAAAACCCTTAAAAACAAAATGTTAATATATTTGACTATTGGAGTTTAATAAAGAAACTACTAGAAGTCTTCTGCAATAAAAATTTTTTTTTTCGCCCACTCTTCTTCATTTACGAGAAAAGGGGCAAAGTCCTCTTTCAAATTTCAAAAGTTGTGTTTTTGGAAAAACCTCTATAATTTTTTAAGAGAGAATGTTAATATATTTGACTATTGGAGTTTAAATAAGACACTACTAGAAGTCTTCTCCAATAATTTTTTTCTCCCACTTTCTTTCATTTACGAGAAAAGGAGCAAAGTCATTTTTCAAATTTTAAAGGTGGTGTTTTTGGAAAAACCTCTACATTTTCTTAAGACAAAATGTTAATATATTTGACTATTGAAGTTTAAGAAAGAAACTACTAGAAGTCTTTTCAAATATTTTTTTTTCGCTCACTCTTTTTCATTTACGAGAAAAGGAGCAAAGTCCTTTTTCTAATTTTAAAAGTGGTGTTTTTGGAAAAACCTCTATAATCAAATAAAACACAATGTTAATATATTTGACTATTGGATTTTAATAAAGAAGCTACTAGAAGTCTTCTCCAATAATTTTTTTTTGCCCACTCCTTTTTTAAATATCAAAAGTGGTGTTTTGGAAAAGCTTTTATAATTTCTTAAAAAACAAAATGTTAATATATCCGACTATTGAGTTTAAGAAAGAAACTACTAGAAGTCTTCCCCAAATTTTTTTTTCGCCCACTCTCCTTCATTTATGAGAAAAGGAGCAAAGTCCTTTTTCAAATAACAAAAGTGGTGTTTTTAGAAAAATCTCTATAATTTCTTAAAAAACAAAATGTTAGTATATCTGACTATAAATAAAGGAACTACTAGAAGTCTTCTCCAATATTTTTTTTCGATTGCTCTTTTTCATTTACGAGAAAATGAGCAAAGTCCTTTTTAAAATTTCAAAAGTGGTGTTTTTGGAAAAATCTCTATAATTTCTTAAAAAACAAAATGTTAGTATATTTGACTATAAATAAAGGAACTACTAGAAGTCTTTTCCAATATTTTTTTTCGACCACTCTTTTTCATTTACGAGAAAATGAGCAAAATCCTTTTTCAAACTTCAAAAGTGGTGTTTTTGAAAAACCTCTTTAATAAAAAAAAAACAAAATGTATATTTATTTGACTATTGGACTTTATTAAAGACACTACGAGAAGCCTTCTCCAATAATTTTTTTTTGTCGTCCATTCTCTTTCATATACGAGAAAACGAGCAGTCATTTTTAAAATTTCAAATGTGGTGTTTTTGGAAAAACCTCTATAATTTCTTAAAAAACAAAATGTTAATATATTTGACTATTGGAGTTTAATAAAGACGCTACTAGAAGTCTGCTCCAATATTTTTTTTCGTCCACTCTTTTTCAATTACGAGAAAAAGAGGCAAAGTTCTTTTTTAAACTTCAAAAGTGGTGTTTTTGAAAAAATCTCTATAATTTCTTAAAAAACAAAATGTTAGTATATCTGACTATAAATAAAGGAACTACTAGAAGTCTTCTCCAATATTTTTTTTTCGACCACTCTTTTTCATATACGAGAAAAGGAGCAGTCATTTTTCAAAGGTGGTGTTTTTGGAAAAACCTCTATATTTTCTTAAGACAAAATGTTAATTTGTTTGACTATTGGAGTTAAATAAAGACACTACAAGATGTCTTCTCCAGTAATTTTTTTTCGCCCACTCTCTTTCGTTTATGAAAAAAGGAACAAAGTCCTTTTTGAAATTTCAAGTGGTGTTTTGGGAAAAACCTCTATAATTTCTTAAAAAACGAAATGTTACTATATACGACTATTGGAGCTTAATAAAGACGCTACTAGAAGTCTGCTCCAATATTTTTTTTCGTCCACCCTTTTTCATTTGCGAGAAAAGGAGCAAAGTCCTTTTTCAAGTTTCAAGTGGTGTTTTTGGAAAAAACCTCTATAATTTCTTAGGAAACAAAATGTTAATATATTTGACTATTGAATTTTAAAAAAGAAAAAGCTACTAGAAGTCTTCTCCAATATTTTTTTCACCCACTCCTTTTTCAAATATCAAAAGTGGTGTTTTTGGAAAAACTTCTATAATTTCTTAAAAAACAAAATGTTAATATATCTGACTATTGGAGCTTAATAAAAACGCTACTAGAAGTCTTCTCCAATATTTTTTTTTTCGCCCACTCTTTTTCATATACGAGAAAAGGAGCAAAGTCCTTTTTCAAATTTCAAAAGTGGTGTTTTTGAAAAACCTCTTTAATAAAAAAAAACATGTATATATATTTGACTATTGGACTTTATTAAAGACACTACTAGAAGCCTTCTCCAATAATTTTTTTTTGTCGTCCATTCTCTTTCATATAGGAGAAAAGGAGCAAAATCCTTTTTCAAACTTCAAAATGGTGTTTTTGGAAAAACCTCTATAATTTCTTAAAAAACAAATTGTTAATATATTTGACTAATAAGTTTAAAAAAGAAACTACTTAAAGTCTTCTCTAATATTTTTTTTCGCCCACTCTCCTTCATTTATGAGAAAAGGAGCAAAGTCCTTTTTCAAACTTCAAAAGTGGTGTTTTTAGAAAAAAACCACTATAATATCTTAAAAAACAAAATGTGAATATATTTGACTATTAGAGTTTAATAAAGAAGTTACTAAAATCTTCTCCAATATTTTTTTTCGACCGCTCTTTTTCATTTACGAGAAAGCAAAGAACCTTTTTCAAATAACAAAAGTGATGTTTTTAGAAAAATCTCTATATTTTCTTAAAAAACAAAATGTTAGTATATCTGACTATAAATAAAGGAACTACTAGAAGTCTTTTCAAATATTTTTTTTCGCTCACTCTTTTTCATTTACGAGAAAAGAAGCAAAGTCTTTTTTCAAATTTCAAAAGTGGTGTTTTTGGAAAAACCTCTATAAATAAACAAAACACAATGTTAATATATTTGACTATTGGATTTTAATAAAGAAGCTACTAGAAGTCTTCTCCAATAATTTTTTTTTGCCCACTCCTTTTTTAAATATCAGAAGTGGTGTTTTGGAAAAACTTTTATAATTTCTTAAAAAACAAAATGTTAATATATCCGACTATTGAGTTTAAGAAAGAAACTACTAGAAGTCTTCTCCAATATTTTTTTTCGCCCACTCTCCTTCATTTATGAGAAAAGGAGCAAAGTCCTTTTTCAAATAACAAAAGTGGTGTTTTTAGAAAAATCTCTATAATTTCTTAAAAAACAAAATGTTAGTATATCTGACTATAAATAAAGGAACTACTAGAAGTCTTCTCCAATATTTTTTTTCGACCGCTCTTTTTCATTTACGAGAAAATGAGCAAAGTCCTTTTTAAAATTTCAAAAGTGGTGTTTTTGGAAAAATCTCTATAATTTCTAAAAAAAAACAAAATGTTAGTATATTTGACTATAAATAAAGGAACTACTAGAAGTCTTTTCCAATATTTTTTTTCGACCACTCTTTTTCATTTACGAGAAAATGAGCAAAATCCTTTTTCAAACTTCAAAAGTGGTGTTTTTGAAAAACCTCTTTAATAAAAAAAAAAAAAACAAAATGTATATTTATTTGACTATTGGACTTTATTAAAGACACTACGAGAAGCCTTCTCCAATAATTTTTTTTTTTTTTTGTCGTCCATTCTCTTTCATATACGAAAAAACGAGCAAAGTCATTTTTCAAATTTCAACGGTGGTGTTTTTGGAAAAACCTCTATAATTTCTTAAAAAACAAAATGTTAATATATTTGACTATTGGAGTTTAATAAAGACACTACTAGAAGTCTTCTCCAATATTTTTTTTCGCCCGTTTTTTTTCATTTACGAGAAAAGCAGCAAAGTCATTTTTCAAATTTCAAAAGTGGTGTTTTTGGAAAAACCTCTATAATTTATTAAAAAACAAAGTGACTATTGGAGTTTAATAAAGACACTACTAGAAGCCTTCTCCAATGATTTTTTTTTCGCCCACTTTCTTTCGTTTACGAGTAAAGAAGCAAAGTCCTTTTTCAAACTTCAAAAGTGGTGTTTTTAGAAAAAAACCACTATAATATCTTAAAAAACAAAATGTGAATATATTTGACTATTAGAGTTCAATAAAGAAGTTACTAAAGTCTTCTCCAATATTTTTTTTCGCTCACTCCTGTTTTTGGAAAAACCTCTATAATTTCTTAAAAAAGAAAATGTTAATATATCTGACTATTGGAGTTTAATAAAGACACTACTAGAAGTCTTCTCCAATAATTTTTTTTGTCGTCCATTCTCTTTCATATACGAGAAAAGGAGCAAAATCCTTTTTCAAACTTCAAAAGTGGTGTTTTTGGAAAAACTTCTATAATTTCTTAAAAAACAAAATTTTAATATATCCGACTATTGGAGCTTAATAAAGACGCTACTAGAAGTCTTCTCCAATATTTTTTTTCGCCCACTCTTTTTCATTTACGAGAAAAAGAGGCAAAGTTCTTTTTTAAACTTCAAAAGTGGTGTTTTTGAAAAAATCTCTATAATTTCTTAAAAAACAAAATGTTAGTATATCTGACTATAAATAAAGGAACTACTAGAAGTCTTCTCAAATGTTTTTTTTTCGACCACTCTTTTTCATATACGAGAAAAGGAGCAGTCATTTTTCAAAGGTGGTGTTTTTGGAAAAACCTCTATATTTTCTTAAGACAAAATGTTAATTTATTTGACTATTGGAGTTAAATAAAGACACTACAAGATGTCTTCTCCAGTAATTTTTTTTCGCCCACTCTCTTTCGTTTATGAAAAAAGGAACAAAGTCCTTTTTCAAATTTCAAGTGGTGTTTTGGGAAAAACCTCTATAATTTCTTAAAAAACGAAATGTTACTATATACGACTATTGGAGCTTAATAAAGACGCTACTAGAAGTCTGCTCCAATATTTTTTTTCGTCCACTCTTTTTCATTTGCGAGAAAAGGAGCAAAGTCCTTTTTCAAGTTTCAAGTGGTGTTTTTGGAAAAAACCTCTATAATTTCTTAGGAAACAAAATGTTAATATATTTGACTATTGAATTTTAAAAAAGAAGAAGCTACTAGAAGTCTTCTCCAATATTTTTTTCGCCTACTCCTTTTTTAAATATCAAAAGTGGTGTTTTTGGAAAAACTTCTATAATTTCTTAAAAAACAAAATGTTAATATATCCGACTATTGGAGCTGAATAAAAACGCTACTAGAAGTCTTCTCCAATATTTTTTTTCGCCCACTCTTTTTCATATACGAGAAAAGGAGCAAAGTCCTTTTTCAAATTTCAAAAGTGGTGTTTTTGAAAAACCTCTTTAATAAAAAAAAACATGTATATATATTTGACTATTGGACTTTATTAAAGACACTACTAGAAGTCTTCTCCAATAATTTTTTTTGTCGTCCATTCTCTTTCATATAGGAGAAAAGGAGCAAAATCCTTTTTCAAACTTCAAAAGTGGTGTTTTTGGAAAAACCTCTATAATTTCTTAAAAAACAAAATGTTAATATATTTGACTAATGAGTTTAAAAAAGAAACTACTAAAAGTCTTCTCTAATATTTTTTTTCGCCCACTCTCCTTCATTTATGAGAAAAGGAGCAAAGTCCTTTTTCAAATAACAGAAGTGGTGTTTTTAGAAAAAAAACCACTATAATATCTTAAAAACAAAATGTGAATATATTTGACTATTAGAGTTTAATAAAGAAGTTACTAAAATCTTCTCCAATATTTTTTTTCGACCACTCTTTTCCATTTACGAGAAAATGAGCAAAGTCCTTTTTAAAATTTCAAAAGTTGTGTTTTTGGAAAAACCTCTATTATTTCTTAAAAAACAAAATGTTAATATATTTGGCTATTGGAGTTTAATAAAGACACTACTAGAAGTCTTCTCCAATATTTTTTTTCGCCCGCTTTTTTTTCATTTACGAGAAAAGCAGCAAAGTCATTTTTCAAATTTCAAAAGTGGTGTTTTTGGAAAAACCTCTATAATTTATTAAAAAACTAAGTGACTATTGGAGTTTAATAAAGACACTACTACAAGCCTTCTCCAATGATTTTTTTTCGCCCACTTTCTTTCGTTTACGAGAAAAGAAGAAAAGTCCTTTTTCAAACTTCAAAAGTGGTGTTTTTAGAAAAAAAAACACTATAATATCTTAAAAAACAAAATGTGAATATATTTGACTATTAAAGCTTAATAAAGAAGTTATTAAAGTCTTCTCCAATATTTTTTTTCGCTCACTCCTGTTTTTGGAAAAACCTCTATAATTTCTTAAAAAAGAAAATGTTAATATATCTGACTATTGGAGTTTAAAAAAGACACTACTAGAAGTTTTCTCTAACATTTTTTTTTCGCCCACTTTCTTTCATTTACGAGAAAAGGAGCAGTCATTTTTCAAATTTCAAAGGTGGCGTTTTTGGAAAAACCTCTATATTTTCTTAAGACAAAATGTTAATATATTTGACTATTGAAGTTTAAGAAAGAAATTACTAGAAGTCTTTTCTAATATTTTTTTTTTCGCTCACTCTTTTTTATTTACGAGAAAAGGAGCAAAGTCATTTTTCAAAGGTGGTGTTTTCGGAAAAACCTCTATAATTTCTTAAGAGAAAATGTTAATATATTTGGCTATTGGAGTTTAATAAAGACACTACTAGAAGCCTTCTCCAATAATTTTTCCCCCACTCTTTTTCGTTTATAAGAAAAGGAGCAAAGTCTTTTTTCAAATTTCAAAAGTGGTGTTTTTGGAAAAACCTCTATCATTTCTTAAAAAACAAAATGTTATTATATTTGACTATTGGAGTTTAATAAAGACACTACTAGAAGTCTTCTCCAAAAAATTTTTTCGTCCACTCTCTTTCATTTACGAGAAAAGGAGCAGTCATTTTTCAAAGGTGGTGTTTTCGGAAAAACCTCTATAATTTCTTAAGAGAAAATGTTAATATATTTGACTATTGGAGTTTAAAAAAGACACTGCTAGAAGTCTTCTCTAAAAATTTTTTTTCGCCCACTTGCTTTCATTTACGAGAAAAGGAGCAAAGTCCTTTTTCAAATTTCAAAAGTGGTGTTTTTGGAAAAACCTCTATAATTTCTTAAAAAACAAAATGTTATTATATTTGACTATTTGAGTTTAAAAAAGACACTGCTAGAAGTCTTCTCTAACAATTTTTTTTCGCCCACTTGCTTTCATTTACAAGAAAAGGAGCAAAGTCCTTTTTAAAAATTTCAAAAGTTCTGTTTTTGGAAAACCCTTAAAAACAAAATGTTAATATATTTGACTATTGGAGTTTAATAAAGAAACTACTAGAAGTCTTCTGCAATAAAAATTTTTTTTTTCGCCCACTCTTCTTCATTTACGAGAAAAGGGGCAAAGTCCTCTTTCAAATTTCAAAAGTTGTGTTTTTGGAAAAACCTCTATAATTTTTTAAGAGAGAATGTTAATATATTTGACTATTGGAGTTTAAATAAGACACTACTAGAAGTCTTCTCCAATAATTTTTTTCTCCCACTTTCTTTCATTTACGAGAAAAGGAGCAAAGTCATTTTTCAAATTTTAAAGGTGGTGTTTTTGGAAAAACCTCTACATTTTCTTAAGACAAAATGTTAATATATTTGACTATTGAAGTTTAAGAAAGAAACTACTAGAAGTCTTTTCAAATATTTTTTTTTCGCTCACTCTTTTTCATTTACGAGAAAAGGAGCAAAGTCCTTTTTCTAATTTTAAAAGTGGTGTTTTTGGAAAAACCTCTATAATCAAATAAAACACAATGTTAATATATTTGACTATTGGATTTTAATAAAGAAGCTACTAGAAGTCTTCTCCAATAATTTTTTTTTGCCCACTCCTTTTTTAAATATCAAAAGTGGTGTTTTGGAAAAGCTTTTATAATTTCTTAAAAAACAAAATGTTAATATATCCGACTATTGAGTTTAAGAAAGAAACTACTAGAAGTCTTCCCCAAATTTTTTTTTCGCCCACTCTCCTTCATTTATGAGAAAAGGAGCAAAGTCCTTTTTCAAATAACAAAAGTGGTGTTTTTAGAAAAATCTCTATAATTTCTTAAAAAACAAAATGTTAGTATATCTGACTATAAATAAAGGAACTACTAGAAGTCTTCTCCAATATTTTTTTTCGATTGCTCTTTTTCATTTACGAGAAAATGAGCAAAGTCCTTTTTAAAATTTCAAAAGTGGTGTTTTTGGAAAAATCTCTATAATTTCTTAAAAAACAAAATGTTAGTATATTTGACTATAAATAAAGGAACTACTAGAAGTCTTTTCCAATATTTTTTTTCGACCACTCTTTTTCATTTACGAGAAAATGAGCAAAATCCTTTTTCAAACTTCAAAAGTGGTGTTTTTGAAAAACCTCTTTAATAAAAAAAAAACAAAATGTATATTTATTTGACTATTGGACTTTATTAAAGACACTACGAGAAGCCTTCTCCAATAATTTTTTTTTGTCGTCCATTCTCTTTCATATACGAGAAAACGAGCAGTCATTTTTAAAATTTCAAATGTGGTGTTTTTGGAAAAACCTCTATAATTTCTTAAAAAACAAAATGTTAATATATTTGACTATTGGAGTTTAATAAAGACGCTACTAGAAGTCTGCTCCAATATTTTTTTTCGTCCACTCTTTTTCATTTGCGAGAAAAGGAGCAAAGTCCTTTTTCAAGAGTCAAGTGGTGTTTTTGGAAAAAACCTCTATAATTTCTTAGGAAACAAAATGTTAATATATTTGACTATTGAATTTTAAAAAAGAAGAAGCTACTAGAAGTCTTCTCCAATATTTTTTTCGCCCACTCCTTTTTCAAATATCAAAAGTGGTGTTTTTGGAAAAACTTCTATAATTTCTTAAAAAACAAAATGTTAATATATCCGACTATTGGAGCTTAATAAAAACGCTACTAGAAGTCTTCTCCAATATTTTTTTTTTCGCCCACTCTTTTTCATATACGAGAAAATGAGCAAAGTCATTTTTCAAATATCAAAAGTGGTGTTTTTAGGGAAAACCTATATAATTTCTTAAAAAACAAAATGTTAATATATTTGACTATTGGAATTTAATAAAGACACTACTAGAAGTCTTCTCCAATAATTTAAATAACGACACTAGTAGAAGTGTTTTAAAAGTTTTTTTTTTTTGTTCTATCCACTTTAAATTATATTTAAATATCGTCCGGAAACTCTTATATTAAATTTTTAATATTTACATTGGTTATGTTAAGTGATTAACAGAGCTCTGTTATTGTAACAGAAGGTGGCTAGGGTTATAAATGTTAAAATTTAACTTCACACATGAAATAATCTGGTAAAAACGAAATTTAATATTTAACTAATAGACATAAACAGTTTTAAATAAAAAAAAATTTTAGAAGGAAATTACATAAAATAAAGTACCATTAAAATAACGAGAGTCATTAAGAGGATGCTCATGTAAAACATACATATATAACGTTAAGTGTACTATTAATGCTCAAAAAATAAAAATACTAAATTATGGATCTACCTGCTAAATTAATATGCCTTGATCAAACCTTGAAACGCTTCTTTTGCAATATCAATGTAGAGATGTTTAAAGTAGAAAAAAATGTATTATTTATTTTTTATTTTTAATTAACAAACACAAAATTCATTTAAATTTAGTATGAAAAGCCGTACAACGGCAACGCTGTTTCAGTATAAAATTATTGCAGATGTGTTAGTAGATAATTGTGTATGTATAAGTTTCCCTCACTCATTTCTTGCTGGGGTATCTTATTTTTTTTATTATATGTCTATAGTTTTGCACGAAATTATTAATCTGTTTTAAAATTCATTCTCTTGTCGTGTGGATGTTAATAATATGTAGCATTTCCGAGGTAAATCTCTTAGTATTTTTCTCTTCTGTGTCTAAAACAGACCTGGGGGTATTCAATTACATTTCAATTACAATTACCATTACATATAATGTGTAATTGAATATTTTCAATAACAAATTACAAGTAATTGTAAATGAAATCAGGGACTAAAGTCAATTACAATTTATATGTAATTGTAATTGAAAAAATTTCAATTACAAATTACATGTAATTGTAATTAGGCAATAATTATTACTTGTACTTAAACAAAATTCAATTACATTCCTAAAAACATTGAGTGTAACTTAAAATTCTAAAAATGAACTTCTAAAACGTTTCGGATAATTTCAGCAAGTTTATTAAAACTTATATTAAAGCTCAGAAGAATATTATGGTGAGGACGTAAATGAAGGTAATAATCGCTTACGAAAAACTAAAAAACTTTTATTTCGTTTATATATTTTTTCATTTTATATTCCATAGTCATTAATACATCCGATTGTAAAGAAGAAAGTAGTTTAAGATTTGAACTTAACCTTTACTTGCGTGATCTGAATTCATCTCTTAAGTGTCTCAAGAATTATTCTACAATACTAAAGGCTTTTCTACGATCAAATACTCCTTTAACATTTTTATTCGCTAGTATAATTTTAACACCTAGGCGACAAAGCTTAACAGATAAAAATTTTGAAAAAATGGTTTTATTTAAAGCAAATAAAAATTTTGTTTAAATTTGCACTTTTTTTAGTATGTTATGAATAAACATACGTATGTATGTGTTATATCTTCTTTAAGGTTGTTATTATTTTTTGCATGTTTATTGTGTGTATGTAATTAATGATTTTTGTAATTAAATATTATTTGACTAAAAATAATTAAAAAAGTATTCATTACACAATTTTATTTCAATTATGTAATTGAATTTTTCAATTACAATTAGACGTAATTTGTAATTGCATGTGTAATTAATTACAAATTGTAATTGACATCCCCCAGGTCTGGTGTAAAATATCAATTTGTTCGAAGTTAGGTGTATGTAATCTCTCAGTACAGTGGGCTGCAAGTGCTGTTTTCTGTGTAATAATTTTGTGTCTACATTTAAGTCTGATTTGTGTCTTTATATTCTGGTTTTTAGTTTGTTTTTTATCGTACCAACATACACTTGATCGCACATGTTTTCCCCGTACATTGTTGTTGTAACAAGCAACTTTTGTCTGTGCAGTGGGTAATATGTATGTTTATTTTACACATCTTTATTTTAAGATTTCCTGAAGATGCCAACCGAAGGCTGTCGAAATAACAAAATATATATATATTACAAAAAAGACCTTTAAGCTCAAAAATTATTTAATCCTACATAATAATATTAATAATAGAATAAGCAATGTCAAGGATTAAAAACTAATGTGGAAAGAAATAAAAAATTTAGTACTTAAGAAGAATCAGCCTGTAAGAGACACTGTGATATTTGAGCAAATAAAATGTGAAGATAATTACCAAATTACTACTCAGTTTAAATACTTTTTTATAAACAGCATTTAAACAATTTGAGATAGTATAGAAGATTTGCAATACACAAAACAAATACCTGTAATACATTCTAGATTTATGTCAATAAATTTACAAGATCTTAAGAAGATATGTAAAGATATTAATAACAAACCTGACTTTAATAAAGTAACATCAAATATCGGTATTAAAAACATGAAAAAAAAATATATATGAAAATGTAAATGAAAACAAAAATATGTATGATAATACAGAGAAAAGTAATGTAAAAATGTGTAATGAGATAAAAAAGGGAATTGACACAAGTGTCAAAACGAAAATTACCTATGCTCAAACAGTAGCAAAAAGCGTAGTGATGCCAGATACTTTAAAAAAATATCCCGCTAATAATTAAACCGAAAGAAAAACAAAGCGTAGTAAAATCGAAATCAGAAAACAATGATAAGGTAAACTCAGTGAACTTTAAAATAACAAATGTTGAGAATAGAAGAAATGGAACTTTAGTAATCCAGACTGAAAACATTAAGGAAAGAGACAAAATTAAAGAAGCAATACAAAGTGAAATTAGTATTAATTATGAAGTAACGGTTCCAAAGGTATTAGAGATGCAAACGGACATGCATTTTAAAATGTCAGAAAATCAATTATTAGAAAAACTTAAAAAGCAAAACGAAGTGTTAATAAATAGTAAAATTGAATTCGAAAAAATTTTCGAAACAAAAAGATTCAACAAAACAATATATAACGCCAAATTAAAAATTGACAATGAATCATATAATAAAATTATGCCAAAACATAAAATTAATGTTGGATGGGATAGATGCAGAATTTTCGATGGTACAAGTGTTATACAGTGTTTCAAGTGCCAGGGGTATAATCACAAAGCACAGGATTGTAAAGAAGAAATTTGTTATAAATGCAATGGAAAACATAAAAGTAGTGAATGCAACAAAGAAACTGTAAACAAATGTATTAACTGTGTAAAAGAAAACTTAAGGCTCAAGTTAGGATTGGATGAAAACCGCAGAACAAATAATAGAGAATGTCCGGTTTATCAAAATAAACTTAGTTTAAAAAAGAGAAGGATGGGTCTCGAGGCCTAACAACGAAAGAAATTGCATGGGTTTATTAATAATTTTAATCAACTAGAGATTGTAAGTAAAGAAATTAAACCAGATTTTATTGTTTTATCTGAAACACATCTATCAGAGGCAGTGGATGAATCTGAGATAGAATTAAATCATTACAATCATTATTTTACGTTATCTTAGTCAAATAAAACTGGTGGAGTAAGTTTGTATTTCAAAAAACATTGGAACATCAAGAAAATTAACCAATATATAAAAGTATGGAAAGACATCATTTTTAATAACTGCGGTATACAGATCACCAAGTAGCCAAAAAGCAGAATTTTGTGAAGATTTTTAAGAGATATTAGAAGAAAAGAGTGAAGAAAGCTGTGATATAATAGTAGGAGATTTTAATATAGATTGGCGGAAGGATTTTTATAAGAATAAATTGGAAAGAATAATGAGTGATAATGGACTTAAACAAATAATGAACATGTGCACTAGGATAACAAAAAACTTAAAAACAATAATAGACTATGTCATAAAAAATAATGAAAATATATCAGCACAAATTAATACAAATAATAAAATATCCGACCATGAATCAATTGACATAATTATAAATAATTGATATGTATTTAATGGAGAAAGAAAAGAAAAGGAGGTGTTCAAATATAATAGAAATCGATTTAGAAATGAACTATGTTCAGTTTTAGAGTGTAATGAACTAAATAATGTGAACGAAAGTGTGAACCATTTTGATTTAATTTTAGAAAATGGGATAAAAAAGTTAACCATAAAAAAAATCAACGAAAATAATAATAGCAGTAAATGGTTTAGCAGTGAACTTAGATCCATGTAAAGGGATAAAATTTCTAGTTATCAAAGAGCAATTATTGCAAATACTGAGGTGTGGGATATATATAAAACTATTAGAAATAGTTATAAAGTTAAAATTGAAAATGAAAAAAACAAATACATAAATAACAAAATAAGTAATACCAATATTAAAAAGAAATGTGGAGACAAATAAAAAAATTCGTATTAAAAACCCCTAGATCTGTGATAAAAACTGTGCTATTTAAAGATATAGAATATAATGATAATTTACAAATAGCCGAAAATTCAATAATTATTCTGTAGATAGTATTAAAGAAATTAATAAATCCATCGATAATGTAAAATATATTGATATATCTGTGGTAGACAGTACATTTAAGTTTTGTGCAATAGATATACAAGAATTAAAAATTATATGTAAAGTAATAAATAAAAACCCAGACTATTATAGAGTAAGTAATAAAATAATATTAGATAACTGGGACATATTAGGCAATAAAATACTCGAAATAGTTAACAATTCGCTAGAAAGTGGAACATTTCCTACTAATTGGAAGGTATCGATAATTACACAGTAAAACACAGTAAAATGTGAAGAATACCGGCCTATAAATGGACTAAAAACATGTGAAAAATAACTCGAAAAAGTCGTAAAAAATCAACTAGAAGATTATATAGAAAAACATAAAATTTTATCGAAATTCCAATCTGGTTTTCGAAGAATATACTAATGTGAGGCTGCTTTAAAATATGTAATAAACAGATGGAAGTTTATGAAGAAAAACAATAAAATTTTAGCATTATTCTTGATTTTTAAAAGAGCATTCAAAACAATAGATCGTTATATCTTAATAAAAAATTATACAAGTACGGCATAAAGAACAATGAGCTGAAATGGTTTCAGTCATACTAAAATAACAGAAGGCAAATAACAAAAGTTATTAATGTAACATCAAGTGAAATAGGTAATGACTATGGAGTACCTCAAGGCTCTATTCTAGGGGCACTGTTATTCTTTATATATATGTAAAGAAAAGAGTGTTCGTAGCCTCACACCACCATTAACAGAAGAGGTGCCGGCAGTTGCAGTTAAGACGCGAGCGCGACGACGTGAAGAATTTGAAGAAGTTTCTTATTCCTTTATTAATCAAACTACTTTAATAATTTAATTACAAAACCTAACTTTTTTATTTAAATAAATAAATTCAAAGTCTGCATTTATATTAAATCTAAATAAAAGTGTTTTCATTATTACATTTGGGGGCTCAACCTATTGAACTTCATTTAAAAGCACAAAAAAAAAGAAAAAACAAAACAAACAACAAATAGTGGCAGATGAGTTTGCGTGTTAAGATTAACGAAAAGAAAAAACTGCGTATTTTGTTTTAAAGAAATAGAGAAAAAAAAAGTCTTGTAAGAATTAAGAGAAATTTAAAGAGCTATAATACAGAGAAAAACAAATAAAAGAGTTTGATAGTACGAAAATACAAAAGATAAAATGCGCGTTGAAGAGATGTAAAAAATAAATAACAATGAAACAAATGTAATGTTTTTGAAAAAATCCGTTATGAGTAATATTTGAACAAGTAGAGAATGAAATAGATGATGCAAGAAAAAAATGATGGAATTAATGTGAGTGGAAAACAAAAACACGGTTATAGCTTGAGATCAAAAGTAAAAGACAGTGAAGAAAAAAATTTGTGTAAGGACAATAATTTGCAAACGACTCAATCGTGTGTAGAAAAAATAAAAGACGAGACAATGGCAACTTCAGATGATTGTGTAGCTGTAGAAAAGTGTGATTTGAATGAGCTCATAAGAACACTAATACTAAAAATAAACAGTGAAGGGCAAAATAATAATAGCAATGTATCAATGGAAGGCTTTAGAAAAATAATTTCGGAATTTGATGGTATTTCAGTGCCGGTAAAAAACTGGTTTGACAATTTAGAATGTAACGCGGACGCTTATGAACTTAATACGAAACAAAGATATGTCCAGGCTCGCAGCAAAATGGTTGGAACGGCCCAACTATTTTTAGAATCGGTTAATACTAGTGACTATTTTTCGTTAAAAACGGCTTTGATTAAAGAATTTCATAGAAGTTTTAATAGTGCAGAGTTACATAAACGGTTATCATAGCGTGTAAAACTCAAGTCGGAATCATTTCACGAATATGTCTTACAAATGAAAAAGGTTGCGTCGTTAGGCGAAATTGATGACAATTCGATTATACGGTATATAGTCGATGGATTAAGTATTAAAGATGAGTATAAATATTTAATGTATTCAGCATCAAATTACAGTGAATTGCGCGAGAAATATGAAATTTTTGAACGGCTAAACAAAGACTCTACCGAAAGAAAGTTAAAAACTGAGATTACAGAAAAAGAAAGTAAGGTAAAAATGAATATTAAAAAAGAACGTTGTTTTAAATACGGTGCTGTAGATCACAAAAAAGACGAGGTAAAGTGTTTCAATTGCAATAGAAATAGACATATAGCAAAAAACTGCGAATTTAAAGTAAAAACGGAAGAAACACATAATGTCAATATCGTAGTTGAAGATAACCGGTTAAAAACAATTTATTTGAATGATATTGAACTCAAGTGCCTTATCGATACGGGTTCGGACGTGACTATTATAAAAGAAACTATATATAAAAAAATTTTTATAATATGATTTTGCAAAGGAACAATTCGGTACTTTTCGGTTTGGGTAATGTAGCTACAGAACCCATTGGTCGTATAGTTGGTATAATTCGCGTTGATAATGTTGAAACTACTCACGAATTAATCGTAATTCCAGATAACAAAATTAAATACGAGGCAATAATCGGGTTCGACTTTATAAAGAAATTTAATTTTGAATTTATAAATGGTTCATATTCATTCAGCAACCTACAAACAGAAAGTAAGGAAGTGGAGAATCAATAAGCGTTTATAATATAGTTGAGGCAGAACCAGGCATAAATGTACCACGAGAATATGAAAGGTCAGTTAAAAATATAATAGAATGTTATTCGCCATCACAAATCGTGGAATGTCCTGTCACGATGAAAATTACACCTGATACTAATATGGGGCCTTTTCGTAATTCTCCAGTACGTCTGCCTATCAATGAACAACAAATGGTAAAAGAGCAAATTAGTAAATGGCTAGAACAAGGAATTATACGAAAGTCGAGTTCTGAGTTTGCGAGTAGAATAGTAGTTACAAAGAAAAAGAATGGATCCTATAGAATATGTATAGATTACAGAAAGCTTAATAGCATGGTGCTCAAAGAAAATTTTCCCGTTCCCTTAATTGAAGAAGTTTTGGAAAAATTACAGAATGCAAAATTTTTTACAGTTATGGACTTGGAGAATGGTTTTTTTCATGTCCCAATCGATGAATCAAGCAGAAAGTATACAGCGTTTATTACCAAAGAAGGCCTTTATGAATTTAATGTCGCACCTTTCGGATTCTGTAATTCTCCTGCTAATTTTGTTAGATTTATTAACTTCATTTTTCAGGATTTAATTAACGAGAACATTATGGAACTATACATTGATGATATTGTGATTTTTGGTGCAACGGAAACTGAATGCTTAGATAATTTAAAGAAGGTTTTGGATACTGCGGCTCGTTATAATCTGAAAATAAAGTGGCCAAAGTGTAGCTTTCTGCAGTCCAAAATAGAGTTTTTAGGTCACGAGATTAGTGGAGGAAAAATTTGTCCTGGGAAGGAGAAGACCAAGGCAGTACGTAATTTTCCTATACCGAAGGACGTGAAAGGAATTCAGTCTTTTTTAGGATTAACAAATTATTTCAGAAAGTTTATTCCGAATTACGCACACATTGCTAGACCGCTTACCGAACTGTTGAAGAAAGGGAGCGAATTTAAAATTACGCAACTGGAGATTGACGCCATAAATGAGTTAAAAGATGCACTAAGTAAAGAGTCAGTATTGCTAATTTTCAACCAAACGGCTGATACAGAGCTTCATACAGATGCTTCGAAAGAGGGATTTGGGGCCACACTGATGCAGGTTTATGGCGGTAAGCTTCATCCCGTATATTACTGGAGTAAAAAGACGTCAGCGCAAGAAAGAAAATGTCATAGCTATATTCTGGAGGTGAAGGCCGCGTATTTGGCAATTAAAAAATTCAGACATTATCTTTTGGGTAAAAAGTTCAAATTAGTTACAGATTGTTTAGCTTTTAAGCAAACTACAACAAAGAATGATGTTCCGCGAGAAGTATCGGGTTGGATTATGTATCTTCAGGACTTTTCATTTATAGCAGAGTACCGCGACGGAACCAGAATGCGTCATGTCGATAGTCTAAGTCGGAATCCCTGTACGGTGTTATTAGTATCTTCTGAAATCATAGCCAGATTTAGGACGGCACAACAGAAGGATGAACACATAAGAACTCTGAAAGAACTGTTAATGAAGGGCGCGTACGACAATTATAAGTTGAAGGGAGATATCGTATACAAATTTGTCGATGGAAATGACTTACTTGTAGTACTTAAGTGTATGCAGTACGAAGTTATTAGAAGTGCTCATGAATCGGGTCATACAGCAGTGCAGAAAACAATGCATATTCTAAAGCAAAACTATTACATACCGCACATGGAGAGAAAAGTTAGCCAGTTTATTTCAAACTGTATACAGTGCATAGTTTACAATAGAAAACTTGGTAAAAAAAGAAGGTTTGTTGAATTGCATTAACAAGGGTGAGAGTCCCCTCATACGGTACATATTGACCATTTGGGGCCAATGGATTCCACTTCAAAACAATATAAGTATATCTTCGCCATGGTCGAAGGGTTCTCTAAATTTGTATGGTTGTTTCCAACAAAAACTACAGGAAGCGAGGAAGTCTTGACTCGATTGAATATATGGTCGGACACGTTTGGCAATCCCGTAAGAATCATAAGTGATAGAGGCGCCGCGTTTACCTCTCGTGGATTTGAGGACTTTTGCAAAGAACGAAACATAGAACACGTATTAACAACAACAGGAGTTCCCCGCGGAAATGGCCAAATTGAAAGGGTAAACCGAACGATTATTTCTATAATATCTAAATTGTCTTATGATGATCCTCCAAAATGGTATAAATTCGTCGGCAGTGTACAAAAAGCAATTAATACATCTGTTCATAGTTCTACAAAGTTTTCACCGTTCGAAGTAATGTTTGGAATCAGAATGAAGACCAATGATCTGAATAATATACTAAAGATACTTCGGGAAGAATTAGTTGCTGATTTTAATAATGAACGACAAAAGATCAGAAAAGAAGTAAAATTGCAAATTGAGAATGCACAAAACATTTACAAGCAAAATTTTGACAAGAAACGTAAAAGTGAGACAAACTACAAGTTACACGACCTGGTAGCAATAAAAAGAACGCAGTTTATAGCAGGAAAGAAGCTGTCGTCAGAGTTCTTAGGTCCATACAAAATTACTAAACTTAAACGCAATGGTAGATATGAGGTAGAGAAAGCGGCGGCATTTAAAGGACCAATTCATACATCCACTAGTACTGATAACATGAAGCTGTGGAGACTCGTAGGCAGTGGTGAGGAGCTATCATCTGAGGCAGATGATGATCAGAATGGCCGAATGTAAAGAAAAGAGTGTTCGTGGCCTCACACCACCATTAACAGAAGAGGTGCCGGCAGTTGCAGTTAAGACGCGAGCGCGACGACGTGAAGAATTTGAAGAAGTTTCTTATTCCTTTATTAATCAAACTACTTTAATAATTTAATTACAAAACCTAACTTTTTTATTTAAATAAATGAATTCAAAGTCTGCATTTATATTAAATCTAAATAAAAGTGTTTTCATTATTACATATATTAACTATATGGAAAAGGTTTTGGAAAATTGTGAAATAATACACTATGCTGATGATACTTTGATTTTTTCTGAAGCAGTAACTGATGAAATTTGTTATAAAAACCTAAAAACAGATATGAATAAGGTTAATACATGGTTGAAAATTAATAAGCTAAAATTAAATGAAAATAAAACAAAAATAATAGAAATAAACATGACCAACGACATAACTTTAAAAATTAATGATGAAATAAAAGAAAAATTATATAGTATAAAATATCTTAGTTTTATAATAGATAACGAATTAAATTTTAAAGAACATCTTGAATATATATGTAAAAAGATCGGAAAGAAAATAGGCTTTTTTAAACGAATTAGAAACAAACTATCAATTATAACAGCAATAAATCTATATAATACGATTATTAAACCTCATTTTGAATATGGATCTACGATATTATACGTGTTGTACAAAAAATCAAATAAATAGACTCCAAAAATTACAAAACAAAGCAAAGCGCACCATTCTAAAATGCAATCGTTTCACCTCAATACAATTACTACTAAATATGCTAAGATGGATGAACATACATCAAAGACTGGAGCTAAGCACATTAACCTTTATTAAGAAGATGCAGATAGGTGATGCACTTGAATACCTGATAGAGCAAATACGTTATGTTGGTGAAGTTCAACCATACAATCTAAGAAATAACCAAGACTTCAGATTGCAACGATCGGATCCAAATTCAACGCAGCGAT
This sequence comes from Cistogaster globosa, assembly GCA_937654795.1. Taxonomy (NCBI): domain Eukaryota; kingdom Metazoa; phylum Arthropoda; class Insecta; order Diptera; family Tachinidae; genus Cistogaster; species Cistogaster globosa. The sequence continues at coordinate 44,089,103 of OW569407.1, forward strand.
CGCTATACTACTAGGCCAAATAATTAAAAAAATGAAAAAAATATTAACAGTTCTAGAAAATCAGTTGTTAGTTTTATTAGATAACAAAGTTCAAATTAGAGCTTTAACAAACAATTAATATAAATATTTACAAAATGTAATTCAAAAGTATTTAAATACTACTAATAATATATAAAAAAAAAAAATTAGATAATGAAAACATCCGGTTTTCGAAAAATATTCTTGTGAAACAGCTGTAAACTATGAGATAAATAGATGAAAAAACAGCGAAAAAAAAAAAACAACAAAATAATGGCAATATTTTTAGGCTTAAAACAATAGATATAGAAATTTTATTAAAAAAAACTATATATGCACGGCATTCAGAATAATGAACTAAAATGGTTATATATAACAATTTTGGTGTATCACAGGGCTCGATTCTGGGTGCATTATTGCTTATTATATATAAATTATATGCCAAATATTCTAACCAAATGCGAAACAGTGCTTTATGCGGATAACACGCTGATTTTTAATGAAGCTGAAAATTAGAAATGTCAAGTTAATATTATTTGCGATTAAGTAAAAGTTAATGAATGGCTAAAAATGAATAAAATAAAACTAAACGAAAAGAAGACTTAAATAATGGAAATAAATATAAAAGCAATTTGACAATAAAAATCAATAATAAAGAAATACAAAAAGTGAAGAATATAAAGTATCTCGGTTTAATTATAGAAAAAGACTTAAAACTTAAATACGACATTGAATTTATGAGCAAAAAATTTTGGTTTTTTAAACGGTTAAGAAATAAAGCTTCAATATTAACCGCGATTAATATCTGTAACGTAATTATTATTAAGTTAACTTTCTCGAATCCCAAAACTATTTCAGATATTGGACTGACAGGGTCTTATTAAGGACCCTTCAGACAAACATGTGTATACGGTGTAGTATGTGTGCCATTCCATATTTATCCAAAATGGTCATTTATCTTCTCAATAATTTAATAATTTAATTACAAAACCTAACTTTTTATTTAAATAAATGAATTCAAAGTCTGCATTTATATTAAATCTAAATAAAAGTGTTTTCATTATTACATATATTAACTATATGGAAAAGGTTTTGGAAAATTGTGAAATAATACACTATGCTGATGATACTTTGATTTTTCCGGAAGCAGTAACTGATGAAATTTGTTATAAAAACCTAAAAACAGATATGAATAAGGTTAATACATGGTTGAAAATGAATAAGCTAAAATTAAATGAAAATAAAACAAAAATAATAGAAATAAACATGACCAACGACATAACTTTAAAAATTAATGATGAAATAAAAGAAAAATTAAATAGTATAAAATATCTTAGTTTTATAATAGATAACGAATTAAATTTTAAAGAACATCTTGAATATATATGTAAAAAGATCGGAAAGAAAATAGGCTTTTTTAAACGAATTAGAAACAAACTATCAATTATAACAGCAATAAATCTATATAATACGATTATTAAACCTCATTTTGAATATGGATCTACGATATTATACGTGTTGTACAAAAATCAAATAAATAGACTCCAAAAATTACAAAACAAAGCAAAGCGCACCATTCTAAAATGCAATCGTTTCACCTCAATACAATTACTACTAAATATGCTAAGATGGATGAACATACATCAAAGACTAGAGCTAAGCACATTAACCTTTATTAAGAAGATGCAGATAGGTGATGCACTTGAATACCTGATAGAGCAAATACGTTATGTTGGTGAAGTTCAACCATACAATCTAAGAAATAACCAAGACTTCAGATTGCAACGATCGGATCCAAATTCAACGCAGCGATCGCTATACTACTAGGCCAAATAATTAAAAAAATGAAAAAAATATTAACAGTTCTAGAAAATCAGTTGTTAGTTTTATTAGATAACAAAGTTCAAATTAGAGCTTTAACAAACAATTAATATAAATATTTACAAAATGTAATTCAAAAGTATTTAAATACTACTAATAATATATAAAAAAAAATTTAGATAATGAAAACATCCGGTTTTCGAAAAATATACTTGTGAAACAGCTGTAAACTATGAGATAAATAGATGAAAAAACAGCGAAAAAAAAAACAACAAAATAATGGCAATGTTTTTAGGCTTAAAACAATAGATATAGAAATTTTATTAAAAAAAACTATATATGCACGGCATTCAGAATAATGAACTAAAATGGTTATATATAACAATTTTGGTGTATCACAGGGCTCGATTCTGGGTGCATTATTGCTTATTATATATAAATGATATGCCAAATATTCTAACCAAATGCGAAACAGTGCTTTATGCGGATAACACGCTGATTTTTAATGAAGCTGAAAATTAGAAATGTCAAGTTAATATTATTTGCGATTAAGTAAAAGTTAATGAATGGCTAAAAATGAATAAAATAAAACTAAACGAAAAGAAGACTTAAACAATGGAAATAAATATAAAAGCAATTTGACAATAAAAATCAATAATAAAGAAATACAAAAAGTGAAGAATATAAAGTATCTCGGTTTAATTATAGAAAAAGACTTAAAACTTAAATACGACATTGAATTTATGTGCAAAAAATTTTGGTTTTTTAAACGGTTAAGAAATAAAGCTTCAATATTAACCGCGATTAATATCTGTAACGTAATTATTATTAAGTTAACTTTCTCGAATCCCAAAACTATTTCAGATATTGGACTGACAGGGTCTTATTAAGGACCCTTCAGACAAACATGTGTATACGGTGTAGTATGTGTGCTATTCCATATTTATCCAAAATGGTCATTTATCTTCTCAAGAAATTTCGCTGAAAAAGCATTTTTTTTCAAAGTTAATTTTCACAAATCCCAAAAATTATTTCAGATATTGGACTGATAGGATCTTATTAAGGACCCTTCAGACTAATATGTGTATATGGTTTAGTAAGTGTGCTATTCCATATTTGTCCAAAATGGTCATTTATCTTCTCAAGAAATTTCACTGAAAAGCATTTTTTCAAAGTTAATTTTCTCAAATCCCAAAATTATTTCAGATATTGGACTGACTGGCCCTTGTTAAGGACCCTATAGACTAACATGTGTATATGGTGTAGTATATGTGCTATTCCATAGTTGTCCAAAATGGTCATTTATCTTCGTAAGAAATGTTGCAAAATGAGTGTTTTATTTTAACTCCATTTAATGCTTTTCTAAACAATATTTAGATATCAAACTTTTATAGTTCTGTAATATAACCCTTGGAGCAACATTGCCGTAAATTATATTTATTCGCACTTGTGTTTTTTACTAAAATTATCATTCTGAATAAAGGAAGCCAAAAACATAACGACTGTTAAGTGGCTAACAGAACACTGTTACTGTAAAAACGGCAATGTTTAAAAAATGGTTTGTGCCTCTGCTATTTAAATACATATTTATCTACTACAGCAGTGCAAAGATCTCTTTTTTACAAGGTCCTTAAACTATATATCTTGCTTTCAAGCTATGCAAAAAATAAAAGAAATTTTAATATGTTCAATCGAATATGTGTTCAATTTGTAAAAAATTATAATTCACAGAGCTTGTAACATGTATCAATTGTTTATCAGAAACTAAAAATATTTTTTATAAGAAAATTAAATTTATTTGTAATAATTTAATTAATAAATAAATAATACAAACAAAAAAAAACCGGTGTAGTATAACTACAGAGGAGAAAATCTATGCGAATGACCCAGGAAAACTCATGTAATATATATATATATATATATATATATATATATATATATATATATATATATATATAGATATATTTTTTTTTTTCTTTAAATGACTTTTTACATCCCCTAAACTATTACATGTGTGTGAAGATAAATTTTAAAATTTTTAGCTTTGCCACAAACCTTTTTATTTAACATAGTTTTGTAAAAAGATAACATAGCCCTGTTAGGGGAATAAAAATTCGATTTATGGAGAATTATAGAGGGATACCTCGCAAACAAATCCCATTAAATTTGATTTTGCCACCTTTTGTTTTTTCCATAAAAATGGCCTCATCCCTCACAGAAACTCAAATTTTAAAATGTTAATTTGCCCAAAAACCCGTTCCAACTCGCGCTTTTAAAAATTCCAAATATGGAGAATCATAGAGGGTTACCTCGGAAACAAATCCCATTTATTTTGATTTTTGAAACTCAAATTTTAAAATGTTAAAATGCCCAAAAAACCGTTCCAACTCGTGCTGTTAAAAATTCCAAATAAGTAGAATTCTAGAGGGATACCTCGCAAACAAATCCCATTAATTTGATTTTGCCATCTTTTGTTGTTTCCATAAAATTGGGTTCATCCCTTAGAGAAACACTAATTTTAAAATGTTAAAATGCCCAAAAACCCGTTCCAACTCGCGCTTTTAAAAATTCCAAATATAGAGGAGTATTTAATGAAGAAATGAGGCAATATGGGTATCATTGGAAAGGTCAATTCAATATCTATTCAATTAAAAAGAAAAATAGCGAAAAAAACAAGTAACGTACAAAAAAAATTTAATATAAACATAACTTGATCGGCCGGGCGGAAGGACTTTCTCCTCTTTGGTATGACCAACACCGGCTTCGCTTAATAAAGATTTTCTGATAAATCTGTTTTCGTATAATATTGTCGCTATACTTATTTTATTTGATATAGGAATTATGTTTGTATGAAAAAAAGCTTTTTCTTGGTCGTTACCCGTTTTTTTATTTTTTTAATATTTTCCTTTTCAAATGATACCTATATTTCCTCACTACACCACAAAATACGCCATACTGTACATACAAACTTTAGAGGCCCGTAAATACAAAACTCAGGGTCAGCCTACATTTTTTGCTTAAAACTATATTTTACACCCTGTAGACTTTTTTTAATTTTTAAGCTGCGTCCGTAAGCTAGTTTTAAGCCTATGTAACTTACGTAAGTATAACAAATCTTCAGCTTTAGCTACCGCTAGTGATTTTTTGTCCGGCCCAAGTATATCTATTTCAAATACATGCGGGAGGTTCTTTGCCTCGTTTTTTATATTTATACACGTATGTATGTACATATGAATGTAAAAATTAGTTTGGTTTCTTCAGCGCCACTTCAATAAAAAAATAATTTTTATGTGTGGTTTGGAAAAACCATATCGAAGTCATTTAAACAAGAAAATTTGTAATAAGCAGAAACAAAGTTTTAGTTTATGTTATTTTCGCGTTATTCCCATGAAATTTTTATTAAGATTTAAACATTTTTTCTAGCCTCTTTTTTGTATATAATTGTTTTAAATTTTGCTTTCGTAGCATCAGAGACGGTAAAAGAAATTTTCAAAAGAAATATTTAGGCCTCAAATCGCACTTAATTAATTCTTGCGCAACTCTTGTAATTTGCATTATTTTAAATAAAAAAACAAATCAATTTGTATAGTGTCTTTTGTTTTTAATTATAAAAATCTGCTTTAAAATTCATGTTAACAAGAATTTTAAAGTATACCTACTTTACCATCCTTCGATTGTAGTCAGCTTCTTTTCAACACAAATTACGATTAGAGCTGTGTCGTTCGTGAACGAACGGGTTAAATTGACCGAATCACTTAAGTGAACGGAATGATCCGGTCATTTAACTGAGGTTCTTTCGTTCAATAGTGTACGGGTTAAATTGAACGGAAGACCTAAGTGAACAAAAGACCTAAAAGACCGAAAGACCTAAAAGACCGAAGTGACCGAAAGACCCAAGTGAGCGCAATGAGCCAGACATATAAATGCCACCTTTCATTCAATAGTGTACGGATTATTATACGGTTCACTTTCGGTCGAGGAGAAGATAACAAACTTTTTGGCAAACTTTTGTTTTGTTTTGGCAAACTTTTTTCAGAGTTGCATGGAAAGTACTTTTTCCCATGCGTGTGAACATGTTGTTGTTTTTTTTGTAGGTGTATTAGTGCCACGTGCTTTCATGTTATACATAAAAAAAATGTAAACAAACTAAACCAAAAAATAGCATTTTTCAACTCGATCGCAATTCCTTAATTTATTATTAATTTTAATACAAAAATAAACAAAATTAAAAGCCTACAGATCATAGAATCAAATTTCGCAACTGTCACTTTTGATAATTAAGAAATAAAGTTGGTGCACATCCAGGTATTTAGAGTAGTTTTTCATTCATAACTCGAAAACTATTCCGCGTGCACATATACTGCTATATACGATCGAAAGAGGATAAAAATACGAATCGATCGTGGTATAGTTTGTTGTCTGAAAGACTGTACGAAAAAAGTTATTAATTGGCAAACTTTTCAAAATTAAAAAAATCGCTGAAATTAATAAGTTTAGTTTTTTGCTTATATCTCGGAAACTGTTCTGCGTGCACATATACCGCTATATACGATCGAAAGAGGATAAAAATACGAATCGATCGTGGTATAGTTTGTTTTCTGAAAGACTGTACGAAAAAAGTTATTAAGCGGCAAACTTTTCAAAATTAAAAAAATCGCTGAAATTAATAATCTTGGTTTTTTGCTTATATCTCGGAAACTATTCCCCGTGCACATATACTGCTACATACGATCGAAAGAGGATAAAAATACGAATCGATCGTGAAATAGTTTATTTTCTGAAAGACTGTACGAAAAAAGTTATTCAGCGGCAAACTTTTGAAATTTGAGAAAACCGCTGAAATTAATAAGTTTAGTTTTTTGCTTATATCTCGGAAACTATTCCGCGTGCACATATACCGCTATATACGATCGAAAGAAGATAAAAATACGAATTGATCGTGGTATAGTTTGTTTTCTGAAAGACTGTACGAAAAAAGTTATTATGCGGCAAACTTTTCAAATTTGAGAAAATCGCTGAAATTAATAAGTTTAGTTTTTTGCTTATAATATATCCTGTGGTTTAGGTATTTGTTCTTGTTTGTTATGTCATGTTCTTTTATTTCAGTTGATTTTTTGTGTATTAAAAAGAGTTGCTGTACATATTCGAATGTAAGTACATATTTTCTTTGAGCATTGGTGTGGCGTTGCCATTATTGTTTTTATTTGAATTAACAGTATTTTTAAAAAAAATAAGTTTTTTGATAGTGTTTCTTTTATACTGGAAAAGATTTAATATTTCAACTAATAAAAAAGTGATTTGAATAAACAAAAGAAATGGCACAGAGAAAAAGGAGTGAAATTTGGTTGCATTTTATGGAGGATGGAAAAAATCGGGCAAAATGCAATTATTGCAAAAGTTCCTTAAGCCTTACAGGTGGATCTACTGGGAATCACAGCCGGCACTTGAAGTCCAAACATCCATTACAGCCTCGGTCATTACAGCGCCAGATAGTCACTGCGCCAGGAGATCAACAGCTTTTAAGCAGCATACAAACTTCTACAAGCTACATATTTTAGCTGTCTGTCTATAGCGGTTTAAGAGGTTGGCCTCATACTTCAACTATTAGACAACCTTTAATTTCCAAATCCAAATTGTTTTCTTGTTGTTATAGCGGGCTTATCAATAAAGGTTCTTTGCAAGTTTCAACTATCTGGCTATAACAGTTCAAAAGTTTGGCAACATACATCAAATTACATTAAGTATTGGGTCGGCCTTTAATTTATAATTTTGCATGTTTATACTTGTTAGTATAACAGTCGCAGTAATCGACATCCTGTCCAATTTTCAAGCGTTTTTCTATGACGATTCAAAAACTAGGCGCATGTAGGTCAATTTTTGTATTAATTTTTGCAATTGGCAGCTATAGTAAGACGCACTTTTTATAAATTTTAGAAAACTGCCCTTTACGGTTCATAATAAACTTAAAAAACATGTATGTTGTATGGGGACACCCTTTAATTTTTAAGATTATGAACTGGTTTTAAAACGGAACCTATGTGTAAGCATAATCTATCAAATTACAAAAAATGTTTAAATCGGTTCAGAAATGGCTGAGTTCTGCAGGCACAAACATAAAAAAGCAACATTCAGTCGAATTAAAATAATAATAAATGAATTGAAAAGTTACCTAAATTGTTGTTTTAATAAGCAACAATGTCAACTGTTATTAAATTAAAAGATGCAATAGAATTTTTCATATTATTTCCATTTTTGTGTATTTTGTGTTTAAATATATAATAAAATTAAACATACATATATTTTAAATATATATTTTTTCTTGATTTAGTTTAAACAAAAATAATTTTTTAAATTTTACATACTAAACGATTCTCCACAGCCAGAGGTGCCCTTAAAATTGGGATTAAAACCAATTCGCTTGCTAGTTTTGCTTCAACGAAATTCATTTCAGTGCCTGTAAGCCAATACAGTTTAACAAATGTTTTTTAATACAATTTATAGATTTGTATTAATGCAATTTTTAATTTATAATATACCTACATAATTGTGTAGTGCATGTATATAATTTTATATCACGAAATTGAATTGATAAATTTTACATAAAATAGTGAAGATATTATATTAGAATTTAACTGTTCAATTTTTATAGGCTTAAAGTAAACTTATTTTAATGAAAAAAATTTAGTTTGATTTGGCTTTAATAAAAAAATGAACAATTTACTATACATAATAAAATCCTCTGACAATTAGCCCATATGAAGTTTTGTTTAATAAAATTTAAATATGCCATTTCACAATCTTAAATTTTCAAATTATATAACAAATCAATACAATTAGTTTATATTTAAACTTACCCTTTTTGTCACTAAAAACTTTAACACCATCTTGTACTACCTCATCCTCAAGTTTATCTGTTGAAAGTGAGGTGAAAAATCATCAAAATCAAGGAAAACAATCAATACAAAATATATAAATAAATAACCTTTTCCGTCGCATAGTTAAGGGTATAGAAAAGGCCATTGCAAGCAAACATGTTGCACATTCAGGTCTTTCTTTCCATACATTTTTAGTTCGCTGCACTGCGGCCGAAGTCTGTGGAAAATAAAGAAAAATTGGTTTATATTTATTTCAATATACGAATTTTTTATGAAATCTATTATTTTGTTACCTCAGGGCTGATAGATACAGAATCAGACAGTTTTAGCGACGAAAACTTTACTGACGACACTGTGCAAATGAGCTGTTGCCGAACGCACCATAAAGACACCTTGTTGCTACTCACTTACTTCTCTGTCGTTTCAGTGTGTCGCCTGCGAATAAGAGAAGCAATTGTACATTTGGATTCGTCTGGATAGGTCTGTTCAGCCAACTCCAGGCTAGGTTGTAGGTACAAACAATAATAGAACATTTCTGCCACAGATCACAATTTCTGCGTTCAAAAAGACTGATTCAAAGAAGTTTTCTTTTGCATATGCAAGTTAATAATTTATTTTTTTTTTATTTTCACGAATAACTCTCTACAGAAAACTTGATTACATATACCGTTTTCTAAGTGCCAAGGGTTCACTTCTATATACTTGTGGTTCTGATAAAAAGAGAAGAAATTCAAATACAATAGGGATTGTTGTTCAAATTCGTTCATTCGTTCAAATTGACCGATTGATCGAATTGAACGAACGGATCAGTCTCTGATAAATGAACGAAAAAGACCGGTCAGTGAAATGAACGACCGGGCACAGCTCTAATTACGATTCATGGTACACAAGGCAAATTGAATGTTAATTAAAATAGAAAGCCCAGGTGATCGAATTCGCTTTACAAAGTTTTCAAACCAAGGCGAATTAATACAGGTGAACGCACGGGCGAAAAAGCTCATCAACTGTATACGTTGTAGTTGTCAAGATGAATTGAGCTTGTTTACGAAAATTGCCAAAAAGTAATTATTTAAAAAAAAATTAATGTGTTTTGATTGATAATAAAAAATAAAATATTTTACTTAAAAAAAATTAATTACAATACGAAATCGTATCCACAAATTCCTAAAGTGCAAAATTAATGTATACGTTAAAAGATAGTGACAATATTGTTAACATGTTTATAATTTCATGATTATTGTGCAAGATTACGTGGCCTCCGCTTGTGTTGTGGATATTCGTGCTTGGATGTGGAGTTAGTTATTGATGCAATGAATGAATGTTTGGTCCAATATCGCTCTTTTACACTGAACTGGTGAATAAAACATGAAAGTGACGCTTAGTGAGTTTAAAGTATTTTTATAATCAAGAATCAGATCCATACCATGCAAATGATGCAGAAATTCTAATGGTTGTAATAATCAAATTTAAGACTCTATACTTGCTTCTGCAGAAACTGCCGACGATGAACTTGTTGCAGTAGAAGACAAAATATGGAGAATTTTACAGTTCGGCTTGTATTCCTGATATTCAGTAATCAATGTAATTATCAATGCAATAAAAACGACGTTTTAAAAAAAGTGATAAATAATTTTTATATTTGGGGGTGGGAGATGGATGATTTTGTTTTTGTTTATTTTATTTAATAATAAACAAAGCCTCGCGGCCATTACAAAATATTATTAATTAATACATTTAATGCAGATAACAAAAAAATATTTTAGATGAACAATAGGTTTAGATGAACATTAGGTTCTCCACTAAATAACTTCATCTCTAATCAATGCATATAAAAAAATTTGTAACAGAATCATTTCTCTACATGAAATGTTTTTTCTTTTTTTAATTTTTGTTGTTGGTGTAGGTTTATAGCAATCGATATGGAATACAAAACACCTACTTTTCCTTGTCTGTGTTCGCATTAAGTAAAAACTGCTAGATAGATTTGAATAAGATTGAGTGAGGAGGTCTCTTAGAACCTGGATTTAAATATAAAACCCTTTTTTTTTTGTGAAAACGAGTAATTTCGCAGAGAAAGTAAAGATACAAATATAAAAGCACCCAACTTTACTGGTACAATGGTACTAAAAACTTTAAATACGAAAACAAATTTAAACTGTCCCTGCTAGAGGTTCAAATACATTAACATTTTTTTCTTTAAGACGGAAAAAGTACCAGAAAAACATCTTAGTTTAAAAGGCAAGTTACTCTATACACTGGCTTATTTTGGTTTTTAAAACCAATTTTGTATGGAAATTTTGTTTTATAAACCTATTATAAAAATAAAAATTGATTATGCATATGGCCTTAGTTATATACTGACTTAAATTATTAAAAAAAATCGTATTTATAGTGAATGAAAAGAACTCTACTTATCATAAATGAGCTTAAGTTTGACCTTTTTGCAGTTGAAAACGCCTCTTCAGAAGATGCACTCATTGAACGAATGCAAAGAATTGACGCAGCCAGCTTGGCAACATTTGGAAACTCCTGAAAAATGTAATTGAAATATATAATATAAAAGTAATTTTAATTTACTTTCATCGTTGTCATACATTTCGGTGGAGACCGTCGTCACTGGCTGTTTATTTGGTACGATTGGCGAGCGCTATCGATGTAAAGACATCATTTTCAAGCCGCGTTTTGATTAGTACTGGTTAGATAGTGTAAGGTGTTTGTTGCATAGATAGTGGTGGGTTCAGGTAGTTTTGTCGGTTAGGATGGTGTCTATTTAAAAATGGTATTATGCAGGTAGATTGCCTGATATCTGTCATGTTTATTGAAGGTATATAATTTTAATATTTCAGTCTTTTATTATTGGGTAGGTAAGTGTGACCATTTGTGGATGTTTTGCGTTTGTAAGTTTGTTTTAATAGTTTTAGTGGTTTAAAAATTGTATCGGAGGTTGTATTTACCTGTTCGTTAATAATATCTCCGTTGAACGAAAACTAAAGTAAATATTTATAAAAAAGATTCCGAATAATACATTTTCATAATAAAAGTAATTTTATTATTTAAGCAAAAAAAAAAAAAAACTATTGAGCTGTAAAAAATCAAGAAAAAGGTGTAGAACTTAGTTTTGATTTTATAACTCTTTTAAAAGAATATCTTTTAATTTTTTCCAGCATGCAAACGTTTCGCACTCTTCTTCACTACGCATTTCAAAATAATCTTTAATTTCTTTTTTGAGAGGATTGGTTCTTCTTATTTCTGACGTGGATGCAATAAATGATGTAATACAAGTTCGAATTTTGCTGTTTTCTAGTTTCTAAAAAATTTTAATAAATTTTTCTTGTTTGAATATTTAAAAACAATTTTCGTATCTGTTAAAAAATAGAAAACTGAATTTTATCTTTTGTTAATAAAAATTTCAATAGAATTATTAAAAAGGCATAAAAAGTTTTTGTTTCTTTGAATTTTTCGCTGTCATCGAAATATCCTCAGAAATTACTTGAGATAATACAGAAAGGTTTGTTATTTCATCCAAAACTAGTTGTATTTTTGTAATTCCTTCTGCCGGGTCATCATCGATTAGCTTGTCGAAAAGTTGTATTGGTCTATTGACTGGAACTTTTTTAGCCAATTGTTTAATCTACCCCATTTTTATGGATCGGATCCAACAATGCAGCAACCAGATGGACTTTGCAGATCTTAAACCTTTTTTTCTTTTGCAAAGTTAAACATTCTTATTCTTTTTTTCAAAACTAACGTTGTCTGCGTCAGTTTGAATTCAGTCTAAAATTAAAAAAAAAAAACACAATATTTGTACTAATTTTTGGATTTTTACGACCTTGTAAGTATTTGGTAGCATCTTCAAGAAGTTCCAAAATCTTTAAAAACTCCGCCATAAGCAACTTTTCCATATTATCTAATGCTAAATTCCTTCGACCAATTTCAACCAACGCAATGTTTATAACTTTTTGATTTGTTCTAAGACTTTTAAACATGTTACAGAGGGTATTCCACGTGGTGTCGTTTGAATTTTTTAAACTTTTATAACTGATGCTATTCATTATATTTTCTTCAACTTCCAAGCCTTCTTATAATTTAAATTCATTTTCGGCTTCTATAACTTCATCCAATTAGGATGCTTCACTCAAGAAGTTTACAACTTGCTCACCTTCGAATACGCATTTATAAATTCGTTTTAATTAAATTACTGTATTTAAAAATGCAGAGAAATCTTTATTATTTAAAACGTCGTAAACTATAAAGCGGTGCAATAAATGGCTGGAATAAGTCAATCGCTTTAAAGTTTGACGTTTAACAGCTGCCACCGTCAATCACAACAAATATATTTATATTTTTAATGCCGAAATTTTTAAGCGTCTCAGAAATGTTATTTGAAATGGTAAATTTGTTGTGAGGGTGAAGAAATATATCCGTTTTGAGTGTTATACACATTGGCTCAAAATTATGACAGAATAAAATTCGGAAATATGTATAGCTGCGCGTTTGAAATGAATCAGTCCACATATCGAGAACTAGGGCGATATTTTCGGGCAAGTATTATTCAAAAATTTAAACTGAGGTTTTATAAGCTATTTAGACATCTTCTAAAGCAGATCGGCTTAAAGTTGTTGCAGCAGGCATGGTCATACTGGGTTTGATAGCCTTTATATACCTATAAATCCTGGTTGCTCTACAATGTTGAATGGTCGCAAGTCTCTGCAGCACATTTGCACAAGCAAACGAGCATTTGCAAATTTGTTTGTTTCTAGTCTTTGTAATGATGTAATGTTTCTAGTCTTTGTGATGATGTAATGTTTCAATGCAATATTCAAAAGTGCGTTGTGTTGATTTTACCCTGTCCTATGCCACTTAAGCTGGATACACCAATTGTTTTTTTTTTGTTCCGAAAATTTTTTTATATGTAGTTTGACGTGTTTCTTTTTGAGAGAGAGAAAGAAAAAGGGTTAAACTCACTTCGGAACAATTTCAGCTTGAATTGGTTTGATTTTAATTTTCGTTCCGAAACAATGAAACTGTGCTGCCAGCTACTTTATTTTTTCAAAGAAAAGTTAACTGATGTGGCATATTATATGTACATATTAAATATATGTATATGTGCATATAAATTTAAAAGGTAAAACTGCTTGCAATTTTAAAAAGTAAAACTGCCAAGCAACCTGACTGACTTCTTTTCTGAATAATTTCTTCTTTAAAAATTTTAACAAAAAAAAGTGAAAAAGCAAGAAAAATCATCATAGCCTAATTCTTGTGATAAAAATCTATATCCTTTTTCGTTCTTTGTTTTCATTGACATTCAAGAATTAGTTTTAAAATTTGATATATATTTGTTATATTTGTTGTTGTTAATAAAACACAAAATAAAAAAAAATAAATTAAAAAAGTTGTGTGATGGATCTCAACAAATCCCTTGCCTTCAAGCTTATTTCTCTTATATTCTCTTATATTATAGTTTCTTTATATATATCTATATATATATATATATATATATATATATATATATATATATATATACTTTGCCAGTAAAAAAAAGCTTTTTTTACCTCAATAGCAATTAGAAGAACCACTTTACTTTTATTAGTTTTTTATTTAATTATGAAAGTTTTTTTTTAATTTAGAATTCATTTATAACAAAACCAAAACTATGTCTGTGACACAAAAAACGCAAAAAACGGCATGTTTTGAATTAAATTTTCTGTCGCAGTGGTGCCTGCTTGTAAAGTAACACATCTCGCATAAACATATGTTTCATATGGTAGCTTTTTTTTCAGAAAATTTGTTCGAAGTGGGTGAATCGTTTCAAAACGAACTCTCAAAAAACTAAAATTGTTTCGGAACAAAAATTTTGTTCCGTAACAGTGGGTGAATCCAGCTTATATGTTGCTTTGTAAGTGGAAATGTCAAAAATAGAAAATAAAAGAGAATTGCTCTAAAAACAAGCGCTCTCTTTGTTCTGATCTAGTGCTTCTTTAATTAGAAAATAAAACTAATTAAAAGTTGTAAAATATAAACAACTTTTGACATGTCCACCCACAAAACAGCTGGGCGGACGACATTACCTAGTACATAAAACAAATGTACCTTCTTTTGATTAAAGGTACATTTATTTTAGGTAGTCGATCGGCTCACAGCCGACGTCGCGCCTCCGCCGACTCTTTTTCAAACAATTTCGCCGCCGCTGTTTTCATCGGCTTGCTTCGGCTCAGAGGCAGCCGCCTTTTTTGACATCTTGTATAAATTCAGCCGCCAAAGGTTTTAGTGTTCATCACTGATTCAAATTTTAATGCTTGTTTATAAATTAAAGTAAAAAGAATTTATATAGCATATTAACGAATAAGCATTTATACAAACTCCGCACAAGTAAAAGAAATTTAAGAAACCTATTAATTTTAACATTATGATCTTTAATTTGTTACCAATTATTTGATTTCATATAAAGTTTTAATTAAAATATATCTAAATTTAAGTAAATTTTTTTTTTTATTTTTTCTATATTTTAAAAATTCCTCTTGTTTATCTTACATAAATTGAAAAAATTTATATTGTATATACAAAGAGATTTTTTGATATAATATTCAGTTTCCAATGTTTTCCATACGAGCCGAGAAAATGAAAAAATTTCAGGAAAAGTTGTTCTACAATATGGGCAATAAAAAAACTAAATGATGTTCCAATAAAAGCATAACTTGACGAATAATTATAATTTAATTGACTAAAGGTACGGTCACATTTGGCAAACATTTGCCTCAAATTTGTTTGCTCTTGTTTGCCCTAAAATACAACATTTGTTTTGTGGTCACACTACGCACATTTATTTGCCCATTTTTGTTTGTTCAAACAGTTATAAAATAATGACAAATAAAATATGGGCAAACATGTTTGATGTGCGGTCACACTTAAGTAAATATTTTCCTTAAAAATATATTTGATCAAACTGTAAAAAAAACAAGATTTATTTGCCTTGAAACTATTACAGATGGGATGTCTTCATTGGCATTTAATTTCTTCAGCATTATTACGAAATAATTGCAAAGAAAATATTTAAAATATTATTTAATTGTTAAAAAACTAATAACAAATGGTAAACAATGATTACTCCAATTAAGTTTTAATTTGCAGTACAATATAAGTTGAAAACAAACAAAAAGTAAGCATTTGAGTTGGGAACAAAAATTAACAACTGAAGGAAAATCTATCCTATCTAGGCAAACTTTATGCACTTCCTTTTTAAAGTACAAAATAAAGCTTTGATTCATTGTAAGGATTCAAAAAACGTTCATTGCAATAATTTTTGCTGCAGAATCGGCTGGTGAAATCAGAACGATCTCAAAATCCGCGTTTTTAGGTGGGTTGAACCACCCCAAGGAGTGAAAATTTTCCCAAAAAAAGACCGCCATTATTTTTATTTGCCCAAAAACCTTCAAAAAAATGATGATATCCGCAAATAAAATTTTTAAAATTTACTCTAATAATTATTGTACATAATGGCAATATTAGAAGAAAATTTATAATGAATAACTCCCACGTATGAAAGTCACAAGTAAACAAAGCCATGCAAAAATGTGAAATTTTTCATCTTTTATGCTATAAAGAAGCACTAATAGTTGTTCTCAGGGAAGAGAACAATAAAAGAAAAAACCTAAATAGAAATTAGATTCCACTTCTAAATAAAAATTTGTATTATCCATTCTCATCACCTTTTTAGTTAAAATTTCTACAAATTTTTATTTAATTTAATATAATATTCAATCTACAGCTGTTGATTTGTTTATTTTGTATAAGTGTAGACAAATAATATTTTTAAGTCGCTTAAATAAAAAGACAATCTGACGAAGAATCAAACTGTAACTAAAATAGTTTTAAAAATAGTTTTTTAAAATGTATTTTATGACAAATTTGCAATGTTTCTTTATGAATATGGCAGTATATATACAACATTTTAATTGAAACAATGTCCAATTTCGGAAGATAGAAGAATCTCACCGGGGTTTTTAAAAACTGTTGCGTAATTACTTACAATTAAACGCAATTATATGTATTAATGAAATATTCAGTTCACATCCAGATGTAAAACAAGTCCTAAGACTTATGGAACACATCTCTTTTTATTGCAAATCGAAAAGTTTGGAAGAATAATTTAAGTGTTTAAAATGGATTATCACTAAAGTTATTAAGCACTGTTAAGAGTGTTGTGGACTAGGCTATGGATTCTTAGCTTTGTTCTCACGCATCGGGTGATACTTGTTTTTGTTCTGCATACAGCCGACTTTTTTTTTGGCTCTTTATGCAGTTTAAAAGATTTGTAAATTTAAAGTTGAATTATTAGAATGTATAATTTAGGTTAGTTAAATTTAAGCGTGTTAAATTCTAGGTTATGCAATGTAAACTAATCGACATTATTTTTTTAAGCCAAAGCTCGTGGCTGGTCTTATTTAATCTCATTAATAAGAATTTCAAAACAACATAAATACATTTATCTGTAATCAGAGCTTTGTGTTCAGAAGTATAACAACATACACAGCCGAATCATGAATGTTCTCACGGAATTTCTTTCTCACGGAAAAACATTTTCTCGAGATAAAATTCCTCCAATTATAAATTCCCTGGGAACAAAAAATTTGAAGGGAGCTAGTTTGCTTTTTTGCATATAATTTCTCTTTCATACTACCTACTTTTTTCCCCGAAATTTTTCATTTTCCGCAGGCAATAAAAAGGGGACGTAGTTTCTGTTTATAATTGGGTTAATAGTTTATAACTACA
Organism: Cistogaster globosa; assembly: GCA_937654795.1. Lineage (NCBI taxonomy): Eukaryota > Metazoa > Arthropoda > Insecta > Diptera > Tachinidae > Cistogaster > Cistogaster globosa. The sequence continues at coordinate 44,106,586 of OW569407.1, forward strand.
AATCTCTATAATTTCCGAACTAATAGCTTCTAACCGGATTACTTGTCATAGGTAGAAGTAAGGAAAATTTTGTTTAAGTCTAGTCTAACATAACATTTCAAAATAAAAACAAGAGTTACTTTTGGAACTCTTTTTTTCGAGTAATATATCCCCAAAATTTTATATATTATATATAATAGAGGATATTATAGCAAGCGTAAAATATGTTTCGAAAATAAATTATCTATTGTCGACCAGGAAATTTTTGTTGTAAAATAAACTTTTTTTTTAATGTTAATGTAATATGCAGGGACACTATTCAAAACCAATATTTATCAAAAATTTTATAAAAGAAAATTTCTTAAAAAACACATTTCAATGTTGTTTTAATTATTTTATGAATATGGCGAAATTGAAATTGGGACATAAAGTCTTCCAGTTTTTAAAAAACTATTTTTTTTAATAATATATGTATTTCCGATTTCGGAAGATAAAAAATAAACTGTTTGTATCTCACCGGGGTTTTTAAAAACTATAACGTGGAATGGAACAATTTTTTTTACGTAAAATTTTGAAACCGTTTTCCATTCTAAAGCGAAAATGTCAAAATAAACCAAATTTTATATAAAAACTTTAGTTATATATAACTAGAAAAATATACGTTTCCTTTAAGTTTTCATTTACATTTTCTTTTAAAAATTGCATTTCATTATTACTATTATTTGTAATTTTGCGCGATTTTTCCCGAAACTTAATTATTTAGTTTAAATATTTAGCAACATTGATAATACAGCTGTTGTTTGCTTGTGTTTTTTCTTACAAATATTTTGTAAGAACAAATATTTTTTTGCCTAAAAATGAGTCAAATTTTTGCCGTCGAGCGGTCACACTATGTTCACATTAGAAGCATTTTTGTTTGCTGGAAAATAATTTTATTTGCCCAAAATCAGCTGTGGTGTTTTTTGCTCCTAATAAATATTTTGTGGTCAGACTACGGCAAGCAAATATTTGACGATTTCGGGCAAATGTTTGTCAAGTGTGACCGTACCTTAATATAAACAACTTTTATCTGAAAATAACCAAGCCGAAGATTCAGCCGCCGCCGAAAATTTTGTGACGGCTTGCTTTACTGTCGCCCAGCTGGTTTGTAGATGCACATGTCAAAAGTTGCTTTTATTTATTTCTGTGAAGATAAAAAACTTTTTCAACATAATATATTTTCACTCTGCTTGCAGAGAGAGGCAACACAAAAATACTCTCTTGTTCAGATAGATTGAGTATTTTCGGATGTTGAGACTAAAATTTTAGTGATACCTAGTCAAATACACACATTTAGTACAATTAATCGGGATCACTTCCTAATTTTCAACTTTTTTCTATCTTCAACAAACTTTTTGGAAATTTTCAACAAACCTGCACGAGTTTTCAAATGATATAAAAATAACATAAAACAATTACAAAAAAAAATTAAAAGTTCTTTTAATATAAAGACACAAAAATATTAAATATACAAACAAAATTTTTTTAAACCAACATATGATATATGTATATGATATGATTTTCTGTGTACGACCCACTTTTTGACCTATAGGACCCACACCCACAATGTCTTGGCTACATTTTGGCATCATTACTTTTTCTCAGACCAGTCTTTGTCCCGTACGACCTATGTAAAATACCGTTTGCACATAAGTCGCTCAAACCGAAAAATTTCAAAAAAATCTAAAAACGCAGCTAAATAGCCCTAAGTCTTGGCTACATTTTGGCATCATTACTTTTTCTCAGACCAGCTTTTGTCCCGTACGACCTATGCAAAATACTGCTTGCACATAAGTCACTCATCCCACTTTTTGACCTATAGGACCCACAGCGAAAAATTTGCAAAAAATCTAAAAACGCAGTTTAATAGCCTTAAGTCTTGACTATATTTTGCCATCATTACTTTTTCTCAGACCAGTTTTTGCCTATGCAAAATACTGTTTGCACATAAGTCACTCAATCCACTTTTTTAACCTATAGGACCCACACGGAAAAATTCGCCAAAAATCTAAAAACGCGATTTAATAGCCTTAAGTCTTGGCTAAATTTTCCCATCATTATTTTTTCTCAGAACAGTTTTTGTCCCGTGAGACCTATGCAAAATATTCTTTAAACATAAGTCACTCAACCCGCTTTTTGACATACAGGACCAACACGGAAAAATTCGCAAAAATATAAAAAAGCAGTTTAATAGCCCGTTGTCTTGGCTATAATTTGCCATCACAACTTATAAACCAAATAATACTAATTTATTTTATTCAAACAAAATATAACAAAACAAAAAGCTTAAAAAAACTTATTCACAAAATAAAATAAAAAACTAACATAACATAAAATAAAACATAACAAAATAATACAATAAAACAAAATATAACAAAACAAGAATTTATTTTTATTTAACAAAGATCACAAAACTTATTAACAAAAAAAAAAAAATTACGGAAACATAAAATAAAATATGAAAAAATAATGCTAAACAAACTAACAAAACATAACAAAATAGAATATAAAAAAACAAAATATAAAAAACATAGGTATGAAAAATTCATTTTTATTAAATAAAATAATACTAATTATTTTACTTAAAGGAAACATAACAAAACAAGAAATCTAAAAAACTTATTTACAAAATAAAACAAAAAAACTAAAAAAAGATAACAAAAAAAGTAAAATAAAACAAACAAAATAGTAAAACAAAATAAACAAATAAAACAAATATGACAAATATGACAAATAATATTAAAAAATTATTATTATTTTTTTAATTTGACGGCGGTGATAGTTGCACTGCTGGATCTGTACCCTGTTGCTGATAATCAGACTGATGAGAACCCGGTGGGTGTGCCATCGGTGGCCCATAATAATATCCCTTTATAATTTTTGCATTAAATATTATTTTTTTATGTCAGTTGGAGCACAAATGTTTCTGAAAAAGAAAATCATTTTTTGTTAATGTATTTTATTATGTAAAGAATTAGCAAATCTTAAGGCAAAGGGTTACTCTGTATGTCCATTCAAAAGAAAACACTTTGTATTAACACAAATGCGATTGAATTTTTTTCGAATCGAAATACAAAGTCAACCCCCTGGTATTGTATTCATAACGGTCAAATTCTCCAGAACATTTGTATGGATTTGGTTTAAAAAACTATACAAATTTTTTGACTAATTTTTGTATTGAACACAGATTTTCTCTTTCTGTATTAAAAGCAATCAAATAGTCTGTAAATATTTTTATAAACCAAACTGTTGAAATGAAAATCTTTAAGACCAGTTTATGATTTTTATTACAAAATAGTAGAAAATTCTATCAATTCCACCACCTTTAGCAGAAAACCGTTTTTTGAAAATTCTGTTAAGATATCAAAATCAGAATATAAGAAACGAGATAACGAATGATTCTCAAAATATTTCCGATTTTTTTGATATATAAAAACTTGTCAAATCTGGATTTGGTAAAAGAAGAATACTTAAAATACAACAATTTTTGTATTTAATGTTTCTACAATATTAAATACGACAATAAAAATTTTTGCTTTATGCATATTGCAAATTAAATGATTGTACTACTTTTCGATTTAAGTTAAGTTCTGAAGGAAAAGTTACTGTTCACAGGACAAAAGAATTACAACATGCTGAAAATGAAGCAAAAGTTGGTCAAATGAGGGGAATGAAAAGAGATGTAATTAAAAGTAAACTTAAAAGAAATAAAGCATATCTATAGAAAGCGACAAATTTTGGATGCCGCTAATGTTATTGCTGAAAAGGGTAACTTTCAAAATATTCAAAAATTAGAAACATTGAGAAAATGTAAATCTGAGCTGAATCGTGATGGACATTATTATTCACATTCATTTTATTCACTTTATTTAATGCAAATGTATGTCTGTATATAGTACACAGGCTTACTTCACAGTTTACACATGGGAAAAATACACCTTTAAGACAATCTCAAATAATACGAAGATTGTTGAAGACTCCAAATTCATTACATTTGGATGCTTCAGGTAAAAGCGTTAAAAGTTTGATATGCGCTAAAAAAATACTTACTTATAAACAAGTTTTACGAAACTGGGAACTTATTTTTATTAGTAATATTAGTTTTATTAAAAAGCTTTAAATTAAACATATATCAATTATTTTACAATTTTTGTTTTCTTCTAATTGATTCTATTGAATTATGTTGCTTGCATTTCTTCTAACAAATATTGCAATATTTCTTTTGAAAACATTAGTATTGTAATAATTGCAGCTGTTGTAGCGAATTAAATAGATAAATATATACGTGGAGAGGCAAGATTGTTGGCGGCGCTGGTATGCTGGCGGATGCTCCGGCTGTAGCTCGCCGTCTTCGGGGTGGCTCTTTGCCAACCGATCTGCCTTACACTGCTATCACAAAAAAATCATACCAGCCTATATAAGGGATTCGTTTTTTTTTTAACCCCTTAACAATACACACATAGAAATCACCTTCTGGCTGGTGGACTGCCAGGACGCGAACCCTCCCGCTTGGGGTTAGGAAAGCCCCACCGTGACATCGTAATGGTCTCCCAGATAGTGTTAGATATCTCGAACATACCTACCTTGCCACCTGTTTCCCCTACTTACCGCACCAACAAAGAATTATAACCCTTCATATTAAAAAAACTAGAATTTCAATTCAAATATATATAAGTGTACATAGCGTTTTTTTTATTAATAAAGATTTAAATAACTATAATTATCGTAGTTCAATAGGTAATATACAAAAATAGTTTTATAGGAACTACCGTTAACTTAAATTTGTTCACGGAAATCACACTTTAACGTTCTCGTACATAGGTTTCCTTTATAAAAAAATTGTAAATCACATTGATTTGTATAATAATAGAAAATCTTTTCTTATCGACTTAAGATAAAAAAATCTTTCTCCTTTTCATTTTTGTTATGTTTTTTTTATATTGTAGTTTTATTAATTAGTATAAGGAAAAATTGCTGACACTAGTAGGAACATAATGCCGTCCGTCAGTGGCGTGTCCGGAGTACCAATCGGTCTTACAGGTAACAAAAGGAACGTTAATGTAGATATATTTTGTTTTTCTTTTTCTGGGTAAAGAAAATACCAGAAACTAACAATACGCGAAACAACCCTCGGTTAGAGCTCTATCCTAAATAACGCGCACTCAAGGCCGAGAGAACAAAAAAATCGACTGAGGACTGAAATTTATTTCTCTACACGTAAAATACTGGTAAAATTAAATTTCTATACATAATTATGTAAGATCGCCCGTTGGCCATACGTCCGCTGTCTGTTACTGGCAAAATACCTGTTAGTTGGCGTTTCGTACCATCAACAAATTAAACGCTGCAGCAACCCTTCCGGACCCTTCGCCTTGGCTCAACGCTGCTCCAAAATTAATCTGCCTTTCCTTTCGTAGACGAACCCACACAATAAATCGGCAATCGATACTCGCTTGTTCTTCCTCCAGTACCACTTCTGTTGTTAACGTCAGTTTTAACTTGTTTAGTTTCTTTGTTGAATTTTTTTTTCGTACTGTTCTTTCTTGTTTATTTGAGTTTTGTTAATATTTGTATTAATTTTTTTTTTTTTTAAGGGAAGTAGCACTTCAGGCATTAATACCTATTAAGTTATTTTGGTAACCGTGCTACATTCTTTAGGAAAGGGATAGATGAAAGATAATACAAGTGGTGAAGGAGAGAGATAGAGAGTTAGTTATTTTACTTCGCCGATCAAAATGCTATGAAGAAGTACCGACGAAGGAGGCTGCACGTTTTCATGTTAATTCTGACTATGTATATATACCATTAAACAGAAAAAAAACATTTTTTGTTTTTGATTGCCGCAGGGGTCGAACCCTGGACAACCAAGTTTGTAGTCAACGTGTTAACCACTTCGACTACAGCAACCTCTTAATTTGACTGTGCTGGTTTCTTGGCTTCGTGTCTTGCCATTTTATTTCGTTATTTCTTTTTTTCTTTTGCCTTTTTTTAAATTTAACTTAAACAGCTTACGTATTTGGCTGTATGTTTGTTGTACGTGTTTTTGTGCGTTTAGGGTACCCTTCTGGGTATATCATTTTATTTATCAAAATTTTATTTTAACACATTTAATGATTTGTATGGTGGCTCTGTTTCACTTCTTTTCTCGGTTTTATGTTTGTAAGGTGTAATTTACTTGATGTACTTATTTGTGGTGTGTCCAGGTTTCACCTTTCGTATAGTCCTTTTATAAGGATTTAAGTTAAGTTCTGAAGGAAAAGTTACTGTTCACAGGACAAAAGAATTACAACATGCTGAAAATGAAGCAAAAGTTGGTCAAATGAGGGGAATGAAAAGAGATGTAATTAAAAGTAAACTTAAAAGAAATAAAGCATATCTATAGAAAGCGACAAATTTTGGATGCCGCTAATGTTATTGCTGAAAAGGGTAACTTTCAAAATATTCAAAAATTAGAAACATTGCGAAAATGTAAATCTGAGCTGAATCGTGATGGACATTATTATTCACATTCATTTTATTCACTTTATTTAATGCAAATGGGTCTGTATATAGTACACAGGCTTACTTCACAGTTTACGCATGGGAAAAATACACCTTTAAGACAATCTCAAATAATACGAAGATTGTTGAAGACTCCAAATTCATTACATTTGGATGCTTCAGGTAAAAGCGTTAAAAGTTTGATATGCGCTAAAAAAATACTTACTTATAAACAAGTTTTACGAAACTGGGAACTTATTTTTATTAGTAATATTAGTTTTATTAAAAAGCTTTAAATTAAACATATATCAATTATTTTACAATTTTTGTGTTCTTCTAATTGATTCTATTGAATTATGTTGCTTGCATTTCTTCTAACAAATATTGCAATATTTCTTTTGAAAACATTAGTATTGTAATAATTGCAGCTGTTGTAGCGAATTAAATAGATAAATATATACGTGGAGCGGCAAGATTGTTGGCGGCGCTGGTATGCTGGCGGATGCTCCGGCTGTAGCTCGCCGTCTTCGGGGTGGTTCTTTGCCAACCAATCTGCCTTACACTGCTATCACAAAAAAATCATACCAGCCTATATAAGGGATTCGTTTTTTTTTAACCCCTTAACAATACACACATAGAAATCACCTTCTGGCTGGTGGACTGCCAGGACGCGAACCCTCCCGCTTGGGGTTAGGAAAGCCCCACCGTGACATCGTAATGGTCTCCCAGATAGTGTTAGATATCTCGAACATACCTACCTTGCAACCTGTTTCCCCTACTTACCGCACCAACAAAGAATTATAACCCTTCATATTAAAAAACTAGAATTTCAATTCAAATATATATAAGTGTACATAGCGTTTTTTTATTAATAATGATTTAAATAACTATAATTATCGTAGTTCAATAGGTAATATACAAAAATAGTTTTATAGGAACTACCGTTAACTTAAATTTGTTCACGGAAATCACACTTTAACGTTCTCGTACATAGGTTTCCTTTATAAAAAAATTGTAAATCACATTGATTTGTATAATAATCGAAAATCTTTTCTTATCGACTTAAGATAAAAAAATCTTTCTCCTTTTCATTTTTGTTATGTTTTTTTATATTGTAGTTTTATTAATTAGTATAAGGAAAAATTGCTGACACTAGTAGGAACATAATGCCGTCCGTCAGTGGCGTGTCCGGAGTACCAATCGGTCTTACAGGTAACAAAAGGAACGTTAAGGTAGATATATTTTGTTTTTCTTTTTCTGGGTAAAGAAAATACCAGAAACTAACAATACGCGAAACAACCCTCGGTTAGAGCTCTATCCTAAATAACGCGCACTCAAGGCCGAGAGAACAAAAAAATCGACTGAGGACTGAAATTTATTTCTCTACACGTAAAATACTGGTAAAATTAAATTTCTATACATAATTATGTAAGATCGCCCGTTGGCCATACGTCCGCTGTCTGTTACTGGCAAAATACCTGTTAGTTGGCGTTTCGTACCATCAACAAATTAAACGCTGCAGCAACCCTTCCGGACCCTTCGCCTTGGCTCAACGCTGCTCCAAAATTAATCTGCCTTTCCTTTCGTAGACGAACCCACACAATAAATCGGCAATCGATACTCGCTTGTTCTTCCTCCAGTACCACTTCTGTTGTTAACGTTAGTTTTAACTTGTTTAGTTTCTTCGTTGAATTTTTTTTCGTACTGTTCTTTCTTGTTTATTTGAGTTTTGTTAATATTTGTATTAATTTTTTTTTTTTTTAAAGGGAAGTAGCACTTCAGGCATTAATACCTATTAAGTTATTTTGGTAACCGTGCTACATTCTTTAGGAAAGGGATAGATGAAAGATAATACAAGTGGTGAAGGAGAGAGATAGAGAGTTAGTTATTTTACTTCGCCGATCAATATGCTATGAAGAAGTACCGACGAAGGAGGCTGCACGTTTTCATGTTAATTCTGACTATGTATATATACCATTAAACAGAAAAAAAACATTTTTTATTTTTGATTGCCGCAGGGGTCGAACCCTGGACAACCAAGTTTGTAGTCAACGTGTTAACCACTTCGACTACAGCAACCTCTTAATTTGACTGTGCTGGTTTCTTGGCTTCGTGTCTTGCCATTTTATTTCGTTATTTCTTTTTTTCTTTTGCCTTTTTTTAAATTTAACTTAAACAGCTTACGTATTTGGCTGTATGTTTGTTGTACGTGTTTTTGTGCGTTTAGGGTACCCTTCTGGGTATATCATTTTATTTATCAAAATTTTATTTTAACACATTTAATGATTTGTATGGTGGCTCTGTTTCACTTCTTTTCTCGGTTTTATGATTGTAAGGTGTAATTTACTTGATGTACTTATTTGTGGTGTGTCCAGGTTTCACCTTTCGTATAATCCTTTTATAAAATTGTAAATTTAGCACGATTTAAACTACTTGTTTTGTGGCTCGGTAGCATTTATTTGTGGTATTTATATTACGGCAAATTTGATTAACACACTTGTGTCGCGTGGTTATGTGCGTTTTCGTTCCACTAATTTTTTTTTATTTATTTAGTTTTTTTTTTGTAGTTTGTAAGCCTAATTGGCTAATATTATTGTCTTTTTATGTATCTAATCTTGATTTTTTTTAACGTTTTATTATTTGTGGTGTGGCACAATTTGTCATTATTCTCCTTTTTTTATTATTCACAATCACACACGCCTGCACCGTTTGACAAACCGACTCCAACCGAACCTTGTCCACATTTTTCATTTTCCTTCTTTTTATTCCATTTTAATTTTTCGCCTCCCGCCAAAAGAAAACACCATATTTTTTTCTATTCAGCAATTCCGATAATACAATTTGTATATTTTGCAACCATTTTTATTTTTCTTTTCTTTGTCATCCCGTCTTCGTTGCCACTATGCTACCAGATGAAACAATTTAGCGTTGCCAGAATCGACACAGGATGCACACGACAAAACCCGACCACTTCTGACGTTCCTCTAGAACATAGAATGGGGGAGAAATTCCACAGCCAACTTCTTCCTAGACATCCAGGTTTTTACGAAGCCTATCGTCGGTAATAAGCACTATGGTAGCCCTACTTCACAGTAACCCTGTTAATTGCGGCTTCGCTCCTAACTAAACTGAGCCTGTCGGGCATCCCTCACTTAGCGAGTATGACCTTTATACAAATGAACGACAAACAAGAAAAGAAATACTACTTTAGAGAATTCAAGGCGAATTAATTTACAGGCAGACTTGATAGTTCAGCTGCTTTTTTATTTAATTTTAATGTTGAAAATATTTTAAAATGATTTTAAAATTAACAAAACAAAACTCTCAAATAATTTGGAAAAGTAAAAACTGTAACTTTAAAACGCAAATTCCAAAACCAACAATGAAATATTGGGTATTATTGCATATGCAGGGGTCAGAAACCAACTGATACTACTTCATTTAAAATACCAACGAATTATCAAACGATAAATCGAATTCGGCTTTCGTTTTCTAGTCGGCTACTTTTGACATAAACGTGGTGCTCTACAGCAGCAGCAAAATTACACTAGGTTTTGTTATTGTCCCCCCGCGAGTACAGAAAAAGGGCAAAAAAAACATTGCAAAGTTACACCCGTTGAGTAAACGTAACGTTCCGTGACATAGTGGTTAAATTAAACAAAACGTTTCGTGCATACACGCAAGAAGTCTAAATAAAAAATCGGAATCTAAATTAGAAACAGATGCGCGGGAATAATGTCGATATACAAAAGAACAAAACATTATAGAAACTACCGCGCATAAACAGAAAGGTGTCCTCTCATCTTGTCGTGAGAAACAAAACGAACGATTTTTTGATTTTAGAACAAAGTTATGAACTTTATCTCCGAAAACTGTGTCAAATCTAACAAGACGAAAAATGTCCTGTATACTGTTTCCCTTTTCTAATCTACAAACACGATTAAGTCATGGTTTTTTCTAAAATCCCATACTTTGTTACTTTCTCTTCGCCGATTTCAGTAAAGTGACTTAGCCGGCTAAGAAAGGAACTTACCGAAAAATCTTATAACCAGCTGAAGGGAATTATTTGTCGAACGGACAGGGACTAAAACCCCCAAAGTTCTTAAGTTCAATATATTACCTTAAACCCTTTCGCGCGTAGTACCCCCTGTTATAAAACTAAAAGAGAAACATTACCTTAAAAAAAAAACACGAAAAGAAAAAACCTTAATATTCCCAAAAGAAGATGAAGCAAGTTAATGCACTAGAATTTCAGGCTCTTCCTATTAAAAAATGTTCCCTTATATCTACATATATGCGTATATACAAAAGAAAAGCCTTCTTAACTAAAATTTACTTCGTTTCCTTTCAATGAGCCCTGGGGGACGAAACTATCACAAGCCGACTTATATTAATTCAAGCAATCAAAAGAATCGCGACTATAGAACAATAGGTACCCGTATCAAAAAGAATTACAAACTAGAAATTATGAAAAATATAATTTAAGAAAAGTAAAAAGAGGGCGACCATACTTGCTCTAAATCGAGCTAGAAAAACTAAGCAATAAACAGGAGTCTTCCCATTCGATGCCACCTCTTAACTTAGAACCAGCTATAAAAAAATAAAATATAATTTTTTTCTTAAAAAAAAATCTATTCGACAGTCTAACACAAACATTTATTGTTTCAATTCTTCTCCGTGAAACACACCTAAAGATTTCCCTTTCAGATCTTCTACCTCATACAGACTTATCCCGACCGGTTTAACTATACGACACTTCAGAAATTTACGTGCGAGTTTTGCGTTAAAGCCGCTTTTAAAATCACTCTGCTGAAAGTTTCGCCGGTACACCTCTTGTCCCGGGACAAACTTAACAACTCGGCAACGAATGTTATATGTTCATTCCGAAGGTACGTTCTGTGTAGCGTTTCACGAATCTTCTGTCTTATCCACGACATTTTGGCGGCCCTTGGGCAAATATCTACTTCAGGATCATCTAGCATTCTCAGTTTCCGGGCTAAACCGTATAAGCTACCGTGACGAAATATATTCACTCCAAACAGGGCAAAATACGGTGTAACACCAATCGAAGTCTGTATCGACGACTTAAGTGAAAACTCGACTTCGGACAAATGTTTGTCCTACTCTGATTGTCATCCTGTAAATATGAGCGTATTGCCGCCAAAATCGATTGGTTCACCCGCTCGGATGCATTGGCCTGCGCGGAATGTATGGCGGTACGAATGTGTTTTACACCAAAATTTTTTATCAAATCGGCCCTGCTGACAAATTGCTTGCCATTGTCTGAGACAACGGTTTCAGGGGTTCCGAATTTATGAGAGACCTCGGATATCAAAAATTTTACAATGCTTCTGGAATTTGCCTTGGGCAAGGCTTTAAGTAAAACGATTTTCGTCAGGTGAACCAAAACAATAAAAATAAAGCAATTGCCGTTTTTGGATCGTGGGTAAGGGCCAAGAAAATCACTGAAAATTCGTTGAAACGGACGTTCACTAACCGATTCGGCTCCCATAGGTGGCCTCAATGTGACGTTCGCCGGTTTCGTCTCTTTACAATTTTCGCAACTAGCGACAAAATCACGTACTTGCGCGCTTTAGTTTGGCCAATAAAAATACTCTCGTATGCGGTGTAGGGTTTTACCAACGCCTCCGTGTGAAATTTGTGGTGAGTTATGGGACGTTTCTATGATAGTTTTGGTCAGTTCATGAGGAACCCACAGCTTCCATGCGAAATCCTCATTTATAGTCACTCTATCATAGAGCCGTACCCTCTTGTAGATAAAGCCATCAGCAGCTTTTAAGTCAGGCAACTGCTCAGAGCTTGCTTCTATAGTAGAAACAAGTTCTGAGTAATCGCCAGACTAAAAAGCATCGGAACTTAAGTCCACAAGCCCCTCTACATCTGCAGAGACTTCCTCCATTTCATACCGCAATAGGGTATCGGGGACAATATTTTGTCTACCCTGCCTATGCTCAGTTTGGAAATCATATGATTGGACATGTAGACTCCACCTCGCCACCAGTCAAATCCTTATGTGACATAAGCCACTTAAGGCTACTGTGATCGGTGATAACGGAAAATGGCATAAGTTCTATATAGGGCCTAAACCTCTTATTCGCCAAAACAACTGCCAAACATTCACGCTCAGTGACCGAATAATTCTTTTGCGCCGGTGTCAGCTTGTGAGAGAAATAGGCAATAGGGTGTTCTCCATCAGAATCATCCTTCTGAAACAGAACAGCCCCAAGACCTACATCTGATGCGTCACACTGAACGTAAAAATGTTTGGAGATTCAGAAGCGGGCTCGAAGTCAGAGCGCTCTTGAGCCGATCGAAAGCGACCTTAGCTTCATCCGAAAACTTGAATTGTTTACCCTTCCTTAGCATATCAAAGATTGGAGCTGCAATGGTGGCATAGTCTGGTATAAATTTTCTATACCAGCATGTTGCCCCCATGAAGCTCCGCACCTGTATCGCTGTTTTAGGGTAATCAAAACGAGTGATCGTTTCCACTTTGGCCGGATCGGGTTTTAGTTTGCCATTTCCTACTATGTAACCCAGACAACTCTTTGAAGCAGAATTTAGATTTCGCTACATTGATGGTCAAGCATGCATTCGCAAAACATACAGATATTTGTTTCAACAACTCCAGGTGTGTCTCGAATTATGCAGATACTATCAAGAGATCATCCAAGAAGACGAAAACTCGATCACGCAACGCCGCGGGGATCACTTTATCCATTAAGCGACATAACCTTTGAGCTGCATTACACAACCCAAAAGGCATGACCGTAAAATGGTAAAGTGGCCACCCTGGTAGCGTAAAAGCAGTTTTCTCTCTACTGGATGGATCTAGTGATATCTGCCAGAACGCGTCTTTCAGGTCGACGCTTGATACAAACATGGTATCTCCTAACCGACTGAGCAGACACTCAATGTGAGGCAGATGATAGGCATCCTTAACGGTCAGCGCGTTGAGCTTTCGAGCGTCGAGACACAGCAGGTTCTTTTCACCCTTACAGACTAAAGTAACCGGGTGGCTCCAGGGGCTCTCACTAAGCTCAATGACGCGTAGGTCAAGCATTCTATCAAGCTCTGTATACATTAGTTTTTGCACAGCCGGGGAAACAGGGTAAGGTTTATCCTTCACTTGAGTAGCATCACGGGTATCTATAGAATGCGTCTCTTTGGTATGGCATGGAAACATCATTAAAGCCAAATCCAATTTCTTTCGCTGTTCAGCTGACAAAGTGTGAGTCACGACATCTGCGTTACTTTCTGCCTCTCCACAGAGACTTATGTTCTTGGTCGCAAGACTCTCTATACTGGCAAACATCATAAAGTCGATACCCAAAAACAACTCACGACTTAAAGTAGGCACTAAATATAATGTTATGACCTGCGTTGTTTGGCCAAACGGTACTTCCGCCCGCACTCCAGACAGTTGCGGCCCAGACACGTTACCTTGACACCACTATATAGTAGACCCTCGATTTCATGACCGCCTATATTTATACGCGTATACAACCGGTAGTCCCTTCCCTCGTATAGGGAGGCCACCGAAATCTCACGTCTCAAACGTCTACGAATCATATATCATTCACGCGCCTTCTTAATGCGACTCGAGGGTTCACCGAAAATTCTGAGTTTAGCTTCTCTGTATTCATTTATTCTAATATGCAAAGGTTTAAAGTTTAGGTTCTAAGTTTTTAGTAACGAAGGTATTGCTTGGGTTGGCTAAAATTTTTACTGGGGTTACTTCTTTCTGTTGCTCTGTGACTGGACTTAAACTTCGGTGGACCGCACATCGCCAGTTCGAGACGGGTTCCGGGCGCGGTTTCCCTGACATTTGGCACACTTAGGGGTCACCACATTGTTGCGACCACACCTAAAACAGAATATACGCCTGGTAGACGACGGACAATCCATAAAGCTATGGCCAACTTGTTTACAATTCCAGCGCGTATAATGACTCGTGGCCGATATGGCATCCACCTCACTTGTACCAGGCATTTCCTCTGCTTCGATGTTGAGTTCGTAGACCCGAGGGGCTGGGTATTGCCGCTGCCATGACAGTTGCCTTTGGCCAGCCAGTGAATTCTCGGCCCTCTTGGCCTATGTACAAAAATTTTTCAAGCTGTCAATACTGACCGAGAACAAAAGATGGGACAGGAATGGTTTCAAATTGGCCCTCATGATTTCAATGAGGTCTATCTCCGAATAGAGAAATCGGTGCTGGTTTCGCAGCCGTATAATTGCGTTGTAAAACTCTTCATATGATTCCTGCAGCTGCTGTCGCCGATCCATAATCTTCTTCTGCAATTGGAATTCGTTTTCATCCTGCCTATACTGAGTCAAAAAGGCTGTTTGTAGATCCCCCAGGACTGAATTCCAGTACCAGTCGAGGTCTACGCCTAATTTCATTAAAAGAACAATTATAGTCCTGACGTAGAGCATCTACCCTAAAAATAAAATCTTCAGCAATAATCGATTTCGCGGTACCATTAAATTTTATTCCCCATTTCGACAAGTCCACGCCTCTGCTGAGAATGTTGGACCTTCTGTTGGCGGGGGACGCGGACCTAATGGAAAATTGGCACCCTGAGGTAGCCTACCCGCTAGACGTGAAGCTTGCCCAGTTGAGTGCGCTTGGGATGTTTGCTGACCGCTTGTAGCAAACCCACCTTGCTCCCTCCAACGTTGGGTGTTGGTGGACGGCTGCACAAACATGTCGCTCGAGTATGTAAAACTGGTGTCCAATTTCTTTAATTCGATGCCTTTGGTAGTGCTAACGTATGTGAAGGATTCAAATTTGGTCCTACTACGGCCGAACGATTATACATTCGCGCGACTTCTTGTTGCAGGATGATCTGCATCTCCTGGATTTGCTTGCAAATACTTATCATCGAAGTGTCTCTATCGTTGTTGTTGTGAGGTGTCGTGTCAGCGCCTGGAAGAGCTTGTGCTTCAGCTGGGTTAGGACGTAAACTCTGCTAAATGCCTCTACCAGTCAAGTTGCTGTATTCTGGTGAGGGTATGGTACTATCCGAACTCGTCGAATTATGTAACGGATTATTTCCCCCCCTGAGCCATAGACGATACTGCTACACTGATGGCGCCATGGAACCCGATGCCGTTGTAACAGCCGCGACACTAGTCGTAAGTATGTTTTCCATGATAGGAGCCAAATTTGTCTCTAACCCCTCACTTGAAATTTGTCGGCTCGAAGAACGTTTTAATACCATTAATATGGTAATAGACTATTTAATCTATTGGCCTACTCGCGACCAACTCTAAAATGAAAACTATAGGAAACCCAAAAATTATCAACGACTGGGTGAAGTATTAACCGTGAGTATATTGCAACCCTTAATGAAAGGAAATGAATAAAGTGCTGCAAAAACGTGAAAGAAATAACAAAAATCAAAATCTAAAAATAGAGGAAATATAAACAATAACCCAAAAAGGTTTATTTATCCTTCCGAAAGGTAAAGTTAGTAATATTTATCTGCTTATATAAAAAAATCATATAAATTCCTTAAGGAAAATAAAATTTATTTTAATATACAAAATATAACTTTAGGTAGACCATCTCTAAGCGCTTTTCCTATACTTCGATATTTATAATCGATGTCTATAATCCACTGCCAATTCTTCCCAAAACTATCCAAAGTTGAAAAAAACAAAAACTAAGTTTGGAACGTTATTTCGGGTAAACGGTTACAAGGTAGATAATAATGATTTGTGATTTGTTGTGTGTGTGTATTTCATACTAATTAATTTTTGTCAAAACAATTAATGGATGTAAGGGGAATAGTTGTCTGTCGCTTTAATCACCGAAAATAGTTGCGCTGCAACTGGCAAGTAACCCTTACGGTTTCGCTTCCAGGACTAGCAAACAGACTATTGCCGGTGACGATTTTACTGTATCCCGCGTAGCACTTGTGGCAAAGGAAACACATTTATTTACTATATTTTATATACTACGTTCACCGTACGTTTTCTGGCCAATACAAATATTGTAAATAGAAAATTTTGCCGCCTAACCGGTGAATAAGCAAACATTTTTGATTTATGGGTTTTTGCCCATTAGGCAAAAAGTAGAATTTTTAAATGAAAAACTACTGTTTAAAATCAGACAGAAAATTTGCCCAAATAATTTTGAAACAAAAAAAAAATTGAGCGAAAAATATCTTCACAGATACAATTATAAAATTTTCAAATCTTGTTCGTCGAAACTTACTTTAAATATAATATTGGTATTCGGTATCACTAAAATGTCAAAAAAAACTTGTGTGCAACTAGCTGTATACCCCGTTAGTTACTTAAATAGAAATACTCTTCATTTGCAGACAGGCTGTATATAAACGTAGCAATAAACTAACTATCTAGGTCTATTGTATTTGAGCGGTAAAGTAGAATCTCATTTCATTCTCAGTAATATGTTCAGTGTTATAGTTAAGTTTCAAGGTAAGTTATACTGAGCGCTTCTGCCGTTTTGCTTCCGAGCATCAAAATGCCCTTTTTGTGAGAATTAACAAGTCTATTTGAATTGCAAATTAATTCTGTCTTTATTAAATAAAAATATCGGCTTATATAGTCAAATTTTGTAGTGGTCATCATTTTCACAATATTGCTGTATATCCAATAAAATAAATTATAAACAAAAATGGTATTTGGTTACCATTCAAATTCTCACGATCAACAAAAATATACTTATACATTGAACTTGCATTTTCTGCTGACCATACATAAATTTCCTTTGATTAATTTTTATTTGAACAATTTGTATTTTTGGTTTTATGTTGCATACAGTCTTGCTCATATGTCTACGAGCATATACCTATTATTACAGTGTTGCGCATAAGTGCACATACACTACACCCTCACCCTTTTTGGTTTTGGGTATTATTAAAAAAAAAATGGTATAAAAATATATATATGTGTTTAAAAATGTGTTGCAAATTTTATTAATATTTACTTAAGAAATAAACTTTTTTTAATTGTTTATATATATACTTTTAGATTTTGTTTTATCTACTTCTATAATTACATTTAGGTCATCTATATCCAGTACTTTATACGGACCTTTTTTTCGTTTTTTACCAAAACGAGGTCTCCTTTATTTAGTCTTATTCTGTTTTGTCTTTTTTTATTCTAATTTTCTCTTATTCTTTACTTCTATTATTATATCTCTCTTTTTGCAAAGAATGACGAAGTCTAATTTTAAGTTCATTTAAGTAATTTTCTAAATTGTAGATCTTTTTCGGCTCACTCAATTCATCACCTGGTAGTCTAGAAAGCTTCCCATATACCAGTTCGAATGGTGTATAATTTGTATCTACATTAGGAGTTGTATTGAAAGCGAAGGCAAAGTATGATATCCATTCATGCAAATTGTTGTCTTCCACAAAGTTTAGAAAATATTCATTTAGAACACGGTGATTGCGTTCTAGTGTTCCGAAGGTTTCATGGTGGCAAGGCGTCCAGAAAATCTGTTTTATTTTTAATAATACACAAATCTCTCTGTCATTAACTTATTCGTAAATTCAGTACCTTTATCTGTTTTGAGAATGTTAAACAAACCGTATTTTAAAATGACTTGTTCTACTAGGGTTTTTGCTACAGTTTTGTCGTCTTTCGATTTAATCGGGCTAGCTATCACATATTTCGTCAGTTCACATTGCATTGTAAGTATGTATCTAAAGTCCTCTGACGGTCTTAGTGGTCCAACTGTGTCCATTACTACAATGTCAAAACTACTTGATGGTGTATCTGTTACTGAAAAAGGTTCTTTTGTATGCCTTACTTGCTTATTATTTTGATACGATTCACATGTTCTTACATAGTTTTTAACCATTTTGTTCATGTTTTTCCAAATCGCTGTTTTAATTTCGTTAATGTCTTTCTTATTCCGAAATGTCCACCATAAGGTGAATTATGAAATTCTTCTATTAATCTGTACTGTCTTATGTTATTATATACTCTTTTTGGCATTCTGTATATAATTATATCGACGTCATTATATTCTAGTTTATTATATTCTTCTTTCAACTTTTCCACCGGTATATATTTAAATATTTCATCATTATCATATAGTACGTACTTTTTATTCTTCAATTTCTTAATTTTCAATAAAAGTTTCTCTATAAATGTTTCTGAAAACATTGGATTTTCGCTCTCATTGCATATCACGTGTGTAATTTTATCATTATATTCATTCTGCAGATTATTATTATCATTATTTTCATATATAAATTATATTTTTTGAAGCTTCTTTATATCATTTATTGATATACATTCCCACATATGGAGGTGATCAGTCTCCTGTTGAGTTATGTAATTCTTTTTCTTGTTCTTTATTTTAATTTTATCTTCTTTATTTTTAGTATTCTTATAAAGCATGCTACGTGTTATTGCCAGAGTTTTTCTTTATTTTTCATCAATACAGAGTGGAATCATTTCTTTTAATATTTTTGAGTTTATTTCAATACGAGATAACGCGTCTGCGTTAGTGTTATTTGCTCCCTTTTTATATATAATATCAAAGTCATAGTCTGATAATTCGAGTCGAATTCAAATTTTGAAGATGGATTATTATGCGAGAATAGTGCAATAAGGGGTCTATGGTCTGTTACTACAGTGAATTTTCTGCCATACAGGTATGGTCTAAAAAATTGTATTCCCCAATGAATTTCTAATAGTTCCTTTTCAATAACTGACTTATTTCTTTCATGTTTGTTCAAAGATTTGCTTGCATATGATATAAGCAAGTCGTTAACAATATCTCCTTATGAGAGTACTGCTCCTAAAACTACGCTTGAGGCGTCTTTGGTCAGTATAAAAGGTTTCTCAAAATCAGGATATTGCTATATAGGTGGGGTCTTTAGTTTGTCTCTTAATGTCTCAAATGCTTTTTGACAATCTTTTGTCCATTCAAATTTAACTTTCTTTTTTAATAAATTATTTAGGCAAGTTGCTATTTTAGCAAAGTCCGGAATGAATCTTCTATAGTAATTACAGAAGGCTATGAATCTTCTAACTTCATCAGAATTCTTTGGAATAGGATACTGTTCAATAATTTCATATTTTGCAGGGTCGATTCTTATACCGTCTTTTGTAATAAGATGTCCTAAATATAGGACTTCTGGTTTTAAGAAGCAACATTTTTCAGCATTTAGTTTTAAATTGTACTGTTTTAATCTTTTAAATACTCTTATGAGATTTTCATTGTGGTGTTTAAGGCTGCATCCAAAAATAATTATATCATCTACATATAGGAATGCTTCAGATTCCAAACCAGATAATGCTATGGTAAGCACTCTCTGAAAACTGTTTGATGATATTTTTAGCCCAAAGGGAAGTCTACTGTATTGGTAGTGACCGCTGTTAGTCGAAAATGCTGTAACTACTCTTGAATTTGTATCTAGTTCTATCTGATGAAACGAACTTGTCAGGGCCAGAGTTGAAAAAAATTTTGCTCGTCCTAGTTTGTCTAAAACGTCTTCTAGTCTTGTTAGGGGGAATTTGTCATTTAAACTTCTGTAATCTACAACTAAACGCCATTTCTTTATGTTATCTTGTCCTTTTTTAGGAACTAATAATAGAGGAGAGTTGTATGGACTAATTACTGGCTCATTATATTGTCTTGTAGTAGTTTCTGCACTTGTCTGTCTATTTCATTTAACTGTGAATGTGGTAAACGGTAGTTTTTATGTATACTGGGGTATTATCGTTTAGTTCTATATTTTGTTTGTAAAAGTTGTTAGTGGTTAAGGATTCTCCTTCTAAATGAAATATTTCTTGGTATTGTTTTAATATGTCGTATAAAGCTTTCCGCTTTTCATCGTCAAAGTCTTCGAATTTAATTGTTTTTAGTAATTCCTGAAATCTATTTTCTGAATAACGTTTGTTGTCCAAATGATTGATTCTATAAATGTAATAGTATTGTAAGGGTATTGTAGCTAGTTTAAGATCTGACAATCGTATGGGTGTTTCTAGTCTATTCAAAATTTTAATATGGCTATTACCATATTTAGGTATTATCGTGTTTGCAACGGAAACTCCGTTTTCTATTTATTTGCTGCATACTACGCTATCTTCGCCTATTTCAATATTGATTATTAATACTTTTCACTTCTTGGTGGTATAGTAACGCTTCTTAAATGTTTTGCATTAGTTTCTATCGGAATTGTGATACTGTCTTCATTTATGTAAGCACTTACTCGTATAGTTTGTGTATCGTAATTTATTATACAGTTGTATTTATGAAAGAAATCCATTCCTAAAATTCCGTCTGTGTTTATTGGAAAGTCACTGTTCACTAGGTAAAATTTATGTTTGAAGCAATGTTCTCCCAGTACTGTTTCTAATTCAGTCGATCCAAGAGTCTCCGTATATCCTTTAGTTATGCCATTTAGTTTAAAAATATCTTGTTCAAATATATTATGTCCGTGTATAACATTTTCTTTGCAAAGGGATATGTCAGAACCAGTATCTAATAAGAAAGTCAGTTTGTAAGTCAGGTTTTTGATAGATAGGTATATAAAGTTTGAAGTGTTAGGATTTATAGTGTGAATCTGTAATTTTCCCTTTCTGGAGATTCGTTTTGAGTGTCCACGGTTTCTTCGTTACCCTGTTGGTGAATTGTGCGTACGTTTGGGTGGTTATTGTTTCTTCGATTTGAAAGGTTATTATTGTTGTAGGTGTTCCTATTATTTATGTTGTGAGCGTTATTTGTATTGTATCTACTATTGGTGTTATTTGGATTCCTGTTGTAAATATTAAGATTTCTATTATTGTTGTTTTTATAGTTTCTGTCGTTTCTGTTGCGATTATTGTATCTGTTATTGTTATTATTGTTGCGACTGTTTTGACTATAACAATTTTTTTGTTTTGAATTATTGTTGCTCCTAATTTCTATATTTTGATTATTATTTCTATTTATTTGTAGGGTTTTTAATGTATCTGATAGGTGTAATGATCTTTCTTGTGCACCAGCAATTTCGTAAGCTTGGGATAAAGTCTTTGCTCATACAGAACTTCCTGAAAATTTCTAGTGCAAGTCTTTCATTAAGTTTCTTAATTAAAGAGCGGGATGTTTCATTTGTATTTTCTCCCAGTTCTGATATTTGAGCTATTGTTAACTCTGCAATCAATGAATTAATTTTTTCTTTAAAGTTTAATACATTATCCTTTTGCTTAGTATTTTTCAGTTCAAAATGAATGCTATTTGCTGTCTTTGTAGATTTGAAGTTTTTAGTCAAAGAGGCTTTTAATTCATCCAACGTTGTTGGTGTTTGTTCTATTGTTCTATTCAGCAATTCCGATCATACAATTTGTATACTTTGGAACCATTTTTATTTTTCTTTTCTTTTTCATCCCAATTTCGTTGCCACTATGCTACCAGATGAAACAATTTAGCGTTGCCACAATCGACACAGGGTGCACACGATAGTATATCTTTCTATTTTTAGATAGGGAGCAGATTGTATAATTTTAAGGCTTTTTAGAAAAGTGATTTTTTTTGCTGTTGATGTCACCTTTTTTCTGCGTTTCTTAACAAAATTAAATGTTTTAGATTCTAGTCTTTGTTGTATATTTAGCCATTGAAATGTGTCAAGCATCAGTCTTGTAGGCGTAAATCTGTTGCATTTTAAGTGTGTTTTTGTGCAGCGCGTGTATAAAATTGTTGATCCAAATTCGAAGTGTGGTTTGATCATAGTATTGTACATATTTATAGCTGTAATTATCGATACTTTGTTTCGCACTCTTTTAAAAAAGCCCATTTTTTTGCCAATGTTTTTGCATATATATTCTACGTGTTGTTTAAGTTTTAAGTCCTTGTCGATTATGAAACCAAGATATTTCATTTGCCTAACTTTTTCAATTTTTTCATTATTTATTTTTAACATTACGTTACTGCTCATGTTTATTTCCATTAATTTAGTTTTACTTTCATTTAATTCCAGTTTATTCATTTTCAATCATTTGCTTATGTTGGTAATATCATGATTAACGTTAACTATACATTGTATTTCGGTATCTCCTTCAGCATATATTTAAGTGTCATCAGCATACAAAACTACATCGCGTTTATTTATAATATTCGGCATATCGTTAATATATATTATAAAAAGTAATGCTCCTAAAATAGAATCCTGCGGCACACCAAATTCGTTATCAATTTCTTCTGATTTAAACCGTTTTACTTTTGTTATTTGTTTCCGGGTTTTTAAATAAGATTTAAAACACTCTAATTCATTTTCTCTAATGCCATACATATAAAGCTTTTTAATCAATAAATCTCTATCAATAGTCTCAAATGCCCTTTTAAAGTCCAAGAAAACTGCCATTATCTTTGTTTAAAGGAGTTTTATCCATTAGAAGGAGGTTTTCATTTTCTTTTTTTTTTATATTCCTATTTTTATAAATCTTTCATTTATATTTTGTTTAAAGTTTATACTATTTTCAAGTTCATATTATATCGAAGTTTATATTATACTTTAGTTATTGAATTATAATTAAATCATCCATCTCTGGAAACTACGTTAAATTTTATCTAGACATTATAACTGTTTTATAATATTCGCCGTCAGTTTTTTTTTCATGTATTTTAAGAACTCTTTTTTCGAAGGTTTAAAAAAAATACCTTCTTCTTTTTTCAACCGTTGCATAGAACACATCACACAGCATCTCCATAAATAATTTCTCTAAGTATTGTAAAATTAAAATATAACCTAATTTACATATTATAAATTGAAAAATAAGATTTAATAAAATAATACATGTAAGTAAAGAAGCAGAATTAATCAGTGTGTTATTATATTCCGAACCCAATATAACTGATTCAGCCCTTCCCGTTCCCAGCATAGTTCTCCACATGCTCCCACGGCATCATCTTGAACACAATAAGTCTAATCCATCCCCTGAAACAACTATTTTCTCTTTGATGTTTAAAAGAGGTTTATCCTAAGAAGATGGTTTCTTTTTTTATCTTTAAAAGTGGAAGCAAATTATATTCCATTTTAACATGGTCCATTCGATCGGTGGAAATGGTGCAATCATTTCTGTTGAGGAAGAACTTAGCATCTACACAAAATCCCATACAGTCCACAAAAGCTCTCTTCAATCAAAAAACATGTAATGCTGTATTTTGAGCTTAGTCTATAACAGATCATCCTAGTGAAAACAAGAATAAAATAGTGCGCAAGACAAAAAGACAATTATAATAGAAGAAAAAACAAGTGACCATAAATATGAAATAAAGTTGAGCATATGTGTAAGATTGTGTAAAAAGAATTGGAAAATATACAAAATTTAGTTTTCATGCGCCTACTTATATGTATGTCCATCCATTAAAAAAAAAAATACATTTTTTTTTTAAATTGCCAAACAACCTGGGATCTACATAAGAAAAGTGGACAAAACAAGGAAGATTGTTTAAAAATCCAAGAAATAAGAGCTAAAATTTTCGCACTTTTGGACAAATAAATAACGAAAAGTTCGCAATCTCTTGTGAACAGTATTTCATTTATTTCTTTAAATGCATTTGGGACTGATTAAGAAAATTCTCGCTTTCCCAGCAAACAATAAATAAATACTTTATTCCTAGTAAACATTTCAATAACAAAGGAAATTTTTTTTCTTTTTCTACGTTACTCCCAGAGAACATTTTAAATATAAAATATCGATAATCGCTAAAATACAAATATTTTGATTGTCGCTTTCCCTAGTAAATATTTTGTACAAAACCCGAAAACTTTTTTTCTCAACAAGCTCTCAGTTTTGTAATCAAAATTATTAAGACAAGATATTTTCAAACCTTTTCGAAAATGGCAGGTGATTTCATTTTTAACTCAGACGATTTAGTCACTTTCTGTACTGAATTCGATGATATATCTACTGATGAAATTTCGGAGTCGTTTCTCGAGGTAAACCTCCAAGATCTTAACGATCGGTGGATCAGTCTTCAAAAATTCTACAGGTCGGTCTGCACTGATAAAGAAGCTGCTTTTGAGAAGGGCTTTTTAGAGTCAGCACGGGGAAAGTATTCCGCTTGTACAAAGGCATACCATAAGTGCAAATCGAAAATTCTGGATTTACAGAAGACATTTGTAGTGAAAGATCCCTCCCATTCCCCTCATGATTCCCTTAAAGAAGACACCTTTGCACAAATAAATGTTCCTCCATGTGACACATATTTTTTATGGAGGATAAGAAGAATGGCCATGTTTCCGAGACATGTTTACTGCCGTATATATAGATAATCCCAGAATCCCCCCTGTACAGAAACTATACCACCTCAGGTTGAAAGTTCAGGGTCAGGCAGGTAGTATTATTAGAAAGTACGGATTATGTGCAAATAATTTTTCACTAGCTTGGGAGGCCCTGAGGGACAGATATGAGAACCAAAGAATTCTCGTGGAAACCCAGATAAAAATACTTCTTAATATGCCATCTATCTTAGCGGAAAGTAGCAAATCTCTTCAAAATATACAATCAACTATCAATGATTGTCTTTCTGCTATTAAAGCTCAGAATGTTCCAACTAGTGAGTGGGACCCCTTTGTAGTAATTGTTTGTTCCAGTAAACTTCCTGCAGAGACTCTTTCTCTATGGGAACAGTCGCTAGAATCCCATAAAAACCTCGTTAAATGGGAGATCATGGATAAATTTTTGTCCCATAGATGTGAAGTTGTGGAACGACTGGAAGCCCGTAACGAAGACTTACATCTTAGAACCCAAAATCGTAACATGAAGATGAGTGGTTTTAAATCAGAGGGTTCTCAATACCCATGCAGACTTTGTAGAGCTAATCACTCTTTAAAAAGCTGCTCTCAGTTTTTAAGTTTTGATCCTCAAACAAGAAATCAGTTCGTTTCAAACAATAAAATATGTCTCAATTGCTTAGCGTACAGTCATATCCGAAAATACTGCCCCAGCAAATTCTCATGCACACATTGTCATAAAAATCATCATTCTCTGCTACATTTCTTCAAACCTTCAACTGCCGATTCCCACACAAAGATATCAAGCAATCAAAACCCAGAAACTTCTGCACAAGCAAGGCAAAAATTACTTTTGTCGACAGCGACGCACGTTACACACACTCAAAACACAATTATATCTGAAGCTACATTACTCTCCACGGCAATAGTTCGGATAAATCACCAACGTGAAAATTTTAAAGCTCGCGCATTTCTCGATCAGGGTTCGGAAAAGACTTTTATATCTAAGAGACTTCAGCAACAACTTAGTCTTCCGGTCGAGAAAAAACTTTTCCAAATTCATGGTATCGGGGGAGAAGTGGTAGCAAACTCCAACTCGTTATGCAAGCTAACTCTATATTAAGAGAGATACGACCGGTATATTCATGTGCAAGCAATAGTTGTCCCAAAAATAACACGCATGTTACCAAGCCTCTGTTTGCCAAAATCTCATGCTCAACTAAAGGAATTAAAAAACATTAAACTAGCTGATCCGACTTTTTTTATGCCTAATCATGTTGATATACTCCTTGGCAGCAATGTTATTCCTCACATTCTTCTCGAAGGATGGATGTTCCCTCATTGCCCAAAATACAATTTTCGGTTGGGTAATTAGTGGCCCTATTGGGATTTAATCTGTCTCTGCTTTTTCAATTAGCGCCACTGAAATTACAGATGACTCCCTCAGTTATCAGCTTAGGAAGTTTTGGGAAGAAGAAGAAGTTTTAGACCAACGTCCTGTTTCTAAAGAAGATCAATTCTGTGAGGAATTATACAAAAAAACGACATTCCGTAACTCAGAGGGTCTCTATGTAGTGAAGCTTCCCTTCAAGTTAGAATCTTCACAAGACATATGCCTAGGCGTCTCCCGTTCTGTTGCAATGGCACAGTATCTCAATTTAGAACAGTCTCTCAAACGTAAAGGTGATTTAGTTGATATGTATGGTAATATCTTGCGAGAATACATATCTCTAAATCACATGGATCGCACAGTTTCATCTGAAATTATATCTAATCATGGCTGTTACTCATTTTATCTACCACATCATGCTGTTTTTAAGCCCGAAAGCCGCAGCACTAAAGTAAGAATTGTTTTTAACGCTTCTAAGAAAACTAGTTCAGGAATATCTCTGAATGACATCCTTCACGTAGGTCCCACCTTACAGGCGGATTTAATGAGTTTGATTTTAAAATGGCGATTTTACAAATATGTCTTCAATGGTGACATACAGAAGATGTACCGCCAAATACTCGTATACGACGAAGATATAAATTTTCAGCGGATTCTCTTTCGCCCTAACCCAAACTCTCCCGTTGAAGATTTCGCATTAAAGACAGTGACTTTTGGTGTAAACTGCGCTACATATTTGGCAATCAGAACTCTTATTCAATTGGCACAT
Source organism: Cistogaster globosa (assembly GCA_937654795.1). Classification (NCBI taxonomy): domain Eukaryota; kingdom Metazoa; phylum Arthropoda; class Insecta; order Diptera; family Tachinidae; genus Cistogaster; species Cistogaster globosa. The sequence goes on from OW569407.1 coordinate 44,133,473, forward strand.
GATGTAAGAGCAATGTATCCACAAGTATCTCATGTTCTCACAAACGAAACGTACGTAGATGACATTCTATCTGGTTCACACGATATACCATCCACAATTGATTCGCTATCCCAAGTGATTTTATGTTTGAAATCTGCGGGATTTCCATTAAAAAAAATCACCTCCAATTGCCCAGAAGTTTTAGCATCTGTTCCCGAAGATAACGTTCTAGATTCAAATTTTCTCAAGTTTAAAGAATCAAGTACTACCAAAGCTCTTGGTATCCAATGGAACGCCCTGTCTGATTGTTTCTCATATAACATAGAGCCCGTTTCCCCCGGTAGTTTCATTACTAAAAGACAGATTCTTTCGAAAGTAGCTAAATTTTTTGACCCAGCAGGTTGGATTTCTCCAATTGTAATACAAGCAAAGATCATTCTTCAAGAGCTCTGGATAGAGGGCTCCAACTGGGACGAGAAAGTTTCACCGGGTACTTTGTTAAGTTGGAACAATTTTATCAAAAATCTTTCCCTAATTTCAACCTTAAAGATTCCTAGATGGATACATTTCGCTCCCTCTCTATTAACTCAAATACATGGGTTTTGTGATGCATCCGAGAAAGCTTACTGTGCTGCAGTGTATTTTCGAATAGAGACAGAAACGGTGATCAAAACCCATCTTCTTGTTTCCAAAACTAAGGTAGCCCCAATAAAACCAGTTAGTCTCCCACGTCTCGAACTTTGCGGAGCTGTTCTATTATCAAAACTAACTAAACAAATAACAAAATCTTTACCTTGTCACAATTACGAACTATTTCTCTGGTCTGACTCTTCTATTGTTCTCAGTTGGCTAGTAAAACCTCCTAACACTTGGAAAACATACATTGCCAATCGCACTACGCAGATAATTAATAATGTAGGGAACATTTCCTGGCGTCACGTGGGCTCAAGTGACAATCCAGCCGATTTAGGATCTCGAGGCTGCAATACTGAGCATCTCATCGACAATTCCTTGTGGTGGAATGGACCAATTTGGCTTCAGAAGACTCCGGAAGAATGGCCAAAGCCAATAACTCTTGGCGCAAGTGTCCTGGAAAAAAAGCGTAAGATTGAAGTGCTCCACTTGTTCACTAATAACGATGACATCCTCACCTATTTCTCAAAGTGGGATAAAGCAATTAGAATAATGACGTTTGTGTTTCGCTTTTACAGTGCTATAAAGAAAAGGCTCCAATCTCAACCAAACGCACCACTGATCCTTATTTCTAGAAGCAAAGGTATAGCTACTAGAGAGGCTATTCCAATTATATTAAAGGAAATGAAACATATTAACCACAAGGAGTTCTCTAAAACAGTGTACAGGCTTATTCATCTAACTCAGACCCTGCACTTCAACCGAGAATTTAATTCTCTTCTAAAATTCAAAGAGGTTTCTAAGAAGAGTTCGTTATATCCTCTGAACCCGTACCTGGATGAAAACAATGTCATACGGACAAATGGCAGGATCTCTAACTCGAACCTGTCATTTAATGAACGTCATCTTATAATTTTGCCCGCCAACTCTCCGTTTTTGTAAGTTGTTTATTGATTTTTCGCATAACCTCCTCCTGCATGGGGGACCAAATTTAATGTTACGAGCAATTAGGGGGGAGTATTTCGTTCCTCGGCTAAGATCAGCTATTCGCTTGTGTATCAGGAAATGTGTCGTTTGTGTTCGCTATAAACAAAGAGTATTTTCGTTTGCTTTTGCACAAGAGCAATACACCTCGAGTTATGCTCCGATCTTTCTACGAATTCTTTTCTAGCAGCATTCACGAGATTTGTTGGACGTCGGGGTTTGCCGAAAAAGGTTATGTCAGATAACGGCACTAATTTCGTAGGTGCAGACCGAGCTCTGCGCGTCGAGTACGAAATATTTATTAGTTGCGTGTCTAAAGACCTAACTGAAAAGTATTCAATTTACGGTTTTGAATGGCACTTTATTCCTCCTAATGCCCCTCATATGGGGGGATTATGGGAAGCTGGTGTAAAATCATTTAAATCACATTTTAAACGAGTCGCTCAGAATAATAAATATACATTTGAAGAATTCACAACCCTTTTAACCAGAATCGAATCAGTTCTTAACTCAAGACCTCTATCACCCATATCAGATGATCCTAGTGAGTTACTTGCACTAACTCCCGGACATTTTCTACGAGGTTCAGCTATCATAGCACTACCTGAAGCCCCTTTAGGTTCTCTTACTTTACAAGATCGATGGGAGAGACTAAAAGTTCTCCATCACCAGTTCGCTCAGCGTTGGAAAGACGAATATCTGAAGGAATTACAAAAGAGGTATAAATGGCAAAACCCGGAAGAGAATGTATCGGTTGGTCAACTTGTCGTAATTAAAGACGCCTTACTCCCTCCCAACGAATGGAAATTGGGTCGCATCATTAAAGTGTACCTTGGAAACGATGGTTTAAGTCGTGTTGCTGACTTAAAAATTCAAACTGGAGTTACAACTAGACCAATTACCAAGCTTTGTGTTTTACCCATAGAAGCCCACTCAAAAAAGGAAAAAGCCCCTGCTTAGTCTATTTCTTCCCATTTATAGAATCTCTCTTCACGCACTCTTGTTATGTTTTTCTACAATCTTATTATTTAGTCTGTCCCCAATAGTCTATTACCCTAACTAATATTTTATATTTACTTCCCAGGGCTTCTCGAAATCCAGCGATTCACAAGTGCCTTGTTTGTCACAGGTTCCACCCACTACGCTTTTGCAAGGTGTTCTTAAGGATGAAAGTGGAAGACCGCCAGCATCAAGTCAGGATCCATGGCTACTGCAGAAACTGTTTTGCTAGGTCGCACGTTACGCAAGAGTGCACATCTGCTGATGTATGCCAAAAGTGTGGTTGGGCACATCACACCCTGCTTCACCAGCCAAACCAGAGGTTTTCTTCATCGCAAACCCTAAATCGTTCAACTGAGGCATACGTTAACCACCGTTGCCCTAGTCTTCGTCGCGGCAGAGTCCAAGATCGTCTTTCCTATCACCGTGCGCCACCGCAGGCCGGCTCGGACACCGATGAGTCTACAAATCGCAAAAGGCGATCATCAACTAGAACAGCTCGTGATCGGCGCTCACCAAGTGGCCCATCTTTAAGCCCGAAGCGTATTTTGTTGGGGGCAGTACGCGCCCTTGAACGACTAGCTAAAACTCTCTGATTGACCACACTGGTCAAAGGGACGCAGGATGTTTAAAGGAGTTTTATCCATTAGAAGGAGGTTTTAATTTTCTTTTTTTTTTATATTCCTATTTTTATAAATCTTTCATTTATATTTTGTTTAAAGTTTATACTATTTTCAAGTTCATATTATATCGAAGTTTATATTATACTTTAGTTATTGAATTATAATTAAATCATCCATCTCTGGAAACTACATTAAATTTTATCTAGACATTATAACTGTTTTATAATATTCGCCGTCAGGTTTTTTTTCATGTATTTTAAGAACTCTTTTTTCGAAGGTTTAAAAAAAATACCTTCTTCTTTTTTCAACCGTTGCATAGAACACATCACACAGCATCTCCATAAATAATTTCTCTAAGTATTGTAAAATTAAAATATAACCTAATTTACATATTATAAAATTAAAAAATAAGATTTAATAAAATAATACATGTAAGTAAAGAAGCAGAATTAATCAGTGTGTTATTATATTCCGAACCCAATATAACTGATTCAGCCCTTCCCGTTCCCAGCATAGTTCTCCACATGCTCCCACGGCATCATCTTGAACACAATAAGTCTAATCCATCCCCTGAAACAACTATTTTCTCTTTGATGTTTAAAAGAGGTTTATCCTAAGAAGATGGTTTCTTTTTTTATCTTTAAAAGTGGAAGCAAATTATATTCCATTTTAACAATCTTCTTTATTGCATCTTGATACTTCCATTTATTAATAACATAATTAACTGCGGTTTCACATGAGTATTTTTTACGATATTTAGATATCAAATTATGTTGTTCCATATATTTTTCTAGCTGTTCTTTGACAATTTTCTCTATAATTTTTTCACAAGTTTTTAAGGTATTTAATGGCCTGACTTCTTCACATTTAATTGTTTTTGACACTTTTTCTATTGGTGTTACCATTGAATATTTCTAACTTTCAGGAAATATGACAGTCTGAAGGGATTTATAATAACTTGTAGCAGATTCTTAGCGATAATGTTCCAGTTGTCTAAGATATTTTAGCTGATACTTTATTAAAGTCTGGCTTGTTCTTTAGACATTTACAAATGCTTTTAAGTTCCATTATAGTTATTGATTGAAATTTAAATCTAGAATATATCACAGGCACTTTATTTGTATATTGCACGTTTTCTATTGTATCTCTTATTGACTTAATACTCTTAATACTCTACATCATTAAATATCACAGTTTTTATCACATTTGAATTTTTCTTAAGGACTAAGCCTTTTATTTCTTTCCACTTTTGTTTATGGTTTTTGGCATTATTTATTTTTTCATTAGTATATTTATTTTTCATATCTTCAATCTTATTTTTGTGCTTATTTCGTATTATCTTATAATTATTCCATGTATTTTCTGTATTTTCAGATTTAGCCATTAGTATTTTGTAATTTTGTCTCTCTTGAGTATTCTAAGTTCATCACTAAACCATTTGTTAATATCATTCCTAACGTGCTTTTAAAATTATTTTTAATTTTAGTCCCAGCCAGGGGTTGAACCGGTGATTATCATAAATCAATTAAAATTTTACTTTTTCGGCTTTGGTTCATTTTTAATTTAACTTTTATTAAGAAAAATTATTTTTCAAATGTACGCGCACGTTTTCCAAAGAAAACAAGAAAAATAAGACGCTGGCAGAATGTAATGCTGCATTTTCAGGACCGCCAAATCCATCTTCAGCATTCTTTGCATACAACACCTTGATTTGCGTATACTTAATTTTGCGTATATTTTATTTTTATGCTGCCTTGACTTTTGAGTACGCTTCTTTGTCTACTTGTATTTTCTTGTTGTAAATTATTCTATTAAAACGTTTAAACTCGTAGGATTTTACTATTTTTATGTCATTGTCTTTCAATTGTTGATTTTGTGTTTTTATTTTTTTTTATTAGTTGTTCATCTGTATATCTTAATAACATATCAGTTATTATTATTGACATATCATTTTCTGCTGGAGCCCTTATATCATACTTTTCACTCATTTTGTTTTCTATGCATTCTTAATTTTTTCTCTTTCATTATCATTCTCACTTTGAATCACAATTGTAATTTGAAAATTATGCACCATGAAATAAAAACCGATCAATTTCCTGAAATTTAGAAAGGAGTTCTTAAAATTTAAGTAAAAAAAATATTTCCTGAAAGGTATAAAAAATTTCCTGAAATTGAAAAAATTAATTTCATGAAATTTAAAAACAAATTACTTTCATGAAATTTTAAATAACTTACCTTCAAGTAAAAATAAATCACATTCCTTCACGGGTTTTTTTTTAAATTGCTGGGCGTAAAATACAAACAAATAAATAACATACGCGACTGAAATTTAAAATAGAAAACATGTTACATTATCTATGATTAAATAAAAATAAAATCTAAGAAAAAAGAATATATTACTTACCTTTTAATAAAACCAATACGCGATACTTATTATATACAATATTATAAAAGAAAATAAGTTCACTTACCGGAAGTGAAAATATATACTAAATACTTACCTTAAGATTTTAAACATAGAAAACTACTGAAAAAAAAAATTATTATGAGAAAGATGCTAATTAACAGAAGGTTAGTTTACTTGGAGAAAGGCAAGGTGCTAGCGATTGAATACGGAATTAATTTAAAACAGCAAAAGGTACTAGAAGCCTACTCCAGATAAGCCAATCTTAATGAAGTCACAATAAATCATATGTTATCCGAAATCAATTACATATTAAGAACTTTTTGTACAGCAATACCATTAGTTTAATATAACACAACATATATTTAAGGTTAACAAAAAGAAAATATATTGTAACGTTTTTATTTGAGATAATATATTATGAGTCTTTATTTGACAGGGTAAAAGAACAAGGAGGTAAGTGATCAACGGTGATGTGTATTTTAGAGGTATTCCACAAATCTCACGCAGGTTATACCAGGGTTAGGGGAGGGAAAAGTGAGGGCCATTCCACCTGTGCCCTAGTGATGATCCAGGTCTACTAACGCTGGCTCAAATTTTATTTGTCTCCTAAAGTCTGCACTACAACAAACCACCGCCCATGCCCGCGAGACTTAATCGTGCCAATAAACAAGTTGCCAGTGTGTAGTGTGGATGGAAGGTGGGTTTTAAAGAATGTTCATCGATGAAATGGTGTTATATTTTGTTTGAAAGCGACTGTTCACTAGAAATCGTTTTTGAATTCATATACATAAATATATCTATATATATATATATATATATATATATATATATATATATATATATATATATATATATATATATATATATATATATATATATATATATACATATATATATATATGCCCCAACGTGGGGCACGAGAACGAAAGCTTTAACAAAAAAATTATCAAGATTTAAATACTAATATAATCTTTTTAACAACTTCGTGCAGCATTTCTGACTTAGCAAAGAAATATTTCACGAATGTAGTTCGAGACATTTTGAAGAGATGTAAAATTAAGAAAATTGATTTCGGTAAATTTAAATAAGAAGAACAAGATAGTTTAAAGTAAGTGATTAACCGAAGTGAACATAATGTTTTGTAACCCGTTTGCAACTTATTTTAAGTAGTTAAAACACCCTTCTCGGAAATCATTGTGAGTCCAGCGTGTATTGGTCGAATACTTCTGTTGCCACTGGTCAATAAATGCATGTTACAGAAATCATTTTCAGAAATCATTTTTTTTATTTACTTGAAAGGAACGAAATAAGTGACCTTGGAAGCCCAAGTATAATTTATATACAATAAATTATCAGAAATCATTTTCATTAACTAGCATTTACATCGCTTACAACACCATTGATCACACCTCATGTTTGTTTTTTTATTTTCTTTTGATAAATTTATTAACTTTTTTTGTATAGATTTAATTGTTTTGACAAAATTATATCGCTAACCATTTATTCATTTTTTATAAAGTTTTTTTCAAGTAAATAAAACATAACCACCGAATTTGTGGGGTAAATTTGCAAGTTTTGGTAATTGATTGATGGTACAGAAAACCATTTTTATTTATTTTTTTTTATTTTGTATATTTCTTACTATTGTGTAACTTAACGATAAAATTTCCACCGAATTGGCAGGTTACTTTTGTATTTTTGTTTCAGGTGAGATGGTTTTGTTAATTTTCATTCAGGTCATAAGTTTTTTTGAAAACCGACGCAGTCGTTTCGATTTTATAAACGGGTATTTACAGGTTTTAGAAGATTTCGGTTTCATTATTCATTTTGGTAGTAGTCAATGTTAAACGCTCCAAGGCAGCAACTGCAAATCCAACCAGTACAGAACCACTTCTTTAATCCATGGAAGTTTCATAACAATTACAGGGCAGATAATCCAGTTACACCAACACATCACAATCAGCAATCAAGCTTTAGTTATGGGCTGCAAATCGATAAACAGGGAATAACATTCGATGGTACTAACAAAACCACTAGCATTGAAGACTTTGTTTTTCGGGTAGGGACGCTACAGGCAGACTACGGATGTGCTTGAAATGAAGTTCTAAGATCAATTCATCAATTACTAAGTGGACCGGCAAGAGATTGGTTCTGGGATATTAGGAGGTTCAATAATGTAACTAGATGGAGAGACCTCACAACCGCTTTGATCAACCAGTTTCACCGATATGACAGTGATTTCGATGTTCAACGAAAAATTTTAGACCGACGGCAACAAAGCATGGAAACATTTGATGACTTTTATAATTCCATTATTAAGCTGACTAACCAACTAAGAAATCCTATGGGAGAAAAAGACTTAGTCAGCATAATGAGGGGCTCCAATGGCCCAGTTATTGTTTTCAGCGTCAGCAAATAGTCTAAATTAATTTGTAAGGGAAGGCCGAAGGGCGGAACACTTGTTGAACAGTCAGCGCCAATTTAGTAGGAGACAGTTTTCGAGAAACGTTCACACGTTAGAAGGTGTTTCAACAGGTATTGTGGAATCAATCGACGTAGAAGCTCTAGCCGAAGTAAGGAAGCTTACATGCTAGAACTGTAAGGAGGAAGGGCATACGTTTTTTGATTGTTTGGAGGAGAAAAGAAGATTACGCTGTTTCAAGTGTGGGCGAGATGACACAGTGACACCTCGCTGCCCAAATTGTCACGAAAACCGGATGTCGAACGAGACTCGAGGAGGGATGGAGGCTCGTTTATTGAATTTCACGTCCCAAAAATCAGTAAGGGTTTCTACAACATCAACCATTACGGCAATGAAAGAGACTCAACCTTGTAAAAAAATAAACAGCGAATCAGAAATTATTACTTAGAACGAAATACTGAAAAACGAACATAGCAAGCCCAAGGTTACAAAAGTAATGATGAATCGACCAAGTAAACCACTGCACCTGCGACAGCAAGAATATCAGGAGAGGAGAGAAAAAATTTTCGGAACAAGGGATAGAATCGGCAAGACAAGAGAAAGATACAACGCAAGAAAAAAATTGAAATACGAAATTGCAGAAGCCAGCATTTATCAAGGACCAGTTACCAGAATATATACAACTCTTGAAATAAATAGACAACAGATACAAGGACTACTAGACAGTAGAGCCACTGTGAGTTGCCTTGGCAAGGATTGCCTGGATTTTATGGAAAAGCCAAAGACAGTTATATATCCATTTCAGGCAGAGATTCGAACTGCGGTTAGGAAGCCAAACCCTATTGTAGGATGTGTTAGGGCGAATATTACATTTAACCGAATCACAAAACCAATTGACTTTTTCCTTACACCTTCGCTAAAACTTCCTTTGTTTCTCGGCATAGACTTTATGAACAAATTCAATGTGCTGAGATTTGAAATAAGCGCTTTATTGGCGCAAGGCAGTAGTGTAGATGATTCAGCGGATTCTTCGTTTCCGCGGATGCATAGTTTGAATTCCCGGCAGCAGCAACGTTTAGAAGAAGTCATTGAAAGCTTTCCATGTTTCACACGCATGGGCTTCGGAAAGACATCCTTGGAAATTCACTAGATAGACACTGTAGATGCAGTACCAGTAAAGGAAAGACACTACCCAGTTTCACCGGCGGTCCAGCATCTGATGTATGGAGAGCTAGACAGAATGTTGTCTGCCGAGTGAGAGCCCATGGAATAACAGAGTAACTTTTGTGCAAAAAGGGGAGAAGGCGAGGATTCGTCTAGACGCGTGAAGACTAAATAACCTTACCGTTAAGGATGCCTATCCGCTCCCGCATATTGAAGGACTTTTAAGCTGGTTAGGAGATACACATTTTATTTCCAGTATAGATCTGAAGGACGCTTTCTGACAGATACCACTGACAGAATAAAGCCGACAGAAAACAACCTTCACCGTGCCTGGAAGACCCTTGTACCATTTTACGGTCATGCCTTTTGGGTTGTGCAACGCGGCTCAAAGGTTATGTCGTCTAATGGACAAGGTAATTCCAGCACGCTTAAGGGAAAGGGTGCTCGTCTACTTAGACCACTAGTAGTGGTATCGCTGGATTTCGAAGAGCATCTAGACATACTAGCAGAGGTAGCTCTCTGTTTAGAGAAGGCAAATTTGACAATAAATGTGAGTTAATCGAAATTTTGTTGCAAAGAACTGAAATATCAAGGATATATTATCGGTGAAGGTAAACTGAAGCCAGACCCGGCAAAGATACAGGCTATATTAGACTTAAAGTACCCAGCAACACCAAAGCAGGTCCGAAGTTTTTTAGGCACGACGGGATGGTATCGGATATTCATAATAGACTACGCAACAAAACTGCACCAATTTCGGAGATGAGGGGGGAGATCATCCCATTGCGTACTTTTCAAAGAAACTGACAGCGGCGCATAAAAATTACTCAGTCACAGAGAGGGAGTGCTTAGCGGTAGTACTCGCAGTAAAGCGATTTCGTCCGTACGTGGAGTTACTGGAGTTTGTAGTTGTGACTGACCATTCTAGCCTTAAATGGTTAATGACCCAGCGTGATCTGAGTAGCAGATTAGCGAGATGGAGCCTGCAGTTGCAAAGTTATTCTTTTACTATCAAGCATCGAAAAGGGACACAAAACGTGGTGCCCGACACTTTGTTCCGATATGATATGGATGAAATGGAAGCGATCCAGACAAGGCAAGTGGATCTTGAATCTCCAGACTTTGATCAGATGACTATCTGGAATTAATGAAGACCATAGAAACCAACCAGGATAGGCTGCATGATATCAAAATTATAGATGGATTGGTCTTTAAAAGAACACAGCTATGTGATGAAGACCTGGCAAAGAAGGAGAATGCATGGAAATTATGGATTCCCACTGGTTTAACGAAAGAAATAATTATACATAACCCACCAGCAGCAGCACATGGAGGAGTGGAAAAAACTATACGTCATGTTCGCGACTGGTTCTATTGGCCGCAAATGAATGTGCAGATACGTGAGTTTGTTAACAGTTGTTAACCATCGAACAGAATGTTAAAGCCACCGATGGGACAGAAACCAAGTGAAAGCCGACCTTTCCAAAGGATTAACATAGATTTTTTAGGACCCTACTTGAGATCTAAAAGGGGAAACTGCTTCATTTTCATAGTATTGGACTGTTTTTCAAAATTTATTCTGCTGAAAACAATGTCGAAGGCAAACGCAAGTAATGTCGTCAGCTTTTCGATTCAGATAGTGTTTAACAAGTTTGGTTGTCCGGAAACTCTAGTCTCTCTCTATATATGCACCACAGGCGAACGCGTCGGAGCGAGTTAATCAATCCATCTTAGCCGCCATTAGGTTATACCTAGACCGAAATCAAAGTGACTGGGATATACACCTGTGCGAGATTGAATGCGCTTTGAGATCGGCAGTACACTCAGCGACAGGCGTGACGCCATGCTTTCTATTTTTAGAAACCAATATGATTACTCACGTGTTAGCATACAAATTGGCAAAAAAGCTTGATTTAGTCGAAGACTCAGAAAATAGAGTTCTAAAGAGAAATGAATTTTTGGAACTGGTTAGAGAAAATGTCCGGAAGAACTTGCATAAAAACTATGAGACCAATGCCACGAGATAAAATACCCGGTGCCGCGAAACAAAATTTAAGGTAGGTCAAGAGGTATTTCGCCGTAATTTTCAACTATCCGATATCACAAAACATGTTTCAGCCAAATTGTGAAAGATGTTCATCAAATGTAGAAATGTTAAGCGTGTCGGAAATCACTTATACGAGATAGAAAATATGCAAGGAAAAACTATAGGAGTATTTCACGCAAAAGACCTGAAAGCCTAAAGACGACTAGCACGGTTTAAGTCGTGAAACTTTTATCATATTAGCAAATATATCAAATGACAGGGTAAAATAACAAGAAGGTAAGTGATCAACGGTGAGGTGTGTTCTAGAGGTATTCCACAAATCTAGCGCAGGTTATACCACGGTTAGGGGAGGGAAAAGTGAGGGCCATTCCACCTGTGCCCTAGTGATTATCCAGGTCTACTAACACTGGCTCAAATTTTAAATGTCTCCTAAAGTCTGCACTACAACGAACCACCGCCCATGCCCGCGAGCCTTAGTCGTGCCAATAAACAAGTTGCCAGTGTGGTGTAGATGGAAGGTGGGTTTTAAAGAATGTTCATCCGTCGCCATTTTGTTTGAAAGCTACTGTTCACTAGAAATCGTTTTTGAATTCATATATATATATATATATATATATATATATATATATATATATATATATATATATATATATATATATATATATATATATAATATTTTATTTTATAACTCATACATATATATATATATGACAATATATATATGACAATAAATGGCGCCCCCAACGTGGGGCATGAGAACCAAAGCTTTAACAAGAAAAATTATCAAGTTTGGAATACTAATTTAATCTTTTTAACAACTTCGTGCAGCATGTCTGACTTAGCAAAGAAATATTTCACGAATGTAGTTCGAGACATTTTGAAGAGATGTAAAATTAAGAAAATTGATTTCGGTAAATTTAAATAAAAAGAACAAGATAGTTTAAAGAAAGTGAGTCACGGAAGTGAGCATAATGTTTTTAAACCCGTTTGCAACTTGCTTTAAATAGTTAAAACACCCTTCTCGGAAATCATTGTAAGTCTTAGACACTTAGGAAACAAGTACTCTAATTGTGACACTGATTGCCAGAAGACTTTAGCGTACAATGAAAGCGTGAGTCCAGAGTGTACTGGTCGAATACTTCTGTTGCCACTGGTCAATAAATGCATGTTACAGAAATCATTTTCATTAACTAGCATTTTTTTTACGGCTTGAGTTTTGGCTCGTTGAGTAGACAGATCGTCACACACATCGCTTACATCACCATTGATCACACCTCATGTTTATTTTTTTTAAATTTTTTTTATTTTCTTTTGATAAATTTATTAACTTTCTTGGTATAGATTTAATGGTTTGGCAAAATTATATCGCTAACCATTTATTCATTTTTTATTAAGTTTTTATCAAGTATATAAAACGTAACCACCGAATTTGCGGGGTAAATTTGCAAGTTTTGGTAATTGATTGATGGTACCGAAAACCATTTTTATTTATTTTTTTTTTATTTTATATATTTCTTACTATTGTGTAACTTAACGATAAAATTTCCACCGAATTGGCTGGTTACTTTTGGTAAGTTTTGTTAATTTTCATTCAGGTCATTAGTTTTTTTGAAAACCGACGCAGTCGTTTCGATTTTATAAATGGGTATTTACAGGTTTTAGAAGATTTCGGTTTCAGTATACATTTTGGTAGTAAGAATATTAGGTCGGAAATGTTCGGGACGCGTTCTAAGAGTCGAATGGAAGCTTCAGTAGCGATGCAATCCACGGCAACGACAACCGCGACAACTAGTACAACGACACCAACAAGTAGCACAGAAGCGATTCTGAAACGAACCAACGTTAATACTGGACTACCAGTAGGCCAGCAGGAAGACATTTTAGAAACAAGCGGGGAGAGTATGGCAGGAGATAACACTATAGTCACGCCACCTTTCAGCAGTATCAGCGCTAGAGGAGTCATAGACGCATTTCATCAAGCTAATGAACCGTTAAGACCACCGGCAGGGCGGAGTGATTCTCAAGGAGTAGTTGGAAGATGAAGAGGAGTGACGCAGGAAGATTTAAGGAACTCCGAAGATAGACTTTTAAGCTTAGTGCCGTGCATAATTCAGCAAAGCCTGAGCCAAATTACGTCTCAAAGCAAACAGAGAGGAATTACTGGGCAACTCGAAGTAGTAATGTGTCTTTTCCAGACCTTAGCAGCCACCACCATCAATGTTAAGCGCTCCAAGGCAGCAACTGCAAATCCAACCAGTACAGAATCACTTCTTTAATCCATGGAACAATGATCCTAACTTTCATGACAATTACAGGGCAGATAATTCAGTTACACCAACACATCACAATCAGCAATTAAGCTTCAGTTATGGGCTGCAAATCGATAAACGGGGAATAACATTCGATGGTACTAACAAAACCACTAGCATTGAAGACTTTGTTTTTCGGGTATGAACGCTGCAGGCAGACTACGGATGTACTTGAAATGTAGTTCTAAGATCACTTCATCAATTACTAAGTAAATCGGCAAGAGATTGGTTCTGGGATCATAGGAGGTTCAACAATGTAACTAGATGGAGAGACCGCAAAGCCGTTTTGATCAACCAGTTCCACCGATATGACAGTGATTTCGGTGTTCAACGAAAAATTTTAGACCGACGGCAACAAAGCATGGAAACATTTGATGACTTTTATAATTCCGTTATTAAGCTGAGGAACCAATCAAGAAATCCTATAGGAGAAAGAGACTTAGTCAGCATAATGAGGGGCTCCAATGGCCCAGTTATTGTTTTCAGCGTCAGCAAATAATCTAAATCAATTTGTAAGGGAAGGCCGAAGGGTGGAACACTTGTTCATCTAATTCGCATAAATATCTAGTTTCGAGTGATGTGTGTTTTAGGGGTATTCCACAAATCTCAAGCAGGTTATACCAGGGTTAGGGGAGAGTCTAGATGGAAGATGGGTTTTAAAGAATGTCCATCCGTCGATAAAACGGAATGATATATTTATGATACATTATATAATTTTTTTTTTATTTATAAAATATTTTCTAAATAGGACTACTCTTTAAGCAGGAAAGTTTTTTTTAGCATCAACTAAAACAAAACTCAATAAAGTAATAATTTGCCGAATTAATATAATATTATATATTAAGTGTTTCTTGTTTAGGTGTCTTAAGATAAGTTTTATTGATTTCGAAGTTAAACAGAGTTTTTTATTATAATTAGAGAACACGAAAATAGAAGAGATTTACAAGAAAACTAAGACTTTAAAAAACCCTGCTTTGTTACCACTTTAAAAAATTTTAAGTCTTCGTTCTGGTGTTCGGCGCTTAATTCAGCTCTAATATATGAAATTGTTTCATATCTTTAATAGTTTACCACATTCTTCCTCTTTTTTTTTTCAATGTAATGTTTTTAGTAAAAAATGAAACAATGAAACTTAGACTCACGCAAAAGAAAGTAAAAAATAGGCCAAACAAGCATTTTTCATGCCATTGATTGAATTTATTAAATTATTTTTTTTTGGAATCACATTTTATTACTGCATCATGTTTTTATAAATATATATAAAAAAGCATATAAATTATTTTTTACTCCAAAACTATATTACGTATGTGAGTCACATATAGTATGCTTCAATTAGTAAGCATTTAAATAAATCTATTTCCCAATCTTAGTTTAAGAATCTTATTATTATTTATCGTACCTTGAATATTTGTAAAAAATAAACCATAATAATAAATAAAAAACCAAGAACTTAAATATTTTTACATAATTTAGTTCATTTGAATTTATTTGAATATTCTCATTTTTCTGCACAATTGAGTGATTTCCTCTCGCTCTCAGCTAGAAAAAGTTTGTTGGAAAAAGTTTGTTATTTTCTCTCACGTAAATTTTTCCAGTATTACGTTGTAAATGTTTTTAAATGCCAATTTTTGTTATTCTGATTTCTAAATTTTAAGGAGCTTTCAATTTTACAGTCTTTATTTTTTGTTTTATAATAATTTAGTAATTATTTAATTTATATGTATGAAATATAATTATAAAATAATTTAATATAGTTTTGTTAAAGGTTTACAGGTAGTTTACTGGTAAGAAGGGGACTGTGCAGATCTGTCGCTTGGTGTTACCTATAAAAAATAAGAAGGAAATCTGAGGCATATTTAGAGTAGAAATTATATTTCAAGATGGTAAAAGTTATTTTTACAAAATATCCCAGTTACAATTAGTGTTTAGAGGGTATCCAAAACTTAAATAAGGCAGGGTTTTTAATACTCTACTCCCTTTCATACCAAATCGTACGTACCATTTTAAGGAGCTTGCTCGCCGTAGTTTGTATGCTAGTAATTTCATTAAGTATTGCCTGCGTTGAAAGGGTTTTTTGGATAATAGATTCTTCTAAGACTCGTATGCGATATAGAACGCAGTATGAACTTCTTGATGCTTTATATGAATGCAGATTACACATGCTGCACTTCTTTTATACCTTCTGAAGAAATGCTTAAAAAAATCAATTCGAATACCATGTATTCCAAGGAAGAGGAGGCTGACGAATGACTTGATAATGCAGTGTACAGCATATTAGAAATAAAATAAAACTGTTATATTATTATATTATCTTAATTATCAGATCTCATTTTATATGTCATTTTGTTATTGATATAATTAAAATATAACTAGTTTATAGCATCTTTCATGTGTTCACTAATTATTTTTCAATAAAACATAAACCATATATATGTGTATGGGGAATTTTTTGTTTTTGGCGAATTTTAGCCATGTCTATAAAATAGTATTTTTTACAAAAAGTATTTTTATCTAAAAAATATATAAATTTTATGGACTAATTCTATCAAAAAACCGTTTTGGCAATTTTTGCTTTGGATTTTGGCGAAACTCATCAAAAACAATCTGACAACCCTGCTTGGGGGATTCGCTTAATTTAACCCGTTCGTTTACGAACGGCTGTTTTAATTACGCCCATAGCTCGCTGTCTTCTCCACAGAGACCTGCGCCGAGGGTTTTGGTCGGCGGCGGCGGATCGTAAAAAAACCATCGCCGGCGGCTCAAAATCACTGTTAGCCGGTTTGAGGCATATTTTCAATTTGCTTGTAAGTAAATTTTTTTTCGACTATGATTAATCAGAAAAGAAAAAAATTCTGGGGCAACAGCCCCAAATATAAGTATTTTTAAGTATCCGATGGGCCTACCACCAGCAATAACAAATTTCATTTGTTAGCCCAAGAAGATGAAGAAGGAACATCAATAAAAAAGAAGGTTCCATCGATTATAGTGGATTCTTCACATAGTTTTTCAACTTGATTTGGACTAAAAGATGAGAATTATTTGTTTAAAAGAATGTCCATTGGAACAAAAATTAATTCCAACACGCTGTCTCAAAACGAAGAAGCGAAGATTCTAAGGGACAAAAAGTTCTGCTTTTATTCTCACGAAATAAAGGACGGCAGAGTTTTTATATTGGTTTAATTTGGCCTACCTCGATTGACAACTGAAATAATTGGAGATGAGTTCGTTAAAATACGCAATATAAAGCCGGCAAGTGTTAAGGAAATTACAACAAAACGATCGAATGAGGATGATGCGTTGTATTTAATCGAGTTTGAAAGACAACACGTGTCAAAACGTGAAATTATGAAAATAAGATATTTTTTAACATATCTATTTATTAAAAAGACCGTTTCCGGGAGATAAGGGCTGCACACAATGTGTTAAATGTTCAATGTACGTTCATGGCGCTAAGAACTGTAACCAAGTAAAAGTATGCTCAGCTTGTGCTGAAAGCGTAGTCTATAAATGTTATAACTGTACTAAAAAGAATTTGAGAAACGGTAACCATAGGCATAATGACCCAAGCGCCCTTGTCACAAAGAGTATTTAGAAATACTTACTTAAGCTAATTTATCCATATCTTAACTATAGTAAAATACTAGGCAATCATAAAATTTTAGTAGTTTACAAAATTCAGGATTGAGTGGAAATATTGAATTCTTATCATTTCATTTTTTATAAATTTACTTAAATAGAAGAAAAATTTTGTGTTCAATGGGAAATTGCTAATCGTTGCATTATTTTGCAGACCACTTGGCTGTTGGCTTATTCAACTACATGTGTGCAGTTTAACATGCTTATTGTTGTATCGGCAACTTAGAATGTTTATTACAGTACTTATGTTTATTACAGTATTTGTGTGATTAGTCACACTACAAACCTCCTGTCAACAACAAAGATGATATTTCCAACGAAAGGCTACTGGGAATATTCTTCGATGCTGTTGATGCACTGCAAAACTGTCAAAACAAACTAAGAGTATTAAGTATGATGTTTAAATATGCCATATATCCAACAGGTACCCAAAATGTTCATGTTATGCACTGGAATGCTCAAGGCATAACGACAGATTCAGCAGCTTCACAGCTCGATATGATATTCTAGGTAGAGAATGAAGTATGGTGTCACGATATTGATTAAGTCGATCATAATAATTATAACAGAGATATGGCACTAGGCCAGTTATGTTCTATTGCCAAACAGGTATTTAATCTGATTCCAGTTAGTCAAAGAAATTCATGACAAAGAGAAATTCCGAATACATCTAAAATGTTTATGCTACAAAAAAATAAATTCAAGCGTAAATTGCAAAGATGTGGTGATCCAAACTAAAGAACCCAATTAATTAGCTCTTTAAAGCTGCTGAATAAACTAATAAATTTCTACATAAACAGGGATAGAAACGAGTCTTGGTCAAGATTTATTTCTAAATTGCCTCCCGGATCTAAAAAGTTTTGTAAACTTAAGCATTTAAAGGCAAGAATCTACCGCTTTCTGATCTGCATTAGAGATGAGCGATATTTTAGTACCTGTGATTAAGTCACTGTGATTAAAAAATCACTGGTCACTACAGTGACTGAGTTATCAAGTAACAATTCCAGTAAGAACAAACACACATACAAAATTAAATGTGATTTTACATTATGCAGAGAAATATTTCACTCTGTCATAAGTCAAATCGGTTTCACTGATGTGTAGCTTTTTTCTTGCTTCTACTTATTAATAGCAGCTATTTTTTTTTTCTAAACGTAACACATATGTACATATCGCTGGTCTCATGTAGAAAGTCCCTAAATTGAATTTTTACGAAATTAGGGTTTTTCAAGATTCCAATACATTTTAGAGATACCCCTCGTCACAAAATTTCAATGCAATAGTATCAAGAATACCGGTTTTACAAGCATTTTCATTTCAAATATTATATTGTGATAAATACAGTTTCTATTATGTTTTTACCTCCCCCTGTAAAATCACGATTATGCGAGTTAGGGCCTTTCTACATGAGACCAGCGATATGTAACAAGAAAGAAAAAAATGTTGTGTGTTTTTTTTATTTGAACCTATAATCAATCAGCTTACCGAACTTAATATTTTTGACCAAAATTAATTACAGCTGCTTTGAATGTAAGAAGATATCAAATTAAATTTTCAATATGAACACGATTTGCATAAAATATTATTTAATATATATTCTGTATACAAGTGTGCTGAAAGAAAAAAAATGCAAACGGTAATCACAGTAACTATTTAAAAGAACGGTGATTTGAAAATCACGTTCACTACTAACGACGTTATCTTATTTCCATACAATAAGTCGCCAAAATATATTCCTTCACAAAACTTGTACTCCCAAGCAAATATCATTTCTATTAATGTTTAATATTTAGGTATAATTCTAGATAAAAAAACTTTTGTTCAAGCAACATGCCAAATACATATGTAACAAGTTAATTAAATGTGGCAGCGCACTGTATCCTTTACTGAACAGGAGTTCAAAACTTAACATAAAAAACAAGATTTTGTTATGCAAGATGTGTATCCCACCGATCTTGACTTGCCAAGTCTGGTATGAAAAAACTACTAAAACTCATACAGAGAAGCTTCAAATTATCCCAAACAAAAAACTTAAAAATAATACACAACCTTCCCCGTAGATTTCACTTACTTTCTACATTCAAATTTTGAACATAAAATGATTGGTTCATTTGTAAGGGATTTGACGCTGTCATTTAATGAAAAATGCAGATCGTCTAATTTTGAAACTATAAGATTTACTAAGCAATTACTAAGATTCTTTTGAAAAAAAAAATAATCTTAGTTGGTGATTGGTTAAAGAAATTTCAATCTAACTTTTAAGTGTGTACAAGGTTTTTTGAAATAAACTTTTCCTTAACCCTTTTCAAAAGTTTCTTATATTTAATTATGTTGTTTGTAATTGTAGTAGTACTTTTAAGTAAATTCTCATACTATTGTAATAATAACATAAATATTTTTCAATCAAAGTTAAAAAAAGTTTTTTATTAAGAATCATTTTTATAAATTATATATTTTATATGTTTTTTTAAAAGTTTTTTAAAATCGTATTTCATACTTAGTATGATAGCTATTACCTCCAAATAAAATGCTTCTCAATTAAAAACATTTAGGGAGGTTATTTTATTTAAACCTTGTTTCCAATGTGGAATAATATAATATAATTCAGGGTTAACAAATTTGAGTGTAATGCGGCCACTGAGATTTCTGAAACAATTGAATTCAATATAAAAAAGAAGAAAATCGCAAAACAACAAAAAAATGTATACACCTATAACGGTCAAAAACCTGTGGACATGTATACGTGTATATAGTGCTAAAATATAGAAAAACTTAACGAGCTACCAGAGCCGGCAATGCCTTACAAGGGAATTCTTTTACAATTTACTTTACATATGTACTTCTCTCTTTATTTTGCTTTGAATTTATGTTTTAAGCAGCAAAGTTGATTCAAACATCCTGCCGCAGTTTGGCCGTCTCGGCATTGGACTACATAATTTGAGCTAGACGTTCTAATGCACAAACTGCTCCCAAGTGCACACGTTTAGGACCTCGGCTCATTTCTCGACCTAAGCGCTGGCGTCGATTTATAGGTACATTCGACCTTGATGGTGGTCGGGGACGACGATAAGGACCCAACCGATCCTGAACCCGCCTTCCGGTTGATCTTGGCGCGTGACGCTTAGCACGTGTGTTGTTTCGGTGGGAAGACGTTATTTCAGTTTAAGATCTGGTCTGTTATGATGACCGGGGAGGCGAGCCACGTGTTGCTTGCATTGCCAAACGCCTTTGGTTTCCTGGATGTAGCAACGTATGGTGAGCCCATCCACATTTCGACACACTTCAGCCAACGTGCAGTCTTTTGTGCTATGCGACCTTGCCAGGCAGTTTCCGCAATACCCGTGGCTCTGCACTTGGTATTTCCTCGCTCAAAGTTCATTTTCAAAAACAGTTTGCAAAACCTTACGGGGTGGAACTGGTGCCACACCAAGCACTTGTGGATGTCCGAGATTCTTGGAGCCCTGTGGAATAAAGCTGCGAATAGTGATAGGACAAAATTGTGTTAGAAGTTTTTTATTTATTTTATTTATTACGGTCTCCAAGACCTAATTACAAATCAAAAAAATTAAAAATTCATATCATATCTTAAATTAGAATAATGTTTTACAGTTAGTTTTTAATTATTTCTTAAAGAGATTTACATTTTGGCATTCTTTTTTCTTTTTTTCTTTTGAAGATCAGTCTTAATCTTAGGTAGTCTTATGTTGTTACTGTTTCTGGTATTGTAACTATGTATTTGAAAATTATATTGAAGTCGTTCACATAGATAATCCGGTAATTCACCTAATCTTAATTATGTGTGTGAAGATAAAAGCGTATTTAGCCACTAAACAGTCGTTATGTTTTTAGCTTCCTTTATTCAGGAGGATAATTTTAGTAAAAAAACACAAGTCCGAATAAATAGATATTATGGAAATGTTGCTCCAAGGGATATATTACAGAACTATAAAAGTTTGATATGTAAGAATTGTTTAGAAAAGCATTAAATTGAATTAAAATAAAACACTCATTTTGCAACATTTCTTACGAAGATAAATGACCATTTTGAACAAATATGAAATAGCACACATACTACACCATATACACATGTTAGTCTAACGGGTCCTTAACAAAGCACTATTAGTCCAATATCTGAAATAATTTTGGCATTTGAGAAAATTATTTTTAATAAAAATGCTTTTTCAGTGAAATTTATTGAGAAGATAAATGACCATTTTAGACAACTATGGAATAGCACTTATACTCCACCATATACATATGTTAGTCTGAAGGGTCCATAATAAGACCCTATCAGTCCAATATCTGAAATAATTTTGGGATTTGAGAAAATTAACTTTGAAAAAATGCTTTTTCAGTGAAATTTCTTGAGAAGATAAATGACCACTTTGGACAAATATGGAATAGCATACATACTACACCATATACACATGTTAGTCTGAAGGGTCCTTAGCAAGACCCTGTCAGTCCAATATCTGAAATAGTATTGAGATTCGAGAAAGTTAACTTTGAAAAAAATGCTTTTTCAGTGAAATTTCTTGAGAAGATATATGACTATTTTGGACAAATATGGAATAGCAAACATACTACACCATATACACATGTTAGTCTGAAGGGTCCTTAATAAGACCCTGTCAGTCTAATATGTGAAATAATTTTGCGATTTGAGAAAATTATAATTATTATATTATAATTTTTACATTTGGCAATGCTGTCTTCGCAGCTTCAGCTAATGACATTCTATTTATTACTTTTTTGTTATTCTCCGCCGTTTTCTTTATACCGTCATTTATTTTCTTATTTTCACGTGTATTGTTCTCAAGTTCAATGCAAATTTTATTACTGTTTTCTTTTATATTTTCTGCAGCTTTATTTAGATTTTCCGCATAAACAATATTCTTTTTACACACTTTCTGCATTTTGACTATTTCATTCAATTTTGAATCAAAAGAAATTTTAATATCATCAATCATTTTTTTACATTATTATTTATAGCCATATCAAATTCTCTTTTGCACTCTGTTCATGCCTGAATTTTATATGTACTTATTATTCTATAAAACAATTAATGTCACAAAACACTTCAACTCTCTCATCTTCTCTCAAGAGAAGAAAAATTTGATATATGCAAAGAGCATTTAATTACAAGTCAAGCTGGTGTATTAAAGCAGTTCAGTTCCCTTTGAAAAATCGAACAGCAAGGTACATGGAAATCAACCCAATAAAATTTGAAATAATAATTAATAATATTCTTGTGTTCTTATTTCTTTTTCTGTTTCCCACCATACATCTTTTTTTCTCGTTGAAAAAAACCACCCGGTTAAACATTATTTTTTGGTCCATTCGATCACGGATATCAACGAGAAAAATATTTATATTTTACGTTTAATTCAAGCAAGCAAGCAAGTGTGTTGGAAGCATAAGTTTTAAATCATAAATCTTCAATATACTGGAATTTGGAGCGCTTAAAAGTAAGATAAATCAAAAATATAAAACCAACTTTGTTAGCTCTTGCAATTATTTGTATGTTCAGAACCGTTAGTATTTTTTTCACCACAAAAAAAAACCTCCTTAATAAAATTAAATTCCACATGTTGCTAAAGTCAAATAACAAACATATTAATTACTTTTATCAACATAGTGTTGGTCGCTAAACAATTTGGAATAAAGTGGCTATACACATGTTTCGGGGATAAAAAAGAGTGTAAAAAATTCAACAATTTTAACATATCCACATGTGTATAAAAAAAAGTAACATTTACATCGTATCAAAACATTTTGTTTCTCTTTAAAAATACAAGTAAAAACCTATAAGAAAGAAACAATCACCACTTATTATATTATTTCTTCTTTTTATTGAGGAAAAAAAATCCCGTGTAATATAATTAAAATTATGGTACAGTAAACCTTTATTTAGTAAAACCCTAAAAGCAAACAAAATTTAGTAAACTAAAACCTTGTTACAATTAAGATAATTAATGATGAATAATAAAGTTTATCGGAAAAGTTAAAATAGGATAAATATTCGGGCCCTATAAGGTATACCTTGCTTTTTCATTGACAGTGTTCTAAATCTTTTTCGTTATTTTTATTGTTTTATTTTGATGAAACCTCTGCTGTCGCGACTGTGTCTGGATTATTTTATATGGTGTTGTAGCAATTTTTTGTACTTACCTGTTTAAAAAAAACCTATAAAGATATTTCGCGCTTGCTTTAACATTTCCAGTTTTCCCCTCGTTATTTAATAATAACTGAATTAGATAATTTTATGCGTGCTTCGCATTGCGTAATTGAATTATCGTTTATTTTTCTGCCCTTTCTCAAGATGATCACACTGTTAATAGATAGAAATTCAAAAGGATGAAATCGTTCACCTTTGGTCAACGCTGCGTACTGCGTATGACAATCTTTTAAGAAAAATCGACAAGCTAGAAGAAGAAATTAAAATAGAAACCGTAAAAAATAAGTTTTTAGTGCACACCTCAAATGTCTCTCTAGGGCAAACGAGATTTTAGATTCTTTAAAAACCACTTCTACCAATTCTGGCGACAATACAAGTAATATTTTTCCTACAGTGACCCGGATTAATCTACCACCGTGCGACATGGAAAACTTTAATGGTGACTATGCCTCATGGTCAACGTTTAGAGACCAATTTTCAGCACTGTATGGTGTACAAGACCATATTCCTGCAGTCGAAAAACTCTGTCACCTGTTTAAGAAGACAAAAGGAGAAGCACACGAAATTAAAAGATCTTGCCCTTTTACAAATGCCGGTTTCAAAATGGCATGGCAAAACTTAGAAGACCGCTATGAAAACAAAATGGTGCTCATAAAAGCGCAATTAAAAAGTCTTTTCGGTCTTTCCCATATCCCTAAGGAGTCAGGTCCCAGTATTAAAACCCTCCAAAGAACCATAAACAATTGTGTCACCAACCTTTTCTTGCTTCATATAGATACTGACAACTGGGATGTCATCTTTGTTTCTATTTGCTCCACTTGCTTACCAGATATTACCCTCAACTTGTGGGAACAATCCCTAAAAAACAGCGCTGAATTGCCCACCTGGAAGGATATGGATAGTTTTTTGACAAGTCGTTTCCACATCTAGAGTCCGTAAGTGACATCCACTCTTCCCCCCATTCTCCAAATTCTGCTAAAAAGGGTTATCCGTTCAAACCTTAAAATTACCGCGATTTCCGCAAGGTAAATACTTTTCACACGAATGTTTCGTCAAATAAAGTTACGTGCTTTTTATGTCAAGATGCTCATCCTCTGCGCTTCTGCCCAATTTTCTTCTGTTGATGAACGGTTTGCCACTGTCAAAGCCCAAAAACGCTGTACTAACTTGTTAGCCACATCCCACGAGTATAAGAAATGCAAGAGCCAATATGTCTGTTCCACTTGTAAGCAGAAACACCATTCTCTTTTACATCGTCCCTTCGCTTCAAATTCTAACCAAAATGCTCAGTCTTCCCTCGTATCATACAATAATTTTCCACTCACTATCCCAGGTACCGATAAACCCTCTAGTTCAACCCCTCATGACCAGCCCACTACGTCAGCTTAAGCGCTTAGGATCCGACGAACCTATTCAACCCATTTACAGTCCACTAATTCAAATTTAATTCTCCTTGGAACAGCGGTGGTTGTTATTAGCATAGGGGATTTTACATACAAGGTTAGAGCGCTTATAGACCCGGCCTTGGAAGCATCTTTTAAATCAAAATCGGTTCAAAAAAGACTGTCGATACCTTCCAGAGTTTCAAAAACTGATATCGTAGGTCTAAGTGGATCGATTGCGGCGACGTCAACTCAAATCTGTTCTATTCAAATCAGATCACTCCTTAATTCGTCGTTCACTAGTAGTGTTGAAGTATACGTTGTAGGAAAACTTACAGAACAATTACCTTACAACCCCCTCTCATTCTTCCGTACGACCGAATTTTCTGATTTATCTCTGGCGGACAATATTCATCAATCATCCTCTGATATAGACCTACTCCTTGGAGGAGATATCTACCCGCAAATTATTCGTACTGGCATTCGATGGAACAAAGATCACTCCCTTGTTGCCCAACGGAGTATCTTTGGTTGGATAATTACCGGTCGCACCTACTCCTCTCCCTCCAATTCTGCCATATATTCGTTTTTTAATAAAGTTGAAGTCGATTATCTGCTAAATCGTTTTTGGGAAATTGAAGAAGTACCCCGTGCTAAACAAATCTCAGATGAGGACAAATATTGCGAGGATTTTTATAAGAGTACTACATACCGTAACGAAGCCGGTCGATTCTTGGTTTCCCTTCCGTTTATGCGTACTTTTCCCCATCAAAAAAGTCTTGGACAATCTCGAAAATCTGCTCTGTCCCAATATATTAGGAACGAAACTCGGTTGTGCAAGCATATATATTCGAAAACCAAATATGATAATGTCATACTGGAATATCTGACCCTTAATCACATGAAAGTTGTTACCGCAGACCTTTCTGTTAACCCCAGTTCATACTACTTACCTCACCATGCTGTGGTGAAACCCGATAAAACTACTACAAAGATTCGAGTAGTATTTAACGCCTCTTGCCCAACATCTAATGTAGTCAGCCTTAACGATGTTCTTTGCCCAGGCCCAGTCCTACAAGCTGATTTACCCACTCAAATTATTAGATGGCGTCTTTTTAAATACGTTTTTAACGCAGATATCGAAAAGATGTATCGCCAAATATTTGTAAATCCCGATCATACCCCGTTTCAACGGATTTTGTTCCGTAGTAAACCCCAGGATGAAGTTTCTGACTTCGAAGTAAGCACTGTGACATTTGGCGTTAACTGTGCTCCCTTCTAAGCAATAAGAACGTTGCTGGAATTAGCCAATCAATGTGAAAAAGAATACCCCAATGTTTCAAACATTATAAGAAGCTATATGTACGTAGATGACGTGTTGTTTGGAGCTCATGAGATTGCCGATGCTATTAAATCTTAAAACGATCTCATTACTGTACTTACCTCTGCTGGATTCCCTTTGAGAAAATGGACAGCGAAAAACGACAGATTTTGAACGATTTACCCCCCGAACACTTACTAGACGAAGAGTTTTTAAATCTTTCTGACTCTTGCACCTCGAAACCCTTAAGTTTGCGATGGAACGCTGGAAGTGATATCTTCTATTTTACCCCTTTAAAACATCCTAGCACAAATAGCATTACTAAAAGAGCAGTGCTGTCTGAAATAGCAAAGTTATTTGACCCCGCTGGATGGTTGGCACCAAAATTGATCGTTGCGAAAATGTTAATGCAACAGAGCAGGAAAGATAATACGGAATGGGATGAAATTATCAAACCCGATACTGTTAAGCAATGGCAAGATTTTCTCGAAGATTATCCCAATATCGACCGAATAAAAATTCCCAGGTTTCTCAACTACCACTCATGTTTTTCCATAGAAATATATGGTTTTTGTGACGCTTCGGAAAAGGCCTATGCTGCAGTCCTTTCTTTTCGCAGTGAATCACCTAGCGGAAAAGTATTTATACACCTATTAGCGTCAAAAACGAAAGTTGCCCCTATTAAGTACATAACGTTACCCCGGAAAGAACTTTGTGGTGCTGAGCTTCTGTCCAGAATGTTTAAGCATTTTAAAACCCAATTTCCCTTATCTAATATCGCGTGTATATGTGGACTGATTCAACTATCGTATTAGCATGGCTACAGAAGCCCCCTTATCATTGGACCACATTTGTGGCCAATCGTACCTCTTCCATTTTGGAGAATACGGATGCTAAAGTTTGGTCGCATGTTGATTCTCTGGATAACCCTGCGGATGTAGCATCTCGTGGCTGTACTACTAGTTAATTGTTCAATCATGAACTATGGTGGCATGGCCCGTCGTGGCTTCGGCTATCCCCTTCTAGCTGGCCGTTAAATCGTACCAGTTTCCAAACAAGCGAAGAAATTAAACTCATTCGAACCCATGTTACTAAAGTAAATCATTATGATGTTTTAGTACTCATCATGTACACAGACAGAATTATAACTATGACGCTATTTTTCTTAAGCAATTAGAAATTAACTCTATAAAACGCGACTTATAGTATTATGCCAGCGTTTGCATTTTCCCGACTATGATATTATATCTCGAGGATCTTAGTTGCCAAGGAAAAGTGCTTTGCTTCGTTTCAATCCTTTCATAGATGATTCTGGAATTATTAGGGCCAATGGTAGGCTGTCTCAATCTCCTGTTCGTAGCTATGATGAAAAATTCCACAATATATTGCAATACTCTGGAAGGTTTACTCGTCTATATGTGGAAATGGTTCATAAATTTTCAATTCATGGTGGAAACTCTCTTATGACTCGATTAATGCGAACCGAATTTTGGGTGCCGAACTTAAGAAATCTAGTGAAAACAGTTATCCATAACTGCAAAACATGTGTCTTAAATAAGCATCAACAGAGTCGACAAATAATAGGCGCACTTCCTGCTGAAAGACCTTCAATATCTCGTTCCTTTCACACATACTGGGGTAGATTTCGCCGGCCCATTTGACATAAAGTCGTACTCAGGGCGGGGATTCAATATTTCTAAGGGTTATGTGTTGGTGTTTGTGTGTTTCTCAACTAAAGCTATTCATTTGGAGGTTACAAGCGAAATTTCCACGAATGTCTTCCTAGCAGCATTTTCACGGGTTTTCTCTCGCCGCGGTTATCCCTCCTCAATGCACTCCGACAACGGCACTGCTATTGTTGGAGCTGCAAACATCCTTAAACAAGAACACATCCATTTTTTAACATATGTGCGCCAACATACTTTTCAAAATATTGACTGGCACTTTATACCCCCTGGTGCTCCCCACATGGGTGGGCTATGGGAAGCACGTGTTAAAAGTTTTAAATCCCATTTGAAGAAAATAACCCATTGTCAGAAGTTCACTTATGAAGAGTTTACCACAATGTTAGTTCGTATTGAGGGATGCCTGAACTCTAGGCCCCTATGTCCTATCAACAACAACCCCGCTGATCTAAATGCTTTAACACCTGGTTATTTTTTAATAGGATCTCCACTACTAGCCCCCCCAGAACAAGACGCTACTGACATGTCGTTGAGCCTGACCAATAGATGGCAAAAACTAAAAATTTTACACCACCATTTCGCAATAATATGGAAAGAAGAATATCTCAAGGAATTGCACAAACGCACCAAATGGCAGTATCCCGAGCGTGATTTTTCCCCTAACGATTTAGTTGTTATAAAACGTGAAAATTTACCCCCTACTCAGTGGCAATAAGGGTGAATCGAAAAGGTTATACCTGGTTCTGACTCTAAAACAAGAGTTGCACAAATTCGTACATCGCGAGGGTTAATAGTCAGGCCATTAGTCAAACTTTTATTATTACCCTCACAATAGAGCAATTGATATATTTTCTTTCTATTTACAGTAAACAGTATGTCAACCCCACCTCGTCGCCTAAAAACAAATCGTGACACTCGCGAAGATAATTCATCCCTACAAACAAAACCCATATCTCAAACACCGAAGAGAAAATATAAAGACTGTCGCTATTGCGACAAAGAACACCCTTTGCGAAAATGTTTCCGTTTTCGAAAACTCCCGGTTCAAGCTCGAATTAAAGTTGTGAGACGTTTTGGTTTTTGTTCCAACTGTCTCGCTCTTTCACATATGATGCAGAACTGTAAAAGCCGTGGTAGATGCAAAATTTGTTCAGATGAACACCACATGTTACTGCACCGCGATCACAAAAGGAAATTACACCACGCCAAACGGAACAACTTAGCCGTTCCTAATAACCGCAATCGGTTTCGCCATCAAACAATATCATCCAGGCCCATTCAGAACTGGCCACTTCATCCAACGGTGCACCCAACATTGTTATCAATGTCAATTCTAAGTCTTAATTAAAAGTTTGTTAATAATACAGTATTTTTATACTGAACCTTTTAAAGTAACTATTTTGAATTCCTTATGAATATGTAAAACTTTTTAATAATTTAAGAAAATATTTCGCCCCGTTTGCACAGATTTTGCATTACATTATAAAACAATTAATGTCACAAAACACTTCAACGCTCTCATCTTCTCTCAAGAGAAGAAAAATTTGATATATGCAATGAGCATTTAATTACAAGTCAAACTTGTGTATTAAAGCAGTTCAGTTCCCTTTGAAAAATCGAACAGCAAGGTTCATGGAAATCAACCCAATAAAACTTGAAATAATAATTAATAATATTCTTGTGTTTTTATTTCTTTTTCTGTTTCCCACTATACATCTTTTTTCTCGTTGAAAAAAACCACCCGGTTAAACACACTCCTTCAAGTATTTGTTGTTTTTGCTTACTGCCTTATGCATCAACATTTTGAATATAAACAACACAGTTGTCGCACATATATCTTAACATATTAATTTCCTTTAATTCCACTTCTGTGTAGGTATCTAATCCCGAGTATTTTAATGCAAGATGATACACCCTTCCACATACTCCTTCACATCTAATACCTGTCTCACCAAAAATTCCGCCATTACATTTGGCGCACTCCATTTTAGACTATATACACACTCAGATTATTTTCTATTAATAAATTCAATGTTCCACTTATTTTATTCACTTTTTATAAGGTTTTCAATAGTCCTGTCTATTTTTTAAAACTAACATTTTACTTTTATTAATAAATTTAATTTTGTTTATTAACAATTCTACTTTTATGCGCCTGCACATAAAAACAAAACAAATTTAAAAAAAATTTAGAGTGAAGGCAAGGCAAAAGTAGGGAATTATTTCATATATCTCTTACTATCACACAAAATGTGGTAACGCTGCGTACAAACAAAGAGAAGTAAAAAATTCTCGCGTACGAGTATGAAAAACACTCAAAATTCTGATTGCGATATTACTGAGATTCGTTTTTGCGCTCTGTGTTTTAAACATACTTACAACAAAAAACACTTTTAATGATACGATCGCAATATGCGCTTAACAAATGAAGGACGGGTAAAATAAACACCGCAACTTTTCATTGCGGTGTTTAAAATACTCTGGTATAAAAAATATAGAGTAAATATGCGGTATACTCATTGTTGCGGTGCACTCGTGCCGTTCTCTGGAGTACATATTCACATTCGTATAGAATTCCCGATTTTTCCTTTCTGAACTTTTCTTTGGGGTGCAAGTGAATGATGGTTCAGAAATTGTTGTTGCTACCGATGATGTTCTTACCTGTGCTGTGGTACTTATTTTGGCGGACGGTTTTTGTTTAAATGGCTTATTATTACTTGTTAAGTTTTTTGCAATTTAGTTTGAGGGTATTTCCTTCTTTATTTCAATTTTGTTGTTAAGCACTACTTAATGTTTGAGGACCAAAATTAACCTTTTGCGGCATCGCAAATTGTTTCTTGCCAACTGCATGGAACTGTTGAAACTTTTTCGCACTGTTTTGTTTATTTGATTCCTGTTCCAGTAATTAATTTTATTGCCACTGCAATTTTTTTTTTATGTGACACGCGTGAAAAACAAAATGCTTTTTCTTCTCTTCTTATTTTTTCAACATACACGGTTGGAAAACGCTTAATTCAGATGTTTGGATAATTTTTTTCAAAATTCAATATATATGAACAAGCTCAATAGGCATTAAATTGCTTGCTTGGTAACAAAAGAAAAAAAAAAATTTTAAATAAAAAATATTCATTAACATTTACAACGACAACATAGAAAATATTCATGAGTGTTTTATGTTGTTCTAGAAGTAGCAAGCAAGAAATACAAATTTTTTGTAAAAGTAACAAACAAAGGAAAAATAAAAAGAAATCATAAGTCTTTTTACATTTAAATTATAGCATAAAATACCAAAACTCTTATTTATTATTGTAAATAATTTAATATCAATATAATTTTTTGCAAACAATTTTAAATTAAGAGAATTTTAGGGAATTTAAGTATTTTTTAGTTTTAAAATATTAAAAATAAACTGGGGTTACGTGTGGTGTTTTCCAACGCAATAGGCGAAACCTTTACGTGTCATATAACACCATCTTGTCCAGCCCCCATTGAAGTAGCAACACAAATGAATAAAAAATACGGAAACATGGCACTGGAGGTGGAATAAAATAAACAAAAAAAAATTTTAACTTAGAGGGCTTTATTGTCTCCGAAGTGGATGAAAAACGTTCAAAAATCTTAATTATGATTTTCCTCACTTTATTTAATTAAATTTATCATTAGCAGATGCTGAACCTTATCCAAAGAGTACCTTATGATCTAAAACGAAGTGTTTTTGTTGTGGTCACGATCTACGGTTTTTTCATGAAGTGTGGTGAAACCAAGTGTGATTAAAGCTTCTTTTAATCACTGCAAAATGCAGTAGAGGCAACACAACCGCCACCTTTATCACAACACCTCCAAATATGTAGATGAAATATGAATATGAAGCAAGTTCGTGCATAAGAAAGCAGCCGGTGGAAAAATTTCGTTTCGATAAAAGTCCGATATGCATGGTACACATGGTTCTTTGAATGGCATTGACTATAAAAGAAATACTTAAACTTTTCCCTAAGTTGAATTGGTTGGCTATTAAGGACAGGCCGTAATAAGATGCAGTCTATTCTAGACCAACATGGATTGTCCACATTCGCATCAGTTGGTTGTTCAAAGAGATGATCATGATATATGTGATCTACATGATTTGAAAGTGTCACAAGATGGTGGCGATTTTGCAGAATTTTAAAACATGGGTATTAAACATACGGCTAAAAACGAATTATTGAAAAAGAAGCGACAACGTTTAGGACGTGACTTTTTAATAATTAAAGAAGATCAGAAGTTGATAAAACAAACAGAAAAGGAAGCTAAGGATATGAATTTAAATCAAGTACGGTTATGCTTTGAAGCTTTCTGAGTTAAGAAAAACAAATCATATACACCTATACCCGCACTAATTTATACAAATTCAGTTTGTTTTTCGGAGAGATGGTGACATAACACAAAACAACGCACCTGAAATAAGCAGTAAAAGACGCATAATTCATATACGAACGTTAGCTCACCCTTCAGCAGCAACATCAGCACCACACGTAAAGACGCAGTTTCCGATAAGCTTTATTTATAAGTAAATTTAATATGACTCTTTTTTGGCAAGTCAGCACTTTATTTATTTAAATTATTTAATTTTAATTAAACAGAATTAGCATTTTTAGCGTTATGAATTTGGAATAAATAGTGGTTAAGAATTATTAAGTTTGGGAGTTGTAAATCAGAAGTAGAAACAAGAAGTTATAACCTGAAATTTCTACGGGACCCTGCAGGTTATAAATAAATTAAATTAATATTGATAATAACCTGAAATTCCTACGGGACCATCCAGGTGCTATAAATAAATAAAATTAATAAAATAAATAATAAATAAGAATGTTCTTCTTCTTTTTTTTTTTTAACACAACACTCTAACAACTTTTACGTTCAACTAACAAAATGCTTTGGAATGCTAAACAACAACTAACATTGGTGTGCGAACTTCTTTATGTGGACTATATTTTGCAATAACAAGAGTTTGGATTCCGTAAAGAACTCTCAACCATTCATCAATTGCAGAGAGTAATTAAAGTTATTAAATTGAAGATAATAAAAGTCAGCGCCAAAGTACTGGAGTTTTTTCCTTGATATTGAAAAGGCATTTGATTCTGGCATGACGGTTTGTTGTAAAAACTTAATAGTTTTAATTTTCCTCTTTATGTACAAAAAATAGTAAAAAGCTTTTTAAATAATCGAACATTTGTTGTCTGTGCCGATAGGAATAATTCTAGTTAAAGGCAAATACCAGCAGGTTTACCACAAGGGTCTGTTCTTTTGCCCACACTGTATTCGTTATATACCTCAGATATATTTGCAGAAATCAAGAAGCAGCTTCTTATGCTAACGACAGTGGCAATAGTCAAGAGGCTCTAAGCTCAAGCCAAAAATACTTCAATAAATAGAAAATTAAAGTTAACAATAACAAAACGCAAGCTATCTTATTTCCATACAATAAGTCGCCAAAACGTATTCCTTCACAAAAATTGTACTGCCAAGGACATATCATTTCTATTAGTGAACGTGTTTAGTATTTGGGTATAATTCTAGATAAAAAACTTTTGTTTAAACAACATGTCAAATACATATGTAACAAGTCAATTAAATATGGTAGCGCACTGTATCCTTTACTGAAAAGGAGATCAAAACTTAACATAAAAAACAAGATTTTGTTATGCAAGATCTGTATCCAACCGATATTGACTTATGGTTGCCAAGTTAGTTCTGGATGATTTAAAGCTTAGCTTTAAACTTAAACTTAAAAATAATACGTAGATTTACCACTGACTTCCTATCAAGGCATATTAATTTAACAGGTAAAAGCAGTTCTAAAACAACTACAACAATAATAATAAATTATGTTTTCAGATGTCAAAATCACCTAACGCTGCACATAAGAACTAATTACCGAATTACGAAGACAAAATTGGTATTTTTTATATTGTTAAATGTAACCACTGTTGCACTAAATATGTTCTATATACTAGTACACAGTAAAGATTTATTAGTCTGTACGTGTAAGTTATAGTGCTACTGAAATATAAGCGAAGTAAAAGACTTGTTTTTTGTAATGAAAAAACAATATTCCTTTATAACGCTTTACGCATTACTTTATTATTTTTGTTTCTCGAGTATTATTGTACACTTATCATTATATGTTATTACATGGGCATCCTCTTAATGACTGTCGTAATTTTAAGGATAAATCCTCTTGTGTAATTTCCTTCCAAAATTTTTCTCTCAAAACTGCTTATGTTTATGATTAAAAATTGGAATTTTGTTATTACCAGAATATTACTTATTTTAAAATATGTTTACAAAATATTTATCATAAGGACAAAACAAATATTTCTTCTTTCAAAATAATGTTTGGGATTAAAACTAGTCATAACTTTTTGTTCTGGTATATATATATGTTTATTTTTTAATTTTTTTTCAATCAGAATTTGAGGCGTGGATATTATAAATGGATTATAATTTTATTTTTTCGGCTTAGGTAAATTAATTATTAATTTAATTTTTAAAAATTTTTAGAAAGAAAAATTATTTACAACTGTATGCGGAAGTTTTCAAAAGCAGCGTAATCAAACAATCACTTTAACCAACAGCATGTAGCAAATATTAACAGCCTGCATTGCCAATATAGTACACATTCTTTATACAAAATAATTGTACGAAAATATTTGTAACATTAATAAACAATGTTCATTTGACACCACTGAGTAAAGACGGCCGGCCGTTGCATAAATCATTTAAAATATATACGTGGCAATGACATCGCACTTGGCAAAGGTTTGTGTTTTGATTACAATTAAATACTCTAGTGTTTATGCATATGGGTATGAAATGACAAACTGTTGAGACGCACGCCTTACTTTTGCCTAGGGAGAATAACTGTACACAGACTTAAGAATCAAATAACATTTATTTTCCCACGGCAAATATTTAGAGTTAAATATTAATATTAAGAAACCACTCAATCGTGAGTTTTGTAAAGCTCCTAAAATTCATGATTGCCTGGTAAAATATAAATTTATTACTTATAAGATAGAGTCAAGACTTTGATTAAGACTGTAGAACTCACTCATTTGAGTCGTCTAGAACTTCTCAAAGTTAGTATATAAGCTGACTAAAATTATGTTAGATTTTAAGCTGTATTTTGCCTTCAGTCGAGCGCCACGATAAGGTCGCTCCTAAAAATAAATCAGCTATTTAAGCCATATAATAACTTTGGTCTCTTATTCATTACATGGCGATCCTGCCAATTTTATTAGAGTGCTAAAATAAAATGCACCTAATAAAAAAAAATATAAGTAGAAAAATAAGGCTTTAACAAATTTTAAGAGCCTGGCGAGATCAGCCAAAAGGGTCCGCCAGTAGCTAGAAGGAAGATCCTGTCTGGCCAAGAGGCAGTGAAAAGGAGTGCAAAAATATATATAAAAGCACCCTTCTAAAAACCTTGCCCATTACAAGGAAATGGAACAAGGGCCAAAACCTCTGAGTATAGAGGAATACAAGAAGCGCCAGCGAAAACAACAGAAGCTAGAGGATATAAAAATCCCAACTGTAAAGAAACTGAAAAGAAGAGGCGGCTATCTATGCCGACTTAAGAGGGAAAAGGCACAACTCATTCGCGAAGTAACTAAAGATACACCTCCAACCTGGAATGATGCCACTAGGATGTGGAGCAGAATAAATGAATTGGAGCAACTGATTTACTCAAAAACCAAATTAAAAAAAAACGCATACACACAAAATTATTAAAAGAGTGCACCAATTGTTGTGCACCCTTAGGCTGGCAAAATATTTTTTTTCCTAATACATATTCAATCTGTTTTAATTGTTAGTTAATTTGAAGTTTTTTTTCCCCTACGCAAAACTCAATATAGTATTTTTAATATAATGAATAAATATGAAATTGAAGCTATTATTATACGGTATTTTTTACAAAATAAATTAGAATTAATTAAAAGATATGTCCAAACTAGCTTTGGACACAACATTTTATGTCAGCTTATAAAGTCAATTACCATCTATCAACACTACTTTTACAACTTCAAACTATATTTTAATCATCTGGCAGCACTAAATTTACACCCGAAAAAGGGATATTTTTTAAACCAAGTTTCGTCAAAAACCGAAGCATAGCTTAACAAGAATTTGAAATTTATATAAAACTTACTTACCTTTGAAATCTCGTGAAGTTAGGTCATTATTCTAAAGCTAAACATTTCAATACCAACTTTTGTTCCCGTGGAATTATTGAACTTATATTTCATAGTTGAATTCTTACCCTACCAACTTAAATAAATATTGAATTTAAATACTTACAATTAAATACCTAAATCTGGAAGAAATACATTATATTTAATATGTCATGAATAAATTGTAATTATTAATTGGAAAATTACTAAACTTATCATTTAGAAAGATCAAAAAAAAAAAGGTGAGCATTAAGTTTCTCGAAGAGTTAATAAAATAATCTAATCCTCAAATTATTTTATTTTTTTTTTCACCCATTTATAATTGTTCTTAACGAGCAATTATAAACCAAATCATCTTTATAGATTTGCCCACACTCACAAGAAGTTACCCTATCTGGCTTCTCTTTAAAGTGATTTAATTAAATATAATCAACTCGATTATATTCATGGTCCTTTCGAAGCCGAGAAGAAAATTTTAATTGGGAATTGTTAGAAAAACAAAACACAAAGCATCGAACATCCAGTCTCTTACAAGAAAAAAAAGAGGTCATCTCACAACAACATCAGAACACCTAAATCAAAAAGAAACAATTAGGTAAATGATACACATAAAAAACCCTATTCATCAGTATAGAAAACATTACAAGTGCGGTAACATCAAAGTTCTCAAAATTAACAAAAATTCAATATTGTAAAAAAAACAAGACAAAAATCAAAAACAAAAGTGTTCACAAAAATAATTAAAAAATTAAAAAAAATATACAGCAAAAGAAAAGTGCAAAAATAAAGTGTTTTTTTTAAATAAAAGTGACTATACATACAATTTTGTAAAAACTTCAAAAAACAACAAAAAGTTCAAATCGCCATTTTCAATTCTAACCGAACAGAATAAAGTGCAAATATAAAAATTTAAAGTTTATGTACATACATATATATATAAAAAAACAAAAAAGAAGTAAAATAGCGGGATTCCTCAAAATGTTTTACATACATAGCGGTATTTTAAAGAAATACAAAATAAAAAATATATGTATAATAAAACAAGAAGTACATATGTATGTACATACATATGCATGTAAGTCGCCATTTTTGTTCGTGTAAAAAAAATTTCTGAAGTTTATATACATAAGTAATTTCATACAAAGAAAATATAGCGGGATTCACTTTAAAAGTATATAGTCCGTTAACTTTTTCCTCTTTACATTAATTATACAAACGGTATATACTTGGGTAAATATGTTCATATATTTGTAAAAAAAGTAACAGAACAAAGGCAATAAGTGTATAATTGTATAGTTTTGCAAATGTGAATTTTTCATGAAAATGTATTTATTATAAAAATACATATGTACATACATATGTATGTACATGCATAAAAACAAAAAAAAAAAAAAAAAATAAAACACAAAAAAGTACAAGTAGAACAAATAAGATTTTTTGCATACATAAAAAACATAATAGTGAAAAATCTCTTCAAATTTCAACCACCAAAATTAACATGAGTTATACATATATTGAAGTTCTCCTGGAGCAAGTAAGTCAAATAAAATTACGCTTATTTATCTGTTAACAAAAAAAAACTCATTAAAATTTGATACAAAGAGAATATTAATATCGCCTGCAGTTTACTTAAAGTAACAACACTGAAAGAGAAAAGAAGATCGCATATTATCTCTTCAACTATAGCAACTTTGTTTCATAACACAAATGTTTTATACATACATACATATTTGTATATATGCATGCAGAACAATTAAAAGCAAGTGATAAACTGGAAAACGCAATTTTATTCAAATAAAATAGTAAATATAATAATTAAAATAAAATCTTTACAAATTTGTTAAAACACTTAATAATATAATTATAAAGAAAAAGAATAAAAACAACATATATACAAAAAAAGTTCTTTGCATTACATTATTGTCAATTCCATACTGTTCCTCAAATCAAATCAAGGGCGGAACTCCTAATACCTTTAAAATTTAAAGCAAAAGAAAATTATGAAAAATATACCCATAAAAACACACAAATTTTAATTTAAATTAATCTTACCACAACACTAAGAATATATGTACGGGAAGAATAAAAGACTCAAGGAAGAAAATGATTTGTAAGTAATTGTTTATATTCAAAACTCTTTTATGTTTATTATACATTTTAAAATATAAATTTCGACTATCCATGTCTGCTTTATAAATACAAAGATAACTCATAACGCGCTCATTCAGTGTTACCACTGATATTTGAAAATAAATAATTTCTTTCCTCAAATATATTTAAAAATAAAAAGTAAATATTTAATTCTTTTTAAATCAAACTGAAATAAATTTCAGTATTATCATTCAGTGTTACCATTGAGAATTAAAAATAATTAATTTCTCTACCTGAAAATATATTTAAAAATAGAAAATATTAAAAATTAAATGAAAAAATACCCTAAAAAGTTTACTTATTAATAATAAAATTAAAAGTTTAAATAATCGACCCAATTGGAAATTTTTTCTAACAAATTTTGAGAATTCTGAATTCAGTAACAGATAACAAATTATATTTCACTATTACTCAGTTTGTCTGTTGTATAATTTCAATTTCTCGAATTAAGAATAAACTTTAAATTATCTTCTATATTCACGGTTTTTAAACTAGAAACTACATATAGTGCTGTACTCTTAGAATTAACTTTAAATTATCTTCTATATTCACGGGTTTTAAACTAGAAGCTACATATAGTGCTATACTCTTAGCCCCTTACTCCCATAAATAAATCTACAAGCTACTTTTACATAAATTATCCACTTTTTGGAAATTAAATAGCAAATCTCGTATACCCGATAAACAATTTTCTAAAAACCTAAAATTATTTCCAATTTATAAAAAGAAAAAAGAAAATGCCTAATACAACTCGCTCTGATTATAATCCCTCTCCAAAGGAGCACTTTGAATTTGATTCCGAACGCTTAATTAAATTTTGTGAAAAATTTAATGCGACCCCAGTGGAAGAACAAAGTGAGTCAATTTTAGAAGTCAAGCTTAAAGACTTAGATCAGAGATGGTTGAGAGCAGAGGCTTCTTATGAAGGCGTAATATTGTCCAATGATAAGCAAATTTGAATCTTGCACAGAAATTTATTACCAGTGCACATCCCAAATTTTAGATTTAATGAGAATTACAAGAATAGATTACCCAGGTAACCCAAGACTACAATCCACATTCCGATATGCTTCACATCACCAAAATTCAGGCCACACTGGCGTGCAAGACGATGCAAACAACTGTGTCTAGCTACCTCCCTGTGACACTGAAGTTTTTAATGGTAGTTATGAGCAATGGCCCTCGTTTCGAGATATGTTTACGGCTGTTTACATCAATCATACTAAACTGACGCCCGTTACAAAATTATATCATCTCCGTAATAAAACGAGGGGTGAAGCAGGTGCCATAGTCAAAAGATACCCACTATCCCATGATAACTTTGTATTGGCTTGGAACGCACTAAAAGCCCGCTACGAGAACGAACGCGTTCTGGTGGACAATCAAATAAAGTTTCTCTTTGACATACCGCCAGCAACCAGAGAGGATAGTGCATTGATACGCAAAATTCAGTCCTCAGTGAATGATTCCCTTGCCACACTCAGAACCCTAGGCGTTGAAGTAGAAAGTTGGGATCCTATTCTTATTCGTTTGATCTCTACGAAACTACCAGATTTAACTCTTTCACTTTGGGAACAGTCATTAAAATCTCCTCGTGAACTTCCCAAGTGGTCCGAGATGTCACAATTCCTTATTGATAGGTATGAAGCAGTAGAACGTTTGACAAATATAAAGACGTCAAAAGATTGCTTTAGTCTGTCAAAGTCACAAAATCCCAATGCTCAATTATATGTGTCTCAAGATAATCTTAACGAATATTCCTGTAAACTGTGCAATGAGAATCACTTTTTAAGAACATGTCCCAAATTTCGAAACTTTTCGGTTCAACAAAGAGTAGATTTCGTATATAAAAACAAATATTGCAATAATTGCATAGCCCTTTCACACCTAAAATCAAATTGCGGTAGTAAACACACTTGTCTCTATTGCAAGAAATCCCATCACACCTTACTTCACATGAAGCAAAATTATCCAAAGTCCGTTCAAAATAGAGAAAGCTTGCAACAGAAAGATGTTGTAAGTGATACACATGGTTTACCCCAAAAAACTTTCTCTAATACACAAGCTCTAAAGTATAACACTCAAGAAGAACGCCCACATACATCAAAACAAGTTCAATCAAATTGTTCGACAAGCAATGAAAACGTTCTTCTACGAACAGCTTTAGTGCAAATAGAATATAAAGGCCAGTTCTTCACGATTAGAGCTCTTATTGACCCAGGCTCACAAAGAACCTTTTTAACAGAAAGAGTTCGAAATCGACTTCAATTGCCTTACCAGAAATCTTACTTCGAAATTGCTAATATTGGTGGGCAAAAACAAACGGCCAGCAAAGAATGCGAACTTGTTTTATATGCAAAAAAATATAATATCAGAATCCCGATCAAAGCTATAATATTGCCAAAAGTGACCAAACGCATTCCAACATACACTTTTGAAATTCCCTGCTCAACCCAGCTGAGAGAATTAGATTTGGCAGACCCAACCTTTAATAGATCATCCCAAATAGATCTTATACTCGGTAATGATTATGAAAGTTTTCTCAATATTGAAGGCATAAAAAAAAATATTTGCGGCAAAACCTCAGCCTATAATACTATATTCGGATGGGTGCTCAGTGGTCCAATGGAGTCAAAAACAGTACAGTCATTCACAATTTCTGTGGACGAACCAGATTCATTAGAGTTAAGTAATGTACTAAAAAAGTTTTGGGAACAGGAAGACATACCTGTAGCCCGACCAAACTCAATTGAAGAAAACTTTTGCGAGAACTTTTATAATCAAACCACTACTCGCAATAAAAATGGTAAATATGTCGTCAGATTACCATTCAAACCCGAGTTTCCCAAATAAGTATTTTTAGGGTCATCTCGTTTCATTGCTCTAGCTCAGTATTCTCGAATGGAAAAAACCCTAAATAAAGATCCCTACCTTCAATCACAATACCAAGCCGTTTTGGAAGAATACTTGTCTCTCGATCACATGGAAGAAACTTCCGCAAATGAATTAATATCTCAAGGCAAGTATTACTCATACTACTTGCCTCACCATACGGTTGTTTGTCCTGAACATAAAACCACAAAAGTCAGAGTTGTGTTCAATGGCTCTAGAAAAACAAAATCTCAATTTTCATTCAATGATATTCTATATACAGGACCTACATTACAAAATGATTTAATCTCTACAATACTCAACTGGAGGAAGTATAGACATGTATTTTCCGGCGATATACAGAAAATGTATCGCCAAATACTAGTCCACCCTGATGATAGACCCTTTCAAAGAATTTTATTTCAAACTCAACCCGACAACTCTATAAAAGATTATCAGTTAAAGACTGTTACCTTTGGAGTTAACTCTGCGCCTTATTTGGCTATTAGAACCCTTTTTCAACTCGCGTCTGATTCTGAATCAGCATTTCCAAGAGCATCTTCAGTCCTGCGCACTGAAACCTATGTCGACGACATTCTTTTTGGAGGTAACACAATAGAAGAAACTCTCACTACCCAAGCTCAGCTAATAGAAGTACTAAATTCAGCTGGTTTCCCTTTGAAAAAGATTACTGCAAATGATCCTCAACTAATCGCTCATTTGCCAAAGGAAGATCTTTATGACTCTGACTTCCTTCGATTCCACGAAACAAGCTCAACCAAGACATTGGGCATTAAGTGGAATGCACTCAACGACTCATTTTCATACAATTTTACCCCCATTGAACAGGTTACGAAGATAACGAAACGCATAATTCTTTCCTCTGTAGCGAAACTATTTGATCCTGCGGATTGGCTCGCACCCATAGTAGTAAGGGCAAAAATTCTTATGCAACAATTATGGCTAGAGGGATTACAGTGGGATGAAGAAGTTTCATTAGAATCTCTTCAAACATGGAACAGTCTTGTAAAGGATCTCTTAAAAGTAGATCAAATCTCCATACCGCGTTGGCTGCAGTACACAACTTCTGACACATTTCAAATACATGGATTCTCAGATGCATCCAAATTGGCCTATTGTGCTACAGTGTTTATAAGATGCCACACTAAATGTCACACAACTTTTTCGAATTTGTTAGTAGCCAAATGTAAAGTGGCCCCGATCCAAACAGTTTGTCTTCCACGGTTAGAGCTCAATGGTGCTTTGCTTTTAGCGAAGCTCATAAATTACGTTAACACGTCTCTGAACTTAAACTCAAAGGAAATTTATTTATGGACAGATTCATCCATAGTATTGGGATGGCTTGCCAAGCATCCCTCAGCATGGGAGACATACATTGCTAATAGAACCTCTCAGATTCATACTTTAAACCCTAGTGCAACATGGCAGTATGTACCTACTCACGATAACCCTGCAGATCTCGGAACTCGAGGCTGTAATCCTCAAGATCTTTCTCAAAATTTCCTTTGGTGGTATGGACCGTCATGGTTAGCTAAACCTCCAGCTGAATGGCCTAAACGAAATTCATTAAAGCCTATTGAAAAACCAACAGAAACCATATCCCTAAACTCCCAAGTCAACGTAAACGAACTGTTAGATAACTTCTCATCATATAGCAGAGCCTTACGTGTTATGGTTATATTTTCAGATTTTTCCACAAAGCCCTAAATAAATCAAGGTTAAATGTTTATTATTATACCCAAGACGCTTTAAGCCATCAAGAAATAAAGTTTGTGAAATCGCGACTTATCTCTCTCGCACAAAAACAATTTTATCCCGAGGAATATCAAATTATTTTAAATTCTCAATCTATTACCAAAAAAAGTTCACTAATAACTTTAAATCCATTTCTGGACACGAATTCTATTTTGCGCGTGAATGGAAGACTTTCTCAATCATTTCTTTTGATATGACGAACGTTATCCGATCATTCTACCTGGAAACTCCCGCTTTTGTCAGCTTTATCTCTCGCACTTGCACAAATTTTTGTGTCATGCTGAATGCAGCCAAATATGCCGAATGGTGCAGACTGAATTTTTCATATTCAGACTCAAACCACGGGTAAAGAAGATAATTTGCCAGTGCAAAACATGCATTATTCACAAGCAACAGCCATGTTCTCAAATTATGGCTCCTCTTCCGCCGGAAAGATGTAATTTATCCCTTCCCTTTCAAGTCACAGGAATAGACTTTGCTGGACCTTTTGAGATCAAAACATCACCCTTACGAAAATCTCCATCTGTGAAAGGCTACGTTAGTGTTTTCGTGTGCTTCAGCACAAAGGCTATTCATTTGGAAGCATGCACAGATTTATCTACGGCGGCGTTCCAAGCCGCCTTTGCTCGCTTCGTTGGGAGGCGCGGGCTCCCCCAAAGGGTAGTTACTGATAATGGCAGAAATTTCTTAGGCGCCAGTAGAGCGCTTGAACGAGAATTCTCGACATTTGTGAAGAACGCAGCTCAGTATATAGCGGAGAAATACATCACACATGGATTTGAGTGGAAGTTCATACCACCACACGCTCCCCACATGGGCGGCTTATGGGAAGCCGCTGTAAAAAGTTTCAAATTCCATTTTAAGCGAGTTGCTGGTACTCAAAAATTCACTTTTGAAGAGCTCTCCACCATTTTAGCTCGAATTGAAGGTGTGCTCAACTCTCGTCCAATTTCTGCTTTATCAGAGGACCCAGCAGATTTGACTGCATTAACTCCTGGTCACTTTCTTAGAGGCGCTCCCTTAATGGCATTCCCAGAGCAAAATTTTAAAGATATTTCTCTTATCAATAGATGGGAAAAAATGAAAATAATACATCATCAATTCTTTATTCAAAGGAAAGAAGAGTATCTCAAAGCTCTACACAGACGCTACAAATGGAA
Organism: Cistogaster globosa; assembly: GCA_937654795.1. Taxonomy (NCBI): domain Eukaryota; kingdom Metazoa; phylum Arthropoda; class Insecta; order Diptera; family Tachinidae; genus Cistogaster; species Cistogaster globosa. Next base: position 44,177,410 of record OW569407.1, read on the forward strand.
ACGCCCTTTTCCAAATCTTCAGGTTTGGGACCTTGTAGTCGTAATGGATGACTTACAACCACCACACGAGTGCCGGCTAGGAAGAGTTGAGAAAACTTTCCCGGGGCCGGATGAGAACATTCGTACAGCGGATGTACGCACCACTACAGGAATAATAACCCGACCTATTGCAAAGTTATGCTATCTTCCCATTGTAAACGATAACTGTTTTAGTATTTCTTAAGTTTATATATATTAAAATTATTTACTACAATCTCACAGAACTCAACACATAACTCTTTCTATATAAATTATATAGAACCTCCCAACTTATAATTTTTATATTTTAATTTAATTTCATTTTTTTGTTTTTCCCAACACTAGACTCAATCGTAGACTTGTAGCCACTCGCCCTCTTCATAGCAACAACCATCATCAACGCGAGAAAAAACGTGATCTTTCAATTTATAAATGTGCATTGTGCAAAAATTTTCATGCGCTTCGGTTTTGTCGTAAATTTTTAAGAATGAGCGTAAAACAGCGTGAAGACGTAGTGGAGAAGTATCGCTACTGCGTGAATTGTTTGGCGAAGAGTCATGACTTGCGAGCATGTTCATCAGCAGATACCTGCCGAAGATGTGACAAGTACCATCATACATTATTGCATCCAAAGCCTAAACGAGGAAAACCAACAAGAGTTAGTGAGATGAAGAATTTGCGCCATCAGCAAAACCAAAGTAATCAACAACAACGTCAGTCAACACAACTACCTTATCAGCAACACCGGATGTCAAAATTATTGTTGAAGCAATTCGATCATTGGCACAAGTGTTATGCGTCCAAGAAAAACCATCCCCTGTCACCTAACCTTGAGTCCGGCGCCATGTCCAAACTAGCTTTGGACACAACATTTTATGTCAGCTTATAAAGTCAATTACCATTTATCAACACTACTTTTACAACTTCAAACTATATTTTAATCATCTGGCAGCACTAAATTTACACCCGAAAAAGGGATATTTTTTAAACCAAGTTTCGTCAAAAACCGAAGTATAGCTTAACAAGAATTTGAAATTTATATAAAACTTACTTACCTTTGAAATCTCGTGAAGTTAGGTCATTATTCTAAAGCTAAACATTTCAATACCAACTTTTGTTCCCGTGGAATTATTGAACTTATATTTCATAGTTGAATTCTTACCCTACCAACTTAAATAAATATTGAATTTAAATACTTACAATTAAATACCTAAATCTGGAAGAAATACATTATATTTAATATGTCATGAATAAATTGTAATTATTAATTGGAAAATTACTAAACTCATCATTTAGAAAGATCAAAAAAAAAAAAAAAGGTGCGCATTAAGTTTCTCGAAGAGTTAATAAAATAATCTAATCCTCAAATTATTTTATTTTTTTTCACCCATTTATAATTGTTCTTAACAAGCGAATATAAACCAAATCATCTTTATAGATTTGCCCACACTCACAAGAAGTTACCCTATCTGGCTTCTCTATAAAGAGATTTAATTAAATATAATCAACTCGATTATATTCAGATAGGAATCCAATTATTTAACTTTATATGGTACCTTTTATAAAATGAACAAATGTAAAATAACAGCTAAAAACCCAATTACCTGGGAAGATAGTGAACCAGAAATTAAAGTAACACAAGAAGAAAAATTAGAAAAAGAATTACAACTATTAAAGAATATTCGTCAATTAGTAGGAATAAAGGAACCTCCAGCAATCGAGTATATAAGAAATAACAGTATATGGGAAAAAGAATTAATAGCTTCAATAAGGTGGATGGAAGGTTTAGAGTCCTAGACACGTAACAGACAGCAATACATTTTGTTAAAAATGGGTAAATCACAATCTAAAATAGAAAATCCCAATGCAAACGTGGTCAACAATTTAGAAATAGTTGATCACAAAGAAGAAATTAATTCCTTGTGGACACTAATGCTGATCCTAGTAATAATAACAGTAATTAATATTTTACTTAAAATCTATTTATTGCATAAAAGATCTCTGAGAAAAAAATACGCTAGTAGGGCAAATGACTTAGAAAAAATCTAAATCTTTTTTTTTTTTGCTGGAACATAAATTCATTATTAATGGAATGGCAAGATATTTTAAACAAAGCTAGAATTATAAAAAAATTTTTGAGCGTTCTTACAAGTGTTTGAACATAGATAGACCAATTAAACAAAAAACTATTAAACATCATTTTTATTAACTTTTCACCTATTTGGAAGAAATCAGAGTTCTTTTTAACGTATATTACAATAGGCTTACGATAGCTCATAAAACTGCAGCTGATGCATTTTTCATTGACTTAAAATATAGAATTTCAAAATTAGCAGATAAAAAGTCAATACAAATAAATTTACCAAATTCGCTTCACGAAAGCATACCGTATAATATAATTGTGCATAACAACGAATCCGAAATGAATCAAACAGTAGTATAGTTTTTAAATACAGCATCAAAGCTTATATCGGATTTTGATGGCAAATCTGAGAACCTTCAATCATTTCTCGACTCGCTGTCTCTAGTAGACACTATTAAAGGTGCCCATGAAACATTAGCAGTGTCTGTTATAAAAACAATACTAAAGGGAAATGCAAGAAATTTAATAAATAATGAGGCAACAATAACAGAAATAATAAACAAATTAAAAACTTCTGTTAAAGGAGAATCCGTTGAGGTTTTGACAGCTAAAATATTAAACATAAAACAAAATAGTAAGACCGCCAATGCATACTGTAGTGAAATAGAACTTCTTTCAAAGTCATTAGAAACGGCATACATATCGGACGGGCTAACAAACGACCTAGCAATAAAATACTTCACGCAAGTTGCAGTAAAGGCTATCACTTAGAGCTGCACCAACGAAAAAGTAAAACTTATAATGGAAGCAGGTCAATTCAACAGCATGAACGAAGCTGTTAGTAAATTTGTTAATAGCTGTACAGAAGTAACTGGACAACAGAACTCAATTTTATACTACAAACAAGGTCGAAAAAACGAAAATTATAATAATTTCCGTGAAAATAAGTTCCACGAAACAACAATTACAACACAAATAATAACTACGATAACAGAAACAGACAAAGATTCAACAACAGCAGACGCAATAGAAACTTTGTTAGACCAACAGAATCAAATGAAGATAGTTCGGAAAACTCCGAAGTTCCCCTAAGATTAACTCACTAAACAATAAAATATTTAATCTCAATCTTAACTTTTGTTACTTCATTCATATAAATATAAATAGAAAGAATATTCCAGTAAAACTTTTAGTAGACACTGGAGCCGATATTTCATTAATAAAAGCAAAACACTTTAATATAAATGAAATTAACACTAACAAAACAACAACGTTAACCGGAATAGGACAGGGTAAAATTAAATCAATTGGTAATACATTTTTCGAATTAAAAGTCAAAAACTTTCTAATACCTCATTACTTCCAAGTAGTGAGAAATGATTTTCCAATACCATGTGATGGAATCATCGGCATGGATTTCTTTAAAAAGTATAATTGCACATTAGATTTCAATGAGAATTACGATTACATTTTCCTACGTCCGATTAATATAACACACCCAACAAAAATACCACTTACGAATAATTGCGACGACATTATTTTGCCACCACGAGCAGAAGTAATACGACAATTGAAATGCATATACTCAGAAGACGAAGCATTTATTCCAAATCAGGAAATTGCACCTGGTGTTTTTATACCAAATACGTTGGTAAAAAATGAGAAAGCATTTGTTCGTATATTAAACACAAATGACACTATTATCAAAATTAATCAAAATAGCGTAAAAACCGAAAGCATAAACGATTATAAAATAGTTCAGAGAAAATATACGCAAAAAGAAAATAGAAAAGCTGAAGTATTTAAAATATTAAAGAAAAATTTTCCAAATCAATTTAAAAATACACTAAGCAAACTCTGTACTTCATACAGTGATATTTACGGTTTAGAAACAGAAATGATAACTGCAAATAATTTTGATGAACAAAAATTAAGATTGAATGATTAACAACCGGTATACATAAAGAATTATCGAATACCACACGCTCACAAAGATGAGATTAATATACAAGTCCAAAAACTTCTAAATGACAAAATAATAGAACCATCTTTCTCGGAATACAACAGCCCAATTCTATTAGTACCAAAAAAGTCACTTCCTAATTCTGAAAAAAAACGATGGAGACTTGTTATAGATTATAGGCAAATAAATAAAAAACTAATAGCTGATAAATTTCCACTACCTAGAATAGACGATATCCTAGATCAGCTGGGAAGAGCAAAATATTTTTCTTGTCTGGACCTAATGTCCGGTTTCCACCAAATAAGTTTAGATAAAAATTCAGGGAATTATACATCCTTTTCAACAAATAATGGTTCGTATATGTTTACAAGATTGCCTTATGGTCTAAAAATAGCACCAAGTTCATTTCAAGGAATGATGATACTGGCATTTGGTGGTTTAAAAGCAGATCAAGCCTTTTTGTATATGGATGACTTGGTTGTATTGGGATGTTCTGAAAAACACATGCTTTCCAATTTAAAAGATGTCTTTGAATTGTGCAGACAACATAATTTAAAACTGCATCCGGAAAAATGTTCATTTTTTATGAGGGAAGTAACTTATCTCGGACATAAATGCACCGATAAGGGAATTCTCCCCGACTAAAGTAAATATTTAATAATAAAAAACTATCCAATTCCAAAAGATGCAGACAGCGCAAAAAGATTTGTTGCATTTTGTAAATATTATAGAAGATTTATAAACAATTTTTCAGAATATTCAAGACACTTAACTAAACTTTCAAAGTAAAATGTCAAATTCGAATGGACAAATGACTGTAAGAAAGCGTTTAGGTATCTGAAAGGTGCTTTGATAAGTCCGACATTACTTCAATACCCAGATTTTTCAAGAGAATTCTGCATAATGACTGATGCTAGCAAATATGCCTGTGGAGCAGTTTTGACCCAAGAATGCGGAGGTAAACATCTACCTATTGCTTACGCATCAAAAACGTTTACAAAGGGTGAAAGTAATAAATCGACGATTGAACAAGAACTAACTGCAATACATTGGGCCATTACACATTTTAGGCCATACATTTATGCAATGCATTTTCTAGTACGCACAGATCACAGACCACTATCATATTTGTTTTCAATGAAAAACCCAAGCTCAAAACTAACGAGAATTAGACTTGATTTAGAAGAATACGACTTCACAGTAGAATATCTTAGGGGAAAAGACAACTACATTGCTGACGCGTTATCGCGTATAACAATAGATGACCTTAAGGACATGAATAAAGAAGCATCTAAAATATTAAGAGTCACGACCAGATCGATGACCTGTAACAAAAATAAGAATGAAAATGATAAAATATATAAACAGCATAAAACTAATAAAAATAATTATAAAGAGCCCAGTATATATGTACCAATTAGGAACACTGACGTCAGAAAATATTATAAACTAAAGATTTCTCCTCAAAGATGTTACATCAAAAAGGGAAAATCTATAGTAACATATATACAAATAAATGATTTGTTTACTAACGGGAACTTTGACTTAGGACAATTTATCTCTAGGCTCGAATATGTGGCCGGTAAACACAAAATATATAAATTACAAGTGGCACCTAATGAGAAAATTTTCGAATTTATCTCTTTGAATGAATTTAAAACTACGGGCAATACAGTACTAAATAAATTAAAAGTAGCGCTACTAAATGAGGTGACCCACGTTGATAACAAGAATGCCAAGGCAATTCTTGATATTATGCTGAAATATCATGATGACCCTATCGCAGGAGGTCACTGTGAAATCTTTAGAACCACAGAAAAGATAAAAAGATACTATTTTTGGAAAAACATGGCCAAAGATATAGCAAAATACGTAAAATCATGCCCTAAGTGTCAAACTGCAAAAATTAACAGACATGTAAAATGTCCAATGACCATCACGCCAACGCCTGCTAAGGCATTTGATGTAGTCTACGTGGACACAATTGGACCATTTCCAAAATCATTATACGGAAATGAATACGCAATTATAATGATATGCGACTTAACTAAGTACTAAGTAACTATACCAATACAAGACAAAAGCGCTAAAACAAATGCTAAAGCGATGTTTGAAAATTTTATCCTTACCTATGGTCCAATGAGAAATTTAATTTCGGACATGGGAACAGAATACAAAAACGCTGTTTTGACAGAACTATGTAATTTATTGAAAATTAAGAAATTAACCTCTACAGCCCATCATCATCAAACATTAGGCACAATAGAAAGAAGTCATAGAACTTTTAACGAATACGTACGCTCATGTATATCTGTAGATAAATCTGATTGGGACGAATGGTTGAAATATTTCACTTACTGTTTCAACACAACACCATCAACAATACATAATTACTGTCCATATGAGCTAATTTTTGCAAAATCACCAAATAGTTTTAAACAATTTAATGAAGTAGATAGAATTACTCCACTATACAATATAGATAATTACGCAAAAGAAACAAAATTTAGGTTAGAGGTAGCATATAATAGACCCAAAAAATTATTAGATAAAAATAAGTTAATGCAAAAATTAAACTATGATAAGGATACAATAGAATATGATATTAAAGTAGGAGATTTAGTCTTAATTAAAAATGAAGCGGGGCATAAGCTAGAAAAACAATATAAAGGTCCATATAAAGTTAAGAAAATAGATTTAAGAAATAATGTAACCATAGTAGATAAGAAATCAAAAAAAGAACAAATAATACATAAAAATAGACTTAAGCTATATAAAAACTAAATGTTACTAGGCGCCGGTAATATTAAGATTAATAAATATTAATAACATAATAATAACGTAATATTAACAATAACAATACTCAAATATAATCTTTAAAACTTATATAAACACAATTATCTTAAGAATATTTATAAAAGAATGTCCATAAAATAAAATTATATGAACATTCTTCTGAAAAGTGGAGGTGTAGCGTAATCGAACAATCACTTTAACCAACAGCATGTAGCAAATATTAACAGCCTGCATTGCCAATATAGTGTAAATTCTTTATACAAAATAATTGTACGAAAATATTTGTAACATTAATAAACAATGTTCATTTGACACCACCTAGTAAAGACGGCCGGCCATTGCATAAATCATTTAAAATATATACGTGGCAATGACATTGCACTTGGCAAAGGTTTGCGTTTTGATTACAATTAAATACTCTAGTGTTTATGCATATGGGTATGATCTGACAAACTGTTGAGACGCACGCCTTACTTTTGCCTAGGGAGAATAACTGTATACAGACTTAAGAATCAAATAACATTTATTTTCCCACGGCAAATATTTAGAGTTAAATATTAATAATAAGAAACCACTCTAAAGAAGTTTGGGCTTAAGTTGAGTGGACTGTATATGAGATTTGCCAAATATTCTTTAAAAAATGTATTTCCTCGAGAACTCAAGGAATTACATTAAGAGATTTGATAAATTAAATAATTAAATTAGTAATGTGTATGAGTAATGTATGAGAGTTTTTATGTGTGTGAGCTCACCTTGTGTTTTGTGTAAGAATGTACCAATATAAATGTGAATGTATATCAGTAGAAAATGAATACGAATTCAATTTCAATAGAAAATTTTATTCATTACAATTTGATTAAACTTATGTATAAAGGTTTTATTTAGAGTAAGTTTTAGTTAGCCAAATTTTCAATTTTAATTAGAGAAATTTTATTAAAGATAAGTTAAATTTAAAGTGGCCAATTGTATTTTTATTTTAATTAACAATTAATAAACAATTCAAGTTAAAAGTCTTAAGTATATAATTTTACAAAGCTTTACTGATTTATTAGGTTGGTCTTTGCTGACGGTAAAAGGCTAATTGAATATTCATATCTTCATTTCAAGATTTGTAGCGATTAAATTAAGTAAATGTTGCTCTTGATTATATCTTCGAATTTGTGCAATTCACAATAGTATTCGTTACAATTAATTTAATATTAGTTACTCGTTCATTTAATTCATTTATTACGTTAAATTCAAATGCACAAAAAAAAGAAGTAACCAAAATGATTTATGACACATTTGGTATAAAATCATAAGATTTTATACAGTCCGGGCCCCAGGCGCAGATTTTAGGTTTGTTGGTTTTGTTGCGTGCACAGAACTTGTGCCAAAGACTTTATTGCTTCGGATATAATACGATGGTCCGGAACTGACTGATTAGTTACAGTATTGCTGCTAGACGGTGGTTTTTGGTTACGTTTGATTTTGCTTGAAGATGTTGTAACGCGTCGACTGTTGTTCGTTGATTATGCAGAGCTGTGACGCATTGATTGTTTCTTGTTAAGCCGGCTCCGAATTCCCGAATGTAGTAGGGTATGATGATAGCTGCCGCATCTCCTGCAAGTATCCATCGAAGGGCACGCTCTGAGATCGTGGCTTTTCGCCAAACAATTAACGCATTAATTATGCTTTTTAACAATATGATTTCTGGCTTTTACGGTCATGTTTAGGAAACGTCTGCAAAACCGGATTGAGTGGAAGTAGTTGCACAACATACACTGATATAAGTCAGGATCGCGTTTGGTCATACGAAGATTGTGTGTTGAGTGTTTTGAGCTGTAAATAAATACAAGAATTAAAAAAGAGAAAGGAAAAAATATTTGATTAGTGAATAAGTTATTGGTGCAGATTGTCAATTAAGAGCCTGTTGAGAAGTTATGACCCTGCGATAAATCTTCATTGATAAGTGGTAGGTAACAGAGTTTTACGATTGGTCTTTTAATAAGTCCGGCAGAAGTTCTTACATTCGCAATTCTTACATGGTCGTCTGTACCAGGGAGAGTGGTCTCTAGTCTCCCCAGACGCCATTCGGATGGGGGAAGTAAGTCATCCATGACTACTACTAAATCACCAGTTTTCAAATCTCTAGTAGGATTTTTCCACTTGTAGCGTTTGTGAAGAGATTTTAAATAGTCTTCCTTCCATCGCATGGCCAACTTATGATGTATCGCTCTTAGCCTCTCCCACCGATTAATGAGTCCTATTTCCAAAACGTTCTGGCCGGAAAACTCATAATTGGGGCGCCTCTTAAAAAATGTCCAGGCGTAAGAGCTGATAAGTCGGCGGGATCCTCTGACATTGCTGAAATTGGGCGTGAATTAAGAATCCCCTCAATTTAAGCCAAAATTGTGGAAAATTCTTCAAAATGAAATTTATACGATCCCGTTACGCGTTTTAAATGGAACTTTAAACTTTTAACGGCAGCCTCCCACAAACCTCCCATGTGCGGAGTATGAGGTGGGATAAATACCCATTCGAACCCGTGAGAGATATATTTTGCAGTCATGTCTGCTGAAAAAGATTTAATAAAGAAGTCAAATTCTCTTTTTAACTGTCGGCTAGCTCCAATAAAATTCCGACCGTTGCCAGAGTATAACCTGTAAGGTAGTCTCCGCCTACCAACGAAACGAGAAAATGCTGCTAGAAATGCTTTAGTGGACAAATCACAACATGCTTCTAGATGTATGGCCTTTGTACTGAAGCATACGAAGACGCTTACGTAGCCTTTAATTGAGGCAGCATTCTTAAGCGAAGAACTTTTTAGATCAAATGGACCAGCAAAGACTATACCAGTTATCTGAAACGGAGTAGTGAAAGTGCATCTATCCGGAGGCAAGGGGGCCATGATTTGAGAACACGGCTTTTGTTTATATATGATACAAGTTTTGCAATGTCTTATTATCTTCTTTACTTGAGCCTTTAATCGGGATATGTAGAACTCTGTTTGCACCATTCGAATCATTTGACTGCACTCAGCGTGAGCTAGAATTGCGTGCAAATGTTCCAAATAGAGTTGGCACAATCTTGAATTTCCTGGCAGAATTATGGGATAGCGTTCATTATACGTGAGTGGTGCCATTGACTCTTAAGAGACTATTTTTATCTAATATAGGGTTCAGTGTGTTAAGAAAACTTTTAGGAGATAATTTCAGAGAATTTGAGATGTGTTTGATTTCGTCCGCATAGTGAGATCTTTGGGCTAGTGTTATTAAACGATTTTTTATATAATTAACTTCTTTCTGAGTAAGGTCTATTTGGCGTTGTGACTTTTCTGATCTGAGTTTACAAAGACTATGATTATAAAATCGAAAAATATAAGATAGAACTTTTAAGGCTTTATTATAAGGGGAAAACCTGTCCAATATATCATCTAACTGAGTAGAGGTTTTGAGGCATTGAACATTTTTATTGCTATCATAAGTGTTAACAAGGGTACTTTTAGGCCATTCAGATTGTGGCTTAGTGATCCACGCTGGCCCGTGCCACCATAAAGCATTATTTTCTAGCTCCTGTGGTTTGCATCCACGAGTTCCGAGATCTGCCGGATTACCATGTGTTCGCACATGACGCCAAATTGCGCAAGGCAGAGAACTAAGAATTTAAGCCGTTCGATTGGCAACGTAAGTTGCCCAAGTGCATGGGGGCTTGGATAGCCATCCGATAACAATTGATGAGTCTGTCCATAAGAAGATTTCATACTTAAAAAATTTAAGGGATTCTAAAATATATTTGACTAGTTTTGTTAAAAGTACACCACCACATAGCTCTAATCGAGGCAAGCATATGGATTGAAGGGGGGCCACTTTACTTTTGGCTGCTATTAAGTTAGAGTGTTATTCCCAAGATGAACTGTGACACTGTAAATAAACTGTCGCACAGTATGCCGATTTAGATGCATCCGAGAAGCCATGAATTTGAATGGCATCGGTGGGTTTGTATTTTAACCATCTTGGAATTTTAATCATATCTATTTAGGAGAGATCTATTAGTAATGTGTTCCATTTGTAGAGTACCTCTGAGCTAACGTTGTCGTCCCACTGGAGCCCTTCAAGCCACAATTGCTGCATGAGTAATTTGGCTCTGATTACTATGGGGGTTATCTAACCCGCTGGGTCGAAAATTGATGCAATGCCAGATAATATTTTTCTTTTTGTAATGCTTCTTGACTCAGAAATTGGACAAAAGGAGTAACTAAATGTATCTGTTAGGGCATTTCATTTGATCTCTAAGGTTTTCGTTGCGCTAGTTTCCGGGAAGCGCAAAAGATCTGAATCGTAAAGATCTTCGGTTGGGATATGAGTGAGCAACCTTTTTTAATTTGAATCCAGCGGATTTAAGAGATTCAATGGTTTGAGACTGGGATTCTTGAGCTTCTTGTAACGTATGCCCACCTGATAGTATATCGTCGACATATGTCTCTTGGCGTAAGATTTTTGCTGCTCTGGGATATTTTATCTGAGAGTCTTCGGCGAGTTGGTGAAGTGTACGAATTGCCAAGAATGGACAGTTTACACCAAACGTGACAGTCTTTAGTTGGTAGTCTTTAAATGGGACCGTATGAGATCTCTGATATAGAATGCGTTGAAATTTTCTATCTGCGGGGTGAACTAAGATTTGGCGATACATCTTCTGAATATTGCCGCTAAAGACATATTGATAGATTCGCCAATTGATAATGATGGAGATCAAATCGGCTTGTAGAGTTGGACCCGTGTGTCGTATATCGTTAGGAGAATACCCCGATTTAGTTTTACGAGACGCGTTGAATACTATCCTCACTTTTGTAGTTTTGTGTTCTGGGCGAACTACTGCATGGTGAGGTAAATAATATGAGAAATATTTACCATCAGAAACGATTTCCCGAGATGTTGATGGTTCCATTTGGTTAAGGGTTAAATATTCGTTTAGAACAATGTTATGTTCCTCCTGAAGTTCAGGAGTTTTTGAAAGGGACTGGGCTATTCTAGAATATTGAGCAAGAGCTAAAAACCGAGAGGAACCGAGAAACATTGATTTAGGAAATTCTTGTTTTACTGGAAGTCTTACCATATATCTTCCGTTTGCCTCTCTTGTTGTAGTTTTTTTGTAGAAAACTTCACTGTAGTGGTCTTCTTCCGAAAAAATGGGTTTTGAGGGCAGTTCCTCCTGTTCCCAAAATTTGCGCAGAGTGTTATTAAGAGTAGCGGTTTCAGAGGGTGTTACTGTAGTGGTTAACGTATGTACGACACTGTTCTGTGTTGGGCCGCTTAATACCCATCCAAATATTGTGTTATAGGCCGATGCTTGACCACAAACATTTTTCTTAATTCCTTCAATGTTTATTAAGTGTTCGGAATCATTTCCGAAAATCAGATCAATTTGAGAAGATTGACTAAAATGGGGATCTGCAAGATCGAGACTTGAGAGCTGAGTGAGGTTAGGAGGTTCAAACGAGACTGAAGGAATTTGTATTGTGAGTTTTGGGAGTATAATAGTGCTAAGAGTGAACTTGAAATTAAAACGCTTGGCAAAAAGGGTGATATTGCATTGCTTATTTCCAACTATTTCCACGTGAGATTTATGGTAAGGTAATTCTAATAGAGATCTAACTCTCTCTAATAAAAATGTTCTCTTCGAGCCTGGGTCAATTAATGCTCTAACTGTATACAATTCACCTCTGTGTTCAATTTGTACTAAGGCCGTTCGAAGTAAAATAAAATCGTTATTCATAGAGAAATTTGCCTGAATTTGAGAATATCGGGAAGTTGACGGCTTGTCTTGTCCGGAAGTTTTTTTAAAATTTTTGCTTGTTCATTATTACAGACTGTTTTAGATTTGGGCAGATGCAATAGAGAATGGTGATCAGATTTGCAAATAAAACAAGTCTTCGTGCTAGAACAATTTGCTTTTAAATGGCCTGACGAAAGACAATTATTGCATATTTTGTTTTGAAAAACAAAGTCTATTCGTTGCTGTACTGTGTATTTTCGAAATTTGCTGCATGTTCTTAAATGATGATTTTCCTTACAAAGTCGGCAAGTATACGAAAGTTTTTCTTGAGAGGAGTATGACTGTATTTTGGTCAGAGACTTTGTGGGGAGAGTATGTTGGCTTTTTGAATTCTTAATGGATGTTATTCTTTCTAGTACTTCGTAACGGTTGATGAGAAATTCATCCATTTGTGCCCAAGTTGGCACTTCTCGTTGATTTTTGAACGATTGCTCCCAGAGAGATAGAGTATCATCGGGTAATTTAGTTGAAACTAGATATAAAAGAATGGTGTCCCAACCATCAATTCTTACGTCGAGAGCCTTGAGCGCAGTTAAGCAGTCGGTTACTGTCGAATGAATTTTTTGAATGCATTCACTATTTTCTAAGGAGGCAGCAGGGATGTTAAAGAGGGTTTTTAGCCTGTTATCTATTAACATTCGCTTGTTGTCGAACCGAGATTTGAGGGCATTCCATGCATGGTCGAAATTTTCATCACAAAGTGTGTATCTTTTAACAATGGCGCCAGCGCTACCATTTGTTTTTATCCTCAAGTAAAATAGCTTTTGGGCCTTCGAGATTTCATTGCTTTCAATACATGCGGTAGTAAAAAGGTCACGAAATGTTGCCCATTTTTCATAACTACCTGAGAAGGTCTCAATATCACAAGGTGGAAGTTTGATGAAAGATGTTTTGTTTTGTTGCGGAAGAATTTGTGGGAGAAAACCTGCCTGGGGTGTGACACTTTGAGGTTCGGTAGTTCTAGAGAGTTTAAGAAGGTCTAGAATCTGTGATTTGCATGTATAATATTGTTCCGAGCATGCGTTAAAAGTCACTTTAGCCTTTTCTTTATATTCTTTGCTATTTTCAGAATTTGAGGAGACCATAAGAGTTTCGAAGGATGTTTGTAATTTGTGCCATCTATTCCCTAGTCCTTCTAACTTTGTTTCTAACATGGAATCCGTTTGATCTTCGATATCAGATGCGGTAAAGTTTGAACAAAATCAAATTAAGCATTCGCAATTAAAAACAAACATATCGTGCTTAATGGATGTTTCGTTTTCCGATGTATTTTTTGAAGATGATTGCATTTTGCCTTTATATTATCAATTGCAATGATTGGGTTTAAATAACGAGTTGTGGAGTTTGAGTTAGGTAAAAAATGGTATAGTAGGAAAGAGTTAATAATAAGTATTTAGAGTCGGTGTCGCAGAAATTTAATACTTATTACCATAAATTTCCCCTTAAAATTATAAGTGCCTCCACTAATAAGAGATTAGGTTGCAAATTGATAATACTAGAATAAGGTTTTTCAGTACAGGTACAATGCAACGGAAGAGTAATATGTGATTAAAAAATTTATGAAAAACGAACAAAGCACGATTGTTTTCAAAGATACCTTTTACGTTAACATACGTTAAACACGCGGGAAATCTTATGCAAATATGGTCAGCATTTATCCTTATTTACATACTTTAGTGCAATAATATTGACATGATTGTAAACGTTTGAGAGTAATATATAATATAAAAATAATATGTATATAAACTTAATAATTTAGGAAAGCAGCTTTAGTGTTAAAAAAAATTTTAATTTTACCTTGAATTCGCTTTGATGCAATATGTAAATTAGTTTATGACGTAACGTTAATACGCTCGTAATTATTTATTTTTTAATTTTATTTGGTTTTTACGTTGAATTACATTTACGTCGGGTAATCAACCCGCAAGTTTGTTTACTTGCATGTGTTAAAACTTTAATTTTGTTTTGTTACAGCTTTTAAGTTTTTCGTTTTAATACTGATTCACTTTGTGTTCTTCTTATTTACTTTTTTTATTTATTTTTTTATCTTTATATTGTTATAAAAATCATTTATAAAGTTTTGTAAAATTTAAATAAAATGATAAGAGTAATAATGTATACCGTATAATAAATGATTTATACAAAATATTTTGAATAAGCAGAATAAAAATGTATGCTTTAAGTGATTGTGCTTTAATTTGATAGTAATTGCGTTCACGATGTTAAGTTTATTACGTTTATTAATAAGGCAAAGATCTACTTAAATTTTTTGTTTTACGTTGCATTACGTCTGCGCTAGTTAACATCTCTTATTTTAAGATAGTAATAACAAATCCATAAATTCAAATATAACTAAGATAGTAATAAAAGATGATAAATCCATAAACTCAAATATAACTATTCTAAGCTAGAGATAAGACAAACATCATAAATACAACTATTGTAACGATAAGACAAACATCATAAATGCAACTATTGTAACGATAAGAAACACATTCTTTCTTTTCTAACTTAATACAAATAACTCAAAACATGTTTTACTGATAAAAAAGGTACTATTAACCTAAACAAAGAAAATTATTTTCTATTTTATTAAGCTTTGGGTCCTTATATTTTTTATTAATATTATATTTCGATATTTCGGTACTTTTTGCGTACCTTCTTCAGGAAACAAAATTATTATTAAAAGCAAAATAACAAAATTAATTAACAATTGAAAAAAATTTTTTGTCATAATGAAATTAAAAAACAATGTTTCAAAAAATTTTCAAAAACAAAAATATAAAAAAGTGTTTTGTGTTACATACATATATTAAGAACAAAACATTTATGTTATTTTGTGAATTAAGTGTCTGTATATATGAGCGACATTGTCTGTATCTGCTTTAAAATTAATTCTTTTAGTCAATGGAGTATTTACAATGTGTAACATTTCCAAAATATACCGTCTCTTATAATTTTTTTCAATACTAAGAACTGAAGCATTTTCAAAGTTAGGATAGTGACCTAAGTCAAAACAATGAGTGGATAATGCTGTTTTTTGTGAATTAACATATCTTAAGTCCGACTTATGTCCAGCAATTCTAGTCTTAAGTTTATTTTTTGTTGTACCAATATATACCTTATTGCAAATCTCCTGATCACTACCTTTACAAGGTATTTCATAGACTACATTAGAAATGTCAAATTTATTAATTCTATCTTTAGTCTTACTAAATAATCTATTCAGTGTATTATTTGTTTTATAAGCCATGTTATATTTTTCCTTATTGAAGATTTTTGAATTCTTTAAACGTTCTGAAAAACCTTGTACATAAGTTAAAGACTTATAAATCTTAGGTTCCAATGTGCTTATCTTATTTGTATTTCTTTTTTGTCCGTATTGTCTAATAAATTTATAAATAAGTCTTTTTGGAAAGCTATTATCCGCTAGTATATTTTTAATCTTTTCTTAATTCTTTTTATGAAATTCTTCATCACTTATAGTTAAAACTCTTTCAATTAAATTTTTAGCTGTATTAATTATTATACCTTTGTTGTGCTTTGAAGAATAGTTAATAATTCTTCCTGATGCTGTCGGTTTTTGATACCAATCCATTAATATATTATTACCTCGTCGAATCAATAAAGTATCTAAGTAAGAAAGTTTGGAATCGCATTCTCTATTGTAAACTTAATATTAACATCAAAAGAATTGAAAATCTTTAACATATTATCAATTGCACTATCAGAAATAATGCAAAATAAATCATCAACATACTTAGTAATAATTTTTGGTTTTATTATTAGTTTCTCTAAGCAAAAGTCCAATAATTTCTCCATAACAATGTCTGCAACAATTGGAGATGCTGGAGATCCCATCGGAAGACCCTGTTTCTGAACATATATTTTTTTATCATACTGAAAATATCTATGCAAAATCCTCTATGCAAATTTGAAGAATACGTACAAATAAATCCTTATCAATTTTAGTGTGTGGTCTAATTATATCCCACTTTTCTTTTATTGTATCAATAGCTAAATCTACTGGTATACTAGGAAATAGAGATATCACATCTAAAGAAACTAATTTTTCATTATTTTCTACTTTAAGTTTTTTTATCTTATTCTTAAAATCTAAAGAATTCTTTACGTTATATTTTGAAAACTCAGTGATTTTCTTCAAAATACCTGTCACATATTTACACAGTTCATAAGAAGGCGAATTTACAAAAGAACAAATAGGTCTTAAAGGATATTCAGGTTAATGAATTTTTGGAAGTCCATATAACCTAGGAGCAGTAGCAATGTTGGTCTTTAGTTTCTTCTTGTCAAAAATAGTTATAATTTTTCGTTTAAAAAGTTCATCTACCAAATCATTGTTAATCTTCTGCAATTTGCTAGTCGGATCTTTATTTACTAATTGATATTTAGAAATATCTTCTAAAATATTATTAATTCGAATGTTATATTCATGTTTCATTAAAACTACTGTTGTATTACCCTTGTCCGCTTTTACAATAAGCAAATTTCTATTCTTTTTTAAAAAACTCTCTGTTTTTCTTACTTTATCTAAAATAAACCTATCTCTATTGGTCAATTTCATTTTATTATAATGATTGTCAATAATTAGTGACAACCTAGTTCTTGCTACTTCCTGTTCCTCTTTACTTTCTAAAGTTTGTATAAAGTCTTCTCCT
Source organism: Cistogaster globosa (assembly GCA_937654795.1). Taxonomy (NCBI): domain Eukaryota; kingdom Metazoa; phylum Arthropoda; class Insecta; order Diptera; family Tachinidae; genus Cistogaster; species Cistogaster globosa. The sequence goes on from OW569407.1 coordinate 44,194,763, forward strand.
TCAGTTATCATATTCACAATAGGTAACTCATTTTTTGCAGTGGGAAGTGCATGCTTATTACCTAACGCTAGAACAGATTGTACTTCTAATGGAATATCTAAATTAGTTTTATTAACAAACCAGTTTTTATTAAATTTAATACCTAACTTCTTTTCTTGCAAATCACGGAGACAATCAAATTTTCTAATATGTATGTTTTTAACTTTCTTTTCAAAGGAAACTGCCTTAATATCTTCAAAATTAAGAAAAGATGTCATATCCCTTTCTGTAAAATATCTATTTAAATTTCTTTTTATAAATGCTAACTCACTTTGAAAATGCTCCAATAACTTGTGGTTATTCTTGATTGATAACTTTAAAATTTTGTAATGTAGATCACTCATATAGTTATTAAGTGTATGTTGTATATCAGCCGAACATCTTGTAAAAATACTGGACAAAGAAAACAACGAAAGAAAGAGATATACAATAGAGAGTCTAAGAATACAACAAAAACTAAACAAAACTATGAACATCAAAGAAGACACAGATAGTTTAAGCGCCAGTTATAAACTCGCAATTATTTGACCAGCATTAGTTTTTAAGTTTTGTGTTTGAAAACTCATGTTTATATATGTATATTGTTAATAATAAGAATCCTGTTTTTTGTTTTTTGTTAGTAATGTAACAACTTGTTCACATTGTAAGTTTATTAAATTTTTATGTATAATTTTTATAATTGTAACTTTGTTGAATTTTTCTTCTTTTTAATTAAATAGACAACCCCTTGAGGAAGTGAACATAACATTCACGAAACGTTGGGGAAATATGTGATAAAAATTTGTTTTTTATTTACATAAAACATTTTAGGTCATATCAGCTTGTGAAGCTAAATAATTCTAAAATCAACAATAACTTTGTATGGCCAAAAACAACAACATTAATAACTAATTATCGGATAGCTTGCCGAAGTGAAAAATTATTTAATTAGAATCTGGTTTTTCAACATTGTTACTTTCACTAAACATAAACATGAAGAATTATTTCCGACACATAACTTTTAAGTATGATGGTGAAACCTGCAGATCTATGAAAGAATACTGCAACGAGATAAAAAGACTGGCACAAAAACAACAGAGACTTCGATTTTTACTATCATGTAGGACGTATGGTTTAATACCCAATCATACAAAAAACACAACAGCACAAGTAACAAAATTATTTGAGTGTGCGACTATTAAAGGTAAATTGTTAAAAATTGAGTACAATTTTCATAAAAAAATTCTTAATCTTGAAATTTCGCAAACAAACACCGATCTAAAGCGAATTAAAAGAAAAATCTACCACCTTAAAACAGGTATAAAAAATTTTGTGGAAATAGAAGACTTTGAAGCATTTATAAAGAACCAAACAGATAGAGCAAGACAAATAACAACAAATACCAAAGAAAAACAAATTAAAAAATTTAATACACTTAAAGAAAAACAATTTAAAAAACTTGGACTAATTTTTAATGAATTTTGGTTTGAAAACAGAACTGAAATAGAAATACCATGGGAATGTAAATGGCTATTGTCACTAGGAAAAAAATTTGCTTTACCCGTGAATAGACAAAGTTTTTCACCACTACGTGTAATAGCAGATGTTGAGCAGTGTATCCAGCAGATCGAAGATAACAGAGTTGAGGAAAAAGAACTGACTAGATTAAAATTAGCTAATAGGATCTCACAATTTAAAAGAAAGTTAATCAACAACCAAAAAGAAAAATTTATATTAGCTGTTTTTAATAAAACTAAAAAATTTTTCCGCAAATATAAAGACATAATTCTAACACAAGCAGACAAAGGTAACAAAACGGTTGCAATGTATAGACACGACTACAATAAAAAGATGGAACAATTACTAGAGGACAAGAACACATATAGAATCACAAGAATAGACCCTACTCAAAAATTAATTAAAGTCAATAACAACATAATAAGTGAATTACGCAAAAAAGAATATATAGACAATTGGCAAAAGCATATACTTACTTGTTCCGCCGCTACAGCTCCGAGAATTTACGGACTACCAAAAATACACAAAGCCAACATGCCCCTCCGACCCATAGTATCGTCAATCCAAGTACCGTGTTACAAGCTCAGCAAATACATAGGATCAATACTTAAAAACATAATTTCTGACAAATACAACGTAAAAAACTCTTTTGAAGTAAAACAACAGCTGGAAAATATAAAACTTGATACTAATGACACTATAGTTTCTTTTGACGTTATCTCACTTTTCACAAATATTCCAATTCACACTGCTATCAACAACATAATGGACAACTGGAACTCAATTAAAACAAAAACAAAAATTCCACGCTCTAAATTTCTGGACGTTTTAAAATTTTGCCTGTATGACAACAATTATTTTGTATATGACAATAAAGTATACAATCAAGTATTTGGTATGCCAATGGGAAATCCACTTTCACCTACCGTTGCTGACATCGTATTAGATAATTTACTGGACGTAGCATTAGCTGAATTGAAGGACAAAAATATTCACCTTAAGTACGTAGCAAAATACGTAGATGATATTTTAGCCATAATCAATATTGACGATAAAGAAGAAATACTCAACACATTGAATAAATACCACCCAAAAATTCAATTTACCATGGAGGTTGAGAATAACAATAAAATATCATACCTTGATGCGACGCTTCACAAAAATGGAAACAAAATAATATTTGACTGGTATGCAAAGGAAATATCATCGGGCAGAATCATCAACTTCCATGCAACTCAACCTAAGTCTCAAATAATTAATACGGCCAAAAACTTTATACAACGAGTACTTGACATTAGCGATAAAAGTTTTCACCCACAAAATATAAAAAATATTACAAATATATTAATAAATAATAGCTTCCCCATAAAATTAATCAAGTCTCTAATAACATTATACAAACCAACACAAAATAGCAACAATGGTAACACTAATAGAAATAGACAATTTTACAGTGTAAAATACATACCTGGCCTCACTGACAATAAAAGCATAAAAACAACAATAAATAATAACGATATAAGTTTTGCATATAAACCAAACAAAACATTAAATGCAATTTTTACGAAAACAAAAACACCAATAACGATATTACAACAAAACAATGTAGTGTATGAAATCCAATGTAAAGGAGATGAAAATAACAACTGTAATCTTATTTACATTGGAACCACAAAGAGAAGCTTGGAGACAAGATTAAATGAGCATAAAGCTGATGTCAACAAAAAGAGAGAAAGCACAGCATTGTCTCAACATATAACACAAACAAGACATAAGGCCGATTTTGACAATGTAAAAATACTGGACAAAGAAAACAACGAAAGAAAGAGATATACAATAGAGAGTCTAAGAATACAACAAAAACTAAACAAAACTATGAACATCAAAGAAGACACAGATAGTTTAAGCGCCAGTTATAAACTCGCAATTATTTGACCAGCATTAGTTTTTAAGTTTTGTGTTTGAAAACTCATGTTTATATATGTATATTGTTAATAATAAGAATCCTGTTTTTTGTTTTTTGTTAGTAATGTAACAACTTGTTCACATTGTAAGTTTATTAAATTTCTATGTATAATTTTTATAATTGTAACTTTGTTGAATTTTTCTTCTTTTTAATTAAATAGACAACCCCTTGAGGAAGTGAACATAACATTCACGAAACGTTGGGGAAATATGTGATAAAAATTTGTTTTTTATTTACATAAAACATTTTAGGTCATATCAGCTTGTGAAGCTAAATAATTCTAAAATCAACAATAACTTTGTATGGCCAAAAACAACAACATTAATAACTAATTATCGGATAGCTTGCCGAAGTGAAAAATTATTTAATTAGAATCTGGTTTTTCAACATTGTTACTTTCACTAAACATAAACATGAAGAATTATTTCCGACACATAACTTTTAAGTATGATGGTGAAACCTGCATATCTATGAAAGAATACTGCAACGAGATAAAAGAAAAAAGTTTGCTTTACCCGTGAATAGACAAAGTTTTTCACCACTACGTGTAATAGCAGATGTTGAGCAGTGTATCCAGCAGATCGAAGATAACAGAGTTGAGGAAAAAGAACTGACTAGATTAAAATTAGCTAATAGGATCTCACAATTTAAAAGAAAGTTAATCAACAACCAAAAAGAAAAATTTATATTAGCTGTTTTTAATAAAACTAAAAAATTTTTCCGCAAATATAAAGACATAATTCTAACACAAGCAGACAAAGGTAACAAAACGGTTGCAATGTATAGACACGACTACAATAAAAAGATGGAACAATTACTAGAGGACAAGAACACATATAGAATCACAAGAATAGACCCTACTCAAAAATTAATTAAAGTCAATAACAACATAATAAGTGAATTACGCAAAAAGGAATATATAGACAATTGGCAAAAGCATATACTTACTTGTTCCGCCGCTACAGCTCCGAGAATTTACGGACTACCAAAAATACACAAAGCCAACATGCCCCTCCGACCCATCGTGTCGTCAATCCAAGTACCGTGTTACAAGCTCAGCAAATACATAGGATCAATACTTAAAAACATAATTTCTGACAAATACAACGTAAAAAACTCTTTTGAAGTAAAACAACAGCTGGAAAATATAAAACTTGATACTAATGACACTATAGTTTCTTTTGACGTTATCTCACTTTTCACAAATATTCCAATTCACACTGCTATCAACAACATAATGGACAACTGGAACTCAATTAAAACAAAAACAAAAATTCCACGCTCTAAATTTCTGGACGTTTTAAAATTTTGCCTGTATGACAACAATTATTTTGTATATGACAATAAAGTATACAATCAAGTATTTGGTATGCCAATGGGAAATCCACTTTCACCTACCGTTGCTGACATCGTATTAGATAATTTACTGGACGTAGCATTAGCTGAATTGAAGGACAAAAATATTCACCTTAAGTACGTAGCAAAATACGTAGATGATATTTTAGCCATAATCAATATTGACGATAAAGAAGAAATACTCAACACATTGAATAAATACCACCCAAAAATTCAATTTACCATGGAGGTTGAGAATAACAATAAAATATCATACCTTGATGCGACGCTTCACAAAAATGGAAACAAAATAATATTTGACTGGTATGCAAAGGAAATATCATCGGGCAGAATCATCAACTTCCATGCAACTCAACCTAAGTCTCAAATAATTAATACGGCCAAAAACTTTATACAACGAGTACTTGACATTAGCGATAAAAGTTTTCACCCACAAAATATAAAAAATATTACAAATATATTAATAAATAATAGCTTCCCCATAAAATTAATCAAGTCTCTAATAACATTATACAAACCAACACAAAATAGCAACAATGGTAACACTAATAGAAATAGACAATTTTACAGTGTAAAATACATACCTGGCCTCACTGACAATAAAAGCATAAAAACAACAATAAATAATAACGATATAAGTTTTGCATATAAACCAAACAAAACATTAAATGCAATTTTTACGAAAACAAAAACACCAATAACGATATTACAACAAAACAATGTAGTGTATGAAATCCAATGTAAAGGAGATGAAAATAACAACTGTAATCTTATTTACATTGGAACCACAAAGAGAAGCTTGGAGACAAGATTAAATGAGCATAAAGCTGATGTCAACAAAAAGAGAGAAAGCACAGCATTGTCTCAACATATAACACAAACAAGACATAAGGCCGATTTTGACAATGTAAAAATACTGGACAAAGAAAACAACGAAAGAAAGAGATATACAATAGAGAGTCTAAGAATACAACAAAAACTAAACAAAACTATGAACATCAAAGAAGACACAGATAGTTTAAGCGCCAGTTATAAACTCGCAATTATTTGACCAGCATTAGTTTTTAAGTTTTGTGTTTGAAAACTCATGTTTATATATGTATATTGTTAATAATAAGAATCCTGTTTTTTGTTTTTTGTTAGTAATGTAACAACTTGTTCACATTGTAAGTTTATTAAATTTCTATGTATAATTTTTATAATTGTAACTTTGTTGAATTATTCTTCTTTTTAATTAAATAGACAACCCCTTGAGGAAGTGAACATAACATTCACGAAACGTTGGGGAAATATGTGATAAAAATTTGTTTTTTATTTACATAAAACATTTTAGGTCATATCAGCTTGTGAAGCTAAATAATTCTAAAATCAACAATAACTTTGTATGGCCAAAAACAACAACATTAATAACTAATTATCGGATAGCTTGCCGAAGTGAAAAATTATTTAATTAGAATCTGGTTTTTCAACATTGTTACTTTCACTAAACATAAACATGAAGAATTATTTCCGACACATAACTTTTAAGTATGATGGTGAAACCTGCAGATCTATGAAAGAATACTGCAACGAGATAAAAAGACTGGCACAAAAACAACAGAGACTTCGATTTTTACTATCATGTAGGACGTATGGTTTAATACCCAATGATACAAAAAACACAACAGCACAAGTAACAAAATTATTTGAGTGTGCGACTATTAAAGGTAAATTGTTAAAAATTGAGTACAATTTTCATAAAAAAATTCTTAATCTTGAAATTTCGCAAACAAACACCGATCTAAAGCGAATTAAAAGAAAAATCTACCACCTTAAAACAGGTATAAAAAATTTTGTGGAAATAGAAGACTTTGAAGCATTTATAAAGAACCAAACAGATAGAGCAAGACAAATAACAACAAATACCAAAGAAAAACAAATTAAAAAATTTAATACACTTAAAGAAAAACAATTTAAAAAACTTGGACTAATTTTTAATGAATTTTGGTTTGAAAACAGAACTGAAATAGAAATACCATGGGAATGTAAATGGCTATTGTCACTAGGAAAAAAGTTTGCTTTACCCGTGAATAGACAAAGTTTTTCACCACTACGTGTAATAGCAGATGTTGAGCAGTGTATCCAGCAGATCGAAGATAACAGAGTTGAGGAAAAAGAACTGACTAGATTAAAATTAGCTAATAGGATCTCACAATTTAAAAGAAAGTTAATCAACAACCAAAAAGAAAAATTTATATTAGCTGTTTTTAATAAAACTTAAAAATTTTTCCGCAAATATAAAGACATAATTCTAACACAAGCAGACAAAGGTAACAAAACGGTTGCAATGTATAGACACGACTACAATAAAAAGATGGAACAATTACTAGAGGACAAGAACACATATAGAATCACAAGAATAGACCCTACTCAAAAATTAATTAAAGTCAATAACAACATAATAAGTGAATTACGCAAAAAAGAATATATAGACAATTGGCAAAAGCATATACTTACTTGTTCCGCCGCTACAGCTCCGAGAATTTACGGACTACCAAAAATACACAAAGCCAACATGCCCCTCCGACCCATAGTGTCGTCAATCCAAGTACCGTGTTACAAGCTCAGCAAATACATAGGATCAATACTTAAAAACATAATTTCTGACAAATACAACGTAAAAAACTCTTTTGAAGTAAAACAACAGCTGGAAAATATAAAACTTGATACTAATGTTACTATAGTTTCTTTTGACGTTATCTCACTTTTCACAAATATTCCAATTCACACTGCTATCAACAACATAATGGACAACTGGAACTCAATTAAAACAAAAACAAAAATTCCACGCTCTAAATTTCTGGACGTTTTAAAATTTTGCCTGTATGACAACAATTATTTTGTATATGACAATAAAGTATACAATCAAGTATTTGGTATGCCAATGGGAAATCCACTTTCACCTACCGTTGCTGACATCGTATTAGATAATTTACTGGACGTAGCATTAGCTGAATTGAAGGACAAAAATATTCACCTTAAGTACGTAGCAAAATACGTAGATGATATTTTAGCCATAATCAATATTGACGATAAAGAAGAAATACTCAACACATTGAATAAATACCACCCAAAAATTCAATTTACCATGGAGGTTGAGAATAACAATAAAATATCATACCTTGATGCGACGCTTCACAAAAATGGAAACAAAATAATATTTGACTGGTATGCAAAGGAAATATCATCGGGCAGAATCATCAACTTCCATGCAACTCAACCTAAGTCTCAAATAATTAATACGGCCAAAAACTTTATACAACGAGTACTTGACATTAGCGATAAAAGTTTTCACCCACAAAATATAAAAAATATTACAAATATATTAATAAATAATAGCTTCCCCATAAAATTAATCAAGTCTCTAATAACATTATACAAACCAACACAAAATAGCAACAATGGTAACACTAATAGAAATAGACAATTTTACAGTGTAAAATACATACCTGGCCTCACTGACAATAAAAGCATAAAAACAACAATAAATAATAACGATATAAGTTTTGCATATAAACCAAACAAAACATTAAATGCAATTTTTACGAAAACAAAAACACCAATAACGATATTACAACAAAACAATGTAGTGTATGAAATCCAATGTAAAGGAGATGAAAATAACAACTGTAATCTTATTTACATTGGAACCACAAAGAGAAGCTTGGAGACAAGATTAAATGAGCATAAAGCTGATGTCAACAAAAAGAGAGAAAGCACAGCATTGTCTCAACATATAACACAAAAAAGACATAAGGCCGATTTTGACAATGTAAAAATACTGGACAAAGAAAACAACGAAAGAAAGAGATATACAATAGAGAGTCTAAGAATACAACAAAAACTAAACAAAACTATGAACATCAAAGAAGACACAGATAGTTTAAGCGCCAGTTATAAACTCGCAATTATTTGACCAGCATTAGTTTTTAAGTTTTGTGTTTGAAAACTCATGTTTATATATGTATATTGTTAATAATAAGAATCCTGTTTTTTGTTTTTTGTTAGTAATGTAACAACTTGTTCACATTGTAAGTTTATTAAATTTCTATGTATAATTTTTATAATTGTAACTTTGTTGAATTTTTCTTCTTTTTAATTAAATAGACAACCCCTTGAGGAAGTGAACATAACATTCACGAAACGTTGGGGAAATATGTGATAAAAATTTGTTTTTTATTTACATAAAACATTTTAGGTCATATCAGCTTGTGAAGCTAAATAATTCTAAAATCAACAATAACTTTGTATGGCCAAAAACAACAACATTAATAACTAATTATCGGATAGCTTGCCGAAGTGAAAAATTATTTAATTAGAATCTGGTTTTTCAACATTGTTACTTTCACTAAACATAAACATGAAGAATTATTTCCGACACATAACTTTTAAGTATGATGGTGAAACCTGCAGATCTATGAAAGAATACTGCAACGAGATAAAAAGACTGGCACAAAAACAACAGAGACTTCGATTTTTACTATCATGTAGGACGTATGGTTTAATACCCAATCATACAAAAAACACAACAGCACAAGTAACAAAATTATTTGAGTGTGCGACTATTAAAGGTAAATTGTTAAAAATTGAGTACAATTTTCATAAAAAAATTCTTAATCTTGAAATTTCGCAAACAAACACCGATCTAAAGCGAATTAAAAGAAAAATCTACCACCTTAAAACAGGTATAAAAAATTTTGTGGAAATAGAAGACTTTGAAGCATTTATAAAGAACCAAACAGATAGAGCAAGACAAATAACAACAAATACCAAAGAAAAACAAATTAAAAAATTTAATACACTTAAAGAAAAACAATTTAAAAAACTTGGACTAATTTTTAATGAATTTTGGTTTGAAAACAGAACTGAAATAGAAATACCATGGGAATGTAAATGGCTATTGTCACTAGGAAAAAAATTTGCTTTACCCGTGAATAGACAAAGTTTTTCACCACTACGTGTAATAGCAGATGTTGAGCAGTGTATCCAGCAGATCGGAGATAACAGAGTTGAGGAAAAAGAACTGACTAGATTAAAATTAGCTAATAGGATCTCACAATTTAAAAGAAAGTTAATCAACAACCAAAAAGAAAAATTTATATTAGCTGTTTTTAATAAAACTAAAAAATTTTTCCGCAAATATAAAGACATAATTCTAACACAAGCAGACAAAGGTAACAAAACGGTTGCAATGTATAGACACGACTACAATAAAAAGATGGAACAATTACTAGAGGACAAGAACACATATAGAATCACAAGAATAGACCCTACTCAAAAATTAATTAAAGTCAATAACAACATAATAAGTGAATTACGCAAAAAAGAATATATAGACAATTGGCAAAAGCATATACTTACTTGTTCCGCCGCTACAGCTCCGAGAATTTACGGACTACCAAAAATACACAAAGCCAACATGCCCCTCCGACCCATAGTGTCGTCAATCCAAGTACCGTGTTACAAGCTCAGCAAATACATAGGATCAATACTTAAAAACATAATTTCTGACAAATACAACGTAAAAAACTCTTTTGAAGTAAAACAACAGCTGGAAAATATAAAACTTGATACTAATGACACTATAGTTTCTTTTGACGTTATCTCACTTTTCACAAATATTCCAATTCACACTGCTATCAACAACATAATGGACAACTGGAACTCAATTAAAACAAAAACAAAAATTCCACGCTCTAAATTTCTGGACGTTTTAAAATTTTGCCTGTATGACAACAATTATTTTGTATATGACAATAAAGTATACAATCAAGTATTTGGTATGCCAATGGGAAATCCACTTTCACCTACCGTTGCTGACATCGTATTAGATAATTTACTGGACGTAGCATTAGCTGAATTGAAGGACAAAAATATTCACCTTAAGTACGTAGCAAAATACGTAGATGATATTTTAGCCATAATCAATATTGACGATAAAGAAGAAATACTCAACACATTGAATAAATACCACCCAAAAATTCAATTTACCATGGAGGTTGAGAATAACAATAAAATATCATACCTTGATGCGACGCTTCACAAAAATGGAAACAAAATAATATTTGACTGGTATGCAAAGGAAATATCATCGGGCAGAATCATCAACTTCCATGCAACTCAACCTAAGTCTCAAATAATTAATACGGCCAAAAACTTTATACAACGAGTACTTGACATTAGCGATAAAAGTTTTCACCCACAAAATATAAAAAATATTACAAATATATTAATAAATAATAGCTTCCCCATAAAATTAATCAAGTCTCTAATAACATTATACAAACCAACACAAAATAGCAACAATGGTAACACTAATAGAAATAGACAATTTTACAGTGTAAAATACATACCTGGCCTCACTGACAATAAAAGCATAAAAACAACAATAAATAATAACGATATAAGTTTTGCATATAAACCAAACAAAACATTAAATGCAATTTTTACGAAAACAAAAACACCAATAACGATATTACAACAAAACAATGTAGTGTATGAAATCCAATGTAAAGGAGATGAAAATAACAACTGTAATCTTATTTACATTGGAACCACAAAGAGAAGCTTGGAGACAAGATTAAATGAGCATAAAGCTGATGTCAACAAAAAGAGAGAAAGCACAGCATTGTCTCAACATATAACACAAACAAGACATAAGGCCGATTTTGACAATGTAAAAATACTGGACAAAGAAAACAACGAAAGAAAGAGATATACAATAGAGAGTCTAAGAATACAACAAAAACTAAACAAAACTATGAACATCAAAGAAGACACAGATAGTTTAAGCGCCAGTTATAAACTCGCAATTATTTGACCAGCATTAGTTTTTAAGTTTTGTGTTTGAAAACTCATGTTTATATATGTATATTGTTAATAATAAGAATCCTGTTTTTTGTTTTTTGTTAGTAATGTAACAACTTGTTCACATTGTAAGTTTATTAAATTTCTATGTATAATTTCTATAATTGTAACTTTGTTGAATTTTTCTTCTTTTTAATTAAATAGACAACCCCTTGAGGAAGTGAACATAACATTCACGAAACGTTGGGGGAAATATGTGATAAAAATTTGTTTTTTATTTACATAAAACATTTTAGGTCATATCAGCTTGTGAAGCTAAATAATTCTAAAATCAACAATAACTTTGTATGGCCAAAAACAACAACATTAAATCTTGTGTTAAATATATTTGAAATGACTTTTGTAGAATTGACAATGAATCTTGGAATGATTCCAGAATTTCTGCATCTGATCAGGAAAGTTATTGTTGACCTTATTTTTATAATTTTGTCCTTCACCGTATTAAATCTGTTGACTAGTCTTCTAGTTATATTGTTATTTTTAAAAAAATTAATTTTGAAAAATCCATGTGAATCTTGATTTATTTGATAAAATCGTCTATCTATCAAGATAGATAATAATTGATTGATAATTTTGAAAATTTCTTATTCTTCGAAAATCTTGATTAGTTTGAAAATTATTGTTATCTTGAAGATCTTTATAAGTTTGAGAATTCATCTTTGTTGTGCTCATATTCTTAATTAGTTTAATAATGATTATTTGACCCTTTTTTTATTAAATTATTTTCTATTTTATTAAGCTTTGGGTCCTTATATTTTTTATTAATATTATATTTCGATATTTCGGTACTTTTTGCGTACCTTCTTCAGGAAACAAAATTATTATTAAAAGCAAAAAGTACAGAAATATCGAAATATAATATTAATAAAAAATATAAGGACCCAAAGCTTAATAAAATAGAAAATAATTTAATAAAAAAAAGGGTCAAATAATCATTATTAAACTAAACAAAGAAAAACATATTTTGAGTTAGGACAAAGAAACATTAAACATAATTATTAATATAAATAGATGCTAAGAAAAATAGGATAGATAGTCTTTAGAATATATTTAATAAAGAAACGCACATTTTTTGGTGCAGAAAAAAGAAAATATATTTTTTTATTCATTTCCTATAATTGGAAATTAACTGGGGGCTCAAGCCGGTCTAAACTCTTGACCACAGCCAAATATTCTTGACATTCAAGATATTTAAATAAAAATTCCACGGCTTTGAAGAAAAGAAAACCAATCTCTGAAAAAGTGAGAAATTACCACGCTGGACCAACGTCAGAAACGGCAGAAAATATTCAATTCCCTACGATCTATAGGAAAAAACAACGACACAATGAATCAAGATATCGCAGCTTTACGAGCACAAATAGAGGTACTCACACAAACTCTACAGAATACTCAATTGAAGGTAAATACACTGGAGCCGGAACGATCTCCCCATACAATCACTACGCAGGAACAACATAGTGACTTCACACCAAATATAAAAGATGCAACTCAGATAAATTTAAAAACATTCGAAGCCATACCGTGCTTCAGTGGGGATAAAAACCAATATAGATCCTAGCGGAAAAGGGCATGGACATTCATGGAAAATATCAAACAATTTTCCAACCACCCAAATTACTACACAGCATTCACGATACTGCATTCAAAAATTGTTGGAGAAGCAGCAGACATCCTCATCAACCACAACACCAAGATGAACTTTTATTCTATAATTAACAGGCTTGACTACATTTACGCAGATCAACGACCATTATACGTACTTCTCGAGGAAATGAAGAAACATAAACAGGAAAGACAAACACTCTCAGAATTCCACAGCAAAATCAGCAAAGCACTGAACCTCGCACTTTCGAAAATAGAGATGTCAGGTGATAAGGGATCTGCATCCATGGCGAAATATGCAAATCAGGAAGCAGTCCGTACATTCATCACAGGACTCAACAGTAAATACACAAGCGGTACATTATATAGCCATCATCCAAAGGACCTAGAAACTGCATTTGCAATGGCAAGCGCCATATACATGACAACGCAAATATGCAGTTCGACACACTGGCTACAACACAATTATACAACCAAAAACCAAACTTCGGACCACAACGAAACGAAGATAGAAGGAGGTACAGTCCCAATGTACAAGCTCAATTTAATCATCAACCACGGCAGGAACCCATGGAAGTGGATAGTTCGCAACAATTTAGACGTTCAACACAATATTCTCCACAGCAGCAATACAACCCACTCAGAAGGGAGCAACAACCAACAAAAAGGGATAGAATGCCTTCATCAAAAAATTATAATCCGAGTAAAGTTCAACGAGTAAACCAGACGAGAGATGAAGATATACAATCACTTGTACCACACACCGAAGATACCTACGAAACCGGCAGCGCTTTTTAGGCGAATAAACGGATTGCCATGTCTACAGAGGCCCTGCCAAACAACAGGTAAATCCGTTAATATATTAATCGACACAGGTGCGACAAACAATTATATTAGTTCTAAGTGCAACATAGGAAAATCTATGCCAATAAAACCAGTTAAGGTAAAAACGCTTCACTTCTTTAACGAAAGCAAAAAAAAAAATTATTACACTATTAGGCCACAATTTAGTATTTTTCGAAACTGAAGCCTTAGAAGAGTTCGATATGCTTCTCGGGGAACATGGTCTCAGAGCCATTAAAGCAGAAATTAACTTATTTGAGTATAAAATCACGTAAAAATTTAAAAGAAAAGAAGAAATTAGCGAACAAAATGTGAATTACACAGTCAATAATGACAAATATAAAAATGAAATTGAAAATATAATGAGAATAAATGACGAAACCAACGAAATTCTGCTCTTTACAACCACTGTACAAGCTACAATTAGGACAAAATCAGAAGATCCTATTTGGGTGAAACAGTACCCGTATCCGATAGCAGACAATGAATTTATAAATAAAGAAATTCAAACATTATTAGACAACCAAATAATACAATCTAGCAAAAGCCCATACAACTCTCCAGTATGGACCCTTGCGAAAAAAGGCACAGATGAGGAAGGGAAACCAAAAAAACGTATGGTAATAGATTTTCAAAAGCTTAATGCTCATACTATAACCGACAGGTACCCTATCCCAGATGTAGCAATGACTATTCAAAATTTAGGAAAAGCAAAAGTCTTTACAACACTAGACTTAGAGTCAGGATTTCACCAAATCTTGGTAAAAAAAATCAGACAGAGAAAAGACTGCATTCAGTGTGAATGGAGCAAAATACGAATTTCTTAGAATGCAATTCGGCTTAAAGAGCGCACCTTCTATATTTCAGCGATGTATAGATGATATTCTGCGCCTATACATTGGTAAGTTCGCTTACGTTTATATCGACGACGTGCTTATATATTCTTCTTCGCCTGAAGAACACATGGAGCACATTCGAATAATAATAAACGCATTACATAATGCAAATATGAAAATTTCTGACGAGAAATCACATTTTTCCAAGACTCAGTAGAATATCTTGGTCACACAATCAAACATAATAAAATAACTGTAGATCCTAGTAAGATCCAAACAATAAAGGATTACCCAATACCTAAAAATTTAAAAGAATTAAGGTCATTTTTAGGACTAGCTAGTTATTATAGGAAATTTGTACAAAACTTCGCTTCAATAGTAAAACCCCTTACTACATTCTTACGTGGAGACAATGGCGGTGTAAACAAAAAACAAAGCACAAAAGTATAAATTAATCTAGATAAACCACCACTCGAAGCGATAGAGAAAATTAAAGATATGTTACAAGCACAAGTCGAATTATTTCAACCAGATTTTAACAAGCCCTTCGAACTAACAACTGATGCAAGCAACTTTGCAATAGGAGCTGTACTTTCTCAGAATAAGAAACCTATTTCATTTATATCTAGAACCCTTAACCAAACCGAACAAAACTATAGCACAAACGAAAAAGAGCTTCTTGCGATCGTTTGGTCACTTCAAAAATTAAGAAATTACCTTTACGGTATAGCAGACTTAACCATTTACACGGACCACCAGTCACTCATTGTTTCTATATCTGATAGAAATCCCAACACAAAATTGAATCGATGGAAAAATTTCATCGAAGAATATGGCGCTAAATTAGTATATAAACCAGGAAATCAAAACGTCGTCGCCGACGCATTGTTACGTCAACAGATTAATAATACTTCGAGTTGTTCACAACATTCAGCACAAAGTTCGCCAATCGAAAAATTGAAACGCGTGAAACAACCATTTAATGCATTTAAGAATCAAATAATTATTCACTATAACACAGATAACTTAGTGCAAATATCTTCACAAAATATTTTCTCATATGCACGACACACACTTTTCTATTCAACCAAGGACGAATTATTAGACAGATTAGAACAAATAATAAACCCAAAAGTAACAAATGCTATAAAAATAGAGGAAGAAACTCTATTCCACGTCGAAGATAATATCATTTCTTCTTTTCCAAATGTAAAAATTGTAGTAGCTCAGAAAATGACAGAAGATATAGAAAACATAGATAGACGAAAAGAAATCGTAGTACTAGCACATAGACGAGCACACAGAAATTACAAAAATAACGCTCAAGAAATACAAACAACGTATTTTTGGCCAACCATACGCACCATGTGTAAAAAAGAAGCACAAGACTGTAAAATCTGTCTTACAAACAAATACGAAAGAAGATCAAATAAACAACCAATCGGAGCAACACCGATTCCAAATCACGTGGGAGAACACATACACTTAGATTTATTTTATATGAACGGAAACACATACATCACCACAACTGATAAGTACTCAAAATATTGCTATATACGAGAAATTCCAAATAAGAAAAACATACACAAATACATCGAAGAAATACTATCGCAAATCTATCCAAATGCTAGATTCATAATGACTGACAACGAAGCAGCATTATCAAGTATATGCGTAAAACAGGTTTATGAAAAACTACATATTGAACACACGCTAACGCCAACATACCATTTAACAACAAACGGTCAAGTGGAACGCACTCATAGCACGCTGATCGAACTCACTAGAGTCCTAGCTCAAGAACACAATTCTTCACCAGAAGACGAAATCTTTAATGCCGTTCGACAATACAACAAAACAATACACTCAGTCATTGGAGAGAAACCCGAGGACGTGTTTTTTAACCGGGGAGCACATCCTGATATTAAAGAAAAAATCGAAATAAACCAACAGAAAATACTTCTATATCACAACAAAAATCGTAAGAACATCACACACCAAGCAGGGGACGTTATATACTCCAAAACGCACCGACGCAATAAAAACGTAAGGAAATACTCAAAACACATTGTAAAGGAAGATAAAGGTAACACAATAATTACAAACAAAAATATTGTTATACATAAGGATAATATACGAGTACAAACATGCAAAGAATAATAATATTATTATATATATCCGTCGCATTCGGTAACAGACTAATAGACTTAAAAGACAAAAAATATATAATGATAGAGACTGACCCTGTATACGTTTTTCAGGACACAGCGTTCTTATACCATATGATAGTACGATTTGCATATAATTTAGAACAAAACTCTGCAGAATATTTGTTGATAACTAAAATAGAAAATCTGAAGTCACAACTACTTCCTAGAATCTCCAGAACTAAACGTTCACTTAATTTTCTAGGATCAGCCCTCAAACTTATTACAGGAACACCTGACCACGATGACCTAATCGAAATCAAGACAGGATTGAATATGCTAATAGAAAATAATAATAAACAAAAGAAAATAAACTCTGAATTTGAAAAAATATTAGAAAGAATTAGCCCCGAATCTATTTCAGAACATTTAATACTTACCGAAGTATACAACGAACTACATTCTATCGCTACAATGATTAATTTCGCAAAAGACGGAAACTTTTATTCCGGAACTTTAAATTTAAAAGATATTCAACAAATAGTGTCTAATGAAGCGTTGGATCTACCTATAATAAATATATTAGAATATGTCGATATTAATGTTTTTTATTTTCATCACACAATTGTAAATACCTATAAATACCCGTTATTAAAAACGAAATGTAAGCTATTTAATTTGTAACACTAGCATTTAAGCACGGAAAACTATTACTAGACTCTAGAATAGCAAAATGCAATAATAAATTTACAAGTATCGAAAAATGTAAAAATTATCTAGGAAACTTTATATGCAAAATTAAGAAACCGGACAACTGTACTATTAATGTATTAGAAAACAGGTCAGCCAAATGCGAAGTAATACATGAAAATAACGCACCGCTACAAGTACTCGAAAGTGGAAACATCATTACAGATTACGAACACACCTGGAATAACGTAAAAATAAATGGACCTAAACTAATACAATTCATTACTCAACAAATCTAGATGGAAAACAATACTACAACCACCAATAAGCACTCAAAGATGCCATACATAACCTACACGACGAACAATTACAAATAATGCGCATCTTAGAATCTAATGGTAATTACAAATTTAACAATATCCAAGAAATATCAACCTTCCTGATACCCATCGAAGAACATCCAGTCAAATACACATTTTATTTCGTATTGGGACTATGTACATTAGCATTACTAACTTATGGTATGATTAAATTCTGCGAATGCTACAGGATAAAGAAAATAGAAACACAAAGGAAAAAAATCGACGAATTATATGAAATAGAACTTCTCAAGCTCCGACAGAGACAATATACAGTTTAAAACGAGGACGTTTTTTTTAAGAAGGAGGAGAGTTAACATCTCTTATTTTAAGATAGTAATAACAAATCCATAAATTCAAAAATAACTAAGATCGTAATAAAAGATGATATATCCATAAATTCAAATATAACTATTCTAAGCTAGAGATAAGACAAACATCATAAATACAACTATTGTAACGATAAGACAAACATCATAAATACAACTATTGTACCGATAAGAAACACATTCTTTTTTTTCTAACTTAATACAAATAACTCAAAACATGTTTTACTGATAAAAAAGGTACTAGTAACCTAAACAAAGAAAAACATATTTTGAGTTAGGACAAAGAAACATTAAACATAATTATTAATATAAATAGATTCTAAGAAAAATAGGACAGATAGTCTTAAGAATATATTTAATAAAAAAACGCACATTTTTTGGTGCAGAAAAAAGAAAATATATTTTTTTACTTATTTCCTATAATTGGAAATTAACTCGCTCGCTAATTGAGGTATAAGTTTGTTTATTATCATGTGTTAAATTCAGTTTTGTTTTGTTACAGTTTTTTTACGTTTTGTTGCTTATGCTTGTTCCTTTTAATAACGATTTATATTGTTTTGTTCTTGTTTGCTTTTCATTCTCCAAAAAAATAAAAAAGAAATTCACCACGTTTGTACATACATATCTTCTTCTTTTGCTTTAGTTTTTTGCTGTTTTACTTTTGTAATTTTGTTCTTTGTTATTGATCTGTAGCATTTGTTTGAGTTGATTTATGTGATTTTTCTGTTTTGTAAAATTATTTCACTTGTTATAAATTTGCTTTGTTTTTGTTTTTTACTTTTTGTTTTACTTGCTTTTAGATATGCTTTATGTTACATGTACTTTTAATTTTTCTTTGTTATGTTATCAACGTATATTTTGGTACTTTTTGTAATTTTTTTTTTTATATACACCGTTTTTATGTACATTCGAAAGAAACATATGAAAGAGTGCAAAAATATATGAAAGAGTGAGAAACAAAATTAAATATAAGTTAGGGACTTTAGGTGTTAAAAATTTGTAACGGATTTTTCTTTTTTTTTTTGTGTGATATGTAGAACTTGCTAGAATAATTCCCGTTGCACTTTTTTATGTATAATAACTTTTTACGTACCTATAATTGGATTTTTTAGCGGAACTTTATTCTGTTATGTATAATAGCTTTTTACGTATAATTTGATTTTTAAACGGGAGTTTGTTTTCGTTCTTTGTTTGTTTGTTTGATGTATTGATGTACAATTTTCGCGCACATATATTTTGACGTTTTAACGGTTTTTTGCAAACAATTGCAAGTAATATAAATTAATTTTGCCGTTTTAACGGAGTTTTCGTTTGGCCACAATTTGCACTAATATTAATTATTTTATTATATTTGGCGTTTTAACTGACATATTTTTACACAGTTTGCATTGATATTAGTTATTTTTACCGTTAGACGGATTTTTTCTATATTTGTGCACTTGATCACTATTTGTTGCACTTCTGTATGTTTAGTATTTTTATTTAAGGTTTTGAATTTCTTATTTATTTGTCTGTTTTTTATTATTTTTTAACATTTTTAGTATCTTTTTCGTTGTTTTTTGTATATTGCTGTTAATAATTTGTCACTTGTTTTTGTTTAAAAGAAATTTTTACTTTTACGACGTACTTGTTACTGATCTTAAAGTTATAAATATGCTGCTGTTGCTGATATACATATGTGTGTATGTACATACAATATTAAAAGTGGTAGTTTTGCGTATTTCTTACCTCATTTTTGAGTGTTGTCTACTGGGTGTGTTTATTGTCTTACTTCTCAGGGAGCGATTTTCTTTTACGGTTCGAAATGACCATGAAGAAATTTGGGCTGTATATGAGATTTGCCAAATATTCTTTAAAAAATGTATTTCCTGGAGAACTCAAGGAATTACATTAACAGATTTGATAAATTAAATAATTAAATTAGTAATGTGTATGAGTAATGTATGAGAGTTTTTATATGTGTGAGCTCACCTTGTGTTTTGTGTAAGAATGTGCCAATATAAATGTGAATGTATTTCAGTAGAATATGAATTCAATTTCAATAGATAATTTTATTCATTACAATTTGATTAAACTTATGTATAAAGGTTTTATTTAGAGTAAGTTTTAGTTAGCCAAATTTTCAATTTTAATTAGAGAAATTTTATTAAAGATAAGTTAAATTTAAAGTGGACAATTATATTTTTACTTTAATTAACAATTTATAAACAATTCAAGCTAAAAGTCTTAAGTATATAATTTTACAAAACTTTACTGATTTATTAGGATCGTCTTTGCTGACGGTTAGACTTGTGTAGTTCATAAACGAACTAGTTTATTTAAACGATTCCATCGATTCAACCAAGTAAACTAGTTCATACTTTTAAGTAAACTTAGTTCATTTTTGAACTATACTTTGTTTTTGTACTTCCAGACAAGATAAACTAGAATCCATATCTTTTTTTCTTGTTGACTATTTCCGAGATGAAATTATTGCTGCCACGCATTCAATTTAACATTCGTTATGGCAATGTTACAGTATTGTTGCCATCATAGTTTAAAAAAAACATTTGAACTAAAAGAGCATTAAACTAAAGAAAGCGTTTGAACTAGAAGTTGAACTAAGACATTTGAATTAAAGAGAGCTTTGAACTTAATTTTGAACTAGTTCATTTTCAAACCTTGAACCAAAAAGAGCGATCACTAAATTAAACTATATGGCACAAGTTTACTGACGGTAAAAGGCTAATTGAATATTCATATCTTCATTTCAAGATTTGTAGCGATTAAAATTAAATAAATGTTGCTCTTGATTGTATCTTCGAATTTGTGCAATTCACAATAGTATTCGTTACAATTAATTTAATATTAGTTACTCGTTCATTTAATTCATTTATTACGTTAAATTCAAATGCACTAAAAAAAGAAGTAACAAAAATGATTTATGACATTTTTGGTATAAAATCATAAGATTTTATACACACTCAATCGTGAGTTTTGTAAAGCTCCTAAAATTCATGATTGCCTGGTAAAATATAAATTTATTACTTATAAGATAGAGTTAAGACTTTGAGTAAGATTGTAGAACTCACTATATTAAAATTATGTTAGATTTTAAGCTGTATTTTGCCTTCAGTCGAGCGCCACGATAAGGTCGCTCCTAAAAATAAATCAGCAATTTAAGCCATATAATAACTTTGGTCTCTTATTCATTACAGCATTTATCTACTTAGGTTGTATATATTGTAAACATCATCTATTTACCCAAATAATCAGTTTTAATTTGTTTAGACGAAGTCAACACATTCATACTTGTTTTCTTACAACATTATAGATGCTGTTCTAGAATCATATTAACTGTTGTTTGGTTAGACGGTTTCTGTTCTAATATATATATTTTTATTATAATAATTATCCATTTTTTTATTATTTTTCTTTTAATTAAATGTTTTATTTATTAATGTAAATTATAATAAATTAATTATTATATTTATTGTTGTATTATGCTATTCATTGAAAACTTTGTTAATTATTATTTTTGCTACCTAAGTAGCATAAATTTAATCTGTTATAGAAAATGAAAAAATAAAAAGTTAGTCACATTTTCGACATCAAAACGTTCGTTCGTTATTTAGAAAATCGTATAAACGGGTTCAACGCATACAATTATTAACCTATAAACAACGCCTGTAGTATTCGCTTATCACTTTTTTAAGGTGCTCTTCTGTTGGTATAGGCATGTATTCCTGAACAAGTTCTTCCCATATGATGATGCATGTCTCTGAAATTATATTGCTGACGGTGCTTCTACCCAATCGAAAAGCAAACGCCTAATCTCGAAAGGAATGTCCTGTAGCTAAAAACCTGCAAATAATACATGTACACAATCCAAAGCAAACAAATAAAAAATAAACTTACCTTTAAGTTAAAACAAGCCTTTGCTCTGCAGAAATTGCTTTTCTTTGTTTTGTTAATCTGGTGTTAACTTTTTGCAACAGCAAATCAAGGGATTTCACACACATACGGCAGTATTGCCAAAATCTGTCTGCAAATTTGCGTAGATTTGTATATAAATGGTTAAATTTGCCGTAATGTCGCCTTGCTTGATTTATAGGATGAATACCAAATCTCCTTTTTTTTCTTAAACACTTTTAATTCTTGTAAATATGAATACGATTTTCACGTAAAAACATTAAACAAACCTCTCTTGACAATGGCATTTTAACAACTAACCGCTCAGTAATAAGCCCCTTGCCGCTCAAACTCGCCGCTCAGCCGCTCACCGCTTTGCCGCCATTCCGTGGCCTGGGCCTAATATAATAAAATAAAAAAATAAATACTTATAGGTTGATTGCGTACTAGCATATAGAACATATTACAAAATTGCATTTAACAAAAATCCATTTTTGTTGTTATTCGGTTATTTGTCCCAATGTGCGCTGTAGAGAAAAAAGTAAATATTATTTTTAATCATTTCACAGAACTTGCATGCGATGAAGAAATATACGTACGGAAGCCGTTATGGGTGTGTATACGCGGATGAGAAGCGACAAAATGCAGATTCATAATAAATTTTTACACACATTTTTGTTCTATAGAAGTTTAAAATATACTTCCACGACAAATGATATTACAAAAAAATTCTAGAAAAATATAAGTGTAAACAAATTTAGACATCTGAAAACGTAAACAAAAGAGCAGCTGGTCTACTGCTACTAACAAGTATATTAAAAGGCATATTAATATACTAAATTTGATTAGTTCATTTGTAAGAGACTTGACGCTGTCATTAAATGAAAAATGCAGATCGTCTTATTTTGAAACTATAAGAAATTTCATTATAACTCTTAAGTTTGTATAAGGTTTTTTGAAATAAACTTTTCCTTAACCCTGTCTTTGTAAGAGTTTCTTATATTTGATTATGTTGTTTTTAATTGTAGTAGTACTTTTAAGTAAATTCTCCTACGGTATGCTCAAGGTGCACTACCTTATTATTTTAAATAAATAAATTTTAATAACAATAATAACATAAATATTTTTCAATCAAAGTTTAAAAAAAAACGTTTTGTATTTAAAATCATTTTTATAAATTACATATTTTATATGTTTTTTTAAAGGGTTTTTATAATATTTCATACTTAGTATGATTTTTTTAAGTATCTTAATTATTTCATACTTATGATTATTTTTTAACTTAATTTTTTATGTAATTTTTTTATAAAAGTTTGTTTTGTCAAAAACCGTTTTTAATACTTAGTATGCTTTTTTTTAATATTTTATACAAAAAATTGTTTAAAAATTGTTTAAAATTTATTGTTGGCTTATAAAACTAATTTTGTATGGAAATTTTATTTTATAAACCTATTATAAAAATAAAAATTGATTATAAATATGGCCTTAGTTATATACCGACTTAAATTATTAAAAAATTCGTATTTAAGGTGAATAAAAAGAACTTTACTAATCGTAAGTGAGCTTAAGTTTGACCTTTTTGCAGTTGAAAGTAATTTTAATTTACCTTAATCGTACTTGATTCCTTCAAATGTAGCACCTTCAAGAACTTCCAAAATCTTTAAAAACTCCGCCATAAGCAACTTTTCCATATTATCTAATACTAAATCTGTTCGACCAATTTCAACCAACGCAATGTTTATAACTTTTTGATTTGTGTTAAGACTTTTAAATATGTTACAAAGGGTATTCCACCTGGTGTCGTTTGAAGTTTTTAAACTTTTATAACTGATGTTAATCATTATATTTTCTTCAACTTCCAAGCCTTCTTCTTCTAATTTAAATTCATTTTTAGCTTCTATAACTTTATACAATTAGGATGCTTCACTCAAGAAGTTTACAACTTGCTCACCTTCGAATACACTTTGAATTTATAAATTCGTTTTAATTTAATTACTGTATTTAAAAATACAGAGAATTAATTTATTTAATTAATGGCTGGAACATGTCAATCGCATTAAAGTTTGACGTTTAACAGCTGCTACATAATTACTACCACCGTCACTCACAACAAATATATTTTAATTGTTAAGGCCGAAATTTTTAAGCGTTTCAGAAATGTTATTTGAAATGGTAAATTTGTTTGGAGGGTGAAGAAATATATCCGTTTTGAGTGTTATACACATTGGCTCAAAATTATGACTGAATAAAATTCTTAAATTTGTATAGCTGCGCCTTTTAAATGAATCAGTCCACATATCGAGAAATAGGGCGATATTTTAGGGCAAGTATTATTTAAAAATTTAAACTGAGGTTTTATAAGTTATATAAACATCTTCTAAAGCAGATCGGCTTAAAGTTGTTGCAGCAGGCATGGTCATACTGGGGATAGCTTTTATATATCCTATAAATCCTGGTTGCTCTACAATGTTGAATGGTCGCAAGTCTCTGCAGCACATCTGCACAAGCAAACGGGCATTTTCAAATTTGTTTGTTTCTAGTTTTTGTAATGATGTAATGTTTCTATTCTTTGTGATGATGTAATGTTTCAATGCAATATTCAAAAGTGCATTATTGTTTTGATTTTACCCTGTCCTATGCCACTTAGGCTGGATTCACCCATTGTTTTTTTTTTTTTTTGTTCCGAAAAATTTTTTTATATGTGGTTTGACGTGTTTCTTTTTGAGAGAGAGAGAGACAGAGAGAGAGAAAGAGTTAAACTCACTTCGGAACAATTTCAGCTTGAATTGGTTTAATTTTAATTTTTGTTCCGAAACAATGAAACTGTGCTGCCAGCTACTCTATTTTTTCGAAGAAAATTTAACTGAGCTGCCACATCATATTATATGTACATATTAAATATAGTGTTATTATTCTAATATATAGTGTTGCTATTCTGTTATTATTAATTTGGCGATATTTTAAATGTGTTAGTTTTATTAGAGAGATATCAACGCCAGTGTCTACTAGTAGTGTAAATATATTAGAGTTGTTATTAATTTGAACATTTATAAAAGAACTTAAGTTGATGTTTAGGTTATATAGTGTTTCGGATTGATCCTAGGGGAGCTTATTAGTTTTCCGGAGTCTCATCATGTGCATGGATTGGCAACTCTGTTTGTAAACTGTCAAGACGTACAAAACGTACAATAACTAAAAAAGTGAAAAAAGGAATAAAGTATTAATTTTTAATAATATAAAACCTGTGCGAACTATTAATTTGTTGTTTATGTATCACTGCTTTGCATGATCACAAATAAATTATGTACTTATACGTATGTATGCAGGTATCGCTGGACGTCAACTTTGGTTACTATCAACCCCTGTTTTCAAAAGTGTTTTGCTGTTTGTTTGGTGCCTTCACTGAACCAAAGAGGATTATATTTGCTGTGGTTGCTGATTTTTAACGGTCTGTAGCAGATCATTTCTATTGATTCCTAACAATCAACATATTTATGTGATTTGCAATGATGTGTGTTTTATTCGGAAAAAGAATATTTGTTTGATTGCTGTCTGCTGCCGCCATTTCATATCAGCTGTTATTTTGTTGCTACTTCTTAAGAATTTTTAAGCTACCGCCTTAGCTTATGCTTTGGAATATAGCGATTTTGCTGTGTTCGGTGTTGCCATTTTCTTTTTTCCGCTGTTTACATGCTGGGCCGGTTTTAAGTATTTTCTAACCGCCTTATTTTAACTTTTAAAAACACATGAACACAAAACGGCCTAGACAATTTTCTCCAGAGCAGTTGCTTGATAACAGAAACAAAAAACATTATACAAATACAACAATAAGTCGTGAACGGTCGCTGCCACTAATGGATACTGCAAGAGGTGATATCTTTTCTTGGGAGAAGCTCTGTAATTTGCTTGATAATAAAGAAGTCGCTAAAAAGGGAGATATACAGTCAATTAAAATGGAAATAGATAAGCTAAGAGCAGAAAACATGCAACTCAGAAGAGAAGTAAAAAGTCTTTCTATACATTTGGAGCAAATTGATCATAGATCCCGCGCAGCAAATGTTGTTGTCAGGGGATTTACTTGTGTAAGCCAAGTTACAGCAAAAGCAAAATTTATAGACTTGTGTGCAAATACTTTAGATGTGGATGTTCGGGTGGTAACAGCCCGTTCTATCGCATCGGCCAATAACTATGTGTTTACTTTGGAAACAAATTTACAAGCTACAAACGTCCTTGCTGCCAAAAACAAACTGAAAGGTGCTAAAATATTTATTCAAAAAATTATACTAAAGAAGAACAGAGTACCCGGTACAATCTCAGGCAAATTAATAAAAGCATATCCAAATTGAACATGAATATTAAAATGCGGCTGGGTGAATTTTGCACTTTTATAAACGATAAAAAATACGGTTGGGAAGCGGGAAAATTGATTGCGTACTCAGTATCTGATGCAGAATACATAAGGAGTATTCTAGTGCAAGTAAACAATGAGTCTCAAATAATAGTCAAGCAAAATGAACGTGTTGTATCGACGGCTGTTAAACCTGCAAATACTACTAGTCAATAGCAAAATATTTATCTTAATATATTGTCATATAACGTTGCAAATCTTGCGAAATGTCTTAATTTTGGAAACTTTTTTACATATTTAAATAAATTTGATATATTTTTCTTATTTGAAATACATGTTTTACAAGATAAACAAACCATTTTCTCCAATTATTTAACCAATTATAATTTACACTGGATTGAAGCAGTTAAAAATAGCCAATTTGGGCGACCTAATGGAGGTTGCTTGTATGGTTTTAAAAATGAACTTAAAAAACTATTAAACTTAAAATTTGTAAGTCTGGCTGGCCATAATGTAGTGCTGTCGTTAAATAATTGTAACAGTATATATTACTTTATACCACGTTACCTAAACTGCTCAAGCTGGAATGACGACTTTAGACCTTTTGAAAATTATTTAACCAATGCTTACCCTACAAACTTTTGTATAATCGGCGATTTAAATGCTAGAATTGGCCTAGAACAAGCAACATTAGATCCTTCTATACTATTTGGTTTACCGCAAATAAAAGCAGACAGAGTTTCGAAAGACACTATTGTGAACGGGCAAGGAAAGAGGTTAATTGATCTTATCTAAAATATAGGAGGAGTAATTTTGAATGGAAGGGTTGATGGTGATGCGGAAGGAAATTTGAGTTTTCACGGTGGTAGAGGTAATTCGTTAATTGATTATTGTATTTGTTCACTAAGCTTCTTATCACTTGTCGTTGATTTTAAAATTGATTCAGAACCATTTTCCGATCACATGCCTCTAAAATTGAACATTGCAGTACCTTTAAATAATAGCCATTCTACTAAAAATACCACAAAACCACCAAGATTATATTGGAATAAGAATCATTCTACAAAATATACTGAAAATCTGCGTCGACTTTGCTCCTCCAGCCAATTGTGTCCCGGCAAAACTGTTGATGATTTAACAAATGATATGAAATAAAAAATTTTGGATGCTGCAATAAAAACAAAGCCGAAATATCAGTTTGAACCTCAAAACAAATGGTTTAATTGGAAATGCGAGCGCTTAAGGAAAAATATGCTTGAAAAACTAAATATGTACCGTAAGATTCATTCGAGATCAAACAGAATTAATTATATGGCAGCTAAGTCATAATACTTTTCAGTGTGTCGTAGCAGTAAACTGCAATACTATTACGCAAATTTGGAACAATTGGGTAATGTAAGATGTAGCAAGCAATGGTGGAAACTATCAAAGTGCTTGAAAGCTCGACCTCCCAACGTACGATGCAAATTAAACGTAGAGGATTTTTCTCATCACTTCAGTAGTATTTTTGAAAATTCTGATTGTAAAACACTCCTTTACTGGTGCTTGCCGTATAATGTGGACCCGTTTCTTGATTCACCGTTTGAACTATGTGAACTTATTACAGTATTGGAAAGCCTTAAAGACAATAAATCTCCGAGAAAGGATGGAATCAGCTATGAATTCTTCATACACGCACCATCAAACTTTATAGATGAACTTCTTTCTACACTGAATGTCATATTTCTCAAGGAAAACATACCGGTATCTTTCAAGTCGGCGATACTTGCTCCATTATTGAAGAAAAGGGATCCTGACTGTCCAACAAATTACCGTGGTTTGTCTCTGATTGATACAGTTTGTAAGATTTTCAACAGTATACTAATGAACCGTATTTCTGTTTGGGTAAAAAACGCAATATTTTAAGCGCATTCCAAGCAGGGTTTAGACAACAATATTCTACCATCGATAATATATTTAACCTCACTAATATTGTGCACTTGAAAAAATTGGAAGGGAAAAAAACTTACGCTTTCTTTGTTGACTTTTCTTGTGCGGTCGACCTGATCCCAAGAAACCACTTATTCTACAAACTTTCAAGTATGGGCCTTTCTACGAAGATAGTAAGAACACTAACCAACTCGTATGAAGACATTAGCATTATGGTTTGGGGTGCATTTTCTTGGCATGGCGTATGTCCACTTGTAAAAATCAATGGGAAAATGGACAAGTTTCAATATTTAGATATTCAAAAAAACCATATGGAACCATTCGCTTTCGATTCTATGCCAATTAAGTGGAAATTCATGCAAGATAATGACCCCAAACACTCGTCAAACCTAGTAAAAAATTGGTTACCAAAAAATCAACAAATGCAGTATTAAAAGGACTTTTTTAAGTTTGTGCCATTTATGTGTCCAGCTCAATTCAGTGTTCCTTTTTAAAAATTATGTATATTTTTTGTTAATTAATGAATTTCAACTTAAGTTTATATCATTCTTAAATACAAATAATAAACCTTTGGATTAATCCAAAAAATTGTTTTTGATTAATAGTATTCGCGATATTTTAGCCTAAGAAAAAACTTATTCAAATGTGTGCCATTTATATGTCCATCGCTGTTATATATATATATATATATATATATATATATATATATATATATATATATATATATATATATATATATATATATATATATATACACGTTTGTACATACACATTTTCTAAATTCGCTACTCGTTATCTGCCCAATATAACAAGTTGAAGAATAAAGCAAAATAAGCACGTAATTAATAATAATTAATGCATAAATAACTGCATAAAGAGAAAAAAAGTTTAAAAATAAGTTGTATGCATAAAAAAGTAATAGTGAAAAATCTCTTAAGATTTCACCACCAAAATTAACATCAGTTTATTAAAGTTCTTATTATACAAGTAAGTCAAATAAATTTCTCTTATTTATTTAATACTCACAAACACGCATGCATTTAAGACAAAAATAATATTCAATGCAGATTATTTAGAATATCAACGCCTAAAGAGAAAATCAGATCACATTTTATCTACTTTTCTCTTAGCAACTGTTTCATAACACAAATGTTTTATACATATTGTAAACATATATGCATGCAGAACAAGCAAAAGCAAGTAATAAATTGGAAAACGCGATTTTATTAAAATAAAATATTACATAAGGTGATTAAAATAAACTCTTATTGTAAGTTTATAGCAATCATTAATAATATAATTAAAAAGAATAAAAACAACATAAATACATGTACATATTAAAACAAAATTCTGTGCATTACAGTTTGGTTAATTCCATTCCGTTCCTCAAATCGAATCAGGGCGGGACTTCCAACACGTTCAATTTGTCATGCAAAAATTATGAAATTTATACCCATAAAAACCCACAAATTTTTTAATTTAATTTAAATTAATTTTAAAACATTCGCGAAGAATATATTTATGAGAAACCAAAAAAATCAAACAGAAAAAAGTTATTTTATACCTAATTATTTATATTCGAAACTCATTCAGGTTCATATTATACTTCAAAATATAGTACTCAACTATCCATATCTGCTTTACATCAATTTTAATGAAATCTCTTACAGATCTTATACAGTGTTACCACTGATAATTAAAAATAAATATTTTCTCGCTCTAAAAAATATATTTAAAAAATAAATAAAAAATTAAATCAATTTTAAGGAAATCCCATAAAGTGTTACCACTGATAATTAAAAATTAATATTTTCAACCTCTAAATATATATTTAAAAATAAAAAAATATTTTATAAATAATATATTATAAATAAAGAAATATATTATTCTTTAACACAAAATAAACTGAAATAAATTTCAGTATTAAAAATATACACACTTAAGAGTATCTTTTGAAATTTATTTAATAAATATTTTTCGTAACATAAATTTGAAATTTTATAACGAATAAAAAAAAAATATCTTTCGTTGTGTTATACATTATACAATATCATTTTCTCGAATTACGGATAAATTTTAAATTAGCATATATATTCACGATTTAAAGCTAGAAAATACATCTAGTGCCAAACTCCTAGCCCCTTACTGACATAAAAGAATATAGTAGCTAATTTTACATAAATTAAACACTTGTGGGAAATATAATAACAAATTTCATATATCCATTAACAACTTTCTAAAACCCCTTAATTAACTCAAGTTTAAGAAAAAATGCCTAATACAACTCACTCTGATTATAATACCTCTCCAAACTCTCTTCGAGTTTGATTCCGGACGCTTAATTAAATTTTGTAAAATATTTAATGCGACCCCAGTGGAGAATCAAACAGAGTAAATTTTAGAAGTCAAGCTTAAGGATTTAGATCAGAGATGGTTGAGAGTAAAGGCTTGTTATGAAGGGGTAATATTGTCTAACGATGGGTAAATTACACCCGAATACAGGCAGGAGGTCACAGAAAAATTTGAATCTTGCACGGAAAGTTATTACCAATGCAACGCCCAAATTCTAGATTTAATGAGAATTACACGAATAGATTACCCAGGTAACCCAAGATTACAATCAACATTCCGATATGCTTCACATCATCAAAATCCCAGCCACACTGGCTTACAAGACGAAGCAAACAGCTGTGTCAAGCTACCTCCCTGTGACACTGAAGTTTTTAAAGGTAGTTATGAGCAATGGCCTTCGTTTCGGCTGTTTACAATCACACTAAACTGACTCCCGTTACGAAATTATATCATCTTCGTAATAAAACGAGGTGTGAAGCAGGTGCTATAGTCAAAAGATATCCGCTCTCTCATGATAACTTTGAACTGGCATGGAATGCACTGAAAACCCGTTACGAAAACAAAAGCGTTCTGGTGGACAATCAAATAAAAATTCTCTTTGATATACCACCAGCGACCAAAGAGGATAGTGAGTCGATACGCAAAATACAGTCTTTAGTGAATGATTCTCTTGCTACCCTCAGAATCCTAGGCGTTGAAGTGGAAAGTTGGGACCCCATTCTCATTCGTTTGATCTCTACGAAGCAACCCGATTTCACTCTTTCACTTTGGGAACAGTCATTAAAATCTCCTCGAGAACTGCCTAAATGGTCCCAAATGTCACAATTCCTTATTGATAGGTATGAAGCAGTGGAACGGCTAACAAATATAAAAACATCAAAAGATTGCTTTAGTCTAACAAAGCCGAAAAATCCCAATTTTCAAGTATACGTGTCTCAAGATAATCTTAACGAATTTTCCTGTAAACTGTGCAATGAGAATCACATGCCCCAAGTTTCGAAATTTTTCAGTTCAACAAAGAGTAGATTTCGTGTATAAAAATAAATATTGCAATAATTGCTTAGCCCTCTCTCACATAAAAGCAAATTGCGGTAGTAAACACACGTGTCTCTACTGCAAGAAATCGCATCACACCTTACTTCATGTGAAACAAAATTATCCAAATTCTCTTCAGAAAAGAGATAGCGTACTACAGAAAGATGTTGTAAGGGAAACAAACGATTTATCCCGGAAAACATTCTCTAATACAGCACAATCTTTTAAGAATAACACTCAAGAAGAACGCACACATACATCAAAGCAAGTTCAATCAAATTGTTCGACAAGCAATGAAAACGTTCTTCTACGAACGGCTTTAGTGCAAATAGAACTCAGAGGTCAGTTCTTCACGACAAGAGCTCTCATTGACCCAGGATCACAACGAACCTTTTTAACAGAAAGAAATCGAGATCGACTTCAATTGCCTTACCAGAAGTCTCATTTCGAAATTGCTGGTATTGGTGGGCAGAAACAAACTGCCAGCAAAGAATGCGAACTAGTTTTATATGCAAAAAAATACAATATCAGAATTCCGATTAAAGCAATAATATTGCCTAGAGTGACCAAACGCCTTCCAGCATACACTTTTGAAATTCCCTACTCAACCCAGCTGGAAGAATTAGAATTGGCAGACCCAACTTTTAATAGATCATCTCAGATTGATCTTATACTCGGAAATGATTATGAAAGTTTACTCAATATTGAAGGCATAAGAAAGAATATTTGCGGTAAAACCTCAGCCTATAATACTATATTTGGATGGGTAGTCACTGGGCCCATGGAATCTAAAGCACTACAGTCATTCACTATTTCTGTAGAAAAATCTGATACATCAAAGCTAAATAACATATTAAAAAGGTTTTGGGAACAGGAAGATATACCTGCAGCCCGTTCAAACTCAATTGAAGAAGACTTTTGCGAGAACTATTATACTCAAACCACTACTTGCAATGAAGATGGCAGATATGTCGTCAGATTGCCATTCAAACCTGAATTTCCCAAAGAAATCTTTCTTGGGTCATCACGTTTCATTGCTCTGGCTCAATAATCTCGAATGGAAAAAACCCTAAATAAAGATCCCTACCTGCAATCACAATATCAAGCCGTCTTGGCGGAATACTTGTCTTTGGACCACATGGAAGAAACTTCTGCAAATGAAATTATATCTCAAGGCAAATGTTACTCATATTACTTGCCTCACCATGCGGTTGTGCGCCCAGAACGTAAAACAACAAAAGTCAGAGTTGTGTTCAATGCCTCGAGAAAAACAAAATCTCAATTTTCACTCAATGATATTCTATATGCAGGACCTACTTTACAGAATGATTTAAGCACTACGATACTCAACTGGAGGAAGTATAAATACGTGTTTTCCCGCGATATACAAAAGATGTATCGCCAAATACTAGTCCACCCTGATGATAGACCTTTTCAAAGAATTTTATTTTAGGGTGGACCCGACAACCTTATAAAATATTACCAGCTAAAGACTGTTACCTTCGGAGTAAACTCTGCTCCTTATTTGGCTATTCGAACCCTCTTTTAACTCGCTTCAGATTCTGAAGCTGTATTTCCAAAAGTATCTTCAGTCCTGCGCACTGAAACCTATGTCGACGACATTCTTTCCGGAGGTAATACAATAGAAGAAACTCTTACTACCCTAGCTCAGCTCATAGTAGTATTTAATTCGGCTGGTTTGTCTTTAAAAAAGATTACTGCTAACGATCCACAATTACTCGCTCATTTGAAAAAGGAAGATCTTTACGACTCTGACTTCCTTCGCTTCCACGAAACAAGCTCAACCAAGACATTGGGCATTAAGTGGAATGCACTCAATGACTCATTTTCCTACAACTTTACACCCATGGAACAAGTTACAAAGATAACGAACGCATAATTCTTTCCTCTGTAGCGAAACTGTTCGATCCCGCGGGTTGGCTCGCACCCATAGTCGTAAGGACGAAAATCCTTATGCAACAATTATGGCTAGAGGGACTACTGTGGGATGAAGAAGTATCATTAGAATTTCTTCAAAAATGGAATAGTCTTGTTAAAGATCTCTTAAAAATAGATCAAATCTCTATACCTCGTTGGCTACAGTACACAACTTCTGACACTATTCAAATACATGGATTGTCTGATGCTTCCAAATTGGCATATTGCGTTGCAGTATTTATTAGATGCCGATCTCAAACTTACACAACGTTTTCGAATTTGTAAGTAGCCAAATTTAAAGTGGCACCGATTCAAACAGTCTGTCTTCCACGACTAGAACTCAATGGAGCTTTTCTTTTAGCAAAGCTCGTAAATTATGTTAACTCGTCTCTGAACTTAAAATCTAAGGAGATTTATTTATGGACGGATTCATCCATAGTATTGGGATGGCTTGCCAAACACCCCTCGTCATGGGAGATATACATTGCTAATAGAACCTCTCAGATTCATGTACTAACCCCAAGTGCAAAATGGCAGCATGTACCCACTCACGACAACCCTGCAGATCTCGGAACTCGAGGCTGTAATCCTCAAGAGCTTTCTCAAAATTCCCTTTGGTGGTTTGGACCATCATGGTTAGCTAAACCTCAGTCTGAATGGCCTGAACGGAATCCATTAAAGCCTATGGAGAAGCCTATAGAAACCATATCCCTTAACTCCGAAATAAACGTAAACGATCTGTTAAATAACTTCTCATCACATAGCAGAGCCTTACGTGTTATAGTTTATATTTTTAGGTTTTTTCATAAAGCGCTAAATAAATCAAGGCCCAATGTTTATCATTATACTCAAGACACTTTAAATCATCAAGAAATAAAGTTTGTGAAATCGCGACTTATTACTCTCGCACAAAAACAATTTTATCCCGGGGAATATCAAAGTTTGTTAAACTCTCAAACTATTCCCAATAAAAGTTCTCCAAAACCTTTGAATCCTTTTCTTGACTCGAATTCCATTTTACGCGTAAATGGAAGGCTCACTCAATCATTTCTTCCATATGGCGAACGTTATCCAATCATTTTACCCGGAAACTCTCGCTTTTGTCAGCTGTATCTCACGCATTTGCACCATGCTGAATGCAGCCAAATGTGCCGAATGGTACAAACTGAATTTTTCATATTCAGACTTAAACCACGGGTAAAGAATATAATTCGTCAGTGCAAAACATGTATTATTCACAAACAGCAGCCATGTGCTCAAATTATGGCTCCTCTCCCACCGGAAAGGTGTAACTTATCCCTTCCCTTCCAAGTCACAGGAATAGACTTTGCTGGCCATTTTGAAATCAAAACATCACCCATACGAAAATCTCCATCGGTAAAAGGCTACGTTAGTGTTTTCGTGTGCTTCAGTACAAAAGCTATTCATTTTATTCATTTGGAAGCATGCTCAGATTTATCAACGGCGGCGTTTCAAGCCACATTTGCTCGCTTCGTTGGGAGGCGGGGGCTTCCCCAAAGGGTAGTTACTGATAACGGCAGAAATTTCTTAGGCGCAAGTAGAACGCTTGAACGGGAATTCTCGACATTTGTAAAAAACGCAGTTCAGTATATAGCGGTGAAATACATGACGCATGGATTTGAGTGGAAGTTCATACCACCACACGCTCCCCACATGAGCGGCTTGTGGGAAGCCGCTGTAACAAGTTTCAAATTCCATTTTAAGCGAATTGCTGGGGCTCAAAAATTCACTTTTGAAGAATTCGCCACAATTTTAGCTCGAATTGAAGGCGTGCTCAATTCTCGTCCAATTTCTGCTTTATCAGATGACCCAGCAGATTTAACTGCATTAACTCCAGGTCACTTTCTTAGAGGCGCTCCCCTAATGGCATTCCCAGAGAAAAATTTTAAAGAAATTTCTCTTATCAATAGATAGGAAAAAATGAAAGTAATACATCACCAATTCTCTATACGATGGAAAGAAGAGTACCTCAAGGCTCTTCACAAACGTTACAAATGGAAACGGCCTTTTCCAAATTTTCATGTTGGAGACCTTGTGGTCGTAATTATTGACCTACAGCCACCACACGAGTGGCGACTAGGAAGAGTTGAAAAAACTTTCCCGGCGCCGGATGGGAATAATCGTACAACTGATGTACGCACCTCTACAGGAATAATAACCAGACCTATTGCAAAGTTATGCTATCTTCCCATTGTGGATGATAACAGCCCTAGTATTTCTTAAGTTTATTTTAAAATTATTTACTGCAATCTCACAGAACTCAATACACAACTCTTTCCATTTAACTATATAGATCCACCCCGCATTATTATTTTATATTTCTTTTAATATCCATTTTTTTGTTTTCCCGATACTAGATTCAACCGCAGACTTGAAGCTACTCGTCCTCGTCATAACAACAGCCGTCATCAACGTGAGAAAACCCGTGATCCTGCAATTTATAAATGTGCATTGTGCAAAAATTTTCATGCCCTGTGATATTGTCGTAAGTTTTTGAGAATGGACGTAAAACAGCGTGAAGACGTAGTAGAAAAGTACCGCTACTGCGTGAATTGTTTGGCAAAGAGTCATGACTTGAGAGCATGTTCATCAGCAGACACCTGCCGTAGATGTTACAGGTACCATCACACATTATAGCACCCAAAACCTCAAAGAGAAAAGCCAGCAAGAGCTGTTGAAACAAAAAATTTGCCCAATAGGCAAACCAAAGCTAATCATCAACCTCAGCAACAACAAGGTCAGTCGACAACTACCTTATCGGCAACACCGGATGCCAAAATTATTGTTGAAGCAATTCGATCATTGGCACAAGTGTTATGCGTCCAAGAAAAACCATCCCCTGTTGCCTAACTTTGAGTCCGGCGGCATGTCCAAACTAGCCTTGGACACAACATTTAATGTCAACTTAAAACACAAATTACCAACACTACTTTTAAAGCTTTAAACTTGGCTTATTCATCTGGCAGCACTAAATTTAGAACACCCAAAAAAGGGATATTTATTTATATCAAGTTTCGTTAAAATCATAAAAAAGGTTTAAACAAGAATTTAAAATTAATATTTAAATCACTTATCTTTCTACATTTGTGAAGTTAGGTCATAATCCTAAACACTATAATTAATACTTACCTTTTTAATCTCTTGAAGTCAAGTCTAAAATATTAAATGAAATTTTGAATTTTTAAATACTTACCCTATTTTTGTGAAAAAAAGAATATTTTTTAATAAATAAATTGTAATTATTAATTGAAAAATTACTCATATTTTCAATTATAAAGTGATCCTAGACTAGGTGAGCGTACAGTTTCCCAAAGGATAAATAAAAGAATCTAACTCCCATAATCTTTTATTTTCATTTTACCCATTTATAATTTTTCTTAACGAGCAATTATAAAACTAATCATCTTTATAGATATGCCCTCTACTCACAAGAATTTTTCCTACCTGGCTTTCTATAAAGAGATTAATTAAATATATTCAACTCGATTATATTCACCATGTTTTATACCCCCAATTGAAATACCCGTTTTTACAAATTACCTCTGATGATCGCTCGTCTCGTATTACAAGTCTGGTAGTAAAAGCAAGAGGTGGTCTCCTGGACTTAAATGCTAGAGCTTTCCAAAACGTTTTTGTTGGTCTCTGTACATTATGTAACCTTGACGCTCCTGAAAAGACGTTCCATTTCATTGGTAGATGCCCAATGTTCAACGGTTATAGATTAAAGTACTTTAAAAAATTGCAACTCGATCTCAACGAAGTCCTAAACATACTCAATGGCCAATCTTATAGCTTTAATATTCCTGCAAATTACATTGAAACTTGCATAAAATATAGAAGGCTCATAAAAAATGAATTTGCTTAGTTTTACGCTAACATATACAACGTATAAAAATTTTGCATTTTTTTAATATATAAATTTTATTTTATTATATAACCCATATTATTGAATTATTAAAACATTTTCATACATACACATACATATTTTTATGCCAATCTGGCTCTCAACCACCGAGTTAAGCCATATATCAATCATTATAACAGTATTGTAGATAATTATAACACATGAAATAATACGAAATTGTAATAATGTATCTATTAAATAAATAATAATGTGCATGTGTTGCCCTGATGTTTTGTCCGTTTTGTCTGTGACTGTTATGTCTATTGGAACTTCTATAGTTGTTATTATTAAAATTATTATTTCCTCTGAAAGAGCTCTTTTGAAAGGATTTCTTTGGAAATAATTTCTTTGGAACATATTTCTTTGCAAATAATTATCTTTTCAAAATTGACCATTAAGTTTCTAAAACTATTAAAAATTTTTTTAGATTTTGTCCAGACCATTTGCTCTACTCAAATATCGTTTTTTCAATCTTCTACTATGTACTGCGTAAATTCTTAAAGTAAAGTTTAGGCCTAATAATACAGTTATTATTATTAAGCAAATTTCAATAGTTAGTAAATTTGGTTTTTCTGTACTACCTCCAGCACATTGGGTGTTCTATTTTTGATAGTTATTTTCTCTTTTTTCAGACCATTCTACTTCTTCTTCTATTCTTGGTTTTTCTATTACGTCGGTTACCGTAGGTGTTTCTTTAATACCAATTCGCGTCCATAGCTCTGTTAACCAGTTCATTTTTGTTTCTAATGAAGATTCTTTTGGTTTTTCTTCTTTAAAATTAATAAAATTATTGCCTTTAACAATTTTATATATAAAATAAATATAAACAATATAAATAAATATAAATAATATTAATATAAATAATATTTTATTTATTTATTTATTATTTTATTTATTTATTGGAACATATATATATATATATATATATATATATATATATATATATATATATATATATATATATATATATATATATATATATATATATATATATATATATATATATATATATATATATATATATATAGTGATAGTACCGTTTTTGACAAAAATGCAATGGGGTAGTAACCCTTCGTTTTAACCTGTTAACTGATTAGTTTTTCTCCGCAAGCTCTATTTAATGTGCTGAATTAATTTCAAGGAAAGACGCGTATTTACGACATGAGCAGAGTAAGTTACTATACGATATAAAAGTTGAAAAACTGTAACATTTTTAAATTGGTTTAACTTAAAATTAAAAGTTTTATAATTACAAACTGATTTATGCTAATATATGAAAGTTTTTTAGTTTTCTTGTATTCAAAATATTTTTTTTTGTTATTCTGGGAGGCATCCATCCCGGGAAGTATGTTAAGAAATAAAATTCACATCTAAATTGTTCATTCTTCTTTATAATACCTTGAATTTTAGCTATTGACCATATATTGAAAAAAAAATCCAAAACTACACTGATTGCACTGTTATCGCCGCTGCACTGCAAAGGAAATACTAACAACTTGACTCTAAATGTTAGAATTCTTCATAACTCACGCTTATAATATCGGTAATCAGCAAATTCAGTGTTAATAACTACTTTATAATATCAAAATTCTTATTTTGTGCTTCCTTTTAGTTTCATAGCAAATGCAATTTTTTTTCAGCATGACGCACATATGCGACATTAAATAAAAATGAACTTTTAAAATTGACGCATATATACAACATAATCAGTTAACAGGTTAAATAGGGCAATATGAGTACCAAATTCTTTCTTTTACCTAGTATATCACCTTTGTATATATATAATTTAGAATTTTGCAAATTAGATTAATTTTACACGATACTCTGGAATATATAAGTATACAAATGCAATTTTGGGGCAACTTCAATATGATAGGTGATTTAGTTCCTAGATCAGGTATGGATGAAAATAGGACTTAAGGAAGAAAAAAAGAAGTGATACACTACTTTTTGGCGGCATATTTATTTCTCAAATTAAAAAACGTTATTAAATTTTATTGTTTATATTAACATAACTGTCCTCAAAAACAAAAACTACTTGCGAATTTATCATAGATTTAAAGTCCTCTTAAAAAGTTAAGATGATCTTACTATCTGTATTTTGGAATTGTAAAACAATATAGTTTTAGTTTTATTCCAAATGAAATCACAATGCGAGAGTATTTTTATTTCGAGCGCGCAAAAATAATAAATGTTGTATCAAATCGCGGTTCGTCGGTAATTTATTTCGGGTTTATTCAACTAACGCGAAAGGCATTTTAATCACGACACAATGACCGCTTTTTTAATTTTTTTTAGCTTAAAACCAACGATATTGGGAACTGATTAAATAAAATTTACAATTTTGTTTGTATGCATGAAATTTTTCATACAACATGCTTTGATTTTATTTTTTGCAAAAATCTTACATACATACAAAGAAGAAAAACTTGCAAAAGAAAAAATTTGGTACCCATATTTCCCTATTTAAAACGAAGGGTTACCACCCCATTGTATTTTTGTTAAAAAGCGAACTATCACGAATTTTAACAAAAAGCTGAGACCCCTATTTAATTAAATCGACTAAAGATAAAAAAATGTTAATATGGCATGTTTATTATACACAACCCCAAACAAAAATTTCAAAACCCGTTATTTTTACAGAATATCCTCAAAAAAAGGACATGGAGGATTGTCCTTGAACAAATTGTACATAAAGTTGGACGCGCCTTAAAAAAACCTTTGTTGTGATATTAATTTTCTATATGTTGGTATGGAAACAGATTCTTAAATGGACAAAATATGAAATAATATACCCTTTTTATAAAATGCTCCAGCTCACGAGAGGTCAAACCTAGAGGCATACCAGCAGAACATGCCACTCACCATTTTCAATAGGAGGAGCAGGATCTACCAATATACCACGCGCAAGCGCAGGCCATTACGTTTAAAGTTAGCCTCGATTGAAGCCTAAAGTGGCATTAGAATAGAATTCTGGCAGCTGGTATTCACTCTTAGATTGTAAAACTTGAATTTTCTCATGTATAATCCCCACGGGGGACATATATGGGCTGTCTGACCAACTAATTTCCCTCTGGGAACTAAAAACATCTCTCATCAAACTGTTTTTGTGGTTCCCAAGGCGGCTTACAAAATTCTTCAATAAAGATAGGGTATACGAGGAAAGAGATTGAATTTCTGCTTTCCCATAAATAGAGTTAGAGTATCTCTTCATAGAACTTTCATAGTTTGCATTAACGCAAAATCTTAAACAGCTACGTTCCAAAATCTCCAACTCAGACATGACAGTTGGTGAGATTGAGAACCATATGGAAAATCCATATAACATTGCTAAACGAATACACACTTTGTATATATGCAAGTAACTTAGCCTCGATGCGCCTTGCTTTATTTCTGGCAATTCGTCCATGCTGATTAAATTTGAACAGCTTGTTTAGTGTAACACCGAGATATTTCAGTTGATCTCCAAAAGGGATCTATGGACCGCGTAAAGAAAGAATCAATGTTTTACTTTGCCTCACGACGTTGCGGGGGCCCTTGCCCGAAGCATTCTGAAAGCAAATAGCCTCTGACTTTAGAGTATTAATTTTGATACCCCAATCGTTGTAAAAATCATCAATTACTAAAAGGTGAGTTTGAACTTTTCTTAAGGCGATCTGTGGGTCGCTGTCATGTGCATATATCAATGAGTCGTCCGCGTAAAAAATACTTTTCGAGCATTGTATATGTGCGGAAAATCCTATACCAGCATGCTGTATAATAAGGGCGCCAAAATAACCCCCTGAGGCACACCACAAAATATATCCGTTGATTTCTACTAGGAATTGTCTGTCTTTAAAATAATTATTCAACATTTTAATAATAAACGGATCATATCTCAATTTAATGAGTTTAAAAATAATTCCAAGGTGGTAAGCTCGGTCTAACGCTTTTTCGATGTCAAGCGACACCGCGGTAGTACATTTTTTGTTCCTTAAATTACAAGTTACTTTGTTGTGTAGATAAGCCAAAGCATCAACGGACGAACGGCCAGGTTTAAAGCCAAACTGATATTTAGGTATTAGATAAAAAATGTGAAAACGTTCCAGTTTATTTTTTATCACCCTTTCTAGTAACTTACCAATATTCGATAGCATCGAAATTGATCGGGGGTTGTTGATTTGAAAATTATTTCATATTGCCAGTAAACTTAAATATTTCTTTAAATGCTCTAGGGCCAGGTTTAATGCCCTCTTAACGTTTTTTAAACTCCTCTGCCTGATGTAACTCGACAAGTTCCTTTATAATTGTTTAAAGAAGTTGAACTTGCGCACTTAGAAGTCGGTATTCATTTGATCTTTTGTCTCCATTTCTATGGAAGATTTTTTTAAATTTTTTGCCGATTGTATTTGATTTTAAATAGTAGATAGCTAGCTACTTGTTCGACAATAAAATCAATTTATTAAAATCACTATAAATTCAGTTTAATGAAGTGTAAAGGTGTCGTTTCGTATGACTAATATATTCAGTAAGTTGTCTCGAGGAAACACAGCTACCACGTCGACCATGTTTCTTCAATAACATTACTAATGAGTAGTACAGTGAAGATGATTATGAACACGCTGAAAACGTTTGGCTAACATTCAAATATAACACAGTTTTGGACTATCTTTTATTATATTTAAAAGTAGATGTTTTATTGCTTTGTCATGTATTTGAAAGTTTTCGTAATGTTTGTGTTCAGTCATCAGTTTCAATTTCTAATACTTAAAACGGAATTAACTAAACTTTATGAATTCGCTTAGCAAATTTAAATTCAACCGTATATTATATCTTATCTGTTAGTTGCCAACCAATTTATATTGTCAATTTATTTTGTAAAGTCTTTCGCGCTACAAGCGCTTGGGATTAATTTTTTTTTCTTTCTTAAAACTGTTATATTGAATTGTAAACTACAGATAGCCATTTTTAAGTTAATAAATGAGGCAGACTTGAATTACCTCTGAAACTAACAAGACGTATTTTTTTGTTTCGGTTCAATTTACTTTACGTGTCCACCATTTTATAATCTTAAAAAAGCTTAAGATTCTTCATGGCGCCCGAGCAGGGACTTTAAAGTTAAAGTATATTTGAATCACAATTTTTCCTGAAAAATTATCATCAAACAAAAGTGCTGTTTCTCTAAACTATTGAGAATCTACATCTTCAAAACTACTGAGGATTTCAGGCTTTACGTTGTTCAAGCATAACCTATACCTCAATTGTTACCACCAGAAAAAGCTGCTTAGAAATAATCATCATTATGCCAAGGTGTAGCTGTTGCAAGAAGGAAAGTGCTCACAGAAACCAAAACCAGGTATTAAGTTCGAATAACTAGTATGAGAATCTTATGATTTGTAAAAGAAAACCTTCATTGCGAAGGTTTGCCGTACCGTAGATTTATTCGTTCTTACTTTTTACTTTAAAACAATCAAAATTGCCTCGAGGGTGAAACATTAGACTTAAAGTATTTGTGGCTCGTTGACAAAACTTTATATCACAAATTTTTAAAAGATTTAAGTTTACAAGTGCATACATAAGCCATTAGACGTGCATCAGAATTGTTGAAATATTAAAAGATCTATTCAATAATTTTGCTTTTGGGCAAACGAAAGCCAATTTCTCTTTTTCATTTAAATCACTAATCTTCGATTTACTTTTCTATCGATTCCTTTGTTACTACCTCCTTAATTCTCAATCTCATAGTTGGATAGATTTGTACTTTTTGTTCAAGCATGTTCATTGTTCATTGGACACATGCTGAACATAAAATTTGTTGTCTCAATTTATTCCCAACGTTGATGCAAAAATCTAGAATACCACGCAACATTAATTTGCATAAAATTATTATTCAGTTGGTTATAGTATTCATTTATACATTAATATCTTCTTCAGATTCTTTAAGTGTACTGCGACTGTGTAGAATCGCCCATCAATGATTTGAAATTATACCAATCTGAATAACAATAATTAAAAAGACAAAGACAATCACATTTAACTTTTGTAGCGAAATGCAAACTTACTGTGGTGTGGAAAATAAATTAATGAGTACAAGTAAAAAAGTGATTTTATAAGTGAAATATAGTGTAAACAATTGCAAGCTTCAATCACATCAAGTTTAGCGAATTCAGCCTGGGATTAAGGCTTCCTCCGCTGTAAATAAATGCCTGTTAACCAAAGTAGGTACATATACATATATACATATAGAAAAGTATATAATACAAACTACTAATATTTCATTGATGCAATACTTTGCTATAAATTTACTTTAAGGACTAGGCAAAATAAATTTCTTTAAAGTATCAATCTTTAGTCTGTAGTAGTATGGATTGAATATATGAGTTTTTAATATTGAAAAAACTATTGATCGGCTAGAAATACATAAATAGGAATATTAATTGGATTACCATAAGAGCGCGGTTATTTACTAGAACGTACTTACATTCTCCTCATTGCTAGTGGTCATTTTTTAATAATTAAAAGTTAAAAGGATTTATACCTTTTACATCTAACTACTTAATGTGTGAAATATAATACTCGTATATGAGTAAAGTGTTCACAGAAGTAAGTTTTCCGTCGTAAACATCGTATTATAAAAGTCCTTAGGGTTTTGTTTGTAATAAGTTATAATACTATATAAATCTGCAGAACAATGGGAGGTGGAAAAAGACGCCAGTCTTTAAATAAAGAACA
Organism: Cistogaster globosa; assembly: GCA_937654795.1. Classification (NCBI taxonomy): domain Eukaryota; kingdom Metazoa; phylum Arthropoda; class Insecta; order Diptera; family Tachinidae; genus Cistogaster; species Cistogaster globosa. The sequence continues at coordinate 44,239,465 of OW569407.1, forward strand.
CAGTGTAGAAATGCTGTATCAGCAGAAAAACACTGTGTTGGCTAATATATCCAGAATACGTCGCTCAATAAAAGAGAAAACAATATCTCTGAAGCCAAACGAAATAAAATGTCGGTTAGAAATTCTTGATCAATACATTGATCAAGCTATGAGTTACCAAACAGAAATTGAAATTCTCGATTCTTCAAATGCTGATAGGGCAGATTTGGAGGATCTGTGCGTTACCACTAAATGCCTTCTAATAGAACTAATCCCTTTAAATGTTCAGAATTGTAATGAAACCACGTTAGGCCTCCAAGGTTATAACAATAGATTGCCTACCATGAAATTGCCAAAGTTCAGTGGTAAATATTCAGATTACAAAAATTTTATGAGTTTATTTGAAAGTTTGGTTGATAATGACTCAGCCATGACAAATATCGAGAAGTTTAACCATTTACTATCATGTCTCTCAGATGAAGCGCTTGGTACTGTAAAGGCTTACCAAGTTACAGAGCAGAATTATCCCAAAGCCATTGCCAGTTTAAAAAAGGTTTATGATAACCCCTGTTTGATTTTTTTTGATAATATTTCAAGATTATTTGATCTTCCCGAAATGTCAAAACCTTCTGCGACGGCTTTGAGGAGCATGATAGATACGGTTTCGGCAATTTATGATTCGCTTTTGTCAATTGGCGATGATCGAAGCATAACGAATGCCATAATAATTCATCTTGTCATGATGAAAGTTGACCCGGTTACAAAGTCAAAATGGGAGGAACAACTTAGTTATGAGAAACTGCCTTCATGGAGCGACTGCGAAGTAGCTCTTAATAGAAGATATCAGCATATCTGTGCAAATGAGTCGTCGAGCTTCAAGCCAAAAACTGATTCAATCAAAATAAAAGAACCAAAATTGAAAAGAAAATTAAGAGCATTTTCGTGTCAAACTAAGCAACAGGGGATTGAGAAATGCCTGTATTGCAGATCAGAGCAGCATTATATATCTGCCTGCCCTACATTCGCTGCTATACCAGTCCATAAAAGATTTGAGTTTATAAAAAATATTCCAGCATGTATAAATTGTCTTAGAACTGGTCATACGGTATCTAAATGTAACTTGTCAAAATGCCGGGTTTGCAGTCGTTCACATCATACACTTCTGCATCAATATTCCTCTAATATTCAAGACTCTAGCTCTAATACGGCTACAAATCAGGCTTCTACATCGAGGGGATTTGTAAATTATTCATCCACCCCTAAAGATAATATTATTCTGGCTACTGCTGTTGTCAGGATAAAAAATAAATATGGCAAATATGTCTTGGCTAGAGCCCTGTTGGACTCCGGTTCACAAATCAATTTTATAACCGAGGAACTAGCACAACGTCTTCAATTAAAAAAATAAGAACAAGATCTTAACTTAGTAGGCATTGGCAGAACAAATTCTTTAGCAAAAAGTAAGTTACAGGGTACAGTGAAGTCCCGAGTAACTAATCACGAATTCTCTTCCGAGTTCTGGGTACTCAAATCGATTTCTGCATATCAACCGGATTGCATCATTTCAACGACAGGCTGGGAGATACCAAAGAATTTGAAACTTGCTGACCCACTATTCAATAAACCACAAAGAGTCGATCTGTTAATAGGTGCTGAGGTGTTTTTCGAGTTGTTATGTATAGGTCAGATTAAAAGAACTTCTAATTTACCTACTCTTCAAAAAACACTTTTAGGCTGGATAGTATCCGGAAAATATCCGCCCTTAAATAATCGTGAAGTAAGTTCATGTAATTTAGCTATGAATATTGATAATGAAATATCTCTTGATTCATGTGTGCAACGATTTTGGGAATTGGAAGAAGTTCCAAAAAATCAAAACATGTTGTCAATAGAACAGCAGCAGTGCGAGGAGAATTTCACAAAATCAATTCGACGACTAAGGTCAGGAAGATTTCAAGTATCATTGCCATTTAAAGAAAATCCCGCCAAGCTAGGGTTGTCTCTCGATGTAGCAAAGCGACGTTTCTTAGCGCTTGAACGTCGGCTTTCTAAAGATTCCAGCACAAAAGAGCTTTACAATAATTTTATGAAAGAATACCTTAGTTTAGGTCACATGACTATTATAGACAATAAAATTCCTGATTATCCGCACTATTTTATACCGCACCAGTGTGTACTACGCCCACAAAGTAGCTCAACGAAACTTCGTGTGGTCTTTGACGCTTCATGCAAAACGTCAACACAACTCTCATTAAATGATCTTTTAATGGTTGGCCCTACAATACAGGAGGAGTTGTATTCCATACTAATTCGGTTTCGAACAAATAGATACGCACTTACAGCTGACATTGAAAAAATGTACCGTCAAGTGATTATTGACGAGGCTAGTAGAAATTTTCAACTAATAGTATGGCGCGAAAATGTAACTGATCCTTTACGGATTTATCAGTTAAATACCGTCACATATGGCACCTCCTCTGCTCCATTTTTGGCCATACGTTGTCTGTTTTACCTTAGTGACTTATATAAAGACAAGTATCCGATTGGGGCTAAAATTCTACGACATGACTTTTATGTTGATGATTTATTAACAGGAGCTGACTCAATTGAGCTAGTCGAAGTTATTCGAACTCAAGTTTCTGAAATATTGAAATCTGCTGGATTTAACCTAACAAAATTCTTCTCAAATTATGATAATTCAGATACTCAGAAAAATGGGACATGTTTGCAAATAAACGATTCTAATTTGACAAAAGCATTGGGTACTTATTGGTTACCTAAATCCGATATTTTCAAGTACAAGTTAGAGCAATCATTTAATGAACTAAAGGCCACAAAACGGAACATTCTATCAGTATCAGCCAGACTCTTTGATCCTTTAGGCCTGTTAAGCCCTGTAGTAATTAAAGCCAAAATTTTGCTACAAGAACTGTGGCTTCAGAAACTTGATTGGGATGAGTCTATTCCATTGCGCCTCAATTCCTTATGGGAAACTCTCAAACAAAATTTGTCAGAAATTGATGTCATTGAAATCCCTAGGTATGTAGGGACGAGTGAAAATGATTCTTGCCAAATACATGGGTTTGCAGATGCGTCAGGGAGAGCATATGGTTGCTGTTTATATGTAAAGAATCAAACAACCATAAAACTGCTGACAGCGAAGTCTAAAGTTGCTCCCTTGAAAATTATATCTCTACCCAGATTAGAGCTATGCTCAGCACATTTGCTGGCTAAATTATGGTCGAAAGTAAAAAATGTGCTAAATTGTAAAATAGAAAGTGTTACTTTTTGGACCGATTCTGAAATAACACTCCATTGGATCCGGGGTCATCCATCAACTTTAAAAACCTTTGTCGCAAATAGAGTTTCAGACATTCAAGACTTGTCAGCCCAAATTTCCTGGCGACATGTTCCTTCAAAACATAACCCAGCCGATATAGTATCGAGAGGATGCAATGTAAGTGAACTAGTTAATTCTATATGGTTTGAAGGTCCAGCATTTTTACGAAAGGAAAGCATGCAATGGCCTGTTAATAAGCACTTTACTCTTACCAAAGAACAAGAGCTCTTGGAAAGAGTAAAAACAAGTAATACGCTTCTCGTTGTTGGCGGAAACAAATTAGAAGAAAGCGATGAGTTTTTAAAGCTTATACAAAAATTTTCCTCGTACTTGAAATTAATTAGAATATCTTCATATGTATTTCGTTTCATAGATGTATGCAAATCATACAAACAGAACATAGGTAAGCCTCTTACAGCAAAGGAAATGAAGTTATCATTTCTACATATAATAGAAATTATACAGCATAGAGAATATGCAAAAGAAATAGACAAATTAAAAAAGGGTAAATTACTACCATCAAATTTGCAAAGGCTTAGTCCATTCATTCATGAATTAAAACTTGACAACCAAAAATTTTCACTCATTCGGGTAGGAGGTAGACTAGCGAATGCTTCAATGCCTTATGACGCAAAATTTCCACTATTAATGCCACACAAGTCAGAATTTATAAGCTTGTACCTGAGGCATTTACATTTTACAAATTGTCATGCTGGAACTAAAGCATTAGTCTCACTACTTCGTCAAAAAATATGGCTTATAAATGCCAAGGAAGCATGTACTAAAATCATTCGAAAATGTATGCACTGCTTTCATTATAAACCAAAGTTACTGAACCAGATCATGGGAAACTTACCCTCCGATCGGGTAAAGGCTCTACGTCCATTTAAAATATGTGGAGTAGACTTTTGTGGTCCTGTAAATATTACACTCAAAATTCGAGGACGACCACCTGTTAAAATGTATATCGCGGTTTTCATATGTTTCACCTCCAAGGCTGTCCATTTAGAACTCGTGTCAGATCTTTCTTCAAATTCTTTTATCTTATGTCTTAAAAGGTTTATAGGCAGAAGAGGATATCCCGACAAAATTTACAGCGACAACGCAACCAACTTTGTAGGTGCCGCCAAAGAATTGAAGGAGTTCGCAAATGCATATCACAAGGGGGCTCCCAACGTCGCATCTTACGCTGCCAGCAAGGGAATAGAGTTCACTTGCATACCACCCAGAGCTCCACATTTCGGCGGGCTTTGGGAAGCTGCTGTGAAGTCCGCAAAAGGTTTGTTGCTCAGAACAGTAAAAAATGCATTACTAACGTCCGAAGAGCTTCAAACTGTGCTTATCGAAGTAGAAGCAGTACTCAATTCTCGGCCTCTTGCACCACTCAGCAGCGACCCAAACGATGGAGAAGCGTTGACTCCAGCTCACTTATTAGTAGGGGAAGGCCTACGAACGCTGCCTCAAGAATTGCTCAAAGAAGAAACCGTCAAGCTCACGTACTTGAAGAGATGGCAAATTTTATGCGCACTCAAGCAACGGTTCTGGCAGAGTTGGGCCAAAGATTACGTCCGCAGTCTACAAGTACGCAGCAAATGGTCCGTAGAACAGCCAGACCTCGACGTAGGAAAACTCGTTCTAATTCAAGACGAGAATCTTCCGCCACTGCAGTGGACGACGGGCCGAGTACAAGCCGTAATGCCAGGCAAGGATCAGAAAACAAGGGTTGTGGAAATAAAGACAGCAAAAGGCGTATATAAGCGCCCAATACACAAGTTGGCCCTGCTTCCGTGTAATTGAAGACCTATTGTCCTTCAATGGCGCCGGGATGTTCAGTCATCAGTTTCAATTTCTAATACTTAAAACGGAATTAACTAAACTTTATGAATTCGCTTAGCAAATTTAAATTCAACCGTATATTATATCTTATCTGTTAGTTGCCAACCAATTTATATTGTCAATTTATTTTGTAAAGTCTTTCGCGCTACAAGCGCTTGGGATTAATTTTTTTTTCTTTCTTAAAACTGTTATATTGAATTGTAAACTACAGATAGCCATTTTTAAGTTAATAAATGAGGCAGACTTGAATTACCTCTGAAACTAACAAGACGTATTTTTTTGTTTCGGTTCAATTTACTTTACGTGTCCACCATTTTATAATCTTAAAAAAGCTTAAGATTCTTCAGTTTGTAAATACATTTACAATTTAGATCCATGTCAATATTATTATAATATCCCGGGGCTATCTTGGGATGTAATGTTAAAATAAACTGAAATAAAGATGCAATTGTTGACTGATATCGAGATACACAGTTTTCCTGTGCGGGGAATACCGGGAGGTATTTTGCAATGTTAGTGATTATGATTTTACGAAAGATTCGAATTACCTAATGTATTTTGATGTAAATAATTTGTATGGTTATGCACGGAAAATGTACGATTTTTATTACGGATAAACGAAACTTGAATATGAGGAGAATATAAGTTTGAATTATATGGATACAAACTCCTTAATATATTGTTGTGGATACTTATAATATTAAGTCAAATGTAAATGTAATGATCTTGTATATATGAAAAAATTAGAAAACCTTAAAGCGGTAGGTTTATAGAGTTAGACAGATAATAAGTATGATAATTTATGTGTAAGGATAGAACGTGGAACATTTAGTGGAAAAAAAAATAAAATATGTAAATTTTTGTTTAAGTTTAAAAAAAAGTTAAGTAATCATATTGGGCAGTAGATAATCTTGAATAAATAATAAAGTTGTTTTTCAATTATTGTACATTATGAGCCATGTTTAGTGTTATATTCAATTACTGAATAATTAATAAGGATGTTTTTCTTTTCAAATGTATTTTTAGTTTTTGTATTCTGTATTTTAAATTACACTGTCCAACAGCATTTTTGGAACAGAATAGCGACCCTATAATTCTGAAAGGGTTTGTTGAGTAGATCATTTTTGTAGAACAAACTAATGGTCCAGCACGTCTGAGTTTTTTTTTACAGTGGGTCAAGGTTTTCATTTTTTGGTCGAAGGGAGCATTATACTGTATGAAAAAAATGCTGTAAGTTAATGTCTGAGAGAATTCTTATGGTCTGAGTTATATTGTGGAATTTTATGAGGATTATTTTTGTGGAAGATCTTAACTCTCTAACTGGTCCCTTTATGGGTCAATTTGACCCTTTTTTCGAGAAAATCAAAAAATATCCTTTAAAAAAGGACATTTAAGGATTACGAAAATGTTTGCCGGAAAATTTCAGTGGGGGTCACCAAAGACACTATTGTTGTAAAAAAAGCTCTTGACGCTTAATTAGTAAAATTTTACACCAACGTATACAAAACAGGTAAAACAGCGCCAAGTTCGGCCGGGCCAAACACTGAGTTCTCGCGTCTAGTCAGCTGTGACTTACAAATCGGGTGTGATATTAATTAAAATTAATAATAAAAAATAAAAATCAAGCATAATTGAGCTACTCGGCAGTACGTATCTGGTGTGACTTTTACAAAAATTAATATAAAAAAAGAAAAATTGAAGATTCAATAAGCATGGCGGATTCTGTTTGCAAATTAAGAGATTGGTTTTGTTTTATTTGTGGACATTTTACGCACCATTAAAACAAAAGAAAGATATTCCCTATCATTGAAGAACCATATTTTTTTTTTCTTTGGAATACGATTTTTATCTGAAGCTTGGATACCAAAAACTGTATGTACTACCTGCGAAAGTGGTCTTTTGACCTGGTACAAAGGCGGTACTATGGCGCTGCCATTTTCTGCGCCTATGATATGGATTGAACCTGAAGATCACAAATCAGATACATGCTATTTCTGCGTAAATTACAAATTTGGTAGAAGCCAAAGGCACTACGCGATAATGACATACGAAGCAATTTGATAAAAGCTGATGTAAAAGTTACATTTCCAAGAAAAAGGCACGCAGATTTGGGAAGTTATTTTAAAAAATCAGAAGAACTCGTATATTGTTGCAGTATTGAAGAGGTTCTAAAATAGCTAAAGCTTCCACTGGACTCTTCCGCTTGGCGACTATTTATAAATAGTTCAAAACACAGCTTAAAAGCAGTTTTACTGCACAATGGAAATCAGCATCCATCAATACCGGTTGCGTATTTCACAAAAAAGGAGAAAACATACGCAAATATTTCAAATCTCTTAAATAAAACTGAATACTATAAATATGAATGGGAAGTATGCGCAGACTTCAAAATGATTGCAATATTGACTGGAATGCAAACAGGATACACAAAATATATGTGCTGTCTTTGTAAATGGGATTCACGTGCTACCAGCAACCATTATCATATTAAATATTTCGAATAACGTAAAGAAAATATTATTGGTGACTTAAATGTAATCCATGAATCCCTTGTCCCAAAAGATGAGGTCATACTTCCACCGCTGCATATTAAGTTGGGCGTGGTGAAAAATTTTATTAAAAGCTTAAATACATAAGGAAATGCTTTCAAACGCATTCAAACAATTTTCCCCAGATTATCTGCAGCAAAATTAAAAGAAGGTAAAATACGGTTTTAGGAAATAAATTATTTCATTTAAATTAAAGTAACATTTTTTTTTGACTCTTTTTTTATTAATAAATTAACTTATTTTTAGCTTAGAGAGTCCTTTTTTAATTTATAGAAATTGCAAATATTTTTTATTTATTTTTCAATATTTCGGTACTCCTTTGTGTACCATCATCAGGAATTAAATTTATTTTTACATGTATATAAAAAACATTAGTTAAGTTTTTTGTTTTTTCATATATGTATGTATATTTGTTTTTTGTTGATATGACTTAGAAAATTTTTCTTTTAACTTCATTATGAAAAAAAGTTTTTTCATGTTTTCAAATTTTGTTTTTTGTTCAAAAATTTTTTATATACATGTAAAAACAATTTAATTCCTGAAGATGGTACACAAAGGAGTACCGAAATATTGAAAAATAAAAAATAAAAAAATATTTGCAATTTCTATAAAATAAAAAAGGACTCTCTAAGTTAAAAATAAGTTAATTTATTATTTCATTTAATGTAAATTACCTTTTCTAGGAATGCTCGTTGGACCCGATATAAGAAAATTATTACAAGATGAAGAATTTTATGGTCATCTGTTAGATATGCAAAAGACAGCATTTGACTTTATGCAGTTGATTATATCAGAATTCCTTGGAAACTCAAAAGCACAAAACTATTCAGAAAATATTGAATGCATGCTAATCGGTTTTAGCAATATTGGCGTTAAGATGTCACTAAAGCTGCATTTTCTGCACTCTCATCTAAATTTTTTTAAAGAAAACTTTGGAGAGGTTTCAGATGAACACGGTGAAAGGTCTCATCAGGATATAAAGGTATTGGAAGAAAGATTTAAAGCGAAATCCCAAAGTGTAATGCTTGCTGAATACGTATGGGGCTTGCACAGAAACCTTGACCCCTCGGAACATTCACGTCAAGCTAAACACAGGAAAACATATTAAGTTTAATCTTTAATCCATTGTCATACTACTGCTATTTCCTAATTCCCTTTTACTCGACAATTTGAAGAAAAAAAGAAAAAATAAACCACTATTAAAACAAAATTATAATTTTTTATAGAAGTTGCCATGTAATTTTGCCAATTAAGCGTCAAGAGCTTTTTTTAAAACAATGGTGTCTTTGGTGACCCCCACTGAAATTTTCCGGCAAACATTTTCGTACAATATTTTAATCCTTACATGTCCTTTTTAAAGGATATTTTTTGATTTTCTCGAAAAAAGGGTCAAATTGACCCATAAAGGGACTAGTTAGAGGGTTAAGATCTTCCACAAAAATAATCCTCATACAATTCCACAATATAAGTCAGACCATAAGAATTCTCTCAGACATTAACTTACAGCATTTTTTTCATACAGTATAATGCTCCCTTCGACCAAAAAATGAAAACTTTGACCCACTGTAAAAAAAAACTCAGACGTGCTGGACCATAAGTTTGTTCTACAAAAATGATCTACTCAACATACCCTTTCAGAATTATGGGGTTGCTATTCTGTTCTATTCAAAAAGTCTTAATTTGTTGGACAGTGTTATTATATATTAATATAGTTTTTTATTTGACCTTTTAATTAATTGTATTTTTAACTTATTTTTCTTTTATTTTTTCAATATTTCGCTACTCCTTTGTGTAGCATCATCAGGAAAAATATTTATATAAACATAAAATGAAACAACAATAAAAAAGTAATAAAAAATTTTTTCATATAAAAATTTTTTAGAAAACAAATATAAAGCACAAAATTATTTCTTATTTATCAAATGTCTATAAATCTGAGCTACATTATTTGTGTCTGCCTTAAAATTAATTCTCTGTATTATTGTTGTATTAATTATTTGTAACATTTCTAACATATAACGCCGTTTATAATTGTTTTCTGTGTTTATTACTGAAATATTTTCTAAGTTAGGATAGTGATTTAATCTAGCACAATGAGATGATAATACAGTTTTTTGTGAATTAATATTTTTATATTTTTGATCAGACTTATGACCAGCAATTCTAATTTTTAGTTTTTTTTTTTGTTGTTCCTATATATACTTTATTACAAATTTCGTTATCATTTCCGCTACAAGGAATTTTATAGACTAAATTTGACAATTCTGGATTCGGTATTTTATCTTTAGTTTTACTAAATAGTCTTTTCAATGTATAGTGTGTTTTATATGCCATTCTATATTTATTGCAGTAACAAATTTTTGATTTCTCTAACCGTTATGATATTTCAGGTACATAAATCAAAGACTTATAAATCTTTATATTTGCTGTATTTAAATTATTCTTATTTATATATTGCCTAATTAATCTATTTGTAAGTTTAATTGCAAAATTATTATTATTCAATATATTTCTAATATTTTCCTTATTCTTTTTATAAAACTCAATATCACTTATTATAAGTATCCTTTCTATTAATTTTTTAGCTGCATTTATTATAATAATGATTCTGCCAGAAGCCGTTGTTTTTTGATACCGATCTCTTAATAAATTATTTCCTCTCCCAATAAGCAAAGTATCTAAACATGGAAGTTTTGAATTCCAATCTATTTCTATTGTAAACTTAATACTAGGATTAAATTCATTAATAGTTTTAAGTAAAATATCAATTGCATTTTCAGATATTATACAAAACAAATCATCAACATATTTAGTCAATATTACTGGTTTAATACTAAGCTTTCTTATACATGTGTCTAGTAACTTCTCGATAACAATAGCCACAATAGGAGAGGCAGGAGATCCCATCGGTAATCCTTTCTGTTGTATATAAAGTTTACTATTATATTGAAAATAACTATTATCTTCTATACAAAATTTTACAATACGGAGAAACAAACTCTTTTCTATATTAGTATGTCGCTCTATAATATTCCATTTTTCTTTTATTGTGCTTATTGCTAAATCAACAAGTACGCTTGGAAATAATGACACTATATCTAAGGAAATTAATTTTTCATCATCTTTTACTTTTTGGTTCCTAATTTAATTTTTGAATGCTACAGATTTTATTATGTTATACTTATAATGTATGAAAATAGAATGCCAGCTTCTTTAAAAATAAAGGTAAATAAGATTCATACGAAAAAGTTTGCTTGCCTTGCCGTCCAGCCAGTGACGACGGTCTTCGCCGAAAGGTATGACAACAAAAAATCACTGGTTTGAATAGAATATATGAAGGAGTGTGTATCCATATAATTCAAAATTAATTTATTCTCATATTTAGGTGTCATGTATCTGTAATGAAGATTTCTATTTTGATAACTCTAGAACATAGAAACCTAGATAGATTAGCTTGCAGTAATATTTGTGGTTTTATTTATTAGTACAGCCCACATTATTTCGGTAAATTGTGATATGCTATGGAAATTTGGTTTTGAAAGCAATTCTCCTATTCCTAGATGATTACAGTTAGTGGTATCCCATTCACTTAGCATCGCACATCCTTCCTCTTATCTACATTTTCCATGGTTTTTTATGTTCACTGTATTATTTAAGAGCTTTTAAAAGTCTTCTTCAAAGGGGTTTTTAGATTTTTTTTCTATACCTTGTACTTAAATAAATATACGTTTTTATCAAGGCTTCTGATTACATTGGAGAATTCAATAAACTTTTTCCAATACCAATCCATTATTTAAACATTGATCTATTCTATCACATATCTTTTCTTATTTGAAAGATTAGCGACTAGTTTTTCATGCTCACTTCCACCAATAACATTGGTTTCAGCACAAAATAGTGAGACATTATGGCTATCAACACACTAAACAGGATAACAAAAATCAACTTCATAAATACAGCATATTTCGTAAGTAGGTAAAAAATCCCTAGAATGAATGAAATCATTTGTCCAAGTAAAACCACAATGTGGAAAAGGTTATGACATTGCCAATTCGCAGAGGTTATTTGCATCTAAATATAAAATATATTCAGGAGGTTTTGCTATATCATTGTTACTTAAATACTTGTGATTTTATTTGCTTTATCTCTAACTACACTGTGCGAGGCCACCTCGAATCCCACATTTAATAAAATAATACATTTCTAAATCCGTTAGCACTTCTAACTCAATTTGTGTGTGTGTATTTAAGCATAGCGATCCATGAAAAATCTAGGATTGTATAGCAATGCATGGCTCAAGATTATATATTTCTTGCAAACTCTTTGAAAGTTTTTAAAAATGTCTGTTGGAAAGACAAAAGTTCTTAAAAAGACCTTCATAAAATCCTGTAGAGGACCACAATTAAATTTTCCCATACCTTTTGAGATTTCATATAGTTTTATTTCGAATAGTTTTTATCAGTTTATTCAGTTTGGTACAAAATAATTCAGCTGATATAAGTTTGTTTTCATAGAGTTTTTAAAATGTGTTAACATACTCATAAGAACAAAAAAAATACTCTTTCGCCTCATGAAAATAAACTCTTTAGAATCTAAAAAGCTCCTTCGAACTAATATCAAATCATCGTCAGATAAATCAGAAGCTAAAACATCTAAGCTGATGTCATGAACCAGTGAGAATCTATGAATCTTAGCTCGATTTTTTTCTGTTCTAATACAGGTTATGGAATATTATTAGAAATTTTATCTTTACGCAATTCATCTAATAAAGTCTCAATTTCTGCATCACTATATACAAGAATTCTATGAGATAAAGAAATATACTGCTCTTTGTTTAAAGGTATAACAACTTTCACAAACAAATGACAATCATGAGAAAAAAATTATGTAAGAATATCGGAATGAATTTGGGAATTTTGTAAGATGAATTACAAGAGCTATGAGCTGCTCCTCTATGTATTCCCTGCATGCGGCAGTTATAAATTACAATCCGTTCATTATCTAAAATTTTACCGCATATGTGAGAATTTTTGACACTATTGAAATTTTCCCTTTCTAAGAGACTTAAGGAGTGCATAGGTATTTCCCTATTACTATATACTAACGTTTTAAATCTATTAAAACTTGCATTAAAACTATAATTAATACTAAAAGCATATGCGCTTCTTTTGTTTATTTCTTTACTTTATCTTATAGCATTAAAACAAATTAAACCTATCCTTTTACTGTTTGCTTTTCTTTTCATATACATAAATGATATTAGGCATAACACAATAATTTAAATATATAATAATTTAAAATACAGAGCACAAAACTAAAAATACATTTGAAAAGAAAAACATCCTTATTAATTATTTAGTAATTGAATATAACACTAAACATGGCTCATAATGTACCATAATTTAAATATACAACATAACAATTAATAATACAGTTGAAAAGAAAAACACCTTTATTATTTATTCAACATTATCTACTGTCTAATATGATTACTTAACCTTTTTTTAGTTTTTTAATCACGATTATTTCAATCAAACCTTAAACTTAAACAAAAATCAACATATTTTATTTTTTTGTTCACTAAATGTTCTACATTCTATCCTTACACATAAATTATCATTCTTATTATCTATCTAGCTCTATAAACCTACCGCTTTAAGGTTTTCTAATTTTTTCATATACACAAGATCGTTACATTTACATTTGACTTAATATTATAAGTATCCACAATAATATATTAAGGAGTTTGTATCCATATAATTCAAACTTATATTTTCCTCATATTCAGGTTTCGTTTATCCGTAATAAAAATCGTATATTTTCCGTGCATAACCATATAAATTATTAACATCAAAATACATTAGATAACTCGAATCTTTCGTAAAATCATAATCACTAACATTGCAAAATACCTCCCCGTATTCCCCGCGCGGTAAAACTGTGTATGTCGATATCAGTTAACAATTGCAACTCTATTTCAGCACGTTTTAACATTACATCCCAAGATGGCCCGGGATATTATAATAATATTGACATGGAACTAAATTGTAAATGTATTAACAAACATTACGAAAACTTTCAAATACATGACAATGCAATAAAATATCTACTTTTAAATATAATGAAAGATAGTCCAAGAGTGTGTTATATTTGAATGATAGCCAAACCTTTTCAGCGTGTTCATAATTATCCTCACTTCACTATTCATTAGTACTCGTAATATTATTGAAGAAACATGATCGACGTGGTAGCTGTGTTTTATCGAGACAATTTACTAAATCTAATTACGCTTCATTAAACTGAATTCATTATGATTTTAATAAATTGATTTTATAATCGAACAAGTAGATAGATAGTTTTTCTAAACTTGATGGCATAAACCGAAAAGAATATAGAAAACATTGTTCTGTTGACTTTTTTTGTCATTTTCTTTATCATAAACTTAAATTTTTTTTGGATATATGTAAATAAATATAATTCTTTATTTGAAGTAATTACATTTAGTATATCACCTTCAATAGATGAAAGTTCTCTAATGAAGAAATGACTATCATATACAGAAAAGTTATGAAAAAATATGGGAATGAGGTTTGAGGTTTGATACTGTAAAATACATTTTGTTATGCGCGGGACCCCTATATTCATCCATTAAATGGCAATGATCAGCTACACGCTCTTCAACATGAAAATATTTTTTTTAGAAATATGAATAAAGATTCCAAATAATTTAATTTTAATTAAATTAGGATTTGAACTGTGGATATTATAAATGTATTGAAAATTAGTCATTTATTTTAATTTCTAAAAACTTTTTTTAGAAAGAAAATATTGTTTTACAAATGTATGTGGACGTTTTCTAAAGAAAACGAGAAAAATTAGACGCTAGCAGAATGAAATGCTCCACTTTCTGGACCGCTACGTCCTTCATCAGCATTCTTCGTATCTATCTACTTTTTAGTTGTGTAAATATAAACATCATCTATTTAACCAACTAACTTTGTAAATAAAAATACGAGTAGTATTCATATCAATATTAATTTGGTTAGACGAAATTTACACACAAACTAAAGTATTTCTTCAACGTTCTCTCTGAATCTCATCTTGTACATTCGTTTTTGCTTTGTTCCAATCATCGATCGGACACGAATGCAATTTCAATTTTTGTCATTCTTACTTATTTACTCACAACATTATAGATGCTCCTTCAGTATCATATTGTTACGAACGTAAGATCTGGCAACGCCTATTGTTGTGGTCCGTACGTGCGTGGTAAGAAAATAAAAAAAGTGAAAAAGTTACTTCCACCACCATTGGGTGTGTGTATTGAATAATACAATACCTAATGTAAAACAGAAGATCGTGAGCTCGAGCCCATCTTCAGACTCAGACATAACTACAGAAGAAGAATAATAGTTTTGTAAGAAACTGCAGTACAAAACTCCCGGAAAGAGAAAGACAACTATTGCGTGAAGCCATGACCAGATAAATTAGTGAAGACGTCTATTTAATAAAAAAGCAGTAGTAGATAGTTGTCAAGACGACTTTCTTAATGGGTTAAAGGGTGATGTCAATAGACTCTTAAATTCGCGGGAAATCTAAGTATATAACAACAATCTATTTTAAAACGTTATAATCTTGCATTTATTTACTTTTCTTATTTTACAAAATATGTATATAGGTACATAAATTATAAGGTTGTATAGGTTAGGACTTTAAATTTGCAATTCAGGTAAGTATTAATATTTGTAAGTATAACCACTTCACTTTCTTGTTGATATAGGTAATTATTTTCTTTTGTTTATTATTAAAAACAAATATAGGGTAAGTATTTCACATACTAAATATCACCTTTTAGCGTTAAATTTAAGGTAAATTTTATCGTATTTGTTTCTTTTATTTTTAACCAGTTATTAATTTTTATTTTATTTATTTTAGGTTTATAGGTGCACCAACTTTTTAACTTGAAGGAATTACTTCATCTATCCTCTTGTTTTTTTTTTGTTTTTATTTTTTCGAAAAAAACAAAATTGGTGAAATTGGTGGCTGCCGTTGCTTATAAGGCTGATGTTTTGAGGCCAAAATTGGAAAACATAAAGTTTTTGTTCACTAAGGTAAACAACGACCTTTATAAGAAAGAGAAGAGTTCTAGCGGAAGGAAGTGGCAAAATGATAACAGTGTACGGCAGATAATAAGTTGCAGCTATTGTATTTAAGGGGATTACTGGCTTGGATTCTAAACAAGGCATCGAGTAGTTCATGTCTCGCCGGAGTAACACAGTAGTGTAACGTGGATGTGTGCGTTTGCAACAACACATGTTCAGTAAATACGACACCATAGAATCCTAAAGACGGGTAGGATCAGGATCTAGTATGTAGCCAGATAGAACCATAAAAAGTTATGAAACTAGCGAATTTAAAAAGTGCCACATTGGTATTTGCAATCAAAAGAATCCATACGTTTATCCTAAAAGGGATAAACGTAACATTGGTGTCAGAAGTGGGATTGCAATAATAACACACAAAATGAAAGCTGTACACTAGCTGGTGAACATATGAAAAAACGGTCACGGCAAGTATAGAAAAATTATGATGGTGCCTATTCGGGACGAACAGGCTTGAGTGAAGGATAGTGTTACGAACATAAAATCTGGCAACACTAATTGTTGTGGTCTGTATGTGCGTGGTGAGAAAATAGAAGGTGAAAAAGTTACTTCCACCACCATTAGGTGTGTGTATTAATAAATACGACAATTAGCTAACACAAGTTGAGCAGCCTCAATGGCTGCGTTGGTAAAAGTGCGTACTGTAAAACAGAAGATCGTGATTTCGAGCCCATCTTCAGACTCAGACATGAATACAGAGGAAGAATAACAATTTTGTAAGGCAATTTAAAATTAAGAAACTGCAGTACAAGCCTCCCGGAAAGAGAAAGACAACTATTGCGTGAAGCAATGGCCAGATAAATTAATGAAGACGTCTATTTTATAAAAAAAGCAGTCGTAGTGTTGTAGTCGTAGTTGTCAAGACGACCTTTATAAGAAAGAGAAGAGTTCTAAAGGAAGGAAGTAGAAAAATGATAACAGTGTACGGCAGATGTTAAGTTGTGGCTATTGGACTTAAGGGGATTACTGTAACGTGTATCCGTTTAATAAATTAAAAATTCAATATGAATGACTCCACTAAGGTCTTTTTCCTTCAACGTGTTCTTTTTTTTATTAACTTGATTTCTTGTGGCAAGGTTGCCACACCATCAGGATTCTAACAATGTTGTCTACTTAGCACTAATACATCAGAATGCTTATAAATAATATCATGACATAAAGAAGCATTTATGTCAACACTTATTACCTGCTTTTTTATAAATTATTATTTTTTTTTATCTATATATCTCTAGCTATGATACTTAGTATTATTATCGTTTGGACCAAGTTTCTACACCATAGTCCCTACCAAACCGTTGTGGGGGCCTTACAGCTAGTCCACTACTGGTAGTTCATGTTTCGAAAGCTTTCGTATCTGAATCAGGGCTTTCCTGACAATCGGATCTAGATACTGATCGGGACGCTTTAGACTCAACGGAAGGTACTGATTCATCTACGTGATTTTTAATTTCTCTAGTACCGGTGTTCTCTGCTACCGTCGAACTATTTTCTACGCAACTGCCTCCATTAAGTTCCGGGGTACTAATTCTATTCTCTGGATTTCTACTAGCTCTCCCTTCAAGCTGTGTTATATTATTTTCATATAACAGATCACTAGCACTGAAATCTTCATTTGCTGTTCTGGTGATGAAACGTCTATTGCGCCTAAAAAAATTGTTAAACCCATCTGTGACCAAGTACGACCTATCATTAAAAGAATCTTGTATTTTGCCGTAGTGCCATTCCTTTCCATTTTTTTTAAATATTATTTAATCTCCTTTCTTAAACGGCGATAACCTTTTAGCTTTCCTATCATAGTAATACTTTTGTTGTTTTGTTTTAATTTTTTTTATAACTGTAGCCTCATTTGTATTTTTTCTAATCAAAAATGAACCAGTCACTGGAAATTTGGTTTTTACTAGTCTGCCAAAAAATAGCTCGGAAGGTGTCACACCCATGTCCGCCAGTGGAGTAGTGTTGTATTTCAACAGGTGATATTGAAATTAGTTTACATCGTTCACTTCAAAACATCTCTTTAAAATATTCTTTGCTATCGCAACATTTTTTTCAGCCAACCCATTGCTTTGAGGATATCGGCGACTTGAAAATCGACATTGAACATTGTATTCATTAGCAAATCGTTCAAACTCTGCAGATCCAAAAGGGCTGTTGTCGCATTTAATAACTGTTGGATATCCTAGTATATCAAATATCTTACGGACCGTTTTTATGATTTGTCCTGTTGTTTCATTGTTTACCTCAGATGATACCACAAAATTCGAGTACGCGTCCATTAGTGCGATATAGTCACGACCGGCATACTCAAGAAGATCCATTGCTACTATATGAAATGGATACTTTGGTTCTTCTTCCTGATATAACGGTTCTTTCTGATTATTTCTTTTAAACCGCTCACAAATTTTGCAAGAAGTAACTATATCCTGGATTTGTCTATTCATCCCTGGCCAATAATAAAGCATTCTAGCCCTAGCAGATGTTTTTTCTATTCCTAAATGTGATGAATGTACCTAATTTGCAAATTTTTGTTGCAAGCCCGAGGGAATAACTAATCTATGATTTGAAAACAACAACTCATTCTGAACATGTAGTTCACCCTTCAATTTATAAAACTTTTTTCCCAGATCATCCAAGTGATGATGACCTGGCCAACCGTTCATAACATACCTGACAATCCATAAAAAGAAAAACTGGCACTTAAATGTGTGATAAACTTCAAACCACATTGAATTACTGCAATTTTTTCTTACCCTTTTAATTAATTCAATTTTTTTTAGTAAGCTTTGTTTTTTAAATTGATTTAAAACTCTTGTTGTAATTGTATTTTAAAGAATATTTAAAAAGAACTTTTATAATATAAAATAATACACTTTTGACAGCTACTCTACACACAACAAAATTAAGCAAATGGCGAATTCCTTAATTTTCGCTGTTAGCCGGAACGTCACACTACATATAAAAAATAGTATACAGATTTTTTACATATGGAGTTTGGCAGTTAGGCTACCGGCGAAAAGCAATGAATTCGTCATCGCTCCCACCGTATATTTATTCGCCTTGATACCGCCTGATAAAATTAATTCGCCTGGAAAATTGTTATACAAGCAGACTACAAAATTTTATCTGTTAAATAAAAATTGGTACAAATAAAAAACGTAAACAATAGTTTCCTTAAAATTATTAAAGTGTGAGTGTACATATTATATGTATGTATGTATACATAGATGTTTTCATTCATGAAAGTGTTATGATGTCCTTAATCACTGATTGTAATTTATTTTTTTTATTATTTTTTTTTATTTTATTTGGATCTGAACTGTACGGTCCAGAAAGTGCAGCATTTCATTCTGCTAACGTCCAATTTTTCTTGTTTTCCTTGGAAAACGTCCACATACATTTGTAAAACAATTTTTTCTTTCTAAAACAAAGGTTTTTAGAAATTAAAATAAATGAACTAAAGCCAGAATTAATTTTCAATTCTTTTATAATATCCACAGTTCAACTCCTACTGCCAGGCCCACGATGTCGCAATAGTTCGTTCGTTTGCATAATTACATTTTAAACAAAAACAATTCTTTAGAATTGGTTTTTGTTTGGTGATGATGATTGGAACAAAGAAAAAACAAATGTACAAGATGAAATTCAGAGAGAACGTTGAAGAAATACTTTAGTTTGTGTGTAAATTTCGTCTAACCAAATTAATATTGATATGAATACTACTCGTATTCTTATTTACAAAGTTAGTTGGTTAAACAGGTGATGTTTACAATTACACAACTAAAAAGTAGATAGATGCGAAGAATGCTGATGTAGGATTTAGGGGTCCAGAAAGTGCAGCATTTCATTCTGCTAGCGTCTAATTTTTCTTGTTTTCTTTGGAAAACGTCCACACACATTTGTAAAACAATTTTTTCTTTCTAAAAAAAGGTTTTTAGAAATTAAAATTAATGAACTAAAGCCAGAATTCATTTTTAATTCGTTTATAATATCCACAGTTCAAATCCTAATTTAATTAAAATTAAATTATAAAATGCACGGCGTAGCGTTACGTACATTCATCTTTAGCTTATAACAATCAATATTGTTACGTTTATCCCTTTTAGGATAAACGTACAGATTCTTTTGATTGCAAAAACCACTGTGGCACATTATAAACTTCTTATGGCTCTATCTGGCTACATACTAGATCCTGATCCTACCCGTCTTTAGGATCCTATGGTGTCGCATTTACTAAACATGCGTTATTACATACGTATACATCCACGTTACACTACTGTGTGACTCCGGCGAGACATGAACTACCCGATGCCTTGTTTAGTAACCTCAACCATACACAGATCTCTCCACCTTGCTTTAAATACAAGCCTTTAATAAGAGTTGACATAAATGTTTCTTTATGTCATGATATTATTTATAAGCATTCTGATGTATTAGTGCTAAGTTGACAACATTGTTAGAATCCTGATGGTGTGGCAACCTTGCCATCATTAGTCCCAATTCGCACGATAAAAGAAAATAAGACTGCTTATTTTCATTTTCTTTTTTGAACTTTCATTGACGTTCGCACAGTACAAGTCTTATAGCTTAAATTGTTCAGATATTTGCATGAATGTACACACATACATCTGTGTTTTTTGACATTACGAATATGGAAGCAAAGCGAATTGCAAGTACAAGCAAGTCTGTACTCATTTAATTATACCTCACCCCGTTGGCTACAACCTAATCAGCTCAGCTTAAATACTTGCATCGTGCGAATTGGGACTTAGTTTTAAGAAAAGTCTAGAAATCAAGATAGTAAAAAAAGAACACGTTAAAGAAATAAGACCTTAGTGGAGTCATCCATATTGATTTTTTTAATTATTAAACGGATACACGTTACATGGTGTCAGAAGTGTAAAACTTATAGTTTGGGTGAATTATAAAAATAAAATATAAATATTAAAAGGAAAATAGAAATATTTAAGGAACTCTCTCTATTACAAATAAAGAAGATAAACGAAAAAAATAATAAAAAAAATCAGCACAAAATGGCGGCTGCTGACCGATTACCACCTGAGTTAGACTGTGCAAATCTGTGGTGTATATGATCGCTACCGGTAAGTCAGGTGAGACTGAACCTAAGAAAATTGCGGACTTCATGTGGCTGGTTGGCATTGAAGGTGCAAACATATACAACACGTTGTTTCCGAATGATGGAACGCAGGACTCTCTGCGTTCATTGGATGAAGTTTGATGAGCACTGTTTGCTGCAAAGAAACAAAGCAATGGAATCCTATAAGTTCAACATGGTGTCACAAAAAGAGAGACAAAAGTTTTTAGAATTTTAAACTGAATTGAGAAGTCAAATTAGGTACTGTGAATTCAAATGTGAGTGCGGAAAGTCATATGAAGAGCGTATGTTACGTGACCGAATTATTGTCGGCGTGTGATAAGAAACTGCAGCTGAAATTGTTAGACGGACGAGATGAACAACTATCTCGGGTTATTGATGTGTGCAAAACTTTTTAGACAGCAAATTTAAATAAAAACATACTACATACGAAGCAGGCATTGACTGTGTTAAAGGTGGGTGACAAGCCAGAATCAACGTCAGCAACTGCTGTTAATCGTGTTTGTTTTAACTGTGGTGGAGTGTGGACAGCGGGTCACGTAAAGGAATGCAAAGCAAGGGAAGCCATATGCAGATCGTGCTTAAAAAAGGGTCATTTTCAAAAAATGTGCCGCAAACCTCGGGAGAAAACAGAAGCTAGTAAATCAACTGGATATGTTAGCAGCAAGCAGAGAGTGGCTGGTCTTAACTGGAATGAAGCTGAAGGTAAAAGTTATGGTAGTGGTAGAAAATTATGTAGTTTATTAAATTTGAAAAATACCCTTAGGTTAAACTCAGTAGCATCTGTAAGCGAGCGGTGGACCCAGAAATATTTAGTAGGAGATGAAATAGGTAAGTTCAAGTTGGATACAGGGGCAGACTTTAGCTGTGTGCCACTAAAGTTGGTTAAGAAATTAGGAATTAAACTTGATAACCAAAAGAATGAATTTCCTGTGTTTGATTATAATGAAAATAAAGTAAAAATTATGGCACTTGCCTACTTGAATGCGTGGATTTAGTTTCAAAAAAAGGAAAGCTAGCTGAGTTTGTGACTGTGAATGACAATTGTGAACCAATACTGGGGTTAAAAGACAGACTTTAAATTAATTAAACGATTGGACGTGGGTACTTTTGTAAGCATGGATTTGAAGGCATCATTCATGGAGAAATATATGGATGGTTTTCATAGACTTCGTAAATTTCCAAGAACTTTTTCAATATTTTTAAAGCAAAATTCTAAACCGGTGCTTTACTACCGAATTCGCTGCAGGGCAAATTGAAGTTGGATTTAAAAAAGACATATAGCACCTGTACAGTACCCAACAGACTGGGTTAACAATTTGCAATTAAGGCCAGGATATACTATCATACTTAGTCGTACGATCTGTCAAAAATTGCATGTGTGCTCAAAAAGTATGATAGTGTAGATTAAAAGTGTAGGTGTGTAACAGACTTTTTGACAGATCTGTACGATTTTATAATCTTTTGAAATAATTTATAAAATGATTTTTTCTATGCGATCAGGGTTGATTTTTTTAAGATGAACAGAAAAAACAACAAAATATTAAAAGCATCTGTTTTTTGCATCTTTTTTGTATAATAGTGTGGCACCTACGACGCCATTTTAAAACGATTTATAAGTAGGACAGAATTCTGTCAGATTTTTGTGTGATTAAATCGTACGATTGTGTATGATAGTGAATCCTGGCCTTAAGTAGAGAAACCTAATGGTAAACTCAGAATATGTCTAGACCCGAAACCACTAAATGAGTGCATTAGGTGTGAATATTTCCTAATACCAACAATAGAGGATATAAAAGGAAAACTAAAACTTTTTCGGTTCTTGACTTAAAAAGCAGATTTGGCATATGGAACTGGATAAAAAAAGCTCAGATCTTACAACATTTTTGACACCCTTTGAAAGGTTCAGATTCAAACGAGTTCCTTTTGGGCTCAGCCGTGCTCCGGAAATGTTTCAACAGGAGATGGTAAGGATTTTTAGGAATATAGAGGAAATTTGATATATTTTGATGATTTAGCTATCCGTGCTGCTAGTGATAAAGAGCATGATCAGATCATGGAAGTGATGATGAGTAGGGCTCGAGAAAATAATATCAGATTTAATGATGAGAAAATTCAATATAGACAAGAAAAAAAAATTTATGGGATATATTTTATCGGAAGGGAAAGTAATGGCGGATTAAAAATATACTGACGTGATATTAAGGATGAAGGAACCGGTAAATAAGGCGGATGTATTACGATTTCTAGGTTTGCTTAACTACTTGGCCAGGTTTATACCGAATCTGTCACGACGTTCCGCGGAATTATGAAAGTTAACACGAAATGATGTAGCGTTTAAGTGGACACAACAGCATGATCAGGAATTTGAGAAATTGCTACGATTAGCGGCAATAAGGCCAGTGTTAGCAATCTATAATCCAGAGCTTCCAGTGGTCATACAGACTGATGCGTCTAAGGATGGGTTGGGGTGTGTATTAATTCAGGGTGGACACCCTGTAGCTCTTGCTTTCAGGACGCTCAGCTGTAGTGAACAGAAGTGGGTTCAAATTGAGAAAGAACTTTTGGCAATTGTGTTTGCTTGTCAACGATGTCACTATTTCCTGTATGGACGACCGTTTACGGTAGAAAGTGACCTCAAACCGCGGGAGTTATTAGTTAAACGTGATATTGATAGCGTGACAATGCGACTTTAGCGCATGTTTATGTTTCTCTTAAAATATCCGCATGTAACAGTAGTATATAGGCCAGGAAAGGAAATGTTACTTGCTGATTGTTTATCGAGGGCTCAGTTATCTGAAAGGGAGGAAAAAAAAGAGTCATCGGGTGTTATATATATGGTTATAAAATCAGTGTGCATTTCAGAGGAAAACTATGAGTACTATCGAAAATTGTTGAGCATGGACCACAAATATTTACGGATTGTCAGGTATGTTACAAACGGTTGGCCAGGTCATCATCACTTGGATGATCTGGTCAACCGTTACCGTTACCGTCACCATCAGGTTTCTCTACTAATTGCAAATTGTTAACCCAGTCTGTTGGGTATTGTACAGGTGCTATAATGTCTTCTGTAACCAATTTTTTTAGTTCCAACTTAAATTTGCCCTGCAGCGAATTTGGTATTCGCTTTCGGTAGTGAAGCACCGGTTTAGAATTTTGCTTAAAAATATTGAAAAAGTTCTTTGAAATTTACGAAGTCTATGAAAAACATCCATATATTTCTCCATTAATGATGCCTTCAAATCCATGCTTACAAAAGTACCCACGTCTAATCATTTAATTAATTTAAAGTCTGTACACTCTTTCAATCCCAGTATTGGTTCACAATTGTCATTCACAGTCACAAACTCAGCTAGGTTTCCTTTTTTTGAAACTAAATCCACGCATTTACTAGCTTCTGTTTTCTCCCGAGGTTTGCGGCACATTCTTTGAAAATGACCCTTTTTCACGATCTGCATATGGCTTCCCTTGCTTTGCATTCTTTTACGTGACCCGCTGTCCACACTCCACCACAGTTAAAACAAACACGATTAGCAGCAGTTGTTGACGTTGATTCTGACTTGTCACCCACCTTTAACACAATCAATGCCTGCTTCGCATGTAGTATGTTTTTATTTAAATTTGCTGCTTAAAAACTTTTGCACACATCAATAACCCGAGACAGTTGTTCATCTCGCCCGTCTAACAATTTCAGCTGCAGTTTCTTATCACACGCCGAAAATTATTCGCTCACGTAACATACGCTCTTCATATGACTTTCCGCACTCACATTTGAATTCACAGTACTTAATTTGACTTCACAATTCAGTTTACAACAATTCTAAAAACTTTTGTCTCTCTTTTTGTGACACCATGTTGAACTTATAGGATTCCATTGCTATGTTTTTTTGCAGCAAACAGTGTTCATCAAACTTCTTAAGTACGTCATCCAATGAACGCAGAGAGTCCTGCGTTCCATCATTCGGAAACAACGTGTTGTATATGTTAGTACCTTCAATGCCAACCAGCCACAGGAAGTTCGCAATTTTCTTACGTTCAGTCTCACCTGACTTACCGGTAGCGATCATATACACCACAGATTTGCAGTCTAACTCAGGTGGTAATCGGTCAGCAGCCGCCATTTTGTGCTGTGTTTTTTTTACTATTTTTTTCCGTTTATCTTCTTTCCTTTTAATATTTATATTTTATTTTTATAATTCACCCAAACTATAAGTTTTACACTTCTGACACCACGTAACGTGTATCCGTTTATTAAATAAAAAAATCAATATGGATGACTCCACAAAGGTCTTTTTTCTTCAACGTGTTCGTTTTTTTTATTACCTTGATTTCTAGACTTTTCTTAAAACTAATGATGGCAAGGTTGCCACACCATCAGGATTCTAACAACGTTGTCAACTTAGCACTAATACATCAGAATGCTATAAATAATATCATGACATAAAGAAACATTTATGTCAACACTTATTAAAGGCTTGTATTTAAAGCAAGGTGGAGAGATCTGTGTATGGTTGAGGTTACTAAACAAGGCATCGAGTTGTTCATATCTCGCCGGAGTAACACAGTAGTGTGACGTGGATGTCTACGTTTGTAACAACGCATGTTTAGTAAATGCGACACCATAGGATCCTAACGACGATTAGGATCAGGATCTAGTATGTAGCCAGATACAGCCATAAGAAGTTTATAATGTGCCACATTGGTCTTTGCAATCAAAAGAATCTGTACGTTTATCCTAAAAGGGATAAACGTAACAATATTGATTGTTATGAGTTAAAGAATGTACGTAACGCTGCGCCGTGCGTTTTATAATTTAATTTTAATTAAATTAGGATTTGAACTATGGATATTATAAATGAATTGAAAAATAATTCTGGCTTTAGTTCATTTATTTTAATTTCTAAAAACCTTTTTTTTTAGAAAGAAAAAATTGTTTTACAAATGTATTTGGACATTTTCCAAGGAAAACAAGAAAAATTGGACGTTAGCAGAATGAAATGCTGCACTTTCTGGAACGCACAGTTCAAATCCAAATAAAATAAAAAAAAAATAATAAAAAAATAAATTACAATCAGTGATTAAGGACATCATAACACTTTCATGAATGAAAACATCTATGTATACATACATACATATAATATGTACACTCACACTTTAATAATTTTAAGGAAACTATTGTTTACGTTTTTTATTTGTACCAATTTTTATTTAACAGATAAAATTTTTTAGTCTGCTTGTATAACAATTTTCCAGGCGAAATAATTTTATCAGGTGGTATCAAGCGAATAAATATACGGTGCACTGTGGTCAATACTTTGAGATAGCGGCCAAAACTTCTTTTGGTTTTTGTTCTCCGATTTTAAAGTTATTAGACTCTTATTAAAGTAGACAGTAGTAAGCCTCGGGAGCCAAAAAATTAGAACTCTATTTCAACTATTTCACTGAGAACAGGCTGGTCCAAAATGGGCTTTTTCAGAATTTAGTAAATTTATGATATTTTTAGGTATTTTTTAAATTTTAAATAACCATAACTTTTTTGTTTTTCAAGGACGAAATAAATTTTGTGTTGTAACTTAACTTATTTCCTATTACAATTTAAATATTTTTTTTTTTAAAGGTCAAATTTCTCGGAAATTTCCTATTTCATAGAGCACAATTCCTGTGAGTCAAGCTGAGTCAAAACACAAATTAACTATTTTGTAGTCCTAACTCTCCCCTACATTCCTATATATACACGTCCATGCATCGGGACTGCACTTTTTGAGCTACAGCAGTTTTTCTGACCCAAGGTAAGATATTCGGTACAAATGAACGTCATATTTTTTGAGAAGTTATTTGTATGTGAAAGTGGCTATTATGCATATATTTTGATGAAATTTTGTACAAAAATTCTTGATCCAAAAAATAATTCTGTTGAAATTAGGAGAAGTTGGCCCATATTTGGACCTAGTCCACATAGAAGGGTGTATCAAAATTTTGACAAAAATGACAATGGAACTCCCAAATTATGTGGTATCTAGCAATTAATTTGGAAAAGGTAAAAAATGAAATTATTGCCATCTAATATTACATAACTTAAATACCTG
This sequence comes from Cistogaster globosa, assembly GCA_937654795.1. Lineage (NCBI taxonomy): Eukaryota > Metazoa > Arthropoda > Insecta > Diptera > Tachinidae > Cistogaster > Cistogaster globosa. The sequence goes on from OW569407.1 coordinate 44,266,530, forward strand.
AAAATTGCAAATAAATTTAAAACCAATGGAAGCAAGTGGTAAAACCAAGTACCTGTTATATTATTACCAGTACCTGTTAACTCTCAAATTATGTGGTATCTAGCAGTTTATTTGGAAGAGGTAAAAAATGATTTTATTGCCATCTAAGATTACACAACTTAAATACATAAAAATTGCAAATAAATTTAAAACCAATGGAAATAACTGGTAAAACGAAGTACCTGTTATATTATTATCAGTACCTGTTAACTCTGAAATTATGTGGTATCTGGCAATTCATTTGGAAAAGGTAAAAAATGATTTTATTGCCATCTAATATTACATAACTTAAATACCTGAAACTTGCAAATAAATTTAAAACCAATGGAAATAACTGGTAAAACCAAGTACCTGTTATATTATGTTTCAAAGAGGAAAAAAAGATCATGTTGAAACTTCGAGCAATAGTATATTAATCCATGCATTCATTTTTTTTTCCTCATTATTGTTTCAACAATGGCTAAATTCAGTTATAGTGTTCTATCTGATATATATTTTGAACGGAAAGATGAAAACGACATTATTTTACATATAATGAATAATCCATTCTTCAAAATATGCGACAAACAAGAAATTAAAATTCATAAATTAAAAATAAAAAACTTTTTAAATACTTTAAGAAAACGGTACAATCAATGTTCCAGAAACAAGAAAATGTTTTACTCACGCAACCAAGAATGGCTAAGAAATAAACTTATTTTTAAAAAGGCATCAGTAACTACCACGGAAACTGGAAAAGGTGGTCGACCAGCAAAGCCAATTGATAATTGTAGTGAAAGATCACGAAGACGCAAGCTTAAACATATCAATGAAGAAGTTTCTTGTAGCATCATAAAGGATTCATTTCTGCATCAAATTCAACCATCGAAAACTAAAAAGAGTAAAATTGCTATCATTAATAAAATAGTGGAAGCAAGCCCCAGACGCACAAAAAGGATTTTAAAAAGTATGCCGACACCAACTGAAGAAAATAAATTTACTCCAGAAGAAGCATTTGCACTATTTTTGGATTTGAAAATTACTAAAAACCAATATACAGAATTGGGGAAGCGAACCAATGAAAAAAATTGTGGAATTTTTCCATCATATCGAGATATAGTTTCTGCCAAAAAAGATTGCTTACCTTCACCAACTGCTATTAGTGTAACTTCAAGTTCAGCAGAAATAAAATTGCAGGATCTTCTTGAACACACTGCAGAACGATTACTAAAGACATTTGATGCTGACTATTTAAAGAAGTTTAAAAATTGCAGCATGACTTTAATTTCTAAATGGGGATGTGATGGGTCCTCTGTCCAGAAACAATACAAACAATGTAATGCGGAAAATTCATCAGATGCCAATTTATTCATGATTTCTTTCGTTCCATTACGTTTAACAAAAACATTTATTGGTTCAGAGCCGTCAACTAGTAGAGCTGCAGAGATAGATGCATGGAAGAATAAAATTCCCTCGTCAACAAAATTTTGTAGACCAATAAGGTTTGCTTACAAAAAAGAAACTAAAAATGTCATAACTGAAGAAGTTGGCAAAATAACAGATGAATTAAAGAACTTCAACCAGTGATATTTGAATTTAATGACCAATGCATCGAAGTTAACTTTAAAATGTCACTTACAATGATTGATAGAAAAGTTGCACAAGCTTTAACCGAAACAAAGTCTTCGTCAAGCTGCACCATATGCCAAAAAACATCAAGTCAATTGAGCCAACCACCAACACAAGACGATAGTTTTAATGAAGCATATAAATTTGGAATGTCACCTCCTCATGCTAGAATTGTTTTTATGGAGCATGTATTGGGATACGATTTGGAATTTGGCCCGTTAGGCGAAACAGTGAAAAACAACAAAGAAAATTTGAAAAAAAAGAAAGCAAGAAAAAAACATATTCAAGAAAATACCGTGAGATAGGCCTTATAATTGACCAGCCAAAGCAAGGAGAAGGAAATTCTAATGATTGAAACACAGCAAGGAGATTTTTTTCCGATCCAGAAACTGCAGCTTCTATAACTGGAGTAGATTATGATTTAATACGACGATTCCAAATCATATAAGAAGTTATAGCATGTAGCAAAAAGATAGATGCAAAAAAATTTGGTCAGTATGCTAATGAGACAGCTACCCTTTATAACCAAAAATATTCTTGGAGACATATGCCAACCGCAGTTCATAAAATTTTGCTCCATGGGGAACAAATAATTCAGCACAATATGCTTCCAATTGAAGATCTCTCAGAAGAAGCAGAAGAAAAAGGGAACAAAAACTACAGATTCTTTCGCGAGCACAATACAAGAAAAATTTCCAGATATTGTACTAATGAAGAACTTATTAGTATTTTGTTGTGCACATCAGACCTATACATGTCCAGTATTCGACAAAAATGGAAATCAACCTCATTAGAGTTAGATGAAGAAGCTAAACAACTACTGCAAAATGAAAATCAAAGCTATTTGAAAAAAAAATTTTTTACTTATATTGTTTAATTAATACTAGCTTAAAGATTATAATTTGTTTCTAATTTTGGTATAAATTTTTATTAATACATTTAAATAAAATATATGTGCACTTTAAATCCAAAGTAAAAGTTTACTTAAAATTTTATCGATGTTGTGTTCTGTATATAATATATTCAAATGGTATTGATATTGTTGGGAATTTCAGTGTTATTTTTCAGTTTAATCCTCAGAAGAATTAGCTTTCTTCAAAAAAAACCAACCTTTGGCCACTGTGAATATTGAGACTAAATAAATGTCAGTTGCCAAATGTTGCCATTTTCTGACCAAAATTAAGTTTAGGAATAATAAATAAGTATTGGTTGTAAAATACGATTGAAGAAAATAAGAAATTATAAAAAAATACCTATTTAAAATTTCAAAATATTCAACTTTTACATGGAAACTCAACAAAAAATTAAAATGCAGTTTTAACTCCACATTACTTACGTTCCTATCAGTCGATTTTTACGTTTGAATACGCAAATTGAAGCTTAAAGTCCCTCTTATTGAACAAAACAAATTGCGTAAAAAAATACCAATCCGGTCAAAAGTTATAGAGTTTTGACCGCTATCTCGCGAAATTGACCACTTTGCAACGGTTAAAAAATGGGTCCATAAAGGTCAATTTACGTCACCTATGAGGATACCCTTTAATTTTCAGGTGTATTTTTCTATTACTTTTTGCTATTTGGAGCTATAGTGATACACAGTTTTTATTAATTTTAAAGCGGTAATCTTTACGGATCATAATACACTTAAAAACTCGTATCCCCGAAATTTTCATAGAGTCATTAAAAAAGGCATATATATATATATAAGCCATTTAAGATTTTGTTTTTTTGACTTTACATTTTTATACGTTTATATTAAATAGCAAGCTAAATAGCTTAAAAAGAAATATTAAATAAATAAAAAAGAAAACATAACAAAAATAAACAAAATTATTTAAAAAATCTTAATAATATTGTTCTAGTGATTTAATAATTTTATCTTATCTTTAACTATGTGTCTTGAAAATCCTCTGGTTTGTTGTCGTGCTATTTGTTGATGACGATGTTGAGGCGTTGTGGTCTTGTGATTGTTCTTCTTCATGGGTTTGATGGTGATGACTTGTTTCTAAATTAAGGGGCAAAGTATTTTCATCGGTATGAATTTCTTATTATTTAAATAAATAATTATAACAGTTATTTATTTTAGTATTTTATAAAGAAAAAATAATATTAATAACAGTTTAGTAGTATTGTGAAAGAATATTGAAATAAATTGAAAAATTTTTTTTATAAAAGAAAATTTTACTTACTGTACCTTGTGTTTCAAAAAGTTAATTAATTAATTTTCTCGATTTTAAAAGAGTTAATATATTATTTAAGTTAATGTAACAAAATTATTTATAATAATATATTAGAAATGAAAATAAATTAAATTTAAAAATAATGTATTATTTAATTAAATATATTAATTATATAATTATTTAATTTTAATATTTTATGGGATAAGCTATAGAATAAATTTTTAAAAATTCATTAGTCTTTAGTTCAAGGCTGGTATGAATGGTTAGACGAGATATTAACTGTTTCATAAAAATTTTTATTAAAATTTTATTTTTTAGTAAAAAAGCTAAAATTTATTCAAAAGACGAGAAGACCCTATAAATTTCGATTTTGGATTAAGATATAATTTTAGGTGAAGTAGCTTAAATTTTAAGTCTGTTCGACTTTTAAATTCTTACATGATCTGAGTTCAAACCGGTGTAAGCCAGGTTGGTTTCTATCTTTAAAAATTTAAATATTTCAGTACAAAAGGACCTAATATTTGGTAAATTATTATTTTATTTCATGAATATAATTAAATTAAACTATTTTGGCAGATTAGTGCAATAAATTTAGAATTTATTTATGTAAATTTTATTACAAATTGTGTTTGTTTTTATAGAAAATTTATTATTTATTATTAGAAGATAAGTATTAAATTTCTGTTACTAAAAGTTGCTTTTTTAACACTTTTAGAGCGAAAGGTTTTATGATATATTCAAATTCGAAAAGGTCCTAATAAAGTTGGGATTATAGGAGTTCCTCAGCCTTTTTGTGATGCCTTTAAATTATTTACTAAAATACAAACTTATCCTTTATTATCTAATTATATTTCTTATTATTTTTCTCCAATTTTTTCATTATTTTTGACTTTATTAATTTGAATATGTATACCAATTTTTATAAAGTTGTTGTCTTTTAATTTAGGATTATTATTTTTTCTTTGTTGTACTAGTTTAAGAGTTAATACAGTAATAATTGCTGGAATATCTTCTAATTCTAATTATGCATTATTAGGTGGTTAAAGATCTGTTCCTCAAAGTATTTCTTATGAAGTTAGGCTCGCTTTAATTTTATTGTTTTTTATTTTTTTAATTGGAAGTTATAATATATTATTAAGTTTTTAAGCTGCATCCGTAGACTAGATTTAAGCCCTTTCTTTATAGCCAACTTACTAGTATACTCATTTCAAAAACAGCGATCTGGAATGTAGTTTGGTGCCTTTAATAATAAATGGAAGCTTGTGTATTTGCTACATCAGCTTTAATTCTTAAAGGCCTTATTCATAATCAATTTTTGTAATAAGTTTATCAAACAAAATTTCCATACAAATTTGGTTTTATCAACCCGTAATAAATTTAAAAATTGATTATGAATAAAGGCAGAGTTAGTCTGTACTTTCCGTTCCGTGACAAATCAGCTGATCAATTACTGTTAAATGGAAAATATGTATTTGTGGTTTGTTATTACTTTGACGTTCTGTTCTGTTCCATTCGAACCAGTAGAAAATAGAATTCAACGTTAAGTTACTAGAAAGTTGTTTGGTAGTGTGAGTGCAAAATTGTAAACATACCATTTTTTGTCATTGTAATTGTTGGTTTTTTGTTGTGTTGTGTATTGTGTTTTCTTTGTTAATTATAAATGGCTAATTTGTTGTTACAGAAAAACTAATTACAATAATTTAAAAAGCAGAACGGCACGGCACAGAACAGCAACAGCAACAGAAAATAAAGACTAATGAGGCCTTAAGGCCTTAAATCTTTGGCAATTGCTGACAAAACTAAAATGACGCCATATTATTCATCAAATTTTATACAATGCTGCCACTTTCTTTGAATTGCGAATGAAATAAATTAAAAATGAAACTATATTAGATGGTACACGGAGAAAAGATTTTTTCTTATAATTTAATTAGTGAATGCTGTTAAGCATTTAATAAATGACAGTTTTTTTCGACATGAAATAGCTAATATAACCTTTTTATTCGTTTGTAATTCATCACTTATAAAAGAAAATATTTGAACATCATTTTTGCTGTAATACCTTTACTATCTTATATGATAGCTGTTTGACAATAATGAATTATTATACTTGTTTTTAAAAATTTAAGAATAAATATAAAGTGACAGAAATCTCTATAAAAATCTTAAACTTAAAAAAAAGTCGAATGAATGTATATACTGATATATTTTCATGATAAAATATTGTTTTGAGCAAATCGTACAGTTTTTTACCTTTGCTTCTATTAATTTTATAATTCACCAAACCACTTAAACATGTTGAACTGGCCTTGTGCTCGCAACATTGTTTTGTCAGAGATATTAAAATTCAATTCTGTGCTATCCATTAGTATTGGAGGTTTTATTAAGAAAATAAATTTATTTTACAGTTTTTCAAAAAAGACATACATTCTACAAACAGTTATGTTACAACAGTTATGTTATAATTAAATTTTCAAGAGAAAAAAATATTTATAAAAAACGTAAATTAAAAAAATGAAAAAAGGGAAAATGAAAGCACTTTCATCAGGTTAACTCTAAACTTATTATTTTAAAGTCAGTAATATAAAAAACCTTGCATTATTTATTTGAAATTAATACTAACTCTACTTTATTCGTAATTAAATTATCTAAATTTATGCAGCTGATTTCTCTATGTTATTTTAATAAACTATTTCCAAAAAAGGAAGTTGAAGTAATTTGCTGCAAAAAAATATATAAATATGGCTTTGCTAGTACTTAAGTAGTACATATAGATTTTATTTATTTCAATTAATTAATACACAAAGCCCGATTAGATCAATAAAATACATGTTATAAACGAAAGAATAGTAAATAATATAGTTACAAAATAATAAAGAAAATTAAAAAACAAATAAATAAATTTAATTCGTATGCCCAGTCAGAAATATAATGATCAAATATATTTGGGTGCAATAAAAAGCCACAAAGATTTTCTTTTAACAAAAATAAAATGCAAATTCCTATAATATGATGCACTAACTTATTTTAAACACTATATACAGACACATTCACTTTTAAGTTCTTTAAAAATAAGTATTATTATTGCATTGTAGTAAAAATAGTTTTTAACTAAATTTAAATATATATATGAAAAGAAATCAAAAATATATAAGAAACTATACTATTCCAAAATTATACAAATAAACTCAGTTTTACTGCAGCTTTTGGAATATTCTACAGCAAATCGCTCTCTCGTAAGCACTTTTGAGAGTTTTACTTATAACAATCTTTTTTTATCTGTTAAACCATAGCAAGAGCAGTAGCTTCAAACTTAATCGAATATGGAAAATAATACAACTTTCTATTCTTTGTTTTATAACATCGAGAGATCTACACGTACATTGATTTAATGTCACAACAGGCTAAAAAATTTTCAAACAACCAATACTTTTAAATCACGATATCAGCTAAACATGTCAATATCAATAACTTAAGCATATAATAAAACTTATCTCTCAATTTCATTACTTTTGAAAATTATTAATCAAATTCTTGTCATTTTTTAGACCGAAATTTTTAATAGCTACATGTAGTTCTTAGTAAAGTAAGCTAGTCAACATTTTACTAAAAAGTAGGGCGAGTGGATAACAAGTGAATTTTGTTAATGCAATTTCTTTAAGGTGATTCAGTCTTCTAATACACATTTTCATTAAAATAAAATTAACACTACACAAACAACTGTTATATTAAAAGAGATTTAAATAACTTTGACGATTTTTGGAAAATTTCATTATTCATCTATTCCTCCTTTCTTGATAGGAATGTGTGAAAAATCCATTAATTTTCCTTTTTTTAACTACTTTTTTTTCTTAGTACGAAGTTCTTATTTTATGCAACTCTGTAAAAAAAATGCTTCAAAAGTATGATTTCTTCACGCCGATCAAGTTAAGGCATATCTTTTGCGGCGGCGGTGGCTTGAAAAAATCTTCGGCGGCTCTGGTTAGCCGATTCGGACCAGGTCTGTGCTTCTACTACATGGTAGTCTTTGAAATGTTTTTACTATTTTAAAAAAGATGACAAACATAAAAATTAACAAAAGTGGTGATCCCTGTAAAGACGATGTTTACATCAACGACAGAACTAATTCAAGTGAAACTGAGCTTGATGTAGCACGAGAAAGTGATACGAGTCAATTTATAGATTCTGCAGAGAATGATAGTTCAGCGGGAAATGTAGATGGTTTCAGGTATATAAATGGAAATTTTGCTGAAGACGCAGACGAAATTAATAACTATAGTGGCACAAGCACGTCTTTTAGTTTGCAAGAATGCATGAGTGAGTTTCGTGCACGCAGGATTCGGCGTTCATCCTTATCTCAACATATCCAAGATATATGTATAAATGGAGATAGCAAAAATGTTCAAGGAATGGATGAACTAGATTTAATTAAACAAAATATGTGCAACAAAGAGCAGGAGCGTAAATGCAAACCATGTCAAAATGGTTTTTGTTATTGCTTTACAAGTGATAGTGGGGATGGAGGAGGCAACATGGTTGGTTGTTATTTATCAGAGAGTTCACCTGCTTTCAATTCTCGACGCAGTAAACAATTAAAATGTATTCAGGTAAGTGTTTTCAATAAATTTTGACATCTAATACTAACAGTCTAACATCTTAAAAGTTTTCAAACGCTGGTAAAAGAATTGGTGGTAGGTCGCAATGTAGAAGAGAAATAAGAGAAATCGGTGAAACTAATTGTTTAAAAAGAACACCACACACTATAAAAGCTATGAGTAGTCTTGAAACAAGTACAAGAGTTGCTCCGCTTATACACATCATACAAGAACTTCGTAACAATTGTGTAATATCTAAAGTAAACGTCAATAAACATAAAATAAAGTCCTTTGGAAATAATATAATTTTCGATAAAAAAACTTCAGATACAACAAAAGCTTTTAAATATAAAACTAAAGCAGAAAAACCAACTTGCTTACAGCGGAAGTCATTTGATAGTCTTGTGTCTGACAAATACAGTCCAACGGCACCAATCTTAAAAAAATGTTTAGATCTGGAAAATGTAGTGGAAGTAAAAAAGTGTTCTGACCACATTAAAAGAAAATGTAATGCAAAGGGACAATTACTACAAAAAAGATTATCTATCTCGCATATAGACTATAAAACAAGAGGTAAAAATCAGGCCCCTCCAAAGCCGCCAAGAACTCATACTCATATTAATAAGTATTTTGAAACCTCTACCTCAACTTCTTCATCAGTGCGTGAAGCAGAAAAGGTGATTGATAATTTCTTTGCATCTAATGGCGTTAAAGAAGTCGTGGAAGCTGCTATTAATAAATCAATGATAACCGCGTACTATTCCAAGAATACAAAGAAGGTTGAAAATGTTAAAAGGAATTCTTATCCACTAAGTAAGTTTAGGAATTTGGTAAATTATATATAATTTAAAATAATATAAAGGTAGTTTTAAAATATTAGTGGAATAGAAGGATGAGACGACAAATTCATTATTTTTTAGTACATTCTCCTACTCCTTAGTTGAAAAGTATTTATATGTCTGATGTGGTAAAAAGAACTTTCAAACAAAACTAGAATTTTCAATATGATAAGAATTATTAAAATAAAACAAGAAATAGTTTGAACAAACGGATGCTATAAATTTCAAAAAAGAAAATCACCATAACAAGTTTTAGGGTTTTAATTTTTGTGTAATTGAAAAACTGACGAACAAAATTACTAGGTATTCGTGTTTATTTTCATGTTAAAATAAACACGAATACCTATAAAGAAGTTTTCAAAAGAAGTTTATCCGTCAGAACATTCGTAATACAATCACCCCTACCAAGATATCTTTTCCTCGAAATGTTTCCCGTTTTCCCAAATTTCAATCGTAAATAAATTACATAAACAAATTTTAATGAAAACAATGTCAATTATCGTGAATGATTTTTATGTTGAAATTTTTTGTTATGCAAGTCTGTATCTGTTTTAAATAGAATATTAAAATTATCAACACATTTTTTAATTCAAAATCAGTTACTACAGTGCAGAGAGGTATTGTGCTTGACAAGATGCAAGACAAAGAAATCTATTGACCTCAATTTTTAAATACGCTATAGCAGAATGTAGGAAACAGCTCAACAATGTAGCTTCTTATTAAAAATGCCAATAAATGGAAAGTAGAGATATTTTGTTTAAAAATTGTCTTAATAAATAAATAAATACAAAAATAAATTTAATCAAAATAGGTCAGTGCAAGGTACATTTATTTTACTAGGTAGTGTCGTCCGCCCAGCTGGTTTGTAGTTGAACATGTCAAAAGTTGGTTATATTTTCCTACTTTTGTTTAAGAATTTCAAAAAACACTAACAAGCATATGTAGAACAAAGAGAGCGTTTGTTTTTTGACCAATTTTCTTTTATCTTCTGTTTCTATTTTTGACATTTCCACTCACAAAGCAACAATAAAATGCCATGTTGTTTTTACAAATGTTGTATTTGTTGTAGAACCGCTTTTACCTAGTAAAATAAATGTACCTTGGGTCAGTGGCAGGAGTGAAATCGCCTTAAGGTATTTTTTCAGTTTTCGAGGTAAATGTTATATAAAGTATACAGTTTGTCAACTAATTCTTTGCCTAGTAAAAAATTATTTTAAACTTTATTGTAATTTAAGAAATTTAACAACAAATCACTTAAATCTGTTTGTTTTCTTTTACTTATACCATATATATAACTGTTTATAACAACAACATGCCAACAAGTCTTAAATAGATACAAACATTACAACAACAACAATAAAAAAAGATTTTTGCTTAATATAAAATGTGTCAAGTAAATGTTTGCGCGAAGAGTGCAAATGTACTTGTTTACCGTTACCTTTTTATTTTTAAATGTTTTTTTGAGTGTTATCCAATGCAAATGAAGTAGTTAAGAATTTAGTAGTAAAAAAATTTTATTGCGTGCGTTGGTATATATTAATATATTATTTAAAAATGCCAGGAAAACGAACTTCAAAAGACATTATACAATTAGTGTATTTTAATCATTATAAAGGGAAATCCGCTAGGGAAATCGCTGATATGTTTTCGCTTAAGGTTAGAACTGTAAATAACATTATATCTCGTGCGGAAAACGAAGGCAGACTAGAATTAAAAGCATCAACAGGAAGACCAAAAAAAGTATCCAGACGAGTTGAAAGTAAAATTATTAAAGCTGTCTATGAAAAGCCGAGCTCCAGCACTAGAGGCTTAGCTCTTCAGGTAAAGAATGATTGTGGGCTAAGTTTATCTCATGAAACCATTCGAAAAGTGTTGATAAAACACAAATATTCTTCAAGAGTAGCTAGGAAAAAACCACTGCTTTCAATACAAAATATTGAAAAACGCTTGAAGTTTGCTATACAGCACGTATCACTGCCTCCAGAGTATTGGGATGACGTTGTTTTCTCTGACGAGACGAAAATGATGTTGTACTATCATGATGGACCCCAAAAAGCTTGGCGAAAGCCACTTACAGCATTAGAAAACAAAAACTTAATTTCTACAGTAAAGTTTGGAAAACTTTCAGTCATGGTATGGGGTTGCATATCAAGCAAGGGAGTGGGAGAATTAAGGATTTTGGATGAAATTATGACAAAAGAAGTTTATCTTAATATTTTGAAAAACTAACTAGTCGCCAGTGTTCGCAAATTCGGCTTTATTGACCCGTCGAATCCAAATAAGTGCAAATACAAATATTATCAAGATAATGATCCAAAACACAAATCTTATTTATGTAGGACTTGGTTGCTTTACAATTGCACTAAAGGTATCGATACCCCTGCCCAAAGCCCTGATATTAACCCCATAGAAAATTTGTGGGTACATTTAAAAAAAATGGTTGGAGAAAGATCGCCAACAAACAAAAACCAATTTATAAGGTTTATCAGAGAAGAATGGGACAAAATACCGTTAACATATGATATTTCAAAACTTATTAGTTCAATGAGAAGACGTTTGCAAGCAGTACTTGATTCCCAGGAGGTCACACAAAATATTAGATAGCAAAAATTATAAAATTTAACTTTAAATAAACTTTTTACATATTGCGCAAACATTTATTTGACAGTACTTAAATTGAATTGTTTTCCTTTTTCTAATATAAAACATGTTTTTTGTTAATGTAATTAATTTTTTTTATGTATTTAACTAATATGACATGTATATATATAAACTACTTGAAATAAAATTAAAACTTTGTATAATTAAATCAGAAATCCATTTTTATTTTAAAATTTACGAATTTTTTTTTGTAGGCAAAGAATTAGTTGACAAACTGTATATAATCAGCGCGAAAAAAACCATTATAACCTTGTTATAATGAAAAAAAAACATAACCTTGTTATACAGGCATGTTCTGAAATCCACACGAAATTTTCACTTCATATTTTTCAAAGCATTATTGCTGTTGGAAATAAACTATTTATGAAAGCAAATATTCAATTTCAAATTTATTTTATTTTTTCAATAATTAACTTCAAAATTAATAGTTTTTTTACAAAGATAAAGTTTTCCATCTGAATTGTGAATTAATTATTTTACATTATTATCAAAGTTAATATAATTGAATACATATTTTTAATAAAGTTATGTGAATAAACAAGTTTAAAGTGAAACAAGTGTCTGTTTCGAACATTCTCCCCCTCGTTAAAACCTCGTTTTAACCATCTTAGTTTTGGGAATCTCTTGATTGTATAACACCAAGTTTGGCTGGCTTCGCTACTGGGGTGTTTAGGGTACCATCTTTTGTTTTCACTGTGGAACTTCTGACGTTTCCATAATTTGATCTGCAATCTGACGTTATGACACCCTTAGACCAATTATTTCTTGGTAAGTTTGGATCTACTACAATAACTATATCACCAACTGCAAGAGGGGCTAAGCAAACAATCGTCTTTAGAAAAGTCACCCAAAGGCTTATTACCATTTGGAGATCCCAACAGAAAATGATTTGGGGTAAGTGCTTCGTCTGATGGAAATTCAAGATCTACATAAGTTAGAGGTCTGGAATTAATAACCCGTTCACATTCTAGTAGTCCATTATAAAGCGTTACATCGTTAAATGAAAAGTTTGCAGTAATTTGACGCAATACTTTTTTAACTGACTGCACCAAGCGTTCCCAACTGCCACCCATATGTGAAGCCGCTGGTGAGTTAAAGAGCCATGTTATCGATAATGAAAACTTCAAAGAAAGTTTATGGAAATCTATAGCCTTAACAGCATTTTTTAGCTCTGTTTCAGCACCTCTAAAATTTGTCCCATTGTCGCAGTATATCCCAAGTGGTGTACCTCGTCTAGAAATAAAATTTTGAATTGCCATTATACAACTATCACTTGTCATATCCCGGTCACTTTCAATGTGTATTGCTCTTATAGTTAAGCATGTAAAGAGTACTCCGCCCAACGTTTCTCCTTGTGTCGTGCAACTTTTACATATAATGGTCCAAAATAATTAACACGTAAGTAAATGGACGCGTAAATGGTGATAAACGGGGTTTGGTAGCATAGCTATTTCAGGAATGATGGGGATCGAAGTTAAATTTTTTCAGAGTTTACAATTCCTACGCACCTTTTTTAACTCTACTCTCAATCTAGGAATGTAGAAATATTGACGTAGTTCGTTGAGACACGTATCATGATTAATGTAAAATTTCTCATGAAAGTGTTGTATTAACAACCTTGTGCAGTAGTGATTTCTTGGCAAAACGATAGGATATTTGAAATGATCAGGTATACCAGAAGCTGAACCAATTCTTTCATTCATACGAATCACCAAATTATCGTCAATATAAGGCGAACATTTGTACAAAACACTTGATTTTTTAAATCTCTCCAGTCTTATTTAATAAAATAGCAAACTCTTCCTTAAAACATTCGTACTGTATTATGCGATTAATCATATATTCTGCCATTGTAAATAACTTTAAAACTTCAGGTAATATATATGGTTCATTTATTTTTTTATGAATTTTCATCTTCAACTTGGTATAAATGTAAAAAGTTTAACAATAGTTTGAAGTAGTCTCCTTAATGATGAAAATCTGTAAAAATCTATTAAGTTAATATCAATTAAAACATGTGTTCTGAGCTCTTCTTAAAGGATGCCTTCCACTTTGTCGCATCATCTGCTACGTTGTCTTTAGTAGGCATATATCTCCACTCTGATGGTGAGCTACTATCAAGGACTTCTGCAATGCGATACATAACAAATTGTTTGAAATTTCGAGGATCTGCATTCAACCAGCAAAGAACGGTATTAGAATCGGACCAAAAGAAACGTTTTTGAAGTTGTATTTTGAGATTACTGCATACCTCATTTCCTAAACGCACACCTAAAACTGCTGCCATTAACTCCATGCGTGGAATTGACACTGGTTGCTTCGGAGCGACTTTCACCTTGGCGCTTTCTAAAGATATATTAACTTTATCATTATATAGCACTCGAAAATATGCTACAGTTGCATACGCCAGTTCGCTGGCATCAACAAATATATGTAGTTGAACTGAAGACTTAGGTTGAATTGCTTACCATCGAGGAATTTTGACACTTTCAATATTAGGTAAAAGTTTAATCCAGATCACCCATTTATAGAAGACACTGTCATTTACTTCATCAGTCCAACCTTTAGTTGTTCTCCATACCTCCTGTAACAATATTTTTAAATAAATTATATATGCAGAAAGAAAACCAAAAGGATCGAAAATTGACATAAGTGTTCGCAGTATTTCAGTTTTTTGGGTCGTTTTAAACCTGATAAAACATCTTTATTGACTCGATTTAATTTCAAAGAGTAGGTAAAATTATCATCTTTAGTTGACCACTACATTCCTTATACCTTCTCTGTAGTCATGAGGATAATATTGCCACCAATAGGAACTTTTTTTGACTCTAATTTACCAAGACTTTCCATTACAAACTTTGAATTTGATTTCCAATTTCGGATAAAAAAACCACCTTTGCTATAAATATGGGCCACTTGTTTGGCTAATTCAACTGCCTCGCTGTCGGTATCTGCACAGTCTAATAGATCGTTAACATAATAGTGGTTAATAGAATCTACCGCCTTTGGAAATTTATCTTTAAACTCCAACGCGTTTATATTTTTAACATATTGCGCCGAGCTTGGAGAACACGCAGCACCAAAAGTCATTACTTGCATAACATAGACGTCGGGAGCTCTATTTTTATCCCCGTATCGCCAGATGAATCGCTATATAAAACTGAGAGTAATGGTGCCATTAAGTCAGGGCCTTTTAATAGCATCAGAGTTGGGTTTATTGCATTAGATTTCATTTTCCACTATTTTTAAGTGGTAACGGAAAAAATAGTGTATGTCGCCCCTAATATTTAGTGGTAGTGGAAATTTAGTGCACTAAATTAAACGATTTTGGTGAAAGTGGAGATTTAATGCACTAAA
This sequence comes from Cistogaster globosa, assembly GCA_937654795.1. Classification (NCBI taxonomy): domain Eukaryota; kingdom Metazoa; phylum Arthropoda; class Insecta; order Diptera; family Tachinidae; genus Cistogaster; species Cistogaster globosa. The sequence continues at coordinate 44,281,809 of OW569407.1, forward strand.
TGAAACGATTTTAGTAGTAGTGGAAATTTAGTGCATTAAATGAAACGATTTTAGTGTTAGTGGAAATTTAATGCACTAAACGAAACGATTTTAGTTCTAGTGAAGATTTAATGCACTAAATGAAACGATTTTAGTGGTAGTGTAAATTTAATGCACTAAATAAAACGATTTTAGTAGTAGTAGAAATTTAATGCACTAAATGAAACAATTTTAGTGGTAGTGGAAATTTAATGCACTAAATGAAACGATTTTAGTGGTAGTGGACTAGAAATCCACTGGCACTATGGTGAAATGCTGGTTATTTCTTTGTAATTCAGTTATCCACTGAAAAACAATATTCATTTTATTTTTTACATACATACATACATATGTATGTTGACAAGCGACAATATGTTAGGTAGAAATATAAAATAATTATTAAATATTCAGGAAAGTAACAATATGTAAAGTAGCAATGTAGCATAACTATTAAATATACACCACATTATTATTTGCTGGCATTATTAACAGTCCACGCCGTAAAAATCTGACTGATTTCAATTTTGAAAATTTAATACTTTTAAGAGCGAATAACAATTATGTTTGAATTAATATTTAGAAATATATACATTACCCTATTATTATTATTATCATTATTATTATTATTATCATTATTATTATTATTATTTTTATTATTATTATTATTATTATTATTATTATTATTATTATTATTATTATTATTATTATTATTATTATTATTATTATTACTATATTATTATTATTATTATTATTATTATTATTATTATTATTATTATTATCATTATTATAATTATTATCATTATTATTATTATTATTATTATTATTATTATTATTATTATTATTATTATTATTATTATTATTATTAATTCATAAAAATTTATGTAATTGAAACCTTTTTTAATGTTACCTATGGTAATTAAAACAACAACAAAAATTGTTTTCTTTATTCAGGAGGACTCTGCAAATTAAGGAAATAATATTGATTACTAATGTGTATGAAAGTGGAACTGAAGCATTGAAGCTGAATTTGCATTCCACTTTAATGCCAGTGGATTTCTAGTCCACCACCACTAAAATCGTTTCATTTAGTGCATTAAATTTCCACTACTACTAAAATCGTTTTATTTAGTGCATTAAATTGCCACTACTACTAAAATCGTTTTATTTAGTGCATTAAATTTCCACTACTACTAAAATCGTTTTATTTAGTGCATTAAATTTCCACTACCACTAAAATCGTTTCATATAGTGCATTAAATCTCCACTAGAACTAAAATCGTTTCGTTTAGTGCATTCAATTCCACTACCACTAAAATCGTTTCGTTTAGTGCACCGAATTTTTATTAGCATTAAAATTGTTTGAATTAGTGGATAATTATTCCCATCTGCCACTAGTGGTGGCTGGACTTTTGCTGCATTAATGCTACGTCGTTTAGTGGTAATTGTTACGTGTCATTTACATTCTCACATCTTTATCTTTGTTATCGATAATTTGTTTCTTATTATTTTCTCATTCTCCTATTTTGACATTCTTTTGTAACTACCTTTTTTAAAACTCTCTTCCTTTTTGCTGCCCTCGTGAAAGCATCGAAATTAATTTAAACCCACATGAAATTATAATCTTGAATTAAATAAATAATTACAATTAATTATAGCAAATAAAGTCTTTTGATTCTCGGCTCCAACAAAGGTTATGGGCCCAGTGGTTGTTTAAATTCGTATTATTATTTTTTTTTATTAAATAAAAACGAGGTGTAAATATGGCTGAATTACATGGAAATTTTCAAGTTCCAAAATTAACATCCACCAATTATTTTAATTGGCGATTTAAAATTGAGATGTTTTTGAAGCGAGAGGAGTTATGGGCAACAATTACCGGTGAAGCGAAGCGTGATGATGCTGCTTGGATAAAAGCTAATCAGCGGGCGCATTCCACTATTGCACTATGTATTGGTGATGACCAAATCCATCACATACGCAGTAAGACCAGTGCAAAAGATGCTTGGAATGCGCTGAAGGAATTTTATGAGCGTGATTCGCCAGGTGTAAAGGTGAGACTGCTTCGACAGGTAATGTCCAAAAGAGCTAATGAAGACACCGACATGGAGATGAATGTCAGCCAAATGAACGAAATATTTAAAAAGCTTGTGGCGTTCGGCAGCACTATCACATGGGAATTTTTAATGACAGCTACAATGCAAGGTTCTCTGCCCAGTAGCTATGATGGTCTTATTACAGCTTTGGAGGCACATGATGAAAAAAGTTTAACAACAAAGTTGGTAAGTTCTAAGATAATAGAAGAATTTCGTCGAAGACAAGAGAGGGACAAAGAAGCTGATGCTGAAGGCGCTGATGTGCTACGTGTATCAAATTTTAGACGCAAGAGTGGGAGTGGCATTACGTGTTTCTTTTGTAAAAAGAAAGGCCATATTAAAAGTAAATGCCTAGAGTACTCTGCGTGGAAAACTAAAAAAGGTGATCAAAGGCCGAAAGCTAATGTTGTTGAGCTAGACGAATTTTCTGAGCATCTATTTTTTGTCGGTACAAATAGTAATAAAGACTGGATTGTGGACTCAGGGGCCACTTGTCATATATCTTGCGATCGGGATTTGTTTGATGAATTTGACAGTTCCCACAATGAAAGTGTTTCTGTGGCCAATGGTGATATGATAGCTGCATCCGGAATAGGCAGTGTCGTGATATACCCTTTGAATGAACTCGGAGAATTCACCAAGGTTCGCATTGATAATGTGTTGTATATTCTTGAAATCGGAGGCAATTTAATTTCGGTAAAGAGATTGTCCGAAAGGAATATAAAAGTTACGTTTTGTAAGAATATCTGTGACATACGGCTACCAAATAATAAACAAGTAGCAGTTGGCGATTTAAAAAAATAATCTATACAGGCTACGTATCAAAAATTCTTTAAACTGTGTTACAACTGGAAAGCCTGTTTGCATACATACATGGCATCGTATTTTAGGACATCGCTGTACGGATGCAATTCGAAAAATGGTGAAAGATGATGTAGTTTCGGGTTTAAGATTGGCAGAATGCACTGAAAACTGCAAATACTCTACCGATTGTGATGTTTGTATCAAGGGAAAATCAATACGTTTACCTTTCCCTAAGGAGTCTAACTACCGGTCAACGAAGCTGCTGCAGCTGATTCATAGCGACCTGTGTGGGCCTATGCAAACTTCAACTCCATCAGGTAAGCGCTATGTATTGACTTTCATTGACGATTTTTCACGTTACACCACTATTTTCCTTCTTAAAGAAAAATCCGAGGCCCTACAAAAGTTTAAAGAGTTCTATGAATACACCAAAACCAAATTTGGCCATGCAATACAATGTATTAGAACAGATCGTGGAGGCGAATATGTAAATAAGGAATTCATAGAATACCTGTATAAAAATGGTGTGAAAATTCAGCGTACTGCACCATACACGCCGCAGCAAAACGGGGTCGCTGAGCGGAAAAACAGAACACTGATTGAAATGACCCGCTGTATGTTATTGGATGCTCAAATGGAAAACAAGTTTTGGGGCGAAGCCGTTTCAACAGCGAACTACATACAAAACTTGCTGGCATGGAAGTCGATAAAAGGAACACCATTTAAAATTTGGCATGGCCGAAAACCTTATTATGGCAATTTAAAACGTTTCGGTTCGAAATGTTTTATTCATGTTCAAGATGCACAGCGAAGAAAACTAGATGCAAAGGCAAATGAAGGCATATTCATCGGCTTTGATGCACATTCGAAAGTCTATAGATGTTATATACCAGAGAAAGAAAAGGTTGTTATATCCCGTGATGTAAGATTTGTTAAAGAGCCTTGCAAAACGAAAGATCTTGTGAATAGTGACAGTACAATCGGAATAAGAAGTGAGAATCACAATAACAACAATTCCTGTAGTCATGATAAAAATGAACGAAGCGATGTCAACATTCAACCGAGTGAAAGCACTGACAACTCTCGTAAATCTCAGCGATCAAATAAGGGCGTTGCTCCCACACGTTTAATAGAAGAAATTGATATTGTTGTAAATAGTGAACCAACGAACTATAATGAAGCAGTAAAATGTGAAAATAAAAGTAAATGGATTGCTGCCATGGAGGAGGAGGAGTATACGTCACTCATAAAAAATGAAACTTGGAGTCTAGTCGACTTACCACTAGGTAAAAACTTAATCGGTTGTAAATGGGTTTACAAATTAAAGACTAATGCAGATGGAAATGTTAAGAAATATAAGGCTCGCTTAGTTGCCCAAGGCTTTAGTCAAAAGTATGGGGTCGATTATGACCAAGTGTTCGCTCCCGTAGCTAAGCATGCTACTCTCAGAATTCTTTTATCAATAGCCGCCTCTAAAAAGATGGATGTATTCCACTTTGACGCAAAGACCGCTTTTCTTAACGGCGAATTACAGGAAGAAATTTTTATGCGGCAGCCTCCTGGATTCGTCGACGAAGAAAATCCTGACAAGATCTGTTTGCTAAATAAGAGCATATATGGACTGAAGCAGTCAGCACGTGTATGGAATCAAACATTAGACAATATACTTGTCAAATCAAATTTTAAGCAAAGTAAAGCAGACAGTTGCGTTGCTTATACACGTATAAAAACACTTTGTTTATATTGATTTATGTCGACGACTTACTAATCGTTACAGAGGATAAACATGAAGTTGATCGTATTCATAAAATACTCCAAAGACATTTCACTCTTGAAAACTTAGGTTTGGTATCAAGTTATCTTGGTATTCATATTTTAAAGGAAAACAACATTTACCTATTGGACCAAACCAAATATATTTTAGAAGTAGTCAATAAATTTGATTTACAAAATGCGAAAATTTAGGAAACGCTAATGAGTCCCTCATACAATAAGCAACCGGAGGATGATAAACTGCCAAATAATGAAAAATACCGTGCTGCAATTGGCTCCCTGTTATATATTTCAACGAATACGCGTCCCGACATTTCAGCAACTGTAAATATACTTTCCCAGAATATTGAGAAACCAACCCAAGCAGACTGGATAGAAGAAAAGACTCATAAGATATCTGAAAGGAACTTCCAACTTCCAATTGAGACTTGGAGATATTTCAACAAATGGTATACTAGTTGGTTATGCCGACGCAAACTGGGCTGAGAATCGTCAAACACGTAAGTCAAACTCTGGCTTTGTTTTCTTGTTAAATGGTGTCATCAGTTGGACTTGTAAGCGGCAAGATTGTGTTGCGTTGTCATCTACTGAGGCAGAATTTATTGCCCTATCTGAAACCTGTAAAGAAGCAGTCTGGATTCAGCGTATATTACAAGACCTTAACTGGCCTTACAACCATCCCACGACTATATACGAGGACAATCAAAGTGCCATTAAATTAGCAGCAGAAGAAAAACTTAGTAACCGATCTAAACACGTCGATACAAAAACACATTTTGTGAAGGACTATATTAATAAAGGACTGGTCCAAATACGTTTCTGCCCTACAGAAGATATGCTGGCTGACTTATTCACCAAACCACTTCCAAAGGATAGGTTTATTTTATTAAGAAGCAAATTGAATTTTAAAATATCGTGAAAATGTAAATTAAGGAGGAGATTGTTACGTGTCATTTACATTCTCACATCTTTATCTTTATTATCGATAATTTGTTTCTTATTATTTTCTCATTCTCCTATTTTGACATTCTTTTGTAACTTCCTTTTTTAAAACCCTCTTCCTTTTTTGCTGCCCTCGTGAAAGCATCGAAATTAATTTAAACCCACATGAAATTATAATCTTGAATTAAATAAATAATTACAATTAATTATAGCAAATAAAGTCTTTTGATTCTCGGCTCCAACAGTAATAGAAAGGATAATGCATTTTAAATTTAATGCAATAAACCCAACTCTGAATAGCATAGAATTTAGAGCAACTCCTTTCGCCTTTGCCGCAGCATCCCACACCAAACGAATCGTACCGGGCTTATTTGGTTAGAAATCGTAAAAATGCGTAGATACCAGGTAATCCAATTAAATTCTCTCACATCTTGTTGAGACAGTTTTCGCGCGTAATTCTTTTCCTCTTATGTTTCTATTTGCTGCGTAATAGTTAAAATATTTTCTGGATTCGTTTTTTTCTCGAGGCACTGGAGTCTTTTTAATGCCATTGGAAAACTATTGGGCACACTTATATTGTTTATTTGTTGTTTGCCTTTCTTCGGGTAAGCTCAACTCGAATTTTTGTCCAACATTTTCCAAGGACATATATGCTGATACTATCTTCTGCAACTTCTCCATTTCGTACTCACAATTACATAGATTGATATTTTGAAAAGCGAGTGTTTTTCCAAAAGTTGGACTACTACCACCATAAATAACCCATCCAAGTCTGGTTTTGGATGCGCTAGGTTCATTAATATCCCCTTCAACTATCTTTAAAGAATTGCATACGTATCCATTGTTTAAACCAATAAGAATTTTCGGAGAAACTTTGTTATATGTTGACAAAGGAACATTCTTAAGATGACGAAAGGCTTCGAAATCTCTTTGTTCTGGCAAAGAAAGGCTTTTAGTACTATGTACATTCAAAAGTTCATACCTTTTTGAATTCCTGTTACGACCTGAGATGTAGAGACTTACTTCCATCGATTCTTCTTCTAAGCGGCGAGTTTCTGAAGTCCATTTAATACAAAGGTTATTCATGTTACCCTCTAGTTCAAGTTGATCACAAATATCCTTTTGTATTAGAGTAACATTTGAACCATCGTCAAAAAATGCAAAGGTCTGTACTAAAATACCTTTGTTATACAATGTCACGGGTAAAATTTTAAAGAGTGTTTTCTCAGCGTTGGGGTTAGAATGTGTTGTAACCGTGGAGTTGGACTTAAATTTATGAAGCAATTTGTGGTGTTTAGCATCACAACCATCAACAGGGCACCTTTTATCGGAACAGCGATAATAGTCATGCGTCTGAAGGCACAAACGGCAAAGTTTAAGCAACTTTACATGGTCCCAGCGTTCAGAGAGCTTCATCGGGGAAAACTTTTCACATGCCTCAACCAGACCTGGGGGATTCTATTACATTTCAATTACAATTACTTGTAATTTGTAATTGAAAATATCCAATTACACATTACATGTAATTGTAATTGTAATTGGAAATTTTTAATTACAAATTACATGTAATTGTTATTAGGCAATAATCATTACTTGTACTTAAACAAAATTTAATGTAGTATAATTTTAACACCTAGGCGACAAAGCTTAACAGATAAAAATTTTGAAAAAAATGGTTTTATTTAAAGCAAATAAAAATTTTGTTTAAATTTGCACTTTTTTTAGTATGTTATGAATAAACATATGTATGTATGTGTTATATCTTCCTTAAGGTTGTTATCATTTTTTGCATGTTTATTATGTGTATGTAATTGATGACTTTTGTAACTAAATATTTTTTGACTAGAAATAATTACAAAAGTAATCATTACACAATTTTGTTTCAATTATGTAATTGAATTTTTCAATTACAACTACATGTAATTTGTAATTAGATTTTTTCAATTACAAATTACAAGTAATTGTAATTGAAATTTTTCAATTACAAATTACAAGTAATTGTAATTGAAATCAGGGACTAAAGTCAATTACAATTATATGTAATTGTAATTGAAAAAATTTCAATTACAATTACATGTAATTTGTAATTGCATGCGTAATTAATTACAAATTGAAATTGACATCCCCCAGGTCTGGCCTCAACCAAGTGGTTTTTATTGCAAATAACACAGATTTTTGGAATCGCTGTTGGGAGCGAAGGCTCTACATTATTCTCATATACATTACCTCCTACTTTAAAAGATGCATTTGGTAGGCTAACTTTAGCCACAGCCCCTGCAATATCAAACAGCCATATTGAAAACACCGATACGTCAGCATCTCTAACTGATACGTACATGGCCCAATGTTGAATATACTTATAATTGCAATTTTGACATTGATTGTTCAACAGTTGCTAATCCTAATAATTCTTTTCATTTCGCTGTGTAAATGAATCTGAGATTTTAGAGGCACTAAATAAAGTTAAATCCGGATCTTTTGGTATTGATGATATACCTATAAGATTCATAAAACTTATATTTTCGCTTGTCTCTGTTTTTTATTAAATCTAATAAACATTTTTTTTACATCATCTACGTTTCCAGTGTATTGGAAAACAGCCCGTGTCGTGCTTATAGCGAAAGCAAGAGTTGTTAGTAATGCTGATGATTTTAGACCGATTTCCATACTTCCTGCTCTATCGAAGCTTGTTAACATCTGATTAAGAAACAAATACTTCAGAGTGTTGGTAGAAGTATTTATAGATCCCAGTATGCATTTCGGCGAGGTTACAGTACGACAACACTGTTACTAAGCCTGACTGATTCGATTAGAGAAAACATTAACAATGATGGAAAAACTTTAAGCTTTTTTTTGTCATTTCATTATGATCAATAAGCTAAAAAATTAATTTAATTTTTCAAGCTCTGCTTGCCGTCTCATACTTTCATACCTAGTAGTTACATCACAGCTTGTTGACCTTAAGGGAGTTAAATCTACTTTACATAGTCTTAATGCTGGTGTCCCTCAAGGGTCTGTTTTGGGACCTCTCTTATTTATTTATATAAATGATTTACATTTACAGCTTTGTACGAGAAGTTGTGAGACTTTTTTGTTTGCTGATGATGTTTTCCTTTTGTTTAACAGTGATCTTTCTTCTTATGCAGCTTTTAATTTAAATGTGAATAACTACCTAGCCTGTGTTTTGCACTGTACTTCTATAAACTTCTTAAAAATTAACCATTTGAAAACTAAAGCGATTATGTTTGTTTCTACTGAAACCATATCCCGGGAATACGGAAATTGAGTGTGTTCTTGACAACAGTCTTTCGTTTAAGAACCACATTAATCTAGCTTCAGGTAAGGTCTGTGGTGCACAACGGAGAATGTATTCAACCAACATATTTTTTTTTTTTTTTTTTTTTTTTAAAGAGAAGTAGCACTTCAGGCATTAAAACCTATTTAGCTATTTTTCGTAACCGTGCTACATTCTTTAGGAAAGGGATAGATGAGAGATAAGTCAGGTGGTGAAAGGAGAGAGAGAGAGAGAGTTATTTATTTTACTTTGCCGGCGAATCTACTATGAGAAAGTACCGACGAAGGAGACTGCACGTTTTTTGTTCATTCTGAATATGTAATTATACCATTAAACAGAAAAAAACATTTTTTTGTATTTTGATTGCCACAGGATTTGAACCCTGAAACAACCAGGTTTGTAGTCAGCGTGTTTACCACTTTGACTACAGCAGCCTTATCGCATTCTTCGAAGATTGGCCCATGCTCTTCTTATGCCGCAGGTTTTGTACTGTCGTGATGTATTTTCAGCCTGTTGTATAATTATGTTTAATAAACTAAGACGTATAGTAAACATGATTGTAAGATTTGTGTATAATCTTGGACGTCGTGATCATATTTCGCCTTATGTCAAAAAGTACCTTGGTTGTACCTTTAGTAATTTTATGATATACCGTAACTTAGTTTTGTTTTACAGAATTATTAGAAAATATTACAAAAATAAAAACTCTACTAAAATAATTTTAAATTAGGGAAAGAATTCTTAATTGCAAATTCATGAGTTCGCTTCAAATATAATTAAACGAATAGAAACCTTGTTATTTTCATCAAACTATAGACGAAAAAAAAGCAATGCTTAAGCTGTACCGTTAGCGGTTTTACTCGTTATTATGTAAGTAAATACTCCCAGAAATAATATAAAATTAATTTACAACCACTCGAAAAATATGAATAAACAATTCAAATTAAATATTGCCGGCCGCCTTGCAATAACGAAAGTAAATGCAATAAATAACAATAACAATAACTTTTCATTTAAATTTAACTATATTATAAAAAAGTAAAAAGTAGAATACATTTTTCATTTTCAAAGTATGGTTTTTACAACAGATCTGTTAACTGAATCCAATCAAGGGATGGTTTTAAACAGATCTATGAACTGAAAATCGTAGCAACTACGATCGGTTTATATAGGCGATTGGCCATACAACCAACCCAAAAATTGTATTTTGGGCTAGTGGAAAGCCCGGACAATAATAAATTATTCCGGTTATGAGTTGCGAGTTTAGTTCTGGACTAAGAACCAGTGCAACCTGACCTGAGTGGTAGAACGTTTGATCCGCCAACTGCAAGCCGGGAAAGTGTTCCCGAAAAACCTCTGCAACGTCTTCCTTTGGGGGTTTTATACCCTGTATTTTAGTAACCTTCGCTGTCAGTGAAACTCTTTTCAGTGGATCATACAAAGATCTAATGGTTATGCGGCAATAGGAGGTCGTAAATTTTTAATGTTTTTACTAGATTTTCGCTAATATAACTTCCGCTACAGCATAGATCTATTACCGCATGAACCTGTACTTGCCGATACCCAAGAATAAGCTTTCCCTGCAACGTTGGCGAAAAGTTTACCACTTGGCGCAGTGAAAAGGTAGTTACACTAGCCATGTGTGAAGGCACATTATCTCCTAATTTGTGTTTTTTAGATTGATTTGCTTTTTTCGTGCCCTTTTCTTCAACTTGCTTTGGGGAGTGTTATGATTTCCCTGACTTTCCTATGCTTCGGCAGTCTCTTAACGTGTGATTGCTGGCCAAACAACGTGAGCAATGGCCCCAAATCAGCACGTGTCGTATTTTTTTCTCATGAGTCAACTGCCGAAAGCGAAAGCACGGTATTAACGGATGCGTTTTTTTTTTTTGCAGAGGCTGCAGTTGGGTGCACTGAAAGCAGGTTTTTTATATACCCGCAAATCAATTTCCGGACCATAGCTGTCCACTAAGCCGCAGGATTTAGTTAGTGCAGGATCCGTAGATGTTGTTACCTCAGCAGCTGGCTCGTTCACTTTGGAAAGAGATTCAGGTAGTTGGGATTCCACTGCCATTGAAGCCGTTGTCGAAGGTATAGTGATGGGTGCTTCTGTAACGGGATCTGCTGCTTCCATGGCCTCCTCATAATCTTCTAGCAGGGCATCTTCAAAAATGGTTGATAAGGCCATGATACTAGGAAATAATGACGATTAATACATGGTAATTATAAGTTAATTGGTCAAAAAGATCATTTCTTGATTGATCGTTTCACAAACCCGTTTTCTGTCCACGACGCGTTCATGGTCATCACTTCCTGAATACGTTTTAATTACACGATCTAATTTTCAGAAAGTTGGAGATAACTGTTCATGACGAATTGCAACCAAGTCGTTTTCGGTTATGTCCCTGTCGGGAAATTTCCATTTATAGCGCTTATGCAGAGTATGAAGATATTCATCTTTCTATCGTCGACAAAATCATGGGAAGATGCTTTCATTTTGCGATATCGATTCACCAAATCTATAGGTGACTCATAAATAGATGGTTCTGGTGGACCGCCTACCAAAAAATGACCGGGAGTCAGGGCCTCAGGCTCGTTGGGATTGTCCGACATAGAAAATAAGGGTTGAGAATTTTAGCAAGCCCCTATTCGCGCAATTATAGTAGAAAGTTTTTCGAATGTATGTTTTACTGATTGAGCCTCCTTTCTAAAATGAAGTTTAAAGCTTTTAACAGCAGCTTCCCATTTGGCATATCCATATGAGGCGCACCAGCAGGAATAAATCGCCACGAAAGGCCCCGAACGGCAAAGGTGTAGAGTACAGTCAAGCCTGGCTCTCCGACAAAAACGTTCGAAAATCTCTCAATCTCAGGAGAAGCCCCTACAAAATTTTAATATATATAATATATTATAATAGACAACCACGTAAAGCCGCCAAAAACGAATCTGACGTTAAGTCAGTCGTTACTTCCAAATTAACTGCTTTAGTGGAAAAACAAACGAAAACACACACATGCTTTCGTTGTCCGGCAGGATCTACCCGTAAAACTTTTCAGAACAAAGGGACCTGCAAAATCGACACCCGTAGAGGTAAAATGAGGTATAGCTTCCATTATCTGCGAGCATGAACGTTTTATATTTAATATAGAGCGCACATAGGAGTATTTGACCCAAAAAGCTAGCCAAAAAGGCAAAAATTAATATACTGAAATCCTAAGAAGTAATTACGCAGTTCAATAGATATAAAGATTGTAAGTTAAGATTTTTAGTTGTGGGACATTGTTAAAGTCAGGAAAGTGAAGAAAATTGCATGCATTTTTATTAAATATTTTCGATTTCAAGATATTTATATGATATTTTTTGTGGCTATACGAATAGAGGAATTACATTGATTTAAAAGATATCATCAGCAGTTATTTTTAATATTTAAAAAGAAAAAATTATCTCAAATATTTATGTTAAAAATATTTATTATAAAAAAATATATAAATATATAAATTCTTACAAGAAAAAAACGGAAAAGTTTTTTGAAAGTGAAGGTAGCAGTTGTACAAATGATGTTATATAAAAATATTAGATCTCTAACTTAAGAAAAAAGTTTGCTATTATTTTTAATGATTTCTTGAAAATTTCATCTTTTTTTCACACTTTATTTATTGTGAAAATATAGTTAGATATGTACATACCTCATTTAAAAGTGTTACAAATCAAAATTACATTTAAAAACGGTGCAGGTATATAAAAAATGCACCCAAGTATCAGGTTATTAACTAAGTAACGGGGAAATGCACTTTAATATATAATAAATATAATTGATAATTGAAGATATTGGGGTTTAGCACAACGTAAAGAGGACGAATTTTAAGCACGTATGCTAAATGGCTGAAAGAAACTGTGGCAATACCAGTATTTGGCCGTTCATCTTCAGGGCGTCCAAAAAAAGAATTTAATGACGCAAGTGAAAGAACAAAACGAAGAAAAGCGCAAGAAATTCGTCAGCAATTAACAACAGAGGAGATCACATTTGCTGCATCAATGAGCCACAGAGCAGCGGGACATAATGATACGGCTAAATTAAAAATGGATATAACAAGATCTCCAAGAAAAGCTTAAATTTGCAAGCGATCGTCAGCAACTTCCGAGGTCAACCCAGTTAATAAGCTTTCAGCAGAGGGTGCTTTAGCATTGTTTATAAATGCTGAAAAACCAATTTGAAATTGTATACAATGCCAACAAAAATGCATAGCTATGCTACCCATTGTTAAAAAATGCCCAACAAAATTGCTATTCAAGTGAAGATGCGATAACCGTAACTGAGACATTAGAGGAAGTGAAGCTGCAATCTCTCCTCGACCACACAGCAACACGATTATGTATATACCTTGATGAGGTCTTGCAGCAGTTGGATTAGGAAGAACTTAAGTTTCTAAAACTTATAAGCAAATGGGGCTGTGATGGATCGCACCAATCATCTTATAAGCAAAAATTTGAAAATGAAAACGATAGTGACGCTAATATATTTCAAAGTAGTTGTGTGCCAATTAAATAAATCACAACAGCTAATGGACAAATAAAAACGATATGGCGAAATCCAACACCATCCTCAACTAGGTCGTGTAGACCAATTCGAATCCGTTTTGTGCACGAAACCACTGACATCACAAAGCAAGAAATAAGCATACATAAATAAACAAATTCAATTGTTAAAGAAAAGTGAAGTACCATGTAATGAAAATATTGCACAAATTAAACCCACGATGCTATTGACAAGATGGAAGAGTCTGTAATGCTGCAACGGACAAAAAATCCACAATGAGGTGTTACATCCAACAGGTTTTAACACATTGTGGAAAAATCTTCCTGAAAACCCTGATGCTTCGAATATTGGGCTATCAACTTTACAGGCACGCATACGCTTTTTAGAATCGATACTTCATCTTTCATATAAACTGACACTTCAAAAGTGGCAGGCAAGGAGCAGTGAAGATAAACCACTTGTTAAAGAATGATAATCATCCAGTAGAGGCTTAAGGAAGATATGAGGTTACTTGAAGAAATTCTACAACCAGGATATGTTAAGGCATCAAGAAGATTTTTTCCAGATCCAGCAACTGTTTCGAAAATTACTGGCATAAATGAAGAACCAATCAAACGCCTAAATATTGGAAACAATAACCAGCGGGCACCGCACTAATATTGAATAATTTGATAAACATGCACATAACACAGCCGAAATGTATGTGCAGCTCTACAATTGGCATCCCATGAGTCCAACGATGCACAAAATTCTAATTCATGGCGGTACTGTAAAAAAGCAAGCCTATCATATCCATTGGATAATTGTCAGAAGAAGCTGCCGAGGCCTTCATAGCACTTCAGATTATATCGTGCTAATTATTCGAGAAAATTCGGCAGAATCGATACAAATCGAGATGTTCTTACTAGGTTATTTTTAAGCAGTGACGCTTTTTAAGTTGCAACACACAAAAAACACGAAAAATAAAAAAAGCCTTTTTCATCAGATACTATACACTACTTCTTCCTGGTACGGATAATATCGCCCATGATGAAATACGTATGACCTGATCATAATTTTGAACATTCTAATTAGTTTAATTTTTTGATGTGATAATTATTTAATAATATAATTTGTATTAAATATTTTTTGTTTTTGTTTATTTAGTTGTTTGTCGCTTATAGGAAGCCAAGCTACGAGACCAATTTCTAATATTCAATATTAAATAAATTATAATTTTGACAAGGGGGACATTGTAACATCCATAAAAAGCTGTATCCCTGTATCTACACAACTAAAATAGTTCGACTATCTAAATTTACCATACCGTGTACGGATAATAAATTAATATTGTTGTGAAGATGCTTTATTTAGGTCGTGAAAAGAAATAAAAATAATTGTCTCCAACAAATGAAACGAAATGACCTATTGTGTCTGTTTAAAACTCCAGAAGATTCTACAAAAACTTCTTAATCACAGAACAAAAACAACTAACATAAAGCAATAAAAATAAACGCAACACACAACTACACCAACACCTACATAACGACTAATAAAAAATAGACAGCAAGTATAAACAAATTCAAAATAATAATGGAAGGTTCAGGAATCAAATAACAACCATAATGTGTCTCCAATTATAAATGCGTAGTAAAGAAATATTCTACCAAAAGATGGAGGAAGTTCTGGTATATTCAAGAGCCTTAACATTGGGTATATAAAAGCAACGGCCATACATGCTAATTCATTCTTAGTGAAAACATCAACCAGTGAAGATCTCGTGTTAAACAGTGGTGAAGTTGCCATCGCGAATAAGTAACTAATCGTTTAATAAAAGTGTAATTTTAGTTAATTTAGTTAGTGCAGGATCCGTAGATGTTGTTACCTCAGCAGCTGGCTCGTTCACTTTGGAAAGAGATTCAGGTAGTTGGGATTCCACTGCCATTGAAGCCGTTGTCGAAGGTATAGTGATGGGTGCTTCTGTAACGGGATCTGCTGCTTCCATGGCCTCCTCATAATCTTCTAGCAGGGCATCTTCAAAAATGGTTGATAAGGCCATGATACTAGGAAATAATGACGATTAGTACATGGTAATTATAAGTTAATTGGTCAAAAAGATCAGTTTCTTGATTGATCGTTTCACAAACCCGTTTTCTGTCCACGACGCGTACATGGTCAACACTTCCTGAATACGTTTTAATTACACGATCTAATTTTCAGAAAGTTGGAGATAACTGTTCATGACGAATTGTAACCAAGTCGTTTTCGGTTATGTCCCTGTCGGGAAATTTCCATTTATAGCGCTTATGCAGAGTATGAAGATATTCATCTTTCTATCGTCGACAAAATCATAGGAAGATGCTTTCATTTTGCGATATCGATTCACCAAATCTATAGGTGACTCATAAATAGATGGTTCTGGTGGACCGCCTACCAAAAAATGACCAGGAGTCAGGGCCTCAGGCTCGTTAGGATTGTCCGACATAGAAAATAAGGGTTGAGAATTTTAGCAAGCCCCTATTCGCGCAATTATAGTACAAAGTTCTTCGAATGTATGTTTTACTGATTGAGCCTCCTTTCTAAAATGAAGTTTAAAGCTTTTAACAGCAGCTTCCCATTTGGCATATCCATATGAGGCGCACCAGCAGGAATAAACCGCCACGAAAGGCCCCGAACGGCAAAGGTGTAGAGTACAGTCAAGCCTGGCTCTCCGACAAAAACGTTCGAAAATCTCTCAATCTCAGGAGAAGCCCCTACAAAATTTTAATATATATAATATATTATAATAGACAACCACGTAAAGCCGCCAAAAACGAATCTGACGTTAAGTCAGTTGTTGCTTCCAAATTAACTGCTTTAGTGGAAAAACAAACGAAAACACACACATGCTTTCGTTGTCCGGCAGGATCTACCCGTAAAACTTTTCAGAACAAAGGGACCTGCAAAATCGACACCCGTAGAGGTAAAATGAGGTATAGCTTCTATTATCTGCGAGCATGAACGTTTTATATTTAATATAGAGCGCACATAGGAGTATTTGACCCAAAAAGCTAGCCAAAAGGGCAAAAATTAATATACTGAAATCCTTAGAAGTAATTACGCAGTTCAATAGATATAAAGATTGTAAGTTAAGATTTTTAGTTGTGGGACATTGTTAAAGTCAGGAAAGTGAAGAAAATTGCATGCATTTTTATTAAATATTTTCGATTTCAAGATATTTATATGATATTTTTTTGTGGCTATACGAATAGAAAAAGATATCATCAGCAGTTATTTTTAATATTTAAAAAGAAAAAATTATCTCAAATATTTATGTTAAAAATATTTATTATAAAAAAATATATAAATATATAAATTCTTACAAGAAAAAAACGGAAAAGTTTTTTGAAAGTGAAGGTAGCAGTTGTACAAATGATGTTATATAAAAATATTAGATCTCTAACTTAAGAAAAAGGTTTGCTATTATTTTTAATGATTTCTTGAAAATTTCATCTTTTTTTCACACTTTATTTATTGTGAAAATATAGTTAGA
The DNA here is from genome assembly GCA_937654795.1 of Cistogaster globosa. Classification (NCBI taxonomy): domain Eukaryota; kingdom Metazoa; phylum Arthropoda; class Insecta; order Diptera; family Tachinidae; genus Cistogaster; species Cistogaster globosa. The sequence goes on from OW569407.1 coordinate 44,298,782, forward strand.
TATGTACATACCTCATTTAAAAGTGTTACAAATCAAAATTACATTTAAAAACGGTGCAGGTATATAAAAAATGCACCCAAGTATCAGGTTATTAACTAAGTAACGGGGAAATGCACTTTAATATATAATAAATATAATTGATAATTGAAGATATTGGGGTTTAGCACAACGTAAAGAGGACGAATTTTAAGCACGTATGCTAAATGGCTGAAAGAAACTGTGGCAATACCAGTATTTGGCCGTTCATCTTCAGGGCGTCCAAAAAAAGAATTTAATGACGCAAGTGAAAGAACAAAACGAAGAAAAGCGCAAGAAATTCGTCAGCAATTAACAACAGAGGAGATCACATTTGCTGCATCAATGAGCCACAGAGCAGCGGGACATAATGATACGGCTAAATTAAAAATGGATATAACAAGATCTCCAAGAAAAGCTTAAATTTGCAAGCGATCGTCAGCAACTTCCGAGGTCAACCCAGTTAATAAGCTTTCAGCGGAGGGTGCTTTAGCATTGTTTATAAATGCTGAAAAACCAATTTGAAATTGTATACAATGCCAACAAAAATGCATAGCTATGCTACCCATTGTTAAAAAATGCCCAACAAAATTGCTATCCAAGTGAAGATGCGATAACCGTAACTGAGACATTAGAGGAAGTGAAAGAACAAAACGAAGAAAAGCGCAAGAAATTCGTCAGCAATTAACAACAGAGGAGATCACATTTGCTGCATCAATGAGCCACAGAGCAGCGGGACATAATGATACGGCTAAATTAAAAATGGATATAACAAGATCTCCAAGAAAAGCTTAAATTTGCAAGCGATCGTCAGCAACTTCCGAGGTCAACCCAGTTAATAAGCTTTCAGCGGAGGGTGCTTTAGCATTGTTTATAAATGCTGAAAAACCAATTTGAAATTGTATACAATGCCAACAAAAATGCATAGCTATGCTACCCATTGTTAAAAAATGCCCAACAAAATTGCTATCCAAGTGAAGATGCGATAACCGTAACTGAGACATTAGAGGAAGTGAAGCTGCAATCTCTCCTCGACCACACAGCAACATGATGAGGTCTTGCAGCAGTTGGATTAGGAAGAACTTAAGTTTCTAAAACTTATAAGCAAATGGGGCTATGATGGATCGCACCAATCATCTTATAAGCAAAAATTCGAAAATGAAAACGATAGTGACGCTTATATATTTCAAAGTAGTTGTGTGCCAATTAAATAAATCACAACAGCTAATGGACAAATAAAAACGATATGGCGAAATCCAACACCATCCTCAACTAGGTCGTGTAAACCAATTCGAATCCGTTTTGTGCACGAAACCACTGATATCACAAAGCAAGAAATAAGCATACATAAATAAACAAATTCAATTGTTAAAGAAAAGTGAAGTACCATGTAATGAAAATATTGCACAAATTAAACCCACGATGCTATTGACAAGATGGAAGAGTCTGTAATGCTGCAACGGACAAAAAATCCACAATGAGGTGTTACATCCAACAGGTTTTAACACATTGTGGAAAAATCTTCCTGAAAACCCTGATGCTTCGAATATTGGGCTATCAACTTTACAGGCACGCATACGCTTTTTAGAATCGATACTTCATCTTTCATATAAACTGACACTTCAAAAGTGGCAGGCAAGGAGCAGTGAAGATAAACCACTTGTTAAAGAATGATAATCATCCAGTAGAGGCTTAAGGAAGATATGAGGTTACTTGAATAAATTCTACAACCAGGATATGTTAAGGCATCAAGAAGATTTTTTCCAGATCCAGCAACTGTTTCGAAAATTACTGGCATAAATGAAGAACCAATCAAACGCCTAAATATTGGAAACAATAACCAGCGGGCACCGCACTAATATTGAATAATTTGATAAACATGCACATAACACAGCCGAAATGTATGTGCAGCTCTACAATTGGCATCCCATGAGTCCAACGATGCACAAAATTCTAATTCATGGCGGTACTGTAATAAAGCAAGCCTATCATATCCATTGGATAATTGTCAGAAGAAGCTGCCGAGGCCTTCATAGCACTTCAGATTATATCGTGCTAATTATTCGAGAAAATTCGGCAGAATCGATACAAATCGAGATGTTCTTACTAGGTTATTTTTAAGCAGTGACGCTTTTTAAGTTGCAACACACAAAAAACACGAAAAATAAAAAAAGCCTTTTTCATCAGATACTATACACTACTTCTTCCTGGTACGGATAATATCGCCCATGATGAAATACGTATGACCTGATCATAATTTTGAACATTCTAATTAGTTTAATTTTTTGATGTGATAATTATTTAATAATATAATTTGTATTAAATATTTTTTGTTTTTGTTTATTTAGTTGTTTGTCGCTTATAAGAAGCCAAGCTACGAGACCAATTTCTAATATTCAATATTAAATAAATTATAATTTTGACAAGGGGGACATTGTAACATCCATATAAAGCTGTATCCCTGTATCTACACAACTAAAATAGTTCGACTATCTAAATTTACCATACCGTGTACGGATAATAAATTAATATTGTTGTGAAGATGCTTTATTTAGGTCGTGAAAAGAAATAAAAATAATTGTCTCCAACAAATGAAACGAAATGACCTATTGACCCTTATTCCGATTATCGTCATCGATATGAAACGATGTCGTTTCGTGTCGATTGTTGTGAATCGGTATGCCCTTTATCAATATCAAGTGTTATCGGTGAGCGTCGATGAATCTTTGGTATGCCGTACGCAACGTTAACGACGGCATCAATTTAAATTGACTCTGATTTTATCGTCAGTGTTAGTGGTGTCGAAACAGTTGTTTAGATTTTTGAATTTTTTTAATGAAGTAAATTTTAATTAAAAAATGGAAAAAAAAATTACAAATACGCTTCAATTTAATAAATTAGTGGAAGAAATGGAAAAAAATCCTTCACTTGCCAAAGGGTTTCAGAAAGGAAGTATGCCTTGCGATTTCAAAGAGCAATGGGAAAGAATCGCAACGTTGGTAAATGCCCTTGGTCCACCGATAAGATCAGGTGATGGTTGGCAAAAGGTGAGATAAATAGTGAGAGCTAAAAGGATTTTTACATGGCAAAATTTTTCTTAAAGGTTTGGAGGGACTTAAAATTTAAAGTAAAAAAAAAATTAGTTGCGAACAAGGCAGAGTGCACATCAACTGGAGGCGGAATCTATAAACAAAGTGTACTTAGCCCCCTGGAAGAAGCTGTGGCAAACCTGCTTCAATTTCAAAAGCAGCTAAACCCTGCAGGAGCTGTTCAGGGAGTTCGATCAACTGTTGAGACTAACGACTTGGTTGTTCAAGATTCAGACAATGAAACTGACATATTGCCACCTTCAACCTCGATTTCAAACAAACCGGCATCATCTGACGAACAATTATTGCCACCTTCAACCTCTTCTCAGAGCGGTGAAAATTGCACCCCATCAAAAAGGAAGAGCAAATCGACGTCAAACAAACCGGCATCATCTGACGACCAATATAAATTGTTGCAGAAACATAGCGACGAACAGGCACACATATTGAAAGAAATTAATAATTCAATATTATCACTGAAAAGAAACGTGAAAGACTACAGTAGGTACTCAAAAGAAATATTAGAACTGAAAAAGAAAAAATTTCAGTTAATGATGGAAGAAAATGAGAGGAAAAAAGAGCAACATGACGTAGAAATTAAAATAAAAAGAATGAAATTATTAATTATAGAAAAAGAATTGGGTGCGCTGGACAAAAGCTAAAAAATTGTCATGTTGTTCTTTTAAGGGCTATTATTTTAACTTGACGATCGCTAAAGGTAAGATTTTATAGGCCGCATTTCGCAATTAGTTTTCAGAGTTTCAAATTTTTACGAATGTAAAGTTTCCTATTGCAATATTTTACTGTGAAATGCGGCCAATAAAAGCCTAACTTCAGCTATCGTTTAGTTGTACTAATGACCCTAACCATTATAATGCATATGTACACAATGTGCCTTTATATGCTTTACTGAATTTGTTCTGTTTTGTTGTTAGTGTTTTTTAGTATATTCATCCATGTCATGGAACTTAGAATTCCGTTTCGAAACGGAATTCAAGCTAAATTTTGCATCAGAAAATAAATGAAAAAAAATCGAAAAGAAATTATTTTTCGCTGAAAACTCCAACACCAGTCATGAAGTTTTTAATTTTTTTTTTGTTTTGAGCAACCAAAATTTAGTCTGAATTCTGTTTCCGAGTGAAATTAAGTTCTGTAACATGGCTGAAAGAAAGTGAATTAATTAATTTAATTTTTATTTCAAAATTAGTTGAAAGACTGCATATAATTTATCTTTTTATGTTTGAACATGAATTAAAAGACTGTTTTGTTGTTTGTTTTTTAGTATGTACTTACATACATACATATACCTATATATAGTATATAAGTTAACTTTTTATGTTTCAAAGAAAATGAATGAAAATACTGAATTGAAATTAAACAAAGTTTCGTTTTATTTCGTCTCTTATATGAGCTGCCTCAGAACCTTCTATAATTTCGGGCTCGTCATACACTTCGATATAACTTTGTGTACTATCTACTTCTTCATGTGGAATATGTAAACCATACTGAATACATATATTGTGCAGTGCACCACAAACATTAACAATTTTTGTTGCCTTTTCCGGTTTATAGTGCAACTGACGAGCGCCAAGAAGGCATCGAAAACGATTTTTAAGAACTCCAATAGTTCTTTCCACTATGTTTCGCGCTTTCGCATGCTTCAAATTGTAAATGGCTTCTGCACTACCTGCAACTGTGGACCGATATGGAGTCATTAAAAAGGGCTCAAGTGGATAACCTGCATCACCTAAATAGATAATTTAAATAATTGATTATCTTTTTATATAGTAGTTGAATTCTCACCTAACAACCACGAATTGCGATTACCAGTATTGTGTTGTTGTTTTAAAATACGTTTGGCATCACTTACATTCCATATTAGAGAGTCATGAGATGAACCTCCATATCGGGCATCTAAAAACCGTATTTGCATCTTGTGATCACAAATCTATATTCATAAAATACATCTGTATATACAAAAATAAAGAACAAGCAAAATATTTTCAAAAACTTACAATCATGGCATTTAAACTGAAATACCCCTTACGATTGAAGTAGAGATGCTGGGTTTCTTTACTTGGAGCCAATATTTTTATGTGGGTGCCATCCACACACCCAACGACACCAGGAAAATCAGATTTCTCAAAGAAATGGAGTTTTGCCTCCGCTTTTTCTTCATCTGTCATGTCAAATTTGATCCATTGTGGGCAAATTTTACTTTCTAGCACATCCAGTATTTCCGAAATTATTTTCGAAACTGCTGGCTGTGATAGTCCCAAGTTGTAATCATTAGCGACACTGAGTTGGTAAGATCCTTGCGCTAAAAATCTTAACGTAGCAGCCAATTTTATGGTGTTGGAAATGTGTGTCTGCTTAACTCCCACTTTTATGTATGGTGATATAGTCTCCAACACATGCTTAAATGCCTCTTTATTTAACCGAAACAAACCTTGGAACCTTTCAAACAAAAAACAAATGAACTCCTTGCAAATAGAAACAACACTTAATGTGTTACTTACTTATCATCGGGTAATTGAAATATATTTGATTTCTGCCTTAGTGATCTCCTTTGCAAAATTAACTCTTTTTTCTTTTCCTCATCCGGATCCCGATTATTCAAAGGTACAAAAAACATTTTAGTTCTTTAAAATTATTAAAAAAAAATTTTTACATAAAACAAATTAAGACAGCTGATCAAAATTATTAGAGATGTGCTACTTAAAACGATAAACCATCGACATCGTTACAGTGTTGCTATGGAATACCATTTTTTTATCGAATTGATGACGATGACGATAAAAAATGATATTGATATTAAATTGATGACGATGACGACGACGATAAACGGAATAAGGGCGATTGTGTCTGTTTAAAACTGCAGAAGATTCTACAAAAACTTCTTAATCACAGAACAAAAACAACTAACATAAAGCAATAAAAATAAACGCAACACACAACTACACAAACACCTACATAACGACTAATAAAAAATAGACAGCAAGTATAAACAAATTCAAAATAATAATGGAAGGTTCAGGAATCAAATAACAACCATAATGTGTCTCCAATTATAAATGCGTAGTAAAGAAATATTCTACCAAAAGATGGAGGAAGTTCTGGTATATTCAAGAGCCTTAACATTGGGTATATAAAAGCAACGGCCATACATGCTAATTCATTCTTAGTGAAAACATCAACCAGTGAAGATCTCGTGTTAAACAGTGGTGAAGTTGCCATCGCGAATAAGTAACTAATCGTTTAATAAAAGTGTAATTTTATTAAAGTAGTAAATAAATTGTGTTTATTTATTTTGCAATAAAATAACTCAATAAAATAAAGGTTTATAAATTTAAATAAACGTAACAATTGGTGTCAGAAGTGAAATTGTAAATAATAAATAAATCACGATGAAATTTGACGAGCTTAAAGTTGTGCTGCTAAAAATGGAGCTAAGTAAGTTAGATCTGCCGACAGCGGGTAATAAAGCGGAGTTGCAAAAGAGATTAATAAATGAATTCAAGCAGCGTGGTATTGATATTGGGACATACGAATTCGGACAAATTCGGATTCGTATTGAAGTATGTACTCCATCAACAAGCATCATTATGGACTTGAATTCTATGTTTACAGCTATGATGAAGAAAATAGAGCAAAATAACCAGAAGCAGAGCGACCAGATAATGAAGAAAATAAAAGAAAATAACCAGAAGCAGGACATCCAAATAAAGAAAATGGAAGAAAATAACCAGAAGCTTCAAGAAGCAATTCTAGAAAGCTCTACTATAAACGGCTTTTAGCGGAGGTTAACGAGAAATTTCAAGAAATATCAGAATCTTCGGCAAAAGAGTGGACGTCGTGAAAATGAGAGTCAGCGAGTTTGATGAAAAATTGTCCGGCTTAGAGAGAAAATTGGACGAAGAATTAAATGAATTAAAAGTACAAATGGGCGATCTACAAATTCGAGAAGGGTCAGTGAGAGTTATCTCTGAACATGCTAGCAAGATGAATAGTCCGAGCTTTGACGGCAGCGCACCTTTTAATGTTTTTAAATTCCAGTTTGAAGCAGTGGCCAACAAGAATAGATGGGACAATGATGAAAAAGCTATAGAGTTCGTTTTGGCCTTAAAGGGAGCAGCAGCAGAGATACTCGAAAGCTTACCAGCCCGATGTCGAAATAATTATGAGGACATAATGGATGCCTTACAACGTAAGTACGGAGGTGAGCATAAAAGAGAACTTTATTGAATGGAGCTACGAGGCAGGGTTCAAAAGGCGAACGAGACGCTTCAAGACCCCGCCATGAAAATTGAACGTTTGGTGCAGCTGACTTACCCAGGCAAACATCATCCGTTTCTCGATCAGTTTAAAATTTAAGCATTTGTGAATGGTATACGAGATCTAGATGTTAATATGCGGTTTGTGCTATGCAAAAATCAACCTTTGTAGAAACTATCTCTTACGCGCTAGCACAGGAGACCGCAAAGGTCATCTCAAAGCCGCAGGTGTACAAGGTTTGATGTCTTGAGACTGATGATTATAATCACGGCGACAAAAGGAGCGAAAAAAAAGATATTGTCAAACAAATAGTTGGCCACTTCCAGCGCAACTGCAGATCTATAAAGAAAAGATCTAGATCTGCTTTGCCAACGAGGAACAACAAGTGAGCGAATAACACCAAATCGCTCGAGTCACCGTTAAACTAAATCGAGCTAGCGCTAAGAGGCAACCATGGCCCCACAATCTCGATTTCATTTATGCAACAGAAGAATAGCAACCTAACTGCTTGCGGTCTAATCAACGGAAGAAAGCAAGTCCTCACCATAGACACAGGAGCGTCTCAGTCCATAATAAGGCCCGATTTAGTAAAAGGCGCAGTGGAACCGTTAAATAATGTACGACTGCGCACGGCTACTGAGGTCACTGTCTATGGAAGAGCCAAGGTAAGAATGACTATAGCAGACATCAGCGTTGACCATGTATTTGTTGTCGCCGGCATAGTGGATGAAGTTATCATTGGTGCAGACTTCATGATAGCCAACGGTATTAATCTGCACATGGACGAGCAAATAATAATCTGGCGTATTGTGGAAATACCCCTGGATGTTGGTTATGAGAGCAGTAAGGAAGCTATTTGCCGTTGAACGCCAGAAATTACCATCTCAGGCGGAAACTATAGTATGGGCACATGTGGAGGCATATTGTGTGGATAACCGGTTGTGGGTGGTGGAACCAGAAGAAGTAAAAGACGACATTTTAACAGCTAAGGCCCTTGTCAAAATCTGCGACGATGGAAGAGTTCCTGTGAGAGTACTTAATCTGTCCAATAGCGAAAAGACTATTAACAGAAATTCTGAGATAGGTCGATGTGAGCCAGATGAAGCCATAATCAATTGTGCGGTGAATACAGTATGCCCCAAATTACCAGCCAGAGAAAGAGATTTACTAGCAGAACAGGTACAAAAATGGGGGCAGAACTAACATCTTCTGACAGAAAAGCAAAGCAGTTGTTAAGAAAACATGCCTCCGTCTTCGCCGTAAGTAATAAAAGCCAAGGTATAACGGCAGTAGTGAAATAAACGAAACGAGGTCAAGGAACTTGTCAGCGAAATGGAACGGAACGGAGTCATTGAGCCATCCTCGAGTCCGTGGAGTTCGCCAGTAGTTTTGGTAAAGAAGAAAGACGGCAGTACCAGGTTTTGCGTTGACTACAGGAAGCTCAATGACGTCGCCAAGAAGGACACTTATCTGTTACCTAGAATTGACGGTACCTTAGATACGTTGGTCGGAACAAAATGGTTGTCTACCTTGGACTTGCAGAGCGGCTATTGGCAAGTAGAGATAGCCGATAAAGACAAAGATAAAATTGACTTAAGCACGAGTGGTGGCTTATGGCAGTTCAAGGTTATGCCATTTGGGCTCTGCAACGCTCCAGCTACTTTCGAGCGTTTAATGGAACGTGTGCTAAAGAGTCACAATTAGAAAACGTGCTTAGTGAATCTGGATAAAATAATCGTGATGCGGAAAACTTTTGACGAACACCTCAAAAACCTGGATGAAGTATTTAAAAGTATAACAGCTGCAGGATTAAAATTAAGTGTTAAAAAATGTGCTTTGTTTCAAAAGGAGGGCATCGTGTAACAGCTGAGGGCATATCAACTGACGAAGACAAATTACTGGCAGTAAAGACCTGGCCTCGCCCACAAAATCTTCAAGAGCTGCGTAGTTTCCTGGGGCTTTGCACATACTACAGGAGATTTGTGCCGAACTTTGCTTAAGTAGCTGCTAGCTTGCATGAGTTGACCAGAAAGTCGCAAACATACCACTGGAGTGAGGCAGCGGAAAAAGTGTTCCAGAAGCTCAAGAAACTTTTGTGTACGGCACCAGTTCTCGCCTATCCAATATCTGGACAGAAATTTATATTGGACACGGATGCAAGCAGCTATGGAATAGGAGGAGTACTTTCTCAGGAGATTGATGGAACAGAAAAGGTCATTGGCTACTACAGCAGGATACTCTCGAAGCCCGAAGAAATTACTGCGTTACACGGCGAGAGCTTTTGGCAGTGCTGGAATGTGTTAAACATTACCACAAGTACTTATATGGTCAACATTTCATCTTAAGGACGGACCACTCCGCACTACGTTGGTTGATGCAATTTAAGAACCTCGAAGGGCAGCTCGCACGCTGGGTTGAATATTTGCAAAGCTATGACTTTAGTATTGTACATAAAAAAGACGGAAAACACAACAACGCTGGTGCCCTTTCAAGACGGCCATGCAATGTGGAATGCAAGCACTGCACAAATATCGAGAAAAAGGAGTGCATCATTGACGTGCGGCTTACCCAAATTGGTTCAAGCGAAGACTGGTCGAAGGCACAGAATAAAGACCCAGTCTTGTTCGGGACAGAACTAAAACTGGCTGCAGATTTAGAATTTGGTATTAAACCGGGACCTGCAGACGAATTTAATGGAAATGTTCTCCATGAGCTTCATGAGTTTGTCCGTAACCGCATTAAAATGTCCAGCGACAAAATCAAAGCCAGATATTATCGAGCTGCAAACACGGAGGGATTTACTGAAGGACAAATGGTTCTACTATATAACCTACAACTCTAGAAAGGACTGTGTCCTAAACTGCAAACTCACTGGGAGGGACCATTCAAGGTGATCAAGAAATTGAATGATGTGGTTTACTGGATACAGAGATGCCCTAATCCGAGGTCAAAAATTAAAGTTGTTCACCTGGAACGGCTGGCCAAATATGGCACAGGTAATGTTGAGCCTGTTCGGGACGTAAAAGCTTAAGTGGGCGGCAGTGCTGCGAAGATGCTTTATTAAGGTCGTAAAAAGAAATAAAAATAATTGTCACCAACAAAGTAAAACGAAATGACCTATTGTGTCTGTTTAAAACGCCAGAGTTTCTACAAAAACTTCTTTATCACACAACAAACACAACCAACATAAAGCAATAAAAATAAACGCAACACATAACTACACAAACACCTACATAACGACTAATAAAAGCTAGACATCATGTATAAATAAATTCAAAATAATAATGGAAGGTTCTGGAATCAAATAACAACCATCATGTGTCTTAAATGATAAATGCGCAGTAAAGAAATATTCTACCAACATTTGTAGGAAGTTCTGGTATATTCAAGAGCATTAACATTGGGTATAAGCAACGGTCACACATGCTAATTCATTCTTAGTGAAAACATCAACCAGTGAAGATCTCGTGTTAAACAGTGGGGAAGTTGCCATCGCGTATTTTTATGTACTAATCGCGAATAAGTGAATAATCTTCTAATAAAAGTGTAATTTAATTAAAGTAGTAAATAAATTGTGTTTATTTATTTTGCAATAAAACAACTCAATAAAATAAACGTTTATAAATTTAAATAAACGTAACAACATATATATATATATATATATATATATATATATATATATATATATATATATATATATATATATATATATATATATGTATATATGTGAAAAAAAATAGGGACAGTTGTATTCACCGTGTTTGTTGTTTACGAATTCATGTAAAATGAAAGAATTTGTAATAAAACAGAGTTGTTTTGCAATCCCGAAACAATCCCGTTACAATTTGTGCTTCTTTTTCTTTCGTTCTGATAACAAATTATTTTCTTTGTAAAGTGCGCGATTTCCGCTGTGAAAAATAATAAGGACAGTTTTCCGTTTTGGTAAAAATACATTAGTAAAAATTTAAAATACTTTTTTTTGTAAGTAAGTGAGTAAAACACATTTATAGACTAACATTAATTGCTAAATAAATTACAATTTTGTAACTGTTTAGGCAAATATGGGTAGAAATACACACTGCGACCACGCTACTCGAAATAATATTAAAAATTTATGTGAAAGCGGATATTCGTACAGAAAAATTGCACAAATGCTCGGTATTTCAAAAACCATGGTAGAAAACGCTGTTAAATGGATTCCCAAGGATGACACCCGTGGAAGAAAACCAAAAATTACACCTACTATAAAGAGAAATATTATTTGATGCGTAAAGAAAGATCCATTTATCACGTCTAAACAAATAAAAAATGATTTAAACCTTGACGTTGACACATCAACTATTCGAAAAACACTCATCGGTGAGGAATTTAGAGCCCGTAGTGCAAGAAAAGTGCCATTGTTGTCCAAAAAGAATATAAAACAAAGATTAGAGTTTGCTAAAAATCACATCAATTGGCCTAAAGAAAAATGGCGTAACATTCTGTGGTCCGATGAAACGAAAGTAAACTTATTTTCTTCTGATAGAGGTGTACACCATGTAAGAAGACCTATCCGTCATGAATTCAATCCAAGATATTCTTTAAAGACAGTCAAACATGGTGGTGGTAGCATAATGGTATGGGGGTCATTCTCTTATTATGGTGTGGGTCCTCTATATCGTATCCAGAACATAATAAAATCGGCTGATTACACTGATATTTTAAAAAATACAATGCTGCCGTAAGCCGAAGAAAATATGCCACTCAAATGGGTCTTCCAGCAGGATAATGATCCAAAGCATACGGCAAAGTACACAAAGAAGTGGTTCCAGGACAACAAAATCAATGTTTTAGAATGGCCAGCACAGTCCCCTGATTTGAACCCCATAAAAAATTTGTGGAACGAAGTTAAAAGGGTAATCAGGGGAAAGTGTCCATCAAATTGCGACGAGCTTTGGAATCTTATACAGGACGCGTGGAACGCAATACCGCTACATGTGTGCCAAAATTTGGTCGACTCACTGCCTAAAAGATGTGCTGCTGTTCTGGATAAGGATCCGCAACAAGGTACTAATGTGGCACTAAGGCTTTATGCAACAATATTCAAAATAAATATCTATTTAGTTTTACCTAAGTTAGTTATAGCTTTAAGATTTCATGAAGTGTCCTTATTTGTTTTCACACGCTAAACTATATAAATTCAAACAAAATCATAAAAAAGTCAAAATATATTATAGGAATAGGAAAATTTTTTTTTGGTAATCTTTTTTCTACCGTTTAAGAAAAAATAAATCGTTTGAACAAGAAATAATTTTCGATTTTTTATTTGACTGTACATGTAATGTAAGTTTGGGTGGGCACTGTCCTTATTATTTTTCACATAACTGTATATATATATATATATATATATATATATATATATATATATATATATATATATATATTTTTTTTTTTTTTTTTTTTTCTCAGGACACGAATAGGGTAAAATAATTGGATGTGTCTCCGTATAAGACAAAGATGGCGATTTGACCAAACGACCATTTAATGAAGCGAAATTTTTGATGTAATGGGTTCTCCTGCTAAAAGGGATTTAAATTCCTTCACAAAATTAATTTTCTCAGTCAAAATTGCTAAACGCAACCGAACCTTCGTTATTTAATTACTTGAATTAAAAGATTGTTTGCCTCTAAGAGCACGACCAAGTCTAGAAAATTGGTCAAGAATATCCTCATAATTCGAAAAGGAGGAGGCGTGTGCCCTAACAACCTTAGCCTCGACATCTGTGTCCACCGGGGAGATATCACGAATCTTCCACTGAGACTTAGGCTCACGAAGCCGCGTGGATTTATGCCACCAGAGCTCACTCCTAGGCAGATTTGAGAGCGAAAGCCTTCTGCTAGCTAAATCCGCGGGATTTTCTTCCGATCTAAGATGATAGCAATTATGTTTCCCTACATTCTTCTGAATCCGACAAACTCTATTAGCCGCAAACGTTGTCCAGGTATCCGGTGTTTTCCTTAACCAACAAAGAACAATAGTGGTCTCTGTCCAACAATACACTTGCCTTATTGAAATACCAATCTCGCCAATTACAGCCTTTAACAGCTCTGATCCCAAAACTGCACCGCAAAGTTCCAGGCGAGGTAAAGAAATTAATGATACTGAAGCCAGAGCAAACAAGTATAAATTTGGCCAAATGCTTCGACACGAACATAAATAACCCCCGCGTGTGTCTTTTCTCAGGCATCAGAAAAAACATGAAGTTCGACTAATGTCCAAGGTGCATAGTACACCCATAAGTATCCGGATGTCACTAATTTCCGTGTAAAAGTTGACAAGCTTTCTTCATTCCCTGTCCGTAGAAGGGACTAAAAAATCATCCCAATCAATATTATCTTGCCAGATACTCTGCATAATAACCTTGGCAGTAATGATTATCAGGCCTATCCATCCTACGGGATCAAACAACTTGGCGATTATACGAGGGCTGTTCTATATATTTCTGGCCTAATAGTGAAAATGCGAATATTTATAATCAAAAATGGTTTTATTGTTTTTTCAAAGTATTCTCCAGCATGATTTATACACTTTTGCATGCGCTTAAACCAGTTGTCGAAGCACTTTTTCCACTCCGATTGAGACACCTCTAAAACATGGTTTTTGAACACTTCAACAGCTTCTTCTGGCGACGAAAATCGTTGACCACGCATTTTTTTCTTGATGTGCGGAAACAAGAAGTCATTAGGTGCCAAGTCAGGGCTGTACGGCGGATGACCCATTAATTCGACGTTTCGGCCGGTCAAAAACGCTCTGGTTTGAGCTGTTGTGTGAGAGCTCGCATTATCATGGTGAACAATGATTCGTCTTCACTTGTTGGTTTTTCGAATTTCTCCGATGACTTCAGGCAAACAAATTGTAGTGTACCACTTAGAAGTGACCGTTCTACGTTGCTCAAGCGGAACAGTCGCCACATGACCAATTTTGCCGAAGAAACAGACGACCATTTGCTTCGAAGTGCTTCTTCCACGAACAACTTTCGTTGGATTTTGCTCGCCTTTAAAGACTCACACGGTCGATTGTTGTTTCGTCTCGGGCTCTTACGCATAGATCCATGATTCGTCACCTGTGACGATCTTATAAACGTCTTTTGAAGCACCGCAATCGTATTTTTGCAACATTTCTTTGCACCAATCGACACGAGCCTTTTTTTGAGCGACTTTCAAATTGTGCGGGATCCAACGAGAACAAACCTTTTTTACGGCCAGGTGTTCATGCAGTATATAATGTATGCTGGCGGAAGAAATGTCCAAGGATGTCTCTTTCTCTCGGTATGTCGCATGTCGATCTTGCATTATGAGTTCACGAACGACATCAATGTTCTCTGGCACAACAGCCGTTTTTAGACGACCTTCACGGAATTCGTTTTTGAGCGAGCTTCGGCCACGATTGAATTCATTATACCAATTTTTCACAGTGCTATAGGATGGTGCTTCATCGCCATACAAAGATTTAAGCTTTTAACGCACTCTTGTCGTGATAATCCACGTCGAAAGTTGTGAAAAATGTAGCACGAAAATGTTCTCGAGTTAATTCCAGCCTTTTAGAACTTCGATGTCGTTTGAAGTTCATTTTCGTAAAAATGAGGCCTCATATTTCAAAATTGTGCCATAACATTCTGTCTTAGAAAGCCTAAATTAATAGAATTAGGAAACTCCGGCCTAAAGGGTAGCGTCACTACATATCGGCCGTTCGAGTCGCGTCGTTCTTCTAAAATTGTCCTCATAAAATTTAGCAGCTGGTTATAATATTCTCCCCTTAAGGGTTTTTTCTAAAAAGCGCAAAAGGTTTCTGTTCAATGAATCCTCCTCAGAAATATCTACTCTCGTCGAGTATCTCTGAACAATTGAATCCGGAATATATCCCGTGACGATAACTCCGAATGCGGTTCTCTGAGCTATCAAGGTTACTAGCACGTTACACCCTACCCCTTTCAAAATTACCTGTGGATACAAATCTGCCCCCAGGAGTAAATCAACTGGACCAGAAGATTTTGCAGATGGCTGTGAACCCTTAAGATCACGAACACACTCTAAAGTCTCCTTAGACTAACAGTAGCGTAGGCAGACGCTGAATGCACATAGAAGTTAAAATTGGATCCGTAGCTACTTGATATACAGAAAGCGAAGTAAGACAATTACACTATGAAACACCAAAATTATTCAGGGGTTCTCATATACCAATTTTGTTTTGTTGGAGTCCATGGAAAACGAAAATACCTTTGGTTTTTTTAGGTCACTTTGAAAAGTGGTTTTATAACGGTAAATGTAAAGAAAAACACGTATTCTTATATTTTCAGAATTAAACAGGCATAACTTCTTCGTTTTACAACAGATTTCTATTATTTTTTCAATTTTTAGAAGGTGTGAGTATTATCTTTTAAACAAGATATATATTTTTAAAATCGATTGACAAATGGCTCAGTTACAGTGGTTGAAATGTGAAAAAACGCGTTAAAAAACAAAAAGGTTTTTCACCGGGCTCTAGGCTGCTTATGAGATACCAAACAATATATTCTTTTATTGTAATAAGAAAGGATAATTAATTAGCTTTCAGAAATGGGTAACAACAATAAAATCGGGTAAAAAATGGATGACATGCAATATTTTGTGTTTTAACCTTTTGGTTTTTATTTAGAAATTTCTTAAAATAATTGATATATGCAATTTTGACCTGCACATTTTTTCTGAAAACCCACCAACCACAACAAGATTTAGCCTAAAAACAAATTCTACTTAACCCATTAATGTCCATTGTACCTGTTTGAGTACAGAGAGGGGAGTGTTTAAAAAAGAGTATTTCATACAGTAAAAATAGCATACTAATTAAATCATTTTACCTGTTTAGGTCCGACTTAAAAAACACATTCTAAACTTTTCTTTTTTTATGACTTACAAAAAATGTTAATTTTCAACTAATGGGTTCAACAGGTAAAGACCAATACTGCCTACAATAGTACCAAAAATTTGGTATAAAAGACTGCGGTTGCGAAAATGGCACAGTTTAATTTTTGTAAGTGAACAATAACCATCGGAGTGGTTTTGGTGCAAATATACTTAATAAGTGAACTAATACAAAGTGTTATTATTAAAGTTTACATAAAAATGTGTAGTAAAAGGAACAACTTTTGTCATATATGTGGATTGTTTGTGGATAAACGACATAAAATAGATGTGTCGGTAAATAAGCATATTATTCCCCTTTATGAAGAATATTTTAGTCGTCCCTTAGAACAGGGAAAATGGTATATACCATCGGTTTGTTGTTCGTCTTGTTACGCAACACTAAGATCCTGGAAAAATTGTCCAGATGGCTCTTTTGTATTGCCATTTCTCGAACCGGTAAACTGGCTTTCACTACGTGTGCATAGACCAAATAATTGCTATTTCTGTTTAACGAAAACAAGAGGATATTATTTTAAAATAAGACAACATATGAAATACGCAAATGTTGATAGTGTATCGCGTCAGAAAAATGACGTTGTTCCAGAAAGAATATCACCAGATTTAACTGAGTTTAAGTCATCTCCAAGCCATGTTGTAAGCCCCCAATCAGAATATGCTCCTTCCGAAAGGGAATTTAAAAGCCAACACTTTATGTCCCAAGTCGAATTCCATGATCTAGTTCGAGATTTAGAATTGTGGAAAAGACAAACCGAACTTTTAGGTTCAAGACTTTAACAGTGGAACTATTTGCAAAAAAATGTTAACATTACATTTCGCAGGACCGAGGAAACCAGTTTGTTTGGATCACTATTCAACGAAAGCAATGAAACTAGTGATTTGGCTTACTGCAATGATGTGAATAAATTGTTTGAACAACTTGGATATAGTCATGTTCCTCAAGATTGGAGATTATTTATTGATGGTTCAACAAAAAGTAATATAAGTACTTTTTATATAGTTCCTTTTATTTTACTTATATATGTTTATCTCCTATTTCAAGGTTTAAGGGCAGTGCTTTTGCATAACGATGGATCGCTCTCTTCAGTACCGTTGGCTTACGCTACAAACATTAAAGAAACGTATGATAGGTGTTTCTAATACTAAATGCCATAGGTTATACTACGTACAAGTGGCTAATTGTGGCTGATTTGAAAGTACTAACAATTTTGAATGGCTTGCAAGGTGGTAACACAAAGCATCCCTGCTACTTTTGTGAATGGGACAGCCGAGATTCTTCTAAGCATTATATACAGAGAGACTGGAAACCACGTACAACAGTTATTATTGGTAAAAAAAATAGTATAAATATCCCGTTAGTAAATCCAACAGACATTATTTTACCTCCGTTGCACACAAAGTTGGGCTTAATAAAGCAATTCATGAAAGCCCTTCATAAAAATGGACCTGCATTCAAATCAGAGCTGTAAACGTTTGGTTTATCATGGCCGATGTAAAAACACACTCTGCGTAAATTTCAAGTTTTTATCTGTTATAGTTCAAAAGATAACACTATAATCGTCAAAGTCACGTCAATTATGTAACACCCTTTAACTTTTCTATAGCGTTTATCATGGCCGATGTAAAAACACACACTGCGTAAATTTCAAGTTTTTATCTTTTATAGTTCAAAAGATAACACTATAATCGTCAAAGTCACGTCAATTATGTAACACCCTTTAACTTTTCTACAGCGTTTATCATGCCCGATATAACATCCGTTAACTTTTCTGCAGCTTATGACATGGGCGAGGTAGTAAAACACACTGTATAATTTTCAACTTAAAAGAATTATTGTAAAAAAAATGAATTCCTTCAATATTTTTTCCTCCCAATAATTGCATTCAAATTCTAATTCATTTAATACGATGGCGAGTGAATGCATTCACGACGTTTATATTCATAATAACTCCATTCAGATTCTAATTCATTTTTTAGCTGATGAAGTAAATGCATTCTTAAAAAATAATTTCATGATGAAACTCAAATTCTTATTCATTCATTTCGTGTGGGTCAGTGAATGGCGATCAAGAATTTTAATTCATTGTGAATGCATTCAAATTTTAATTCAATTCTTTTTTGTGTGGAATGAATGCATTCAAAAAATCACAATTCAATGCGGGAATGATTCGCAGGAATGATTCAAAAAAGAATCATTCGTTTACAGCTCTGATTCAAATACCTTGAACAGATTTTTCGCCGAATTACGAGCGGAAAATTAAAAGAAGGTTAAAAATATATTATGAACGCATGTATAATAAAAACTAATTTGTGTGTAATCAACAGGTATCTTTATTGGCCCCCAAATACGAAAATTGGTAAAAGATGACAATTTCATACAACAAATAAATCTTGAAGAAAAAAATGCATGGAATGGTTTTGTCTCAGTGTGCGAAAATTTTCTTGGAAACACAAAAAGTGAAAATTATGAGCAGATAGTAAATAATATGCTTTCTGCCTACCATGGAATGGGTTGCAAAATGTCAATAAAACTATTGCACTATCTACATGCTCATTTGAAAAGATTTCCATTAAATTTAGGACGGATGAGTGATGATCAAGGTGAAAGATTTCACCAGGAAATATCTAAAATTGAACAGCGTTATATAGGAAAAAGTAAAATCAGCAAGCTTTCTAACTACTGCTGGTCTTTAAAGCGTGATACTGACAGCGAAGTTTATAAAAAGCAAAGAAATACATGTTATTTTTAAATAAAAAACCCAAAAGTTAAAACACAAAAAATTGCATAAGTCATCCATATTTTAACCGATTTTATTTTTGTTACCCGTTTCTGAAAGCTAATTAATTTTCTTTCTTATAGTAATAAATAAATACATTGTTTGGTATCTCATAAGCAGCCTAGAACCCGGTGAAAAAACTTTTTTGTTTTTTGATGCGTTTTTTTTTATATTTCAACCACTGTTACTTAGTCATTTCTTACCTGATTTTAAAAAGGTATATGCTGTTTGAAAGAGAATGTTTGCACCTTCTAAAAATAATAGAAATCCGTTGTAAAAATTGTAAAAAAAGAAGTTATGCCCATTTAAAACAGAAAATCTAAGAAAACGCATTTTTCTCCACATTTACCGTTATAAAATCACTTTTCGAAGTGACTTAAAAAAACCAAACCTATTTTCGTTTTCCTTGGACTCCAATAAAACAGAATTGGTGGATGAGAACCCCTGAATATATTTTTTTTAACATCTGTATCATAGTGTTATTAATACCGCGTTGAAGAGTCTTAAGCCCGGCGCTAGATTGCTAATCTACCGAAGGAAGGTTAAATAACAATTTCAATTGGTTATTAACCATGCTTCTTTAAAATTTTTCCACGCCACGTCAAACCCTTCATACTCAACGGACACTTCGACAATCTCTTATTCGCTTCAACGGCGGTTTTACGTACCAAATGACATGAGGCGAGGTTTAGGATGTTCCTATAGCTTAAATATAGGCTCGATATACATGTCAGTGGTATCAGAGAAAAACTTTTAGCTTCTAGATTAACAAGGTTATAATAATATTTTAATACAATTTACCTCAAAAGCTAAGAATTCACGTTAAGGTGTTTTTTTTAAATAAAAGTGGAATTAAAATTGCCACAAAATAAAAACGCTTCGAGATATTTTTACAAAATTTAGAATATATATAGATAAAAGAAAGAGTCTTTATTCAAACGGTGTAATAAAGTTTACTTTTTATTTGTTCAAATATATAAATTCCCAAAAAATTACTTTTTAACAAAAGAGGCTAACCTTCCTTTATTAATCACAGGGTTCTCAAATCCTTTTTGGAGTATGGAGCCAAAAAATGGAAACTTAAAAGGCAGTTTACCTTTTTTTAATCGGTGCTTTGCACTTTGAGGAATTATACAATAATTTTTTCTTCTTTTGTATTTTCTATAGGTTGTCTTGAAAATTGTTAAAAAAATTTGCTAGTATTGAAGTAAATTAAAATTAAAAAACCAAAAAAAAAAAAAAAATAAAATAAAATAAAATTAAATAAAATGGGAAAAATCCTTAAAAAATGGTAGTTTTTTTATTTTCTCAATTCAGAAGCTTGTAACTTTTTAACGAAAAGCGCTATAAGAACAAAACTTGGAACCTGTTTATTTAAAATTTTATAAAGAATATTGCAAATGTCTTGTAGTGCAATACTATCTCCATTTACTAGTCTAAGAGACGATAAAATAAGATAAGTAAAAATGTAAGATAACATAGAGTAAGATGAACAAAACACCTTTTTATTTAACATGACGATCCTATGCCAGTTTGGACATACATAAAAATAAATAAAGACTAACTTAGTGCAAATACCTATAAAGCTAATAAAATATTTGTTGAAAATTAAAATTATTAAGACGTTTAAAAAAAATATGTAAAACACTGAAGAAAATGAACAAGTGGGGAAAACGCAGTGGAAAATTTATTAAAGCTACGGCGCAAAATAAAATAAAATTAATTTTAAATGAAAATTATTAAAATTAAAAAAATGAAACATAAGTTTATACATATATAAAACAAAAACTCAAAAAAAAACTTTACAAATGTTTATTACCAAAAATTGGTCTAATGTGAGAAAAAAGCAATATGTGCAAGCACGACCGTTCTTGATAAAGTCATGTGTAAAGTCATGTATAAAAATATAAAAATAGTATACGTAAGAAATGGAGAAAAATATATACAACAAAAATAAAAACTATCAATAATATACCAAATCGGCTTTGTGAAAATTAAAACAAATAAAACTAAAAATTTACAAAAAAAAATTTAGGTGAAACTTAAAACTAATCAGCATTACATAAAAAACGAATAGACTTAAAAATTAAAAAAAAAAAATACATTGAAATTTGCTTTTCGACATACCGAAATTATATAAATTTATCAACTGCTTATAAAATTATGCATGCATAAATGTGAACATCAAAAGTAAAAATCAAAATAAGAAAACAATTAAAACGAAATAAACAAATGAATAACTAAAGATACGAAAAAACCGTTTAAAACCAATAACATACTACAAGCAAAATGTTCAACAATTTTTTTGGAAATACAGAGAATGTAAATTAAGTTAATAAAATAAGAATATAAAGCAACAAAAACTTGCAATTTATTTAACAAAACGAAAAGGAAAAAAAAAAAACAACAAAATATCTAACACAACCTTAAAACCAAAATTAACCAACAACTGAACTCTAAAGTAAAACGTAAAAATTAGTTAAAAATGCTTAACATTAGTTAACAAAAATTATAACATTTAACATGCAGGAAACCCAGCGAGTCAACATTGAATACAAAAATATTCTAACGTGTCAACAAAAAAAAAAAAAAAAAAAACAGAAAAATATGTGATAAAAGATAAAATATGCAAAAAAAAAAAAAACTAAATATTTGATAAAAAAAACTAAATTGTTTACACAAAAATAATTCTAAGCTGAATCAAAAGAAATACAAACGAAAAAGAACATCAATGAGAAAAGCACCAAAAACTAGCAAAATATAAGATAAAACGAACTACTTATCTAACTATCATTAAAAGATAAATTGCATTGTTTATATATATATATATATATATATATATATATATATATATATATATAAACAATGCAATTTATCTTTTAATGATAGTTAGATAAGTAGTTCGTTTTATCTTATATTTTGCTAGTTTTTGGTGCTTTTCTCATTGATGTTCTTTTTCGTTTGTATTTCTTTTGATTCAGCTTAGAATTATTTTTGTGTAAACAATTTAGTTTTTTTTATCAAATATTTAGTTTTTTTTTTTTGCATATTTTATCTTTTATCACATATTTTTCTGTTTTTTTTTTTTTTTTTTTTTGTTGACACGTTAGAATATTTTATATATATATATATATATATATATATATATATATATATATATATATATATATATATATATATATATATATATATGTATACGCACATAAAACTTGAAAACTTACGACCATTATTTAAAGTAATGCAGGAAATATTATGTTGTCAAAAATAATTTCAGAATCTAGATACAAAAGTATCTAGATATGTACAGTGTTACCATATATCCATACATAAGTATAAGACATTTATTTTTTCTGAATATTTTTATTAATATGAAAAAGATAATTTTATCAATAAGAAAATAATAACCACGTACATAATTATATATCAAAAACAAAACAAAAAAGAGTAAATGAAAAAAACTATAATTAACTTTTCCATTCACAAAATTTACTTATACAAAATTAGATTTACAAGCCAGTAAAACTCAAAGATTATTTTTTTATTTTACAAACAAATAAATAGTTTACAAATAAATTATTTACTTAAACATTTAAATTGAATTTATAGAATCGATTTATACCAAGGACAAATTCGAAAAAAATACAAGATGTTCAAATGTCAGGTTTCGACGTCACAAGTTTTAAGAAACTAGTCTCAAATTATGAGACTAAAATAAATGAGTATGTTCATCTTCTTATAGAAAAATACAAAATACGTAACAACAAATTTAGATAGGCTTCCAGATTCCCAGCTAGAGTCAGTTGTTTCAAGAGTAAATCAGTCCAGAAAACGATTGAAACAGTGCTTTGATAGGCTTGGATGCAAAATACATTTGCCGGCAAGTATAGATGAAATCATTATTACCGATAGGAAACCGATGACAGATAGCAAGGAAGGCCTTACGCCAACAGAAATACAAGACAGACGAACCTTAAATATGGAAGATATAGAAATCATGATGGCTACTATTGAACAGAAAAAGTCCTACATTAACATGTGCGCGTCAATAATTCGCGACAATTATGATGGGAATAAGCTAACGTTACCTTCGTTCTTCTACTAAGTAGCTTTAATAGAAGATTTAACTGATGCAAATTTTCAGGCAACTATTGTAAATTTTATAAAATCAAAATTAGAACAAAAGGATCGCGGGGCATTGCCTGATAGCGTGCAAACTATAGCAGATAGTAATTCGGCATTGGAAAATACGATTAGGCCAGAAAATTCGATAATTATAGCTAGTAGAATAGGAGCTCTTAGTGTAAAAAATTGTGATTTTAGGGAACTTGCAAAGCAGACTGAAAATCTTGCTGACGCATTGAAACGTTCCTTAATTACCGAGATCGTAACACGAAGCAAAGCCTAGGAGATGGCTGTGGATCAGACCGTTGCAGTTTGTCGTTTGAACGCCCGATCAGACCTTGTTAAATCTATTTTAGCTTTCTCCAGCTTTTCCGAACCAAGGGAGGTAGAGGCAAAACTTTTGGTCGAACGGGTGAATAAAACAAAAGAGAAACAAGTTTTAGCGATTCGACAGAAACAACAGTTTTCCACGGCATAGCACTTCAAATCATCTTCGAAACAATTTCTATAGACAAAACAATCGTGGTAATTTCCACAGTAGAAACCGGTTTAGAGGTAGTAGTCAGAATTTTAACAATAATCGAAATAACCCGAATAGCAATAACAACATTAGAAATCTGTTAGGTTTTTAAACTCAGAAGAGAAAGAGAATCAGCATTAGAAAAGGAAAATTTTGTGAAATCAGTTTATAGCTTCAACCTTAATTACGCTGATTTCATCAGAATATGTTGCATCGATGCTGGTGCACATTTCTTGTTGAAACACAAGCTGACACATCGCTTGTGAAAATTTCTTGTTTGAATCCCAGAACTATTTTGTATAAACATTAAATTATAAACATTTCCGGTATAACGCCGAATGCAATATTCACGTTAGGATTATTTTGCACAAAATTACTATTTTAAATAGTTTTATTACTCAATTTTTCCATGTCGTCAATGAAAATTTCAATATTCCAGCAAAAAGAATACTAGTTAAGGATTATCTGAAGGACAATCTGTGTAGGATCAATTATGCGGACATGACACTTTTAAATTCAGTTGCAAACTGAGTTTTGAAAATTCCAACCCATCAAGGAACCAGTAATTTTACTTGTGTAGTATCATCTCGATGCGAAGTTTTTTGTACCTTTCAGTTAAACAATGTTTCCGTACCCATGTTTGTAGGTTCTTAGGAATTGCGTAAAGGTGTTTTTGTAGCAAAGGGAATTATTGACAGCAATAACCCAATTTTGAAAATTGTTAATACGACCGATGAGTTTAAGTGCATTCATAACGACAAAGTAAAAAGGGAAAGATCTGATTACGAGATATATTCGATTAATGACAACGGAATGGACAGCGAACGAGTAACTATTTTGAGAGGACGATAGAATGACGTTAAATAACTTTTACGAACAAAAACTTAGATTAGTTGATACATCTCAAGTTTATATCAAGAATTACAGACTAGCACACGCACAGAAGGACGAAATCAATAGGCAAGTCGGAAAGTTTTTACAAAATGATTTAATCGAACCAAGCTGAAAAGTCAAGACAATCAGAAAGCATATCGCATGTGCCTTGATTATCGAGCTGTGAACAAAAAATTAATTGCCTCTGCCCCGCATCGATAATATATTAGATAACCTTGATCGAGCAAAACATTTCTCAATTTTTGATTTTTTTTTTTTTGATTTCACCAGATTCCTTAACATTCAGATTCTAGGGACCGCTTTAACCACCGACAAAGATTCAATTCGGCGGAGGGTTTTACGTTTTGGATTAAACGTTACGCCAAAATTATTTTCAAGAATGATGGCAATCGCGTTATCTGGACTCGCTCCAAATAATGCTTTTCTCTATGTCGATGACATAATTAGATTTGGATGCAGTATGCAACACAACCTCAGGAATTTAGAAGATGTTTTTAAGATCCTTTGAACACGCAATTTGAAGATAAACCCTCATTAGTGCAATTTTTCCATCCAGAATTCTTTTTATCGGTCATAAGAGTACAATGGCCTGTTGCCAGATGATTCAGAGTTAATAGCAATTAAAAATTATGCTGTCAAACGTTTTTTGGCTTTTTCCAATTATTATCGTCGATTTTGCTACTATCAACAATGTCAAACTTTTTTCAAAAAATTAAAACCCAC
This sequence comes from Cistogaster globosa, assembly GCA_937654795.1. Lineage (NCBI taxonomy): Eukaryota > Metazoa > Arthropoda > Insecta > Diptera > Tachinidae > Cistogaster > Cistogaster globosa. Next base: position 44,324,136 of record OW569407.1, read on the forward strand.
CTTAATTTCGCCAGAGATCTTGCAATATCCCGACTTTAACAAATAGTTTATCATAACAGTCGATGCATCTAAAATACGTTGCGGAGCCATTTTGAGCCAGGACTTCAATGGAAACGATCTTCCAATATATTACGCATCCAAATCTTTTTCTCAGGCTTAAAAAAAAACAATTAAATTGGAACGTCTTGCAATTCATTTTGCTATAACACATTTTCGAACATACCTTTTGTTAACATTTTCAATATTAAGGATCCTTCATCAAACTTGGCACGTATCAGACTAGAAATTTCAGAACACAACTAAATATATCAAGGGAACATTAAATGTTGATGTGCTCTCGCAAATTTCTATGAACAATTTTAAGAATAATCATGTACTTGCTGTAACAATTCGAGCTATGTCCAGAAGAAAAAGTAAGACTAATACTACCGCAAACTAATCTTCCAATAATGACAACCACACATTCAAAATTTGTGATAAATTTTCATATGAATTTAGCAAAAACGTTGCTAGAATAAGAGCACACATCGTTGAATACAACGATAACCGTAAAGAATTATAAAAAAAAATTAAGGTACTGCTTTCTATTAAATGTGAAATTGTTAACGAAACACTTAATTTGGATTATTTGCTTTCGAGGATAGAAAAAGAGGCCAACAATATCAATATTTATAGAGCAGAATGACCTAAAGATGATACTTTTTTTTTACAATTTGCTCAATTTAAGAATTCAAAAATTACAGTATACAAATATTGAAGGCACTGGAAATTATTCTTGTGGAACCAGTCGAGACAATAAAGGAAGACTATAGGAAAAATAAAATCTTGCAGATGTATTACAATGATCCAATTCTCGGAGGACATTGCGGCTAGAAAGAACTATGATGAAATTCGGACAAAATACCATTGGCGAAATATGACAAGAAATATAGCAAAGTTTGTCAAACAAGTTTCTTAGTGTAATTTGAATAAAGTCAAACCAAAAAATATTGAGAGACTTGTGTTGACGCCAACGCCCTCCAAACCGTTTGATATACCGTAGGTCCTTTACCACAATCAAATTATGGCAACAAATATGCTCTGACATTAATATGTGACATGTCGAAATATCTCGTGACGATAGCCATACCAGATAAATCAGCTTCAACTGTCGCTCGTGCTATACATATTTGAAAACTTAATACTTGTTTGTAGGAAAATGAATGTTTTAAAATTAGATTTGGGAACAGAATTTAAGAACGAAATCATAACTGAATTATGTAAGTTATTAAAAATTAAATTAAAAAATTTTCAACTAGTTATCATCATCAGACTGTACGAACCGTAGAACGTAATCATAGAGTTTTTAACGAATATATTCGATTATGATACTTACCTTCGATATTTTACATTTTACCACAATACTGCAACAAGCACAGTTTTTAGTAAAAAATTGACACCAGTTGAATTCGTTTTTGGAAAGAAAGCTACATTGCTTAACGAAGATAATTCAAATTTAGATCCAATTTACAATATAGAAAATTATAGTAAGGAAATACAACACAGTTTACAGAAAAACCCATTCACTAGCAAAAACTCTGATTGACAAACACAAACACAGAAATGAAAATTTATATGATAAATGCGCAAATCCTATAAAATAAAGCGTTAACGATATTTTAGTTTTAAAAAAGGAACCATATGATAAATTTAAAAATATTTATGATGGTCCTTATATAGTAAAAAATTTTAAGGAGTCAATGTAAAAATATATAATCAATCCAAAAAAAAAAAAAGAAAAGAACAATACACAAGAAAATAATAAGGAAAAATCAGATTTTTAAAATAAAACATGGAATTTTTATTAAAATTAAAGTTATATATTTCAAAATTTTTTATGAGATTACTTCGACAGAGTTACTTCATTCCATGGTAGCGAAAAAACAAAAATTGAATAAAAAAATATTATTTAGAAATCATTAAATACAGTTTTTAGTTTAATTTACAATGGACAAAATTATATGCTCATATTAAAATTTTTTTAAAATAATTGAAAAATATACATTAAATTTTTTGTAGAATATCCTTTTTGCTTCAATACTCCATTCAATCATTCTTCTTGGCATTCACATAATAAGTTTTTTGTCATATCTGCGCCGATTTTATTCCATTCTTGTTAGATAATTTCTTTTAACTGGTGTTTGTTTGAAATGTTGAACTTTTTATTCGCCTTTCCAATTCTCCCAAAAATGTTCGATTGGATTCAAATCGGGAGATTGTGGAGGATGCGGAAGAAAATGGGGAATATTAAAAATGACACACATACGGACATAATGAGCCGTACATTTGTGGTCATTGTCATGTTGAAAGTAATAATTATTAGCCAAATTCAACTTCTTTACACTTTTTTACATTTCTTTTAAAATATTTAGATATAACGTTTTATCCACAATTTGGTCTATAAATACTAGCTCACCCACACCTGATCCTGAAATTTTCTGTTGCCCCTTTATATATGGATTAACTTGGCTTAAAAGAGGTTTCTCCTAGCCACTCTTGCATTATACCCAGCACGGTGCAGTGATCAACGAGCAGTTTTTGCATCCACTTTTTTACCAAACTCTTTTACTTCCGCAGCAACATGTGTGAATGAAATTTTGGGATTCTTTTTGATTTTTCTTACTATTTGCGCCTCCTACCTCGCAGTATGTGTTCGTGTCCCACCAGTGTGTTTTTTGGTTTATGATTTCTCCTATTTCTGCATAAGGTTTGTTTTGTTTATAAAGATACAAAATAATTTTTTGTTCCGCTTCCGTCGTTTCTTTTTGTTTTCGGCCCGTTTATATACATATTTTGAATAGAATCTTACACTTTATACAAGAACGTTTTATTTTAAGTAAAACTGACATTTAAAAATAACTGAGGCTGATTGCTTCTATGTTGCCATACCCAAATAGTTTAGAGACTACTGCTACATTTAGCCAATAATTTTGTTCACCAAAAACCTCATCACATAATAAAAATAACACTTTTAGTTCTAATAAGTTAAAAAAAAAAAATATTATCATATTATACCTAAATAAAAAATAGAAACCAAAAATTTGTTGCAATAAACTTCGATAAATTAATCAAATTTTTACAAGAAATCAAAAAAATCAAACCACTGTGTGGTAGTAAAAGCGTCTTTATTCAATTTAGCCTTGGGTCGAAATGAATGAATTCGCGCCTGGTTAATTAAGCAGCTAGTATTAAATAGGAAGTTTGGTAAATTTACATGTATTAAATGAATCTTAATTTTCAGCTTCGAACGAAAATAAAACTCAAACTGGAAATTATATATTTACTTGCCCATCTTTAAGCGATATGGAGAAGATTAATAAATCAAAAAAGGTGACCGATTACAATAAAGAAACCAAACAAGTGGCTGATAAATTAATACAAGCACTAAATCTTGGTTGGAATGAAACGAAAATTAATGACATGCTTAACTGTAATGAAAATATTAATATGAAATGTCGAGAATCCTGCTCCAACTCTGTCCACGCGCAACCTCAGCAAATTCCTAGCAATGATTTAGCAAAATGTGAAAAGTCATACGGTTGGAAAATGCTTCATAAAATAAACCTAGACACGGTTGATGGCAATGTGCATCGTAAGTTAGCATCAAACTTCGAAGATAAAAATAGCCTCGCAAAGACAAAGATAACCTCTCTATCACCTATCACCTCTATATCAACTACAAGAGGTGAGCCCCCAAGACCAAAGTTTCTATGGTTTGAACAGCTTAGAAACCTTTCTCCTTGGTCAAACAAATGCAACAAAAATGGCGCTGAAAGGTATAGAAAAGATTTTAAATGCACTTCAAAGGCTAAAGAGAAACTTGTAAGTTTGGTGTCTCCAAAAAAAGATAATAAGGATCAAAAATATGTGCAAGTAAGCAAAAGTTCCTATCGCGATGTGGGCGTTCAGACGTCACATATCAGCCTCTCTTGCAGCCCGGCTAACATGCACAAACAATACCAACATTTCTCCAGCCCGCAATCACCCCCTGGTAGTTACCATTCACCCATTCAATTCTCACATCTACACTATCCCTCAACACAATCTCAAAACACTACTTTAAATGAAACTGAAGCAAAATTTGATTTTTCTCGAACTGTGCGCTCACCACCTAAAAAAGCGGCACGCGCCAGTCAGCGAAAATTAAATTTTCCTTTTAATTGTTCTTTCACCTGTAAAGATGAAGACCGTCAAAATCGTAAATTTAGTAGATCGACAGAAGACCAAAATCAGCAGAAAACGTATAGGTCATTTAATTTAGAGTTAGACCAAGATGTTTCTACATCAAAAATAAGTTATATCCTCAGTGAAATACGGGCAAAATTAGAGACTAATGATCAGCAGGCCACGCGAACTTTTTTGGTAAGTAAAGAATCTTAGAATAAGAATAGGGTTTACACTTACTTAAAATTATTCAACAAATTGTTAATTTTACTACGGATAAGTTAAATTTAATATTTTGTACCAGAATGTAGGAATTGCGTGAGAACGGCTAAAGCGATTTTGCTGATTTTTTTATTCGATTCCAAGTTTTCAGGAGATGGTTTGTATAGAAAAAATTATCAAATATTCCGGAAAACTCATTTATTCATTTTCTGTTTACTTTTGTTGTTATAAACACAAGTTATTCACGACTCGACATGTTCGTTCGAACTGGTTGTAAGTTGTACATTTTTCCTTTACATTTTACTCTTTGTATATATGAGTTTGTATATAAATGAGTTTGTATACGTGCAAACACACTTATGCATTCTTAGCATACGCTAAAAACGCGTAGATCAAATCAAAAGACACAAAACAAAAAGAAAATAAAACACCAAATGAAGAGAGGCAATATCTTCAACTTCGGCCAAACCGAAAATTGTTTTAACATGTCAACAGTCATGCATGTATTTTTTCATTACTATAAATAGCTGTCAAATTATTTAAAGATAACACCGTCATATTTTTTGAAGCAAAATCTTACTTCATTTAAAATTCACAATTAAACCACATGTACATATGTAAGTATATACATTGCATGTTTTTCAATACTTTGAAATATATTGTATGGAAAAAATAAAAAGTTTAAATCCCTTGGTTAATTTGTTTTCAATTTAAAATATGCATCTTAAGTTTCATTTCAATAAGAAAAATTTGTGTTGTTTCTTCTTTGTACTGATATTTTTGTATCTTAATTTCTAATTCCATATGAAATACTAATCATTAGCAAATAGCTTCCGAGCGAAGCCGGATCGTACATCTAGTTATTAATAAAAACACACTCAGACCAAAAAAAAATTTGTTCAAGTATTTTTTTACCCTTCACCACGGTGGAAAAGGGGTGTATCTCAGTTTGTCATTCCGTTTGTAATCTCTACAATATCCATTTCCGATCCTATAAAGTATATAAATATGTTCTCGAGTTCTTGTGCATAGCGAAGTCGATTAAGCGATATCCGTCCATGTTCGTATTAAAGTCAAATTTGTTGATGAGCTAGAAAAAATTTAAATACGCTAATCGATCAGACATAATTTCTTAAATTTTGCTATTGGAAATTAGCAAGATCGGTCCATGTCCTTCGAGGTAGCGGACAAAACACCACGCCTGCCTCTAATTTTTCCATATCATATCGAACAAATCTAGTTCAGTGAAGTTATTCCAATCAAAAGAACAAATATATGTGGCGATAGAGAATTAATAATAAAAAGCCATCAAGTGTTAAAATTAGCGCTCGCCCATATTTTCCGAGCGATTGTTTACCGTAATTTTTCAGATATGGTGATACCCATTTAAAAGCATTTGAAGAGATCATTCAGGAAATACTAAAATTAAAAAATGCTTAACCTGTTAAGAGTCGAGGATATTTTTATGTAAAATTATATATAGTACTTAGTTTTTTTCTCATATATTTTTTTCTTTGTCTCCCTAATATTTTGTTTTTTAATTGGAGTTACTTCAGTCAACTAGATTTACTTGTTGTTTGCAAATTTTTACGTCTCATTTTGTTGTTCTTTGGTATTAATTATTTTATTGTGCCAGTGTTGGTTCCTTTTTAAATTATTTTGCAAAAGCGTCTTCGTAAACAGTACAAAGTATCAAGTTGTACTCTTATCACATTTACCTATCGCATCGAACTTGATTTTGCATCGCCATATAGAGTACCCCCTGGTACTTTTAACGATCAAAACTTTTCTTTCTTTATGGAATTGTATCATCTTTCTTGCATATAAAACATGGCACTTAAAACTAAGATAAAACTAAAATACTACATATTAAAATACTACATTGAGCTTTGATCTCCTGTTTTGTAAAGGAGATAGTGCACAATCACACTTAATTGACTTGTCACATATGTATTTAATATGTTATATAAACAAACGCTTTTTGTCTATGACTGCCATATGGATTTAAATATGATTAATAAAACATTTACCAATATTCCGGTTATTCAACCAAATCCCAATTATTATAATTTTGAATGCAGAAATGCTGAAGGTGAAACAATACGTGAACACTTTCAATTTTCTTGCGTTACACAACATGACATTATTTCAATGTGCTCATCTCTAAAATCGAACGCAGTGGGAAGTGATAATATACATCCAAAATTTATACGTTTACTATTGCCCCAGATTCTCCCATATATTACGCATTTGTTCAATTCTGCTATTATATCGGGTATTTATCCATCTAACTGGAAACATGCCAAAATTGTTCCTTTGCCCAAGGCCAATGGGGAATATAGACCCATTGCCATTTTATGTTTTTTGTCAAAGATTTTAGAAAGGCTACTGCATAAGCAGATTATTACATATGTCAATACTCACAATTTGATCACTGATAAACAATCTGGTTTTCGCCAAAACCACAGCTGTATTACACCTCTCGTGGAAGTTTGTGAAAATATTCGGCAGGGTCTAGAAAACGGGCATATTAACTTTTTGGTGCTCTTAGATCATTCTAAAGCTTTTGATACGGTAGACCATAATAAGCTCACTAAAAAAATGCAACATTTTTTTTATTTTACGGACATGTCAACAAATTTGATATCGTCATATTTAGCAAATCGTACCCAATCGGTATTCGCGAATGATATTTGGTCAGACAGCTTGTTTGTTAATAGAGGCGTGCCTCAGGCTTCAACTTTAGGCCCACTTTTATTTTCCATGTACTCAAATGATCTGCCAAAGCAACTTTCGATATGCAAAATCCATTTGTATGCAGATGATGTACAGCTTACATTAAGTTGGCCAATAGAAGATATTTCTTCAGGTATATTTCAATTAAACAGCGATTTAAATAAAATTAACCTTTGGGCTCGTGCTAATGGGCTTTGTTTAAACCCAGCCAAATCTAAATGCATCATAATTCGTAAAAAAAGAACCGTTCTCAACATTAACGATGATATACTTTTAAATGGCGAGAAAATCGAAGTCGTGAATTCAGCAAAAAATCTTGGCATTATTTTCAATAACAAGTTGACTTGGAATGATCACATTAATTTTCTGGTTGGTCAAACTTATATTAAGTTAAGGGCTCTCTGGTCTTCACAATATTTTATTCCACTAAAAGTAAGGATCTTGCTTGCCAAAACTACTTGATTTCTTCCCTGCTATATGGTTGTGAAATATTTTCAAGCTGTGACTCAGTCAGCAAAAGAAAGTTAAACGTCTTATACAACAACATCGTAAGATACGTATACAAATTGAGAAGGTATGATCATGTGTCCATCGTCTCTAATAATCTTTATGGAGTGTCGTTTGATAACCTGTTAAAAATTCGCACTCTAATTTTTTTGCATAAAGTTATTAATACTAAAAATCCTACATATCTATTTCATCAACTTCGTTTTCTTCATTCACAACGTAGTCATAACCTAGTAATACCTCGACACCAATGCCTAGTCTCTGAATTGCAGTTTTTTATACATGCCTCTCGACTTTGGAATATTCTTCCACTAAACCAACAACTTAATAGCAATGCTAATAGTTTTAAAATTTTTTATTTAAATCTTTTACATAACTTTTTATTTTATTTCCTAATAAAATTTATACTTTTTTTTATTATTCTGTTAATTTTGATTTTTTTGTGTTATAATTTTATATTATTTTCTTTTTTTAATTTTAAATTTTCACTAAGTTATATATTGTCATAAAAATTGTCATAACACTATGCGTTCCTGTACTCTAATTATAAGACTAGATCTTGTTGTACAGGAAATGAAAACAAATAAATAAATAAATAAATACCTAAATTTTAAATATTTTCAATAACGTTTCCTTAAGAGCACAAGTTTTGTGAAGGAATACATTTTGGAGACTTATTGTATGGAAATATGATAGCTTTTGTTTTGTTATTGCTAACTTTAGTTTTTCATTTATTGAAGTATTTTTGACTTGAGTTTAGAGCCTGCTGCATTCTCTTGACTATTGCGTTTATTACCTTGCCGCAACATAGAAAAGCACTGTCGTCAGCATAAAATGCTGCTTCTTAATTTCTGCGAATATTAATATCCGAGGTATATAATGAATACAATAGGATTAGAATGCTAATTGGTCTGTAAATGACCTTTCTGAAACTTTGAGGAAAATAGGCACTTATACAAATTATAAATAATTTACTTAATGTTTAAAATATTAATCAGGCATGTTTTTAAAAACAATGGCTTTAATTTCATCTGAATCTGGGGCTTTTTATTTTTTCATGAAAATACATATGAGTACTTGAATAGCGTCAGTTAAAACTATTTTACTACCAATGCATTTTATGCATTCTATATGATAGAAAAAGAAAAATTTATAAAAACATTTTTTGACCCCAAAAACCTATTTTTTATTTAAAACCTTAAAACTCAATTATTTCGTAAACTGTAAGTCCTAGAGCCTTAAAACCAATAATCTATGGCCACTATGTGACTTATTGTTAAAACGTACTAAATAATCCGCAACGCAAATATTTATAGTTGAAAGATTACTTATATATATGGTGTGAGACTTCGTAAATGCATCAGCAATTGTATTAGTTTTATCTACACCAGCCTTGAGAATGTTCACATGTAAGCTTTCCGAACTTTTTAGAGCCGAGAGGAAACTTTGAGATAAATCTTGACCAAGAGTCATTTCTATCCCTGTATATGTGAAAATCGATAATCTTGTTTAACTGTTTCAGTATACTAAATAATTGGGTTCTGTAGTTTGGATCTCCACATCTCTGTAATTTACGCCAGAATAATATAAAAATGTCTATCCTGTGATATATCAAAAAAAAAAAAACTTAAAAACACTATAATATCATAATGAACTTTTCTTGAGTGATAAGCTAACTTTTTCAATTTGAAAAACACTCTGTATTTTTATTAATGTGAAAAGTTAAATTAAATTTAAATTATCAACGCAAAAAACTTTTGTTTTTAATATTTCAAATTTTCTTTCGGCTATGATTGATTGGTCAGAAAAGAAAAAAGTATTGGGGCAATAGCCCCAAATACAAATTCTCTAAAGTATCCGATGGGTCTAATCCAGCAACAACAGATTTCATTTGTTTTCCGAGGACGAAGAAGAAGAAATTTAATAGAGACAAAGTTCCACCTATAATAGAGGATTCCACCCATAGTTTTTCAACTTTATTCGGATTAATTAGTGAGAATTATATGTTTATAAGAATGTCCATTGGAACAAAAGTAATTTCAAACTCGTCTCACTACGAAGAAGTGATTAAGATTCTTATGCTTTAAACAAATAGACAACAGCGAGCTACAGACTATAATCTGTCAAAAGTAAAATACACACGATCATATGAAGGCGATTTTTTGTAGGCATCTCAGCTACATGACTACTAGACTACAATTGGCGCTGTCGCTGTCGCCAATTTAAACTAATTTCCATTTTTGTTGGCGACAATAAACAGTTGAGTGATGTCAGTTCATTTTATTATTGAAGCCTTTTTAGGTTTAGGTGTATGCATATGTATTTTCAGGTATTTTTTTTAATAAAAAATACTTTAATCGTGATGGCCAAATTATACGAAGAATAACTTAACATTTCAAAGGAATGTTTTGTGTGGACAACATCGAGTTGGATATTTTATTTATTTATTTATTTATTTATTTATTACTTATGTTATCACAATACATTATTTGCAAAGGTAGATCATTACCATATATATAGTATAACAGTGGCCCAAGTATCGATCCTTGGGTACTCCTTTTGGCATCATACAACTTCTGGACACATATTTTTTGTAGTATACGCTTTGACTTCTTTCATTTAGGTATGAGGATAAAAGTTTTAATGCTGTTGACGAGAAATTGCACATTTGTTTTAGCTTAAGGCAAAGAATGGAATGGTGCACAGTATCAAATGCTTTCGAATGGTCAAGCAAAAACAAGAAATGACATCATTTGGCGTTTATCAATATGGCACCTTATTTCTTCAGACACGTCAATTAGCGTGGTAAGGCATCTATGTTTTGGCCTAAATCCAGATTGCCTTGCATTAAGTAATGAGTTAGTATGTAAGTAGTTGGTTATTTGTGAGTGTATTAATTTTTCAAATACCTTTGACAGATAAGGCAAAATTGCAATAGGTCAATAACTTTTATCTGGTTTCGGTATTGGTATAATTTTGGCATGTTTCCAAACAGTTGGGAACGTAGATGTAGTTAAAATCGTGTTAAAAAAATGGGTGAAGTAAACTAGTGTATAAGGAAGTGTAAGCTTAATAAACTTTGGATGAATACCATCACAACCAGCGGCATTAGATTTTATGCGAAGAAACGAGTCTAATACATCTTCCTGCGTAAAGTGTGCAAAATTGAATTTAGGTATCTGACGTTGATGAGAGTAGTCATTGTTGTAAAAATTAATATTTATATTGGGGGTCGATATACCTGCGAACTCCTGGTTTAACTGGTTTGCATCAATGTCATGTACATTAGAGCTGTTAGGATTTATTGAACACAATTTACGAATTTCCCTCCATTTTTCTGTGAGTCAACAGACGCTTGGAACCTGTCCTGATAAAACATAAACTTAGCCATTCTGATTTTCCTATTATCCAATGCCCTTGCGTTTTTAAAAATGGAATAAAGTTCTGGTATTCTAAAGCGTTTCCACCTTCCGTATGCCTGATTTCTGTCTTCAATTCAAGATTTTATTGCAGGTGTAAACCAAGGGTTATTATTACGTATAATTTTTGATTTTAAAGGCACGTATTTGTCAAAAAAGTATTTCAGCTTGCAGTCTAAAAAATTTAATTGGTCATCAACAGCAGATATGCAATAAACATAGTTCCAATTTGTTGAAAATAATTCCATACTAAGACACTGACTGTCTATATTCTTGTAGTCTCTGTTTGCGGTTCTGAGTTGTTATGAATTTTAAAATCGTAGCTATAAACCATAGATCATGACGTGAGAACATAGATGCAGATAACTGGTCGAATAATTGAAGACGAGAAGTATTGTTAACAAAACAAAGATCAAGAAGGGTACTTGAATTAGTCGTAAAGTGAGTTGTTAATCTATTATTAACTAAAGCTAATCCAATAGAGCACATGTCTTCTACAAAGCTGTTTTCTTTCAAAATATTTGAGTTAAAGTTACCTGTTAAGATTATATGGCTGTACGCAAGAGTACATATGCTCAGATTTTCTAAGAAAGGCTCCATATTAATACTTTTATGGGGTCTATATATAATTTCAATTAATATGTTTTCACTGTTGTTCCAAATTTCTAGTATATTCAACGTTCGCCTCTGCAGCATTTTTACTTTTCTCTTTGCAAGGAATATTTGATTTTACGTATGCTGCAACACCACTACCGTTTGTTGATCTGTCTGATCGAAAAAGACGATAACCATTTAAATGATACATCCTGCTACCGACATTTGGGAAAAATCATGTTTCTGAGATGCAAATTATATCGGTGTTGCTGTTTTCAAACACAATTTCAAATTCTTCAAGCTCTGAGCATTTTTATGACAGATTTTTAATCCTGACACATTCTTAGAAAGAATTTTGATCATGTTAGTTAAATTTTCTCTAGAGCCAACCCTCGTATTACTTGTATTTAATATCATTATATAATATAATTTTCTCAACAATGCAAGCGTATATGAAGTAATTAAGACGCACTAAACATTTCTTGTTATTATAATAAAAGCAAATGGAAGCAAATACATTTATATTGGTTTTGGTTAGGAATTTTATAAACAAGGAAATTACAAATAATACAATGGCAAGCAGCAAAATTAATGTTTTATGTGATAAATTAGTTTCTTGAAAAGTATGCGGTCGAAAAAACTGGTTTAATGTATTTAGTTCATCAATCCGTTTTTGTTCATCATTTTCGAAGGTTTTCACATAAACGATTCCACGGTGAATAAACGCTGCAGATAGTGTCCTATCTTTTTTTAACCGATGTGCTCTAACGAAGAATCTATGATTATTAGGTGTAAGATTTTCATTAATGTAAAATGGCGTTGAGCTATTAAATCCAATTAAATTCAGACGTAGGCAGTCTCTATTTTCCCGTGTATAATTTTTCACGGATTTAAGAACATAGTTTCTATCATATGGACGGTTAAATTTAATGATTGCTGCAGCATCTGGCGTACTATTTTTTTATTACTTATGTAGTTATTGTTTTTGTTTATTTGTACACGGAAAATTTCTTTAACTTTAGGAGGATTAATTTTAATAGTCTCACAAATCAAACGATACATTTCGAAAAGATTTTCATTATTGCTACGCGGAATACCGTTTATACGAAGGTCATGTGCCACTATTGAATTTTCCTGCTTTTGCACAAATTTTTTAAAACATTCTAATTCCGTTTTTAATTCGGCATTTTCATTAGTATGTTATTAATTTGTCCGAGGCTGTATCTTTTATTTCTTGCACTGTTGTTTCAAGAGTTAAAACTCTTTCAGATAATTTATTTAATTTACTCATTGTAATGTTTAGCCTTTTATTAATTTGACTTAAGAGACGATTCTCGCATTCTCGAAACATTGTTTGTATAGTTGTTTGTATAGTTGTTTGTAATTGTTCACTCAACTTTTCGAATCGTTTATCCATTACTTGTAAAAGCCTAAAGGGCGAGTTTGTTTTATTTAGATAAAGAGATTCTTGGTCTTTACAAAGATTCACACTTTGTGTATTTGTCATACGAGTAGTTTCAAATACCTCTCTTAATCTATTATGCGCGGGAGAGAAAGAATTATCCATAATTATCGAGACTGACTTCTGATTATTTTTTGTTGTTTGTTACTTTTTTTATTTTTGTTGTTACTTTTGCTTTGGCTTCTTGTTTTGTACATTGAATTAAGGGCTCTCTGTTTTTTATGAAAAGAAATTCTGTTGTTTTTGTTTAAGGGTATTTAGATTTTATTTAAAGTTCTGGTTTTATTTAATTTAAAGAGTTTTGTGTCGGTTTTCTTTTTCTGTTTATTTTTATTTTCACAATAAACAACAAGAAATTTAAAAAAAAAACACCAGCGGAGTTCAAAACCACTTTAGTAGTTTGAGGAATCTGCAAATAAAAGAAAAAAAATAAAACCAATTAATTGGAAATACAGTTTGTGTTAGCTGTGTAGAAAGGCTATATGAAAACGAAAGGCAATTTTTATTTCACTTTCCTTATTTAATTGAACATATATTAATATAGATTAAAAATTTTTGTTTTAATTGAAAATAGAAGGAATATATAAAGATTATATTTATTAATAATTTGAATTCGATGATTATGATATTAAGTATTAATTTCAGTTTGTTTTATATAAATAAATATGTATAAAATCATATGAAGTAGATACGAAAGTATAATGTTTTTGGACTATTTTAGAAGAGGTATTGGCATGGAGGTAAGTTAGAAACCGAGTGGGTTGAGAGAGGAAATGGGATCACAAAGAAAATAGAAACACTTGGAGAAATGTTTTGTGATAAGGTCGGGAGGGCAGTAAAGGCGTAACATCTGCCGGAGTGATAATTGCTTGTGTGTACATTTTTGTGGTATGTTTTTTTGTGTTCTTTTGAAATTATTTTTTATGTGCGGTATACCCAGTGAGAGGGTTGGAACCCTCGGGGAATTGTTCACCGGATAAGCTAGTCGGAAACCTCACTGGTGCCTACGACCGTTACATAAATAGTATTTACTTTTATCTTATGATAATTTCAATTTGTCTATCAGCAAAATTATAAACAGAAATTCCGTGCAATTTTTCACTTTTCTCTTTTCTCCTATTATAAAATTGTGAAAAAAATTCGGGGAAAAAAGTAGCTATTATGAATTATGAAAGAAAAATTATATGTATTAAAGCTAAATAGCTTCCTTCAAATTACGATAGTGCCACTTTTTTATTTTTTTGTTTAAACGAAATTCCTAATTGGAGGAAATTGGATAAATTTTTTCCCGTGAGAAAGATGTTCAATGAGAATAATCATGATTGGGCTGTATGTTTATAAGTAAAAGGTTTCTTGTATGCGACACCTGTTAGTTTTTAACACGACTGTGTTTTTTGCAGATATCGTAGAATTGTATAGCTTTCAATGTTTTTTTGTTTTTAGTATTTTTTTATTGCAGTGGACTATTAACTTCGTTTTCATTTAAGGAAAATAGTTCAATATATTTTCAATTTTAAAGACAGGCCAAACGAAAAATCGACGTACTCTTAAAAAATATTGTTTTAGTCTTCTAATAGCCTCTTACACAGTAATCTAAATATTTAATCAAAAAACAGAACTGCTTCAAAATCGCTAAAAAAAAAATAATAAAGCGTCATCACTGAAATAAACCAAAATCATATTTTCATTATGTAGCTGCTGGGTTAAAAATAATTGTGTAGCTGGCTATATGGCGGCAATCTAGCTAGCAGCATTTGCTGCCGTGTGCGTATAGCCTGCTGTAGTCTATGTGTATAGAGAATTAAGGATAAAAAGTTTTGTTTATACACTCACGAGATAAAGGATGGATGAATATTTAAAATGGACTTATTCCGTCTGCCTTGATTAGCAACTGAAATAATTGGGGATTAACTTGCTAAGGGGCACAATATAAAGCCGGTAAGTATAAAGGAAATTACAACTAAACGATCGAATGAGGATGATGCGTTGTATTTATTCGATTTTGACAGACAACACGTTTCAAAACGTGAAATTATGAAAGTAAGATATTTTTGTAACATATCTGTTTATTGGAAAATACCATTTCGGGGAAATAAAGATCCCAACTAATGTTCCAAATGTTCAATGTATGGTCACGGTGCTAAAAACTAACCGAATCAATGTATGTTCGGCGTGTGCAGGTAATCACGATTTCTCTGCTTCACATTAAACAAAAGAACGCAAAATGGTAGCGCAGCGTACAAGTGCTATAACTGCACTAAAAAGAATCTTAGAAGTAGTGTATTTGTGTTGTTTCTGTATCAGCCATTTTCATACAAAAAGCTGCTCGTGCTTTGATGGGAGTATGTATGCATTCAAAATATAGATTTTTTTAGTAAAAAACTGTTCATACCTAGATGGGAGTATGTATTCTAAGAAGAAAATGTGCAGGTGTAGTCGTTTTGGGATTTTGTGATATTTAAAAAAGTATATACACTATGGAGCAAAACTGAACACTAAAGAATCTGTTTCTTGGTTTATCGACTTTTTTATTCAATCTCCTATTTGCTTACAATACAGTCTGAAAATAAACATTGTTTTAGTTTTTAGAAAACAAATTAATTAATAAACAACAACAATAAAACCTATACCAAACGTTGTTTGATATTTTTTGAGATAACCTATAGTGTTCACTTTTGCTCTTATTGCAATTTTAAAATTTTAAGTGAGGGAAATTAAGATGAAAAAAATGTACCGGTATATTCCAGTATAATTTTTGATTGAGGCTGTGTAAATGGTTAAAAAGCTACTTATTTGATTTCGTTCGCCATGGTGAGTTTTCAATTTTTTATTTGTTTCAACTTGAAGCCGCGCAACAACAAAATTATTGCAGAGGTTGAAAGATAGCTTCGAATAGGAAAATCTACACAAGAAGTTGCAAAATAGCTCGAAATTTCACAATCTCTAGTAATGAAAATTAAGAAAGATAACAATTTACCCAGTCAACATGAAGATGATTAGTAAAGCTGATGCGAGGTATATGGCACGATCCCTAATGTCCGGAAAAGTAAAAACACAGAAAGAGGCAAGTAAAAGTATTGACTGTGAAGCTAGTATATGGACTGTGCGGCGTGCACCTAGAAGTGTTAGTTGCTTTCCTGCAAACAAGCCAAAGAAGCCTAAGCTGTCAGCAAAAAAGAGAAGAGCTCGTCCAGCGTTTGCATTACGTCATAAACACTGGACCACTGACGACTGGAAACACGTCTTATGGTCAGACGAATGCAAAATAAATCGTTTCAACTCAGATGGCATTCATTATAGCATTAGGCTTTAGAAACTGTTAAACATGGTGGAGGGTATGTAATTGTTTGCGGGTGTTTCTCGGAATTTGGTGTTGGTCCCTTGTTTTTGGTGGAAGGAATAATAAATAAAAAAATGTACTTAAACATTCTTTATGAAAATATACCAGTTGCGATGGGTCAAATGGAGTTTTTTGAAGAGGATATTGTCTTTCAACAGGATAATGACCCAAAACATTCATCACAATTAGTGAGGAATTGGCTTGCAAATGAAAAATTTACCACAATGATATGGCCAGCCCAAAGCCCAGATCTCAATCCAATTGAAAATTTATGGTCGAAGTTACGAAACACCCCCAACTAGCATTAAAGATCTTTGAAGTAGAGTGGAGAACATTTGGGCCGATATATCAATAAAGACATGTCAAAGCCTAGTCAGAAGCACGCCTCAGCGTGTTGCGGCAGTTTTAAAAAGCCGCGGAGGCTTCACAAAGTACTAATTTTTACCACATTTAAAAAAAGACATGGAGTGAAAAATTGAACACTCTTAGTGCATTAAATTAAATATTCTGTTAATACTGAAGTTGTTTTTTTTTTTTTGTTTTTCTTTCTGTTGTTTGAAATCTTAAGTTTGTGTTATTAAATGAAGTATACGAGGGCTGCTATATATATTTCTGGCCTGACAACACTGAGTTCTGCCAAGTGCAATCTGACATTTCCATTGGAAAGTTTGTCATTTTTAAGCATAATCGTACCCAAAACGTTTTGACGTACGACCATTATTTATGTTGTTTACAGTGACTTGAAAAAATTAATATAGAAAAAAATTGAATTAACTCGTGAACATTTTCGTACCATCATTTTTCACAACTTTCGACGTGGATTATCACGACAAGAGTGCATTGATGAACTTAAATCTTTGTATGGCGATGAAGCACCATCCTATAGCACTGTGAAAAATTTGTATAATGAATTTAATCGTGGCCGAAGCTCGCTCAAAGACGAATTCCGTGAAGGTCGTCCAAAAACGGCTGTTGTGCCAGAGAACATTGATGCCGTGCGTGAACTCATAATGCAAGATCGACATGTGACATACCGAGAGATAGAGACATCCTTGGACATTTCTTCCACTAGCATACATTCGATCCTGCATGAACACCTGGCCGTAAAAAAGGTTTGTTCTCGTTGGATCCCGCACAATTTGATAGTCGCTCAAAAAAAGGCTCGTGTCGATTGGTGCAAAGAAATGTTACAAAAATACGATTGCGGTGCTTCAAAAGACGTTTATAAGATCGTCACAGGTGACGAATCATAGATTTATGCGTATGAGCCCGAAACGAAACAACAACCGACCGTGTGGGTCTTTAAAGACGAACAAAATGCAACGAAAGTTGTTGGTGAAAGAGGCACTTCGAAGCAAATGGTCGCCTGTTTCTTCGGCAAAACTGGTCATGTGGCGACTGTTCCGCTTGAGCAACGTAGGACGGTCACTTCTGAGTGGTCCACTACAATTTGTTTGCCTGAAGTCATCGGAGAAATTCGAAAAACCAACAAGAGAAGACGAATCATTGTTCACCATGACAATGCGAACTCTCACACATCGGCTCAAACCAGAGCGTTTTTGACCGGCCAAAACGTCGAATTAATGGGTCATCCGCCGTACAGTCCTGACATGGGACCTAATGACTTCTTCTTGTTTCCGCACATCAAGAAAAAAATGCGTGATCAACGATTTTCGTCGCCAGAAGAAGCTGTTCAAAAACCATGTTTTAGAGGTGTCTCAATCGGAGTGGAAAAAGTGCTTCGACAACTGGTTTGGGCGCATGCCAAAGTGTATAAATCATGCTGGAGAATACTTTGAAAAACAATAAAACCATTTTTGATTATAAATATTCGCATTTTCACTATTAGGCCAAAAATATATAAAGCAGCCCTCGTATATGTATATAGTTTGAAATACTTAATAAAAGTACAAAATTTTTATTAAATCTACAGTTGTGATTTTTAAGTGTTCACTTTTGCTCCATAGTGTAGGAGAAATGTGTAAAAGTGGCAGGTGCTGTGGTTTTTTGTTATTTTTGTTGAAAATAGTGTGTGAAATTATGAAGACAGCAAAAAAATTGAAAGTTTTGGAAATAGAGTGGCGAATTGATTTGTGGTTTTTTATTATTTTAAGACTTTGAAAATAGGGTGAAGAATTGTTTTGGAATGTGTCATACTTTAAAATTATACTTGAAATGGATCTATAGTATTGCAAAAATAGAATAATCAATTCGTATGTAACAGTGTGTGTGAGTTATTAAATCTGCGCTACACTGTTTTTTAAAGGAAATTTTTAAGTCATTTAAATTATTTTATAGAAAAATTTAAATATGGAAATTTATTAGTAAATAAAAAAAAATGTTTAAATTTTAATAAATACACAGCTTTTACATTTAATTAAATTGTTTGTTAAAATTAAACAGTTTAAGGTAAAAAATAGTCACAGTAGTGGTAGCAACAACAATCTCAGATCACTTCTCTTTTTTCTGTAGTATAAACAATGAAAAAGACAATAGCACTCAGAGTAAAGATATATTTAGTGACAAATTGCAGGGATCGGGAATAAGTAGTCAAAAAGTTAACAAAACAATAAAAGAAACAAATTGCAATGCCTTATTTATGAAAAAATTAAATGTAAATGAAATATTTAATATTTTTGTAACAAATTTGAAAAAATTTACGGAAAGGCAAGAAAAGTTAACAAACCAAGAAAACAAAATCTTGATAAGTGAAGATCTTATAAAAGAATTAGATATACGCGATAAACATTAAAACGAAAAAATATAGAAATTATTTAATTGAAGAAATTATTTATACAAAAACAATTATTATAGAAATAAGTTTATAGAATATAGAAATAAACCTCGCGCTACATGGCAACTTATTAATGAAATAATCGGAAAAAATTAAACAATATCAATAGCTTTATCATACAAAACTTTAAAAACGAAAGCATAAAAAATGTTGCAAACAACTTTGCAAATAACTTAATGAAAATGTGCAAAAAATAATTCATAACTGCAATATTGTAACTTTCAACAACATTAGTCCAACATTGCCGAACTCAATTGTACTTGAAAATACAAATGAGCAAGAAATATTTAATATATTAAAACTCCTGAACATTAAAAAGGTGCCGGATTTGATGGGATAAGGCCAAAGGATATTAAAAATAATGCCCTCATCCTCACAGCTATAATAACCTAAAATGATAAATGAAAGTCAAGGCACTCATACCAAGAACTATAAAAACATCTCTAATAAGACCTATATATAAGAATGGAGATAAGACAGACTACAATCGTTACAGACCAATCTCAATCCTACCTGGCTTTAAGAAAGTATTGGAGGAAATAGTCGTCAGACGACTTAACAGCTTTCTACAGAAGTGCAAAGTATAATAAGTAATTTAAGCTTTGAGCAAATAACAGAATTCGGAGTACCGCAAGGATCGAGACTTGGACCACTGTTCTACATAATGTATGCAAATGACATGCGTTGTCGTTCGGAGCAAAAATGTATAAAATGCTGCAGAACGAATGCAAAACCAACTCAATATTGTAACTAAATGGTTTCATGACAACGGGCTAGTCAACACATTGCAGACTGCTTCAAAATACACAAAACAGGATACTTAAAATACTAAACAAAAACAAGCGTCACTATATAAATGTCGCATCTACCAGCGACAACACAAACAACATTATGAATGACAACAGTAAGAATATAAACGTTAGAACAAACAACAACCAACTATGATAATATAATAAAAGATTTAAACGTTCTTAACATTATAAGTATATATTGCGCAACTTTAGCTATTGAGTTTTGCAACGATACACTTTTTATGAAAGAAATTGACCACCAATAAAGTCGGAAGCTTTAAAAATAAATACGGAAAGAACACCCTAGAAGTAACTTTACCTACAATTTTCAACATGTTGCCAATAAATATGTTACATATTCGAAACAAAAACGCGAGGAAAAAATTACTCAAGCGATATTTTAGAAGTTCTCAATGAAACCACTTATTTTTTGTATTTTTATTTATAAAAATACGAAATAATTATTTTTACTAATAATTTGAAATTGGATCTCTATATTCTTCACTAATGATCTTACTGAACGATTTGCAAGGATTACTGCATACTATATGAAGTTTTTGTGAATAGTCTTTAATATTGATTGTTTTTATATTTAACTTGAAAATCGATCGGTGAGATAGCTTGTTTTAGTTTTGTGATTATGATTTCTTTCGCTAGGATAAATGTTTCTGTCATAATCTGGGTTGTATTGAAAGCAATATATTAATTTTAATGTTTATAGTTACTGTAATAACCATAGCGAACTCTAATTCAGTGAATCAAATAAAATGTCGATATAAAATTCAACTTTCAATGAAACCACCAAAGTTCAGTTCATTTTCAATTTACTCTTCGAAATGCTTCAATTGAATCATCTTCACTAAAATGTCGTTGGTTATCATTGCTTTGTGAATTTCGGATTAAAGGGGGGAAGAGGTTGTTCCTCCTACAGTCAGAGTTTGGTTTGGAAGTTTAAATCTAAAATTAATATATTTATTTGTTTCACCGTCTAATAAAATGGCTTTGTTTTAAATTTCTCTTTAATATTGTTGTTCTTGTTTATATTGATAAGTTGAACCTTAATAGATTGAGTTCTTCGTTCAATATTAAATTGCATAAGAATGATTAAAGGTATTGATAAATTAAATAAATTCATTTGCATTTCATTTAATATTCATTTTGTATGTTTGAGAATAGTCGTTAAGATTAATATCGCGTAATTATCTTGATAAGTCTGGTACTAGAATTTTGTCAATTTCACCATTGTTTTATTTACATTGTTTTTATCATTTGATGACCATAATTAGCCCATCAGACTACGGTCTTAACTGATGAAAATTTAAATAAAGTTGGTCAATAAAAAATTATTAATATTAAACGGAGGGCCCGCCGAAAATAACAGACATACCTAAACAAAAGCGGAAGTCGGAATGTTTTCTTTCGCTTAGCTCTTACGCTGAAATGTCATACCTAAACAAAAAAAAAGAAAAAAAAAAATTTTTTTCAGACTAACATAAAACAAAAAACAAAAAATTTTAGAAAACAAATATAAAGTACAATATTATTTCTTATTTGTATTTTAAATTTCTATTAAACGGCTTGTCAAAATTAGATTTTCCAATTGCAAAGAGTTGCCGGCGCGTTTTCGGTATGCTACATATAAAATGTACGAGCATGAGAACTTTTAACAGCAAAAAAACGCTTTCCGCTTTTGTTTATGTATGGTTGTAAAGGATTTGAAAAAAAGTGAAAAGAACAGCAAAATAAAGAATTTTTTCTGCATATAAAGCAAAAATACAATACAATATAAGTACATTATTAAAACAGTATTGCAATGAAATAGTTAAACTAGCAAGAAGAACAGAGAGAGCTGAATATTTTCAAAAAAGCAGAAGACATGCAGTTATACCAACAAATATAAAAAACCCAACAATATATTTTAAAACATTACTTGCAGCCTGTTTATAGAACACGTCAAGAGCAAAACGGAACCGGATGATATATGGACGAATACGTAATAATTAGCGTCCGTGTAACACGTTCCGGTTTGTTCGTTTAACTTACGTTGTTTCGTATGAATTTTTGTTGTGGTAAATCGAAGTGTTACCAATGTGTTAATTAATATATTTTATTTACTTTTTTTCATATACATTTTTTATTTTTACCATATTTAGCTGGCGCCTTAACAGTGCAGTCACACGGTCAAGTTTTTGTTCAATTCTCTTTCAAGAAATTCACACATACTGCTTGTTAATATTCGCAAAAATTGAAAGCTGCGACGTAGGCTGCACGCAATTTCAAAGCGAGTTTTTAAGCAAGATGTCAAGAAAACACTGACATCAGAATTTTTAAAGCAAATTTGGAGGGAAAAACTTCAATCAGCTGTTTTCTCGAAAGTAATTTGAACGAAAACTTGTAAGCGAATTCTCAGCAAGTTTTTAAAGAGTGAGTGTATTGGTTAAAAAATGAGAGAAATTTTTAACTTGAATGAAAACTTGATCGTCTGACACCCTAGTAAAGGTAAAAGCTGAGTTTAATAAACAAAACGAAATTGTCAAGACGAATTCATATAAGGTGGCAGCATCAATACAACAATAAGAAGTGCAAATGGCACTAAAGTATAGATAAACTTCAAAACACATTTAGTAACTGCAATTTTTTCTCACCCTTTTAATTAATGTTTTTAGTAAGCTTTGTTTTTTAAATTGATCTAAAACTCTTGTTGTAATATATTTTAAAGATTATTAAATAAAGAAATTTTGTAGTATAAAATAATACACTTTTGACAGCTACTCTAGCTTAAAAAAATTTAGCAAAAAATATTAGCTGCCGCAAGGATAGCACCCAAGGCGAATAATTATACGATGGGAGCGCTGACGAATTCGTTAATTTTCGCTGTTAGCCGGAATGTCAAACTACATATAAAAAATAGTAACCTGATTTTTTATATATGAAGTTTTATAGTTACCCACCGGTGAAAATCAATGAATTTGCCATCGCTCCCACTGTATATTTATTCGCCTTAATACCACTTGATAAAATTAATTCGCCTTAAAAATTGTTATACGAGCAGAGTATAAAATTGTATCTGTTAAATAAAAATTGGTACAAATAACAAATTTAAACAATAGTTTCTTAAAAATTATGAAAGTGTGAGTGTACATTTTATATGTATGTATATTCTAAATATAGTTGATGTACACATATGTAGATGTGTTTATTCATGAACGTGTTATGTTGTCCTACTCCCTAATCACTGATTGTAATTAATTTTTTTTATTATTTTTAACAAATTTTGGCAACTCAAAATAAATATAAGTTAAATTTTTTAAACGAATGGTATATTTTCTTCGCACAGCTTTGACGTTTCTGACATTACAATGCGGAATACATAAACCAGAAAAATTTTTCATTTGTTACGTTTTTATAAAAAAATATGACATTTGTGTTTCAAAAACCCAAAAATGAAAAACGGTAACGTTTTTGTGCGTCTAAACAGCAAATTGTGTTCTGTAGACAGGCTGTTAGATTGAAAACATAAAAAAAATGGAAAAAGTAGAGAGTAACTTATGAAGGTACTAAACATTGAGATAAGAGACACACTTATAAATATAAAAACTATAAGAAAAAGAAGGAACTTTTAAGGGATCGCAACACCTATAAAAAATTTTACACAGACCCGACAATCAATCTACAAAAGATGAACAACAACATTAATAATAAACTCTACAACTGTAACAATATATCAAAATACGTGGTATCACTCCACGAATATACCGATTCACCTGGTAATTAATAACAATACAAAAGCCACAATTTCTAATTCTTTTGAAATTTTGATTTACAGACAACAATTATTTCTTGTATGATAAAAAATTTTATCAGCAAACATATCACACACCTAGTTCAAAAGCGACTCAACTCAAAATTTTAACTTTTCAAAGATCGAAAAAAACTGTTTTTGACCTGAATACAAATAGTTAAAAACAAAAACTTTGGACTTTTTTTATCAACATTCAACAACAACAAAATACAATGATATTTTTAATATATAAACAAGTTTAATTTAAAATTTTGAGTTTAGTCACTTTTGAACTATGTGTGCGATATGGAATGCCAATGGGAAAGCCTTTTCCGCCAAGAGTTGCAGATATTGTGTTAGATACACTACTTGACGACGTAATGAAAAAAACTAAAAGAGAAGAATATACAGATAAAATTGACCAAAAAGATGAAAAAATAATATTGGAAATGCTAAACACTTATCACAATAAATTACAATTTACAATAGAAAAAGAACGAAACAAACAAATTCCAAATACCGTTTCGCTTTATTTTGATTAATAGGTGAGAATTATTTGTTTAAAAGAATGTCCATTGAAACAAAAATTATTTCTAACACGCTGTCTCACTACGAAGAAGCGATTAAGATTCTAAAGGACAAAAAGTTCTGTTTTTATACTCACGAAATAAAAGACTGCAGAGTTTTTAATATGGTTTTATTTGGTCTACCTCGATTGACAAGTGTAATAATTGGGGATAAATTCGTTAAAAGACGCAATATAAAGCCGGTAAGTTTTAAGGAAATTACAACAAAACGATCGAATGAGGATGATGCGTTGTATTTAGTCGAGTTTGACAGACAACATGTTTCAAAACGTGAAATTACGAGAGTAAGCTATTTTTGTAACATATCTGTTTTTGGAAAGAACCATTTCGGGGAAATAAGGCCCTACCCAATGTGCCAAATGTTCAATGTAGGGTCACGGCGCTAAGAACTGTAACCGAGTCAACGTATGCTTTGCGTGTGCAGGTAATCACATTTCTCAGCTTGCACATTAAACAAAATCACACAAAATGGAATCGTATTATATAAATTTTATAACTGCACCAAAAAGAATTTGAGAAACGTTAACCATAGGGCTGATGACCCAAAGTGCTCTTGTCGCAAAGAGTATTTAGAAAAACGAAAAGCAAACCCCTGTTAACAACGGCGATGATATTTCCAACGAAAGGCTACTGGAAATATTCTTCGATGCTGTCGATGCACTGCAAAACTGTCAAAACAAACTAAGAGAATTGGGTATGATGCTTAAACATGCCATATAATTCAACAGGTACCCAAAATGTTTATGTTATACACTGGAATGATCAAGGCATAACGACAGATTCAGCAGCTTCACAGCACGAACCAGTTCTTCACGACAAAAATGTTGATATTCTTTTATTCAACGAAACATTTTTAAAACCGCATCATAAACTTCAACTTGGAGGCTACAATATGTACAGAGAAGACCGGCTTACTCACGGAGGAGGTGTACTCATAGCGGTAAAAAGTAATGTATGTAATGATCATAAGTTATTACCTAAAATTAAAACACATAATATTGAGAATATTTCTATTTAAGTTGTCATAAATAGAAGATCAGTTATTTCTGCGTATAACCCAATGTACACTACAAACTTTAGATCTGACTTAAATTTATTAATACCCTAAATTATTTTTTTATATTTTGCGACTTAAACGTCCATCTCACCCAATGGAACTGTGTTTCAAACAACTCTGCTGGTATATTAATTTATGAACGTTGTCTTGTATCTAACTATTTTATATATTACCCAGATTCTTTTACCAGGTTTGGTCAAAATGTTTTACCTGTTCAACCTTCTACAGTAGATATTTTGTTATCGAATTCCTGTTTACAGAACAAGCTAATGTTAAAGTGTGCAATGAGATCAAAATGTTACAACAGAGACAAATGTTGAACAAAATAAGCTAACATTTTCCGATTCATTGAAAAATAACGTAGCGTTGCAAGAAGTAAAAAATCAGGCACCTTTGATAGTTAAACCTAAAAAATAAGCAAAAAATTCAAAAAACAAAGTATAGTTTAAATAAAAAAGTAGATGCGAAAAATTTGAAAATTACAAACATTGAAAATCGAAAAAACGGAACACTAGTCATACAGAGTGAAAACATAGACGGAAGGCAAAATATTAAGACTGATATCGAAACGAAAATGAGAGAGAAATATGAAGTAAAAGTTCCAAATGACATTGAAATGTCTGTTGTTTAAACGGATATAACATTTAAATACGAATATAGAGAAATTATCCAAAAATTATAAAACAAAATCAAATTCTAGAACATAGCAAAATTGAATTAATCAAAACATATGAAATTAAAAAAAAATAATAAATCGGTTTTTAACGCGAAATTAAGAATTGACAATGAAACATACCCAAAAATATTAGCAGCACAGAGAATAATGTTGGATGGGAGAAATGTAGAGTATTTGATGATACGGAAATAATAATGCAGAGGTTTAAATCATAAATCTGTGGATTGAAAAAATTAAGAAACATGTTTAAGTGTCTTGGAAAGCACAGATCAAAAAAATGTAATAAAGAACAAATCAATAAATGCATTAACTGTAGAAGATCGAATGAAAAGCTCGACTTAGGCCTTGACGATAATCATATTACTTCAAGCAAAGAGTTAAAGTTAAAAAAAGGAAAATAGGTTTATTTTATTAACAATTAAAGACTACATATGGCATTTACACAAACATACAAGGTTTAACTAACAACTTTAATCAGTTTGAGGCAATCGCTAGTATCGATTTTATACCAGATTTTATAATTCTCACGGAAACTCATTTAACTGACAGAATGTAGGAAAATGAAATAAATTTAGAAGGATACCATTGGGGCTTAGTAATATATTTTCATAAAGAGTTTGATGTGTGAGAAAGTGAGAGATTTTAAATACTGGATAAGTGCCTATTATGAAAATATCGAGAAATGTCCTTTATTATAACAGAAATATATAGATAACCAAGTAGTCAGAAACCAGAATTTTATGAAGTTTTTGAGGATATACTTGAATAAGGTGAAAAAAATAAAGACATAATTATCGCCGGAGACTTTAATGTACATTGGACAAAGGAAAGCATCTATCTTTATAGAAGCAAATTGGAACAAATTATTAATGATAATGGACTAAAACAATTAGTAAAAAAACTATACTAGAATTGCACGCGATACGAAAACTATAATAGATTATGTTATAACAAATAATGTCAATATTAATGTAAACATCAGTAATTCAAATAAAATATACGATCATAAAATTATAGATATAAATGTCGAAAATACTATTCAAAATACTGAACATGAAAACGGAAAGACAATTCATATTTTTAAATATGAAAAAAATAAATTCCAAAGCATAATTAGCCAAACACTTATATTTGATAAAGGTATAGAGTTAAACACTAATGTGTATAATTTTGATGAAGCAATTGAAAACACCATAAAAAGACTAACAATTAGAAAAAATTTGTGAAAAAAGCAATAAAAACAAATGGTTCAATAGACAACTGCAAACACTTAAAATCGAAAAAATTATAAAGTACAATATAGCCAAATATGAAAACACTTACGCAGCATGGTATAACTACAGAATAGCAAAAAATTAATACAAAGTTAAACTTTAAAATGAAAAAATGTATATATAAACAAAAAAATTAATAATATCAAAGACAAATGTGGAATAATATAAAAAAATTTAGTGTTAAAGAAACCCAAATCGGTGATACAAAATGTGATATTTAACAATGTAGAACAATCATGAAATAGAATACCAATTTAACGAATATTTTGTTAAAAGTATTGAAGAAATCAGAAATAATATGAAATAGCAAACCAATTTAACGAATATTTTGTAAAAAGTATTGAAGAAATCAAAAATAATATAGAAAATGTGCAATATATTAATAATATAAATATATATTAAATCTGCAATAATCAACAATGAATATGGAACACCACAGGGATCGATATTGGGTGCTCTATTATTTATTATTTATATAAATGATATATCCAATATAATTAAAAACTGCGAAATAGTGTTATACGCAGATGATACTCTTATATTTAGTGAATCAGAATTAGACGAACAGTGCCACAGATATCGAAAATGTAAATAATTGGTTAAAAATAAATAAACTTAAACTTAACGAAAATAAAACAAAGATAATGGAAATAAATATAGACAATAGTATTGTTTTTAAAATTAATAATACGGTAATATAAAAGGTCGAAAAAATTAAATATATAGGATTCATAATAGGCAAGAAAATTAATTTAAAATAGCACATAGACTATATATGCAAGAAAATTGGCAAATAGATTGGATTCTTTGAAAGAATAAGAAATAGGGTATCCATATTGACAGCGATTAATGTTTATAATACTATAATAAAACCTCATTTTGAATTCGGTTCAATCATACTATATACATCCTGCACAAACTTACAAATAGAAAGAATGCAAAAACTGCAAAACAAGGCTATGATGTCGATAATAAAGTGATCAAGTTCCTTTCACCCTTAAGTTTGAGTTTAAATACAACAAACTTTGCGTATGGAGAATCAGTCTTACCAATCATTCTTTACTATAGCATCAATATGCTGAAGAAAATACAAAAAATAAAAATGGGTAGCTTTATTTGTGAGATTTGTCAAAAAGTGTACAAGTTAAGATCATCATTAAGGATACATATACGATTAAATCAGTTGCTCGGAATGACAACGACACTATGTAACAGGATGTGGAAGTGGTAACGGCGGCTTCAGCAATGCAATTATTAAATATTGCAAAAAAAATAATATTTCTAATAAAAATTGGCATTACCACATAAGGACAAATAAACATAAAATTAAAAGTGTTGAAAAACTAGATGTTTGAATTGTTGTTCTACACCTCGTAGAATGTATTAAATCAGTATTCAATTATCGCATCATAACATATTCAGTTGAATATAATAATAAAACAGATTTAATACTTGAAAACTTCTTGTCCACAATTAGAGGTAAAGTTAAACATTAAAAACTCCCTAGAACTAAAAAACAAATTGGACAATGTTATTTTGGACGACGACGAAATTTTAACATCACTGGACGTGGTACAATAGGATACAATTTATAAAAACTAACACTGCCTCAACGAAAACAATTATTTTATATATATAGGGCTGTATATAATCAAACATTTGGAATTCCTTTCCCCAACTATCGCCGATATAGTACCGGACACTCCTATAGGAAAAACTACTAAAGAATGAAGAGGAGAAGAAAAATATAGAAATAAAGTTATTAACGAAATATGTCGACGACTTATTTGCCATAATAAAAAGAAAATACGAAGAAAACATATTAAAGTTTTTCAACACCTACCATAGCAAACTAAAGTTTACAATAGAGAAAGAGGAAGAGAATTCATTACCTTATCTAAACATGAGAATTATTAGACATAACAATAAAGTTCTAACGGATCGGAATATAACACCCATAATAAATAATAATCAGTTGTAATTCAACACAGCCCATGACACAGAAAAAACAATACTATTTTCAATTTATTATGCACACAAGGCAAATAACACAACAAGCACATTATTTACAAACTTAAAAATTAAGATAAACAAAAAAGTCTAAAGAAATGTGGTATATGAAATAAAATGTAAAGGAAAAAACGAAAGCTGTAAACAAGTTCACATCGGAACAACAAAAAGAAATTTAAGAGTTAAAATAGCTGAACTTGAATCTTATATTAAAAAGGCCGACCATAAACTTCATTATTACAACACTGTTTGGTTCATTCTCATACAGCTGATCTGGACAATGTTAAAATACTACATAAAGAAAGAAAACACAATAAACGCTATACTTTAGAAAGACAGAAAATAGACATAGCAATGAAAAATAAAAGAAACAAAACACCGATGCATCTTATACTATTATTTAATTAAAAATTTAGTGTAATTCCAACTGTGATAATATAGCATTAAGAAACATTTTTTCTGTGATATTTGATAAAGTTTTGACAATTGATTGAATTTTATTTTTAACTTACATTTTTTATGTCGTACTTGTGTCGTGTAAAAAAAAGGTAAATTGAAATAAAGTTTAGTATTGATGTGTTTTTTCATTGTTGTCATTATATTAAAGTGTTCCTGCAGGAGAATAAGCGTTAATTGTCTTTAACCTAATTGTACCATTACTAGTACAGCAAGCACTAGTTAAAAAGGTGGTAGAATATATATAGAAAAGTACTAGTAATTCAATTATTCAGTCGTATCATGAATAAAATTTCACATGGAAATTTTCGAATGTGTGAACAATTGGTATCATAAATAATTTAACTTGTGAAAACTTCCGAATGTTTACATTTTCAAACTCCGAAAAAATTTGCTTGTGAATTTTTTCGTTTTAAATAAATTCCACATGATTGTGAATGACTCACATGTGAAAAATGTTGACAAATTCTATTGAAAATCATTCACAAAATTTTGTTTGTCGAGAGAGGTTGGAAAAATGTAAGTTTTTTAATAAAATTAAAAAAAGTGGTTTCGATTTCATATATTTAATTTATTTTGTTGTTAAAGGAGTAAAACTGTAAATAAGGAGCAAATTAATGTATTATTCGGTGAAATGCTGGAAAATGCAGACATCGCAAGAGGATTTTTAAGAGAAAATAAAACCAAGGTATCTGAGTTTTGGGAAAGTACTAAAAACAAATTAAATAGCGTCGGTCCGCCTGTAAAAACAACTGCAGAATGGAAAAAAGTAAGAAGTCTTTAAATTATTGGTATTCTTATGCAATACAATAACAAAAATATTTCATTTACAGGTTTGGCTAGATCAGAAAATTTATTTGCGGAAAAAAGCTTCATCAAACATGCAATACAAAAAAGGTACAGGTGGTGGACCGTATAAGGAATATAAATTTTCTGCAGCCGAGGAGAGTATTTTGGAAATGCTTGGAACAAAAGAAGCTGCTGATGGTGTAGAAGGCAGTAAGACTTTTGGTTTAAAGTGTACAAAACCAGCAGACGAGTTAGAAGTCTTAGTCACTAACGAAGAAATACTAGAGCCTCCAATCAGACAGACGAATTGTGTAAAAAAAAGAAAAACCGAAATGACAACTGCCGAGATTGCCATGATAGGAGTGGAATCACAAAAAACAATTTGTGAAGAAATTGTAAAATTTAAATCTACTTCGGAAAAACATTACGGTGATGTAGAGTCAAGTTTTAGACGAATTTATAGAGCACTCGATAAAATTAGTGAGCATCAAAAATTAAGTTATGAGGAAATGAAGAGACACAACCAGGAAATGGAATCATTGCGAAAGATGGAATTAGATTTAAAAAAGTCTGAGGTGGAAAGTAGCTTAAAAATAAACGGGTTGATGATGGAAATAGAAGAATTGAAGTTACGTCAGCTTCAAAATATTAATGACGATTAGGTGATATACTACCAAAAAATTGACAATGGTTGTGCAACAATTTTTATTTAGTATAATATTTATTTAGATTTTAAGATAAAGAGCTGTGAAGAATGCCATATTTGAATATTTATACCATAAGACTGTAATACATGTACCTTATTATGTGATATTAAACCACTAAGTTTTAAGATATTTTAATTTTTTTATACTCTGAAGTAAAGAACCAAGTTTTTTAATTGTTTTTATGTTTTTTATATTTTTCTAATAAACTAATAATGAATTTCACAAACGTTTTTTAATCAATTGAATTTAAAAGCCCTTCGGCAATGTCGTTTCTTATACGTTGAGCTATATTTCTTAAGGTTTCATGGGATTGTACATCTTCACTTTCGGAAGGTTCAACCTCTGCAGAAGCTACCAAATTAGATCCTATATAATCATCGGCGGCCTTGTAATAAATACAAATGTTATGCAGAGCTGCACACACATTTACAATTTGTACTGCTTTTTTGGGGCTATAGTGAAGTTCCCTTGCACCAGATGTACATCGCCATCTGTTCTTAAGGACACCGTTGGTTCTCTCAATTATATTGCGACATTTCGTATGTGCGTCATTAAACCTTTGTTGTTTTGGTTCTACAGGTGTCCTATATGGTGTCAAAAGCCATGGTTCCAAGGGGTACCCAGCATCACCTAGAAGATATACATTACAGTTAATTTTCATATTATGTAAATATGCAACTCTTTAAACACACCTAACAACCAACAGCTACTACGATCTTGTAAATAAGTTTCCTCCATTTTGGCTCTTAAACCTGACATTCTCCAAATGAGTGAATCATGGCTGGCACCTGGATGTGTAGCATCCACAAAACGAATTTTCATCTGATTGTCGCATACCTTGAAGATATTTTTAATATTAACTGACGACATGAAAGAAAGAATAAAAATTAAGTAACATACCAACATCACATTCAGGCTATAATTGCCTTTCCGGTTATAATATAAATGCCTGTTCGTGGGGGCAATTATTTTTATGTGAGTGCCATCAATGCATCCTACTACACCCGGTATTTTATATTTTTCAAAAAAATGTTTGATTATTTCCTTTTTTTCTTGATCCTCAGGCCAAGAAATCCATTCAGGACACAACTTTTCTTCAAAAACATTTAGCACTTCAGTTAATACCATGCTGAATGATGACTGGGCTAGACCAACTCTGCTGTCATTCCCGACTCCTTTTTGGTATGAGCCTTCAGCAAAAAAACGTAAACACGCTCCAAGTTTTACAACTGGTTGCACTGCAAAACTTTTTTTTGTAGCCGGTAACGATTCATTCAGCACCCCCAACAGATATTTAAAAATATCTTTGGAAACACGATAATACTTTTGAAACCTGAAAGAAAATATTTTGTGTAAATAACTATTAATAAATAATAATATCTACAGATGTATACATACAAAGAATTTGGTATTTCCAAAGGGTTGGAGTCATCCCGAAGATTTCTTCTTATAGAACGTTGTTCCTGAATAATTTCTTCCTCTTCTAATGCTAATAATGTCGCAAAACTATACATTGTTAAAATTACCTTAAAATAATTAATTTCTGTTAAAAGACACGATTTTTCTTAAAATTATAATTTATTTTACTTACCGCTTTTAAATTGTTAGGTACTCCGAATAAAAGCACATATGTTTTTTAAAAACAGGTATGTTATTTTCATTCACAAGGAATTCATGATACGAAAACAAAACTCATGTGAACAAAAAATTTAATTCGGAAATTTCCACATGCGGAATTCATGATAACGCTGATTGTATATGTAGATTGATTTTACTTGTGGAATTTACAACAATATTTAAACGAATTCAAGTTTAAAACAAAGAACAGTAGGCTGTGTACTTTTTCGTTGCGCCCCTACTGGAAAGTATTAGAAGACTTTGCCACCTGGATGTCAGTTTATTTATTCGTACATATATGTAAGTAAGCCGCAGTTTTCTTGTGTTTTAAAAAAGTGACTTAAAAAATTAAATTAAAGGGTAACCCTGTAGGAGGTCAAACTAGTTGCAAACTAGTGTTATACTAGTACAATACTAGTTCCCAAAAATTCCACTATCGGTACCAATATCAAAATTTTCAAGAAATTTTCATGTACAGAAATTACTGTTTTATTACATGTATAAATTTATAAATACATTGAATATTTTTCTTCAATGTATTAATAAATCTATAAGGCTTAACTTATATAATATTTGGTTTTAAACAATACCAGAGCATTAAAACTAAAAACAATTAAAAAAAGAAATAACTTTAAACCGGCCATTGGGCAGCAATTTACTTTGTAGCAGCACTGGTGAAAATAATGATATTTTAACTAGCAGTGATATTGATGCGCCTAAATTTCTTTGTCTCCTCTTGCATTTTTTATTCCTCTTCTGTATAACCATTTACATGAATTCTACTGGGGAATGCAATTTAATGCTACTTGCTTAGAAAATATCTTGGGTTTTTTAGATTCTTTTATAGCAATCAACACAAAAAATTTTGGAAATTTTTTTATCAAATAATTTATTTTTGACAATTTTCGTAAACAAGCTCAAGTCGCCTTCACAACTACAACGTATTCAGTTGTTGAGCTTTTTTGCCCGTGCGTTCACTTGTATTATTTCGCCATGATCAATTCGCTTTATTGCTTAGATTCGCCTTGAGTAATGCAAACTATATCTGGCAACATCACAATTAATGTATATTTGAGTCGCCCTTTAAATGGCTCAATTTGGTATTTTATTGCAATGCTAAAAGCTAACGATTTGCACAAAAAAGTTTACCATCTAAAGAACGTACAAAGTGGCGAAGCGATATATGAGTCATTTTAACAACCTTCAACCTGCTGTCTTCGGAAGGTGTAAACCAAAAAGTAGAAAATCATTTACAATGCATCGAAAATGGAAACCAACTTTATTACAATTGGATGTTAATAGCTGTTTTAAAGACGTAAAGAATTATAAACTATTGTCCTACAACATACTAGCACAAGATTTATTAATTGAACACCTTCCTTTATACTATGATATTGACAATAAAATTCTACGCTGGGAAAACCGCCTAAATAAAATCAAAGAAGAAATTTCCTATATAGACCCGGATATAATATGTCTACAAGAGATGCAATATGATCATATAAAAGGACTTGTAAGTGAGTTAAACATTTCGAAACAAAATAGAAGGTTTGAGTATGTTTTTAAAAAAAAAACTGGGTCTCGAAGTGATGGTTGTATAATTATTTTTGATAAACATTATTTAAAATTAATCTCGGAAAAATATGTTGAATATTTCACTGTCGGAATACAAACTCTAAATCGTGAAAATATTGCTGTAATGGTAAAGTTTCAAGCGAAAGATACTGCTAAATTTGTTGTTGCCACAACGCATTTATTATACAATCCAAAACGTGAAGATGTTCGAATTTCTCAAGTAAACAAATTGATACAAGCTATTATTGATTTTTCAGTTGCTGCTAAAATATTTGATAAGAATAACCGCTTGCCTGTAATATTGACGGGTGACTTTAACTTTACTCCTGATACCCGCGCATATGAAATATTAACTTCCTTACATAAGTCCAAAATATGTGCAGAAAGTCGCCAAAATGATCATTATGACGGAAATAACCTATTTCAATTGCAAGCAATTAAGTTTGGTAAGGTTAATACAGCGTCCACATATCAAGGTCAATGGATAACAGTGGACTATATATTGAAATCACGATCTCCAAGCAATATGAGGTCAATCCAAGTCAAGAGTGCATACCATTTGCCATCTGTAAGTCAGTGTTGGGAAAATGGCAAAATTCCAAATAAGATTGTCGGGTCTGATCATTTTTTACTAGCAATATATTTTTCAATAATTTAAACCATTCGGATTAAATCTAAATAAAAAATATAATCGTCTTTAAATATTTATATATAATCAAGAAGTCTTATTAAAATTATTTCATTTTTTTTTTTTTTATTTATTTAAAGAGTATTAAATACTTTAAAAATGACAATACTGTTACAAATATTACATTGAAATAACAATACAATATCAAAAAATTACATTAATAAGTTATATTCTTAACAAAATTAACTATGTATTTTCTAAAATATTTTAAATTTGTTTCCTTTTTAACGTTTTCAGGTAGCATGTTGTATAAGTTTAGTCCCTTGAAAAACAGAGATCTTTGCATTATTGTTGTTGTGGCCCTTGGTAGTCTAAAGTTGTTTTCATTTCTTAGATTATACGGTTGTATTTCGCCAACATAGTTTAAGTGATCGGTAAGATATTCTGGTGCATTTCCTAATTTCATTTTTTGGATAAAATATAGTGTATTCATTTCAAGTCGTTGATTTATATTTAACCATTTCAGTGTATCAAGCATATTGTAAATTGGTGTGTAGATATTACATTTCAAAATTGTTCGTAGAGCTTTGTTTTGAAGTTTCTGCAGTCGTTCTATTTGGGTTATTGTGCAACAAGTGTATAAAACAGTGGAACCAAACTCAAAATGCGGTTTCAATATAGTGTTGTACACATTAATAGCTGTTGGTATTGATAATTTTTTACGTACACGTTTAAAGAATCCAATTTTTTTTGCCAATTTTTTTTTACAAATAAATTCTATATGTTCCTTAAATGTCAATTTATTATCTATAATAAATCCCAGGTACTTTATTTGATTTACTTTTTCTATAGTCTGATTGTTTATCACAAATTGTGTCTCATCATTCATGTTTATTTGTAAAAGTTTAGTTTTGCTTTCGTATAATTTAAGCTTATTCATTTTCAACCATACATTTATATTGCTTATTTCATTAATCATACTTTCCCGACATTCCTTATCGCTATTTCCCTCTGTAAAGATTAGTGTGTCATCAGCATATATAACAATTTCGCTTTTATTAAGAACATTTTTATATATATTATAAAGAGTAGTGCTCCTAAAATTGATCCTTGTGGTACTCCGTATTCATTATTTATATATTTTGATTTTACGTTACATATTTTCACCAACTGCTTTCTATTCGTAAGATAAGAGTCAAACCAGTTTAATTCTTTCCCTTGAACTCCATACATATACAACTTTTGCAGTAAAATATTTCTATCTATTGTCTCAAAAGCTCTTTTAAAGTCTAAAAATATAGCCATTGTCCCAGTTATCCAATATTATATTTGGAGATACCCTGTTAAAATCAGGTTTGTTTTTCATATGTTTACAAATTTCTTTAAGTTCTTGTAGATTTATTGCACGAAAATTAAATTTACAGTGTATTACCGGTATTCGATTTACATATTGCACATATTCGATGGATTTATTAATTGCTTTTATACTTTCAACGAAAAATATGTTAAATTGATTAGCAATTTTGTTTTTTTCAGTTTGTTCTATTTGATTAAATATCACAGATTGTATAATATTATGGCTTTTTATCGAGAACTAAGTCTTTAATTTCTTTCCACATTTGTCTCTGATCTTTTGCTCTATTTTTTTTACTGTTGATATAGTCACTTTTTTCTTTTTCAATTTGAATTTTATAAAAGTTTCTTATAATTTTATAGTTATTCCATGTTTCTGTTGTATTTTCTAATTTTGCTAATAAGTATTTGGTAATTTTTTCCCGTTTTAGTAGCTTTAATTCTCTGTTAAACCAATTGTTAACATTACTTTTTTCAGTAATTTCTTTAGTATTAGTAAATTTTTTCACAGTATTTTCAATGCATGTGTCAATATTATCAGCTATTTCATTTACACTTTCATTCAAATTATATACTAAAACTCGATTTAATTCCCTTCTGAACAAATTCTTATTATATTTAAAAAACTCTACTTCCCTTTTTCTAACTTCTTCATTCTCTTTTTGTTTAATAATTATATCGATTGCCTCGTGATCAGATATTTTGTTTTCATTATTATTCTTCACAGATTTTCACAGATTTTTTGGAAATGTACCTTTTTTTTTTAATTTTTAAGCTGCCTCCATAAACTAGATTTAAGCCGAATAAAATGCCATGTGAATATTTTCGAAGGTTTACATTTTTAAACTCGGAAAATTTTGCTTGCTTTAAAAAAATTTCAAATGATTCCCCTGTGGAATACTTCGACAATTTATAAAGAAAATCATTCACAAAGTTTTGTATTAAGGAAAAGGTGGGAAAATGTAATTTAAAAATAAAATTT
Source organism: Cistogaster globosa (assembly GCA_937654795.1). Classification (NCBI taxonomy): domain Eukaryota; kingdom Metazoa; phylum Arthropoda; class Insecta; order Diptera; family Tachinidae; genus Cistogaster; species Cistogaster globosa. Next base: position 44,361,696 of record OW569407.1, read on the forward strand.
ATCAGACATGTTCTGAAAATCGCGTATCGCCTGAAACTTGCGATGCAAGTTGAAATCGCGGCTTAAATTGAGTTTACGGGCACCGCAATTTTAAGCAAAAAATGTAAAGTAAAAAATTTGGCGGCAACCCCTAGTTTCGTAGTTACGGCCCTCCGAAGTTCTTATATATAATGTGTCATATATCGAGTAGTTGATGGCAGAATGGGACAATATAGGTATCATTGGAAAGAAAATTTAAGAGCCTATTTAATGAAGCAGGAAAAATTAAAAAAAAGGAAATAAAAAATCTGGTAAGGAACAACTTGTTTTACATAATAAATTAAGTTATTCGGAATACTTCATGAAAAAAGTTTTTTAAAGGTGTAAATTGTGATTTTAAGTAAAAAATGGAAACAGGTAATATCTGGGGAAGCCCTTTGTTTCCGAGTTACGAACATCGAAAGTTTTTATGTATAATGTTGTATACAACCAGTATTTTATCGTGGAATGAGAGAATATGGGGAGCATTGAAAAGGTGATTAGAATTATTTTTCGAATGAGATGGTGTTTCGCCATGATTTTAATATATTGGCTACGCAGGAAACCTTTAGAAGCGAAGCCGCTGTTGGTTATACCACAGAGGAGAAAGCCTTTGCGCCCGGCCGATCAAGTTATGTTTTTTGTCGTTACAAGTTTTTTTTTTTTTTGCTATTTTCCTTTTTAGTTGAATAGATATTGAATTTACCTTTCCAATGATACCCATATTGCCTCATTTCATGACCAAATACTCGATGTATGCCATACTGTACATACAAACTTTAGAAACCCGTAACTCCGAAGCTACGGGTCAGCCCCAAATTTTCCATTTAACATTTTTTTGTTTAGAATTGAATTTTACACTGTATAGATAACTTTTTTATATTTAAGCTGCGTCCGTAAACTAGATTTATTTCAAAACATAATACCTATGTATATAAAAAAATCAAGCTCAGCGGCAATATTATAGAAAAAAAGATTTAGCTGAAAATCTTTATAAAACAAGGCCGGTGTTGGTCATACCGAAGAGGAGAAAACCCTTCTGTCCTGTCGAAAGGCCGGCTACGCAGGAAACCTTTAGAAAGCGAAGCCGCTATTGGTTATACCAAAGAGGAGAAAATCCTTTCGTCAGGCCGAAGGCCGTCTACGCAGGAAACCTTTAGAAAGCGAAGCTGCTGTTGGTTATACCATAGAGAAGAAAAACGTTGCGCCCGGCCGAAGGCCGTCTACGAGAAATCTTAAGAATTCCTATTAGTATTCCTATATGAAAATTTTGAGTAAAGTTATGTTTATATGAAAAACGTTGTTTTTTGGAGCCTTACGTGATTTTTTTATTTTACTTTTACTTGTTTTCCTATTTAATTGAATAGGCCCTTAAGTTCCCTTGATATATGACCTATTAGATACAAAAACTTCGGTGGTCCGTAACTCCTTGGAACGGTGCCCGTAAACTAGATTTGTTCCGAAATTGCATCAAAGGTGTCCTGTAGTTCACAATCGCAAGAAATTGGGCGACTTCAAATCGCAAGCACATACTCATAGTTGCGAATTTCACTTCAAATAAATTTTAAAACAACAATAAAACTATGCAAAAATTAATCACCCTTATTCTGTTTGGCGTCGTCAACACAAGACGACGTCGTTTTTCTACGTTTGTTGTAAATCGGTATTCCCGTTGTCAATATTGTCACAAATCGATGACTGTCGACATATGTTTGGTATTCCCTAAGAACAATTGATGTTGATGTTGCTGTTTAGTTTGTCGTCGCCATTTTTGGTGTTGTTTTGTGTCGTGTGCTAAAGAAAACTAAAAAAAATAGAAAGCGTACGGCGATATTAAAAAACGCTAAGTATGAAACATATAACATAAAGGAAATGTGAAACACTAAAATTATTATCCCCTGTCAATTTGAAAAATTAATGGAAGAGTAAGAAAAAGTCTATTCTTTGCTAGAGAATTTCGCAGGGGCATTATTACAACTTGTCGGACTGATAAATAGATTTGCATATTAAAAACCATATTTTTATCCATTAAATAATAACATTAAAAATTGAAAGTTTTATTAATGCAAAGCCTCTATATCAAGCAGCTAAAATCATACCTTTAACTAACGGCAAGTTGCAATAATGGTCCTTAGACTATTGAATTTAATCGTTTTTTTTTTTTTAATTTTTATAAATTTTTCTTAGAAAACTTAAACTTTCCACAACACTTTCTTAACATAATATAAAACAAATTGAATCATCTGTCACAAATATTAGATATGTGTGTTTTACTTATTTATATTATCGACGTCAACATCAACGTCGTCATTAAGCTGTTAGGGAATACCAAGTTAGTATTGATGTTGTGTTTAATTGATGTTGTCTTATAATTAACGACGATGTTGACGACGCTAAACAGAATAAGGGTGAATATGTTTTCTTTTATTTTTAACAAAAATTAATCGATTGTTTACACATTTAAAGTGTTGAATATTTAATTTAAAATATGTTTTTTGTTTTATCAATTGATTGTGTTGGTTTTTTTCTTGAGTACTGGCGATTTCATAAAAACAGCTGTTCTACTTGATGCTCGAAAATATATTGGCTTAGTGCGGTTAAATGTATAGTAAGTAATTAAATAAAATATGCGGTTATTTTAATTTTAAATTCTTAAAATATTCGGTGCTTATTAAATGGGCGATTTAAGTGTTAAAGGTGCAAGTACGTAACACGCGTTTAGCGCTTCAACGCGTTATACACTTCTGTCAAATAAAGTTGAAATAGAGTATTTTTATAGTATAAAATTCACTCACTACATCAGCTAAAAAATGAATTAGAATCTGAATAGATTTATTATGAATATAAACGTCGTGAATGCATTCACTCGCCATCAAATTAAATGAATTAAAATTTGAATGCAATTATTGGAAGGAAAAAAATATTGAAGGAATTAATTTCTTTTTACAATAATTCTTTTAAGTTGAAAATTATACAGTGTGTGTTTTACTACGTCGACCATGACATAAGCTGCAGAAAAGTTAACGGGTGTTATATTGGGCATGATAAACGCTGTAGAAAAGTTAAAGGGTGTTACAAAATTGACGTGATTTTAACGATTAGAGTGTTATCTTTTGAACTATAAAAGATAAAAACTTAAAATTTACGCAGTGTGTGTAACTACATCGGCCATGATAAACGCACTAGAAAAGTTAAAGGGTGTTTCATAATTGACGTGACTTTGACGAATATAGTGTTATCTTTTGAACTATAAAAGATAAAAACTTGAAATTTACGCAATGTGTGTTTTTACATCGGCCGTGATAAACGCTATAGAAAAGTAAAGGGTGTTACAAAATTGACGTGACTTTGGCGAATATAGTGTTATCTTTTGAACTATAAAAGATAAAAACTTGAAATTTACGCAGTGTGTGTTTTTACATCGGCCATGATAAACGCTATAGAAAAGTTAAAGGGTGTTACAAAATTGATAAAACGCAGTGTGTTACTACGACGACTATGATATACGTTTTATAAAAATACGTGTTATTAATTATTTACCAAAGGAAAAAAACCATAAATATTTTATACCAACCAAAGAAGATGTGCTTTATATATTTTACAAATTAGTCCCATTGAAATTCAAACACAATAAATAAAAAATTTGAATTTTTTTAAAAGGAAAAAATTTGTACGAGAAATTTAGGGTTTATAAAGCGTTATTTACTCTCAGCAGTAGCAGTTTTTCAAAGTTGTCGTCAGTAATTGATCCACGTTTAGGTGCATTTAACATTGAAGCATACGAAAACAATCTTTCTGCGGCAGCAGATGGCAGAGGAGCATTGTACTTTAAAAACGCTTTTTTTATTAAGGGGTATTTATTAAGAGAACTTAGTGATTTTGATTTATCCGCCAAATACGACAAAAATTCCGTGTCAGAGAGCGTAGTTTTGTCAATATATTGTTCTTGAGAAGTTTCTAAAAATAAAAAATAGCAATTAAAAATCAATTTTTTATACAACTCTAGAAATCTTACCAGCATCAGAAAAACTGAAATAACTCGAAATATTGATTTCAGGAGAACTTGGTGTAAGTTGTTCTGCTTCGCCAGCCATTGCAACCACTGCATCTTTTGCTAGATTTACCATTCTGGCTTCAGTCGCTGTATCGTATTCAGGGTTTAGAGCCTTTACCCACTGGCATTTTACTGCAGGGCACAGAACTGAGGCCACGATTGCTGAATGAAGAGTTTTTCTAGCTTTATATGTGATGCAAAACGTGTTTTAATGCACCCTATTATTTCGGCGGACATTGTTTTTAAATATTCGCTACTATTTCTTAACTGCATTTTAACGTATTTTGTTAAAATGGTAGCCAAGGAAGGTAGCAAATATCCATACATCATGCCTTTTTGCCTTTGAAGGAAATCTATGGCCTCTGCTATAGGCCGTAAAAGCTCGATATATTCAGCCAAATACTCTAAATCCTTATCCTGGAATCGCTCAATGCCAAGTTGTTGGCATAAATCCAGCAATTGCAATTTGTGGGAAATCAAGTATTTCACCGAGTCATTTAACGAGTTCCATCGCGTCACCACAGGGTATTTAAGCTGAGAACCCAATATTGATATTATTTTCTCCGATGATTTTGGTTTATTTATTTTTGACCATAAATTGCTTCATTTTTTAAAAATCTTAATAAAAAAAAAAACCAAATTAGTAAATTATAATGAGAAGTTAATTAACAGCTTTTAGTAAACAATCTTACTTGCTTATGTTTATCATATACTAAATTTTTTGACTGCAAAATTTTATTAAAATCTCTCGTTGCAATGATATTCAATGTATGTGATGCACATCTAATGTGGTTTGGAAGATATCCCTCCAATTTTCTGTTCGCTGAGTCCGTGGAAATAGGATCTATTTCGAATTCTACTTCATATTCATTTAAAAAATTATCTTGGTTAATAATGCCGAATTCCGAAAATGCTTTAATAAAATTTCCTCCATTGTCAGTTGTCGTCGCTACCAAGTTGGTGATATTTAAGGCATACTCTTCATGAATTTCGTCAATGATACGATAAATTGCATCAAAGGAGTGAACACCAGAAAATTGTTTTCATGCTAGTGAAACTGACTTCCTCTCAAAAGTTTCACTAATCCAGTGAACTGTATAACCAAAAAAACTTCTGTGTTTTGTTGACCAAATATCAGCTGTTGAACAGAAATAACCACCGGATTTTATGACCTCCTTCAAACTGGTTTTCCATTCCCGAAATGTAGTGTCCATAAGCTTCATAGCAGTTGGTCTACTCATTACAGTGAGACTAGGATTTGCAAAATTTAACAATGTTTTAAATCAGTTAGATTTAACTATAGACACTGGCAGCATATTTTTCATGATAAATGTCAGCACGAGCTTGTCGAACTGATCTTGTTTTGTAGGAATAACCTTTGAGTCCTGTTTCAGCTTTTCATATTAATTGTATTTTGTTAAATGTAGTTTTCCAAATGACGAAGAAAATTGGATGTTACATGTAATGTTCCAGCTAAAACTTTGTCACAACTAAGGCATTTCGCTAATACGCTTCCTCGTTTTGCTTGAGTTTTTCTTTTAAGTAACATTGGCTGTGGAAGTACGAGTATAGAAAATAGAATTAAATACAATTTTTGACTTAACCACTTGCGAAGGTATGAAATATTTTTGGTTTTTTTTTGGTAAATAATTCATAACACGAATTTTTCTACAACGTTTATCATAGTCGTCGTAGTAACACACTGCGTTTTATCAATTTGGCAGCACCCTTTAACTTTTCTATAGCGTTTATCATGGCCGATGTATTTACACACACTACGTAAATTTCAAGTTTTACCTTTATTGTTCAAAAGATAACACTATAATCGTCACAGTCACGTGAATTATGAAACACACTTTAATTTTTCTACAGCGTTTATCATGGCCGATGTAGTTAGACACACTGCGTAAATTTCAAGTTTTTATCTTTTATGGTTCAAGAGATAACACTATAATCGTAAAAATCACGTCAATTTTGTAACACCCTTTAACTTTTCTATAGCGTTTATCATGGCCGATGTATAAACAGATACTGCGTAAATTTCAAGTTTTTGTCTTTTATAGTTTAAAAGATAACACTATAATCGTCAAAGTCACGTCAATTATGTAACACCCTTTAACTTTTTTAGTGCGTTTATCATGGCCGATGTAGTTACACACACTGCGTAAATTTCAAGTTTTTATCTTTTATGGTTCAAAAGATAACACTATAATCGTAAAAATCACGTCAATTTTGTAACACCTTTTAACTTTTCTATAGCGTTTATCATGGCCGATGTAAAAACAGACACTGCGTAAATTTCAAGTTTCTATCTTTTATAGTTCAAAAGATAACACTATAATCGTCAAAGTCACGTCAATTATGTAACACCCTTTAACTTTTCTAGTGCGTTTATCATGGCCGATGTAGTTACACACACTGCATAAATTTCAAGTTTTTATCTTTTATAGTTCAAAAGATAACACTCTTATCGTAAAAATCACGTCGATTTTGTAACAACCTTTATCTTTTCTATAGCGTTTATCATGGCCGATGTAAAAACACACACTGCTTAAATTTCAAGTTTTTATCTTTTATAGTTCAAAAGATAACAATCTAATCGTAAAAATCACGTCAATTTTGTAACACCCTTTAACATTTCTATAGCGTTTATCATGGCCGCTGTAGTAACATACACTGCGTAAATTTCAAGTTTTTATCTTTTGCAGTTCAAAAGATAACACTCTAATCGTAAAAATCACGTCAATTTTGTAACTCCTTTTAACTTTTCTATAGCGTTTGCCATGGCCGATGTAGTAACATACACTGCGTAAATTTCAAGTTTTTATCTTTTGTAGTTCAAAAGGTAACACTCTAATCGTAAAAATCACGTCAATTTTGTAACACCCTTTAACTTTTCTACAGCGTTTATCATGCCCGACTTTATTGCAGCTTATGCCATGGCCGACGTAGTAAAACACACACTATATAATTTTCAACTTAAAAGAATTATTGTAAAAAAAAATGAATTCCTTCAATATTTTTTCCTTCCAATAATTGCATTCAAATTCTAATTCATTTAATTCGATGGCGAGTGAATGCATTCACGACGTTTATATAAATAATACATCCATTCAGATTCTAATTCATTTTTTGGCTGATGAAGTGAATGCATTCACACAAATTTTGTTCATAATAAATTCATTTAAATTCAAATTCATTTACTTTGTGTGGCCAAGTGAATGGCATTCAAGAATTCAAATTCATTGTAAATGCATTCAAATTTTAAATCAATTAATTTTTTTGGAACAGATGAATGCATTTAAACATTTTAATTCACGGTGAGTTAAAAACTAAAAATGAATCATTCGTTTAGAGCTCTAGTTTGCAACGTCTCTGACGCATGGGCGTAGTATGTAATATGACATCTCGTCAGCTGTAGTTTTTTTTTTTTTTATAAAATTAAATAAATAGGTTCATCTAAAATGGAGGAAAAATTAATAGAAGAGATAAAAAACATTAAATATTGTACAATAATATTAGCAACGAATGTAAAAATAAAAAGAAGCGTGCTGAAGCTTATTTAACTTGAAATGTTTGATGCGTATAAAGTATATAAAGCTTGCAACGCATTGATGTATTCAGCGCGTGTTATGTACTTTCACCTTAATAGTATGAATAGTTTCATTTCAATTACTTTTAGGACGATCTGCGCTTCAACAATGCTCTTTGAACAGTTCTTGTGTGAACGAGTTTGTTATAGTCATTAACGATATCATATCCAAGTTTTGGGGCGCTTATTCTTGGATTTTTCTTCAAGTATCTTACGATGTGATTAACATCACGATTGTTTAGTTTTTTCAGACGACCACTTCTGGGCATATTTGCAACTGAAACATTTTCTTTATATTATATTTTATTTATTTTTTTTCTTTATACTTTCTAATTATATTTTGAACAATTGAAAGTGGCAAATTTAATAATTTTCATATTTCTCTATAGGATTTTCCTTCGTTAAAATGTGATATTATTAAATATGTGATGTTGGACTCAATTTCTTTTCCTTTGCCCATAGTTTTCAAAAAAAAAACTAATAATAAGGCAAGAATGTTACTAATAACAAGTGCTGGCTTGTAATGAAAGAATTTCATCGAAATATAACATATAACTGTACTTTGTTTTTAAGAAATGAAAGAGAGTTCTTTGTTTTGCAAGATGTATTTAAACTTTTGTCTGCTACATTTTGTAATTATTGTGAGATTTACCGTTATGTTTTTTTTATGAAGTCTATATTTTTTGTTATTTATGAAACTAGTAAAACTGCATACTTTTAAGTATTTCTGAAACGTTTACTTTTCTCTAAACATACAATTTTTGGGGTGTATTTAAACTTTAGTTCCTGACTGTATATGTATATGCAAAATTTTTATTCATTTCATTATTAAAGTAGTAAAACAGTAAATAATGAGCAGATTAATAAGTTTAATAATGATTATTTGACCCTTTTTTTATTAAATTATTTTCTATTTTATTAAGCTTTGGGTCCTTATATTTTTTATTAATATTTTATTTCGATATTTGGGTACTTTTGTTTCCTGAAGAAGGTACGCAAAAAGTACCGAAATATCGAAATAAAATATTAATAAAAAATATAAGGACCCAAAGCTTAATAAAATAGAAAATAATTTGAGCAGATTAATATTTAATTCAAAGAAATGCTGGTAAATATGGACATTGTAAGGGGATTTGATTGAGAGAATAAAGCAAAAGTGATTTTTGGAAAAGCAAAAACAACTGCAGAATAGAAAAAAGTAAAAAGTCTTAATACTAATTTTATTCGCTAATACAATTGACTGAAAGTAATAACAACAATCCATTGTCAGGTTTGGCTAGACAAAAAATTGTTTTTTCCTTTCCCTCTAATGCTATACATTATTAAAGCTATACATTATTAATATTACCCAAAAACAATAGTTTCAGCAATTTGCCATAAAAGCACAGTTTTTGTTTACCGAAATTCATTTGTTAGATACTCCGAAAAACAGGTATGTCATTTCAATCACATGGAATTACCGATACGAAATTAAAATACGTGTGAACAAAAATTTTTATTAAAAAATTTAACCATTTGGAATTCTTGATAACCGTGAATATTCTGTAATATCTCACATATATATATATGTTACTATTGATAATGGTTTTGATTATGTACAGTGCCGAACACTTGGAATGCATGTTTGCTTAGAAAGATTTAACCTAATAAATAATTTTATAGATTCAAAATTAGACGATTTGCATTTTTTATTAAATGGCAGCGTCAATTGCCTTAAGGTGTGTTTAGACTACATGTACAAGTCATATGGAATGTCAAAATTGTTATCCATATGTAATTTCGTGTGCATGTCAATATCAGTGCTTAACCCCCCGTCTAGATTAGCAATAAATATGTTAATATATTTTGCAGCAAATGTCAAAATTATGTTATCTCTAATGTAGACATCACTTTTTTGTACATATTTATTGACTGCAATATATGTGGCAACAATTGTCAGCCAATTTTCGTTGACAATTATTGCGAACATAAAACGTCAAATTCAGTTGTCATTTGTGTTTTGATTTACCAAGTTTGTTGTGTTTCAAGATTTTCTATCGTAAACCAATGATAAGAGTATAGAGGAAGTTTTTAAAAGAAAAAAGAAAATTTGTTTCCTTTACAATGACGCTCTTTGCTTACAACCTTTGCACTTGATTATTTTGAAATTATGAATTAACATACCCAAAGCAATAAGCAATTTTGACACATTACCCTGCCGACGTTTTTGGCTTATTGCTAACAAATTTATTTCCAATATAGACGGGGGGTAATATACGGTTTATAATTTTTATGTTCAAACTTGCATATGTTACAAAGGGCCTACATTAGAGATGAGAAAGTCAATTCCATCGCTGAGAGAATTCTGTTACGTGTAGACCTAAAATTAGTGTTATTGCAATCTTACGAGAATTCTTATGAGAGCGTTGTTATGAAATACCTCATAGAAAATATCTTATGAGATCAACTGTCAAATATCAAAAAAACAACTGTTTAAGTACTAATTATTTGTAATTTACGGTTTTATAATTTTTCTTTAAGTGTCAATAATACCTTTTTTACATCTTTGTTGGAAAACCTTTTGTTTTCAACTAGTAAACCGTTAATGGTTCCTAAGTGTTTTTAGACACCTCTTTCTTAGATATACATGCAATTTTTATTCTTTTGGAAAAATTCAAGAAGAATACTTCGCTTATAACTTTGAAAGGTAAATACAAATATTTGAATTAATATAAGAGATTTGTCGCACAATACGATTTAATTCTTCTTTGTTTTATTATTATATATTTGAAAAACTTTATTGTTTATCCTATTGCGTCGGATATACACCGAAACATTGGTCCATAGGAACCGGATTGCAAGGAAGAATTCAAACCTATTACGAGTAATCCTTTACGGGAACTTTTGGCAAATCTCATCAATTTATTACTTATCCATTAATTATCAAGGTTAGCAAAATTGATTTAAAAAATAGTGAATTCTGTTAAAGCAAAAAGAAAATTATATCTATAGACATACATACACACATGTATATATGTATGTGCGTCTAATAAAATAAACAAGTAATTGTTTATTGTGTACAATAAAAGATAATACAGTGCGTGGACGGACGGTCAAAGAATAAATATAAATTTATTGGATATAAATCAAATGAATTAATTAACTATTAATTGAAAAGATCTTAAGAGTTGATTAAAATTATTTTGATATTGTGTGCAATCAATTCTATACAGTGCGGTATATGTGCGAAGAAATTAATTGTAAATTAATGAAATTTTTGCAAGAATACGTGTGTGAAAAAGAGTACTGATATTAATTGAAAGCATTCGATTTATAAATTTATATTGTTATATTTTTATATTACATTATATTTACAGTGATCTCATTTGTTTTATTAACTTTTTAATTCATTTATTTTGCTAGTGAGATTTGTGTAAATTTATACGAATTTTAACATTTTGCCGTTAGCAGTTTTCTTTTACACATTTCATTGGTCACCCTACTGTTGGTCGATTTGACTCCTTTTTCGTTTAGTTAATTTTATTATTGAATTTATTTTTTTTTGTCAATATATCGAAACCTTAAAAGTTGAAGTAAAATTAAATTTTTTCGATATGTCGGAAAAATATTTTGAAAGTTTTACTCGTGCTTTAGATGTCATTTTTAAATTTTAAATAAATTTTTTCTTGATGAAGTTACCAGGGCTTTACTAGTGAAAGGTCAAAATTGAATACAAGCAATTTTTAATTGATTTAGAAGCGAAAGTAAAATCTGGCATGTTTAAAGTTGTTAAAGGAAAATATGCAAGCACCCTTAATGCATACGTTCGATGTATGAACGGAATGGAAACGAAACGTGATGAACTAGGGGCAAAGGCCGAACCGAAACGTTCTAAGACTTTTGAAGATTCGGTTGGTGGCAATTCTTGTCATAATTTACCCCTTCCACCATGTGACACGGACATCTTTTATGGTGATTATCTTTCTTGGCCAACTTTTAGGGATCTTTTGACTGCCTTATACATTAACAATAGCCGTCTCAGTAATATTGAAAGATTGTGTTATTTTTTCAAAAGAACTGGGAAAGAGGCTAAGGAAATCGTTTCGAAGTGTCAATTAACTAATGCTGGGTTTGATATCGCGTGGAAAAATTGAAAGGACACATGAGAATCCGCGAATGTTGGTTATTGATCAACTAAAGAGTCTTTTTAGCCTAAAAACTATGACAAGGGAAACTAGTTCGGGCCTGAAAAATAATAGTTTTTTAACTGCTATGTCGGTTTACGAAATAGATACTCATAATTGAGATCCAATTATTTTTTGTTATTTGCCTTTAATAATTGCCAAATCAAAAGCTCACATTTTGGGAGCAAAGTATAAAGACATCTTCTTAACGGAGTGAATTCAAACTTTAGATTGTACACGCAAGCTCACAAGTTTGGAAATAGAAATACAGTTTCATCTAATTGCTTTGTTATATGTCCAAAGCAATCGCATTTGATTTGATTTTGTCGTCGGTTTAAACAATTGTCCGTATCTGAGCGTTTTTCTACCGTGAACAAATTTAATTGCTGCGTTAACTGCTTAACGAAATCCCATGAGGTCAAAGATTGCAAAAGTGAACATAATTGCTTCATTTGTAATCAGAGACATCACACTTTACTTACCCGCTAACAAATAATTCTGTTGATAAAAATAATAACAACAGTAATAATAATTACAATGATAATAATGTAGGGACTGGACAGAGTTTGAGTACGGTGCATATGGTCCACAATTGCCATCGACATCGGCCACCATTCTTGTTAACTTGAATCGTTAAGTTTTTCACATATCAGAATTCGTATGTTTTATTGGGAACTGCCATGGCTTCCATTCTTTGTCGTGATACTGCGTACCTGGCAAGAGCCTTAATTGACCCAGCTTCAGAAGCTTCATTTATTTCAGAACGTTTGCGAAATCAATTGCGAATTTCGTCACATTCTACGAATGTAAGGATTTTCGGCGTTAATAAAGAAGCTTCATCGACTTCAAAGAAAGTTTACACAATTAGAGTGGTTTCTCCAGTGAATAAAAGAATTGAGTTAGAGACCCTTGCACTTGTTTTACTATCAATATCGTGTAATACACCTACATTTAATTGTCTTTCGGATATTAAGTGTAACGTATCTAACATACAATTGGCCGATAAAAACTTTTACAGAAGCAGGCTAAGAGATCAACTTTTTGCTTGGCGCTGATTTGTACCCAAAAATAATTCTTAGCGAGGTTCGCAAAGATATTTTTGGATCTCTAATGGCTCAGAAAACTGTTTTTGGATGGATTCTGACAGGTCCAATTGAAGTTTCAGTTAATAATTTTATTAATATTTTTCGACTGCCGTTCCATTTTCCGAGGAAGATAATTTAAATCAAAATCTCTTGAGATTTTGGGAATTACAGGAAACCCCAAAAAGGAAAATTATGATTCCTTCTGACAAGATTTGCGAGGAGATTTATAAGAATACCACTATCCGGGATTCTACTGGTAGATATATCGTTTCGCTACCTTCTAAGGCTGAAGTGCAATGAAGCAATTTATAAGGATAGAGGCTTCCCTTTTTCGTGAACCTGAGAAATAGAAGATGTATGATGATGTACTAAAGGATTATTTAGAATTAGGTCAATTACGACAGGTGGGATTATATGATCAAGCTGCCACGAATACATGCTATTTGCCACATCACCCAGTGATTAAGCCGGAGCGGAAAACAACGAAACTTAGGGTCGTTTTCAACGCATCAAATAAAACCTCCAATGGTAGTAGCTTCAATGATTGTCTTCTTGTAGGGCCTACTCTGTAGGCCGATTTGGCCAGTTTGAAACTACGTTGGCGATTATTCAAGTTTGTGTTTAAATGCGATATCTCCAAAATATATAGTCAGATTCGGGCCTATTCCTCTCACCCCTTTTCAGAGAATCCCTTTAGGTCGACATCCGATGATTGATTATGAGTTACAGACTGTAACTTTTGGATTAAATTGCGCACCTTATTTGGCAATTAAGATTTTGATGCAATTGGCTGATTATTGTTAGATTGAATTTCCCCTAGCGTCAGAGATTTAAAAGAAAGGTATGTACGGCGATAATGTTTTGACTGGATCGCATGAGGTTTCAGGTGCTTTGCTGGGCAGGAATCAGTTGACTGCTGCATTGCTAACTGCGGGCTTCGAACTAAGAGAGATCTATTTTGAATGGATTGCCTTCAGATAACTTGGTGGATGCAACTTTAGGGATTTTGTGGAATGCTGAATCAGATAAATTCTTTTTTAAAGTTTGTCTGCTGAAAGTTAAATCAGGCTATACAAAAAGGGAAGTTTTATCAACTATAGCTAACATTTTTGATCCAGTTGGTTGGTTAAGCCCGGTAATTGTCACAGCGAAGATAATAATCAACGCATTTGATTGGATAATATCGGTTAAGATGACGTATTATCACCTTCTTCGAAAAAGGAATGGTTAAAATTTATTGAATTGTTTCACCAAGTTAACTTCATTCAAGTGCCGAGGTTGGTAAACTATTACAAAGACTCGACTGCCGAACTTCATATTTTTTCTGATGCCTCGGAAAAGGCATACGCGGAGGTAATTTATATCCGAACTGAGTCACCAAGTGGAGAAATTCATACTTGTTTATTGTCATCTAAGACAAAAGTAGCACCAATTAAATCAGAATTTTCGGAGCAGTTTTTGCATCAGAATTGTTAAAAAATATCCTTAGGGAAATCGAAGTAGGCATTGAGCGTGTTTATTGTTGGACAGATTCTACGATTGAGCTGGCTTGGCTTCGCAAACCTCCTTGTTCTTGGAGCACTTTGTCGCATTCAGGAGAATACTGGAAGCCACAATTAGTTTTATGTTCGTTCAGGGGACAATGCTGCGGACCTGGGCAGCCAAGGGATGGATCCGCTGATTTTGTCGAAAAGTGAATTCGGGTGGCACGGCCCAACATGGTTAGGACAAGAAAAGAACCGTTGGTATACACCAACTCCACAAAATCTCGACACTGATATCAAAAGTCGAATGGTAATAGTGAATACATCATATTTTTCAAAATTTGAGGATATTTCGGACAGGTTCTCATCACTGGGCAGGGCTATGCGCATCATTACTTATATGTTTCGATTTTTTTACTCAACGCACTCAGCCCATAAAGGTCACTTTAATTATGAGAATGATTTCGTGTCTAGTGATATGCTTAAAATGGTAAAGGTACGCTTATTGTGGGTATTAAATTTTCAATAAAAGAACTCAAAAAATAAACGTTTATAAATTTAAATAAACGTAACAATTGGTGTCAGAAGTGAAATTGCAAATAATAAATAAATCACAATGAAATTTGACGAGCTTAAAGCTGAGCAGCTAAAACTGGAGCTGAGTAAATTGGATCTGCCAGCAGTGGGCAACAAAGCGGAATTACAAAAGCGGTTGATAGACGAATTCAAGCAGCGAGGCATTGATATTTGGACATACGAATTCGGAGAAAGGGAAGAACAAGAAAATTTTGAAGTATGTGCCCCAGCAACAAACAGCGTTATGGACTTAAATTCTATGTTTGCAGCTATGATGAAGAAGATAGAAGAAAATAACCAGAAGCTTCAAGAATCATTTAAAGACAGCCTCAGAGCATTAGAAGAAACCTCTAGTGTCAATGGTAAAAGACTTTTAGCGGAGGTAAATGAGAAATTTCAAGAAGTCTTCAGTAAACGAGTGGACGTCGTGAAGTTGAGAGTCAGCGGACTAGAAAAAAAAATTAACGAATGAATTAAAAGTGCAAATGGGCGAACTTCAAATTCGATAAGGACCAGTGAGTGTTATCTCTGAGCATGCCAGCAAGGTAAATAGTCCGAGCTTTGACGGCAGCGCACCCTTTAATGTTTTAAAGTTCCAGTTCGAAACAGTGGCCAACAAGAACAGATGGGACAATGATGAAAAAGGTATAGAGCTTATTATGGCCTTAAAGGGAGCAGCAGCAGAGATACTCAAAAGCTTACCAGCCGAAGTCGAAATAATTATGAGGACACAATGGATGCCTTACAACAGAAGTACGGAAGTGAGCGTAAAAGAGAACTTTATAGAATGGAGTTACGAGGCAGGGTTCAAAAGGCGAATGAGACGCTTCAAGACTTCGCTACGGAAATTGAACGTTTGGTGCAGCTGACTTGCCCAGGCGAACATCATCCGTTTGTCGATCAGTTTAAAATTGAAGCATTTGTAAATGGTGTACGAGATCCAGATGTTAAATATCTCGTACGTGTTAGCACAGAAGACCGCAAGAGTCAT